>OW121747.1:15355000-17755000 GCA_933228765.1 Miltochrista miniata | reverse complement strand
CATGAGATTCGTACTCAGCGTACCAAAATCCCCCTAAACAATACCCATCATGAAATTTTGTGATTTCGGCGCGGCGGCCATATTTGATTGCAAAATTATCATGTGATTCGTACTCAGCATACCAAAAACCCCCTTTAACGATACCCATCATGAAATTTTGTGATTTCAGGGCGGCGGCCATATTGGATTGCAAAAGTATCATGAGATTCGTACTCAGCGTACCAAAATCCCCCTTAAACGATACCCATCATGAAATTTTGTGATTTCGACGCGGCGGCTATATTGGATTGCAAAATTATCTCTTAGTTTTTCTGTTCCCGGTTTCCATTTCGGAGTTTCCAGTTCTATGATCCGATTCAAAATCGCAATAAAAACCATTTCTGCTAATAGTTTTGCACCAATTTTTTTTAAAACCTTCTCCTGACAGAAACAAACACAACAAAAAAGAATTAGCGAAATCGGTCCAGCATTTCACGCGTGATGCCGTGACCACGGAAATCGGGCTTCATTTTTATATATTGTATACTCAATATCATCGAAGATTACAGGCATTATATTAAAATGCAATTCTGAACTAATTAAATGCTGAATCACAGGTTGCCACACTTATTTTTATGTTAGCATTAAATTTAATCTTGAAAAGAAGTGCCTGAGTTTGGCCCCTACATTAATTAGAGGTATCTAATACGTCAAACTGCAGCATCGGCAGCTTATATCTTTCAAAAACCAGGCGTACGTCATTTTTTTTTAAATGTCATGTATAGTGTTGATAAACGTGTAGAAACGAGATAGCAGCATTCACTAACCCCTTAGAGCGAGCGGAATGGAAAGACCAACGCACACAAACATAATTAATGTTTCGTCTGCTACTTATTGTACGTCTGTGGACGGTAGCCCCCAATCGCTAGATGTCGCTGTGACTTTCCATCAGGCGGCGGCGCCATCATTTTGGCGAGCTAAATTTATAATAAAAAAGTTAAGTATTTAAGTGCACCTAATTAATATTGGATTCTTATACATAAAGGTTCGACAACGTGTATACAAGTGTTGGAAAGAGAAACGTGAAACGCGACTTTTTTGATTTTTCGGCAAATTCCACAGCTATCCCCGCAGGTACCGCTGCTTTACTGGTGGAACTTAGTCCAACTTGAACATACATGAATACGCTACTGTTTAGAAGAATTTCAACATGAAAATGGTTCCCTTTCTTGCCCGTGGTACTACCAAGTAGTCCCAGTAGTACCACTGGTATGGTAATTCAATTTTACCCGTGGTACTACTGGATCAAAAATAAATGAAGACCGGTAAAAATAAATGAAAATTGGTAAAAACAAATGAAGATCGGTAAAAACAAATGAAGGTCGGTAAAACAAATGAAGATCGGTGAATAAAACACAAAATAATCTTAACTTTGGCAAACTCTTATGCCGAGAAAGCCCAAGATTAAGAAGAAAAAAGTGACACTTATGGTGTTGCATGTTTGTAAAATCCCCAGAAATTCTACCTAAAGCACGGAACAAAAAATGCAGTGAGTGGAAGTGCGGAGTAGGCCATGTTATGCTGGCAAAAGGAGTAGAAAATAGTGGATGCGCTACGGTTGTGTTTATGAAAGAACCACCAATAAGTACCCAAAGAATTGTTTTTTTTAGAATCATCACTTTTTACAAATCTAAATATGTCAAAGAGGTTATAATATAATATTTGACAAACTGCCACTAAATAATTCCCCAACCGATTTATATAGTTAAATAACCAAACTGAAGATCTCACTTCCTATTAACTTCGTGTCTTTATTAACAAACACTTCACGGAAATTATATTTTTCCATAATGTCATTTATAGTTAATAACTCTATCAAGCTGTGATTGGTTCGAGGGTACCGCTGTGTACCTATATGGTGACAAAGTGCATGGCGGCGCTACGGTACCGTGCACGGTGATCCTATTTTCCCTATACTAGTATACTATTTCCTTTTGTGTAATTCCAACAAGTCCTCTAGTAGCACAACCTAACACCGAACACTTACGAAATTGGTTACTATAACCACAATAAACGGCACGCAATCTCCATCGCACTTTCGATTTTGGCAGAGTTGCCGGCATCAGTCCAGCAGAAAGCCACAATCAAAAATAGAATAGAATAGAAGAAATCAACAGCTGCCTAACGAGTCTGATTAGTTTATGTTATTTTATTGTATCTATTATTAAAATATAGAGTTAGAGTGCAAGTATAAATATATATTTAATATAATCTCAATTAAAACAATACATTTGTTTTAATTCTCTTTCTATGAACGTATGAAATGGGCAGACGCTATTTTGTATGCTATCTCTCTCAGTTTTTATATGGTGTCATAATAAGTTCATGGGAAATTCCTACAAAATACGGGATTACTTGTTTTGTAAATGGCAACACCATTCGATTCGATTTATTATCTGTGTCACTGTCTGACATCTTTCTTTGTGCAATTTCTGTACATAGTCTCTCGTGAAAAATCCCGTTATATTTCGCTTTCGTAATTCATCTAACAAAGGTAATTTCTGTTCGCGAGTGTCGACTGCTTTGTGGGGCAATAATTAAAATTTAACGGGTGTTCCGTGACATTGTGTTAATCATTTATTTTCATTTCATAATTATCGATTTTACTCGTCTCTCCGAAAAGAATTGTTTTCATGCTGTTTATTTATTAGTGTCGTTGAGTGACTGGCAATCGAGCAACATTTTTCGGGTCACAGTCCAACCCAAGGTGAGTGGAACGTAGAGAGGTTGTCAGCCTCCCTGATCTGTGTCCTTTGTGACGCAAACCCTACTGTAAGCGGTCGGTTAATGAGGTGCTCCCGAAGGCATCAATCATCTGTCGTTAATATATCTCGTGTGTTGATTTGTGCTTCGTGCTGGATGCAATACATCAGTGATAACCATATCACATTATGAGTTATTAGCTGATAATGTGGAGCCACATTTGCTATTTGTGATGCTCATAATACTGAGTCACTGCCATTGCATATGTGAATATTCTGTAAAAACTTATTAGAGTCATTACTGTTACTGTCTGTTCCATATGATTAAGTTTAATGCACCTAAGCTGTATTTGAAGTAATGCTGATTGGGGCTGTGTACTGTTAATGATCCTAGGTATGTATGATGGAATTCATATCTGAACCACACTATTGAAGCCAATTTAGATAATAAACAATTTACTGCAGATAGGAATTATTAATGCTGATACTGGGATGTATTGTAACACATTTAGTTCAGGTCATTCTACAGACTGTGGAAACCTTATTGATCGATATGTGATCCTTACTGATGAAACATCAATATTATGCCTTTATTTATGAGGATATGTAGCTAGGGCATTCCAATACTGTTTCGATGAGTGGTGAGTCATGCAGCACATAGTAACTCTGTGTATATTTATCTGATAAGGTTGGTGTCATCTAAAGATACTCTATTTTATTCATAATTTTAATATACTGTAATTAACTGTCCCCGTTTATTTCAACACATCAATAGAATTGGCAGGTCAATGTTAACGTACACCAATATAATATCGAATAAAAGCAAACATCGAATAGCATAGTTACTGAAGTAGTATTAATATCTAAGTATAAAGAATTATTTTCTTTATTTATGTTTTTAATGATTTTGCTGCACTACTTGTAAAGAGATTTTCTGTATTATGTTGTAAAGTGCTATTCAATTACATTGGAACATGCTGAAATAGTCTAAGAATAGGAGGGGATGCAGGATGTAGGTTTTATGAGACGCCTTTGGCTTCAAAGATGGTCCAGGGATAGTGGAAACACCATTACTGACTGCCTTACTATGCTATTAAAACACATGTCTAATTATAATAAAATCATTATGGTAATCAAATAGAGTCATTGTATTTTCTTGCCTACAACAATAATCTAAGTTCTTTCCAATGTTATTAAAGTGGTTGATGAGGTCTGCTGGGCCATAGAATGAATTAAAACAGAAAAACATACTGATGGATTTTAATTAGCTCTCTCAAGACATTTGATAAGACATGGTTTTTATCACTGGGTTCTATAGTAATTCATGCTTGGTTTGATTCATCGATGGCGCTTTCAGTGTTAAAAGTCTTCAGACTATTGTACTGATGACTAGTGTCTCAATGGTCCAGTGATTAGGATGTGTGACCTGTAATCTCACTTACAGGTCACACATCCTCATCACTGGAGGCAGCCCATTGTAAATTTTAAAGCCTTTATTCCATTTTCATGAAAATGTAAATTGGTGAACAATACAGCATATTTCTATTCTAACTATTCTGACATGGTTAGCCAGAAGATTCAGGTTCGAGACCCGCTTGAGACTGATAATTCTTTACACTACAACAGCTATTATCACTACCCTGATAACTTGAATGGTTTTTTATTATTATTATTTGAGAGAGAGCAGCTTTTCTAGCCTTTTAAGCTAGTCTCACTGTGACCATTACTGATCTATTGTGATCGCCACTGCTTAAAGTAGTTGACTGAGTCCTGCAAATTCCAGGAAGTGCAGTTTCTTCATAGCCCCGATTTGTTTGATCTCACTTGGATCCAGTATGTGGCCTCAAAGTCGAAAATTGTGACTATGCATCAAGGCTGGGCATTCTGTCATGATGTGCACAGGTGTTTCATCAGCCTCCAGACATAGCCTACCGCCTACACTGCCGTGTGTTACTAATGCCCAGATTGTGCATGTGTTTGTTCAACCCACAATGAGGGGTAAGTGGCCTAACCAGGATGCACAAGTTTTTCCTACTCAATGCCAAGACTTCTAATTAAGTCTTTTTGTGGAATGCAGGGATTAGTTTCTTTGAGTGTTCCATTCCTCGGGTATTCCTCCAGAGTTGGATAGCTGCAAAGAGACAGTAGGTGTCTAGGGTGAGCTTAACAAGACCCTTGGTATTCTTCAGATCGGTTCTGAAACAAATCCCTTCTGCTCGACTCCTGCTCTAGCGAGTTCATTGGCCTCCATGACCTGGCACCCAATCTAAAATTACCCCGTTCTCTCCAAGGGTGTTTAGTAATTGCATGCAACTTTCAGCCAGTCTCGAGGTGAGAACATGAGGACACGGCCTAAGTGCTGCTTGGCTAACTGAATGTATATAGATACCTAGTTTTGTTAAGGTAGGTAGTTGCTTTGCAGATTCATTGCTGCACATTCAATAACGGCGTAAACCTCTGCCTGGATAATGAGGAGTACCTTCTGAAATTGACACTCAGTCCTCTGTCAGGTTCCTCCCAATAAACTCCGCATTCTACCTTAGACTGGATTTTGATCCGTCTGTGTACCATCTGAGACTGCCTGGTTTCCACATAATATGAATGTCGCTCCAGTCCTCTCTGGACGGAATTTCCACAGAGTATAGTTTCTGTGTATGGATTTTTGGGTGCATTGTGTCCAATGGAATGCCCAAAACTAGGATATCATTAACAGAACCCTTTAGGGATCTCACGTTTTGTGAGAGCCATGTCACCTTCTCCGTGTTGCAGACTCTGTGCATACTGGCCTTTGCCTCTCTCTCCAATTAAATATGTAAAGGAGGAAGGTTTAGCAGTGCCTCTAGTGCCCTGATCGGCGAGGTTTTAGGTTTTCTAGCCCTATCTTCCTTGAAATGAAATTATAGTGGGTTTATCAGCAACGTGACCACAATGTCGTCCACGTAGCCTTGAGCATCAATGCATAGTCCTTCCAGCTTATACAGGAGGCCGTCCACAGCCAAAGTCCACAGCAGGGGAGACAGAACACTTGCATGTGGGCAGCCTCTGACAGTAGCCAATTCGAGTGTGCAATTGTGTCGTTCAAGATGAACTAGGTATTCTCTGGAGTGGTATAGTAGTGGTTATGGCAAGTTAATAGGATAATGTACTAACCCCCAACAATCACAAGTTTACCAGATAATTTTTATTATTTTCTTGTGGGGGACGCAGACTGACGCCGAGCGTACGATCTGTCCGCCTGCTCCGCTGCCCATTTCGTCACCGGTACGTCGCCAGTAGATGGAGGCTGGCCTCTTCTTCTTCCAAGCATTCTGGGCATTTAGGGTCATCCTTCACTCCTATCACTGTCAGGTGCCTGTTCAGGCGACAGTACCCTGTGATTATCTCAATAACTAGCCTCATGTTTCCTCTGGTTAATTAAACTAGTTAGCTAGTTCTTTTCTCATCCATGCCCTTGATGAAGATCTTCGACTGTCTCATTCCAGTTGATGATCGCCATAGTGATTTTGTAATTATTGGGAAATCCTTTTTTTTTTTTTTTTTTTTTTTTTACAAGGAGAGCTCCGCTTACGGACTACCCATGCTGGCGAGGCATGGGCTCGTGTGAGGTTCGCCCAGCACCTGATCACAATAGCACTGGGAATACTCACTAAAACTCCTTGACACCGATCTGCCCCTGTGGGAGTGTTCTGGGATCTGCCTAATTCACCAGAACACCGCCGGGCGGCTCAGGGTAGCTGAGCTACTGCGCCGATGGAGGATTACCCCGGTAGGTGCCAAGTAATCCTCAGACGTGGTGACCTGTGCAATGCACACGTCAGTGCCACTTGACGTGTGCAGGCCAACCCCGGGGTTAGAGACGGTTCGCGGCCAAAGCCGCTTGCCTTCTCCTACCCCTCCGCCTACGCCGGATGGGAGCGGTAAGAGCATCCTCTTCCCGCGCCCTCTCCGCAGCCTCCTTCGCCGACATGACCGTGTCGGTGAAGTTGACAACCGCCTCCCAGGCGTCCGCGCTCCCGACCATAGCAGATACTATGTCCGGCAGCGCGAGGCCCCGCCCGGCGAGCGCAGCGCTGAGCTCGCTGCGCTCGCTACTCCAGGCCGGGCACACAGCCACTGTGTGCTCGGTCGTGTCGTCGGGAGCGCCGCAGTGGTCACATTGGCGTCTCCTCCCGTCGGGCGACCCGGTACAGGTAGTGACCGAAACACCCGTGTCCGGTCAGTACCTGCACCAGGTGGTATGTGAGGTTACCCCACTTTCGGTTCACCCACTCCTCTAACACTGGGCGGATTGCCTCGATTGTCCTATGACCGGCAACCGGGTGAGAGAGTGTCTCACTCCACCGACGCAAGGCTTCCCTCTGCGCCTGTGAGCGAACCTCTTCGATATCATCTAGATCAGGCCGCTCACCCCGAGTTCTGGTGTCGACCCGATGCCGATACACCTGAGCAAGCACAAGTGCATCGACATCCCACGGTAGTGTGCCTGCTAAAACACAGGCAGCTCCGTGGCTGACCGTGCGATAAGCACGCACGGCCCGGGTTGCCATCATCCTCTGCGGTTGACGCAAGAGTGCCTGCGTCCGTCGGGCGAGACACTTCGCCCACACTGGAGCCCCATACAGGGCCATCGACCGTATCACTCCGTGGTACAGCCGACGGCAGGGCGCACCGGGACCCCCTATGTTGGGGAGTAGGCGTCCGAGCGAGGCTGCTGCTTTACGCAGCCTGGGAGCGAGAAGCTTTAGGTGCTCCTCGAAAGTCCATCGAGGGTCCAACGTAAGGCCGAGGTACTTCATGTGCACCTCGACCGGTACGCCGACACCTTCGATCCGGACAAAGAGACCAGGTGGGGCTCTACGACCTTGAGCATGGAATGTCATAGCCCTCGTTTTCGTGAGGGCTACCTCCAGACCCAGAAGACCAATGCGCTGAACAACCAGAGACGTGCCAACCGATGCCAGACGAACTGCATCCTCCCACTCCTTTGCGACTGCTGCTACCAAGGTGTCATCCGCAAAGCACATGATGTCCATCCTTGGCAGCAGCACGCCGCGCAGAACCCAGTTGTACCCCAAGTTCCAGAGCAACGGGCCCAGCACGGAACCTTGGGGCACACCTGCTGCTACTCTCCAAGATTGTATGAAGCCGTTCTCGTCCTCGTAAACTACGCTTCGATCCCCCAGGTAGTCATTTATAATGACACAGAGGTAGGAGGGTACTCCGTGAAAGCGAAGTGCCTCCATTATACATTCGTGGGGGATGGTGTTGAACGCGTTGGCAATATCCAACGACACTGCCACCACCATCTCCCCACGCGAATTTGCCCTCTTGGTCCAGGATTTAAGGCGACTAACTGCGTCCATGGTCGACCGTCCAGTCCGGAAACCGTACTGGCAGTCGGCCAAATCTGGTCCCACTCTCTCGAGATGCTCGATGATGCGGGAGGCAAGGATCTTCTCAAAGGCCTTCGCCGCCTCATCGAGAAGGACTATCGGCCGATACCCATCCGGTGAATCCGCTGGACGGTTTTCCTTGCGGAGCAAACAGAGCCGCCCTACCTTCCATCTAGCGGGGAAGCGAGCCTTTTCCAGGCATAAATCCAATACCGCACGTAAACGGTCCTCCAGAGGGCCCAAAGCGATGACCATCGCCCTGGCTGGGACCCCATCTGGGCCGGGAGCTTTATTATTCCGTCGGAGCCGTTCCCGTGCGACACCAAACTCGATGTCAGAAACCGGTGGCCCTACACTCATTCCTTCCGAGGCGGCAATAGGTGGCAGCATGCATGGTGGTGCGAAGGATCCCTTGTTGGGGAAGAGCTTCTGCAGAACCCTTTGCAGAAGAGCGGGCTCTATACAAGACGTAGGCGGGGCTCTCTCTGAGAACTTCCGCCTTATCGTCCTGTATGGCCTTCCCCACGGATCGGCGTCAAGATATTCTACAAATCGTGCCCACGAATCAGATTTGGCCCTAAAAATCGCCTCTCTGAGGGCACTCCGAGCCACTTTATATGTCTGGTGGAGAGCTTCCTCTTCACCAGGCAATTGGCGGGCTCGTCTACGGCATCGCTGGTAGGCGCGTCTGGCTCTGGTACTGGTGGCCCGCAGGTCGGAAAGTTCCGGCGTCCACCAGTACATCTGCCCACACCTACGAGGGCCAACACGTTGCTTCGGCATGGCGGAGTCACACACCGCCCGCAGGTCGTCGGCGAACAGCTCCGCCATGCCGTCGGGATCGTCTTCAATTGTGTCAGGCACGTCTGCCCACGCTCGCACCAGCGCCGCCTCCTCCGCAACGTCACCCCGTAGTTGGGCGATCGCCCATTTAGGGAATGGAGACATGCCCCCCATCGAGGGCAGCCGAAGAGGGAGATTTCCTGTGGAGACATCATAACGGATGTAATTGTGGTCCGACAGGTTCTCAGGGTCTACGACTACCCTCCAATCCCTAATACTGGCAGCCAATTGTGGGGTGGCAAAGGTCACGTCTATCACAGACGTGCCCTGCCACCGTACGCACGTTGGAGTATTGCCGAGGTTTAGGATCTGGAGCCCCAGGGAATGAACCAAGGATTCCAGTTCAACACCCCTCGTGTCCGTGATCCGAGACCCCCACGCCGACGATTTAGCGTTTACGTCGCCCGCCAACAGTACCGGACCGGGAGCTGCCCGCCTTACCACGGCTTCCACCGTAGTCAGGTAGCGCTCATATTGCTGTAGCGTACTGTTGGGGGAGAAGTACATGGATACCACCATGACGCCCCCCCATCTTGCAGCAACGTATCCTACTCCTCGTTCTGCAATGACAAGAGGGGAGGGCGCCATGCCGGCCACCATGATCGCCGCAAGGCCATCCGATGACACGGCACACCGAGCAGGCAAGGAGGCTTTGTGAGGCTCGGAAATAACTAATAAATCGATGTCACCCTCTGCCGCCGCCTGGAACAGGAGGTTCTGGGCGGAGGGCGAGTGGTTGACATTGGCCTGCAGTACACGTCCTATGGGTCTAACTGGCATTGTTAGTGTCCATAGGCGTGACTGCAGGCTCGGCCGACGCGGCCGTAGTGCGAAGGGAGGAATCTATCAAGGGAGCACGGCGACCCTTGACCGGGGGAGGGTTGCATCTCATCCCGGCCATACGGTGCCCAGAGGGTACACCAGAGGGTACACAAACACTGCAACGCGGTGGGGCCGTACAGGAAGACAGTGTGTGCCCCTCCTGACCGCAGCGGTAGCACAGTCCGCTGCGATCCTTTTTAGAGGGGCAGAACGTCTTTGGATGGCCAGTGCCGAGGCAGCGATGGCACCGCATTGGGCGTTGCTCCATCACTGTGATGGTGGCACTGGTCCATCCAATCGCTAGGCGCTTGACCGACGCCAACTCGGCGACTATACCAATGGGGCAAGATACTATGACTGAGCCAATACCTGTAAAGCCAGGCGAAATGACTCCAACCTTAAGGTGGTCGGGAGGACATCCTGTCTTATCTGATAGTGCCGACACTATGTCTTCCGCCGATGTAGCATCGTCCAGACCTGATACCCGTACCTGGGCCATTTTGGTAGGCCTGGTCACCTTGGCCTCGTTGCCCAGCGCCTCACCAATTCTGGCCGCCAGGTTGACAGCCTGTGACACCGTGGTTTCCTTGGGAAGCTCGATGATCCGAGCTCCCGTTACCCCAGCACGGAATTTCACCGGCCCTATGCCTATGGCGCCCAAACTTACTGACGCCTTTGCTTTGGCGATGGCGTCCCTATAGGTGACGCCATCCGCCACAGCCTCAGGCTTAAGAGTGACAACTACGGCCATGTTTTTAGGCGCCTTAGGCATCTTTGGCTTCGGCTTTGGCTTACTAGCCAGAGGCGCTGCAGCTTTCGCCTTTTGCTGTCGTTTTTTGACGACAGTGGTCCAGGCATCCTCAAGCACGGGCTGCTCGACATGCGAGGGGCCCGCCACCTGTTCGGCCGCCCGGGCCACTGTCTTCGTCGGCCTGGCTTTCGGAGGCATATTCACTGGGGGAGTCAACGTGGTTGGTGCAGCAGGGGCCGTCTTCTTCGAGCTCTTATTTCTACTCTCTGCCGCCAGCGGTGGCCGGTGGAGTTGCGGCTGGGAGGGAAGGAGGCGGCCATCTACCTCCAGGCTTTCAAAACGCGCGTTAAGTACGCCCCCTAGCTGGTTCATGAGCTCCTTTTGGAGGTTGCTAAGAAGGAGGGTTAGATCCCCCCTAGTTAGTGACTCCTCAGCGGTGGGATTCACCTCTTCTGGTCTCTCTCCTTGGACAGGGCTCTTAGAGCGTCGCCGGCCTTCCGCAAACTCTCTTCTTAGAGCTGCCACTTCAGTCTGCACCGCCGACAACTGCCCACGCAGGCGCTTGTTGTCGGCCTGGAGCCTTTTGAGTTCACTGTTGTCGCTGCGGGTCGCGAGAACTTTAGCAATTTTGAGCAGCGATGCAGAGTGCTCCCTGACCTCCTTTACGAAGGCGCCCTTTCTTGATTTGGAGGCCAGCTGTTGCAGCAGACCCGCTTCTTCCTCTGCCCGCTGCATCAGCTCCTCCACCGACGACGAATTTTTGGACTTCTTCCCTGAGGTTGGGGAACGGCTGCGATTCCGGACCGTTGCGTCGGATGCGTCCTCAGAAGCCGACTCAAACCCCTTCAACTCCTTACGGGCTTTGGCCAGCCCCACACTGTGCAGATATGCCCCCTTACCCTTACCGGATCGCAGGACCATGGACGGAGTCACAGCGCGCTCCTTCTTCACCGGCTCGTCGTCGCTCCCAGACAAAAGGCCAGATTCAATGCAGCGCCAACTGCGCTCACGTCTCTTCCTGCTGGAAGCGGCGGCTACTCGCGGGGACCTCTCCTCTACTTCTTCTGAGCTGGTAACATCCACTAACTCCATTTCTATATAAAATAGAAGACAAAAACAAAACGAAAGGAATCAAAAGTCCAAAGAAAAGCCGGGTCAGTATAAGAATCGAAAGAAGTAATCGAATCAGTACCTTAAGATGGTTTCAGAATATATCGCCACCCACTGGCCACTGCGTTACCATGCACCAAGTGGGATGGAGAGATCGCTTAGAGACAGCGAGGACTCAAGAAATCAGAGATCACTGGGAACACAGTGCTGGTTCGTCCACAAGTATAGATAGCGAGCTTCGGTCACCCAACTTGCCACTCCGTTACGGTGGTCAAGTTGGGGTCCAGGGCAGACGACGGGGACGTACTCGCGTATCACTTGGGGACCTGCCCCAATTATTGGGAAATCCTGGCTCAGGTCCCACCAAGCTTTTTTCCGCTCCCTTACGGGCTAGATTATCTACTATTTCGTTGCCCGGGATTCCCGCGTGTCTGGATACTCAGGCAATACTTGGGCGTTTTCCGCCAGCTTGTCAAGTGACTCTCTGCACTTTTTGCCTATGGCTGACGATATTTCCTCTTTATTCAGGGCTTTTAATGCTGTCTAGCTGTCGGTATATATATGGTTGCATTTCTCGTATTAATGTGGGCAAAAGCGTTTGATTTCCGCCTGAAAGACACTAGCAAATCTGCCTAGGCATATAGATCTGTTAATCTCTTTTTGCACTTGATGTGCATTCTAGAGCCAGATCACTTTATCGACTCCATTTTGGAACCGTCTGTGTAGCAGATAGCGCCATTACTATCGTCTATCTGCTAATTCTCCCTTGTTCCTATGTGTATTCTATATTTTTTGTTAAAGATCCTCTCTTTCTTGATGAGGAAGTTGTCCTGATAATCAGCAGTCATGTCACAGAGAACATGACATCGTAGTCATATATTGAGTGGCCTATATCTGTTATCAATCATACTTATTAAATAATAATAAGTATGATAATAGATTAGGCTACTCAATACATGACCACAGTATACTCGTACCTAACCTTTTATTAAAAAATTACTTATAAGTTCATAAGCTATAAGCCAAGTAAATACAAGTATTGAATTGTTTCAGAGTGAGCCGTGTCTTGGGGGAAAAGCAACCCGGGCACTACGGTGGCCCCAGATACACCGGCTCCAGCGCCCCAGCCTCCGGGTAAGTTTGTAATAATGCATTGATCAAATTTTTAGCTTTATACTTCAAAAGTCAAGCTGGACTCTGGTAGCAAGTGATTAAATGAACTTTTGCTTGCCCTTAAGAGCTTGTCTGACCCTAACCAAATCGCATGATTCACTGCCGCTAACCCCGCGCCCCTCTGCTACAGATCGCGCGCCATATTCACGCAGCGCGGCGCCGCCGCGTCAGTCGGTGACAGATTACGATAGTAACGCAAGTAGGGGCGGATCACAACGCACTGGCGAACAATGAATAGAATGGAGTAGATTTTTGTGTGAATAGTTTTACTCGGTTTTTAGTTTTATAGTTTTACTTTTTTTTTTAATTGACCGTATTATACTACTTATACCTAAAAATAGGAGGAGATTTTTATAGAACTTTAAAATGAACAATTTCGCAATACACGATTTTTATGTACTTAACTTTAATTATATTTACTCAGCGCACGCAACGTATACTCTCAAAAGTAAATAAATTTTCCCGTTTTCGAAACTTTATTTATAGTTGCTCCTATTCGTTGAAGTGTAATGTTATAAACCATCCTCGACAATCAGACTATCGAGCACCCAAACTCCGAAACATCATTTTGTGGATCACACAAATATTCGGCCCGACCCCAGAATAAAATCAGGGCCTCAGCGCGGCCATCGGTTATACTACCGAATGCACCACCGCACCGAGGCGAATTATGAAGAACGAATAATCCTTTTTTACTGTAAAAGAACAATGATAAAAAAGATACTATCTATCTATCTACCTTCACGCCAAATCCCTTGCGGGGTAGGCAGAAAGAACCGAGCGCCACACGGCACGGTACATACACACCTCACTTGCTTCTTCAACTTTCATTTTTCTTTTCATGCATGCACGTCGGCTCCTTCGGCTCTTGACACCACCTTCAACTAACACACGATTAATTTGGTCGTGGTAGGTGTGTCGTGGCCTTCCCCGACTCCTACGTCCATCCACTTTCGCGTTGTATATCTGTTTTGTCATTCTTTCATCTCCCATTCGCTCCACATGCCCGAACCATCGTAGCATGTCCTTCCTTACTTTAACACCGACACTCTCTTCCAGACCAACTCTCTTTCTTACATCTTCATTCCGAACGCGATCTGCGAGCGTTACTCCGCAGATTTTGCGTCGCACGCATCTCGACCGCGTTTATTCTACTTTAATGCGTTTCCTGCCATACCTAACTCTCGCTTCCATACATTAGCGTAGGTATCTGCACCGCACTGTGTACTGCGAGCTGGGCCTTTTGACTTAGGGTTTTGGTACCCAAAAGTTTGCCTAACGCTCCATTCACGCTATTTCCCGCAGTTACCCTCCTTTCTACATCAGTGGTTGTTTTTTGTCTACATATTTCAAATTTTGTTTGATCATTTAATGTAGATACATAGTTTTAATTTAATAGAACTTTAATGGCTTGGCAAAAAATACTTACAATAATGTACAATCATAAATAAAAATTAAACTTATCTTACCTTAAATTAAAAATAAAAGCAAAAAAAACTAATCATAATATATAATACATACATGTATAATTACATACATGCGTCGTAAAATTCCTCCGAATCATTAATTGTCTTTGTTATATATTTTTGTTTATTTTAAGCTCCTATTTTTATAAAGTTTATGTAATTCTAATTTTGTTTGATTATTTAATGTACATACATGTTAATTGAATCGTTTCTGTTTCTGTTCGTTTCTGTCCATCCCTGCTTAATGCACATTCAAGATATACAAACTTATCCACCTGTTCCAGCACTACATCATTTACAATTATCCTGGCATTCGTTCTGTCCTCTTCTCTTTCGAATACCATCGCTTTCGTTTTAGTCGCGTTCAAATGTAAGCCTCTCATTAGACTATCATCTTTCATCGCTGGGACTAGAGACTGTAGTCCTAATGGCGATTCGGCTATGAGCACGGCATCATCTGCATACAGCAAACAGTTCACATTCACAAGTAAGTCACCCATTCGCAATCCAACATTCATCGATCTTCCTCTCTTAAGACAATCGTCCAGGTACAGGAACAAACAGCAGGGCTGACAGCACGCAACCCTCTCTGACGCCAATGTTGACGTCAGACCAGGGAGACAGGCTGCCGCCCACCCGCACACATGCCGTACATCCCACATATGTAGACTACACAGCACGAAGCAGCGCACCATCAATCCCAAATCCTGGCAAGATGATGAGATGAGACGTAATCCAAACACGCTTTATTCTTTCTTGCTACGCAGGATTGAACGTCTGCATCCCACCAAGCATCACCTTTCGAATGTTCATGTCTCTTTGAACTCCCACATGCATCTTTTGCACTATCCACTATACTTTCTTTCATAATATTCCAGCATTCATCCACATCAAGTCGAAAAGGCTCGAGTTTGCAAGCCTTTCACTGACTAAGCCTACATACATACTCCTTACGCTTTCATCTTCCAGTTTTTCACTCTTTATCCTTTCAAAGACCGAGAGGGACACGCACTCGCCAGTGCCTCCACTTCTTGAAAAGACTGAATGCAGAAAAAGATACTAATAATACTATTTTTTTTAACGTGAGATAAAATCCATCATGAGTGCTATGCCGGACTCCTACCGACTAAAAAACCTCACGTAACGCCCAACAGCCTATGGTTAGGAGCCCCGGGTAAGCCCCCGGAAGGATGTTCCAGGACTTCTAACAGACCTACGGCCACAATTGCGGCCTCGCCCAGGGGGCGGTTCGGGTGCTATAGCTATATACCGCGTCTTTGGGGGGTTTCGGGTATGATCCCGCTTCTAAGGGCGTGCGTGAACTTCTCACGTCACGCTGCCGTCATGGGCCTGCTTCTGTAAGGACAGTGAGTAGCCCTCTCGCCGTCCTCAGGCCCACGGTCATGGAGGCCGATAGTCTTCGGCGAAGACATATCGCCGATGCCTAGGCACCAACTGCGGAACTCGGGTGGGAAAGTTTTCTCCCGTACCCGCCCCACCGCCTCTTTCAAGAGCATAACCTGCTCGCAGAGAGCGGCAGCGCAGTCCATCTTACTCCCGCTGGAGAGCATGGCTCGCACCATGGTCTCGAGCGAGAGAGTGTCCACGTCCAGACCCACCACGAGGACCTGGCGCTGTTGCGCCCAACAGCATCATCATTCAGTAAAAACTCATTTTTCTTTCATAAGTACCTTCAATAAAATGATTATTCTTTTATGTGAATCAACAAGTATTTTTAAACAATAAATTTGTTTTGAAAATATCACCGGCAATTTTCTACTATTAAATCGAAAGCCTAAAGACAGTGTTATATTTTAAAGATTTTTTAAAATACTTACACTGTCTTTAAATTTGTACTTGAATTAGCCGACTCCATTGTTTTATGTTCCGTGCAATTACTTCCGGCACCGACTCGCTCGCACAGGAGTGCCGCCACTACTAGGAAGTAGTGGCGGTTTCTGGGTTTTGTATGACATTTTTAGGGTTCCGTAGCCAAATGGCAAAAACGGAACCCTTATAGATTCGTCATGTCTGTCTGTCCGTCCGTGTGTCACAGTCACTTTTCTCCGAAACTATAAGGCCTATGTTGTTGAAACTTGGTAAGTAGGTGTATTCTGTGAACGGCATCAAGAGTTTTGTATAAAACGAGAAAAAAGCAGTTAATTTTGGGGTCCCCATACTCAGAACTGATTGATCAGACAGACTGTCAATTTTTTTTTCATCAAACCCATACGTGTGGGATATCAATAGATAGGTCCCCAAAAATGCTATTGAGGTTTATAACATATTTTTTTTCTAAAGTGAATAGTTTGCGCAAGAGACACTTCCAAAGTGGAAAAATGTGTCCCCCCCCCCCTCCTCTAACTTCTAAACTAAGAGAATGATAAATCTAAAAAATATATATAATGTGCATTGTCATAAAATCTACCAAAGAAAATTGGTTTGAACGAAATCAAGATGGTAGTTCTTTTTTTTTTGAACGTCATATACCGCAATTTTCGCCGAGAAAAATCACTACCACTGCGAACATCAATGAAAGTTACAACGAACCACACGAACTTTTATATTATGTTACTTGCTGCTACGGAACCCTTCATGGGCAAGTTCAACTCTCACTTGGCCGGTTTATTATTATTGTTCCTAGAAAGCGTCCAGTTCAATTAGGCAACCTATCGGACTTGGGGAGGTAAGACAGCAGTCGCTCTCAACTTTGCCAATGGGGATGAAAATTCAATTCATAGCTGCTGCTCCTGGCAGCCAATAAAAGCTGCGTCGGGTTTGAAATATGGTTGGGCTTGAAGGCAGCTGGGCAGATGCTAATATGCAGAAAAGGTCTGGGCCCCATGAAGATCTTCTAGGCCCAAGCCGACGTCACTTGAAGCAGTGCAGGTGCTGACCAACGAACGAGGTCCTGGTACAGGCATTCCGTAACGCCATTGAGAACTCTGATGATTCTCGGTGGCAACAATATCGAGGAGATAATATGCCAAATCATACCGACCTAGGTTCAAAAGTAACACCCCAGTTTCTACAAGCCATTGTGAAGAAACTAAGTAAGATGAAGAAAATTTATATCGGATAGTAAACAATCAATACGGTTCTTAGCTTTTTATTTCTTTCATTCT
The DNA here is from genome assembly GCA_933228765.1 of Miltochrista miniata. Taxonomy (NCBI): domain Eukaryota; kingdom Metazoa; phylum Arthropoda; class Insecta; order Lepidoptera; family Erebidae; genus Miltochrista; species Miltochrista miniata. The sequence continues at coordinate 17,737,576 of OW121747.1, read as the reverse complement.
ACGAGCGAAAAACGTTTTTTATGTTCGTTGGTTTATATGTATAACTTTTATAATTAGTGCCATTTATTATTTACACAAATTAAGATTTTATGCACCTACAGCCCCCCCCCCCAACTTCAGGAATTCAAAAGCTTTTTCATCGATCTATCGATGTCGTAATTGAGCATTATGTGACGCCATCGGGCATAGGTCCGCTTCCTACAAGGCGCGCAGCCAGACTAAACGTAATCGGTAAAGGATAGCGCATACAGATTTCGCGAGGAAAGAAAGAGAGAGAACGTTTGGAGCGCGTTTAGCGAAATGATGTGAAAGCTAAAAATCAGATAGTTACAGATAAAAAAAATTTTCAATAAAAAATACAACCGACTTCCAAGAAATCCTGAAAATTAAAATTTACTTAGCACAAAGTAATATGTATTTTGAATTATCTGATTTTTTATTCAATATCATATTGAAGTCGGCGCCAAGTAAATTCATAGGTTTAGGGAGGTATTATTCATGGCCCCAACTTCAATATTATATTGAATAAAATCTGATAAATCAACTACATATTACTTTGTGCTTCGTAAATTTTAATTTTCAGGATTTCTTGGAAGTCGGTTGTATTTTTTATTGAAAAATTTTTTTTCTTTATTTTAAGTGACGGGTGAACCGAAAAATATATCAATCTAGGTGAAAGTTCTCATCAATACAAATTAATCAAGCCCCAACACAAGGTAGCTGCTGTAAATAGTTAAGGAATTCCCTCGAATCTCTGTTGGTTCCATCATCAGATCGACTCCAGACCTTTATTAATGGTAGTACATTAAAGCACTGAATTAAAAAGTTAACAAACGCACTAGTTGTGCCTATAATTTTCGGTGGTTGCCCTCGATTTCTCCAGGATCCCATTATCAGATCCTGACCTGGTTATAATGGGACCACCTCAGAAGTAAACCCCATTCAACAAAAAAAATTGAAAGCCGTCTATAATTGATGGTGAACACACGTAAAACATTGAGACCTTTTTTTTTTGAAGTTGGATCTATCAATCTAGGTGTAAAGTTCTCATCAATACAAATCAATCAAGCCCAAACACAAGATAACTGCTGTAAATTGTTTAGGAATGCCCTCGACTGTCTTTCGACTCTATCATCAGATCGACGCCATACCTTCATTAAAGTGTAGAACATTAAAGCACTTAATTAAAAAGTTAACAAGCACACTAGTTGTCCCTACAATTTTCGGTGGTTGCCCTCGTTTTCTCCTAGATCCCTTCATCAGATACTGACCTGGTGAAAATGCGACCACCTCAGAAGTAACCCCTATTCAACAAAAAAATAAATTTTGAAATCCGTCTATAATTGACGGAATTATCGCTTGACATACATAAAAAAAAATACATACAGACGAATTGAGAACCTCCTCCTTTTTTTGAAGTCGGTTAAAAAAGAAAACTATTATAAATATTAAAAAAACCAACTAGTGTAAATGAAGTTTTTAGTATTGTCTTTCTTATACATTAAAAATAATATCTAAATAATAGATAATTATAGAGATCCAGCCTAAAGTTTAACTAAAACGAGGTGTTTTCAAAAATTAAAAGTATCGAGGTTTTTTTTAGTAATCGTGTTTTCAGGCTAGTAGATCTTTAGTTCATGAACTGAAGTTGCTTGTGTTGTAATGTTAGTTCATTAGACCTCAGGAGTCCTGAGATCTAAATCAAGATAATAGTCTATTTGGCGTCATACGTCCTCTTAAGCTCTTATATTTTAAGGTACCTGGTGAGACATAGGTCTATTTTGCAAACGGAAAGTCATTACTCAAGAAATGCTTGAAATTCATTTTGAATTTCAAAGTCTTTTTGAGTTTGAGAAACGTTTTGTGATCGTAATATCTCACTGTGTTCCGATAAGCCTAGCCCAAGGGCTTATTACTATGACGCTTAATGGATAATGCCTTGTCTGAATCTCATGTGACAGCCGAACCATCCAGACCATTCATCCATCCATCCATGCACCAACTCAATAACCATACTAGATAAAGATATCTATGTACATAAGGATGAAGAAAGATCACCAAAAAGTGGTAGTAATACCACTTTTTGGTGATCTTTCTTCATCCTTTCTTCTAATCAACCATAAAGTTGAAGATTTTAAAGCCTTTTGGTTTCAAGGAATTGGAATGGCATAACCGTCTGATACGACTTGCTTATTCATTGCATGAGGTGTTTCAATATGTTACAATATTACTTCATTACTTAATTGTAGTGTTGTCCGATAGATATCAATCACCTATGCAAGTATTTTTGTACTGTATAATGTGAAAGTGGAGGAGTGAAATGTATTCGTCCTCGACTTGGTGGGGGCACCACTAGCGGTGGTGGTGCCGCCACCAAGCTGAGCAGGAGGAGGAGATGAGGGAAGTAGTCCCCTGCAGGTTTTATTTTCCCTTTAGGTATTAAAATATCCCTCACTCGACCTATGGACTTGCGTAGGATAGAACGAGTGCCTCCTATAATTAGCATCTCAGGCTCGGGTCAGCACATGTCGAAAAGGTTATATTGAACTAGCGGATGCCACACGGTTTCGCCCGCGTATTTCTCGTTCTTTTTTATCTTTTATTATATCATTGAGTAACGTAGGCTATGTTTATTTTATCCCCGTTTTTACATTCGGGGATAAAAATAGCCTCTATGTAGATTGCTGATGGCAAAAAAATGAAATCAGTCCAGAGGGCCTAAAAAGGCAACATTGTATGTTTCATATTATGAAACGTAAAATGTTTGGTATGCTTTGTATGTTCTGTATTTCAAATTATATGAATTGTATGTTTCATATAATGAAACATGCAATGTTGCCTTTTTAGGCCCGCAGCACTTTTTTTTCGATTTTATTTGTTACATTGTATACAAAAATACAAATCTGTCCTGTTTATAATATTAGTGTAGTTTTCAGCAGCAGATCAAGATTTACTAACATCAAATTCCACCTAGGTATTTCTGATGTCAAAAGACAAGTGTTTATTTATGCATATAAAAGAGGTTCCTTTGTATGACTCGGTGGAAACACCGTAATGTTATCAATGTATTAAAACTCTGAAACACACCCTTTTAGTGGTGACTAAATTAACGCATGAGGAAAACCTATTAAATATGAACGACAATTCAGTTTAAGGTGACATAAATTCATTGAAACGAAATGGTTGGGGTACAGACATTCGCGTCATGTCGTACTTAAAGTGTGGATGACTCTTGGGTATTCCTATTGTGGTAATATACTCGTAGTAGACAGACATAGAGAGGATGACTGTCGTATTAGCAGAATTAGGCCCAGGAAGCTAGCGCGACGTTTTCCTGCATCGCTTTACTGAAGACTTGACCCCCACGAGCAGGCGTCAGCTCTCATTAGGGTTGGTTCATGGAACATTCTAGGGTGCACCAAATGGTTTGACCACAGTCGTGGTCGCTTTGCATGAACATAGGACATCAAACAGGTCCCTGAAGGAACTGTCACACATTCTAGGGGTCCGTAAATTCTGTAACACGAGACTGCAGACTCTGCCTAAACCAAATGATCGTATCTACCTACCTACGGTGATTTATGAACCGATTTAGATAATTCGGCAATTAATGGTTAATGATATTTGCGGTGAGTAGTGTAGTTGTTAGATAGTTACCTAGTAAGTATTGCGTAACATTGGAGAGCACAGTTCATTGAAATCTAAATAACAAAAAGTTTATTACCATCTCAGATGTATAATTTTGTTTACGATTCCTACAGGGTTACTCAGTTCAATGTCGTGGCTCATGAATAAGATCTCGGTATTATGGCCATTCATGTCGCCTACGAATTTAAATAGGGAATACCTACTACGCACCTCTGAGTCATTCCTAACTCATAAAAGGGACGTCCTAAAATTGTGACTTACAAGAACTTTTACTACTTATAATAACAAACAAATGTTCATGACGTAGGTAGTACATTCGCAATATTCCATCGAACAGTACGAGCAGATGAGAATAACGATTTACGTTGACCTGATTCGCCATGTATCTATAAATGAACGTTGCATGAGCACATCAGACGCACCATAATAATGTCATATCTTGTGATGACGCAAGATCGCTCCATCAGCGGTATGAAATCCCAGTTAATTTGTCTTGATAGCACCATGAAGAATTATTACCATGATTATGAACGTTAAGATCAAGGACGAAGGTTGAAAATGTCGTACACAATATCGACCTAACGGTTAAGCTCGGTTTAGTACCGATGCCAACCAGAATACATTGTCCTAAAGGCTTTCACCTCGAAAATTGTATTTGTTATTTGACCTGATTTATACACAACGAAATACAAAAATTTTGAATTGGAAAATTATGCAAATTGAGCCATTGCTCCTAAGTCATATTATAATAATTATGAGATTGTGATTGTGTTGGTTACTAACGCAGTAACTATAGTATGTAATAATTTATCTTATCGTAAATCGTTTTACGGTGCTATTTTTATTTTAACCAAGCACTTGTTTTCTGAGTCACACAGCCCTTAAAGCAATTCATTGTGTTTGTTTATGAACTTCATGTTAATAAACTCAACAATTGTATAGTTCATAGCAAAAGTGTTTGGTCCCGCTGTTACTGGTTTTAGTTACCAAGTACGATTTATCACGGTGCGGTGACCATTATAATATCTTTATACATAGAATGTGAAGTACGCCTCCGTCTGTAGCCGTACTACCAACAACACAGTGTCTGTGGTCACTCGTGGTTGAAGCGTTATGGCGTCTATTTTATTGTTCATTTAAGCGAGAGTCAAAGTGAAGTTGCTCAAGCGGCCACGTGGGCAGCAGATAAACGCCACAGTGGCCACAGTTTGCTTCTCTCGGCTAAAGTGGGCGGTTTTCCGGACCATTCGAGCGTAAAAAGTCATTAGAAATCTGCGTCCATCTCATTCGAGCAATGCACAAAATATGAAATACTCCGTTTACCAAAAAGCTTTAGTTCACGAATATACATACTCGTGATGTCATTGTTTTGAATATTACAGCGAATATTTGAACAAGTGTAGTAACTCGATATTGCTAACAAAAATGTGGAAACCTTGAAGCTATGAACTATGATTTATTGCCTATCTGTCTTCCGTTGTGGTGTGTTTGCTTGAACATTGATATTATATCTGTCGCCGGGCTCTAAATGCGCCGAAATGAATTGATACTGAAAGGTTGAACTGCGTTGAGTATTCACATTCACCTTGGTCGTGTAACTAAGTATTGTCTCTTACTAACATTTTACCTTTCGTAGTGGAATATCATAGCTACGGAGCCGGGATTTGGGTCAATGGGGTCATGATTTCCCCTCTCGACCATGACAATTCAACGTTAATATCCTATGAAGATAATGTATCGCTTGCAGTTCATTTTGTAAATTAGCTAGAAGTACATCTCACTTTCGAGGTGCTTATACACATTTTAAATAGACGCCAAAGAGTTTGAGGCAACCCTTGAACTTGAAATCCCTCGTAATGGTAAAAATCATAGACACAATTTCTTAACGGGACAACTGTTGAGAAATTGTCGAATTTAAGAACCGCAGCTTTATCAAACAGCGTTTTTTGCCGTGTACATAATCTTCTGAGCCTGTACTGGTACTTGGGCGTAAGCTTTAGAAGCTGTGACTTTAAGCCCAAAATTTGCTAGAACTAGCGTAGTACGACTGATAACTTTAATAATGTATCTTCTGTTCTTTGATTATATAAAGACAGACATTACATAATCAAAGCTTCTGTTAATCGTTGTCAGTTTCTCATAGAAATGACATTTGTCCGCACAATGAGTTACTTAGACACAGATATTCTCGGTGTGTATTGCCCTAATTGGAGTACCGCGGCTGACATCTCTTTATTCTTTCATTACAGCTAATGTATTTTTGTTCTCCTACAGTCATCTGAATGCCATCAATAGATCAGTGTCCTTGGCAGTCTATAAATATTTGCACTGCGTTCATGAAGCAAAGTGTTTTACAATGAAGATTACGTAGAAATAACGACACGTTATTGTAGTGCAAAATATTAAGTAGTCTCTTCTTGAAAAAATAAAGTGTGTGCGTGTAACCTTTACGCGCGATTGAAGTAAAACTTCTTTGCCATTGACGGCATATATCACTTTATTAACGTAAAGTAAATTCACTTTTTCAAATCTAAGTATAAGACCGGCCATAAACGAGCATAATAAAATCTAGCTAGGTACTAACTTGAGCCTGCGGCTTCACATGCGTTACTGAAAATTTCTGACTACTATTTCCAAAGGTCATGAGCTTTCTAATAGCAGAAGTTTAAAACTTGGCTAAAGTTTAACGATGACAAACAAACAAATAAATTGTTCGTCTTTTAGAATATTGACACATCCAGCCGAGCGAGAATTGACAGATTGCTTTAAAATTACAGTGTTACTAGGCAACTAGTATAAAAAAAAGGACTTCAGAACATCCTCTTATCTATGGGCCCGTGGAACGACGCTGAATTTACTTAAGGCTTATACATATACCTATTCGAAAGAAACTCATCTTGGGGTGAACTCTTTACTAGGAAATATTCTTTGATTTGATCTGATAAAACTATATTATTGTAATTTATTAGATACTTTTGCTTCAACACACGATTAAGAAAACTTTGTTCGATCGAAATCGCTCTCGAAAAATTAGAAATATTGCAAAAATCTTAACAAGTAATGTACTTTTTTTCGAAATCAATGAGTTTAATCCTCATAAAAGCTTGTCATAAAATAGATATAAGGTCTTTAGAACAATATTTTACAGCTACATTTTTTCTTAAAACCCCTCAGATTTTATAATAGTAATAAAATGTACGCTGCAATCCTTCGAATTGCCTTAGGATTTGTCAAGGTCGAATACGGAAGCCTTAACGGTTGCGAGTATCTCCCTATAATCAAATCTGTAACTTAATAATATACTCTACTACTAAACACCATGAGTCCTGTGCTAATTTCTTATTAACAAGTAAGAATAACACGGAGTATGTCTCATAAGTATGCCTGGGACATTCTTCCGAGGCCTTACTCGAGCCTCCTGACCGTAGACAGTGGCAGTGGAAGAATGGAGGACACCTGGTTTTAGTCGGTAAGAGTCCGGCATAGCATCCATGAAGGAAATTCACACGTTAAAAAAAACGGTGTATGAGTACTTAGTGTGTGCCCTAGTCATTAGTAAAAAATACTTCATTGGCTTGAAGTCTTGTGTCAAGGTTGCCGCACGGTGATGTGCGACATCTGCAGGCGTGTCCTATGACGTCATAAGCTGCTTATAGTGTATGCCTCATTCGCGTGATGTTTACAAATTCGTAATATCGTAATACAATAATAATAAACATGTTTATAAGTTGGAAAAAAATATATGTTGTACAATAACGTGTATTCATATTCAAGAGGCAGACGGCTGATTTCTTCTCGATTTTATAAGGTTGCTGAACATTAACCATTAATTTGCTGCTGTTCTTGTTAAGTCAGTATGTATATATTTTACAATACATTATTTGGGAGCTCTTCTAGCTAAGAACTGCATTAAGGTGCAACTCTGAGGTGCCAGTAAAGTAGAAAGCATACTAGTGTATGGTTGTTACCTCAATAATAGTTTACCTGGAAACTTTTTTGCTACGAACAGGGCCCTCCGGTGAAAAACCGAAAATAAAAACACATTAATACCAGGGTTCTTCTGAACCAGAGGGAAGAACAGAGGCTGCATAGAATGAGTCAAACTACCACATCGCCCCACATGAATCAGAATCAGCATAACTTTAGATCACCCTTTAGCTATTATGTTCGTCAAAGGCCATAGTATTACCCTCGTGTCATAGTTCTGGAGCAAGTTTATTTCTTAGCCGGAGTAGAACTAAAACCACGTACTACCCGTTCGCTCTAACTTTGCCGCTGGCGTAGAGGCGTATACCCGAATTGTTAATTAGACGAAGTAAATTGACAGTAGCTAATGTCACTTCGTCATAGAAAATACGCAACATTGTATGAAGAAGTGGCAATAGTTGCTGTCAATTTACTTCCTCTAATTAAAAATTCTACTTTAGTATGGAGCCGAGCGGCAAAGTTAGAGCAAACGAGCAGTAAGTACAAATTTCCAAATACATAGTATATGCAGCCGGTTGTATTTCAAACTAACATAAATATCGATCTGGGTAATCGTCCAGACGCTACCTCTTTAGGTACCGGGTTTTACCCGCACGCTTCGGGAGAATACACTTCAGTCTGAAGGTTAACGTAATACAAATGGAACTGTAAACATTATATCCAGCAACTTCAATTAAATACTCGGGAAACTCGAATTATTTTGCTATGGTTTTCGATGAAGGATTTCTGGAAAACCCGTGTGGAAAAAAGTGTATATTTTTCATAGGTTTTGAACTAAAGGCACCAATTTTATATTTGGCAAACTTTTAATACGATGTATGTTTAATCTATCGCGACATAGAATGAATCTAGAAATTATAAGCACCTTCGTAGTATAAGTAGCCTGAACATAAGTTACTTTTCATTGCGAAAATGAGAAACAGAGGCCACGGAACCAGAACCGACAATGCAGTAATATAAAATGCTATTTTAGGCGTATACCATAATTTAAAAACATATTAACAAAAGTTTACGTCTTATCGCAAATTCAGTGTCGACATTTTTCAATGCTGTACAATTGCATGGCATTAGTCGACCCATGCAGATCCATGACCGTCAATGTTATCAATTTCATTATCGTATATTTCGGGGTATTTATTCAATTACAAGTTTAAATAAAAGATAAGGCGGATAAGAGTTTAAACAGTAAACCAAAGTGCTGGAGGACAAAGTTGGAGAAAATATCTTCACGTATTAGTTAATTTATTTGGCTCTCCTTTTCCTGGTATCGATGAAGTGACGCAAAAGTAGGAAGCGATAAGATGAATCGGTCACTCGTGGCAGTAGATGTTGTGACGAAGTCAAAGAAGGAATGGAGCTCTGATATGCACTTTAGATTTATGGTTCGCACACGTGACGTAGGGGGTTTTCGATGATTTTGGCACAGAAATATTATACTTTGCCGATTATAGGCAATTTTTTACCGAAAGTAAATACTAGACTAAAATAAAGATTAAGTATGTTTACGCAAACATACTGTCTTGAGCACAGCTGTGAGCAAAACCCAGTCTAATACCTAAATACAAAAATAAAGGTCAAATACTTTCACCGATTCTTTTTTGGTAACTATAAAGGTAGGATATGAGATATAAAAAATGTCTAAATGCTTAGGACGTTAAAAAAATTACCATTTTAATTTTATTAACCATCCTACAATGACTGAAACCGAATAAGTGTTTTACGTCATGCACGGACGAACATATGAGCATAATGTTTATGTAAAAAAAACATTATTATATGAGTAGTTAAGCGAATGTGTCCTTGATGGAATTTCGTATATAAAGCAGCTCAGGTCTTTTAGTATTTAATTTTTACCTTGAACTGTTTATTTTAAGCTTTTAAACTGAATCAATATACCTAGTTACATAAATGTTAGTTTATTACGACTATGGCAAACAAATCATTTTCATAATAATGCTCTATATCATATTTTATTACAAAACAACGTGCATGCATGCATTCAGTCTCTGTATATGCATCATAAATCTGTGCGCTCTGTCTTCTACCGTCCATTGTTTCTACATGTCCGAACCATCACGTTTCTCTCTATCTGTTCGGTCGCTGGATATTTTCTCATATCACAAAGAACCCTTACAAAGAACGAACAAATTCCTCATTAATTTTAGTGTAGATTTGGACCTACTAAAATTTTCTGATTCCATCTGGTCAATCGCCAAGCCAGCCTTCGAAGTCATGTCGAAGAAAGTCCAATAAAAATATGTAGCAACCTGTTTGGCTAATGTAAATCCAAATAGCCTTCCATTATGATTGTTGCCTACGGACTGCAGGCGAGTATGATATCATCTTCTACAGTGTGGGGTTCTTCAAAAGGGATCTCAGAAGGGTTTTCCAGGGTTGGCAGCGCAAGTATGTCACCTTTGTTGTTGCAAACATTCATAGGCTACAATGACCGCTTTAGATCAGGCAGACCGTAAATTTATCTGCTACCTTAGTGGTATAAAGTAAACCGTAGAACGTCAAAATTGTGGACAAAAGTAGGTACTTTGGAGTGTGACGGGTCAAGCCGTATGCTTAACTGCTACCTTAGTGGTATAAAGAAAACCGTAGAACGTCAAAATTGTGGACAAAAGTACGGTAGAGTGTGACGGGTCATTACAATTGAACCGAGTCAACAAACAGGCCTCGATGGTTGTTAGGCAGATGGTTGTTATCAATAGCCATGATTATTCATCGGCTTGCATCACGCTCCGTTATTGCACTAATTGTCCATCCATTACCGTTTGTTTACTGTTTATTGCCTCTCGCATTGTTATCGACTTTTATTTTTACATCGTCATCACACATTGTGTCGGCCACATTACGAAATTAATGTTTTAAATGTATTTGTTTCGCTCTGAAAGGTCATCTTTAAAGAGGACAATGTTTGGGCTGTCCTCCATTCCATACTACATAGTCTACTTGCTTGTGGTTAAAGTAAATGGGTTTTAATATACCTAACTGATGAAGATGATTACTCAGATTAACAAATGATTCACTTTAAATTGAATTAGGTACCTAATCTTGTAATTTAAATTGAATTAATTCTCGTAAATCTAAGTACCTAATTAATTTTAAATTAAGACTACTCTAAATAACCCAAAATTTGGAATTTGCTGTAATTTTGAGCAGTGAACTCAGACTACTTGATGCAGCAGTAAGTTCCAGGTTACCGTGTCGTGGAGTAGCCATCAAATTAACGGTGTATAAAAGAATCAATCGGACCTGTGAATTTTAGGTTTAAATAGGCCATCCGTTGGGCTGTTATTACGCCACAGACAGACACACCCACTCAGGTTAAACTTATTGCCCCCTTTCGTTTTTATGGTGGATTTAAAACATCTGAATAAGCGAACCTTTCAAAATCAGTAATGACATCAAAATCACTATCGTTTCCAAGATTTCTCTTAGGTAATTGTCTTCAACTCACTCACAATCTTTATCACACAAAACTACGTCTGTCAAAAGGAATAACATAACTGGAATGTTTGAATCATACTTTTGTTTCATTTTTTTCTTTGACTGAGTTTTTCTGTTCAACCATCATTTTTCCAAGATTGTGATCGGTTGCCACGTTGTCATAAAGCTACTTTCTCGTGTATAACATGGCTAAAGAGTCTTACTCATGTGTTATAATTGTGTTTCGAAATAACAAAAATGATAGTTCCATTGTAGTAGAGAATACGAATACCGTCGTACTCGAAACCTTTATGAATAGATTCTTTGTAATAAAATTACACACATTCATAGATACCTTTCTCCGTATCTCTCACGGCCTTTCTGTAATGTCTCTAAACGAGTATCAAGTTCTATTTGAATAATTGTGCTACTTACAATAGTCCAGAGCACTACTACGTACCTATATTGTGTTCTACAGTACCCACTGATAGAATGTTTGTGGTCATCTCGCGATATTGTTGTACAATAAGTTGAGTTTCATAAAGAATGTAAATATTTTTTGAGTGTTTTCTATCATAAAAAAATATCGACTATGACGCTTACAACTTAACCGTGAAGTCACGAATACTAGCGCTTTTTATAAACAAGTGATACGTATCGAATTTGTTGAAGGTCTCGGAATAGAAATAAACTTTATTGTAACAGTGTATTGTTTGTCACAATATGAATATTGTACAGTAGGAGAGCTTGACTATGCCACGCCACTTCAAGGTACTCAATAAATAAAACTATTCGTTTCCTACTGTGGGCACTAAACGATTGTGTAACACCGACCGCCAATTGATTTGATTGATCTCTCGTTAGAACATTTATTTTTATGGCGATAATAAGGAAGAGGCGTTTATTGGAAAGGCTCACTCAAATGAACTAAATAATATGACAACACTAAGAACGTACGAATGTTGTTCGTACAGAATTGAACCCGTTATTGGCTCCACCGGAGACAACACGGAAGTTCACAGCGGATAGCTCATATTATGTTTATTTGATAGTGTAACTCGCGACTCCCGTCGCCTGGTGAAGGATATTCCTACCCCTTTCCAACGCAACTTTTTTTCCGGGATACAAAGCAACCGCTGTCCTTTCCCAAGCTCTATTTTAAAATCTCTATATCAAATTTCATTAGAATCGGTTCAGTGGTTGAGGCGTGGTTTCGCATTTGTTTATTAGTAGGGATGTGATTAAGACTGGAGTACGACCAGAATGGATTGGCGTAATGCATGAAGAGGATCCCAATATATTGAAATGTCCCATTCCTCAGACCTCACACGCACCGTACAAATGGTGTACTTACATTTTATATATCTCTGTATTACCAATACTGTACCATTTTCGCAAAACAGGTACAATTTCGGACATCGAGTTGCGGAGACCAACTCGTAAAAACCCACCATTTAGCCATAATATCAGTTGCTTGTACTTGTACCGTAAACGGTGCTCACTTTTATGGTAAACCATTGTCTAATTGTTGGAGAAATCGGTTTAAAGAGACGTCAGTTCAGAATGTGATAGCACTGACTTTGTACTGACAGTTATAAGTGGCACATCGACTGATTGGTTTGTTTGTTTGTCCATAGGGGTGCTGGAAATGACAGGGACCGACAACATACGGTTTAGCGGGCACACGCTCGATAAAGCCACGAAGGCGAAGGTCACCTTAGAAAACTTCTACACCAACCTCATCACACAACATTTGGAGAGGAAACAGAGGTAAGGGTTAGATTGATTTTTAAACTATTTTTTTTCTCTGAACTATGGACACATTTTAGTACCACGATTAACAAATGTCGGTATACTGACATTATAATAACGTTAATCAAGTAAATCATGACTAATTAACTGTGTGTGATGGTTGAAATCAGAGAGTGATGACTGAAGACCCTGGCTTTATCTTCAACCCCTGAAACCCCGGGCCGTTGGTAAATGATAGGTCCCGTGTGGATTTAACTAGATGTGGCATGTGGATTTTCTTACGTAAAAAAGGCTCAAGTAATAGGCTTGTGTCCACTAAGAATAAATCTGATTGATGTGTGTTTCTAACGACTATGTCCAATATATAAATAACAAAAAGTAATATAAATTGGTACACAGATTAAAGATTACTAATATTTTTACAAATTAAAATTGGAATAAATAGGCATTCAGTTACGTGACATCAAACACCTCTATCATAAATTGTGACGTCACAGTTTGCTACTTTGACGTTTGACGCACACTGGCAGCCTTGAGTCTTGACATCTTGTGTCAAAAGTCGTGTCATCTTGTGTAATTGTTTAGATTCTCACACGTTTTCATAAAATACAATAGATTTCAACAGTAAAAGTTCACCTCCTAAAAGTTTATTTTTAGTACCTACTAAAACTTTTTAAAAATCTAAATCACGAAACAAATCATTGAAAGGACTCGTAAAAAAAATACACAATTTCTTTTTGTTTTGTTTGGCAACAAGTGACGTCACACGAGGCGCCATGACCGTTTGGAGCGTTTCCAATAGAAATTTAAATTGAATTTTTAAATCACAAAACAAACAATGTAAATGATTGTTTTAAATCAAAGTATTACATTTTTGTGATCATACCTATATGTATAAATAAAAAGCTACAAAATTTAACAATTTTTTAAATTTAGGACATAGGTATTTTTAAACAATTCAGTCCGCGCCGAAGGCGTGGACTGAATTGTTTTAAAATAGACTTAATTAAGCTTCTGGTAGTATTCGACCCACGTACACACAACAATTTTATAACCAATCTATACAAGTACATACATTTTGTATGCAGGTAGCTGGACACAAACGCCTATTTTGTTATAATCGATGTTCTGGAGTGTGTCCCACGGGAAGCTATTTATAAACCGGCAATCGATCGTTGATGCCCGACGGAGGAGTATTTGAGGTCAACTCGCCCCATCCTCCCTTCCGAGCCGTAAGGGATATTTTCGATTCGCATTCCTCTTTACGAAATTGTAAATGCGAGAGTTTATGGCATCATTCATACAGCTTCATAAAATTATTGCGAATCTGATTCGAATGGTTCTCTTTCTCTTTCTGACGATAACGTACTTCTATCCTGTGATACAATTTTTTTTAGGACAAATTTGATTTCCATTAAAAATGTTTTTGTGACCCCACGTTGGATGATAGACATGCCTTCAAATAAGACTTCCCCGTCATATCATTAACGCTAAGCACGTTCTAATCTTCCACTAGCGTAGTCGTACTCTTGATTTTGACTGTCATTAGTCAAACGGAGACTTTTTTATATAGATATTTATTTTACGGCCTTTGGCCTCAAGACTCTAAACCAAGCGCGTCAAAGACTATGTCTCTTTGTTTAGCTCGAGCTAAAAGATGTTCACGATCAAGAGTCCTAGAGAGAGATTTACAGAATTTTACGGTCAGATGATATTTCTGTCAATCGAAACTCCGCGTTGCACTAACGATTAGCAGTAGCGGTTAACGCAGCTTCTCAACTAGTGCTCGTTTCTTTATATGGAACATTCTCATTAGCATTTTTGAGTACCCGAATGCCATGCAGGCAGGAATAATAATACAACCTTACACTAAATTATACTATTCACTAGATGGTGCCCGCGGCTCCACTCGCTATGAGTTCGCATCGTATACGTACTTATTTTGGGGTAAAAAGTCGCCCATGTCTGGAACTATAATCTATCTCTGTAACAAATTTCGACCGTATCTATTCTGCCTTTATATCGTGAAAAAGTAATAAACATCCACACTTACAAACGTTCGCGTTTATAATATTAGTAAGGGTTCGGAGACATCTAATGAATCTGGTCTATCTATTCTACAATATAAAATGTAAAAAACAAAGTGTATTACAAAACTTCTAATTCTCAGAACAATAACGATGACAATTTCATCACATTCACACAATTCAGTGCCAAATACTTTTGTTCTACGTGAGGAAAATCCTACATGGATGCTATGCCGGACTACTACCGACTAACAACCACACGTATCCTAACCTAACAGCCTACGGGGGCCCTCGGAAGGATACCCCAGGTGCTAAATAGTTAGAAGTCAAAATCCACATACTAGCAAAACCATAGTGCGTTCTTATTTTTCCTACTCCTACTACCACTATCTTGTTTAATTGTTTAAAAGATAAAAAGCCCTCATTGTTTACAATTCTATGAGTGCCATTACATGGGACTGTAGGCATTGGACTATTTGGGTGCTTTTTTCCACCAGAGATGTGCTATTCCACGTGTCTATTGATGCATTAATAATCACATTTGTTGGTCTACAAGTAACGTTGACAGTTTAAATTGTCCACGCATCCACAGCAACGTAGCATATAGGCACCCTTTACCTTGCAGATTTATCATATAGGTAGGTGTGTATGGGAGGATTTGTCTATTGCTATAATCAAATCAGCCTTTGGCTGTCCACTCCTGGACGTAGGCCTCCGCAATTTACGCCACAACACACGGTCCCGTGCTTTTCGCATCCAGGCTCAGATTGCGACCTTTTCCAAATCGTCTATTGCTACGAATTAATAAATTTCGTTGG
The DNA here is from genome assembly GCA_933228765.1 of Miltochrista miniata. NCBI lineage: Eukaryota > Metazoa > Arthropoda > Insecta > Lepidoptera > Erebidae > Miltochrista > Miltochrista miniata. The sequence goes on along the minus strand of OW121747.1, from coordinate 17,721,909 downwards.
TTATTTCCAGGCTAGACAAACTAGAAGAGTCCCTCAAAGATGACAGTCTATCAGAGAGCCAGAAGCAGGAAAAAAGACAGCAACATGCTCAGAAAGAAACAGAGTTCCTTAGACTCAAACGATCCAGGCTAGGCGTCGAGGACTTCGAACCGTTGAAAGTACGTATTTACCTTACCATTCGTTGTTGTAAGAGCTTTTACTTATAACTTCAGGGTTTGTTTCGACATACACATTAACAGGTCGCATTAATGACTCATTAATGCGACTTGTTAGCAGTTTCTGTGATGAAAGCCTTATATTTCATCTAAAATAGATCCTGGACTTCTTTCACCATAAGATACTGGTAGGTGCTTATTTTCGTAAATTTCTAGAACGTAGATACGTTAGTCACGTCTTTATCCTTGAAGTGGTAGGCAGAGGTACTAAATGCCCTCATATCACCAGTTGTATTTAATCCCACGTAATGGGTAGGGCGCCAATTTCCGTGATGAAACGTAGTGGCTGCCTGTTGTTGTGCTGGAATTTTCATATTGGCTTATCGACTGCCTTTGTAGAATGTACGCTAATGATTATTTTCTTTCTGGCAGGTAATAGGCAGAGGGGCGTTCGGCGAGGTTCGTTTGGTACAGAAAAAAGATACAGGACACATATACGCAATGAAAATTCTCAGAAAAGCAGACATGTTGGAAAAAGAACAGGTATGTGTGTATGGCTATGTAATATGAACCATTAAGATTTACCCCTGGGCGAGGTCGCAGTGGTGGCCGTAGGTCTGTTGGGAGGGCTTACCCGGGGCTACCAACCATACGCTGTTGGGCGTTACGTGAGGTTTTTTAGTCTGTAGGAGTCCGGCATAGCATCCATGATGGATATTCCCTCACGTTGAAAAAAAACCATTAAGATTTACAAAAATAGATAAAATTAAAGGCAAATAATGCATTGGAGTAAAGTTGAACATCCGAGTATGGACAAGGGTTGCTGGCGTTGAGGAAATTTATCGAACAGCAAATATATAGATTTTTTTGCTGTTCTTAATAATTTATGTATTGTAATAAAAAACTTGTTCTAGTACGCTATTTGAATCCATGAGATTCACCTTGCAGCAATTGCAAGCAAGAAACTCATGCAAGCAAGAACGCGAGCAAATGCTAGTCAGTCACATACACTGTGTACTTGAAAAAAAAAAGTATAAGCCTCTACCACAATCGAAACAGATAAAATATGAATGGTAAAATATTCAAATTGAAGACGCAACGTTTTTGTTAGATAATTTGATTAAAATTTCTAATACAATGTCAATTATAATGATGCCCCCAGCTACTTTCTATTATCGCACCGCTCGCTACTGACAGGGTATTCATTCTCATACTATGCATCTAACACGGTCGTATATGACAATGTTTGAGAGAGCGCCTCTGTCTTAAATTAACTGTATAATGTAGAATGAGCTCCCTGTCACGGTTTCCCTAGAGACCACACTATGGAGTTCTTCAAAAAGTCTTAATTCGGTCGACGACGCTAGTATACTTCTTCGTTTTAAATGTCCAATGGCTACGGTGATAGTTTTTTAAAAAGTTATCCTTATATGTTAATTGTTAGAATGATGAATTGTTAGAATGATGAATTTCTACAATAGCGTTAATTTAATAGGATATTGTTATCGATTCCGGTACACAACCCACGACCCTGAACGGGCGCGTACTTAAAATTGAATGAACAACTGCCGTTTTTCACTAGAAACGAATAATCGACTGTTATTTTAATCGATAACTGTTGAACCGATTATATGTTGTTGTTAACTACAAAAAGCTTAAAAACTATGTCACTTTGTACAAAATCAATATTCCAAATTAAATTCTTTAGTTATTGAAGTTCTTACCTAATAGTATTGAAATGAAAATATCTTTATTTGTTACGGTCACAAGTTACATTTACGAGAAGCAAGATAATTGCGTCTTCATTAACATCTACTGACAGTGATGCGCAAGGTGATAGGTAGAACCTGTGTGAGGAAAGAACCTGCCAATCAAAACTCATGGCTGCTTGTTATATCATTTTTTAACTAATTTATAAAATATCAAATAAGTTTTCACACAATCGAAAAGATCTTAAAATCGAATGCCCTTAGTGTTCTGTCAGGCAGAAACTGATCAGCTTCCTTAGACAAGTGGCACAAGCGTTAATCGCAAACGAAAGTATAGATAGAGATACGGACCATTCACACCCAAGCTCGTCACCGGCGTACGACGGTGTGATTAGTCGATATACTTTTATCCTTTCGTTTGCGATTTACGCTTGTGCCACTTGTCTAAGGGGACATGCGTTGAAGCGCTCCGTGTTCGCATTTAGCGTTCGAGCGTGCTGTTGCTCACGATCGAAAGCCTCCTATGTGAGGTATATCTATGTAGTAATATGGCACAAAGAGTACAAAACTGACCTCTTGAACGCTCTATGTCTGACAGAAGCCTTACTAAGTACTTGGAGTGAGGAGTAAGCAAATCATTTTCATACCTCTCTATTTTATAAATCATAATTCAATTTAATGTGGATCATAGGTACAAAAGATGTTACAATTTAATTATTGCTTCAGGTGGCCCACGTCCGAGCCGAACGCGACATCCTCGTCGAAGCCGATCATCAGTGGGTAGTCAAGATGTACTACAGTTTCCAAGACCCCATGAACCTTTACCTGATAATGGAGTTCCTCCCCGGAGGCGACATGATGACGCTACTTATGAAGAAAGATACCCTGAGCGAGGAGTGTGCGCAGTTCTATGTCGCTGAGACGGCTTTGGCTATTGATAGTATACACAAACTAGGGTTTATACATAGGTATGTTGTTTTTTGCTCATAGTCGTAGGAAAAGTGGGCGATGAAGGATTTACTTAAAAGCTTTGTAAGCGGGTTTGAATGGAATGGAAGGATACCTAATCGAATGACCTGTAAAATTATTGTAAAACTGTCGGCCGTCGATGTCTTCATATCTTTCAAAAGGTAATGTCTCCCAGGAGGGTATGAAGTAAAAGAGATTTAACGATAAGATTTGATTATCTGAGTCTTTGGTGCACCTGCTGACTGTGGGCCATGGACTGATAAGCGCAGGAACACAGAGCTTTGAGGTTAGATGACAGATCCTTTCAAATAATTTCACAGGTGAAGTCATACTCATCCTCAAGGCGAGAAAGTTGTAATCATTTACAGAGAATAAATTTGTATTTTGTATGTCTATACTTCTATACTCTGTACTAATATTATAAAGAGGAAAGATTTGTTTTTATGCTTTTTTGTTTGTTTGTAACGAATATGCTCCGGAACTACTGGACCGATTTGAAAAAGACTTTCTCTGTTGGGAAGCTACACTCTTTGCGGTGAACATAGGCTATATTTTATTCCCGTATTCCCACGGGAACGGGAACTACGCGGGTGAAACCGCGTGACGTCCGCTAGTAACGAATAAACTCATAAACTACTGAACCGATTTCAAAAATTCTTTTGCTATTATAAAGCCACGTTATTGGCGACTAACATAGATTGTATTTTATTCCCGTATTCCCACGGGAACGGGTACCACGTCGCAGAATACTACCCATGTCGACGCATTCTCTCTCTTTTCCTGCTAGCTATTGTAGTTCGTCCATCTGGCAATATGAAGAGTAAAAATGATTAATGTCAAGCATGTATTCTATTACAGAGACATAAAACCAGACAACTTGCTACTGGACGCGCGCGGTCACATCAAGCTCAGTGACTTCGGTCTGTGTACGGGCCTCAAGAAGAGCCATCGCACCGACTTCTACAGAGACCTGTCGAGAGCAACGCCGAGTGACTTTAGTTAGTACAAACACATTATATTGACTATATTGCCACTAGGGCTTTTAGGTTTCCGTACACAAGGTACACTATTACTAGGACTTAGCTGTCTCTCACCAGGCTGAATCATATCAACCATGATAGCTAGACAGTTGAAAATTTCACAAATTATGTATCTTTGTTGCTGCTATAACATCAAATACTAAAAACCAGACAAGAAGCAAATGGAACTCGCTTTCCAAGGGTTCCGTACATTTTTTTCGCGTACATGTAGTTCAATCAGACTGTAATATATCCCTGTACCCAATTTCTGTCAGATCCGTTCAGCCGTTAGAGCGTGATTGAATAACAAACATCCAAACATCATAGCAAACTTTAAAAAAAGACAACTTGATTTGACACTTTGAATTCGTAAGTATGAAAGAATTTGAAGAAAATAATTCGTCTTTCTTCAATTTCAATTGTAGTCCACGGCTTAGACTTCATTCTACATACCCTGTAACTCGCTATGAACTTATACATGACCTGATTTATAATAATGAATGGAAATCTGCCAGATTATTACTGCTCCACTTCCTTGAGTAGTAGTAGCATTATGATAGATTGATAAAACGTGTCTTTTGAGAATATTTGTCAAAGTAAAGTACTACTCTGTATACAGCAACAAGGTAGCCTCCCCACCAGAGATGTGCTATGTGGATGAATGCGTTTGAAATCCAATAATCACATTCGTCGGTTGCACAATATTACAATAAACGGTCCACGTTACTTGCGGACCGACGAATGTGATTGGTGGATATCAAAGCACATTGCACATCTCTGGCAGAAAGGCACCCTAATACTGCGTCTACATTTGTAACTCAGACTCGCGTGCCGGTACCGACGAAAACTACAGCTACGAACTTTATATTCGACACGGTCACCGTGTACGGTTCGTTGATATGTTACAAATGTGGATGCAGCATAAAGCAGTATTCTCAACCACCACTCACCACACCAAAACTACACCGTGAACACAAACTAATGATATACAATTCCATTTCTGTAGACTATTCCTTCACCTTCAATCTGTCGTGTGCAGTATCGACGTCGTCATCCGCCATGGATTCGAAACGTCGAGCCGAGTCATGGAAACGGAACAGGCGAGCGCTCGCTTACTCGACGGTTGGCACGCCCGACTACATAGCACCTGAAGTGTTCTTGCAGACGGGTTATGGTCCGCAGGCGGATTGGTGGAGTCTTGGTGTCATCATGTTAGTATAAGTAGAACAGGACACCTTTATATTTGTTGTATTTCTATGATTTTTCAGTGTTTTTAGTTGCAGTGGTACTAGATTTTTAGTTTATGCAGATACTATAACGAAAGTTACAATAACCGGGTAATCTAAGAGCTCCCTAGGTGAGCACGCAGTGATAACCAAGGTCTGTCGGTAATCCTGGGGACAACCTTCCGAAGTCTTACCCGGGGCTCCAAACCCGTAGGCAATGGTAGGGCACCGTGTGGTTTTGGTCGGTAAGAGTTCGTCATAGCATCCTTGAGGGATTTCCACAAATAAAAAGGGGCAATATACGAAGATGTACATAGTAGGTGATGCATGGATAAATACTTCATGTAGTACATTGACGTGAAATTAAAGAAATTTTGTAGATCTTGAGTGAAGCGAAAACTTGTACCTTTTTTATACTACTTAGGTGGAAGCGCAGGTGGCCCCGCGGACTCAGTGTTCTGTAAACGATCACTGCAGTAAGCAACTTTCACTATGGCCGGTCCATGGATGGGTGACCATCCATGTGATCACTTTGTGACATTTATTTGAGCGTTTCCGTGCTTCGGAAGGCACGTTAAGCCGTTGGTCCCGGTTGCCAGTAAAATGGCAGTCGTTAAGCTAAGTTGAAGGCTTTATTTCAACAGCAGGCAGTCACAACCTGCGCCTGTCCATTTAAACACGGCAATACGGCTCACCACCTATGACGTGGGACAAATTATACAAAAAGGTGAAATGTGGGCATATAATATGCCTCTGCCTACCCCTTCGGGGATAAAGGCGTGACCATATGTATGTATGTATGTTAGGTGGCAGACCAGCTTACGGTCCACTGCAAGGTTGGTTACCGTAACCTATGGACGTTTGCAACACCAGAGGCGCTACACACGCGGTGCCGACCCGATCACCTACCTTTTTTAAGACCATTTCTCGAACTGATGCTCGTGAAAATTGACACAGCTAAAGTTGCTTTGGATAAAAGTTCATAAAGCTATTTCTAGCTAGATCATAAATGAATTACTGTCGATTTTCGAAGGTTTTTTAACTTGAGATAAAGGGTTTCTAATTTAAAAAAAAATATATCGTTACATTAAAGTGTCTTACCGCTTTTGTAGATCTTTTCTGTGTTTCGATTTATATTTATTTGTTATTATTATATGTGATCCATTATTTTGTTTAGTAGTATTTGTCAACACGTATTACTGTTCTAGAGTAGAACTTTATTTTGTGTTGTGTATAATAGATGTTTTGATTACCTTAGATTAATGTCTTTTTTATGTGTTTTTACTTAATTAATATGTTTTCTTGCAGTTTTATTAATTAGCTTTTTATTTTTTTCAATTTGACATAATGCTTATAAATGTGTAAAATGCTGTGCGCACAGATTGATTATAACGTCCCATTTATTTTACTCAATGTTTTCAGTAGATTGTACTCATAATTTACTACTATGTGTTCATTGCTAGTGTATGTGGCTTTTACCGAGGAATCAGGTTAGGATCCCGTGTTGGAACAAATATTTGTGTTACTAGCAAATGTTTGTTTCGTTGTTTGGGCGTATTCATGTCGGATGTCTATCAGTTGCCTAGATCACACTGCATTTATAAGCTGTTTAGCTTAAATAGTGCTAAAAGTCGCCGTGTAAAATATATACATACAGTCACGACTTTATTCTTAAAGGGGTAGGCTGAGGCACAGTATACACCCACATTTCACCTTACAGAATTTGTCCCACGTAAAAAGTAGTAAGCCTATTGCCAGGTTAATATATATAATATATAAATGGACAGCCGCAAGTTGTGGCGATTCACTGTTGAAATTTTCCAAGCCGCCTATAAGACGTTCAACTTGACTTGGGTTATTTGATAAACCGGACTAATGGCCTTAACATGCATCCCGAAGCACGAAGAACGCTCGCAAATGAAATGTCACAAAGTATTCATCCATTCACCAGCCATAGCGAAAGTTGCTTACTGCAGTGATCGTTACAGCACACTGAGTTCGCTTGATTTCATGCAAAGCGACTTAAAAAAAATTGCGCCAGCCAGCTCTATAGGCATAGCCACGATATGCGAATGTTGCCTATGCATTTACAACCAAAATATTTCAAATTCTGATTGCTTGTGCTTTGTCGATGTTGCTATCATTTAATTTTATCCCTTTTCGAATGCTATATTTCATCATAATCGTTTCAGCCTTTTAATTATGTTGCCAAACCGTTATGATAAACAAACTACGCTTTTGTATTTATGTTAAAAACTAATGGATGCTTTAGGTGACGCCTCCCGAATGATGGCAAAACATAGCGTCTTCCAGAGACCAATCCCTGTCATATTCAATTATAATAATGATTAGCTGATGCCCGCGTGGAATTCTGTTTCCGTTCCCGAATTCCATGGAAACATATTCCAATATAATCCATCCTTGTACCAAATTTCAGCCCGATCCGTTCAGCCATTAAACGTGATTTAGTAACGAACATCTTCACAATGTTTCACATTTGTAATAATATTTCTAAGCAGGCTAATCACTATTCTTGATTTCGTTCATTGAATTTTCAAGGAATGTTATTTTGACCCCATCCGTATTATAGTCCCCAGTAATTAGTTACAGTTGGCCGACTCATATACTCACAAGAGGTAACATGTCGAGAGTCTTGGGGTTATCTTACCGGGATTACCGAGAACTCCCGAGCGTAGTCAGATGGAGGGCACCTTGTGGTTTTAGTCGGGAAGAGTTTACCAAGTCATCCATGAGGAAAAAAGAGATAACGTCGAGGGTATGTGAGCGAGAAAATAGTCAAGTTATAATTAGACTTCGGAGCTCCGGGATCAGCTTAGTTGCTAGTAATAGCTGTGATTTGACTCTATTTAGTTGGCGTAGTAGCGGGTGACTACGCCCTATCCTCGTCCGTACGTCAGTAGATATGCTATCACTTGCAGATAAGGTTGGCTTCAATACCAGTGATCTTGGTGGGGATTAAGACAAGTCTTTGTAACTGTTTCTAAGTTGTAAGGTTTCTGAGACTACAAAACCGACGAACGAACTGTCGGATGCAACAGCATAAGACCAATTGCAATGATGAATCGACTGAGATGTTGATGATTGTAATGAACTAGTTTATGCCCCGCGTCTTTGCTTGCAACATGGTTCTTAATCCCGTAACACCCCTTCAAACTGAAAGTTACCCAGAACGTATTTTTCTATCACTAAGCTCGCAGACAAGCATACGGCCCACCTGATGAAAAGTGGTCACCGTAGCTTATAGTGGATTGCAACTCCTGTAGCGCTACACTCTCGCTGCCGAGTCAAAAAAATATCTTAGTTGAGAAATGGCTACTACATCATATTTATATGCCATGAGTAAAATTGCTACCCGTTTCAGCTGAGCGATGCTTGATTAGTCATACACGATCGCCTATTTATTGATTGATAATTTGATTGTTGTGGCGTAAATTGGGAGAGGCCTCGTCTATAATGGACTGCTATAGGCTGTATGGATTAATTGGTTTGCATGTACTTATGCCTAGCTTGCGCTTCAGTGTAATACAGTTTCTTTGCAATTTGATCAATGCTATTTTTATATTATAAACAAATAAAAATAATAAGTATATTATTTTGTGACAAACGCGATTTGTTTCTATACATGTTGTAATACAAATTGTATTTAAAGTGTCTATACAATACAATAACTGAATGTATAGAATGTATACTCATTTTGAATAATATATTTATCCCTTAAAGCGTGATATCTTTGGTCCATAGGTACGAGATGTTGATCGGTTATCCGCCGTTCTGCTCAGAGTCGCCACAAGAGACTTACAGGAAAGTGATGTCGTGGCGCGAATCGCTCACTTTCCCGCCGGAGATACCCATCAGCGAGGAAGCTAGGGAGACCATACTACGCTTCTGTTCTGAACCTGATCGAAGGTACGTTGGGAAAGGGTTATAGAGTTCACAAAGAATTTACAGGCATGTTCAACTGGCCATTTGGTCTAGGGTTATGTGTTAAATATAAAAAAAATCCAGTGCGGCTCCGTGAGAGCGGACTGAAGAGAAAAATTGAATTACTTGTGTTCCGTGTTCCGAGTCAAACTCGCAATCAATACCATTTCCTCGTAAAGTTTGAGCCCGTTTAAAGTTTCGAGGTGTCAGTAAGCGGTACAGTTCCGAGATGTGAGTAAGCTTGGCGGTTTCGAGGTGTCGCCAAAAGTGATGGTCGCGATTTTAAGAATTAGTCCCCAGTATAAAAATGCCTAACATGCCGTAACAAGTATTCACTTTAAAAAATGTGTTTCTCTTCAACTATAACACGCGACTGTCAAAAAGTACTCAGAAGTGTATATTAGAAAGTTCAAGTGCATGAATAAAAAACCTTTTTTCAAGTGGGAATAACAACATAAAGAGGTCATGCCACTTTTCTGATCTAAAACCATTGCCATATTAAGCTATGGTGATGCAAAAAGTGACAATCAAACATTTTAAAACATTAATACATATATACATATGGTCACGCCTTTATCCCCGAAGGGGTACGCAGAGGCACATTTCACCTTTACAGAATTTTTCCCACGTAATGGGTGGTGAGCCGTATTGCCGTGTTAAGATGGACAGACGCAGGTTGTGACTGCCCGCTGTTGAGATTTTTCAAGCCGCCTAAAAAGGCCTTAAACTTTGCTTAACGACTGCCATTTTACCGGCAACAGGGACCAACGGCTTAAAGTGCCTTCCGAAGCACGGAAACGCTAAAATAAATATTACAAAGTGGTCACATGTATGATCACCCGTCCAAAGACTGGCCATAGTGAAAGTTGCTTACTACTGTGATTGTTTACAGAGCACTGAGTCCGCGGGGCCACGAGCGCTTTAACGGTGACAACATTATTCAAATACTAGCACGTGATAGCGACTGCGTGTAATTCGGTTCCCGTACCCGCTTCCCATGGGAACATTTATTCTCGGAATAAAAGTAGCCTATGTGTTATTCCAGACTATAATGTATACCTGTGCCAAATTTCAGCCACATCCGTTCCGTCGCCTAAAGCGTGATTGAGTAACAAACATCAAAACATTTGTAAAATTATATAATTAATTACTGAGCGTTATTGTTGATATTACAGTACAAAGTAATAAATAATCTTACTTCTTACTTCTTACTTAAATATATATTAATATTATAAATGCGAAAGTTTGTGAGTGTGGATGTTTGTGACTCTTTCTCGCTCAAACCGCTGAACGGATCGGGCTAAAATTTGGTACCGAGGTACATTATAGTCTGGAATAACACATATGCTACTTTTTATCCCGGGAATAAGTTCCCGCGGTAACAAATTTTGCGCGGGCGAAGCTGCCGGCATCAGCTAGTAACAAATATGTGTAATGTTAGTGAATGTCAAATCAGACGTCTACGGTACCTCAGCACAGCAGTGAAAATGAGATGCCTGTTCATGTCTAGGTGCACTGTTGATGCCACCCGCCAGATGGACCGACGACCACGTCAAGGTCGCAAGCTGGGAATGGATGCCAAAGGCACAGGACCGTGTTTGTGTGACGTGAACTGGGAGAGGCCTACGTCCAGCAGTGGACTGATATAAGCTGATTAGATTGAAAATATTGATTAATTATACCTACCCGCGTGTAACATATAGGCGTTATCGAAGATCTAGATGACTCAAAACTAATTAGATAACGTGAAAGAGTAACAAACTTCCTACATTCATTGACGTGTTGCAAGTGCCTATGTATTAGGAATATGCGAAATAAATGTTTATTTGTATTTATTTGTACATCTTACTCACAAAACTTTCATCTAGTGGTCGCCAATGTCTAGAAGTTGTCAGGTGAGCGATGACATTTGCATAAATATCGTCTTTTGAGGCTGGGTTCTTAACTCGGCTTAGACGACGTTGAGTCGGTGACAATATTATTTAAATATAGCTCGCGCTAGGGCCTCCGTGGAATTCGGTTCTCGTACCCGCTTCCCATGAGAACATATTCTCGGAATAAAAATAGCCTATGTGTTATTCCAGACTATAATCAATACCTGTACCAAATTTCAGCTAGATCTGTTCCGTTGTTTAGAGCGTGATTGAGTAACAAACATCTAAACATCTTCAGAAACATCATCATAATTGGATGCACATGGTGTATTGTGGTGTAAATTGGGAGAGGCCTATGTCCAGCCAGTAGACTGCCATAGGCTTTAATTATTATATTATAATATTCTTGAAGTCACCTTCAACTAGATGAATATGGTCGTTTCCAGACTGGGTTCCCAGCGCGGTCTAGAGGACGTGAAGTCGGTGCAGTTCTTCCGCGGCGTGGACTGGAGCCACGTGCGCGAGCGCCCCGCCGCCATCACAGTAGAGGTGCGCTCCATCGACGACACATCCAACTTCGACGACTTCCCCGACGTCAAGCTCGAAATACGTGAGTTTACTTACCACTTGCAGGGTTCTTTTAGGATTCCGTATGCAGGTTTGAAATGGCGCCACTGTCATTGAGACTCTGCTGTTGTCCTTCCAAGATGTCAAGCATGAAATACGTGAGTTTACTTACCACTTGCAGGGTTCTTTTAGGATTCCGTATGCAGGTTTGAAATGGCACACTGTTATTGAGACTGCTGTTGTCCTTCCAAGGTGTCAAGCATGAAATACGTGAGTTTACTTTCCACTTGCAGGGTTTTCTAGGATTCCGTATGCAGGTTTGAAATGGCACCCTGGTACTGAGACGTCTCAGTACCAGGGTCTCAGTACCACTCTCAGACGTCTCAGTACCACACCTGTAGTCCTTCCTCGACGTCAAGGTCGAAATACGTGAGTTTAATTATCACTCGGGCCTCAAACTGATGTCAGTGATGAGCGGGCGACGACGAGAGCGCGTCAACTGTACACAAGTTGGTGGGCAACTTCATTGAAAGAGTAACAAACATCCACACTCACAAATTTTCTCATTTATAATATTAGTAACATACTACAAGGGCTCGGCGGCATTTACACACACTATGTTACGCAAGGAACCTTGGTTTATTATATATTTTACATAAGCCTTTCTTCATCAGTTACAATTACAGAACTTTGTGCATTAACAGTAGTAACTTACATATGAACTCAATGAAATCAGCCGAATCCGAGTCCACTGACAGAGGCCACGGCCTACCCCTTCAGGGATAAAGGCGTGACATTCATCTGAATTATGGGGAATAATATAATGAATCTCCGAAAACAATATAACTGTAACACAATCCTTACTATTTTGAACATTATGTAAATTGTTGCAGCATCAGCGCCGATACCTCAAGACGGTGAAGTGGCGTACAAAGATTGGGTGTTCATCAACTACACGTTCAAGCGGTTCGAAGGCCTCACACAGAGAGGCACTCCGACCAAGAAGTGAGCTGCTCACGCCGCGTCCTTGCTTACAGCCAAAAGTCGCATACTTATTGTATCGTCGCCTCGTCACAAGCAATATAGTTGTAAACGTTACAACAGTGGTTCCCAAAGTTGTGAAGTTATAAAAGAAGAAGAAGAAAAGCTTCCCACTTCTCGGCTGTCTTTGTTGAATTTTATTTTTGAAAGTTGTGGATCGCCCACACAATATTTGCTCACGACCCACAGGTGGATCGCAATCTATACTTTGGGAACTGCTGGATTAGAAGATTGTCTTATGCGACTTGTGATAGAGGAGCTAGCTAGCCACGTTTTTACACTCGAATGTATCTATAACATCACCGGTAGGGTATTTCTGACCGTTATTTATAATTAATATAAACCAAATTAGATATTGTTTGTAGTTTTCTTCTTAATATTTCTTACGTGATGAAGCTTTTTGGTTGTATTAATTATCAATTTCGGTGGTACAGCCTTGTAGTGGATCTAGGTATTAGGCACCATCGTTGAATATTACCGACGCAATATTAACATTATGAAGTATTATGAGAGTACTAGAAGATATTCTCTAGAAATGGTGACAGATGAATTTGAAATGTTATCATTTTTGGTTTTTGAATTTGTGATACATATAATATATATCTATATATAGGACGTGGCAAAAATATATTGCATCTACAAGACTATTGTGAATAATTCATTATATCTACAAAAGCATAATTTAAAATATCACTATTTGAAAAATAAATCTTTTTTATTATAAAAAAAAAGACCGTATCTACTAAAGCGCCGTGGAATATGCATTGCATCTCAAGAATTCTTTGATCTCACTTGCATTGGGCGGCATTTTCGCCTTGCGCTATTACAATTGGAATGCTTTTCCCTTACCTTTTGTGTGACGCTCAGCTGTTGGGTCTGGGTTCATCCGGTTAGAAATAGAATTGGTCGATATCATTGTGATTAAACTTATCCTCCAGCCACACTATACCACTCGCGTTGATAACATTGGCCTAGCAGCCATACACTCACTTACTCACGATGTTCATCGCGTTGGTCCGCTTGTATTGACTCTCCTTTGACTCGCGCTACAAACCGGCAAAAAATTGATTGCTGGACAATAATCGAGGCATGCAGAATAAAGCAGCCACACTATGTCTCTGCTCATTTCATCGTCGAGTGTGCGGTCTATTAGGTATACCTTTATTTGTTTTCGCTTAAATCAGTCTTAGACGGGTCCACTGCTAGGCAAATCAAAAAGGGGAAAAAGAAAAAAAGATGCTCTAAAGCGACTAGTTTACTCGCAAGTTGCGCGTTGGCCGCAGTTTGTGGATCGGCACTCGCGAACGGAGGGTTCGGTACCAAAAAACGACATACAAGCACTTTTTTTATGGTAGTCGTGTCCTTTTTGTGTTTTTTAATATTGATTGAAAGTGGCAACTGAAATACAACATCTGTGACAATTTTAACTGTCTAGCTATCACTGTTCAAGAGATACAGCCTGGGCACAGATAGCGAATTTTCGGTAATAGGGTCCCGTTCCGTTTAAACATTTAATTACGGAACCCTAAAGGTGGGTGGCTAGACGAGCCGAGCACTAGCGGTGCACGAGCCGAGCCAAAATTCGTATAGTGTGGACCGACGTACGAGCCTCAAGCAAGTGCTCTCATTGACAACAAGGTTCGATTGAGGGAACGGTGGGTGGCGCTGATCTAGAGACACCGTATGCATTTCCTACTACACGACATAATTATGTCCTCTATTATAATGAATCAGCCTATGGCAGTCCACTGCTGGACGTAGGCCTCTCCTTAGTAATTAACCACAATACACGGTTCTCCGCTTTCCGCATCAAGCTGATTTGATTAATTGATTGAAGCCAAGGTGTCGGCGTAATGTGCTACGCCGACGGCACCCTCATAACGCACGAGAAGCAACGCATTGAGACGCAGCTCTAAGAGCCACGGCAGCTGTTGCTCAAGTCGTGGGTCGGTAATAGCGGCTGGGTACGTAGGTCGCCCTTCACAATTCCGAGGCCCTGTGCTTTCACAGACCTTGGAAGGGGCCGCCTACTGGATCAGGTATTCGAATAGGAGGCGTTAGCATCAGCATTGAGCCCTCGATGAAGTATTTGAGACTCGCATTCGATAGCCGATGGAACTACGGACACCATTTCCGCAGTTGTGTCCCAACACTGAGGGGGCAACAGTGGCACTCTCGCGGGTTTAGCAAACAGAAGGGGACCCAACGCTCCCTTCAGGAGACCGTACCTTGGGATAGTGCGGAGAACGGTTATACGGGGCCCCAATAAGGGCGGAGACGATAATGCGATGATGAAAGGGTACCGCACAATCTCCGTTGAGTGTGCAATCGTTCCATGGTACCTGGAAGCGAGGACTTTTGAGTTATTTTTTAAATGGGGCGACGAGAAGCTGATACGGGGCATTCGCCGCGAGAAATCGAGAATCTGCGGTCGCTACTCCACGTGGGACGCCGCTGCGTCATTTTTCAAGCAGTTCATGCTCTTGAAAGAGTTGGCGGGGAGGGAGCGGGAGATAAATCTCCCACCCGAGTCACGGCCCAAGACTATCGGCCTCCATGACAGGGGGCTGAGAACGGCGCTGTGGCTGCTCGTCGCCCTTACAGAAGCAGGCCAAGACGGCCGAGTGATGTGAAAGTTCCACGGACGCTACACGCCCCATGAAACGGGATAATACCCGAGCAACTCCCTAAGACGCGGGAAAGTACATGTACCCTCTAGGTGAGGCCGCAGTGGTTGCTAAGGTCGTCAAAAATCCTGGGATTCCTTCCGAGGACTAACCCGGGCCTTCCGACAGTAGGCAGTGGCATGACTCCTGTTCATAGGCAGTGGCAGCACATGTGTGGTTGTAGTCCGTAAGAGTCGGCTTTCCAGTCCAAGTGCGGCTGAACTTGATATTTTCCATGAAGAGATTGCCATCTGACCTCCACAACCAATTGGCGATATCGATAGGGCAGGTTGTTCTTTCTGGCACCAGCCGGCCTTCGGTGACTCCACAGAAAGATATCCCAGGATTCATGTCAGACATTGGCTACTACCGTGGCCTCTCCTATAGGCTCGGGTATACAGGGTGAATTTTTAAAAAGGGCTTGGATGGCCAAATCCGAAACTATAAGGAATAGCTAAAAATGCACAAAGGAGTCACGAGCCCGATTTTGATAAAACTTAAAACCTCATCATTAGATTTTTGAAAAACCAATAATCCTAGCTGGGAATCGAACCCATTGATTTTGAAAAAAAATACACACCCTTTATTATTACACCATACGATAGTGTCGCTGATAAGGATCAAATTCTGCGAAGTAATGAAATACGGTAAATTTAAGGAAAGTTTGAAATTTTAATAGAATTCATATTTCATGTACCTAAATTTTGTATTATAATTTGTTTCGTTGGAAATCTCAGAATAGATCGTAACTATTCCGTGTTTTAAATTATGCACATAATGATTGTTTGGAGGACGGAATCGATAATATTGGAATATTGAATGCATTACGATCCTTGAGGTCTTGAATCCAGCTATGTATTGAACAGATTTTAAACAATTGATCAGTTAACGTAAGAAAAAAAAATGTTTTTTGTTAAAGATGAGCACTTTCCTTTAGTTTGCCGTGTGTCATTACTTCCCAGAAGAAGATCCTTAATAGCAACACTATCGTATCGTGTTATAATATAGGGTATGTTTTTTTTTTCGAAATCAATGGGTTCGATTCCTAGCTAGGATAATTGGTTTTTCAAAAATCTAATGATGAGGTTTTAAGTTTCATCAAAATCGGGCTCGTGACTCCTTTGAGCATTTTTCGCTATTCCTTATAGATTCGGATTTGGCCATCCAATCCCTTTTGAAAAATTCATCCTGTATAACTGGTATGGAGGGTTTTTTCGGATTTTATATTGCTTCTTCGTCGTTAAGTGTGCTTACAACTCTCACGTCACGCTGCCGTCATAGGCCTGCTTCTATAAGGATGGCACTGTAGCACGGCCTCGGTAATGGAGGCCGATAGTCCTGGGTCGCGATTTCGCGGCAGATAGCGGTACTTAGGTGGTAGAGTTCTATTCCGTTCCCTCTCCGCCGTCTTTGCTGTAATAATGGTATTATAAAGTGAACTTTTCTAACTGATCTATCGTGGAACTAACTTTAATACATGCTACAGAAGTGAGCGTTACGTAAGGAAGAATAGACTGTTCTCATGCGATTAATATGTTCAATATCAATATCCAATCAATATCAGACCCACGAAATCCCTCGATCGACTTAATATTGCTTTCATTACGTCCCTTTCCTTCGGCGATGATATCATTACCAAAAGTACACTGTTCTGTTTGTCTGGATCGCTTATATTGTGGTAGGGAACGCCAACATCTTGTGACGACATATAGCGAAATATTGCCATTATTTATCATCACGTCGAAACACGTTATTTTTACAGAAGCAAAGGCAAAAATTGACAAACTGTAATGTAAATAAAAAGCTGTCATTGTTTCCTAGATTTTCGATAACGGGGTTTCGGCAGGAGTGCATGATGCTCCTAATATTACAAATTAGATTAATATTTCTGAAGAATCGATTTTAGTAGTTTCCCAATTCTAGTAGTTATCCTATAGCTCTCTAGACAGACAATTGAAATAACTAGTTCTCCGCATACAAATCAAAATTTATTTAAAGTATATAGTTTACAAAATTTAGTATATAGTTATACTAACAATGTATATTCATAGGGATATAGTATTATAGATACCAAATATTTATAAAAAAAAATTGAATTGATGAATTATAAGAGTGCTTTATTGTGTTCAATATTTAAAGCTGAATATATACCTAGTGTACCCATTTATTTTTGTGTCTGCTTTTTCTGCTGTGAGCCTGTGGAGGGAGTATGTACTTTTTATTATGGGTTTTATATTAGAATTTTTATGAGATTTCGTATCAAATCTTCTCAGTATCGTTTTGAAATACAAAAGCGATGAGGGTCCTGACTAAGATTATCACAAACTATTGACAAGGAATACAGCACAACATTGTGTTACAAGAAACGCTAAAGTAGATGAAGTGTAAAACTTCTACACGTCTCACTGACGTCCCAAACCGCAAGGATCGATTTCGATGAAATCGCTATTGTTAGATAGTTTTACTATTGACCCTGGTGAGTAGCTCTGCGATCAAATTCTACTGTTGATCAGGACAATTTTACCTTACAGTGTTAGATAGTAAGATTGTTGCCCAAAATGTAAATAATATTCAAGTCGTTTCATTGTCTTTCTCGGTATTTCTATACTCTTGAGCTATTAGTACATAGATTATTATAAAAATTGCGTGAATTGAAGTATGTGATTTATCGACCAATCTTTAAACGAACTGGCACTGGCAATAATTTTAGTAACGGTATTAGTGTTTGTATTAAACATAGTTGAGATCGCCTGGCTTTCGACTAACTAAGAATTTAATAAATGTTCTGGTTGTTAGATTTGCATCTCTTTGCGATTTCTAGTATGTAGTAGATAGTTGTATTATAATTAAAAATATTTTCATAGTCGACTATTGAAATTAGAGAGTGCGCCCGATGTATTACACTACATACAGTTCCGTTTTGATTCTCCACTAGCAAATCTGGTCTTTTCAATGGCAGGTGATATATGGCATGGTTTATTAATGTTGTCATTTCGTTAAATTTAAACGGCAGTGTATATATACTAGCTAGATGATCTGTTTCTTTAAACATATATTATTATACTTATCACTGTGGCTGGTGGTCGAAATTTCACAGGAGTTCAGGAGTAAAGTAACGTTAAGCACTGCTTATCCATACAAATTATATCTATATTTTTACTATATAAAGGTATCACGCTAAACTTCCACTATGTAGGTCATACGAAATTCTGTAATAGACATAGAAGAATTATTATTCAATTACACTATTGTTGCTATAAAATTATAATAACTCTTCTAATCTACGCCAAAAGTATATTTGAACGGTATTTAATCTGCATTACGCTCTGTTTTATCATTAATGCCATCAAGACCGCGTTTATAAAACAATTTTTACACTTGTCTCTCAAAAACTCTATACGATATACTAAATAGCCAGGAATGCCTACCCTTCACACTTATTCCATATATTCCCCTTTCCCCCCATAGTTATACAAGAATAGTTAAATTATATCTTTATGCCGAAAAGTACTTATATTTGAAAACTTGCGTACAATTCATTCGAAATAGAATTCCGTCCAAATTACTTTAACTTTATAATAATTAAATATACAAATCTTAAACCTATATACCTGATTATATTCGAGGTGAAAATGAAAACCGTTGCAAATATTTTCAATGCTGTTCTAATTTTTGTCATTTAATCTATATGAGAGAGCTGTTATATTCGCGGAATTCTACGTTCTCGTGGTGATCCACAGTCTAACATTTATCGTTTATTCCGATGCCAAAGGTAACATGTTAGCGATTCCCTAAATATACGAACAATGAAAAACTCTATCAGATATATTACAGAAAACCTGATTATGAACCTTGTTAAGTGTTGCTCCAACTTTGGGATTATGTTGATTATCCCTCGCTTATCAATAGTATATTTGCCTAAGGGCTCGTTTAAGGAGACGCGGCGCGTCGAGCGGTGCGGCTGCCAAAAACACAAACATACGGCAATGTTCGGGGCGTTCATGGAGAAGCGTTTTTGCAAGCGTTTATTATATTTCGCAATGGGGGAACGCGGCGGAAGAAGCGGCGAGTGACGCCGCAAAGGACGCGGCAATCAAGGTGTGGGAGAGGTGCACGCTTCACGCGCCGCCTTGAAGCCACGCCGCACGTGAAGCTTGACGCCCCGCGTCTCCTTAAACGAGCCCTAATACAAAAAGTAAACTGGTATGTTTATAAATATATAACGAAGATTATAATACGGGTCTCCACCGATTGCAAACAATCTTATGATAAATTGATAGCTTTATGCAACATTAGCTTTGTGTAGAAGGCGTGGCATTCCTTTCTAATCGAATACTCAGCTCAATGAAACTGTGATTTCAACAAACGGAAATTAAAATTATATTCAAACCTACCTTCGTGTAGTTGTTTCATATTTAGATAGGTACCTAATCTTATGTTGCACAGTCTGCTTTGAAATCAAAACATGTTGCTAAGCTAAACATTTCTGTGTGATAAGGACTCTCCACAGGAAATAGTTCAATCTCGAGTTGAATATGTCACCGTAAAGTTTTAAATACTGTTAAATTGTAAACTGTCGAGATATTGGGAACAGTAAAAGATGGTCAGTTTATGTTTGAACAGTAAGTATTAATGCACGAAGGCGGGCGAGCGAATCGAGTGGGCCGCGGCAGCGACGGCGAAGCGCCAAATGCCCTTTAGTATTATTATTTGTAATATTTATTTTAGTTAGTTTACAATCTATCGGAAAATAATCCGTTACATTGTAAAGTCTCGACCGTTTTAATCTGGCAAAGTAAATTACAATCCAAAGGTATTTACAATTTTACGGAAACGCATAAGTTATGTTTTCTAATAAAATGGAGATGTTCGGTTTACCACTGTTGACCGAAATTCATTTGATCATTTGATGTGTGACCGAAAAAACATTAAGCCATTCTACTAGTGATCGAATGAACAATTGACCAAAAGAGTTTTTATCGAACAAACATTTGGTATTTTTACTACTGATCGAATGAACGTTTGGCCGAAAAACAGTTGACTAAAGAATATTTTAACAAGGGCTGAATCAAAATGGCTAGGTTAGGTTAGGTTAGAACTGCGACCATAACGCACGAGCCGAGCGAGCGAAGCGAGCGTGCCGCGGCAGCGGCCGGCGAGTGCCAGAACCGAATTCTACTTATTTCGCTTTTATTCGTTAAAATATTCTATAGTCAACTGTTTTTCGACCAAACGTTCAATCGACCAGTAGTAAAAATACCAAATGCTTGTTCGATAAAAACTCTATTGGTCAATTGTTCATTCGATCAGTAGTAGAATGGCCTAATGTGTTTTCGGTCACACGTCAAATGATCAAATGAATTTCGGTCACCAGTGGTAAACCCGGAGATGTTGGTTGCTGGGCTCAGATATAACTGTGCTTAATTAAAAAGGCACTTTTATAGTTCCATCTATGGAAGCATAAGTTCTTATTATCTGTAGTTTTTCGCAAAGCTTCGTTGGTCAATATTTATTCATGTCCCGAATGTCTATTAAAATATTTCTCAAAAGCATCTGTGTAAGGTAGGATCTGAAAAAAAAAACCACTAGCACAAATGCAGGCAAGTGGCACACTATTTTGGCGTGTACTAAGTGCAGATATCTCTCTATTTCGCTAATGTTACACCATATAGTTAGTTATTAGCAAAGCACTCACTGTCAATTTTTTTTTTATTCGTATCTACTTTTCACCAAATCTTTGCATTGAAAAACTCTATGGAATTATGAATGATTTCTATGTCAACACCGATCAAATATCGTAGATTTGTATCCACTGTGCGTGAATGGTCAACGAGGTAGATTAGATTTATCAGATTACTATGGTATAAAAAGATAGAATCATGTCATCTGCTCCGTCCTACTAACACACTGAAGCCAGTTTTGATTGCAGATATAAGTACGATATACGATTTACAAAATGCATATAAAGTAGCATTCCTTTCATTTAGGAGTACCATACCATTCTACGGTAAGCGTCTTCTAAGTCTTAAGCTTTCTAACATACATTATTCTTGCAACGTATACTTAAGGATCCGTGGGTGTTTGTTGGGTTGTACTATACTGTTATTCGACGGTACGTATGGACAGTTTTAATTTACTAACACACCGATTTTATATTATCGATAAACGACATCACTGATATACGTAAGTTTAACTCATAGCTAGGAATGTGGACTGTTAATAAATAAGATTAGCACTGATACTAATTTAATGTAAAGAAGTAAAAAGTTTGCTAACTTGCAGAAGTTTTTAGGGGCTATTGCGCCGCAGTAACTTCTATAATAATAGAAATATGCTAAAAATATAAATACGCTTGAGGGTACGGTAGACGTTAACAATAATTCTTAACGCAAAACACCAGCAGTTCACATTCACCGCTGAAATTCACACTAATAGTTAAGAAATGTTACGGAAAACAAATTTATCCTATAATATTTTTGCACTAACAAAGTAACATAAACTTGTACAAATTGATAGATTCTTTTCTATAGAATAAACAGTAAAATTTATCTAAATGGCACATACTCTGGTATTGAGAAAGCACTGACACTGTCTCCTAATAGATACATCCATACTAATATTATAAAGCTGAAGAGTTTGTTTGTTTGTTTGTTTGTTTGAACGCTAGGATCACAGGAACTACTGGTTGGATTTCGGAAATTATTTTACAGTTTGATAGTCCATCTATTGAGGATGGCTATAGGCTATATAACATCACGCTAAGGCAAATAGGAGCGGAGAAGCTATCAAGAATGTTTCGAAAACGGGAAAATTTTTTACCGTCTGAGAGCTTCCGAAGCGTACGCTGCGTAAATGGTTAAAGTTACGTATAAATTGCGTATTACAAAATAGTTTCTCTTAAAAAGTTCTAAAAAAAAGTCCGCGACAGCATATGTCTATCTTTTAAGGTTCGCCCACAATAACCTAATTTGTCTATCTCTTAAGGTCCGCTCACAATATTTTAAAACCGAAGAGTTTGTTTGTGCTACGATCTCAGAAACTACTGGTTGCAGTTCAAAAATTATTTTACAGTTTCATAGTCAATTTATTGAGGATGGTTAATGACAGTATTACATCACGCTAAGACGAATAGGGGCGAAGCAGCCATGTATAATGTTTTGAGAACGGGGAAAATTTATTTCTTACACTGTGGAAATGATTAAAGTTACGTGAAAATAGTGTACTATAAAATTGTTCCTCTTAAAAAGTTAAAAAAAAAGTCCTTGACCGCATATGCCTATGCCTATCTTTTACGGTTCGCTTACAATAACCCTCAAGTAAGTTTTAAAATATGAGCGAGGCGACGACGGCAGTAATCGTGGTCTGCAGTGGCAGCCAGTCAAGTGAACGATAAAAACTGGTCAAGAGCGAGTCGGATCCGTACCATAAAAGGACGGGCGGAAGTAGATGCGACGGGAAACATCATATCACTTTACATATTAATACCACGCCTCTCTCCTTCTCACTCTCATGTGACGCAAACGAAGTTGCGCGGGTCAGCTAGTGGTGATATATCACAGTGACGCGAGTTAAAACCACGCCTGAGCACAATGTATGTATCCAGCGTTGCGTAATTATTTGTCTTGAACAAAGTAATTGAAACAGATGGAAGGGAAATTGGAACAAGAAACATGACTATCTTGCTGATCGACTGTCACTCGACAACAACGTTTGCAGTTTAAAATAGACCGCAATGGCATTTTTCCCGCAGGCTGACAAAGACAACTTCCTAAAATGACAACATCCTAAAGTGACGAATTCCGAAAGCGACATATTCCAATAAAGACAATTTCCGAAAGGTTCGTGTACCAGGGTCAGAAAGTTCACTTGCTTTGTTTTTCATACTACATGAATGACAAAGTTATCGTTTTCGAAACAGATCGTATAGGAAGCTGTCATGGTAAAATGTTGTCAACTTAGGAAGTTGTCATTGACAACCTGAGGGCTAATATGCTGTGCAGCGTGGTCACTTGTGGCACATACTGAAGCGCTGAGCGCTGGCGCCATAGTGACGGCCAAAGTTAGGAGTGTGCGTGATGCGACTCATCGGAGCGTCGTACTTTTGAAATCTCGCCTATTTGGACTGTGGTGGTTGCCACTTTGTTAGCTAGTTACGAGTTTCACGTGTTGCAATTCTTTGTTTTGGCAAATCTGAATTTCGCTAATAAGGATTCGATCTTTTACTGTCGCTCCCCTAACAGACCAACGAATCTAATGTTGACCTGCAACAGGAATATCCTCGATGGACACATTGCATTTCTTAAAAAGGTTATAGTCTTCTTATAGATTACTACAGATTAATGCTAACGTATGTTTGTAACAGCCCCTAGTAGTAAGCTATAGTACTAAAATGACAAGTTTGGTGTTGTATAATTTTAATGTTAGCTACTTGTGTATTATCTTCGGTTATGTATCAGAAATGATGTTAACTTAGTTAAAATGAGACGGATTGTTCGGACGGGCACATCACGTATCACATCTACTGTATTATTGTTGTGTAAGTTAATTACTATATACTAATAGATATATTTATTAAAAAAATACGAACTGAACAAGGAAGCCAAAACATTGCCAACCGCGATGTCAATCTGTAAATGCAAGTTTTTCACTACAGATACCATATTTTCAGCAAGATAGACTTAGCAACATCGTCTTCAAGGCTGATCACGATTGCCAAAATTGTTCCGTCAATTATTTTGTACATTTATCGATTTAAACTCTCGCCGAGGTGTGTAGTACAATCAACATTAGTTATCAATATCATAATAAGATTTCACAGAGGCTATAAGTAAGCGACTCAAACTGTGCGACCGTTCAGAAGGATAGCCCCTTAGCGATGAAGTGTTAACCGTATTTCATTTAGTTCAATTACTACGTTTTGTTTGTCAATTACTCATGATTAATTTTAATATAATTTAATTTATTTGACTAGTTGGACGTACACATATCACAGTTCACAGAACGGTGAAGCGGTTTTCGAATATTTCTGTATTTAGCGACTCAAAAGACTAATAATTGTTTCTTTTTTTCTTTTCTAGCGTTCTCAGAACCTTGTTCAAATATAAAACCTATATTAAACATACATTGTTGGTCGTATTTGGTGTTGTATGACATTCAAGTTGCAAATCACATTCATTGTTTCCCATTTACAACAATAATTGACTATATTGGTAAACAATGTCAAAATAAAAGATTTAGATAAAAGATTTTATTTAGTGTCCTTTGCCACACCGTCAAAGACATCTTTCTATATTATATTCCCAAACTCGCTGTAGTGGTGCCTCTTCAATTACGGCAATTGCTTCAAAGAAATGTGAACACATAGAAGCGTAATTTGAAAAAAATAATGTTCAAAAATTATTCAATGTTCAGGTGCTCCAAGTTCTCGAATTACTATCTATACAAGAGTTAGGTACCACGTTTGTGTGCTTGAATTCGAGACAAAGGTGTATGTATGCCTGTACATCGAGTATGGACGTATGGTATAGGGAGACAATGAATGTAATTATGTAATGTTATTTACTTGAGATACTGAGGGTGGCGTACGCACTAAGTTTTAACGCTTACTGTTATCTTTTTGTATTAGTTTAGTATCTAAATCTTTCAATAAGTAGTGATAAATTATATTATGTATCTTAATATATTGTACAAGCCGCTACGTGTGTCAGTCGAGTGAGGTGAATAGAATAACTATGGACGCTAGGACGTAGATTGCTCATATCTGTGTACATATATATTTTATGGGTATTGTGTTTATAAATAGTTAAATATCACACACACACACACACACACACACACACACACACACACACACACACATATAATAAACATCACAGGTGCTCTGAAAGAGATTTCAAAATTACGGGGTTCTTCTGAAAATTCAATATTTTTACGAATAAAGAAAGCGTACGTGACACGATGACGGGATGTGGAGTCTTGGGGTAATAATGAAATAGACTGTTATTTGTACAGCTTACTCGGCTGACACGCAGATATTCGCATCCAAATGTTCAATCACTGTGCTGTGACGATCGCGATGCGGCGCTTCGCGTGCACACATTCAAGTAACACACACACACTCATACACTTATTCGCTTTGTTATTGTTATTCGAAATGATAGTAATGAAAATAAATATGAATTATTTAATTACTTAAATTGTAAGTTTTTAAAGTATTTCTTTAATACTTTTATTGTTTCTTCCATGTGATTTAAGAAAGTGGCAATAAGATTAAGCATTAAAGCGATATGAACTTTAACTTCGTGTTATTTTATGTCACGTTACCTTCCTTCTTAGCCTCGTACGTCTATCGATTACCAGGTCACAAGTTGCAGATAATACCAATGCAGGCCTTGGAACAAATAATGCCACGACTAATTAGGAATCCAAAAACGCCTAGCGTTAAAAGAGGTGTCTGCGTGGGGCCATGGTCGTTGATCTATTTCTTTCTTTCTTTCTTTACCACTGCCAGTTGTGTGGCATCTGGCCACTTTTTTTTTATTTTTTATAAAATAAATAAATATTCACGGACATCTCACACAGCGCTATCTGATCCCAAAGTAAGCTAGGAATAACCTGCTTGTGTTATGGGTATCAGACCACGGATATTAATACTTATATACTTTTAAATACATACATATTATACATAGAAACACCCAGACTCTTGAGACAAATATTTATGGGTCACACAAATATTTGTCTCCGGTGGGAATCGAACCCACGACCTCCAGCGCCGGTCCACTTAGGACGGATTCCATGCTGGACGGATTCCATGTTGGACCGATTACATTTCGGACGAGTTCCACATTGGGCGGAAGTACACTTAATAATAAAATACCATTCGTGTTAATTTAAAAATAAAACCGGCCAAGTGCGAGTCGGACTCGCCCATGAAGGGTTTCGTAGTGCAAGTAACATAATATAAACGTTCTTATAGTTCGTTGTAACTTTGATTGATGTTTTAACACGTTCG
Organism: Miltochrista miniata; assembly: GCA_933228765.1. NCBI lineage: Eukaryota > Metazoa > Arthropoda > Insecta > Lepidoptera > Erebidae > Miltochrista > Miltochrista miniata. Next base: position 17,695,730 of record OW121747.1, on the reverse strand, counting down.
CAGTGGTAGTGTTTTTCTAACCAAAAATTGCGGTTTATGACGTATTAAAAAAAACTACCAGTTCTATCTCGTTAAAACTAATTTTCGTTGGTAGTTTTTATGGCAATGTACATCATATATTTTTTCTAGATTTATCATTCTCCTAGTCTAGAAGTTAGAGGGGGGGGGACACACTTTTTTCCACTTTGGAAGTGTCTCTCGCGCAAACTATTCACTTTAGAATAAAATGATATTAGGAACCTCAATAGCATTTTTAACGACCTATCTATAGATATTTTTTCATTAAAACCAAATATTTCTTCAAGTACAGCTTCAACAGCGTTAGTGTTTAATTATATAGACAACCATCGAATGTTGTCTTTCCAGCTTCTATTTTTCCTTGAATAAAGTTCAAGGAAAAATAGAAGCTGGAAAGACACAGCATTCTTATTAATATTAAAAAACAAACGTAACTATGGTAATCTAACAATGGGTATGATAAAAAAAAATTTTTTGAGTCTTAGTTCTGAGTATGGGGACCCCCAAAATTTACTGCTTTTTTTCTAGTTTTATATAAGAATCTTAATGCGGTTCACAGAATAGGTACATCTAGTTACCAAGTTTCAATAGCATAGGCCTTATAGTTTCGGAGAAAAGTGGCTGTGACACACGGACGGACAGACAGACAGACAGACATGACGAATCTATAAGGGTTCCGTTTTTGCCATTTGGCTACGAAACCCTAATTAAATACCATTCGTGTTAATTTAAAAATAAAATATCTATTTATAATATGACAGCATTTATGAACACAACGTAGTAGCAACGTATTTATTATCCTAGGATATCCAATACAAAGTATCTATATCGTACTATTGTAGCTATGGTATTAGGAAGTAGTATCATGGGAAAGTAGAAGTACTACCCGTTCGCTCTAACTTTGCCGCTGGCGTAGAAGCGTATACCCGAATTGTTCATTAGACGAAGTAAATTGACAGTAGCTAATGTCACTTCGTCATAGAAAATACGCAACATTGTATGATAGAGCAAGAGCCAGCGGCCCCCAGGCATTTGTTAAAGTATAAAAGCTGTAAGTTTCTCAATGTATGTCCCCAACACAGGTAAGAACGAACCCCGCCTATGAAACTTGAGTCGCGGTGGCTTTCGCAGGTATCAGGTAGTAAAGGTGTGTAAAATTGTGTGTTAAATTTGGTAAAGTATAAAACTCAGTTTTTACATATTTTACTTATAATAATCCTAAAAGTCACCTTGTCGAAAGCCAGACACTTTGTACGGTTGCAACCCTCTGCCAGACACCCTTAAAGTATATTTAATTATTACTATACTTACGGTATAGTATAAAAGCTGCAATTTATATATGTTATTTGGAGAACTATCAAATGATGTTTTCTCAATAGCCAGACAGTTTCAGTAGTTCCTTTATGTTGCCAGGCACATCAAAAGTTAATGTAGATGCGAGCGCCAGGGATATATCGACGGAAGCAAAGAGCAAACGGACATCTGCATTTTCGCGAAAATCGTTTTTTTACATTATTGAATTAAGAATTTTGTCTTCCATTTGGCCATATTTATTTTATTTTTAAATATTTAGTGGTATTTTGGAGCGTATAAAAAGACAGACGGGCATTATACACTTGTACGTGTATGCGTCGAAAAATTTGGCGCGTCTCACTTCTTAAAAACAAAGGTATCAGATACTTGACCGTTTCGTCACGGGAGGTTGACGTATTAAAGCTTGCGTACTAATTATTCTTAAATCTGTGATTTATTCAACTACATTCCGTAGTACAGTGTTATTATAATAACATAGCAGAAGGAATAAGTTATTGTCAAATTTGGCACAAAATAGAAATCACAGACAGGGAATCCATCCTCACACTCTACGTCCGGAGCGTTCGAGCACGGTTAGATCCGATAGGGGCTTTCTTTGTGGAACGATCTCCCTGCCTCGGTTTTCCCAAACGCCTACAGTGAGGGGGTTTTACAGGGTCGGCAGCGCAAGAGTGGCGCCTCTGGTGTTGCAAACGTTCATAGGCTGCGGTGAACACCGGACCTTCTGGTGGGCCGTATGCTTGTCTAAAATCAAATTAATGTTTACAACACAGCGAAGATCTCACAAATTTGATGGAAAATACAATCATCGAACAATCCCATGAGGGTTCTTTTTTTTAACGTGAGGGAAAGTCCTCACAGATGTTATGAGGGACTCTTACCGACTAATAAACCTCACGTAACGTCCAGCAGCCTATGGTTGGGAGCCCAGGGTAAGCCCTCGGAAGGATGTCCCAGGACTCCCTACGGACCTATGGCCCAGGGGGTGGTTCGGGTGCTATCTCGCGTCTTTGGGTGCGGTGATGAGGACACTCAAGATATTGACGACCACGATTCATAGAATATCTTTGAAATATTTTTCCATTAATTATTGTATTAGATTAATTATATTATTCCAATAACTATTATTAAAATAATTATTTAAATATATTATTTAATTGTTAATTTAATGATTCCTAAACACAGAAATTTTATAAAAGAATTTTCTAAACATTTATTCGTTGATCCTTAGTTATGGTACATAATGAATTTTCATAGTAAATCTAGAAAATAGTTCTCATTATACACAATAAATGATAGCTGATGCGCAGTATAACGTTGCAGTGGACCGAACGCGGTATTTCACTCGCACCCTCAGACACACATATCCCTCGGGCTCGCACCTACATTAGACTTTTGATGTGCCTGGCAACATAAAGGAACTACTGAAACTGTCTGGCTATTGAGAAAACATCATTTGATAGTTCTCCAAATAACATATATAAATTGCAGCTTTTATACTATACCGTAAGTATAGTAATAATTAAATATACTTTAAGGGTGTCTGGCAGAGGGTTGCAACCGTACAAAGTGTCTGGCTTTCGACAAGGTGACTTTTAGGATTATTATAAGTAAAATATGTAAAAACTGAGTTTTATACTTTACCAAATTTAACACACAATTTTACACACCTTTACTACCTGATACCTGCGAAAGCCACCGCGACTCAAGTTTCATAGGCGGGGTTCGTTCTTACCTGTGTTGGGGACATACATTGAGAAACTTACAGCTTTTATACTTTAACGAATGCCTGGGGGCCGCTGGCTCTTAGACCATGAAGAAATGACATTAGTTGCTGTCAATTTACTTCGTCTAATTAAAAATTCGACTTTAGTATGGAGTCGAGCGGCAAAGTTAGAGCGAACGAGCAGTACCCATGACATTACTTACTGCTAGTCCCAAGCAGTAGTGCCAAAGGTAAAAAAGTTATTATTTTGCTGTAATAGGAGAACTATTTGCAGAATCTAATAAAACAATTTAAACATGACTGTACTGTTTCTGCCCAATGTGGAACTCATCCGAAATGGAATCCGTCTAACATGGAATCCGTCCAGCATGGAATCCGTCCTAAGTGGCCAGAAGGTGAGTGCAACGTGACCAGGGCTTCGGTCCGCCAGGCGCGATCACCTTAGCTTGTCGGAGGATCCTTCCTCTGTTGAAGGAACAATCTCTCTCACCCGTTCCTCTACAACGGCAATGGTGAGTCCATTTCACAACCATTACCTGGGACATACAATTATAATATGAAATATGGGCGTATACCTACTATGCCTCTGCCTACCCATTCGGGAATAAAGGCGTGACTATATGTATGTATGATGTATGTGACCAGGATGTATGCCAAAACTTTGCTTACTGCCACCGGCACAGAACGTGAAAGTAAGCGCTGGAGCCATGCTCACCGACGGAGAAGGTAACCCTGGTTAATTTAACGACACATTCTATGGGATGAAAAATTACCCATCTGTAATCTAAATCGAAACATTTGAAACGAAACCAGTAGCTCGTGTGTTATTTGGACCAGAATAAGTAAAAGTAGGTACTGGAGGATTACAAGCTTATTAATAGTAGTTCTTGGCTATCAGCCTGAACATTGCTAAATCCTTTGATAGAGTAGGCATGGCATGCCTTGCTTCTTTCCAGGCCGCAGGCTTCCAGCGTATGGTCTATCGTGCCAATTGTGCCGCTGGCTGATCAGCTTCCTGCACGGGCTACGTATAGGTACCTACAGGTCATCTGTGATGGTCAGTCTTCCCGCTTCTTGCATGTTAATGCCAGAGCACCACAGGGATATGTGGACCCTCTTTCTTCAATTTAACAATGACATGTTGGCCCTTGGAAAAATAATTCATAGTTATGCCATAGTAGAAGAAGTCTTTACACATATATATGGTTATGCAGACGATAACACTTTGTATGGAATATAGGTACTCGGCCCCGTCTAGCGGCGGACGGTCTGACGTGAAGTAAAGAGACGCATTTCCCAACGAGGGTTCAGAAAACTTGGTGGATTTCAATGCCACAAAAATAAAGCGTGTGTGTTTTCAGCTTAAATTCTTCTCTACCTTCTCTTCAGAATGCGACAATGCCTAAGTATAACACTAAGAGATAATCTGGACAACCTCGACATTATCTATACATATAATAAAACTGTTGAGGGTCGAGAGTCTGTACATGGAAGATATTTGGAAAATTTTAATTGGTTCTCTAATCTAAGTGGTTCTCTAATCGATACTGAAGCCGAAAATGTAATTTAAAATTTTCATTTCTGTCTGTCTGTCTGTCTGTATCCCGAATAAGTATCACGCCGAAACTACTGAATCGATTTGATTGAAACTTGGTACAATCAGAGCTTATAATCCGAGGAAGGTTCTAGGATACTTTTGATCCCGATATTTTGGGCGGTTCCTTTGGGAGAGAGGATGAAAGGCATAACGGTTTTTTAGTTGTAACTTCTGAATGCGTGGTCCAATTCCAAAATTTTTTTAGTGTTATAAAGGGAGTAGGTACTTTAAGGATTGTTTCACACAAGTTTTAATGTTGAGGATTTTGTAGTTCAGGAATTAGAGACATATCAACTTTCGCAAAACCTAGTACTCAAGGGTTCCTTTGAATGTGAGGGTAACTCTAAACGGGCGTGTTGGCTTAATCATAAAAGAGCTTAATGATTAAGGCTATTGTAAAATAAATCAGTCCGCGCCGAAGGCGGGGACTGAATTGTTTTAGAATGGACTTAATCTTTAAGCTCTTTTTTGATTAGGCAAACAGGGCCGTTTCACACACTGCTTGATGAGTCTGATGAAAAAGTACCTCTCCTTTCGAAAACCTTATGTGACGTAAACGAAGTTGCGAGGGTCAGCTAGTACAAGATATATTTACGTCGTAACAAGCTAGCCTCGTGGAAACAGAGTGTTCTTAATAAAGTGAGAAGGTTCCTCACGCCACATGAGAGGTGTACCTTTTTTGTACCACTAAAGTAGCAGACAAGCTAACGGCCCCACGTAATGAACTCTTGTCACCGTAGCCTATAAACATTTGCAACATCAGAGGCGCTACACTCGCGCTGCCGACACTGCAATAACCTTCTAAGATCACTTTTGAATAACCCCAAACGTTTATGTTGCAAACGTCATAGGCTACGGTGACCATCTGTACATCTGGTGGGTCATATGCTTGTATGCCACATAAGAGGTCTAAAAGACCTGTACCTACTGTAGGTGCGAGGCTGGGAGTTTATAGTGACAGGCTCTTTTCGTGATGTCCTTCTTTATTATGGCACGGAAAAAGAATCGGAAGAATCAGCATCACTTGCCTTGCAACTAAAATGGACGGGCTGGTTTGAATAACTCATAGATTTAGAATTTTTCGCTGTACATTCTGAATTTATGGACTAACTAATCAACTTGCCCCACAGCCAACCAACCCCGGACGTCATTTTCAATTTCAAACTCAAACTCACAAAAAAACACAAGTTAGTCTGCCTACCCCTATAGGCAACCAGCCACGGTTTGCCCTACTACTCTCACCTTTAGGTTGACTCCGCCAGGAGCTATTCGCATTATCTATTGTCCGCTGCCAAACGCATGTGCCATAGTTCTTCGCCTACAGCCCAAGGCTTTCCGTAACGGGAAACCTTGAGCGGTTGGCGAAGAACTATGGTGTTTTCGAAGAAGTTCGCGTGTACGGAGATTCTCCAGAGTGCGATCCATACATGACTGACCTTGGTGGAACTAGCGCCTCACCGAAATCTAAGTAGAGGTAGGTTGCATAAACTGGCAATATATTGGCATATGCGATAAAAATCTAAGTCATAAAATGCATTCATCTACTGTCGCTAACTGAACAGCAATCACTGCCACGGCAGTGATTGCTGTACAGTTAGAGTAAAATTTTATTTCTACCAAATGTGGAAACAATTTAAATGTGTAATTGTTTGTAACACGAATGGAAATACAGTACTCGTACTGTATTTCCATATCCAAGGAAATACAGTACTCGTACTGTGTATGTAACACGAATGGAAATACAGTACTCGTACTGTGTATGTAACACGAATGGAAATACAGTACTCGTACTGTATTTCCATTCGCGTTACATACACATTTAAATTGATTCCACATTTGGTAGAAATTACATTTTATCCGAAGGCACTTCAAACTTCCTATAAAAATATGAAATACAATAATTCAAATTGACCAATCCTAGCAATTTGGGATTATTCCTAGTAGTTCCGTTGAAGTGGGGCTGATTCTGATAATTTTACACAATATCTATAACTACCCAGTTTAATATACTATACAAATAATACCAATAGCATATTTTGACCCACTTAAGCCGACAATTTCATTTGCACCTCTTTCGTAATTTTCTAAAACAGGCCCCTTATGGCTTCCCGTTGCCTCAGGACTATCGATAATGCAAATAGCAGGTCTCTGCATAACGTCGAGCGTGTCCATTTAGTAATTCACTAAATTTTCTTGCTGATGAAGCCTTTTTTTATTTACGTGTGGAAAATTCGTCATGGATGCTATGCCGGACTCCTATCTACCGACTAAAAACAAATAAGTTCCCCGCCTACTGCCTACGGTTCGGAGCGACCAGACGAAATTAAAATAATGTCCCTTAATAAGTTTAAAAGATGCTGGATTCTCAAAAAAAATGTTAAAATGCATAGTTTTTAGATTCTTTAAAATTGTAAATAGAGCAAAAAAAAACCCGCTGAGTTTCTTGCCAGTTCTTCTCAGTGGGTCGCGTTGTGAACTGGTGGTAGAGTTTTGTTTTATATTCTGGACGTTTTACAAGCGCATCTGTATAATGCCTATGTGAAATAAATATAATTTTGATTTTGATTTTGGAGCCCCGGTTAAGTACCAAGCCTATTGACTGCTTGTGTGGCGTAGGCGGTATAAGTATGTATGTATATCAGTCGTCTAGATCCCATAGCACAAGCTTATATTAGCTTAATTTGAGCTAGAAGATGTTGTGTGTGAATGTTTACAAATTATTATTATTATTTTGTCTCTTCTTCTCGGGTACCTTCTTTTTTTTCTTGCGAAGATACCCGGTCATTTGATAGGCTTACATGGGGACAGAAACGCAGAGGCCCTTTGGGATTTTTAATGTAGGAAATGGGACCCTCACTGCAGACAATTCACGTCCGCCTTATGTAGAAGGACGGCAATGGACTGCCTACAATGGGAGCCAAACTATGCTAACTACAAAATGGGCTATTGATTTGGGGGTTAAATGGAACTATGTATCTTATGCTATGGATGACAACGGCGTCCGCCATTCCAATATGTTATTATGAAAATATTGGCAGACGGTGACTCGCCAACTCACTAGATGGGCGCAATCGCCATAGGTTTGGCCCGTAAGGCGACCGAGGGCAACACCGGTGTGAACGACTAGGGGTTTCGAGCGGTGCGGCGCCGGTTTCGCCATCGTGGGTTAGACCCGGAGCGGATTTCCCCGTAGTTATACTCTTGAAAATTACACTTCCAACCCCGAGCATAAAGCTCTGACTTCCTGCCTCTAACCGGCCAATTAAGGCGAGCCAGAGTTGAGAATTGCTGTACTTCCGGGAGTAGCGCCCTCTCAGGCCACTTGCCGTGATTTTACACTTTGGAGTGCTTTAATGTTTAGGTATGCATGCTAACAAATGTGTATTTTGAGAATAATAATGTGATATATATATATATATATATATATATAGTATAAGTAAGTAAAGTAACGAATGTAATGATAGGTGCCAAAGTATTATCAAAATTATTCAGAAATACCTATATGATTTACTAAGCTTACTTTTCTTAAACGAGAGTAGGTACCGTAATTGCTCAAAGATACCTACATCGAACAAGTTCACAGAATTTACTGAACTCAAAGAGCTTACGTCTCGTATTAATTTTAATGAGAAATTATGGACGAGTAGGTACACAACCTGGGCGACAACCTGAAAATAGCAAATAGGTCTTGTCTGGAAATATAAAATTTCGTTGAGAGTAATTTAAACGTTGAATGAGGGTACCTTAAGAAGGTGTTCATACTCACCACCAGGTTATTCATTTTTTAAAAAAGTCATCCATCAATCATTCAATATGTCTATAGCAGTCCACTGCTGGATGTGGGCCTCTCCCAAATTACGCCACCAGTCACTCCCTGTAACCTTCTACCGTCCTACCCCACGTGTAACAAGTCGCGGTCTCCAACTCTCCACTTCAGAACTCCCTTGCTCCACCGACAATCGGTTCTCCTTCAGATGTGGCCAACCCACTGCCACTTCAAAACGCATACTCCGAGAGCTATATCGACAACCCTGGTTTTCTGCCGGGTAGCATCTTTCCGGATTATCCCTCAGAGGCACTCCAAGCATAACTCGTTCTATTGCTCGCTGTGAAACTTTAAGGGCACCGTAAGTCAATAACTGGTAAAACGCACTGGTTATAGACTCTTATCTTATCTTCCGACTCAGTTTGCTGTACGCTGCCCAGCTCAAGCGGATCCTTCTCGCTATTTCCTCTTCCAGGTCATTTCCAAGTGTGATTCTTCACTTCGACTGTGCAGTATCCCGCTCAACTGTCCCAGCGTTTCTGCAACTATGACGATATCGTCGGCAAACCGAAGGTGTGAAATGCTTTTACCGTTTATATTCACGCCCCATCCATACCAGTTCAGCGACTTAAAGACGTCCTCAAGCGCATTGGTGATGAGTTTCGAGGATATAAGTAACATCGCTCTGTCTTACACCTCTGCGCAGTGCTATAGGATTGGTCTTCTTATCCTCTAATTAGATCGTCATGGTAGCGGTATCATACAAGTACCTCAACACCTCGATATATCGCCAATCAACACAACACCGCTGCCGAGTGTCCAGTACTGCCTAGGTTTCGATAGAGTCCAAAGCCTTCTCGTAGTCCACAAAAGTCATAGGTACACAGCGGCTGATTGTACTCGTTTGTCTTCTGTACAATCTGCTGAACAGTATGGATGTGGTCTACGGTACGGAACCCTTTCGAAACCTGGCTTGCCCCTTTGGCTGAAACTCGTCGAGTTTCCCGGCGGCAAGGCGGTTTGTGACTACTCTCGAAAACTACTTAAAACGTGGCTCAGAAGTGAGATGGGTCTGTAGTTCTTCAGTAAGGACTTGTCACCCTTTTTGAAGACCAGAGTCACCGCACTTCCGCTCCACGCTTTGGGTGTCTGGCCCTTCTGGAGGACGGAATTAAATATACTCGTAAACTCTCTAAGGATCGTACTTTCAGGAGCTCAGCCGTAATTCCGTCCTCTCTAGGGGATTCGTTAAGTTTCAGTTGCTCGAAAGCCGCGCTGACCTCGCCCTGGTCGATGTCTGGTAAATCCTCCGTGTAGTGGATCGTTGATGGGGCTCTAATAATAATGTATAGAGGTCTGTGTAAAAGTACTCAATTTCCTCGAGAATTTCTAACTTAGGGGTCAGGTTTTACCAACCGCTGTTTTAAGTTTCGTCAGACGGGGTCTTCTTAGCTGCTGGGCAAAGACTTTGGCGACATTGTTCATTTCATTTGCAGCCTCGACGACACTGGTGTTGTAGTCTGATCGTCATAAATTCGAGAGTCTCGGGCGAGAGTTTCGAGTACCTCTTTTTGCCTTTCCCAGACATAAACTCCTCGGGTTACTAGTTGTAGCGTTTTGACCACTGTGTCGGTTCTATCGTGAATGTTTCATTGATTTCCCGCAGATCGAACCGATTTTGAAGTTCAAGAAACCTTTCGGATACCATAGCCATTTTTAACGGAGTAGTAGGTCGGAGAGTAGGCTTCATCATCCGGGCCATTTCGGAGCGGAAGTCTAAATTTAGAGATCCTCGGACAAGTCGGTGGTCACTGCCGATGTTGAATCTGTTAGTCACAGAAACATCTCTAAATAAAATACACTTTCTGTCCGTTAAGATGAAGTCTATCTCGTTCCTTGTGACATTGTCAGGGCTTCGCCAAGTCCACTTCCTGTGGGACCTCTTCTTAAAGAAGGAGTTCATCAAGAAGAGTCCCTGAGACACGAGGAAGCTGACAAGCATGTGCCCCCGGTCGTTTCTGCACCCAACGCCAAACGGACCGATTTTCGATACGTCGCGTTTTTGTACTCCCACTTTGGCATTGAAGGCCCCCATAACAACGTTGTAGTGAGCCTTGGCAGTGGCGTGTAGTGCTTTCACTATGTCCTCGTACACGGTCTCAACTCCCTCGTCCGGGCTTTTTGAAGACGGGGCATACACTTGTTCACCTTCAGAGGTTACACGTAGCTGAGCTAGAGTATTAGGTATGCTACCCATGCCGTAACGTACTGTCTTCCACAACGATGCTAACGAGGTCCCATTTTCACCACAAAACCGACATCACCCTCAGAATAGGTCCTTTCATCACCCTCTCGAAAATAGAGCAAGCGTCGGGCGACCTGAAAAGTTGACCCTTGGGTCAGCGTGTCCTCCCCCTTTCTTCGGACTTTGCCCAATCCCATTATGTGCCAGTTTATGCGACCTAGTGCTACCTCGAGTTCGGTGAAGTGTACGTCTAGCATCAGAGTGCGCCCATTGTATGTATCCAGGGTCAATCGTGGATGGTAGCCTACCGTATCACGGAGATTCTTCGCACCCTTCCCGCTGTCGTTCCGACCGCTGAGAATCGGGAACAGCGGAAGTGTCGGAAACTAGGGGCCATTGCTTTTTATGACTTGTCATATTTGGGAGGGTTCATTAGCCTTACTGTACCACGCGGCCTGGCCAAACGGGTTGGTACAGGGTTTCAGTTCTAGTTTCCCTTCTCTATGCCATGACCTCGCCGTTAATCGGCATGTGCATCGCTAGCTTGGACCATGAGGATGTTTGTAGGGCCCCATGGCACCTAAATTAAAAATGAGTTTGGAGAAGATTTCTGAAGAAAAAATCAGGCATCTTACTGAGAGCATGATCTAAACGCTCCAAGAGAGTGTTACGAAAAAGAAAGGGCATACTATTTATTATTTAATTGCCCAATAGTTATGGGCATTAAGTTTGTATAACGCCCAGGAAACGTATCGTACATAATCAAGTCTAGAAAAGAATTAATCACTTCGCCCTAAATATCTGGAGTCCGGACATTATGCATAATGCTGGCATTACTCACCTTGCCCTTACATTACATACACAACGAAATTATAAGGAAAACTGGCACAGATACCCCTTCCAGTCAGCCTTTTTTTATTATCGTGAGAGAAAGTCCCTCATGGATGCTATGCCGGACTCCTACCGATTAAAAAAATTGCGTGTACTTAGTGTACACACGTAAGAAGTGAAACTTCTTCATAAACTTAATTTTCACCTCACCTTAAATTAAGTCAAAAAGTACAAAAGTACAAAAGTCCAAAAGTCCAAAAGTCCAAAAGTCCAAAAGTCCAAAAGTCCAAAAGTTCAAAAGTCCAAAAGTCCAAAGTCCAAAGTCCAAAGTCCAAAAGTCCAAAAGGCCAAAAGTCCAAAAGTCCAAAAGTCCCAAAGTCCCAAGGTCTCAAGGTCCCAAAGTCCCAAAGTCCCAAAGGTCAAAAGTCCCAAAGTCCCAAAGTCCCAAAGTCCCAAAGTCCCAAAGTCCCAAAGCCCCAAAGTTCCAAAGTCCCAAAGACCCAAAGTACCAAGGTCCCATCTAAAAGTCCAAAAGTCCCAAAGTCCCAAAGTCCCAAAGTCCCAAAGTCCCAAAGTCCCAAAGTCCCAAAGTCCCAAAGTCCCAAAGTCCCAAAGTCCCAAAGTCCCAAAGTCTAAAAGTCTAAAAATTTAAAAGTCTAAAAGTCTAAAAGTTTAAAAGTCTAAAAGTCGAAAAAGTCCAAAAGTCCAAAAGTCCAAAAGTCCAAAAGTCCCAAAGTCCCAAAGTCCAAAAGTCCCAAAGTCCCAAAGTACCAAAGTACCAAAGACCCAAAGTCCCAAAGTCCCAAAGTCCCAAAGTTCCAAAGTCCCAAAGACCCAAAGTACCAAGGTCCCATCCAAAAGTCCAAAAGTCCAAAAGTCCCAAAGTCCAAAAGTCCCAAAGTCCCAAAGTCCCAAAGTCCCAAAGTTCCAAAGTCCCAAAGACCCAAAGTACCAAGGTCCCATCCAAAAGTCCAAAAGTCCAAAAGTCCAAAAGTCCCAAAGTCCCAAAGTCCCAAAGTTCCAAAGTCCCAAAGACCCAAAGTACCAAGGTCCCATCCAAAAGTCCAAAAGTCCAAGAGTCCAAAAGTTCAAAAGTTCAAAAGTTCAAAAGTTCAAAAGTCCCAAAGTCTCAAAGTTCCAAAGTCCCAAAGACCCAAAGTACCAATGTCCCATCCAAAAGTCCAAAAGTCCAAAAGCCCAAAAGTCCAAAAGTCCAAAAACCCTTAAATGACATGCTATCCCTGGATAAAGTAGGTACTCTTAATTCGAATCCACCGTGGTGGGGAACAGAACAAAGATGGCGCGTAACCAAAAATCGTGACGTGACGTGACGCAAATTTTTTTCCAACGCCGATAAAGAAGTTTCTCTTCAAAAACTTCACGTAACGCCCAGCAGCCTACGGTTGGGAGCCACGAGTAAGCCCTCGGAATGATGTTCCAGGACTCCCAACTTTCCAGTCAGCCTACTAAAAATTTCAACGTTAATTGTTCGTACCTACCTACTTGATAAGTATTCCTATAAATTTTTCGTTTAAACAATAGTTACAAAAACTTTCACAGCTCGAAACGTACTTCACCTGTTTTGTTATATTTCCAAAAAAGAGTTTCGCTAATCAGATATATACCTTTTACGTAGGGAGACTATTGGCCAGCTATATTATCAGCTTACCAAGTCAATACAATAAAGAGGTTATATGTATAAGTATAAGTAGATGACGCTCACGCGATAGATTGACCTAGAATTCAGGTGACGACGACGCACCGTTGCCCGTGAACCAGGAAGATGGCTCAAGGTCAAAATGACGCATGCGCCCTAAACACCCTCGCAGGTGATTTAACTTTGGACCGGCGTGCATTTATTTTTCTTTTTCATGTAAATGTCACCCTCAAATTCCTTCGTATTTAATGAAATACTGCGTTTAGGATATTCGTAGTTACGCCTGCAAGAGAATATTAACACATAATCTGATTGTTGATTTCAGGCACAGAAAAAGGTAACAAATAACAAAACTGGTCAATTTAGGCTTCTAAGCGTAGAAACATAAGTGTCTTTATTCATTACTAGCTGATGCCCGCAGCTTCGCCCGCGTAGAATTTGTTCCCATTCCCGCTTTCCGTAGGAACTTATTTCTGGGATCAAAAGTAGCCTATGTGTTATTCCAGACTATAATGTATCCTTGTACATACCAAATTTCAGCCAGATGCGTTCAGCCATTCGAGCGTGAAAGAGTAACAAACATCCACACTCACAAACTTTCGCATTTATAATATTAGTAAGAAGTAAGACTAGCAGGTGAATATTGTTTTTAAACTATCCGGATAAAGGAATCGGGACTTCACGCGAAATACACCGCGAAAGTATTTCGCGTGAAGTTCCGATTATAAGTATGAGGTCAGTATTATTCTCAAAGCTACCAATAACAATTTCATCATAATTCGGATTTGGTATCCGATTCTTAATAATACGAGTTTCAAAAAGAATATCTATTAAATTCATTCTTAAACATATTTTGAAGGCATGTCTAAGTTCCCTGGGACATCCTTCCGAGGGCTTACCCGGGACTCCCGCCCGTAGTCAGTCTGAGCCTGATTTAGAGTTCGGGCCGCCCGCCCTAGGCTAGGTATGAAAATGCTCCCCCAGCTGTCCTCTATCTTTTCATGAACTTACATATTGCATAAATTATTAGAACAGAAGAGAGTTTACGTAAACTTATCATACTTAATCACTGAATTAAATTGTCAGTTATTAGGTTAACGAAATACAAAGGTAACCCAATAAGGTAGTAGAACCTCGGTAAAATGTAGAGGTAAGCTGAATGGGACGGTACGAACGGGTAATTTTGCTTTGACACTCTGGCGTAGAATATGGACTTAGTGTAGGGATCCTTGGTGATAACTTCTCCAGTGACGTAGTCATTTGGAGGACTGAGGACAAGACCAAACACTGATAAGTCGCAAGTGCGGGGGCACATAAATACTGCTGTCATCTTTGGGCTGGGGTACTAGAATAGCAGCTTCGTCTATTTTACTCATTGCTGAGCAATGAAAGTAGTCAGTCAACGATACCATACTCACAGGTGGCATGGAGTACCCTAAAGACGGGAGAGACTTTGCCTTACCATGCGTATTCTACCGCCTGTAGGTATAATGGTTTGTGCTCTGAGGAATTGTTTGATATGATGTCTACGACTACGTTATGTCATTGCATCGCTCGCCACAGACAGACAGTGTTCATCCTCACACCTTGCATCCGGCAGTTGGCACCAAAACTGGTCCAATATAAAGACTTACAAGGCTGCTTCCCAATAGCTGGGGACACAAGACTCCCGACACAAACTTTGTCCGCCATCGCGGCCTGTCCCGTGGATTTTATCCCACTTCTTGGGGGGAAATGAGGTATTGTCCTACTTCTTTGAAGGGTGAAGAGAAACCCCATCCTCCTGGCCTGTTTCTGTAAGAACGTCGAGAAGCCAACTCGCCGTTCTCACGCCCACATTATGCTGTGAAAACCCCGACGTCGGCTGTGAAACTTTAGAGGGAGATTTAGTCTTCACCATGGTCTCTAGCCCGAAATTGTCCATGCACGTATCCTGAACCTCCTCTGTCGTCGGACAGAGCATGCATCACATGCAGTTGAGATTGTTACACTGAAAGGCCTCTAACAACCTTTCAGAGTAACTGTAAATAACTTACACTTAAAAAAAGAATAAAAACCGCGCCCACGTACAAAGTTATAGCGACAGTTCCGGCTCAAAGTTAACTATATCTTTGTTCTACCGCACCCCCAAACCTACAGAGATTCGCTACCAGCTATACAATTGCATAGCTTTCCGTGTTACCAAAATGTATCATCTAATAATAATCTCTGTAAAAACCCTTGGAGCTAGTGAAAAGAGGGGTTTTCCGTTAATCAATGATACATTTTAATTTCATACAATTCAGTGACTAAAAGGATCATTTTGCTTTAAAAATGAATCAAATAAGCGGTGTTATTACGAATCTTCAGTAGTGATGCTATCCGAGGCTACAAGTTCATCAAATGCAGAAGATGATCTTTACACGTGAGTATTAATTTATGCTTTAATTTATATAGGCCACTCATACTTGGTCTAAGTCTATTACGTCTAACAGAGGACTGCCGGCTGATTTGATTAATTGAAGACCTTATTACAATGCTCATTGGTTTTATTTTATACTAGCTGTTACCCGCGACTTCGTCCGCGTGGAAATTATGTTAGAAGCAAAGTTTGAACCGTATTCTATTTGAGCCTCTAGGATAAGTCGTAACCAAAATGTGGGAACAAATTTAGGACATCCTCCAACTTACCCGGGGAGTTATGCGCTAGATGGATTTTTTTAATGTGAGGAAAATCCCACATGAATGTACTGTGACTCCCACTGACTAAAAACCACACGTATCCTACCTAACAGCCTACGATTGGGAGCCCCGGGTAAGCCCTCTAAAGGATACTCTAGGACTGCGCTAGATGGATAGGAAGAGACCTCATGGTTTTAGTGGGTCCAAGGCCGGTATGACGTACGTGTTTATTAATTAGCCCCTTTAATAATTATAAGAGTAAGTAGTATGTTGAAGCGCGAATACGAAACGTTTGTTAGATTAGGGCCACAGACTGAAAACTTTACGCATAATCGGAAGAGTTGAGACGATAACACTAACGCTAACGGTAGCCAGTAAATGGCAGTCGTTAAACCAAGTTGAAGACCTTATAGATTTAATAATTTTCAAAAGTAGGCAGTACTAACGCCTGTCCATTTCAACACGGCAATGCGGCTCACCACCTATTACGTTACGTGGGACAAATTAAAAAAAGGTAAACATATAATATGCCTCGATACCCCTTTGGGAATAAAGGCGTGACCGTATGCATGTACTTATTATGTTTAAGGTGATTTAATTTATGTACCCATGTCACTGTAGCCAAAGCTCAACATTTTTCAGTAAAGTTGTTTTAAGAATGTTCATTATAAACAACGTTTGTGTGGCGTGTTGGCTTAATCATAAAAGAGCTGCTTAATGGTTATGGCTATTGTAAAATAATTCAGTCCGCGCCGAAGGCGTGGACTGAATTGCTTTAAAATAGACTTAATCTTTAAGCTCTTTTTTGATTAAGCAAACAGGGCAGTTTCACACGCTGCTTGATGAGTCTGATGAAGAAATACCTCCACGCCTTCGGCGCGGACTGAATTGCTTTAGAATAGACTTAATCTTTAAGCTCTTTTTTGATTAAGCAAACAGGGCAGTTTCACACGCTGCCTGAAGAGTCTGATGAAGAAATACCTCTCCTTTCATAGATCTTATGTGACGTAAACGAAGTTGCGAGGGTTAGCTAGTCTATACATATAGTAAAACTGTTGAGGGTCGAGAGTCTACTGAAGCCGAAAATGAAATTACATTTTTCATGTGTGTCTGTCTGTCTGTATTCCGAATAAGTATCACGCCGAAGTTACTGAATGGATTTGAATGAAACTTAGTACAATCAGAGCTTATAATCCGAGGAAGATTCTAGGATACTTTTGATCTCGATATTTTGCGCGGTTCTTTTGGGAGAAGGGATGTTAGTTGTTACTTCTCAATGCGTTTTCGGATTCCAAAATTTTTTTTTTAGTGTTATAAAGGGAATACTGTAAGGAATGTTTCACACAAGTTTCCATGTTAAAGGTTTTCTAGTTCAGGAATTAGAGACATCCCAACTTTCGCAAAACCTAGAATTCAAGGATCCCTTTGAATGTAACGGTAAATCTAAACTGGCGTGTTGGCTTAATTATAAAAGAGCTTAATGATTAAGGCTATTGTAAATTGTAAAGATCCTACCTCTAGATTGCTATTCAAATAAAAGATTAATTAAAATTATTCAGTAATTTCTGTATTTTGCAAAAATATACAAACAGATTTTCATTGTTCTCTGCCGAGCTCCTAAAAAATTTAGCGTAATAATATGTTGTCTGAGTGTAAAACCTATCTCCTACTAATATTCCTGCTACGTTTTAGTTAAATCAATCCAACGGTTTAAACATTTCATTGCTCTCTGCCTAGCCCCTAGGATATGTGGCGTGATAATATATAGCCTATTTTAAGACTACACCCCTAAGTAATATTTCTGCAAATTTTGAATCAAATCTGTTCAGTACTTTTCGAGATCCTTCCGGACAAAGCAAAGCAAACAGACAAACAGACAAACCGACAAACAGACAAACAGACAAACAGACAAAAAAAAATCTAACTATATTTTCGGCTTCGGTATCTTATGTTGAACACCCAGCGAGTATTTTTTTTTAAATATTTCCAATGTACAGTTTTGACTTTTCTATCATTTTATTATATGTATAGACTAGCTCAGCCCGCAACTTCGTTTACGTCACATAAGGTGTATGAAAGGAAAGGTATTTCTTCATCAGAGTCATCAAGCAGCGTCTGAAACTGCCCTGTTTGCTTAATCATAAAAGAGCTTAATGATTAAGTCTATTTTAAAACAATTCAGTCCACGCCTTCGGCGCGGACTGAATTGTTTTAAAATAGTCTTAATCATTAAGCTCTTTTATGATTAAGCCAACACGCCAGTTTAGGTTCACTCACATTCAAAGAAACCCCTACAATTAAAATTTTCAAAATATCTGATTCTTAAAAGTGTTATAACTCTTTTATTTCTAAACCGATTTACATAAAACAAACGCTAAATGTTAACTGGAGCAAACCTCAACACAATACAAAAAACCGCATTGCAATCGGTTGAGCGGTTACTGAGATTAGCGTGCACAACCGTACAGACAAACAGATATACAGACATACAGACATACAGACATACAGACAAACAGACAAAAATTCTAAAAATCATTGTTTTGGGTTCTATTGCGTTCATAAAGCCCCCCTATAATATTTTTTCTTATTTATCTTCCATGTACAGACAGCGACCTGTTACGATTTTATTATATGTATTGATTGATTGATTTCAATCACGCATTTCTTTTATATTAGGGAAAGTAACCCCTCACCAATTTATATAAAAATTCTACCATAAAGCAGTGCGTAAGTGTACACATGGACTGTGCTTCAGCCATAATCGATATACGCATGTCAGCTGTTCCCCTAACCGTGGCCTTCCTTCATAGCCTTATAATTGACCTTGAATAAATTTGTAACCTTCGTACTATCAAACCTATTCTAAAAATATGTTAGCACACACATAATTCAATAACACCATGGTAAAAGAAAAGAAAATGATGAGTACATTTTCAGTACGAAATGAGAGGCCCGCTGTTCTCATGAATAGGTAAGTACGTATACTTACCTACATACAGATCTGGAAAATCGATGGTGTCCTTGAATGCGGAAAACGGTCGGGTCACCGCCGGTCCATGCCAACTGATACCTAAGTTTTTTTCATTAAAGTGGAATATTTCAGCGTTGAATATTGTCATGTGTAATATTATTTGGCAGTTTTTCAATAGGTTAAATTGAATACTAGGTGATCTTACAAGTAGTTACTATGTACCTGGGGCTAAGTTGATGCTGCAATCCTTTTATAGGATTTCGTATCTCAAAGGAAAAACGGAACCCTTATAGGACTTTGTTTTCCTTCCATTCTTCCGTTTGTCGGTCAAGAATCTTTATCTCGTAAACGCGTGAAGGTATTGAGTTGAAATTAATACCATATTTATCAAGGTGGTCCTGTGAAATTGCACAAAGTTAAACTTCCAAGTTATAGTTCTAAGTCAAAAACGTGTATTTCGATACTTCCAAGGGAATCAAAATTCATAGGTTTATTAGTTAGTTATACTTTATTGCAACACCAAAATACATGTTATAAACATTGGTAATGTTATACATAATTGGTTTTACAATTGGCGGCCTTATCGCACAGAGGCAATTTCTTACAGGCAACCTTAGGATGAAAATTTTGTTACTTCGTAAGAAAT
Source organism: Miltochrista miniata (assembly GCA_933228765.1). NCBI lineage: Eukaryota > Metazoa > Arthropoda > Insecta > Lepidoptera > Erebidae > Miltochrista > Miltochrista miniata. The sequence continues at coordinate 17,676,298 of OW121747.1, read as the reverse complement.
AAATTTGGGGCAGAATGGCATTACATTATATACATAGAAGTTTATTAAAGGTAATTAAATTAAACTAAATATTTACAGAATAAATCGACGGCAGCAAAGAGCAAACGGACATCTGCAAAATCACTAGTTTTCAGGAGAGCGTTTTTAACGCAAAAACGTTATAACTTTTACAATTACAAAGCTAGCTCCTTGAAATTTGGAATACTTAATTAAAATAGCATTTCAAAGAAAGTAATGGCGGTCAGTCAACTGTAATATTTATATTTTAAAAAATACGGCAGATGTCTTTTTATACTTCGTACAACATAAATTACTAAATGAGTCAACTGCCATATGTTTGCTTCTACTTCGGACTTTCTAAATCATTATCCCTAATTAATTTCATTTAAAAAATTCAATAATTGTTTTCCTTTTTATAATCTACTAGCTGACCCGCGCAACTTCGTTTGCGTCACATGAGAGTGAGAAGGAGAGAGGCGTGGTATTAATATGTAAAGTGATATGATGTTTCCCGTCGCATCTACTTCCGCCCGTCCTTTTATGGTACGGATCCGACTCGCTCTTGACCAGTTTTTATCGTTCACTTGTCTGGCTGCCACTGCAGACCACGATTACTGCCGTCGTCGCCTCGCTCATATTTTAAAACTTACTTGAGGGTTATTGTAAGCGAACCGTAAAAGATAGGCATAGGCATATGCGGTCAAGGACTTTTTTTTTAACTTTTTAAGAGGAACAATTTTATAGTACACTATTTTCACGTAACTTTAATCATTTCCACAGTGTAAGAAATAAATTTTCCCCGTTCTCAAAACATTATACATGGCTGCTCCGCCCCTATTCGTCTTAGCGTGATGTAATACTGTCATTAACCATCCTCAATAAATTTACTATGAAACTGTAAAATAATTTTTGAACTGCAACCAGTAGTTTCTGAGATCGTAGCACAAACAAACTCTTCGGTTTTAAAATATTGTGAGCGGACCTTAAGAGATAGACAAATTAGGTTATTGTGGGCGAACCTTAAAAGATAGACATATGCTGTCGCGGACTTTTTTTTAGAACTTTTTAAGAGAAACAATTTTGTAATACGCAATTTTTACGTAACTTTAACCATTTACGCAGCGTACGCTTCGGAAGCTCTCAGACGGTAAAAAATTTTCCCGTTTTCGAAACATTCTTGATAGCTTCTCCGCTCCTATTTGCCTTAGCGTGATGTTATATAGCCTATAGCCATCCTCAATAGATGGACTATCAAACTGTAAAATAATTTCCGAAATCCAACCAGTAGTTCCTGAGATCCTAGCGTTCAAACAAACAAACAAACAAACAAACTCTTCAGCTTTATAATATTAGTATGGATATCCAACTACGACAACAAATAAAGACACGTATGATTGATAGCAAAATAATGTAGTTGTCTTAATTTACTGCGTATCATAAAGGTCCTGTTACTGATTTTGCAGTTGTCTTTTTAATTATGATGAGCTTTTTCAGTACAATAAAAGAGTCCAGTGCAAGCTTCCGAAGTTTGGTGCCAAAATTGAGGGAAGCATGAGCCGCACTCGCGCGGCTGTTGCTCCTGTACTGTACCTGGGGATCCAGCGAAGCATAGCCCTATACGTTGCCCCCGTATGGGTGGAGACCCTGACGACCAGCAATGTGGCTAGATTGCCCCGCAGAGAGCGATGGCCGTCAGGGTGATAAGAGGATACCGCACGATCTCCGGTGAGGCGGCATGTCTCCTAGCCGAGACCCCTCCATGCGACCCGGAAGCGAGAGCCCTTGCGTCATTGTTCAGATGGCGCCAGGAGGCGCTGGAGTGGGGCCAAAGGCCTACGTCTCGAGAAATCGAAGCCCAGCGGTCCCTGCTCCACCAGGAAACCGTGGAGACATGGAAGGTGCGACTTGAGCAACCAAAGGGGGGATTCGCCATATACGCGGCCTTTAGACCGTACATGGACGGGTGGCTGGAGAGAAAACACGGTGCTCTCTCCTACCGGTTGTCACAGACTTACCGGGCACGGTAGCTTCGGTAGGTACCTGTGGCGAAGACAGCGGGAAACCACGGCCGAGTGTCAGCACTGCGAGGACCGTAGCGATGACACAGCGCTCCACACGCTAGTGGAGTGCATGGCGTGGGCGCAACAGCGCCAGGCCCTCGTAGTGGGTCTGGACGTGGACACTCTCTCGCTTGAGACCATGGTGCGAGCTATGATCTCCAGCGGGAGTAAGTGGGACTACGCCGCCTCTTTCTGCGAGCAGGTCATGCTCGTGAAAGAGACGGTGGAGCAGGAATGGGAGAGAACTCCCCCACCCGAGTTCCGCAGTCGGCGGCTTGGACGGCGCCGACGTGTCTTCGCCGAGGACTATCGGCCTCCATGACCGAGGGTTTGAGGACGGTGAGAGGGCTGCTCACCGTCCTTACAGAAGCAGGTCCATGACGGCAGCGTGACGTGAGGATCTCACGCACACCCCCCTTAGAAGCGGGATCACACCCGAAACCCCCTAAATACGCGGGATAGCACCCGAACCACCCCCTGGGCGAGGTCGCAGTGGCGGCCGTAGGTCTGTAGGGAGTCCTGGGACATCCTTTCGAGTCCCGGGGCTCCCAACCATAGGTTGCTGGGCGTTACGTGAGGTTTTTTAGTCGGCAGGAGTCCGGCATAACATCCTTGAGGATTTTCCCTCACGTTAAAAAAAAAAGATCCCTCATGGGATTGTTCCATGATTCTATTTTCCATTAAATTTGTGAGATCTTCGCTGTTGTAAACATCACTTTGTTTTCTATTTTGTGCCAAATTTAACGGCTATTTCTCCTGGTTGCTTAAATTTGATGGATCACACGCTTATATTTTCTAAACCGTATGAGTTAGAAAGAAATGTTTTAAAATAGTGGATAAAACAGCTATTAAGCTATAAAATACATGAAATTTGTTGCAATAGAAGTAAATATTCATACCAAAAATTAACACGAAAGGTCAAAATCGGGGTCATTTTTCGCATTCTACTCGTGTCACACTTCCCGATTCAGTTAAACATTTGGTTACTGCTTCACCAAATTTCCATAGATTTTGAAGTTACATACACTAAATTCACCGTAATAACATACACTACACACACAGTATTACAAAAAAAATCTTCTAACTATTATTTAGAACTTAAAACACAATATACATCGGTCACACGAATCTAGGTACTCTAAATTTGCGTAGTAAACGGTTTACTGTTGACTAAAACGACCGCCCCAATAACAAAACTCAACTTAACTGAACGTTATTCAAGCTCGGGCATCGCGAGAGTGCAAAGTGCAACTCCTGGCTCCATAAGAAAAAAAAATATCAGTAAGTTTCTACATTTGACACTTAATTCGAGTACTTTTCGTGGGTGACTTTTTGGACATTGTATAATAGCTATTGAAGTCAGAGTTTATTTATCGAAACCGCAAATTAATTGAGATATTAATGTAGTATTTGATTTAAAACGTAACGGCTAAACTTTGTCGGAATTTAAAAAAAAGCTATGTTTTCGTTACCTTCGTGTCACATCCTTCGTGGCGTTTTACCCACGAAGGTGAGTTTATGCCACGAAGGTGATCTCTGACTAGTTTCAGTAAGAGTGGTACTCTTTTAGATTCGTATTGTAGTAGATATGTAGCGGAATAATAGTAGAACAAATGAGTAGGTACCTACAATCATGGCAAAGGACAGAGCAATACCTATAACATTCCGTGTGAAGCCCTTTTATAGGAGTAGAAATCCCACCGGACGTTATGCCAGATCCAAACCGTCTAAAACCCACATCGTAGCTACTTACCCGTCTAGTATTAGGCGCCCCGGGCAACTCCTTAGAATGATGTATCAGGGTACCCGACAGGCTTAGGCTATCACCGTGGCCTCGCCTACGGGTTCGGGTGTTATCTTGCGTCTTTTGGGTTAGTTCAGATGCTTTTCCGCTTCTTGAGGCGTGCGGCATGCTAAAAACTTTTGAACAAAGACACAATGACCTTCGCGTCCAAGTCTCAAGAAGAAATCCTGGTAAAGAGTCATGCCACCTAAAGCTTAATCAAGGCACCTACTACCTTATACTTATATCAACTTAAATACATTTAGGTACCTAGTACTCGTCGAGTTTTCCGGCAAGGCGGTTTGTGACTACTCTCGAGAACAACTTGTAAACATGGCTAAGGAGTGAGATGGGTATATAATTCTTCAGCAAGGTCTTGTCACCTTTTTTGAAAAAACAGAGCCACCGCACTTCCGCTCCACGCTTTAGGTGTTCGTCCCTGTTGGAGGACGGAATTAAAGAGACTCGTCCGCTCTTTGAAAACTAGAGTCCCGCCAGCTTTGAGAAGCTCAGTCGTTTCGTTATTCCGTCCTCTCCAGGGATTTATTGGTTTTTAGTTGTTCGAGAGCAGCCCTGACCTCGCCCTGGTCAATATCCAGAATGTCTTCGGTATAGTGGCACATTAGTGGGGCTCTGTGGTCACGGTCGCTAGGTCCCGTCGGTCTTTTTTTCCGTGATGCATATAGTTCTCTGTAGAAGCTCCTAACTTCTTCGAGAATCTCGAGGTCTCGGTTTTGCCACCCGCTGTCTTCAATTTTGTCAGACGAGGTCTTCCGAGCTGTTGGGCAAAGACTTTAGTACCCCAATTTTGTGTGATCGCTGCCTCTACGATGTTGGTGTTATAACGTCTGAGGTCGCGTCATAGCAGCTTTCGGATTTTGATGTTTAAATCTCTCTGGTCTGACGAAGACCAAAAGTAAGCAAAAGTAAGTATGCATAGATTTTTATTTTTTTATTGAGGTTCGCAAACTGGATTCTCGGCAACACTATTCAACATCGCTCATTAACCGACTTCAAAAAAGGAGGAGGTTCTCAATTCGTCTGTATGTATTTTTTTTTATGTATGTTAAGCGATATTTCCGTCAATTATAGACGGATTTCAAAATTTCTTTTTTTGTTGAATAGGGTTTACTTCTGAGGTGGTCCCATTTTCACCAAGTCAGGATGTGATGATGGGATTCAGGAGAAAACGAGGGCAACCACCGAAAATTGTAGGGACAACTAGTGCGCTTGTTAACTTTTTAATTAAGTGCTTTAATGTTCTACATTTTAATGAAGGTCTGGAGTCGATCTGATGACAGAGTCGAAAGACAGTTGAGGGCATTCCTTAACAATTTACAGCAATTACCTTGTGTTTGGGCTTGATTGATTTGTATTGATGAGAACTTTACACTTAGATTGATAGATCCGACTTAAAAAAAGGAAGTTCTCAATGTTTTATGTATGTTCACCGTTATTTCGTCAATTATAGACGGATTTCAAATCTGCTTTTTGTTGGATAGAGTTCACTGCTGAGGTGGTCCCAATTTCACCAGGTCAGAATCTGATGATGGGATTCAGGAGAAATCGAGGGCAACCACCGAAAATTATAGGGACAACAAGTGCGTTTGTTAACTTTTTAATACAGTGCTTAAAGGTACTACAATTTAATGAATGTCTGGAGTCGATCTGATGATGGAACCGAAAGACAGTCGAGGGAATTCATTACGATTTACAGCAGCTACCTTGTGTTTGGGCTTGATTGATTTGTATCGATGAGAACTTTCACCTAGATAGATATATTTTTCGATTCACCCATCACTTAAAATGATGAAAAAAAATTTTTCAATAAAAAATAAAACCGACTTCAAGCAAATCCTGAAAAATAAAATTTACTCAGCACAAAGTAATATGTCGTTTGATTTATCATATTTAATTCAATATAATATTGAAGTTGGTGCCATCAATATAATACCTACATAAAACTATGGGTTTACTTGGCGCCGACTTCAATATGATATTGAATAAAATCTGATAAAATCAAAATACATTTTACTTTGTACTAAGTAAATTTTATTTTTCAGGATTTGCTTGAAGTCGGTTTTATTTTTTATTGAAAAATTTTTTTTTAGACTCAGTTCAGCCGAGAACTCAGTGCGAACACAGCATGCATCCTAATTTTCGCACTTCAATGAAACGTAGATGGCGTTTCCCGTCTGATTCTCATGAGCTCGAGGGTCTCGGGCGAAAGCTGGGAACACCTATTTTTGCTTTTTTCCAGACTGAAACCTTCGGGACACTTGTTGTAGCGTCCTGACTACAGTGTCGGCCTTATCGTGATCGTTGCCAGTGGTTTCCAGCAGATCGAAACGATTTTGAAGCTCCAATTGAAACTTCTCGGCACACAAAGCTATTTGGAGCGCAGTAGGTCGGAGAGTAGGCTTCATCATCCGGGCCCTTTCGACGCGGAATTCTAAATTCAGACACGCTCTGACGAGTCGGTGATCATTTCCGGTATTAAACCTGTTGATCACAGGTACATCTTCTCCAAATATACACCTCCTGTCCGACATGATGAATTTTATCTCGTTCCTTGTGACCTTGTTGGGGCTTCGCCAAGTCCACCTTCTGTGGGGTTTCTTCTTAAAGAATGAGTTCATCTAGAAGAGCCCCTGAGCGTCAAGAAAGTTGATAAGCATACTGCCCCACGGCCCCCGGTCATTTCTACGCCCAACACCAAAAAGTCCGATTTTCGTTTCACCGCGTTCTTGTACTTTGACTGTGAAGTTCCCTATCATAACATTGTAGTGAGTCTTGGCAGTACCGTGTAATGCTTTCACCACGTCCTCGTACACGGTCTCAACTGCCTCGTCAGTGCTTCTCGAAGTTGGGGCATATTAGGTACACCTGAATCACCTTCAGGGAGTCCTGTTGGTAAGTCTCAGTATAACGTATGCTACCCGAGGCGAAACACTCCTGATCTCCACAATGCTGCTAACGATTTCCTTTTTCACCGTAAAGCCGACACCGCCCTCGGAAGAACGTCTTCCATCACCTTCCCGAAAGTAGAATAGGTCACCCGACCCAAGGGTTAGCGTGTCCTCCCCCTTTCTTCGGACTTCGCACAACACCAGTATGTGCCAGTTTATGCGACCCAGTTCTACCTCGAGTTCGGTGAGCCGATCGTCCAGCCTGCGGCTGGACGATCGGCTTCCATTATAAGTATATGTATATGCTTCCATTATAAGTAGCGAGGTTCGGACATTCTCACACAACATCATCTAGCCCAAATTAAGACAATATATGCTTATGCTATGGGATCTAGACAACTGATAATTTGCCACTTTGTGCCAAAGAGATGTACTGTGTTGTTTTTATAATATAATGGTTCCAGAATAACTTTTACGTCAAAAGCATGTGTAGGTATAGGATCTGGTAATTGTTTTTAGTTAAGTAGCTGTTACCATATAACTATTCGGCAGAACTAACTTATAATTTGTACTTAAATAATGATTAATAATGTCTGTAAAGCTACTGCGTCACCTTCGTGGATCGTCGCGTCACCTACGTGGGATCAAATAATTCAAAACCTTATTCTTTCAAATCTGACTCAAAATTTAACTTGATGACTTATATATGTTACTTAACTTACCAAACGCTTTGTGATCGTTTAAAAAAATTGTTAAAATCATCAGTATTTAAAATTTACCATGAAGGTGACGATGAGAATCGTAAAAAGTAGAAATAGCCTAACAATAATTTATTCCTTCTGCTATACATGTTATTATAATTACAGTGTATTATGAAATGTAGTTGAATAAATCACACATTTTACAATAATAATATTTAGTACGCAAGCTTAAATATGTCAACGTCCCGTGACGAAACGGTCAAAGAACTGAGGGGCAAGTGCGAGTTTCGGTGAGCGCCTGTCGACATTCACGAACGAGCGCGTTATCACCGATTTGTATGGGATCGAGACAAGTTCCCGCGTTTACAGCTAGGTGGCGGGGTCTCGATTCCAAACGAATTGGTGAGCCGTGAATGTCGACAAAGCTCACGCAAAAACTCGCACTTGCCCCTTCTGATACCTTTGTTTATATGAAGCGAGACGCGTCAAATTGCCCGACGCACACACGGACAAGTGTATATGCCCGTGTGTACTTCGTTGCATTTTTAAAAAAGGGTGTAGGTGTCTTTTTATACGCTGCAAAATGCCACTAAATATTTGATTTAAAAAAAATAAAAAAATATGTCCAAATGGAAGACAACATTCTTAATTCAATTATGTAAAAAAACGATTTTCGCAAAAATGCAGATGTCCGTTTGCTCTTTGCTGCCGTCGAAATTAAACTAATCTATATATATAAAAATCAATGCCACTTTTCGTTGTAATTTTATAACTCAAGAACGGGCTCACCTATCCAAACGAAATGTTTAGGTTTTGTTCGGACTATTTAGTAGATGGTTTATGTGAAGTTTGCACAAAATCGGTCGAGCGGTTCCTCATTTATCACGCAAACGAAGTTGCGCGGGTCAGCTAGTCTAATATAAAAATAAAAATAATACATTACACTATATTTGGATATACCACTTTGGTAAATAGATAAATAACATTTAAATTTGTGTTTTACAGAAATAAACATCTAGATATAGGTATATACATAGATACATACATACCATACATACACACCATACATATATAGGTACATTCATACCGACTTAACCGACTGCGCAAAAGGAGGGTTATGATTTCACGCGACAACCATTTCTACGCGGCCGAAGCGGGGAACAGCTAGTAAAATATAAAATCCTTTCAAAGGTTTCAGAGGTATAAGCCAAGGAAGTTTCGCTGTCTAATGAAACAACTTTTCACCACACTACAGCGAGGAACCTTTAATGTAGATAGGTATTCTATTTAGTGCTTACTAGTTTTCCCGGCGAACTTCGTATCGCCTTAGAACCAGGCTCCTTCTTACGTCCCGTTTTTTTTTGTTAGGTAGGTATCATAATATTTCCATCGATTTTAAAGTGGTAGCCAAATTTGTAAATATAATAGACGTCGTGGTCTTAACGGTGCGCAGTTGGGTCGCAGCTGCATGATTTTCGTCAATGTTTTACAATTCAAATGTCAACGCTGACGCCCATGTCTGCTTTAGTTCACCAAAAAAACTTGCATGAAAATGTAATGGTATTGTCCTTGACCGTAACTACCAAGTCTTAAATTTAACCCACTGGCCGTAATATATCACCTATTCTATAATTTCCATGAACTAGAACGTTGCTTGTCTGCTAGCTCATATTTTATTCATATTTCATTATTTTTTTTTGTATTAGACTTCCTGAAATGACGCAGGCGCCTGATAGAAAGCGTCATCTAGCGATTGGGGGATACTCTCACAGTCTATAGACTATAGAAAGTGTCAATAAAATTTTCTTGTTAACTACATTAGCTTTTAAGCGTGTATGCTGCTTTGGCATCGCTTTCGACTTACTTCGGTCGTACAAGGTTGTCGTTTGGAAATGTTTTCGTAGGGGGTGACTACGTGGTAAACTGCCTGAGCTAAATCTTCTGTACTATGAACTGTACGGTGTTGTATCAGGCCATCACGCATTTTTCAATTATACAGGGCGAGTTTGAATACGCAAATTCAAATTCAAATTCGTTTGGGTTTGTCCACCTTCCGTGTTTTGACCCAGGCGTGATGGTTGAACAGCCTCGGCACACGAACGTCCGTAGGACTAGGGGTGACTATACGTTAATTAATACATTTCAACTGCTGTTTATTATTTGCCGAGAGTTGATCCAAGAGTTGACCTAGAAAATTGATCAACTTACGAGTTGTTATTTTCCGGTGACATACACACAAAGTTGTATAATTATTGTTTTTGAAATTTTGGTCTTATTATAGGTAATTATGTGTTACATTTTACGCAGTTATGACAGTGTCACATTGTATTCTATTTTTGGTATTGTAATTTAAGGATAATTGAAAATTGGAATTTTGAATTCGGGTTTGATAATTGTACTGAATTAAAGTATTTTGAATATTAAGTTATTTCGAATTCGGGTATTTTGGGCGAATGCATTTTAAGAAAAGGCATTCTGATTTCTGGTATTTTAATATATAACCTTTCCCAGACGTATTTAAGATAGGTCTTGTCCTACCAATACACAGTGGTGGTGATAGGGGCAGTGTCCCATTATAGACCTATTTCAATTCTAACAATCTTCTCTAAAATATTGGAATACATAATCAATGATAGGTTAAAACAAGGAAGCCGTGAGATCGTTCTCACCAGACTGTAAAATTCTTGCTAATAATCAATAACAAATAATCGTTTAATTCTCTCAAAAGGCAAGTACTTAATTACAAACAAACAGGTTCCGCTTAAGTGTACAGGTACTTTTCCTAGCGAGAGCTGGAGTTCGTACTAGGTCATGCGACCTGTATTACAAATCTCCAGTCCCCCCACAAGATTTTACTACATTCTATACACTAATCTTAGAATCAATAATTATATAATTTAAGACACAAATATTCTGTCTATGCTATATTTTTAAGTTTTGTGGGTATGCCTGAGACGTCAGCAAGTAAACAGTGTCTGTGCATGCAAGCAATGTGTGCGTATGCGGTAGTTGCGTGCTGTTGACGGTGTGTTCGATGCAGTTTGTCTTGTTATAAATATGTGTGCGTGAAGAGTGTCTAACGTGTGGTACAAGTTATGAGGGTTTTGAGTTTTGTGTTAATGTCTGTATGTGTCTTTGTTTACATTGTTGATTTAATAAAATTTCATCAATATGGTTTCAGGAATGGTAAAACCACCTAGGACGCGGTTCTGACACTAACCAATTCGATAGTCATAAAGCTTAATAAAAAGCTTAAATCTACTGCTATATTTCTAGATCTATTAAGAGCTTTTGATACCGTCCGTCTTTGTTTCCACCTCACTCAGAAAGCTTGAACGTATTGGAATAAGAGATGTCGTCTACACACTCTTCAGAGACTATTTTGAAAATTGTTTTCAGCATGTCAGGGTGGGCAGTGTCGTTAGCAAGCTTGAACCCTAGCTTTTTGGGGTGTGTGGTGTGAGCAAGAGAAGCCAAGGATGTATGTTAAAAAGAATGACCGCGGAAGTTCTGAAAGCGTTGTCTGAGAAGAAGAAAGCATGGTTGGACTGGCTGGCCACAAAGGCCAATTAAAGAATGCAGAAGGCAACGGATGAGGATGTACGAATGGCCAACGATAAGTATAAAAGGTATAAGCGTGTGGCAAAAGAGGTGTTAGTAAGAAAGAAGGAGAATGATAGAGATGAATTTGATAAAAGGTTATCTGGTGACTTCCAACAGAATATAAAATTCTTTTGGAAGTCCATAAAAGCGGTGAGGAGTCAACAGACCACATCACCGCTTAATAAGATCAGAAACCAGGATGGAAGTTTTGTGGGAGGAGAAGAGTGTGTGCTAAAAATATGGAAGGAGTATTTTGAAAGTCTATTTGATAAAGAGGATACGCAAGTGCAAACTCATTTTTGTGATATGAATGAAATCGGCAATGAAAACGACATTAGTATGGAAGAAATAGTGGAAGCATTAAATAGTATTAAACTAGGCAAGGCTGCTGGGATTGATAGGGTTTCAGTTGAGATTACTTGAGATGCTGAAAGCAGGACGTGGCGTGGTGATTGACCAGCTGTACCGCCTTTTTAATCTGTGCTGGAGGAGTGGCAGCGTACCAAAAGAATGGTCCAAAGCCGTCATTGTGCCGCTGTACAAAGGAAAAGGGTCGCAGCAAGAGTGCAAAAATTACCGCGGCATAAGCCTGCTCAGCATCGTCGGTAAACTGTATGCGAAAGTGTTGATAAAAAGAGTGATGAATGAAAGTGAAGGAAAAATGTGGGATTTTCAAGCAGGATTTCAGAAAGGAAGGGGATGCACGGATCAGGTCTTCTCCTTACGATGCATAGCAGAAAAAGTTTTGGCGAAAAGCCAAAAGGTATATTGCGTATTCGTAGATCTGGAGAAGGCCTATGTCAAAGTGGTGAGGAATGAACAATGGTCAACATTGTTTTTGTACGGGGTGAGCAGCAGCTTGATACGAGCACTGAAATCTCTTTATGAGGGCTCGAGTGCTTGTGTCAGGATCAATGGAGCTTGCACGGACTTCTTTAACGTAGAAAGGGGTGTGAGACAGGGTTGTGTAGCGTCACCGTGGCTGTTTAACCTGTACATGGACAGTTGTTTGAAAGAATTGCAAGAGAGTGCGTGTGGTATAAAACTGAACGAGCTGACCATCAAATGCCTCCTATATGCTGACGATCAGGTGATCTTAGCTGCATCGGCGGAGAAGTTGCAGTTGATGGTTAATATTATGCATGAGGCGCTGAAAGGTAGAGGAATGAAAGTGAATGTAAGTAAGACCGTAATGGTTTTTGAAAGAGAGAAATGCATGACGAATTGCCCTATTATTATCTAAGGGCAAAGAGTGGAACAGGTGAAAGAATTTGTATACCTAGGTTCAAAATTTACGAGGGATGGAAAGTGTGACCAGGATATTGAGAGAAGAGTTTTGGCAGGAAATCAAGTGAATGGGGCGATGCATACCTTTATGAGCAGTCAAAACGTGTCTAAGAAGGCAAGAGTGGCTGTGCATAGGGGTGTGCTTATCCCCACACTTATGTATGGTAGTGAAAGTTGGGTGTGGCAGAAGAAGCATGAAAGTAAAATAAATGCAGTGGAAATGAGAAGTCTGCGAAGTATAGCTGGAATGAAATAGATGGACAATGTGGTATAACTGAAGATGTAGTGACAAAGATAGAAAAAGGGATGCTTAGATGGTTTGGACATGTTGAGAGGATGGATGAAAATAGACTGACTAAACAGATCTATAAGGCGAGAATGAATGGGCAAGCTGGTAGGGGTCATCCTCGGCGTACACATGGTAACCAAATTGATGACCTGCTGGAAAAAGGCCAGGTCAAGAGTACCCTTAACCGGCGAGCGTGTATGAAAGAACTTATGAAAGTAGAAGTAGCGAAAGTGGTATGCCAGGATCGTAGCAAGTGGAAAGCCATAGTCTCTGCCTACCCCGATGGGAAACAGGCGTGATGATATGTATGTTAGTTTCACTACAGCCTCCCTCTTTTGGCCTCGTCGCCCATGTGTCCTCTTGTAAAAGATGTTCCATCTGTAAGTGTTCGCTCATGAATCAAAAATCAAATATCTTGGGGTCTATTTTGACAGAAATCTTTCTGTCAAAATTATACAAATAATATCCACCAGAGTCGGAAAACTTATGTATCTTTCAGGAGGCTACGTTCGGTTTTGGACTTTGCTACACTCAAAATAGTATTTCTTGCCGTGGTTCGGTCGATGATGAGATACTGTGTGTGGCCTGAAACTGCGCAGGGAAGTCCGAACTTCTCACTCTTGAAAGAGCACATACGGGTGCACTAAATTATGTCTTAAAAGCCATTGCCTCTGTGGCGCAGTCGGTAGTGATACCGCCTGCGGCGCTGGAGGTCGTGGGTTCGATTCCCACCGGAGACAAATATTTGTGTGAGCCATAAATGTTTGTCTCAAGAGTCTGGGTGTTTATATGTATAATACGTATGTATTTAAAAGTATATAAATATTAATATTCGTGGTCTGATACCCATAACACACGCAGGTTATTCCTAGCTTACTTTGGGATCAGATAGCGTTGTGTGAAATGTCCGTGAATATTTATTTATTTATTAATATGGTACCTAGAGCTCAGCTATACAATGAGCTTAAGATTTTAACGGTAAGAAAACTCTTCCTCGTGACAGTTATATAATTCCCAACAGTCATAAACATAGGAAAGATAGAGTTTGTGAAATAAAATTGTGCACCACGCAATTTACTACTTAGAATGTAAATTAGTAGTAAATGAATGTCTGCTTGGTCTAAGCTGTAAAGAAACGGAAGACCTAATTGCGTCTATCATGTAATTGGAAATCACCCTCACAACAAACATACAAAGAAATATTTTGTACTGTAATAAGAAACGGAATGTATAGGTACTTAATTCATGTTCGAAGGTAGGCATTAGTGACTGCGGCATAGTGTTTAACTGATGCAGTCATTATCGAATCATAACAACCATGTGTGATGTGTTTTAGTTACAATATTTTTTGAAGTAAAACTTCTGCAGGCGCAACTAGGCGTAACTCAGATTTTTTTTCTGACGTAAGTAAGTAACGCTTCTTATTTGAATTTTGAATAGCGGAAGTAAACAAAACAAACTGTGTTTGAAAAACACAGTTTCCGCTATTCAAAATTCGAATGAATAATATTAATATAACATTTGATGCCGTCAATGGCAAAGAAGTTTTACTTCAATCGCGCTTAAAGGTTACACGCACAATTTTTTTTTATTATTTTTCAATAAAATGTATTATTACCTGGTATACGTTAAAGAGTTTTATATTTTACTTATGTCCAGAATGGTCATAATGTTTGGAGACCTCTGTACACATATCTACTTATTATGTTGTTTACCGTTATTGTTCTTACTTGCAGATTTAAGGACGAGCTGGAGGAGTCCGCGGGACCTTCCTCAGGTAAGGATATTTTGTTATTTATTTGTGCAATATTTATTTTATACTTACCTATGTAAGTCTTCTTTTTAAACTTAATATTTTTAAAATTTTTGAAGTAAAACTTCTTTAGGCGCGACCTAGGGAGTAACTCAGATTTTTTTCTGACGTAAGAAACGCTATATTCAAAATTTCGAATGAATGATATTTAGGGCGAGGCCGCACTTGCGGTTATCGCGGCGGTTTCTAACCTCAAAATGTCAAAACATTGACTTGATTTCATTGATTTTGACAGTTTGATGACATTTTGAGGTTAGAAACCGCCGCGGAAAAACGCAAATGCGGCCTCGCACTAATATAACATTTGATGCCGTCAATGGCAAAGAAGTTTTACTTCAATCGCGCGTAAAGGTACGCACACACTTTTTTAAATATGGAAAAAGAATTGGTTTCGAGCAAATTTCGATCCTGCGTCTTCTCGCATACCGTAGCCTTAACCACTTGTTTTTTTTATTATTCCTTATATTTTTTTATGGCGGGGAATTATATACCTACTAACAACTAGTGAAAAATTCACAATCTATGATAACAACAGTATACCTAGCAGTGATTGTAAAAAATACACTAGGTTCTAGGTTTACACGGGCTGGTTTCCGCAACTCGACGTCTTTGATTGCGCCTATTTTGCGTGGGGGGATGTGGTACGGCTATTGCCATCCCAGTTCCTCCAGGAAGTCTAGCAGACTCTTCAAGTTGCCGACGACTTCCTGGAGCGACCTCGGTGTGCCGAGGTGTTTAGCCCTGTATCTTGCCAGTTCTGGGCATTCCATAAGGATGTGACTGGGTGTTTCGTCCGTCTCCATGCAGGCTCTGCAAATGGGGCTGTCTGGAACACCTAAATTAAAAAGATGTTTGTTGAGTGGACTGTGACCTGTAACTATACCTGTTATTATACTTATCTTGGTCCTGTTTAGATGCAGGAGTTTGCGAGAGAATCTGGTGTTGATTGTCGGCAGTGCCTCTCTCGCCTGTCTGCATGTATCGAGGCCGGTCCAGTACTCCTGGTGTTGGCTCCTTGTGTGCTGTTTCAGCCGGTTACGTACCCATCCAGATGGGAGGGGCAGAATAGGTTCAGGGCCCATTGCTATCAGCGAAGAGCCTCTTCTTGCCAGCTCATCCGCTGCGTCGTTACCTCGTGAGCCACTGTGGCCTTTTATCCATTGTAGGGTAACATTATTCTTTTCGCATATATCCATGAGGCCCATGTGACACTCCATGATAAGGCCAGATGTTATTGTATGGCTCTGTAACGCCTGCAGAACCGATCTACTATCAGTTAGTATTCGTATACACTGATTCTGTACGGTTCTAGCCTTGATGGCCTCGGTTGCCTTAATAATGCCCATGCACTCCGCTTGTTATACTGTGCTATGGATGCCTAGTGGTGTTGCGATATTTATGTTCAGGTCCTCCGAGAAGGTTCCTGCTCCGGTACCTTTTCTCGTCTTAGATCCATCTGTAAATATCCTCAGCTCCCTGGTATTGAGTCCCTCTTGGGGGCACTCTTGTAGTTGTATTTTATATTTTTTGTCGAACACAAACTGCTTTGGTATTGTGTCGGTGATCGCTTCAGTTAGTGGTTCCGAATCCACCAAGTTCTTGTAAATCTTAGTATGTGGTACCTTGGCTGGTTTCCAAAGTCCTAGACTTTTGAGTCTGATAGCCGTAGCCGCGGCTTCTTGTTTAATGAAGACGTGTAGTGGCGGGAGACCCAGCATCTCCTCCATGGCGGGGGTGGGTGTAGTTCTCATCCCACCGGTGGTTGCCATGCAGGCTAGTCTTTGAAATTTTTCCAGGATGTTCTCGACTGTGGTTAGGCTTGAGCGTGGCCACCATACCACAGCCCCGTAGGCGACAATGGGTCTGATTATCGATTCGTATAACCAGAGGGTGATCTTCGGGCTCAACCAAGATTGCAATAGTGTATTTTTTAGGTAGCAAATGGGCTACCTAAAAAATACACTATTGCAATCTACTTACTTACTTTTTTAAACCATACAAATTTGATAGAAAATGATTACATATTCTGTGTCGGTCAGTCATCTTACGCCGGCTATCTGCATTTTGGCTTGGGTCCTTGGGTCCCAAAAATGTTAAGATTAAACAAGAAAAGAAAATTTTGGCATTAATATGAAGTTTTTGTTCTCTACTAGCTGATGCCCGCAGTTTCGCCTGCGCGAAATTTTGTTCCCGTTCCCGCTTCCCATGAGAACTTATTTCCTGGATAAAAAGCCTGTGTTATTCCAGACTATAATCTAACGCTGAACCAAATTTCAGCCAGATCCGTTCAGCCGTTAGAGCGTGAAAAAGTAGCAAACATCTTCACATCCTCTCACTCACAATATAGTAAGATTTACGGAGCTTTAATACAATATGGCGGTGGCCTGCCACCGCTAATCTTGCACGTATGGAGTAGGAATTAAAAACAAAGTAACAATAATACCTGCCTGCCTACCTACATGAACTAAGTAGGTAGCTGACTCTGCATTAAACAATAATGCATTATATAAGTATTGCAGCGTTGAGTTCGAACACTTACAACGTCGTGTACTTAGCGTACTTATTAAAGTACTTTATAAAAAGTGACTTAATTTTTTATTTGACTAAAGAACATAGGTACTTAGAGTGTGACTCTGTGAATAAGTTGTCGTGTACAAAAGTTCTTTGATGGTCACCGTTCATGAGCGGGCGGGGTAAGTGATTTTAAAATTTAATGATTCAGTACCGTTTTTTTAACGTGTGGGAATATCCTCATCGATGCTATGCCGGCCTCCTACCGGCTAAATACCTCACGTAACGCCCAACAGCCTATGGTTGGGAGCCAATTCAATACCGTATTTTGATTTGACAACATTTGTGCGAATATTTTAGCTTCTATCATAAAGTACAGTGCAGTGTGCCTTGCGATACCCACAAGTTTGATTAAATGAATTGTGATTATTTATAAGTAACTTTATTTTAAAGAGATAAGGTTGCTTCTGCAAGATAGATGTTTCCCTGCTCTTTCATTTCATGTTCTAGGAGGCTTTACGGGTTTACCGTTGAGAATTTTCCTTCTACTCCACTGGCATTTCCTCAAAAAGAATTCAATCACGAAGTGCTCTTCCTCTATTGCCCTTTGCCTCTCTTTAAAATACACTAACGTGTATTGTAAACTAGATAGCGACCGCGACTCCATTGCGAGTAGTTTTATTCCTGTTCCCGCTTCCCATAGAAACTTATTACTGGGATGAAAAGTAGTCTATTATGTATCCCTGTACCAAATTACAGCCAGATTCGTTTAGCCGTTTGATTGTGAAAGAGTAACAAATATCCACACTCACAAACTGTCGCATTATAATATTAGTAAGATTGTAAACGGACATGTAACTAGCCTTGCAGGCGTTGCATTTTTATACGACACGACTCTTGCAATGCACGTTAAATACAATCCATGGCTTTGATTAAAAAATATAGTTGTTTATATTTTTTGGTGTCAAGTTTTAGTTCTGAGAAACTAGAATCTCTACCGGATGGGCGCACGTTGCTGGGCATACAACTCTCCCAAAGATCGCCTTAACGTTCAATCTTGCACCGCTCGCTTCCAAAAAGTTCCCGCGACCTTTACAATACCGTCATATTAACAGTAGGTATACCGTGCAGGAGGAGTGCAGGCTGCATTTTCCGAAACGCGGTTGCAATTCGAGAACCTCCGCTCAATAGAAGTTGAGAAGGGCAATGCTTTTAGTCGGTGTTTCAGGTTATCAGGAAGAGGATGATTCTCACACTCTCTCAGCATGACTTGAGACGTCAACTGGGTTTCACTAAATCGGTCATAGGAATATGACGAAAAGATGTATTTAGGGGTCATACAGGATCCTTTTGTGTCCAAGCTCAAAACAGGGGACTAAAAGTAGACAATTTTTAAGAAAGATTTACTTAAAAAATAGCCTTTAAAGTATGTACCGACGTTATTAAAAACTCGATTCCTCTACTCGAGTCTACTTGTAGGTATACTTAATTGGGCAACTCCGACTCGCTTTTTTTAATCAGCTCAGTACCTACGTAGAGAACTTAGGTACATAAGGCAGAGGACTCTTTAATTAAGAATTTTACATTATAAAAAATTCACATAGTTCATTTTGCGGCTTGCTACCTTATGTACGACACACGTCAAGTACAATGTTCTTGGTGGTTATTCCGGAACTACTCCCGGTTATCAACAAATCTTACGAGACATCCCGCCGATCTGCTAATAGCACTACTCTGCAGAATCTCCTAACATTGCTGATCTAAAAACGACTTTAAATTCTTAGAGGAAGGTATTATTTCTAATAAAGATGTTCAGGAACATGTTTGATTAGATGCAACATCGCAGAGCTTTTAAATCAAAAGATTATGTACTATAAATTCAGGAGAACAAAGATTATATTTCCTTGTCAAGGATTGTCTAACAACGATACCTGGTTCAGCGACCTGAGGAAAGGTTGAGCTTCCTACGTTAATAGCGATCGGTTAATAGTGATGAGTATTTCTCAATCTCATTTATTCAGTTGTCGATCACCGATTATGAATTTGTTCCAAGTTGGAATATTGTTCTAATCATTTCCCGAAAATGTACAGGATCAGTATGCTTGACAAAGACAAAAGACAAAGAATTGTATTTAATAGACTGTGTGAAAAGTTTTAACCAAAGCGTTTACTTAGTACCTATCAACAGTCTTTTTTTTTAACGTAAGGGCAAATCCTTTATGGATGCTATGCCGAACTTCTAACGACCAACAAACCTCACGTAACGCCCAACAGCCTACGGTTGTGAGCCACGGGTAAACCGTCGGAAGGATGTATCAGGAAGTATCAGCAGTCTGCCCAATCAGGCGTTGCAATGCGACTTTTCTCATCTAATTTTTGAAAAAATTCCTGTAGATTATAAAACTATCTATTGATACATATTATAAAATACATTTTCAATTAACCATTTCTTCAACGCGCCTTTAAACGGGTTACTGACGTTTATGTTTTAATAGTACCTATTGTTATAATATAGAGGGATATATCCCTAAATTAATAAAGTAAACTAAACGCCAACGCAGTAATAAAGGTTTGCCAAAAAGTATTATACATTTTTTTAATTCACCTCATCAATGTCTCTACATACATACATATAGTCACGACTTTATTCCCGAACGGGTAAGTAGAGGCATAGTATACGCGCATATTTTACCTTTTTGTGTTGTTTTTCCTACATAGTTGGTGGTGACCCTATTCTGTGTTACGATGTCTCTAAAGTAATTTAACTGAGCATTCCAGAAGTAAACCTGAAAATAGAGTTAAAGATAAGTTATAAGTTATAAGTTACTTTAAGTTAGCATACATTGAACCATTAACTTGAGTGAAATTAAGCTGATTAATTCAATTGTACTGGTATAAACCACCTGAAAAAGGCTTTAAATAAAGGTCATAGGGATAGTAGGTAT
This sequence comes from Miltochrista miniata, assembly GCA_933228765.1. Classification (NCBI taxonomy): domain Eukaryota; kingdom Metazoa; phylum Arthropoda; class Insecta; order Lepidoptera; family Erebidae; genus Miltochrista; species Miltochrista miniata. The sequence goes on along the minus strand of OW121747.1, from coordinate 17,656,397 downwards.
GTATCTCTTCACTTTGGGTTTTAGTTTATCTTCATACCAAAAAACATTTTAATGTGACTGCAGTTTCATAAAATCATACATTTTTTCAAAAAGATGCATTGCTCGATAATGCATTACCGTCCTTTTTTGTAGACTATCGGCCTCCATAACCGTGCGCCTGAGGACGATGCGAGGGCTGCTCACCGTCCTTACAGAAGCAGGCCCATGACGGCAACGTGACGTGAGGGATTCACGCACGCCCCCCTTAGAAGCGGTATCAACCCGAAAACCCCCCAAAGACGCGGGATAGCACCTGAACCACATCCTAGGCGAGGCCGCAGTGGTAGCCGTAGGTCTGCTAGTAGTCCTTGGACATCCTTCCGATGGCTTACCCAGGGCTCCCGACTGTCCAGACCGTAGGCTGTTGGACATTACGTGAGGTTTTTAGTCGGTAGGAGCCCGGCATAGCATCCATGATGGATTTTAACTCACGTTAAAAAAAAACCGTTCTTTTGAAGCCGCTGAAAAGTTTTGTCTGCATAAATATTACAACTTTGTCACATTAGGTATACATGCAACGAAACGAACTGTTTTTAAAATATACCCTTGTGATTATACATTATAATACCTTGTTATTTGCACCAGAGCGGTCACGGTCAAAGCCCGCTTAATAAATCATTCAACATAATTTATCGTTCGTTGAAACTGAAAAACTTCTTTCTGTGTATTGATTTGTGCTTAAGTGATTACCTTATTATATACCCTAGTCGTTCATCATTCACAAGAAACTATTACAAATTAGTTTCAATTATTTTTTGAAGGACTGTCGATGCATCGAGTAATCGATACTCGAGCGTAGAGCATCACTACTAAGTTCTTAGTGCGTGTGTATTGCAATATGAATTTCATAGGTAGGTAAGGCACATTATTACGTTTCAAGTAGTATGTATATTATGTTATATACGAAGGTACTAAATCTTTATAGAGCCTTCAATATACCTGTATATATATTGTAATGTTCAGTGATTTTCAGTTCCATTTTCTTTTTACCCGAACTGCCGAAGACAGGAGGGTAATGTTTTTCGAGATAATGTATGTATGTATGTATGCATAATTCTTTGTCACGTCCTACAGCCTAAACGGCTTTACGGATTTTGACATGCGAGGTGTCATTTGATTCGGTGTGATTGTGTGAGTGACTCCAGGTACATTTAAATTGCTAAAAAATCAAAATGGCTGACTTTTGGCGCTAAAATGAATGTTCCTGCCTGCAAATGTTGCCGACGAAGTAAAACAAGTAGTTAAAGAAAATGACAAAAGAAATGTAGAGCTTGTTTTTTGCTTTTCAGTTGTATGTTTACTTGGCAGTCCGGTTTTTTGTATTCTAAATACCTATGTAATTAAGTTTATTATATTTACTACTGAGGCAGAAAATCTTACGGCCCACCTGATGGTTGGTTACCGTAGCATATCGATGTTTGCAACACCAGAGGCGCTACACAAGTGCTGCCAACGCAGGAGCCCCCGGTTAAAAACTTTAAGCTGCTCATAAGGCCTCATAAGGCCTTTAACTTGGCTTAACGACTTTCATGTTACTGACAAACGGAGCCAACGGCTTAACGTGGATTCCGAAGCACGGAAAAGCTCGCTTGCACCGTGTGGTCAACAAAAATGTCGCCACCCCAATCATGCAAAACGATCCATTGCATAAAGAAAACTCGAAATGAAACCCGGTTTTCATAAAATGACAATCGTTAAGCTAAGTTGAAGGCCTTATGGGCGGCTTGAAAATTTTCAACGGTAGGTCGTCACGGCCTACGCCTGTACACTTCAACACGGCCATGGGTTCACCATTACGTCGGACTTAAAACTATAAGGTGAAATGTGGGCGCATACCATGCCTCTGCCTACCTCTTTGGGGATAAAAGTATATGTATGTGTGTATGTATGTATGTATGCATGTAAGTAGGGGGATGAACAGTATGTTAATGCGAGGTGCCAGCACCATGATCTCCAGCGAGAGAACTGTTCCACCCCTTGGGTAGTAGCGTAATGATACATAGCTAATACTACTTCAGAATAATTTGGCTGTCTAATGCTTAGATCAAGAATAACTAGATGTAATATCGACGCGAGAAATCTATATAAATATAAATCTATATAAGACGGCTCACTACTGACGGCTCACTACATCCTTGTTTGAACTAGCGACAATGGGCCGACATTGAATAATACAAACGTATGGAACAAAACGACTTAACTGATATATCAGTGGCATTACCATGCCTTAAAATACCTTTTATGCTTACGTTTAATAACTTTAAGGTACATTTTACGTTAAATGTGATACAGTCATGAATTATTTCTTTACCATTGCTAATAAATGTAAAATATAGGTTTAACTACGTATCGACTTGGGACACTTTTTAACTTTCATTTTGTTCGCGACCCGTAATCTATGTTATTCTTGATCTAAGGTCTAATGGCAAAAAATATTTTAAATCGGTTCAGTATAGTTTCAAAGTTTATCACTTACAAAGAAACCGATATTTCCTCTTACAAATTTCTAAATAAAGTTAAAGTATACCTATTTATGAAGATACGCACAATAATTCCCGTTTAGGTACTGAACGATATTCAAAACCACTCGCCGAAAATGAGTGGTAATTTACGAATTAAATATAATGACGGCTAGCAAAGATATCCAAAAAATATTTAATATTAAAATGATAAAATTCGTTGAACATCTTCGATAGGCAATTTGGAATACTTCGAGCACAATAGGAGCACTGTGTCGGAATAATTGTCTATCCGAATATCACGAAGGTTTATACCAGGAATACTTTTCCGCTCTGATACCTATACGCAGGGCCCGATCTAGCTATTTAGCTGTTCCGGGCAAAGAATATTTTCGCCGTCCTATATACAACATACACGAAGTCATAAGTAAGTAATAAAAGTCATGAGCTCGTTATGTTGGGGGATGTTACAGGTAAGTATGCAAGTAGGTACATAAAATACCTATTGTTGGGAATAAACCTACCTATCGTCATGACGTGAATATTATTAGGTAGGTATAATCCCATCCACCATACAATCCAAAAAACCACTCACCATCTGAAGCACTACCTGTAGTCTATACGAATGTTGATGAGTGTTTGTATGTTAGTAGGTATGTATACAATGTCTAAAATTGAGAGCCAACATCAGTTATGCCCAACATCAGAGGACCCAACGCTCCCTACAGGAGACAGTACCTGGTAATCGTGCGGAGCATGGCCCTAAACGGGGCCCCGTATGGGCGGAGACCCTGACGGTCAGCAATGTCGCTACTTGGCTAGATTGCTCAGCCCGCAGAGGGCGATGGCCGTCAGGGTGATAAGACGATACCGCATGGTCTTAGGTGAGGTGGCATGTCTCCTAGCCGGCCCCTTCCATGAGACCTGGAAGCGAGAGCCCTTGCGTCACTATTTAAATGGCGCAAGGAGGCGCTGGAGCGGGGCCGAAGGCCTACATCTCGAGAAATCAAGGCTCGATGGTCCCAGCTCCACCAGGAAACCGTGGAGACATGGAAGGTGCGACTTGAGTAACCAAAGGCGCGATTCGCCACAATCGTCATGGACGAGTGGCTGGAGAGGAGACACGGTGCTCTCTCTTACCGGTTGTCACAGTCACTTACCGATAAACCCCGCAAAGATGAGGGATAGAACCCGAACTCCCTCTAGATGCTTCCGAGGGCTTATCCGGGGCTCCCAATCGTAGGCTTTTAGCAGGACACATGAGGTTTTTTAGTCGGTAGGAGTCCGGTACAACATCCATGAGGATTTTCCCTCACGTAAAACAAAAAAAAGCATACAATGTACCTATGCTTTGAAAGAATTTCACAGAAACTACTGAATGGATTGATATATCTTTTTATCGGCATATGGTGATGTACATTTCAACTTTATCATCATCATCAACCTATTGCGACTCACTGCTGCGTAGTGGCCTCTTGATCTACCCTTGTGATATTTTTTCCCTGTCTCGGGCTAATCTTTAACAATAAACAGTTTTCATCTAAAATCGTTTCAGAAGTTAAAAATATTAGGACCAAGCTGTTTAATTGTTTATTATGGTCAATCGGTTCATAATATATGTATTTAAGGTTCGTATAAAAAAGACACAGCAAATTTTTGTTTTAAAATTTAATACTGATAAAAAGCAATTAATTTGACTATCCTGGTACACATGAAAAAGTTGACCAACCAGGCAACTGAAAATGAGTTTTAGTTGCCTGGTTCTTCGCACTAGCCTTGCCTATTGCATGAATGTACGAGTGGAAGCAATAATCGTAACGTTGCTAAATTTTATTTTACCAATCGCAACGACGAAGGCGATGTCTCGTTCACAACAAAATGGATATGAATTATTAAAATTTATCATCATGTAATATTTCGTTCATTTTCTTTACTTTTATAATATTATTTCATCTTTTTCTTTATTGAATTTCGATAGTTAGTCTTGACGCTGACGCTGTAATAGTTCGAAAAAACTAGAGATGCGAAGCAAAGTGTTTGATAACAGAATATAGACAGCAGTGAAAAAGCGGTAACCGTGATGCATAGAATGACGAGCTTACACATAAAGAGCACTTATATCTGACGACTACAAAACAAATTAGTCATTATTTTAAATAACGAACGAAATTGTGTAAATTAAACAGTTTTTCAGAGAATATAAAATCCTACCTCAAAGTTTTAGTAATTTTCTTCGCACTTTTTGTGCTGCAAAAATCTTTAATAATATCTGATATCTTTAAAGTGTCGCAAACCTTGTGTTCTATTGTAATCATAGCTAATCCAGAATCTGGATTAGCTATGTTGAGTTGAAATGGCTGGATTAAGTATGATCACAAGATACGCGTAAAGGTATCGAATTGAAATTAATACAAGTTGAAGGTGCAACTTATGCTACAAACGTGGTACACCTACTGGACGATTAATTATCGTCGAACGTGACTGCGTTCATGCGTTTAGTGAACACATGCATACTTGTAGGAAAAACAGTTAGACTTTCATCGGCAGCTTTTTCTTTTGACGCTTTTTTTATATTTTACGTGTGGGAATTATGGATGCTATCTCTTACCGACTCTTATCGACTAAAACCACACGAAGACATGTCTATGGCCGGGAGCTCCAGGTAAGCCCTCGGCAGGATGTCCCAGGGTTCCCCACAGACTTTGGCAACCACAAAGGTTCTTTAGACGCTGGTTCTAACTAGTGGCAGAAAAATGTAAAGGTTTAATTAGGATTCCCATCGCCTAAAATATTTTATTTTTACTTAGTAAAAGTTATTTATGAAAAAATAAGCTGATTAATTTTGCGTAACCTTGCGTAGGTACCTATTTCTATTTTACCAATTAGTACCACAATCAAATATCCTATCCATTGTATTTTCGGACATCTGTGATTATAATTTTCAATACTTTTACCGATAAGTATAAACAATTACAATCTATTCTAATTAAAAATGTAACTTTTTACGTGAGTATATATTATCGGCTAAAACCTGCAACCATACAACCGGTAGTTCCTTCTTAACCCTCGAAAGTTTCCTAGAATGGCCGGCAGATTAAATATAGTTCTCATTCATATTTGCGCAGTATACACTCAACTAGCGAGCTTACACCGGTGGTGAATGAGGGATTTGCAGGATTGAGATCTGGAGTGCCTTTACAATAACAACGTCAAAATACTCGTAACAGAGCAAAAACAGCTTAGTTGGAGAAACTGTAAGGAACAATACGAGCATAAATCTGTAATATTCCTGTATAGACAGATTATTTAAACACTAGACAGCGCCCATGGCATATCATGGACATCCCTTTCTCTCTCCCACACTCACAAACTTTTGCATTTATTATATTAGTAAGATAACATATATCCGAAAGGATACATACATACAAATGGTCACGCCATTATCCCCGAAGGTGTAGGCAGAGGCGTTTTATATGCCCACATTTCACCTTTTTAGAATTTGTCCCACGTAATAGGCGGTGAGCCGTATTGCCGTGTTCAGATGAACTGACGAAAGGATACAGATTCTTATTTTACAATATTCTTATGTTACTACCCAGAAATATCTAATAAAAAAACTAGGTATTTCACGAATGACGGGCAGGAATTGAGAGATTCATGAGCAGTTGTCTGTTGAATTAAATAATAAACCAGATGTTAAATTATCATTAATTTTGGATATCTTCGGGTTAAAAATGGACACGTAGCCGTCGAGATTATTCTCATAGGCTGATATGAGTTATGACATTGTACCTATTTAACCTCGCTTTGAGTTCATACGTACCTTCTGACGGGTTAAAAGGCAACATAGCGCGATTCATTCATAATCTGATTCATTTGCAGATTTGTACAAGACATGCTTTGGAAACCGTAAAATGGTAACATTATTAAATGAATCATTTGCAATTCATTTCATAACCTAATCATAATATGAAAATAATAAGAGGAGTCATCGAAATAAAATGAAACATTAACAAACGCAGTGAAATGAAACATTTTATGATCAGATTAAGAAACAAACAATGTTTCCTTTAGCCGTCGCTGGGCGTCGCGTCTCAGAAACGCTGTACAAGACCGGGAATAGCCAATAGGCCTTACAACCAATTTATATGCAATATTTAAAAGAAGGGGTAGTTATTTTACAGTAAAGCTGAGCGCACATTAGAGACACGTACTGACTCTTGATTTATATCAAAAATACAATCGGTTCGATTATCGCCGTTTCCATTATATTATATATCCCTGAATGTCTATCCCTATGTCCCTGGAGCTGCGTTAAGGAGGCGCTCATTTATCACGGAGTGCCTCCCTACCTCCGTCGAATTGTAGGTGTTAGCTGTCCGAGAGAGCCATAACTTACCCGAGTTGACTAGGGCCTGGCCCTTCACAAATTCGAGGCTCTGTGCTTTCATGGCCCTCGGAAGGGGCAACCCACGGGATTCAGCATACAAGTAGGGGGCGTAAGCATCGGCATTGATCCCTCGACCAAGTATCTGGGGCTCGTACTAGACAGCCGATGAAACTTCGCACAACCGAAGTATGGACCCAACGTTCCCTGCAGGAGACTGTACCTCGGGATCGTGCGGAGTATGACCCTATACGAGGCCCCTATGTGGGTGGAAACCCTGATAGCCAGCTACACGGCTAAACTGTATAGCCCGCTAAAGACGATGGCCGTCAGGGTGATAAGAGGGTATCTTCGTCGAGGCGGCATGTCTCTGTAGGGACAGCTCCATGTGACCTTGCGTCGTTGTATGCAAGGAGGCGCTGGAGCCGGACCACAGGCCTGTGCCCCGAGAAATGATAGCTCAGTGATCCCTGTTCCGCCAGGAGCTCATGGAGACATCAAAGGTATGACTTGAGCAACCAAAATGGGGATTTACCACTATTAATGCGGTGAAGCCGGTCATGGAGGAGTGACTGGAGAGGCGCTATGGGAGAGCTGCATCTTGCTGCGGCAAGTCATGCTCGCGAAGGAAGCAGCGGAGAGGGAGCGGGAGAGAAATCTCCCTCCCAAGTTCCGCAGCGAGTTAGCTGGTAACCGTTCTTACAGATTCAGGGTTAGACGTGTCATGTCTCTACACCCCTTGACGAAGTGGGATAAACACTAGGGTCTCCGATGGTAGACAAAGCCTGTCTGGAGCCCTGGTGTTATCCTTCAGTGAGTATACCCAGGACTCCCGGCCATAGGCAGATAGTAGGGCACCGTGTGGTTTTCATCATTTGAAGTCTGAAGGCATTACATCCATGAGGATTTCTTAACGTAAAAAAAAAAGACGTGCACCGTAAAAAGTATTGTCTGTAAGACGTCTCTTTCGTAGTGTGAGTTTCATATATTTAAAAAAGCAGTAGTCTGTCTCTAGACAGTCTGGTCACCAATGTGCGCTGAGCCTTAAAAGTCATTAATACAAGTTTAATCAATGACAGGCTTGCGTGGTTGCACTAAATGGAAAACAATGAATACAAATTGACAGAATTAGGAGAGGGCCTTTTTACGTGTGGAAATCATTATGGATATCTTATCTTACTAATATTATAAATGCGAAAGTTTGTGAGTGTGGATGTGTTGTGTGTTGTTTACCATGGCTGTAAAAAAGAAAAATAAAAAGGTATCCACTGCGGCATCGGCGTCCACACTTCAAGTGGACTTTTGCAACATCAGAGGCATGCGCGCGAACATCAACGTAGTCCACCACCATCTTGAAACTGCGAAGCCGACCCTTTTTTTCTTGACGGAGACGCAGATCTCATGCCCGAAAGACACATCCCACTTAATGTACCCTGGCTACAAGCTGGAGTACAACTTCAGGCAGAAAGCCGGGGTGTGTATGTACGCGTCCGGGATGATGTCTGCTGTCGCCGTCTTACAAGCCTCGAAGACAGGGACCTGTCTACGTTACGGGCGCGCTTGGATCACGGGGGCCACACCCGGATCTACGCGTGCGTGTACAGGTCTCACAGCGGTAATACGGACACAGTTCGCCTTTATGACCACCTGCAGCAATCGACTGACAGGGTGATTGAGCAGTGTCCCTCCGCTGAGATAGTAATTTTGGGAGATTTCAACGGTCATCATGTTGACTGGTTGGGCTCCCGGACCACCGACTTTGCGGGAAAAGCTGCTCACGAATTTGCCTTGACCTATGGGTTCTCCCAGCTGGTTAAATCCCATACAAGGATACCAGACAAGGAGAACGAGCATAGTGCATTGCTGGATCTCCTGCTGACAACGCGTCCGGACGGATACAACGTTTCAGTGGATGCTCCGCTAGGATCGTCGGACCACTGTGTCGTTCGGACGCATGTGCCTATCGCAAGGCCTGAACCACCTCGGCCCAAGGAGTGGCGACATGTGTGGCACTACAAGTCAGCAGACTGGGATGGACTGCGAGAGTTCTATGCGTCGTACCCGTGGGTGGCGGCTTTGTTTTGCCTCAGAGGATCTGGATTCTTGTGCTGTAGCAGTCGCTGAGGGGATCTTGGAGGGTATGGAATGCTACATTCCCAACCGCTGGATCCCTGTAGGAGCAAAAAAGCGACCGTGGTTCAATCGGCTCTGCAGAGAAGCTCTAATGCAGAAAGAACCTGCCTACAGAGCTTGGACCACGGCTCGTGCAAATTCAGATCCAAACATCTCTGAGGTGAAACGCAAATTAAATGCCGCCTCGAGGTCCAGTAAAAGAGCAATTGTCAAGGCCAAGTTCAATTTCGTCGGCAGAATTGGCAAACGGCTAGCAGGCTACCCTCAGGAAGTCGTGAATTTTGGTCGCTTGCCAAAGCTGCCGAGGGAAACTTCTGTCGGTCAGGATTACCACCCTTGCTTAAACCCGACGGTAGTTTGGCCCAGAGTGCCAAGGAGAAAGCCGACCTTTTGGGTAATCTCTTTGCCTCTAACTCGACCATGAGCGACGGGGGTGCTTTACCGCCGGGCATTCCAAGTTGTGGCACTTCCATGCCGGAAGTTAAATTTACACAGCGGAATGTCCGGCGGGAGCTTCAATCCCTGGACGTTCATAAGTCGAGCGGGCCAGACGGCATTCCCGCGGTGGTACTTAAGCATTGTGGTCCAGAGTTGTGTCCAGTACTTACACGTCTTTACACACTTTCCTATTCCATGCAACAAGTCCCGGCGTCGTGGAAGATCGCGTATGTATATCCTGGACCCAAGAAGGGTGACAGGACCGACCCGGCCAATTACAGGCCTATAGCCGTCACCTCCCTTTTATCCAAGGTGATGGAGCGTGTAATTAATACACAGCTCCTGGGGTACCTTGAGGAACACGACCTGCTCAGCGACCGGCAGTACGGTTTCCGTCACGGTCGCTCGACGGGCGATCTTCTTGTGTACCTAACACACCGATGGGCGGCGGCTATCGAGAGTAAGGTTGAGGCTCTAGCAGTGAGCCTCGACATCTCTAAAGCCTTTGACCGGGTCTGGCACCGTGGTCTTCTTACGAAATAGCCCTCATATGGACTACCCGAGAGATTATGCGGATGGGTGTCCAGCTTCTTGGCCGGTAGAAGCATCAGGGCCGTCGTTGACGGCAGCTGTTCAGACTGCATGGCCATAAACGCTGGAGTACCGCAAGGCTCAGTGTTGTCCCATACTCTGTTTCTGCTGCATATCAATGACATGTTGTCTATTGACGGCATTCATTGTTATGCGGACGACAGTACGGGGGACACTTGTATTACACGGGCCGCCCCGGTATCTCTCGGGACACAGTGGAGGAAAATCGTGAACAGCTTGTGTCTGAAATCGAGGCTACTCTTACTAGAGTGTCCGATTGGGGTGGACAAAATCTTGTCCAGTTCAACCCTTCCAAGACACAAGCGTGTTATTTCACCGCTAAGCAAACCCCAATTACTGTAGCGCCGCAATTTCAGGGCACATCTCTTTCCATCTCCAAAAGTATAGGGATCCTTGGCGTTGACATCTCTAGTGACGGTCAGTTCCGTAGTCATTTGGAGGACAAGGCTAAGCTGGCGTCCAAGAAGCTAGGTGTGCTCAACAGGGTGCGGCGGTACTTCACTGCGGCGCAAACACTGCTTCTCTATAAGTCGCAAGTGCGGCCGCATATGGAGTACTGCTGTCACCTCTGGGCGGGAGCACCTAAATATCAGCTTCGTCCATTTGACTCGGTGCAAAGACGAGCTGTAAGAATTGTCAACGATCCTGTACTTACAGCTGGTGTGGAACCTCTTAGCGACAGGAGAGACTTTGCCTCCTTATGCGTGTTCTTCCGCCTGTACAATGGTATGTGCTCTGAGGAATTGTTTGATATGATGCCCACGGCTACGTTCTATCATCGCACCGCTCGCCACAGACAGGGAGTTCATCCTCACACTCTGCGTCCGGTGCGTTCCAGCACGGTTAGATCCGATAGGTGTTTTCTTCCGCGCACGCTTAGGTTGTGGAATGACCTCCCTGCCTCGGTTTTCCCAAACGCCTACAGTATGGGGTTCTACAAAAGGGGTCTTAGAAGGATTTTACAGGGTCGGCAGCGCGAGTGTGGCACCTCTGGTGTTGCAAACGTTCATAGGCTGCGGTGACCACCGGTCCTTCTGGTGGGCCGTAGGCTTGTCTGCCACCTTAGTGGTATAAAAAAAAATGTGTGGATGTTTGTTACTCTTTCACGCTCGAACCGCTGAACGGATCTGGCTGAAATTCGGTACAGAGATACATTATAGCCTGGAATAACACATAGGCTGCTTTTTATCCCGGGAATAAGTTTCTACGGTAAGCGGGAACGGAAACAAATTTATCCTGGCGAAGCTGCGGGCATCAGCTAGTAGCATCCATAATCGTATTCCATTAGTATGGAATCCGGGGGACGGCCTTGGATTTCTTCATTCTTACCTAAGAGATAGAGTACAGAGAATAGTTATAAATGGTAAACAGTCACACGGATCTGCTGTAACAATGGGAGTGCCTCAGGGTTCAATTCTGGGGCCTCTGCTATTTTAACATCATACATACACATACATACATACACATCTTTAATAGGGCTAGATTCGGAAGGACGTGATTGAAAAACGTCTGAGTTACCGAAATATCCTGGTTATAAATTTAAAGTTAAACGTGGACAATGTGAACTGGACGAACTTAACAAATTTCTAGGATAGTTCACTAGATTCACCTCGCCAAATGTTAAGCTCGTTAACACCAGTATTAAGATTAGGTGATTGAATAGAATTGTTCGATGAGACCACAGAATAATAATATAATATAATGTATACACGAGTCTGTCTTTCTGGGCATAAAGTTGCTGCCGGCCGTGTCGTTATTCACGGCCGGCAGCAACACACACCACCCAGCAACCTACGAGTGGACTGCTTCGGCCTCGGCCGTAATTAGCCAGAGTAGCACCACTTCCCAACAGAGAAAGGGGATTGGTTACTACTCTGTTGCCCAGGATGCACCATGAGGAGGATCCGAACCATTGGGGTCCTTAAGATGTTAGGAGGACCCCACCACATCCCGAACGAAAAAAGATTTTCAATGTTAAAAGAAACCCCTCCCGCTAAAACTATTTTGTAGGTACTCGTTCGCATAGGTAGATTCTGTTTTGTTTTCGAGAACAAATTCAATTTTCAATATTATGAATACATTTTTTGTCTTAAAATTTGAGATTCTAATTCGGCATTTTACTTATTCAGTACCTACAATATTTGCTATACAATTGAAACTAACTCAAGTTTTTGTTACTTACATTAACATTTTAAGACCATTGTTACCTAGACCTAGTGTGACACTTTGATTTTTTTTTTGGGTTGCGTACACAAAGGGTAAAAACCTATTACTGAGAGTCCCCTGTCCGTCGGTCTGTCTGTCAGTCTGTCTGACACAAGGTTTTATCTTATAAACCATGATTGCTGGAAAATTGACAGATCTCAATAACCGATGGTTCACCGGTTGAGAATATAAGGATGAAAAACTTGTGTATTTAAGCGTTGTGCAAACGGTACTTAATACAGTAGGCTACATACAGCGGGCATTACATCTTCACCAGAAAGATCTTTGACCAAATTATGGCTGTGTGGTACAACACATGTCAGTTTCATCTAAACCTATGGTGGGGAAGAGGCAAGCGGATAGGTTTTCTTCTTCTCCTACCAATTAAAACCACACGTGCCGGACCACTCCCTACAGTTCGGGAGCTCCGTGTAAGTCCTCGGAAGGATGTCCCAGGAGCAGCAGCTAAGTGTAGGCCGGGTAAAGACATAGAGACAATAAACTCAAGTAAGAACTTCAAAAGGAACCAAGAGCAACGCTCAGATGATGAGAATGATAACCCAGTCTAACCCACACTTTAAGAATACCAACAAGATTCTCCTAATCAATGTAGCACATCTAAAGGTTGGCCGGTGCAGTGCGCGATAATACCGGCGCCGGCGTGCCACATTACAATCGAGTGCTCCATATTTTGGAGTACAATACAGACTGTCCTATTTTATTCTATAGTAATGTTAATTTTTAATCGTTTATCTCAAGATGCCCTCCTTTTTCAAGGCCTTTGTGGTGTTCTTACTGACATGTTTTACTTTTCATGATATAATAGCAGTGTTCCGCGATTGATCCCGTGACGAACATGAACACCCGTTACACCCCACACTTCTATCCAATACAATAATGTATGGAAGTTGGCCCGATTGGCCGATTTGTTGACTTTTATGATTACTGCTCCGTTCCCTTGGGTAGCAGCGTGATGATATATAAAGCGAAACTATTAAATTTCTCAATAAACGGGCTAACCAATATGGGAAGATATTTTCAAATCGGGTTAGTAGTTTCTGAGATAACCTCCAATACACAAACCCACAAACTGTACTTGTTAAGTATTATATTAGCAAAGATAATAAACAGTTTCTTCACTTATTGCACTTTTAATCTATGTTATGTTTCCCCAATGTGCCAGTTTTAAAAAACCCCTTTAAAGCGTAGGTTAATTTAATTTAGTTTCTACATTGACGGGCCAGTCACTATAAAGTAAGATTGTTCTTAGGGTTCCGTACCCAAAGGGCCAAAACGGGACCATATTCATGAGACTTCGCCGTCCGTCCGTCTGTATGTCTGTCTGTCCGTCACGAGGCTATATCTCAGGAACCGTGATAGCTAGAGAGCTGAAATTTTCACAGAGCTGAAAATGAAGAGAAATATTCAACGTATGGAACACTTTTTCACAAATTCCGTGGTCAAGGCTCTGTTTATAATTCTTGAAAGGTTTAATAATATCAGTCTGGAGATGAAGGACAGTGGACAGAAGTTAAGGTCTTGTGACACACGTTTAAGAGCTCAGGATTTGCTTACATTAAATTATCTTCACTTAAACATATTTATAGGGTCTCTCATTAAGCACGTCCTTCCTTTAAATTTAAACAAAACAAAGAGTATGAGATATTTATACATACTTATAGTCACGCCTCCATTCTCCATTTCAACACGGCAATAGGCTCATAACCTACTACGTGGGACGGTGAAATGTGGGCGTATACTATGCCTTTGCCTACCCCCCCAAGGATAAAAGCGTGACTATGTGTATGTATAATCACGCCTTTATCCCTGAAGGGGTAGGCAGAGGCATAGTATACGCCCACATTGCACGTAATACGAGAAGATGGTGAGCCTTCAGCCTATTGCCTTGTTGAATTAGAAAGACGAAAGCCGTGACGACCCACAGTTGAAAATTTTCAAGCCGCCCATAAAACTTTGCTTAAATTGTCATTTTACTGACAACCGGGTTTCATTTCGAGTTTTCCGTCTCTCGCAATGGATCGTTTTGCGAACGTGGTCCCTTAGTCGCCTCTTAAGACACCCTTGGGATTAATTGGAGTGGCGACATTTTGTACTCTTTCCCGTCGCCACACGGGACCTATAATCAAAAATAATATTTGTTAGATAGGCCTATCTATGACATTGTGGAACATAGGAACGTAACATCGTTCATGTTCGCCACGACTTCCCTGGCTGGAGAGCATCTGAAATTACAATTTTACATAATTTGGCTGATGGCATGATTAATGCTGATTTTGAGCGCCGTTGTGGTTTGTCTATTTGATAGACCTGCCATTTACCCCATAAGAAACAGTTCAATGGGTTCAAATTACACGTTCTCGGTGGTTAATTCCCGTCACGTGCACGTGAAATGACGAAAAGGAGGGAAAACCTTATAGTTTTCAGTATTCCTATAGCGTGGATACCCTCCAGAAGTCATAGCTCATGTAGACCTTCAAAATAGTGATGGCTACTACGAGTATGCTATTGGTTCTTGCGTTGCAGCTGCGTAATCTATACCTACTTATAATAAATCTGTAGAAGTGAAAATTCTGTACATTCAAAATATCAAAAAAATAAATAGCAGGGGGTGTTACTAGACCGACACCGAACCAAAAATGTGATTTAAATTTTTTTGTCTGTCTGTCTGTTTGTTCAGGCATCACGCAAAAACTACCGGTTCGATTACGATGAAACTTGGTATGATTATTCTTTAATAGCTTGGGCACCACACTGGGTACTTTTTATCCCGGAAAAGTATATAGAATTCAAAGCAAACTTAATTTTTCGGTTCAATCCCTAGGCCAAAAGTTATTATCAATTATTGCTTAAACGGTTAACGGTACGATGATGAAACTAAGCATGAGCGTTGTTTGTTACAATTTGAAAAAAGTAATTTTAACATTTTTGTAAATTTCTATTTTGGTATAAATATAGTTTATGGAAGTATTATTGCTAATTTATTCAAATTTTGTGTGACAAAAATACATTTGTGAAAAGAAGAAGAAAATTCTAAGATGGCTAGCCAGAAAAAAATGCAAGACCACTCTTCAGGTAGTATCCACTGGCCAATAAAATAACACCGCATGTTACCATCTACGCTCAATCCTTACGACAAAGATTGTCAGCAGCCCTAAGCGACTGGTCATGGAAGGCATGAACTTTATTCTACATATAGTGCCGACTGCATTCTGTCAGGGAACAGACTCACTAAGTCTTTGTAAAATACGGGAATGGCCTCTACTACATTCGGCAGGACTGAAAAGAGCCATTACAATGAACATGAACGCTCAGCTGATGAAATTTACATTGTTATTACGTTACCTGGTCTTGGTTGGACCATCTGTATTAGGAGGACAATGCCTACAGTAGTTCGGTTTGTCCAAACATCGGCGTCGTAGGCTATGACTACCTGAAGAAGGAACCAAGTTACGATGTCAATTGCTTAGAAGAGAAGTTGTGTCAAGTAGTAGTTTAGCCATTGAATTCAGAAATGTATTTAATAAATAAATTTACTTAGCTCATATTACTATACATTATGAATTTGTTAAACAGAAATCTTTCTAACTAGGTATTATTATAAATGCGTATGTTTGTGAGTGTGGATGTTTGTTATTTTTTCACGCTGTAACGGCTGAACGGATCTGGCTGAAATTTGGTGCCTACAGAGATATATTATAGTATAGGAACAAAGTTTCACGCAGGCGAAGCTGCGGGCATCAGCTAGTCTATAATAATAATATTATTTCATGAAGAGATGGATTTCAAATTTGAGGATAGATATGGGATTAAAATATATAATGGGAATATAATACTTTTTTTTCACAAACAAATTTTTCCTTCATAATATTACTAGCTGAAGCCCGCAGCTTCGGCCGCGTTAAACTTGTTCCCGTTGCCGCTTCCCGTGGGAACTTATTCCCATAATAAAAATAGCCTATGTGTTATTCCAGACTATAATGTACTCCTGTAGAAAATTTCAGCCAAGTCCGTTCAGCCGTTCGAGCGTGAAAGAGTAACAAACATCCACACTCACAAACTATCACATTTATAATATCAGTCGTTATGACCCGCGCCACTTCGTTTGCGTGATAAATGAAGAACCGCTCGACCGATTTTGTGCAAACTTCACATAAACCATCCACTAAATAGTCTGAACAAAGCCTAAACATTTGGTTTGATTAGGTGAGCCCGTTCTTGAGTTATAAAATTACAACGAAAAGTGGCTTTGATTTTTATTTATGTAGATAGATAGATTATTCCCCTTTATTTACAACTTAAAACATATTTAATTTAATATTTTTAATATGTATGTACATTTTTATTGTTACAAAATAAAAAGTCAAAAACATACAATACAACGTCAAAGATTTTTAACTAAATAACCCGCCCGGATTGTATCCGGTGCAAAGGTGCCCAAAACACTCGCCGCATTTCCACGCTGAATGGCAATAGCCAACCTTTGCACTAGGTACAATACAAGCCGGACCAGTCACCAGTTTTCCCCCTATTTTACTGCCTATAGGTACAGTCACCTCCAATATTGCATGGGCCCCTTAAGATCTATAATCCCATGCACATTTGAGTCCAAATTCACAAAATCTCCACTAGATGGCGCAACTTCACTCGAATATAATATTGCATAGACACCTTGGAATCACAAAAAATGTACTAGATGGCATATTTACATTACTCAAAAGATTAATGAGTTGCTATTTTGACAATAATCGCGTTTCTGTGTGAGATATTAAAAAAATCAGCAACGAGATACTTGACTTCCAATGTTATCCGAGAGATGGCGTCAATTCTCAGTTCAAAGCAATTTCGTTTCGGATTGACCATGCATTCTCAAATTCGTCTGTACATTATATGAAACAAAAAGTTGTATTAAAATATTAAAAAAAAAAGTGTTCCACCGGCATCGAGTACAGGGACCAAGCTACCGGTGGTTAGTGCTGCAGAGACAGGAACCACCTTACAATACGTGCCGTGTCTAGGAGAACTGCCTTTTGCATCTGGCTCTTAACCCAACTACCTAACCCGAGCCTCTTGTGTTGTTGATCGAGACTCTTGACAATCAGACCATGTGGCCCATGTGCTGATAAGACTATCGGAACCACATCCCACATGTCGACAATCTCGTGAGCCAAAACTAAATATTTTATATGTTTTTCCTTATGAATAACTAGATAATGTTCGCGGCTTCGCCCGCGTGAAATTTCGTAACTGTTCCCGCTTGCCGTAGGAACATGTTCCCTGGATGAAAAGTAAGCCTATGTTTTGTTCCACACTCTAAGCTATCTCTGCACCAAATTCCAGCCTAATCCGTTCAGTCGCTAGAGCGTGATTGAGTAACAAACATCTAAACATCCAAACATCTTCACAAACTTTTACATTTATAATATTAGTAGGATTACTTAGTAAAGATAAAAGGAAGTGTACGGTGCAAAGACCGCACATTTCAACTTGTCAGCAAAACACATTGTACATATTTAATTTCTAACACACGTAGTTTTAGGCAGTCTTTTAGCAAGTTAAAACACATTTATAACCGCTTGGGAAAACTCATAAAACCATCAAGGCATTATGATTTAACGAGACCTAACAGAGGGTCGCACCACAGCATCAAGGTTTTGTTGTTTTTTTTTAACGTGAAAAATCCATTATGGATGCTATGCCGGACTCCTACCGACTAAAAAACCTTACGTTAAGCCCAACAGCCTAAAGTTGTCAGCCCAAGGTAAGCCTTCGGAAGGATGTCCCAGGACTTCCAACAGACCTACGGCCACCACTGCGGCCTCGCCCACTGCCCCCGGTTCGGGTGCTATCCCTCGTCTTTGGGGGGTTTCGGGTGTGATCCCCCTTCTAAAGGGGGGCGTGCGTAAATCCCTCATGTTACGCTGCCGTCATGGGCCTGCTTCTGGAAGGACGGTGAGCAACCCTCTCACCGTCCTCGGGCCCTCGGTCATGGAGGCCGATAGCCTTCGGTGAAGACACGTCGGCGGCGCCTAAGCCGCCGACTGCGGAACTCGGGTGGAAGAGTTCTCTCCCGTTCTCGCACCGCCGCGCGACGCCTCTTTCACAAGCATGACCTGCTCGTAGAAAGAGGCGGCGCAGTCCCGCTTACTCCCGCTGGAAATAATGGCTCGCACCATGGTCTTGAGTGAGAGAGTGTCCACGTCCAGACCCACTTTTTTTTTTTTTTTTTTTTTTATACTACTTAGGTGGCAGACAAGCTAACGGCCCACCGGAAGGTTGGTAACCGTAGCCTATAGACGTTTGCAACACCAGAGGCGTTACACACGCGCTGCCGACCCGGGCGCAGGTTGTGACGACCCACAGTTGAAATTTTTCAAGCCGCCCGTAAGGCCTTCAACTTGGCTTAACGACTGTCATTTTACTGACAACCGGGACCAACGGCTTATCGTGCCTTCCGAAGCACGGAAACGCTCGTAAATAAATGTCACAAAGTGGTCCACGTGGTGGTCACCCATCCATATCCGGCCATAGTAAATGTTGCTTACTGCAGTGATCGTTTACAGAACACTGAGTCCGCGGGGCCACGAGCGCTCATTTTCAGCGCCAGGACCACTTCGAGGTCCTGGCGCTGTTGCGCCCACGCCGTGCACTCCACCAGCGTGTGGAGCGCTGTGTCGTCGCCGCGGTCCTTGCAGTGCAGACACTCGGCCGTGGTTTCCCGGTGTCTTCGCCACAGATATCTACCGAAGCTACCGTGCCCGATAAGTATCTGTGGCAACCGGTAGGAGAGAGCACCGTGTCTCCTCTCCAGCCACTCGTCCATGACCGGTCTGACGGCCGCGATTGTGGTGAAACCCCCCTTTGGTTGCTCAAGTCGCACCTTCCATATCTCCACGGTTTCCTGGTGGAGCAGGGACCGCTGGGCCACGATTTATCGAGATGCAGGCCTTTGGCCCCGCTCCAGCGCCTCCTTGCGCCATCTAAACAGTGACGCAAGGGCTCTCGCTTCCAGGTCCCATGGAGGGGTCCCGGCTCGGGGCTGCCGCCTCACCTGAGATCGTGTGGTATCCCCGTAACACCCTGACGGCCATCACCCTTTGCGGGCTCAGCAATCTAGCCACATTGCTGGCCGTCAGGGCCTCCGCCCATACGGGGGCTCCGTATAGGGCCATACTTCGCACAATCCCCAGGTACAGTGACCTGTAGGGAGCGTTGGGTTCCCTGATGTTCGGCATCAGCCGCGGGAGTACATCATCAAGGCTTTAGCGCAACATTGTGGTTCTTGAAGTCAGATCCTGTGTTCCTGTTCCTTGGTTTAGGTTTTGGACCCAACAGGAGCTGAACGTTCAGATGATGCCAACGTTATAAATAGGCAGATATGTGTTCTAATTAAAGCATTGCGTATGACACGGACTTAGTAGCGTACTATCTTATCTCATTAAATGGTCAGTAACACGCATCTGTGTCACGTAAGTTCATCGCGAAGTCACTCGTGTAGTCTGGTTCAGTTCTTAAAATAATCTCCTATCTAGCGTACAGTCCTGGATGTATCTAAAACCTCTATATAGAGTCTGAGACTATCTTTGATCGGCTGCTATGAAATCCTGCTATGGCAGGCGTCGGTTGTGACCATCGTTGTGACAACCCACTGTTAAAATTTTCACCCATAAAGGCCTTCAACTTGTCTTTACGACTGCCATTTTACTGGCAACCGGGACCAACGGCTTAACTTTGAAGTATGTCTCAGCCCTTATGGGAGAGTGGAGTGCGGCGGTACTGAAAGTTGATCGTCTGGATCTCTGTGTTGTCCTGGAGTTTTCCTTTTAAAGGCATACCTGGTAATGCCCAATCGTAGCCAGATGGATGCGCTACGTGTACTTTAATCGTTAGGAGTTCGGCGTAGTATCCATGAGAATCCATACGAAAAGAAAACACTTTTTTTATAATATTATTAATAAGGAACATTGTACAAGGCTACATACTTATTTCTACAGAAATCTCTCCTGAGAAGAGATGTGAAGATGACACTAAGTAAATAAAGAATTTTAGTTCTAGAGTCACATTCGGAATAAGAAAAGTTCAACATCTTTGTCTTAATCTGAAAATTAGCATATCACAATATATGCTGCTGTGTAGTCTCGTAGTAGACGCTATTTTTTACGATATTAGACTTTCTGCGAATGGTCGTTCTTGAAAGTGGCAAGACCAAAAGAATATTTCTCATCAACTAGTATGAACAAAAATTGGCGCCCATTGATGTCTTTGTAAAGCTGAGAAATTCACAAGCTGTAAAATGACGGCTGGATGATGTTCTATTATGTAGGTATATGTATAGCCAACATTTCTATGTTTTTATTTTGTAAATGTTGAATTATAATAAAACTGATTGGTTGGCTTGTTTTAACCAAGTACTTCAGCAACTGTTTCCTATAACACATTATAGAGACTTTGAACTCTACTATTCACGTTTAAATAATAAAAAAAGTAAGCTCTTCATTAATTTATTCATCATAAAAGTGCTTTAATATATTCAGAAGAGTAGCCTGTTGTGTCAAGCGCTCGATGACCGCTCTAGTACTGATGTAGTAAATATGTTAATTAGATCTTTTAATTGCTGCTACTGCTATACACCGTGAAGGTAGCCCCTCCCGCGCGCGTATTATAAAACATCTCCGCAACAACCGGGAGTACATCTTACTTACTTATGTATGTATGACTATAGCAAAAAAGCCACCATACCAAATTTAAAAAACTCTCACTGCTTCGTTCAGCGGTGCGGTGCGCGGGCGCCGATCGAGCAGCCACTCGTTCCGGACTTATGGTAGTGAAGCTTGGGAAAGCTCAGTACGCGGGTCGTGTCGATAGCTGGCGGACGTAGGCTGACGACAGGTGGCGCACGGCGGACATGTTCGCACTATGGACGTGTGGAGCGGCCGACCGCCGGCGGCGTGCGCGCGCTCCTCGCCGCCCCTCGGCGTAGGGACCGCCGACAGCTACGCGCTGCCCTGGCAGGACCAGCAGCCCAAACAAGGTACGCCGTTCAACAATGCATGCTTGCGTACTATGCGGTCATACACTCATCCTGACAGCGACTGTTATTATTTTATGTGTACTAAAAGTAACTACGAAAATAATAATTAACATCTAAAATCATTTATTAAAGTAAATAATGAAGACGCCGTAAAACTTTTCAATCGGATGCGACGTGGCAATTTTATTTCTCACTAGTAAACAGAATTCACTTGAGAAATAAACATCCTGACTGATTATAAACATAAGTATAAATTTATATTGCTGACTACAGAAATTAACACGTTGCGGATAAAAGCGACGATCCTTAGGCCTTTTGGAAATTGAGAGAGATGGCTCTACAATGTACATCTAATATATAAATTTCTCGTGTCACAGTTTTCGTTGCCATAGTCCTCCGAAACGGCTTGACCGATTCTCATGAAATTTTGTGAGCATATTGAGTAGGTCTGAGAATCGGCCAACATCTATTTTTCATACCCCTGTGACCGGGAATAACATTCCACGCGGGCGGAGCCGCGGGCCTCAGCTAGTATTAAATAAAATAATAAACTAAATTGCTATTCATCTAAGGGCCATGCCACTTCAAGGGATTGTTTGTTTATTTTCTTAGTCGTCTAAAACTATAAAATCATTAACTTGGAATTATTCGAGAAATACTATAGGTACAAGAAAGTACTTTCTGAACTTGAAAAGGTCCAAATTTCACCAGCAGTAGCCTGGTAGCTGAATCTGCCGGGCGTTTCTCCGTTCAGCTGTCTTCCATTTAACTTCTCATGTTTGTTTCATTCCAAGACATCTGGAACGTTGTGTTTCGAATTAGTTGCTTTTAGGTGTTTTCTATTGCCGTAGAACCCGACGTACTTAATGGGCCAGTCGTTTTAACAATGCTGAAATTCGAAAAGAACACTACCGTGTGTTTGTCTGCAACCTTATTGGTATGGGTAGTCTTTTTCAAAGATAGGGTTAAAAACTTCCTGTCTCTATAACTACCTACAAGTATTTATGACATTTTCATTTATTGTACGAGTATACAACATAGCTCTGTGTTTTAAATGTTGTTATATTTTATGTTTTGGGCGCGATCAACTACTTTTTCTGTCCTGTGATCTTCTTGTTCCATACTAAGGTTGTCTGGAGTCTGGAAGAGATCGCTTTTAACGATAAAACCGACCATTGTGCTCTCGTCAAATATACAAAAGATTAGTTTTACGTTTTGAGTGCAGTCCAACAAAAAATAAACCGGTCAAGGGCGAGTTGGACTCGCCCATGAAGGGTTTCGTAGCAGCAAGTAACATAATATAAAAGTTCTTATAGTTCGTTGTAACTTGGATTGATGTTTTAACACGTTCGCAGTGGTAGTGATTTTTCTTACCGAAAATTGCGATTTATGACGTTTTAAAAAAAACTACCAGCTCTATCTCGTTCAAACCAATTTTCGTTGGTAGTTTATATGGCTATGTACATCATACATTTTTTTTAGATTTATCATTCTCTTAGTTTAGAAGTTAGAGGGGGGGGGACACACATTTTTCCACTTTGGAAGTGTCTCTTGCGCAAACTATTTACTGTAGAAAAAAATGATTTTAGGAACCTCAATAGCATTTTTGAAGACCTGTCTATAGATACCCCACACGTATGGATACGATGAAAAAAAAAATTTTGAGTTTCAGTTCTGAGTATGGGGACCCCCAAAATTTACTGCTTTTTTTCTAGTTTTATATAAGAATCTTAATGCGGTTCACAGAATACATATAATTACCAAGTTTCAATATCATAGGCCTTATAGTTTCGGAGAAAAGTGGCTGTGACACACGGACGGACAGACAGACAGACAGACAGACAGACAGACAGACAGACAGACATGACGAATCTATAAGGGTTCCGTTTTTGCCATTTGGCTACGAAACCCTAAAAATTACTGTCATTATTATATAAGCTAGATTCAGTTGCGTCTTAGTTTTTCACTTTTCATCTGCAAGGACTTCACGCGGACTCACAGTGAGACCCCGTTCACTCTTACTGCATTATAAAAACAAAAAACAAACTTTATTTACTGTATTTTTTATTGTAAACTCCTTACTTTTTATTACAAAATGTTAGGTGTCAGTCCCATTCCGTAGAGCCAATTAGACCAAGAGTAGATCTAGAGACCACGTGTAATCAAAGATAAATAAGAAATTGTGAATTTTTTAACCAATGCATCTACATGACCGAGGCCGCAGTGGTTGCCGTAGGTCTGTTGGGAGCCTGGCCCCGGGACATCCTTCCGAGGGCTGACCCGGGGCTCCCGACCATAGACTGTTGGGCGTTACGTGAGGTTTTTGAGTCGGTAGGAGACCGGCATAGCATCCATGATGGATTTTCCCTCACGTTGAAATAAAAAAGCCTATGCATCTATTCGAGATCTGCCTTGTGTAGTGCTATGTCTTGAGTTGAAGCCACAGAAATCAGACTCTTTTCTGATATCCACATTCCTGCCGGCTAAAAAATAAACCACGATACCCTGCAAACTGCCTACGGTCTGATGTTGTAGGGTCACCCTTCAATATCCGGGTTCCCCTATAAGGTTCCTGAATAAATCTAAAAACCATATTCTACAAATGTTCTTATAATGAGCCTTATGTCATAGCAGTAAAGTTAAAATTTCTTCGTCCTTGTGATTATTTGGAATAGTCTGCTTCTCTCTATATTGTTTCACTAAAAAAAAATTAAAAAAAACATATTAAATTTTGTTGATTATCTGCGTGGATAAATTATGATATAGTATAGTCGGAAGTCTAAATAAAAAAAGAACTTATATGTAATTGTGAAAATATATATTGTTTTACGAACGAAGAGAGGTAAATACCCGCGTGACTTAAATACCTATACCTACTTACGATTTAAATATTATTATGCTGAAAGATATATAAAATATAACAATTGTCTAACTCAGGCAGCGCATGAATGCGAATCAACACAACGCCCCGCGTTACCGTTAGGTATTTATCACAGCTGTATTACATTACATCGCAAATTTCATGTAACTTATTCGAATGATTGCAAATACATGGCTCCTATAATACGAGAAAATATCAAGCTATCCACCAAAATCAGATTAAAAACAGCAATGAAATCACAAATGTAGTTGCTAGGTGCTTATAGTACAGGATATAGACTTGCTAGTTGTGTTCTACGATTTCATTCTTTGAAAAAAAAATTGTGTTTTTCGCTTATCATGTTCATTTGTAAGGTGTTATGAGATTTCTGAATACCTATATCTGAATAGCCTATATTACCTAAGTAGGTACCTTAGCTAACTCAGACGTTTTACAATCACTTCTTTCCGAACCTAACCCATAAACCCATATGTGAGGAGGTTCTACTAAGTATCTCGATCTCGCGAGTGTGGTGCCTTTGGTGATCACCAGTACAACTGGTGGACCGTTTGCTTGTCTGCCACCTTAGGTGGTATAAAACAAGGGTTGACTGCAACACTCGATGTTGCTGAACTACTGCGTGAAGCCCACAGACTCCACAGTCAGCGTAACAGTATCTTACATTTTAGTAGGATCAAATCGCAAGTAGCCCCCCTCAGGCGATTAGTTAACTAGATACTAAAGTGATTGAATTAGGTAATATATATATAGGACTCTTTCTCTTCAAGCAGGCAAAGATTGTTCTTGCCTTTCAGAATACCAGGATGATGGTGTAATATCTTTTTCTTCTTCTACTTATATGAACTTTATTAGAACGTTATGTTCCGCACATAAGCTTTCGATTTCGTCAAAGGTTAGCCGTTTGAGCTTATCCAAGTAATTGTTAGCATATAGACTAGTACTATAGCTTGACCTCTACCGCTGTACCGCTTCTGCGGAACAAAGTAACGTAGATACATGGGTTTATGTATTTATATCTGTATGTCTTTATGTATTTTATGTGTGTAGTTGTATCTTTATGTACGTACAAGGAGAGATCAACTTATTTACCTGTGGCATCATTAAGATGTAAGGTTATTGGCTCCTAATTTAGTTGTCACTCTCCATTCAAAGATTGTCTATGAGAAATTAACTTTTTGTCCTACCTGTAAATATATTTTTAAAATAACTAGCTCTTTGACATCTTCGATGAAGTCATTCATCACGCCTTCCTCTCGCGCTTTCCGCTACGGATATTGTATAAGGAATAAACTTTACCGTTGTACTATTTTTCTTCTAATACATATCACTGTGTATAATATTTATGAGAGCATTTAAATAATAAAAAAATCCAATCTTATTTACGACTGACGTTGTAAGTAAACTTATAAATTATTTTTAAGCTATCGCGGATTCTCAATACTCATACTTATAAAACGTCGGTGAATGTAAGTAGTATAGTATTTCGCGTGAAGTCGCCGAAATCTATAAGTATGAACTTATAAATTAATCTTGAATAGGTATGCTGCATTTGAATCTGTAGCTCAAATGTTCGTTTCACAGAACGAAAGGAGCGTTTACATAACACAAAGTGAAAGACATTCACTAGACCCAAATAAACTGCGCCGTGATGGATGTTCCACTGGCTGTAACATTACAAGTGCAGTAAAGGAATGATTGCACTGTGGTGTGAGAGCTCGAGAGCTCTGACTCTAGGGTCATCGCGTGTGGGTAATACCTATCGCTACACAAACACATAAAGATGTGATCAGACGAATACAGCATAAAACTCTGCATTTTTTCTTCCGATATTTTTTATGTGCTTAACTCAATATTTATAGTTATTATCAAAAATATGTTTAGTCATGTTACTATAAATAGAATTATTTTATCGTAACATGTTGTTTTAAGAATCATTAGATAATCTGTTATGTATCTTACTATGCGAAAGTTTATGAGTGTGGACGTGTAGATATTGTGTGGGTGTTTGTTACTCTTTCACGCCCTAACGGCTGAACAAATCTGACAGAAATTTAGTACACGGATAGATAGGGGAAACTGGGGATACTTGATCCTTACGGGAGACTAGGTACACGAGATTTCCAGAACCTGTATAAGCCGTATTTAGTTTTATAGTGGCAATATCGATTGTATATGGTACACGATAACTTTCTAAAGATGGTAAACCTATCATATTTGACACTTTGGCAAATGGCGGGCGAGTAAGTAAGTGTTGCGGCAGAAAGAAAATTTTGATTAGTTTTTATTGTGACTAAACATTTATTTAAAATAGGACTTTTAAGTGTGTATGCATTTAATACGAGCCAATCTATATTATTAGCAATTCTTTACGTAATAAAGTGGTAATATTATAGACATTTGAAAATATTTTTGTTTATAACCTCAAATAGCTCAGGGTATACTTGGTATACTTTATTATGAGAGATTTGATCCACCTGGCTCAAGTGTCCCCTACCTTTTTTTTTTCAATTCAATGCAGAACAATATGCCAAGAGCCTACAAAACCAGAGAAGGTGCCCGAAAAATGGTGCCAGTGAACGAAAATAAAGCTAGTCCATGCCCTTAAAGTCGCACAGCGAGCAATTGGACGAGCTGTGCTATGGATGTCTCTGAGGGATAAAATCTGGAACGATGTTCTCCGTTAGAGAACTAGAGTGGTCGACATAGCTCGCAGAAGCATGCGTTTTGAAATGGCAGTGGGCTGGCCACATCTCTGTAGGAGAACCGATGGTCGGTGGAGCAAACGAGTTGTGCTGTTAAAATTTTTCAAACCGCCTAAAAAGGCTTTCAACTTGGCTTAACGACTGCCATTTTACTGGCAACCGGGATCAACTGCTTAACGTGCCTTCCGAAGCACGGAAACGTTCAAATAAATGTCACAAAGTGATTACATGGATGGTCACCCATCCAAGGACTGGCTCTTAGTGAAAGTCGCTACGCAGTGATCGTTTACAGAACACTGAAACTGCGGGGCCACGAGCGCTACCAATAAACCATGATACAGATAGATATATGAAGAAATATGTGATTTCGAAAATGAATAAACATACAAGACATTTTTTATTTAACTCCTTAGTAAAGGTATTATGTGACCCTAAATATGGGAGACTTGTTCCCCCAGGATCAAGTCATCCAGACCGGGGGGAGCAAGTCTTACATATATATAGGGGACACATGGTACAATTCTTTATTATTGATTTTAGTCAAATAACTACTAAATTTGGATATTCATATCTTTGGCTCTCACAGCAATTATAAGCAAATAAATTTCACGTATTTTAGTATCAACAGTTTTTTAAACGGATCCTCAATATAGAAATTAGGGATAAAAAACAAAAGGGGGGATCAAGTGTCCCCAGTTTCCCTTGTAGTCTGAAATAACAAAGTGTAGATACACTGAAATAATACAAATACACTTTCGGCTACGGCTACTACATTCATCCCGGGAATAAGTTCCCATGGAAAGTGGGAAGCTGCGGGCGTCGTAGTTGATTATTTTAGTCATGCATGATGTTTACTAATGCCGAATTTAAATAGGATTGATTTTATTTACAATTTAAAGTTACTACATATACCTACCTTATACTAAATGTATTTCTATTGACACTTAATAAAAATAATAATTGCAAAAGACCTGTCAAACATTTGTTAAATGCGTACTATGGGGTTTTATAACCTGAAAGTACGAAAAGTATCTGTACCGATGTACTGTCGGGTTCCTTGACATTTTAATCTGTTTGAGAGAGGGTTCACTGTATCCAGTTACTTTGTCGAACCGTAATCAAAGTTGTGACTAAGTTTAGAATTAATACTTTAATTTCTGTTTAACTTAAAATTCAAACATATTTTTTTAAATCGCTGCTTACTTTTGTCTATAGCACATGATCGGTGTAACCGTCTGTTTAATTATACACTTTCCATTCCAATCAATTTTCAAATCCAAGTCTATTGTTGATTTGTTGTTCCGTTTTTCTTTCGAGTTTGAATATTTTAGGAACATATCGTATGTTTATCAGAAGTGTTTCAAATCTTGTAAATTTATATTACTTAAATAAATAGGCCGTGTAAAAATGATCCTAATTTTGTTTATTTTCATGGTGTTTACAATGGAAATCTAAATTGACCTTATATTTTTTTTAAAACAAACAATCCCTGTAAATATAGCATGAGATAATTACAAAAGATGACTTATTATAATGCTAAACTTATTTGTCTTCAAAAATATCAAACATCGAAACCTCGTTACAACTTATCGGAACTGACGATATGTCGATTTTTATATATTTGATCAAACATTGGGCCGGAGATGCTATAGTAGAAAGTAATCCATTATTATATGAACGAGACGACGAATTACAGAGGCACGCAGAATAGTGTCATGTCGGTCGATCAGCTGATTTTTGTTTTCGTCTCGATCACTTTCACACGTGAATTTTTGTTGGCCTCTAAGTGTCTATTGGAGATGGAATGTGCTCTTTAAACTATAATGCATATAAGTACCTACTTATACTACTATATTGAAAAGAATAGGTATACTTACTTTTATTACCTTTTGTCTAATGGTGGAGGAATTGTTGTAGAACTAATAACTAATCTTCGAAAGTAAGCAATCGTTTACTTTTATGAGTAAGTTTTTGATAAAAATGGTAGGTACCTACTTATTTTATTTCTTTTAAATAATTTTATGGATTTTTTGTCTATGATATTGTTTAGTGTTTTTTTACTAGATTATTTCAATTATTTTGTTAAGCAAAAAATTTCAAGTTAATAATAAAATAAACTGGTTTGGATTTAGATTAGCCAAATGAAAATGCAACGCAATGACGATGACGTGTAAAAATCTCCATCAATAACGAGTGTAAATAATAAAATTCGTTTATATTTCCAAAACTATAGTAATAACTACTAATAATAAACATGTTAAGATTTAACTTAAATTTTCTAAGAATGATAATAATAAACATAAATATTGGATAAAAATAAACGTCATTATTTATTAAGTAGTGTCGTCTGGACACGGCTTAGCAGCGCCTCTGTGACGATACGACATGGCGGGATTGGAGGCGCGGGCGCGGCGTGCGGGGCGGGCCAGTGACTGTACTGACTAGTGACTGTACCTCGGAACACGCGCTCACGCGGTCGTTGCCCTCACGCGTTATGCAACACCCGTAAGACATTGATAAAGACATCCATGAGGTTGCACGGGTTGCACGGCCATGCCAGAGGTAGCGCTAAAGTTCTGCGTAGGATTATACCGGTCTAGACATTAGGCATCATTTCTCCTAGCCTCTTATTTTCGAAGAAATTTCTTTTTACGTTATCTTTGATATCGAAAATACATATTAATTGACAAGGCTTATAAATGAATGTATTTATAGACTCGCTACCTACCTAGACGGTGCTTTGCTCAGTGGAGCCTTAGGAGATTTTATAATAATAGATCTAGTTATTTCTTTCTCTAACTATTAGACCTGAGTAATAGGATAATATTTAAGCTCGTTGGTGGTGCTAAGCTATTGTAATATGTAGTAGTTAGAAGCCCTGTATACATATTATGTACTTTTACTTTTATACATTTGATTGTAAATTTCATTTCTTATTCGAAGAAACAAGAATTGCATGGCACTAGATTTGGTGCTAACCGCAAAGAGACTCGGTCGCCGTTATCAGTTGCATGATTTAAAAAAAAATAGTGTATTTCAAAGAAGACAAAAGGTTTGACAACGTACACAAGGGGAAGTGATATAACGCAGTGAAACGCAAATACCTTTGTGTCACGATAAATTCCACATGAAACTCCAGCTAAGATTCCACCGCTTAGCAGTAGAACTTTAACGAACTCAAATACGACGCTTCCTACAAGAATCCCATATCATGAAAAGGAGTCATACCTATTTTTCAAACTTTTAAAAATTACTAGACTTCGCAAAATCTTATTCCGAGAAAAAAGGATTGTTTTTTTTTAAACATAATTGTCGTCAAAAGATGGATGGTAAAGCAAGGTTGGTAACGAGAGTAAAATTTCTAGGAAAAAGTTGTCGTTAAAATTCTATTGAAAATGGAAGAGCTCTTTCAAAAGACATGTCTCTTAATTGACTGCCTCGGTGGCGCTTATTGTATCTATGCCATGCCGTGCTGAGGTCGAAGATGTCGTCTTTGTATATTATGTATATTTAAAAAAATAAGTTAAGTATTTAATCCGTTGATCTAGATCATATAGCTCAAACTTTAATTAGCTTATTTTGATTTAAATAGACCTGCATAAAAAAAAATCCCAAAAATATTAATAATTTAAAAGTGAAGTTTCTAAGGGACATAATTATGTCTGTATGATTACCTTTTATGTGTGCGTTGCTAGCATCCGCTAAATGTTTATGGCTGCATCCAATCCTGGGTGCCGATTCACGATGGCACGATTTGAAGGTGAAGAAGAAAGTTTAATGTTGAACTGTCTTTTGTCTAATCTTTTGGCGTTTCAATAGCTGATAGGCAGTAAAAGTTCTACCCTTAGTGCCTTAGTCATCAATGCGTTTAGTGACCGCCAATACCGCACCTCGCAATGTAATTCAAATTTATTTACGACGCTTACGCATTTGCACGAGTCAGTGACACCGGCGATTTTGCGCCTGTGCTGATAAGAACGCAAAAATGTGAACAGCACCGATTGGAATGTTATTTTGAGCACCAAGTGATAACGTAAGGAGAATAACGTTTTAATAAGACCAGAAGTGATTGTACCCAGGCATAAATAAATTGGAGAATAGATTAGCGTAGGTAAATAAATAGGAGAATAGATAGCATAAATAAATGGAGAATAGAATACCCTTCAATAGTAGCAATGACATATGGCCTGATATTAGGTATGTAAGTAGGCACTCTAGAATAATAGAGTTTCTAATGGCAAACGAATTCTTGAAATCGGTTCAGCAATTTCAGAGCTTTTCGTATTTAATTACAGTCACAGCTAATAAAGATATGCTTTAACATTTCTTTTTTGCATCGAAAAGCAAATGCAGGATAGGTTGTAAATAGACAATATCTGACTATGTTGTGTACAAAAGGAGATTATGAGTTTAAAGACCACTCTACGTACGAGGCGGAGATGGAGCAATGCCATACACAGAGTCGGTAATCCGATTTGCTTACACGCATAGGTATTTTGCCAAATGGGAAATACCTACGCAGTGTTGTGCATAATACTTTCCGAGTAATATTTGAAATGGTAGTTGTAGGTAGGCATGCTTAGCGAATCTCGTTCTGTCTTTTATTGTGGGTTTTCTCTTTTTAACATATTGGAGAGTATATACTCGTAAATATAGAATCTTTTGGATTTAGAATACTTTCATTCTATCACAAATATCTCGAATACACTTATCCGTCTCTCACAAGAATCAGGAGCCACGTCATTGAACCGTTAACATCAGATTATGGGAGTCGCCCTCAACCCGCTAAATCTCGTATGACTTTTGAGCAGACTGGCGTAATCAAACATAAAAAAGTGACAAAACTTTTTTCAAATTTATAGTACCTAGTATCACAGATTATATTATATATTCTATAGTAGTATTAGTAACATACTGTTTATTTGAAGGTACCGTTTCACTCTACCAAGCTCCAAATGAATTATTAAAATGAAATTGATATGTAGGAGTAGCTATAACAATTAACATTATTATGTCATCTGTAGAGTAGCCATAGAATTAGATACGATCGTGACCTAGGTCAGTTCCACAGGGCATAAATCTAGCTCAATCATTTGCATTTCAAATGTTGGACCAGATTAATACTATTTTTATACTATACGAGTATACTATTTTGCCACTGGGCAGAAATAAGGAGGCAGTTAAAGCTAATGTGTTTAAGAAATTGAGTTGCCTAGATCAGGGCTTCCTAAACTTTAAAGACAACGGAACCCTAGCCGAATACCTTTTATTTTATGGAACCCCGCCGAGCGACATCATAAATCTTGAAAATGTTCAACTCTTCATTGAACTATAATAATATGAAGAGAAACCAGCCATATGGAACGCAAAAGATCCAGGTCACAAAAATCGCAACAATGTGCACGATGCTTGGACAAGAATAAAAACTAAGTTCTGTGAGGGACGTATATCTGTGGAAGGATTAAAGAAAAAGAAGAACAGCGCGGTTCAACAGCAAGATGTGTGCCGCATCTTCACGGACGGCTCGGCTCGCGTATGATCGTGCTACCCCGCGTCGTTTAAACGAGCAGGCTTGCGTCCGAATTAAGCCGAGCCGCGCCTACACGGATTGTGCAGCGCGGTGCGGCTCGTGTTACAGCGGGCCGTTTAACCGCACCTTAACCGTCGATGGTTCGGGTACTACCCCGCGTGTTGGCGACTCACTTCTTGAGCCTGAGATCTCTCCGACCCAGCTTTAGCCAACTCGGGTAATTTATACCACTCTCGGAAAGATCAGCTTTGACAATACAGTACGCACCTATTTCGGCGAAGACCCTGAGTTCCTATAACATGACAAGAGACCCCGAAGAAGCTGTTGACCGTCAGAGTGACATAAGGGCACGATTGCCGTTGATGGGACATGTCGCAACCTCTCCATGAGACTTAAAAACGCGGGTCCTTGCTTTGTTGTCTTTTATGGTGCAAGGAGGCGCTGGAGCGGGGCAATGGCCTGCGCCTCATGAAATCGAGTTTCGGATTCTAGGTCCGCCAAGAACTCATGAAGACTTGGAAGGTCCGACATTAACAACGAAGGTTCGCCACAATCGGGGGGATAAATCCGGTTATGAACGCGTGGCTATAGAGAAGTCATGACAATTTCTACAGTCGGTTGTCACAGATAATTACCAGCGTTCGGGTGCTTGGGTAAGTATCTGTGACGAATACACTGGGAGATCACGGCCGAGGGCCAACACTGCGAAAACCACAGCGTGAAAATAACACTGCCGAAAATCAGCGCCTCTGTCTGTTCTTTTTATAATACTTACATGGATTGTGTACCCCTTACACTCATTGTTATTTTCAGGATATTAATCGGACATAGATTTTAGATCTACCAAATGTTCAGTTTTAATAGATTTCCTTTCATTCATAACTCTAAAGCGTTTTCTTAGAAGAAGTTTATATCTCTCTACGAAAATAGATGGTGATTATCCCTACAATAGAAGTTTAAGATTTAACTAATGGAGTTTTACTCATCACATGTTTAGCGTTTTTCAACATAATTTTGGAGGAACCCTGATGCCTACTTCACGGAACCCCTAGGTTCCGCGGAACCCAGTTTGGGAACCGAGGGCCTAGATGATAGATATTAGATATTCACGGACATTTCACACAACGCTATCTGATTCCAAAGTAAGCTAGGAATAACCTGCTTGTGTTATGGTTATCAGACCATGGATATTAATACTTAAATACTTTTAATACATTACCTTTGGTAGTCTTTGACGATTAGAGGTAGGTATATATTTTTAGGGTTCCATACCAAAAGGGAAAATACGGGACCCAATTCATGAGCCTTCGCTGTCCGTCTGTCTGTCTGTCCGTCACGAGACTGTATCTCAGGAACCGTGATAGCCAGAAAACTGTTTTTTTACAGATAATGTATTTCTGTTGCCGCAATAACAACAAGTACTAAAATCAGAAAAAAGGTAGGATTAAGGGGGCTCCAATAGAAAAAACGTAATTTATTGCAATTTTTTGGTACGGAACCCTATGTGCGCGAGTCCGACTCGCACTTTCCCGGTTTTAGTTTTGTTATAGGGTAAACCACCCAATTATTGGCACTTTTAGAATGAATTATTGGCACTTTAGTTAAGAGTATATTTCGAAAAATAAGGGAAACCTAGTTTATTTCAGTTCGGTGTTGCCCATTATGTAGTTGTAGGTATGCATTAAAAAGTAAAATAGCATTCTTTTTCTGTTAGAAATGGGCAAAATTACCTAAAGTGCCAATAATTGGAGGAGTGCCAACGATTGGGTGGTTTACCCTATTTTAATTTTTAATGTTGTTCATAAATTGTGCCATTCTACGATTATTTAGTAAGTAGTAGGTACGTACACCAATGTGCACGTATCGTTGTGCCTGTACAATATTTATTGCACGGGTTATAATCCGACACGCACTTGGCAGTTTTACTTTTCTTTGTTCGCAACGCACGAGAGGGTTTATCTGGTCGTCGGTGTTTAAAGCATAAAAAGGCTCAGCAATATTAGTAATAATGGACGGTAGCTTATTCACAATTACGTGCATCGATACATCTGATATTCGAGACACTTCTAATTAAAATCGGTCAAGTGCGAGTCGGACTTACGCACGGAGGGCTTTTGTGCGTAAAATGGCAAAGAATTACGTTTGTTGTATGAAAGTATTTATTTTATTGTTACAGCGGCAAAAAACTACATCATGTGTGAAAATTTCAACTTTGTAGCTATGATAGTTCATGAAATACAACCTTGCGACTGCTCGTGGAGTCCCAGTCATTGGGTTTTGTTTTTACCCTTTGGCTAAGGAACCCTAACAAGATTACAAACTGAACATTCTACAATCCAACTTTTTACTTCGAAATAGCAGCTAGAATAGTTTCTGCTTTTTACTTAGTCACGGTACAGAGATTTCACTCCCTAAGCTACGTAATTATAAGCACTGTGTTTAGACTACAGCTCAATACAATGCGCTGCAGAAATAATATTTGTATGAGTGAACAGGAACAACGCCGGTGTGGAATGGAGATTTTGCTTGAAGAGAGAGAAAGGGATGAAGGTAATAGGTATAATAAGATTTTAAAGCTTGTACCCATACAAATATTATATTATTGAAAGAATATTGAAATAGTGTAGGATTATATTTACTAACCAAAGTCACGCGGTTTAACTTGCGTAGTTCCTGTTCCCGAGGGAATACGGTAATTTTACTATTATATCACCAATTTACAAAATTAAACAAAATCTGATAACCATTGATAGTTTTCGCATTATTTAGCGTATGCCACCCGATTATAGTGCACCTTTCTAGCATTGAAAGAATTTTCAAAGTCGGATCACTACTTTCGAACCCTCTTTAATGCATAAAGACAAACATACAATCAAATCTTTCCTCTTAATAATATTAGTATAATTAGATGTACACAATAAACATAGCTTGTAATATGGCAACTGATTTAGTTAATTTAAAAAACTTTGGTTATTTGATTATTTGTTACAACAGCTGGACGGATGTAGTTGAAATTAGGTCCAGAAATAGATTATAATCTCGAATAAAAAAAAAAAAATACCTACATATACGGAAAATTTTATAAAGTGCTATCAGATTCCAAAGTAAGCTAGGATTTTTTTATCGTGTGGAAATTTTATCATTTGCAGATTCGTGCAAGAAATGCTTTAGAGATCGTATAATAGTTACATTATTACATGAATCATCTGCAGTTAATTTCATAACCCAATCTATAATGATATTGATGTTTCTACTCCGAAAAAGATACGGGGACACATCGAAATGAAGCATTTTACGATCAGATTATAAAACTTAAAAAAAAGCTCAGTAGGACTCTATGTCAATGTACATAGTTCCATGTGGTTTTTAGGGTTCCGTTTTTACCCTTTGGGAATGGAACCCTAAAAGAAGCCGTTAGACGGTCTCACCCGACTGCCCCTCTAACGTTTAGTGTGAAAGTGTAAGTTCAATCCGATTGACGTTGTCATTTTTGTTTTCTTTCCGAACTTTGAACAGTTGATCCACGTGACCTAGTAACGTAATATAATGCAACAGAGTCACAGACTACGGACACAAGTCTCGTCATAAGCCTCTCTGCAATCTATTTTATAGAGATGGGCTAAAACTACATAGAACTGTGTACATTTACATAGAGTCCTGCGGGCCTAAAAAGGCAACATTACATCACAGCTGCAACAATTTACGGATCGTTGAGTTCTCTAGTCTAGAGGAGTTATAGGTATATTTAACTTGATAAAGTCATTATCTTCTAATAAAACGTTTATTCAACTTTTACATTAAAAGACAGATTTTTCTACTTGTTTAAGCGTCTTTTTTATAACCTTGTTTCTACTGTTACTTAATACTATCTTACAACGTTCTTAGGCTATACGCACATTAGAGATACGACTGTCTTAAGACTGACTCTTACTTTACATTGTGACTGCCTCGATGGCGCAGTCGGTAGTGTAACCGCCTGCCGCGCTGAAATCCTGGGTTCGATTACCGGGTCGGTCCAAATATTTGTGTGACCCACAAATGCTTGTTTCGGAGTTTTGGTGTTTTCTATCTATTTATAAAGTACTAGCTGATGCCCGCAGCTTCGCCCGCGATGGCGCTGTATGTGAAAAATGATTTTCCCGCTTTTCTGTTGAAATTTTTCCTAAATTTTCTTTACTATAAACCTCACGGAGCCCGAGACCTTTCCAACGAATGCAAAACCGTGGAAATCGGTTCGTGCGTTCTGGAGTTATAGCGTCAGGAAGGAAAACCCGACTTATTTTTATATAATAGATGTATTTTGAATTAAATAAGTTTGTTTATCAGTCGTCTAGATACCATAGCACAATCTTATACATAATTATATTAGCTTGATTAGGGCTAGATGATGTGAGGCAGTGTTCGCAGTTTCAAATAATTAGTAAAACGGTCCTAGAGCAACACGATCTGTGACGTTTACTGGGAGGGGAGGCGCCATACTGAGGGATTCCCCTCGGTCAAAGTGGGTAGTGGGTGGGCAAAAGAGAGTACGATACACACACATTTAAAAGAAGTATATTTGTGTGTGTCTGATAGTATGAATGCATTGTTTTATTGTTTTGTAGAATACCATTCCATAGTGACAGCCGATTGCTATTGTAGTGTTGTATCAAAATACGAATTCAATCAAATTCAGACATACAGATATGTATACAGCAGACATGCCATGTCTACTTCTCTTGTACTGATCGCGTTTCTCTGTGAAAGTGCTAGTTTGTCTTGAGACGCCAATGTGCGCATACCCTTAATCATGTGACGGATATGAGCTTGGAGGCAATAGCTTACGGATGTTATCAAATACATTAAAAGCCGGTTTTAAATTATTTTGGTATGGAAGATAAAATGTTTGATATAGGTTTTAATTATACTTTTCTATTTAAGTTATTGGTTTTGTGTATAACTTATTCGTTTAGAAATTGAATCAATTTTTATGACTAATTGGTTGCTAGCTCTGGACACCATGAGATTTAAATAGTGATTTTTTTTGCTTTTAATTATTTTTATCAGGACAACTTTCTTTTCTAGTCCCTCAATTTATATTCTGATTAATTTCGATGTGAGTAACAAGACATTCATTCCATCTTTTCCTGGGAATATCATT
Source organism: Miltochrista miniata (assembly GCA_933228765.1). Lineage (NCBI taxonomy): Eukaryota > Metazoa > Arthropoda > Insecta > Lepidoptera > Erebidae > Miltochrista > Miltochrista miniata. The sequence goes on along the minus strand of OW121747.1, from coordinate 17,618,822 downwards.
GAATATGTTTTTGAGATCTAGCCTCAATTTGTACAATAAAAGTTGTTTAATTTCGATTTGTACGTATGATTACGTATAGTACTATTGTGTATATCTATACCCATGTGCTACAACTTCAGCGAATTGAAAGGCAATATATAGTTCGATGTATTTTCGGAAACAACGTAATAATGATGGTTTAGATTTGATCTGTTTCGTCGAAAATCTGCCACCGGTTCGCAATTAACTCTGTTACAAGCACGAAGGTAAATGAATCGTTATTCGTAGCTCTCCATTCTCACTAGAACACGAGGTCCTCCTGGCTGCGGTCTGTACTGTTTGAACCGGACCGAACTACGGTACTATAGATATCTCTATGTACAATAAAACCGCTACAGTCCCTATTTCAGTAAATTCTGGGATTTGATTTGAATTTACTAACAGAAAACATGAAAGTAAAATCACAATTGTTGTCAAAATTCTGTGTTACATTTTTTTTCCAAATCGATGTCAACTGTTAAACCTGCTCATGGGCCTACATGATGATTGCTGTCAATTGAGTCAAGCAGCGAAGATCACTTGGTAGCATCATAAATGTGTACCAAATTGCTCTACAACGAATAATTCTATCAAAAAAATTAGCCTTTTTGTAAGGGAAAATCCTCATAGATGCTATGTCGGACTCCTACCGACTAAAAACCTTACGTATCCTGCCCAACAGCCTACGATTAGGAGCCCCGGGTAAGTACTCGGAAGGATATCCCAGGACATCAAATCAGCCTATGGCGTTATACTATGCTATGGCAGTCCTCCACTGCTGGAAGAAGGCCTCTACACACGGTCCTGTGCCTTCCACATCCAGTGCCTGCCTGCAACCTTTTCTAGGCCGTCAGTCCATCTGGCACGTTCTATCGGCAGTCGGTTCTTCTGGAGATATGGCCAGTTCACTGAAACTTTGATTTGCTTTTTCCGTGAGTTATGTCGACCACTCTAGTTCTTTACTGTATAATAAAATCTTATTTCGAAGTTTATTCCTCATAAACCTAGACCATTTCATAACCCCACCTCACCTACCACTAAATTTAATAATTGTTGCTCTTGAAACAACCGCCCGTTTTTGAGTTTTGATGTCATGGTTAACCGTGTAAATTCCTTTACCGCTCTGCATTAAAACTTACTTACTACTCATCTATGTATGGTAATCATGACTAACATTTTAAGTAATGGTTAATATCAACTCTTGCAATTTCAGTACCTACCTTCTTTTTAATAATAAACGCTAAACTGTTAACATAAGGAACTAAAATGTCCCTTAGAACGTAGTAGTGATGATAATACATTTATTGTTAAAAATTACAGTGGAACATAATTATTACATTATACATTATATATTTAAATAATTACTATCTGAACTAAACATAAATAAGTCCCCCGTAGATTTGTGCCTAAAAGACTGGCAGCATTCCCCCTTACCTTTTCGCTGAGAGTGAAAACTGCCAGCCCTTGTGTCACCAGTCGACTCTACGTAGTAGTTAGTCCTTATTATCAAGAAAATATTCTTTATTTTTATACATTTATAGTATTTTTATATATGTATAACTCACAGGAATATATTTCAATGCATAGCTGAGAGTTTAGTCCTAGGTATAGGGTATTGCAATTGGCGAATGTTCAGTGGTAAAATGCCAAGCGAAGGTTTCTATTGAAAGTTTATCGAGGTCAATTGATTTCTTATTCCGATGGAATATTATCATGCTTGTGACTGGGCTATATTTAGAAAAATAATATTTTATAATAAAAAAAATTGAATCAATCTTATATTTTCATTTTGAAAACGAACTAGTTGTCCCGGCAAACTTTGTAGGGCCTCAAAAAACGTATTTGTTCAGTATGACTTTATTAAGAGAAGAAGACTTCATAAAAAAGAATTTTATGAAAAAGAACGTAAAAAAACATTAGTTTATTTACGTCCTTCTTTAATAAAATTCTACTGATAAAAACAAACAAAAAAAGCAACTAGCAAAATCGATCCAGCCTTTTACGCGTGATGGTGTGACCAAGGGAAATAATTATTCCTCCTTCTGGAACTATTTCTACCATCACTTTTATTGCAATAATCTGATTAAAAGTACATATAATATCATGTGTTCAGTTCGTCCCTTGTAGTCCAAATTATTTTTACCTAATGCAATATAAACATTATAATGTACAACAAAGTCTCCGGAGCTCCAAAAAATCCGAATAATTCAGCTTATTGGCTGCCTTACTGACGTTAAAACTTCTTGAACACGTTTTTAGATGATTGATAACGAATGATAGCATTACCCACTTGAAATTCTTTACCAGTAACATCTCAGATTTTTTAACGAAGTTCCCGGATAGTGCAATTTAGTAGAAATTGTCACGTAACGAAAAGCTGTGTGTATGCGTGTGTGAATCGACCCAACTGTTTTATCAAAGACCAATTGCGAATATGACTTAACTTGAGGGGTATACCCCTTATTTTCTTTTTAACTAATATATTCCTAGCAACAAGTATTTTGCATTATGGTTTTTGGATTCAGTGAGACTAAATAAATACATCTGGTGAAGTATAAGCTAATAAATATAAACCAACCTAGCCCTTTGAAAAAAATTTGAGTGTAGCGTCCAACGTCTCCAACAAAAGTGAAAAAAAAACACCATGTCAAAAATTCATTAATTCAAGCCTACATCTTCAAAGCGAGAAATAATTATAAACAGGATTTTACGCTAACATGAGATGTTTTAAAACCAACTCTTGCAAATTTACAACGCTTATATTACCCATAATACAATGTATTATGTATAATGATTAGATAACTCCAAAGAATCTTAAGTTATCGGATAAGTGGAGTCCTCCATTATCTATCAGTTCAACGTAATATAGAGAGCTTTTATCATCAAGCGAAACGATGTATCTTGAAAAATATATTTCCTCGAACCCTATGCTGTCCCGTCGCTCGTGCTGCCGCTACGCTATCGACAGTTTATTGCCTTGCCAACTCGTACTAAGGCACTTAACTCGCAAGTTAGCACTAGTGTGCTTGTAAAAACTACTATTGTCATAAATAAACAGGAAAAGTTCGCTCCGCTTAAGCGTTAGCAATAAAAACAATTGAATATTTTGCTAACTATGTTTAATACATGAAAGTAAAGAGAACGGACGACGTAACTTTTATTACTACCTTTTGCTAAACACAATGTACATTGCTCAGTGATAGCGAAAGAGTCTGTTTCCCACAAAACAATACCTTCAATGGTTGCTATCGAGAAAGGTATATTGCACCACTGAGAGAGACGAAAGATGATATCGAAGCGCGTGCGAGAGAGACGTGTTAACGGTTAGCACAGGTTCAACGATCGACTCGCGCGCAGTTTGTTGAACTGCAATCATTGCTTTGGAAAATTGCTAGGGCTGGCAAAAAATATTAGAAATGATTACTTCAGTTATTACTTCCTTGCATTTTTAATTTCAATTGTAAAAACTGTTTATGATACTCTTTTTAAGGTACACCTTATAAACAGCTATTATGTCTCCAAGTAGTTAATTTAATTTTTACAGAGCTAGGCGCGGTATTGTAGCATACTTTTGTTTTACCTGACCTGCGATGGACCGGTTCAACCTTGACGAAATGTCAGGTTGTAACGGCCCATCACAGTTATTACCTTATACACACATTGGTGGTACGAAAAATCACTCCAGTTAAACTACTACAGATACATGTTCGTTCGCGAAATGCTTTATATAGATACAAGCAAAGAATGTGGTCAGCAGTATGATCGTAATCAGTTGTTAAAGTTAGTAATTTATTCTTAACTAGATTATGCTCGCGGCTTTGCCCGCGTGAAATTCGGTACCCGTTCCCGCTTCCCGTGGGAACATTTTCTCGACATGAAAAGTAGCCTATGTGTTATTCCAGACTATAAGCTATCTGTGTACCAAATTTCAGCCTAATCCGTTCAGCCGTTAGAGCGTGATTGAGTAACAAACATCCAAACATCTGCGCAAACTTTCACATTTATAATATTAGTTGGATTAGTAGGAAGTACCTGTTGCACTTCAACTAGCTAACTCTATTAAATTATTGAAATCGATTACCAAGTCCTATTATTGCAGTGTACCTGCGCTTGAACTTTATACGAAAATTCATATAGTTTGTGTTCATACGAGAAGTTAATCGAACTATTAATCGAATTAAATTCAGTAAGTTATGGATTTGCGAATAAAGTTACGATGACCAATCGAGTTTGTAGATAAAGGAATATATTTTGCTGAATATTTTTGTACAGCACCCTAGCCCAATCCTGTTTAATAAAAAGTAAATATGTGTAATGCGTATATCTATGGAAAATGTTCAGAAAACTGAAAATCATCTAACAAATGTGAAATTTGGTGAGAGGTTTAAATATTTCAGTATTCGGTATTCAATCACACCTTGACAGCTGAACGGATCTAGCGGATAATTATAGTCTAAAATAACACAGGGTTACTTCTTTTTTTCTCTGAAATACTTTCACATGGGATGCGTACCGAGAACAACACGTGGGCAAAGCTAAAATAATATAGGTACCTACATTTATTTTTAAATTTATACTATCTACTAAATTACACTTCGGAAAAAATTAACGCCCGAAATATACTTTTGCTAAGCAAGAAACATCTAAGTTTATATCAATGATAGTACCAGTACCTACAACGCCTTACGACGTGACGGGAGTAAAATTTTCCAAACAGACCTATTCTTATTAGATGCATGCTTGATATTTAAAGGTTTAACTTTTATTGATAATTATAAAAAGTATTCAGAATATTGCAATTGAGTACCAAGCAATTGAAATTCGAGAAACATGTTTGATTATCGTTGAATGAAATACTATCCATTATTTCGCAATTTTTTAAATAGCACTTAGCAAGCACACTACTATTTTGCGCAATATTTCCTGGAAACACAAGTAATTTTAATAACTGCGGCAATTTTTTCTCCTGTATTTCTATTCATTGTTCCATTTTGCTTATAGCATCGTTGCTCTATAATCTCCATCTCCATATCTCTATAATCTCCATATTGTTGGTTGTGATGGCTGTTAAACCTGAAGAAATAAACACCAGACAAGTAGTATTGATAAATGATATGCTGCCAGTCTTTTGGTTACAATGTCATGGGACCGTAATTAAAGTTAGTTTAGATAGTTATGATGTTAATTGATAGATAGATTATTTTTTTTGAGATTCCGTTGAGATAACAATATTCTACTTGAAAAATTAATCCTCACGCTATCACATAAAACGCTTGGTAATTTCGGACGGTGCAGAGGCAACCCTGATCGAAGACGACGGGCGCGGCGCTCGCGCCGTGCTGTGTCTCTCTCGGGCAAGAGACGCTCGCGGAAGAAAGCAAGTATCGTTACGTAACCAGTTGCTTTATCACCGATCACCAACCACCGCCATTGTCAGTACTTTATAGCGCTCAAAGGACATACGTGCAGTTTATTGGAAATTAATCGGCTTTTAGGTACATAAATTCGGAAATTCGCAATTTACTCGTGTGGGACTGAATACATTTGGTGAAATGTTATATTTATATAGTAAGCCTATCCTACCCCTTGGCTATATGTAGGTACATGTTGACCACAACATATTACAGCGCTTCGGGGATGTTTGCTAAGTCACGCGTTGATTGTTTTTATACCGTTTTACAAGATGTGTCCCGGCTGGTATTAAATCGGTTGAGTACTTGTAACTCCAGAGTTAATCAATTTCCTGGGACTTCCTTCCGAGACCTTACCCGGGGCTCCCGACCGTAAACAGTGGTAAGAATTGTCCAGCATAGCATCCATGGGGGATTTTATCACAAAAATAGAGTTAATCGATTGCAAACAAGCTTTTCCTTTTCGTATTATTAGTACCTACATACAGACAATTAAATTGATAGTGTAGATGAAAAACGACGTGCATTCTCTGTGGTGCAATGTGCGGGCAGTCACGCTTTAATGAAGAGTGAGTTAACTCGACTCCTTACTTGAATCACTGCTGGAAGCTCTTCACATGTTCGTTGAGCTGTCAGTCGTGATTCGTAATAAGCCCCTATACGAGTACTACCCGTTCGCGCTAAGTTTGCCGGTCGCCTCCCCTACTACGCTGTACTGATAAGTTAAGAACAGGTGTACAGTTTGTCTATAAAGTCGTGAAATTAAATGAGGGCGCTGCTGAATGCATGTATGCAACCCTATATAGTACGACCAAAATGATTTTGATACGAGGAGTTCGTTCCGAGTAAAATCTTACTAATATTATAAATGCGACAGTTTGTGAGTGTGGATGTTTATTACGCTTACATGCTCGAACGGTTAAAGGGATCTGGCTGAAATTTGGTACAGGGATACATTATAATCTGGAATAACCATGGCTACTTTTTATTCCGGGAATAAGTTCTTACGGGAAGCGGAAACGGGAACAATACAAATATTATAAATGCGAAAGCTTATGAGTGTGGATGTGAGACTCTTTCACGCTCGAACAGTTGAACTGATCGGGCTGAAATTTGGTACAGGGATACATTATAGTCTGGAATAACACATAGGCTACTTTTCATCCCGGGAATAAGTTCCTACGGGAAGCGGGAACGAGAACAAATTCGACACGGGCGAAGCTGCGGGCATCAGCTAGTGAGTTAATAAATAAAACACATTATACATGTTTAATTTTGTTTCTGTTTTATTGAATCAGATCCAGAATAAAGTTATTGAACCAGATCCAGAAGCCCCGGTCTAATAGCGTCTTACAACCCACCAGCAGGTGCCTAGCTGTCCCAATTGCTTCGCCACAATCATGTAATTACATGTTTTATCTGTAACTTTCCCCCATCTGACAAGGATTTTTTTGGCGCAGTGCACAAATATTAAAATCGTCTATTTCTTTCTTTGCCAACATTTCTGTGTTTCCCAGGAGTTTCAAACTTTCCTTCATTATTAAAACCTTCGTTAAATATTCGCCTAACTGAACTCTCTGATTTTCCTGAAAAGAGTAAAAAAAGAAAATTAATTACCTAATGGAAACAAACTATTGACATGAAGCAATTAATTCAAAATAAAAATTGGTAGAAAACCAGATTGAACTGAGTATCAAAAATGTAGATCGTACTATAAAATAACCATGTTGTTCTAACCACTGACTTACATTATAGGTAGATTGTAAGTTTAAGATTCTAACCTAAAAATATGCAAACAATGCCTTTTTTTGTCTCCAAATCGTAAATTCAGTAAATTTGTAACTTCAGACAGATTCAAAACAAACAATAACACGATTACATACCCACCAAAGATGCTGTTCGCTCATAAACATCCTCAAAATCCCACAACAATTGTCCAGCTTGGTACTCCGCGAAACATCACTGGAAAACTTTAAAAATCACTTCCTGCGCACCACTCCGATTTTTTTTACTCATTTCTCAAACCTTTATGCGTAGTTTGGTCTCAATTTGTTGCAGTTTAATCCAAACATTAAAGTTACGTGAGAGAGTAAACGAAATTCGACGATAGCATTGACAACTGACGTACTTATGTTTCTTGTTGCCAGTGTTGCCACACACATAACTATTTTTAGTTCCTCAAACATTCATTTCACGACTTTATAGACAAACTGTAACTCCTTTGCTGGTGTTTTATAACTTTGTTGAAAGCCTGCGGCTAAAAAATCTGAAAATGTTTTACAACAAGTAGCCAGAACCTGCGCCTGTTCATTTCAACACGGCAATAAGCACGAAGTCACAATCACAAATAGAATGATAGGTGCAATTCTATACATCCGTGACGCGTGACTTAAATAAGTGCCTACGTTCTCCAAAGACGCATTGAGGTGAAAAAATCGTCAGTGTCGAGTATGTCCCGATAGCCAAATTGGCTAAGCGTCTGTGTCTCGGCAAGACAAAAGGCCCAAGACTATCGACCTCCATGACTGGGGCATGAGGACGGTGAGAGGGCTGCCCACCGTCCTTACAGAAGCAGGTCCTAGACGAAAGCGTGACGCGAAAGATTCACGCTCGCCACACACACCCCCAAGAAACGGGTTAACACCCAAACAACCCCCCAAAGACGAAGGGCTAGCACCCGAACCCCTCTGGGTGAAGCCGTAGTGGTAGCCAAGGTCCATTGGGAATCCTGCGGTCATCCTTCCGAGGGCTTACCCGGGGCTCCCAACAGCACTCATTAAGTAGGAAACGTGTGGTTTTTAGTAGGTAGGAGTTCGGTATAGCATTCCCGTAGAATTTTCCTCACATAAAAAATAAAGGAAAAAGAAAGCCCTGCTAAAGATTTTAAAAATTTTCATATTCAATTTATGATACAGTCAGCTTACTAATTGCTTTAAAATTTATTACATTCGTCACTTTTGTAGTTTCGCTGCCGACTCTGCAAGAACCTTCTAAACCCCAATAAGATGTACATAATAAGTAGTAATTAAAATTTCAATCAGCTTGATCATTAATCACGTTAATATACCGCACTCTGCTGCTTGACATAGTTAGGTATCTAATCTTAACAACAATCGTTACTGAAAATGGTGAACTATTATCTACCTATCCTCCGAGCCTTTTCTCAATCCAGTTGGGGTCGGCTTCGATCAACAATATACTGTTGATCGAAGGAGGTCGGCTTTCTAGTCTAACTGCGATTCACCTGAACTTCGATATTTTCCACGAAGTACTGCCATCGGACCTCCACTACCTACTAATTGGCCATATCGAAGTTCTGTAGTTAGACAGACGTGAGGCATCTCTATGCAACACCGCATATTACCTTACAGTGAATTACTTTACCTTACCTTGCTAATCGAAGTAGCAAATCCAACTGACGGTAAAACGAGTGGTGTTACAAGTTTAATATATCTGTGCGTCTGTCTGTCTGTGCCAACATAGCTGCCAAACGGAAGGACCAATTTTGAAGCAGATTATATGTCATGACTGAATTCTGAAGTGATGCTGTAAGACACAAGCTGTACATTCACTAAAAATAAAATTTCAAAACATGTCATCAAAATGTTTACGACTACAAACTAAGTTTTCTTAAGCAACTTTCGCTTCTTTTTGGCCGGTTATATATAAGTGATTTCGATATTAATTTCTAAGCATTGAACGAGATTAAGTACCTTAACATGTAAAAACAAAAAACAAATCACCAATATTAGGTAAAAATTCATAGATGTTGAAATTTTTCCGAACGATTTTATTACTGATGCCGATTGCTAAACGACCTTGAACTTATCCTGTATAAAAAAGTTTTTTTCTCGTCCTTACAAATGTTGAAACTTATAAGAAAGTTTCTTTTTCGTTCTTACAAATTTTGAAATCAAACTTAATCAAAGCAAGTTTAAGTTACTCCACTTAGTTTGCAACTGTATTGAAAACAACATTATTGTTTTAAATTTCTAATGAAATATTGCAGAGAAATTCTATACCTTTTTCTCATTCTATGGGTTCTTCTACTTAACTAACGTTTACACAACTTTAACTGCGCAAGTTTTCTTTTCATGATAAAAATATGTGGCTTCATGTTTCTTTATAAACTGTATTTCAATAGCTTTGCGCAAAAATGTAAACAAACACATTTGATCCTATATATCCATAGTTACTTGCAATTGAATATTTACCCTGATTATATTCCAGTATCCAGGAGTCATACAGTGTTCTTACAATCATTTCGACACCAAATAACTTCTTGATGACAGTTTATTTTCATTTAAAGTACCTACTGCTCGTTCGCTCTAACTTTGCCGCTCGGCTCTATACTAAAGTCGATTTTTTAATTAGACGAAGTATATTGACAGCAACTAATGTCACTTCTTCTTGTAGTGTTGCGTATTTTCTATGACGAAGTGACATTAGCTACTGTCAATTTACTTCGTATAATTAACAATTCGGGTATACGCCTCTACGCCAGCGGCAAAGTTAGAGCGAACGGGTAGTACTCAGGATAGTAAAAAATTCAATGATTTGTCATACTATATTTTTCTACTCATCTGCATTAGACAACGATTGTCAAAACATGACATGTTTACATTATGACCAGATCGGGCAGGATTGGACTATAATTGTAATACAAGTACTCTTATGCTGAGTGTACATTACAGACAGACTATACAAGGTTGAACGGTTGTACAGTAAAACAGTTTTGTCTGTTAGACATCTTGTTCGCAGTATACGCAGTTTCAAATATTTCGTAAAGTGGTATAAGGCTGTCTGGAGACAGTCTTGTCCCCAATGTACGCTCAGCTTTATAATTGCGTAAAACCTAGAAAAATATTTACAAATTTAAACTCAGGCACTTTTTTAACCTGAGGAAAATTGCAGAGTGCGAATGCTACGCCGGACTCATACTGACTAAAAACCACACGTTCCTAAGTAAGCCCCGGGTAAGCCCTCGGAAGGATGTTGCCAGGATTCCCAACAGACCTTGGCTACCACTGCGGCTTCACCTAGGGGGTTCGGGTGCCATGCCGCGTCTTTGAGGAGGTTGTTCGGGTGTTATTCCGCTTCTTGAGGCGTGTGGCGTGCGTGTAGACTCAGGTCCTACTGTTGTAGTTGGTTGTTGTAGTTGTTGTTGGCAGAATATGTAGCTCACCACTGTTACCTTAAACACCATCTTTAATTGTACACAATATTCTGGCAAATAAACGATTTATTATTATTATTATTTGTGTAGCGTCTGCCTGTAACCCCCACAGTAATGTCGCATCCTCTCACTCCCGTCGATTAGCTGTAGACCCTTGCTCCATATGGCTGGTTGCGGTTATCCTACTTTAGGTACGTTGACCAAGACGCGGTCTCAACTCCAGATCTCCTCTGCTCCATCGGTCATCGGTTCTTTGACAGCAGTCTCATATTACACTTGTATTTACTTAACACTTAAATTTTGGAATGATCTCCTTGCCTCAGTTTTCCCAAACGCTATCACTATGGGGTTCTTCAAAAATATATTACAATAAAATCAGTACAATTACTTTAATAAAGAGAAGAAAATATACGAGTATGTATAAGCCACTTGTCTGAACAACTTGTAACGAGTGCTTTACTTCAGAATCCACTTGAATTTCTAAAGGCAAATTTCACGCTCTAAAAATATGAAAACTTACTAAGAAATAACTATGTGCTTATGTAACGTAAAGTGATACTCTAGTGACTTCTAGTAAATATGTATTTCTATTTTCGTATAATAAATCAAACAGCCATCTTGTCCGAGTTATATAAAATTTTATATCCTGAGACATTGTCCCACAGCGCCATTCAGTACAACACAGATACTTAAATATACATATACAGGTGAATTTTTCAATAGGGATTGTATGGCCAAATTCGGAACTATAAGGAATAGCGAAAAATGATCAAAGGAGTCACGAGCCCGATTTTGATGAAACTTACAACCTCATCATTAGAATTTTGAAAAACCATTAATCCTAGCTGGGAATCGAACCCAATAATTTTGAAAAAAAAGCACACCCTATATTATTACACCATACGATAGTGTTGCTATTAAGGATCTTATTCTGGGAAGTAATGTTATACGGCAAACTAAAGGAAAGTGCTCATCTTTAACAAAATACAATTTATTTTGCTTACATTAACTGATTAATTGTTTAAAATGTAGACCATTGTTTCCAATACATAGCTAGATTCGAGACCTCAAGGATCGTACTGCATTCAATTTTATTGTTTTCGTTTAGAATATTCTCCAAAGAATCATTCTGAATCGGGCTCGTGACTCGTTTGAGCATTTTTAGCTATTCCTTATAGTTTCGGATTTGGCCATCCAAGCCCTTTTCAAAAATTCACCTGTATATTTAAAAAAAACATAAAACAACATTTCCATTCTTGCCGACTCAGGATTCTAACCCGGGACCTCAGCATGGCGGCCGCATGTACTTGATACCTCTATCGTCGTTTTACCAAAATGGGAGACCAAATCTGTCTCTGTCCATTTCAATACGGTCTTACCATCTGATACTTGGGATCGATTTACGAAATCTGAGCGTAAAATATATCTGTACATACTCTAATGTCTGCAATCTCGGCTATTTTAGGGGTCCGTACTCGATGGGTAAAAACGGGACCTTTATTACTGAGACTCCGCTGTTCGTCCGTATGTCAGTCACCAGGCTCTCAAGAATCGTATTACAGTTAAAATTTTCACTACCGACGTATTTCTGTTGCCGATATCACAATAAACACTGAAATAAAATAGATAGTTCAGGAAGGCTCTCATAAGTAAAACATACTTGATTTTTGGTACGGAACCCTTTGTACGTGAGTTAGACTCGCATTCCGCAGGTTTTTTATTTCAACATTCAAGATTAATCTTGAATCTAAATATATATAACTCAAAGGTGACTGACTGACTGACATAGTGATCTATCAACGCACAGCCCAAACCCCTGGACGGATCGGGCTGAAATTTGGCATGCAGGTAGATGTTATGACGTAGGCATCCGCTAAGAAAGAATTTTGATAAATTCTACCCCCAAGGGGATAAAATACGGGAAGCGGGCACGGGAACAAATTTTACGCGGGCGAAGCTGCGGGCATCAGCTAGTTTTGAAATAATTCTATAATAAAGTAAAGAGACTTGTTTACAAGTCTTTCATTTTATAATAGGATTAAAATTATAAAGCAGCTGACTAGAGAGGCTTAGCTTTATAAAGCTAAGTCTCACAGCTACGCGTTAGCTATACGCGCCGCGACGCTGCAAAGTCGATGTAAGGCATGCGTGTTAATCTTTTCCATACCAGAACTTGTACAGAAACTTATTTCCGTGATAAAAAGCCAGCCAAGTGCGAGTCAGAATAGCGCACAACAGAAGTACTTCAACTGGAAAATTTTCAGCTCTATAGCTATCACGGTTCTTGAGACACAGACTCGAGACAAACAGAAGGATAGAATATTACAAAATATAATATGTTATCTGTGGCAATCGGTTCCCGTTTCTATCCTTTATGTACGGAACCCTAAAATTAGCTAATGTATTTTTTTTTAATATTTTTGGACATTCACACACAACATCATCTAGCCCAAATGAAGCTTATATATAAGCTTGTGCTATGGGATCTAGACGACTGATATACATAATTATATATTTCTAAATACATACATATTAATCATAGAAAACACCCAAACTCCGAAACAAACATTTGTGAATCACACAAATATTTGGACCGACCAAGGTATTGAACCCCAGGCGGTATCACTACCCACTAAGCCACATAGGCAATTTTCCCAAGCTCTATCAAATTTAATCAGAATCGGTGCTTAGTTCTGTCGTGAAAGTGTAACAGACAAACAGATATACTTTAGCATTTATATATAAGAGTTCAGTCGATGGATTTTCCTAGAATCTGATTAAGGGCAGGTGGGCCGACGACGGCGGCGGCGCGCGGCGTTGCCATTGTTGTTTTCGGGTTTCAGAGGCGCAATCGCTCGTTAATTTGGTAGATATTTGTTAGGCTTGTATGCAAACCAGTTTCGTAGCAGGAAAATGTATTCTTCTTACGAAACTGGTTTCGTACTGAGAGGAATTATTCTTCGTACGAAACTGGTTACGTAGCAACGGTTTCGTAGGCGGCCGAAGGGTTTTTAACGTGAGGAAAATTTTACAGGCATGCAATGCTGGACTCCTACCGACTAAAAATCACACGTTTCCTACATAATACCTACGGTTGTGAGCCCTGGTAAGCCCTCGGAAGGATGAGCCCAGGACTCCCAACAGACCTTGGCTACCACTGAGGCCTCACCACCTTGCTATCCTGCATCTTGGGGGGTGTGGCGTGCGTGAATCCCTCAAGTCACGCTGTCGTCTAGGGCCTGCTTCTGTAAGGACGGTGAGTTCTATCAAGTAAAATTCATTAGATCTTGTAACTGAATACGTCTCTGACTGACCTATATCCTTAACTAATATATTATGTCTATAAATTTTTTCAGCAATAAAAGTTCCTACTGTATAGACTCAGATTGTTTTCAAAAACTGAATAGTGCACCCACACCCCCTTAAAGTGCTTCATAGCGGACTCGACTCTACTACTTACAGCTTATATTCCCCTTCTGTGTTTAGTTTCCTATTATGAACGGATTTTCTTTCAGTGTGATACCTTGATAATAAAGAATTTTCATTTGACCTAAGCTTTTCTGTAAGCTGAAGACGAAGAAAATTAAATAAAAGTAAGCAGTGGGATTGTTTATTACAAGTAAACGGTATTAAAAACGCACGAGTTTCTTGACACGGTTGGGAACCTATGTTTTGTGGTATAATATACAGGGTGAATTTTTCGAAAGGGATTGGATGACCAAATCCGAAACTATAAGTAATAGCGAAAAATGCTCAAAGGAGTCACGAGCCCGATTTAGATGAAACTTAAAACCTCATCATTAGATTTTTGAAAAACCAATAATCCTAGCTGGGAATCGAACCCATTGATTTTGAAAAATAAACACACCATATATTATTACACCGTACGATAGTGTTGCTATTAAGGACCTTATTCTGGGAAGTAATGACATACGGCAAACTAAAGGAAAGTGTTCATCTTTAACAAAATACAGTTTATTATTCTTACGTTAACTGATTAATTGTTCAAAATGTAGACCATTGTTTTCAATACATAGCTGGATTCGAGACCTCAGGGATCGTAATGCATTCAATATTATTGATTCCGTTTATAATATTCTCCAAAGAATTATTCTGAGCATGATTGAAAACACGGAATAGTTACGATCTATTCTGGGATTTCGAACGAAACAAATTATGATACAAAATTTAGGTACATGAAGTATGAATTCTATTATAATTCCAAACTTTCCTTAAATTTGACGTATATCATTACTTCGCAGAATTTGATCCTTATCAGCGACACTATCGTATGGCGTAATAATAAAGGCTGTTTCTTTTTTTTTTTCAAAATCAATGGGTTTGATTCCCGGCTAAGATTATTGGTTTTTCAAAAATCTAATGATGAGGTTTTAAGTTTTATCAAAATCGGGCTCGTGACTCCTTTGAGCATTTTTAGATATTCCTTATAGTTTCGGATTTGGCCATCCAAGCCCTTTTCAAAAATTCACCTGTATACGTACAATATGAAAATTTATTAAAGGAGGCTGTCGAAATTTTTACGCACAGATATCATAAAAGATGTTTTCTGATTGATGTGATTTTACGCCTCAGTTGTTCAGCTAAGTAAGTTCAACTGGTTGTACAAATGTACCTACAAGGTCCGGTCGGTAGGTAGTGTAACATCTCTGGTACTACATACGTCGACAGTACCTACTCACTTTCAATCAGGTAGACCATATGAATGTCTGGCACCCTAGATGAACTGGTACAAAGAATCCGTATTTAATAAGTCCGTAGTCCGAGTCCTACGTCATTTCTGTTGGTACAACGTCTAAGGTCTGATTTGAAAAATTTCTTTATTTTGAAACTTGGGAAAACTTTATAAATATTGATGATTGCATTTATTCCATAGCTGAAATAAATCGATCATTATATATAAACCATTAATAACTGTCCTGAAATTTAACTTAAATGTTTAAGCGCTTCTTTGACCAATTAAGTGTGTATATCAGTCGTCTAGATCCCATAGCACAAACTTATATTAGCCTAATTTGGGGTAGATGATGTTGAATGTCCACAAATATTATTATTGTTATTATTGACTGTTTACTACGGAGGGACTGATATTATTAGGCTTATGATCTAAATAGGATTTTATTAATTTCTAGTAAAAATAAGTTATAAATTTAGAATACAATATAGCAGTTCCTTCATTCCCCTACAAAACATATCAAAAGTAGGCAGGAAGGTACCCAAACGTGCTTTAGTTTAAATTTCACTATCAACAGGTTCCATTGCGGTATGTCATTCAATCAGACAAAGTGCTTTTCAAAAATACAGTAAATAAATCCTGGAAGTAATTTCCGTTTCACGAATTGAATGCACAACTTGAGTTCACCTCGAAGCAAATAAGCTTAGATAAATTTGTTGGTGCCTAGAAATGGTATTACGCTACAAAACGGAATTTCGAAAATGATTTGACAAATTGGTTTGTAATAGCTTTTTGGTCTCCGTACAACGCTATATTTCATGAACAAAAACAAGAAATTAAAAATATATTATAATACTAGCTGACCCGCGCAACTTCGTTTGCGTGATAAATCAAGAACCGCTCGACCGATTTTGTGCAAACTTCACATAAACCATCTACTAAATAGTTCGAACAAAGCCTAAATATTGGGTTTGGATAGGTGAGCCCGATCTCGAGTTATAAAATTACAACGAAAAGTGGCATTGATTTTTATATATATATAGATAGATAATAATATTTTAGGGTCGGCAGCGCGAGTGTGGCGCCTCTGGTGTTGCAAACGTTCATAGGCTGCTGTGACCACCGGTCCTTCAGGTGGGCCCTATGCTTGTCTGCCACCTTTGTGGTATAAAAAATAATAATAATAATATGAGCTAAGTAAATTTATTTATTAAATACATTTCTTAATTCAACGGCTAAACTACTACTTGTCACAACTTCTATTCTAAGCAATTGACATCGTAACTTAGTTCCTTCTTCAGGTAGTCCCAGCCTACGACGTTTGGACAAACCGAACTACTGTAGGCTTTGTCCTCCTAATACAGATGGTCCATCCAAGACCTGGTAACGCAATAACAATGTAAATTTCATCAACTGAGCGTTCATGTTCATTGTAATGGCTCTTTTCAGTCCTGTCGAATGTAGTCTACGTAGAGGCCATTCCCGTATTTCAAAGACTTAGTGAGTCTGTTTCCAAATTTCAGCCAGATGGTAACATGCGGTGTTATTTTATTGACCAGTGGATACTACCTGAAGCGTGGTCTTTCATTTTTTCTGGCTAGCCATCTTATAATTTTCTTATTCTTTTCACAAATGTATTTTTGTCACATAAATTTGGGAGTATTCCCGTTCGTCCCCTTGACTTCGTCCCCCCGAGGGGGACGAACGGGAATTCACAAAATTAATATTTAATCAGTTCCCGATCGTCCCCCTCCTAATTCAAGAGGGGACGAATGGGAATATGTTCTTTGATTAAGTGCCATTCGTCCCCCGTTCGTCCCCCTCGACCAAAAACAAATGACGATAAACAGATGAAAAACAAATGACGATCGAAAAAACAAATGATGAACTATAAAACAAATGACGATCGGGTAAACAAATGACGATCGAAAATACAAATGAAGATCTATAAAACAAATGACGATCGGCATAACAAATGATAAACAAATGACGATCGAAAAAACATGCAGATCAGTAAATCAAGACTATAAGCAAGTTGATAAGGTCAAAAATTACTTGCAGCCATATTTTATAATCTAGATGCGATTGCCATTCAAAAAGATAGGTGCAACCAAATCTCGAACTTAATAACACTTCTCTAAAATAGTGCTTTTTGGCGTTTATAGACATCACATCACTGATCATGAATATGTAAAAAATAAACAAATGTTATGCATGTCCATAAGGTAAAGAATTGCTTGCACCTATTTTTTTAATGTTTATCGCATCTAGAATACAAAAAGGGTCCAAGCAAATTTCGACCTTATGAGCATGCATATATCTATTTATTTTTTAATTATATTCGTGATCAGTGATGTCCATAAACGCCTAAAAGCACATTTTTAGATAAATGTCATTAAGGTCGAGAATTGCCTGCACCTATTTGTTGAATGATTATCGTATCTAGATTACAAAAAATGGATCCAAGCAAATTTCGACCATGCATATATATATGATACGAGCATGCATACGGCAATACGGCTCACCACCTATTACGTGGGACAAATTATATAAAGGTGAAATGTGGGCATATAATATGCCTCTGCCTACCCCTTCGGGGATAAAGGCGTGAACATATGTTATGTTATGTTATGAGCATGCATAATTTGTGATAATTTTATATATATTTGTGATCAGTGATGTCTAAAAACGCCTAAAAGCACATTTTTAGGTAAGTGTCAGTAAGGTGGAGAATTGCTTGCACCTATTTTTTTGAATGGCTCGCTCATCTAGATTACAATAGTAGTTTTTGACCTTATCAACTTGCTTAGTCTTTTGTTTTATTGATCTGATTATGTTTTTTCGATCGTCATTTGTTTATCCTGTAGCATTTATTTTCTATAGATGCAGTATTTAGGATGTGAAAGCAGCCTTATCGAGTTATCTTTTTTTAATCGGTTGTCAGTGGTGACATTTCTGCTGTCAGAATGACAGGATGTCATAAGTTCGGTGACGAAGCGTTTCGCATTTAAAGGAACGGGTTTTGTTAAGATTTTTAGGTGAAAGAAGGACTTTTGACCGAGACCTGCTTTGGGGTAGTTGGAGGTCCTTTGGCTTTTGCTCTGAGACTGTGCCGCGAATCAGTTTTTCGCTCAAGCGCGATTATTTGTTACCTCGCGTGGCCTAACGGGCTGTGATTGGGTTGCTGCATTGCATCTTGCTACATTTTACCCAGAAAACTGGGTTTTTTACTACGGGGCTAGTTGCCGGATGAGATATTTGGTGCCGCACCTATAAGTTAGTGGGCTGCACGTGGTACGACAACGTGGAAGTGCGGACTACACGTGCTTCTCATGTGAGAGGTATCTGCCGTCATCACCTGGCAGTAACAACAGGCAGTCACTCTCACTCAGCTCACTCTGCAGGCCAGTAAATCCACTACTTATGTGTAGCCTAGTAGTATTAATACCTGAGCCCTGATTTTACTTCTGTGTACCTGTGATATTTGTGTCTATAAGTGAATAAGCTCTCTGTGTGTCTCTGTGTATCTCTGTGTACTTAGTAAATATATGTGTGTACACCCTATTGTCTGTTTTCGTGAGAGCCCTAGCCTACCCTTGCACACAGACTGGAAACTTAGAAATAAGGCGCCCTGGGATAGAGTTCTCTGCATAGCTACCTCGCGCTAGTTGGTGAGTAACACTGATCATCTTAGTGTTACAATCCGACCGTCATTTGTTTTGCCGATTCTCATTTGTTTTGTCGATCTTCATTTCTTTCGCCGATCTTCATTTGTTTCGTCGATCTTCATTTGTTTTGTCGATCTTCATTTGTTTTGACGATCTTCATTTGTTTTGACGATCTTCGTTTGTTTTGACGATCTTCGTTTGTTTCGTCGATCTTCATTTGTTCAGTCGATCTTCATTTGTTTTAAGGATCTTCATTTGTTTTGTTGATCTTCCTTTGTAAATAAATAGAATTTCAAATTTGATTTTTTACCAACGCTCCTGTCTCGTATTATTAGTTGGGAGCAATGGAACTAAAAAAGAATGAAAAAATTATTCCCGTTCGTCCCCCCAAAAAAGTTAAGGGGACCATCGGGAAAATAAAATATTGAATTCCCGTTCGTCCCCCTAGGGGGACGAAGTCAAGGGGACGAACGGGAATACTCCAAAATTTGAATAAATTAGCAATAATGCTTCCATAAAGCATATTTGATTAATATTATACCAAAATAGGGCTTTTTTATTTAACTTTATGACTATATAGTAAAATCATCTGTTTGAAGTTTGAATTAAAACATAAATGAAAACGTCAATTGTATTGAACTTTCACAAATTATGTGTCAAAATAAAAAATAATTTAAGTATAAAATAAGGGTATTTAAGGAGTATTGATATCAACTCCGGAGAAAATCAGTCCCAAAATAATTTACATTCCCTTTTTAGCTCGTTATAGTACAAATTTCAATAAAATACGAAACACGTCTTACATCAATTAGGTTAATAATGCTATATGCCAAATTTTAAGTAGATCGGACCAAGGAATCACGTTGTCCCATACCAACTTTACCCTCCTTTTTTATACCTTTGGAGGTGGAATTTGCAAAAATGTTAAAATTACATTTTTCAAATTGTAACAAACAACGCTCATGCTTAGTTTCATCATCGTACCATTAACCGTTTAAGCATTAATTGATAATAACTTTGGGTCTATATAGTTTGAATTCTATATAATTTTCCGGGATAAAAAGTATCCAGTGTGGTGCCCAGGCTATTAAAGAATAACTATACCAAGTTTCATCGTAATCAAACCGGTAGTTTTTGCGTGATGCCTGAACAAACAGACAGACAGACAGACAAAAATTTTTTTGATCACAGTTTTGGGTTCGGTGTCGGTCTAGTAACACCCCCTTCTATTTATTTTTTTGATATTTTGAATGTACAGAATTTTCACTTCTACAGATTTATTATAAGTATAGATTAAGGGGCTCCCATACAAATAACTTGATTTTTGCCGTATTAAGGTAAGTAATACGTATCCTCTGCCGCCGGTTTTCTAAAGAACGTAGCATTTAAAATTGGTTAATGTAACTAAGTTCAAATTGAACAAGTTGGAATCATTAAATAACACATTATTAACACTAAAAAGTAAACAAAAATCTATTGAAAAATAATGCAACAGATAACATAATTTTGCAATGACACACATACGTGACGTCATTACTTCGAAACCGTTTAATTTTCAGACACGATGCATGGAAAAATATACACCTAAAGCTGAAATTGTCGAACTATCTATATCTATGGGAAATAGGTCAGGTTGAGGGAGGGGGGTGAGAGTCCGGGGCTGAAGGGTTTTCGGCAGGGGAGAGATCTGCGCCCTCCGACAGTGCACTCGGTATTTTCGCGCCAAACAGTTCTCCTCGCTCTCCGTATGTAATTGAGCGCGAAATTCGAAATGTCATTATTTTCTCGATTATACGAATATATAATTGATTATTTATTTCTCACTCGATACGCTCTGAAATATCTGTTCCCCGTGTTCATTGTTCGTACTGTGAGTAACTAATCTGTATAAGAAAATTTTTGTGTTAATATTTTTGTAAACGTTTGCAATTGTTTGTTTAGAAAAAAAAAGGTGATCTTAAATAGTATTTTTAGACATAAATTAATCACTAGATCGTAGTTATTTTTTTTATACAATCCTCCTTAGTAACAGCAAAAAAAGAAGACCAAAACGGAACATTAAGTCGGAAGTTTTCCTTTTATCATCGTAATTAATTGAAGCAAAAAATCCATTAACATAAAACGCTAGTTATTTTATAAAAAAAACATCTATTAACATAAAATAGACACTGATATTAGAACGAGTGGTTCGGTGCGAAAGCATCATTCGTGTGCTACGGTACAGGGTATTTTGGTACAGGGCTAGCTCTCGGCACCTGTAGCGCCCAGTTTCTTAGTGAGGAATGACGTCTGCATTTCTTCAAGCTGGAGCGTCCTACTCTCCCCTCTTTTAACAAAGCCTTTCGGCACATAAAGCCTTATCATAGGCTGATTGCGGTATACTATGGGTCCCAGAGTGATGAAGGCTATGTCGCGTCAGATGAGGAAGACGAGGAACAGATGGCAAGCGTGGATGGCGACGGCCGTAAGTTAGATGTGACAAATGATTTTTTCGTTTTGCCTTACAAATATTTGGTTGCTGATTTTTTTTCTGATTATTTTTTTTGCATTCAGTATGTAATATTATTACTTACGTGTTCGTTTTTATTCCTTTAATGTCGTTAATAAACTCGAAATTTTTAGAAAGTGAAATTAAAAGAATATACATGGAAATTTACCTAACTAATCAATTGTTCATTTGATAGGTTCATTCGACCATTTTATAAACGATTTCAATTCAAAGTTAGATATCGTTGTAACAAATTAATAAAGTAATAAAATAAAAATATTGTAATGTATCTCTACATAACTTAAAAAAAGTACTTTAAACAAAATCTATAGCGTACTGTAAAAAAAGAACTTACGCAGCACCGCTCGTTGATGTCTTTTGTTAAATTTTAAAAGTGTTTAAAAATGTATAACCTGGGCCTGTCTTCAAGGATATAGTGAAAAATAACTATAAAATAGTAGTTTGTGCTCGTTGAAGATAGAGACGGCAAGGAACGAACGGCTCGTGATTTCTCACAATCTGCAATTACTTAATGCCACTTGCCGTTTCTGTGAAACAGTCGTATCAGCTTTTGTTAGTGTTATCGTATTGCACCAGCGTTGGACGTTTAGAGAGTAACATTTTGATATGTAATCTATTAAAATTCAAAATCTGCAAGTATGTATGTACTTGTGTTTTTTAACAAAATAACGGTAATTAACGAAAAAGCACTGTCGAAATTTAAACAAATATTTTTGGACATCACGTACGAGATCTGGAAAATTGATAATAAACGTAGCTTTTATATTTCCAAATACATATAGTATACATTGAAAACACCCAAACTCCAAAACCAAAATTATTGGTTCACACAAATATTTGTTTTGACTTGCTTTGAGTTGACAAACCTGGGAACTCAGAACGGTAGGTTGTATATGCATACCACTGTGCTACTAAGGCAATACTGTGATTGATATAGGAAATATTGAAATTTTATAAATAAAAATGGAAAATTCACGGCGGAACGCGCCATATTGTAATAATTATAATACAAACGTGATGAGCACTAACAGGTGTAAATTTTTCAAACATTTTTACTAGAAACCTATTAGCTGTCATCCTTTTTAAATTTTAACATTTATTGTTAAAAATTACAGTGAAACATAATTATCCTACTATCCTACTAATCCTACTAATATTATAAATGTGAAAGTTTGTGAAGATGTTTGGATGTTTAGATGTTTGGATGTTTGTTACTCAATCACGCTGTAACGGCTGAATGGATATGGCTAAAATTTGGTATAGGGATAGAGTATAGTCTGGAATAACACATAGGCTACTTTTTATACCGGGAAAATGTTCCCACGGGAAGCGGGAACGGGCACCAAATTTTACGCGGGCGAAGCCGCGCGCATCAGCTAGTTCCATATATATTTACATTTATACAATCTAAACTAAACCTAAATAAGGCCCCCGTGACATTGTGCCCAAAAAACTAGCAGCATTCATACTTATATTATATTGAGTGACATGACGGTGTAGGCAGAGTTAAATTATATACCAAAATTTCATCACTTTAGAACATGTCCCACGTAATAGGTAGTGCCGTGCTGAAATTGACAGGCGCAGGTTGTGACAGCATGCTGTTGAAATTTTTAAAGCTGCCTAAAGGGCCTTCAACTTGGCTTAATGACTGCCATTTTAGTGGCAACCGGGACCAACGACTTTACATAAACTTCCAAAGCACGTGTAAAAGCTGGCAAATAAATGTCATTCAAGGATCGACCATAGCGAAAGTTGATGTGAAAGTCCGCAGGGCCACGAGCGCTTCGGAGATGAAGGCATAATTAATATGCACAGTCTAGCGTGATTTTTATTTTTATTCTCCGAATATGATGATCAAGGTGTCATTCGATTTGGAATAGCCTGTAGATGATTTTTGAATAAATTCAAGGGCCACTTGCAAAATTTTGAAAATTTACAAACCACTGACTGACAAAGAATAGACGGGAAGGTTTTTCGCAAATATCAAAGTTCTTATAGTCCGTTGTAACTTTGATTGATGTTTTAACACGTTCGCAGTGGTAGTGAGTTTTCTAACCGGAAATTGCTGTTTATGACGTATTAAAAAATAGCTACCAGCTCTATCTCGTTCAAACCCATTTTCGTTGGTAGTTTTTATGGCAATGTACATCATTCACCACATACGTTTTGATAAAGTATTTCATTCAATACAACCATCAATGTTTACTATAATTAAGTACTTAATTCTTTTATTGAATAAATATCTTAGTGTAATATCCATTGGTTAATATTGCTAAATATTAATAAATTTTCTCAAAGCATTGGCAGCTCTAATATTATATTAATACGACGTACTAGTGGCTTATAATATTATTATTAAGTACAACATAAAAATATATACAATCATGTATGTACATCATATATTCTTTTTAGACTTATCATTTTCTTAGTTTAGAAGTTAGAGGGGGGGGGGGGCATTTTTCCACTTTGAAAGTGTCTCTTGCGCAAACTATGTATAAAAAAATATGTTAGAAATCTCAATAGCATTTTTGAAGACCTATCTATAAATACCACACACGTATGGTTTCGATGAAAAAAAAATTTTGAGTTTCAGTTCTGAGTATGGGGACCCCAAAAATTAACTACTTTTTTTCTAGTTTTATATAACAATCTTAATGCGGTTTACAGAATACATCTAGTTACCAAGTTTCCATAGCATAGGCCTTATAGTTTCTGAGAAAAGTGGCTGTGACACACGGACGGACAGACAGACAGACAGAAAGACATGACGAATTCATAAGGGTTCCGTTTTTGCCATTTGGCTACGAAACCCTAAAATGACATAAGATTTTTTTAATTCACTAAAATATTTGCAAAGAGGAAATTTAAAAAAATGCTTACTCCTAGAACTGTAGGGTCGTATTTATAACTTTCCCAGAGGGTTGAAAATAGCCTGAAAACGTGTACTCTGACTTCGCCTACTTTGGACGTCTCACGAAAAAAATATTAAGTACTTAAAGTTATTAGATGTGAAAATTATTATCGTGATTTTTTAAATAGTTGTTCATTAATTAATAAATTATTGTCACATTGGAAATGTGATAATTGCTATCATATTTATTAGAGAATGTTTTCCTTTCATCGAGCAATTTGTTAAAGGGAAATTTTTGCAATTACCTACAATAACTAGATCAACTTACTCATACACTAAATTTTAACGGTTCTCTTCACTTCCAATATTCGTCGCGCCGCGAGCAGCTGTTTCTACCTTACTTCAATATATTCAAGATATCAACCTTTTCTGAGTTTCATTGGCTCCAAGTGTCAGCGTAGACATAATTTGGTGGCCCATGAGGGGAACAATGTATTAAAAATGATGCTGTTATGCAGTATCCACTGCACGTCTGCAAGGAACGCGACCGTGCTCCCGTACAGTCCTTCGGTGATGTTGTTCTGCATCAGCGATAGATCCATAGGATGTACGATGTACTTGTCGTAGTCAGGGAAGGATGCTCGGTCCACCGGCTGCATGAAAGGTTCTACCCCATTTGTGTCCATTATTCGTTCTAGAGCGTATTTGAGTAGATCACAGAGCATTCCCAGCGAGGTTTTCTTCATGGCATGCGACCTGGTTTCCGAAATTTCAGCATGTAGTATAGACATGCACTCAGGACAGACCCAACTTTTCTGCTCATCTATCTTATTCCTCTCCGACGTTGACAAACAATTGAAGTGGAAAGTCCTCGGGCAGACAGTACATGTCATTGGATCTCTTTGCTCTACAACCCAATGGCATCTCCAGCAGTGTGAGTCTGACCGCAGCTTGCCATCCTTCTCTGGAGCTGGAGATTCCAACTTTCTTCTCTTCAATGGAGATGTGGAATAAGATAGATGCGCTTTGAGCCTGAACACACATCTTTAAAATTTTTCAGCACTCTAGGTAACTCCACTAACTAACGGAATACATATCAGAAAATTGAATGCTGTATAAAAAAAACCAATTGATCACATATCTTTTTTTTTATTAACGTGAGGGAAAATCCTTTATGGACTGATACCAACTAAAAAACCTCACGTAACGCCCAACAGCCTAGGGTTGGGATCCCCGGGTAAGCCCTCGGAAGGTTGTCCCAGGACTCCCAACAGACCTACGGTTACCACTGCGGTCTCGCCTAGGGGATGGTTCGGGTGCTATCCAGCGTCTTTGGGCGGTTTTCGGGTGTGATCCCGCTTCTTAAGGGGGGGGGGCGTGCGTGAATCTGTCACGTCACGCTGCCGTCATGGGCCTCCGGATATAACTAGTACACATGTCTTACTTAAAATTCTACAATATTACACAAAACGAGATGACTTTTTTCATCCAATTCACACCAAAAATGTGGTTCGTACGTCGTCGTATCTTTAAGATTTATACATACATACATACATATGGTCACGCCTTTACTGGCAACCGGGACCAACGGCTTAACGTGCCTTCCGAAGCACGGAAACGCTCAAATAAATGTCACAAAGGGATCACATGGATGGTCACCCATCCATGGACCGGCCATAGTGAAAGTTGCTTACTGCAGTGATCGTTTACGGAACACTGAGTCCGCGGGGCCACGAGCGCTTTCCAACTTAAGATTTATAAAACAAAAAATACGAATTGTTTATTAAAAATACTAACTTACACAATAAATTGTACAATCTTATAACGGAATAGCTTTGGTATTTAAATTATTTTAATAAGTGTGCAAGTTAGTAATTTTGGTTTAACATTCAAAATATTTTGTTCGGAAAAAGGGAATATACAGATAACGATTTGAATAGAAGACTTGAGAAAAGGTTCCCGTAGGAAAAAAATAAAATTCTGTTAGTTATCAATTCACGCAATTCTTATAACAATTTTTTTTACACAATAATATATAAAAATAGTTTCTGATCAAATAAAAGCCAAGTGCTCACCACCTTATTTAATGTACACTAATATTATAAAGATTTGTTTGTTCGTTCGTTTGTTTGTTTGTATGTTTGTATCGAATAGGCTCCAAAACTACTGGACCGATTTGAAAAATTCTTTCACTGTTAGGAAGCTACACTATCCCCGGTGAACATAGGCTATATTTTATTCCCGTATTCCCACGGGAACGAGAGCTACGCGGGTGTAGCCGCGTGACGTCCGCTAGTACTCAATAATCAAAAATTCTAATTACTAGTATGATGCCGGATGACGCTACGAGTACATAACGAATATCCAGCAAAACTATATTTACACTGCCACTGATCCTTCCCAAAGAATCCAAAAGGAAATTGTTTTATACGATTAGTTCCGGGTCACATGATAATTTGCTGGATTAATAAGTCATAACAAAACCGGCCAAGTGCGAATTGAAC
Source organism: Miltochrista miniata (assembly GCA_933228765.1). Taxonomy (NCBI): domain Eukaryota; kingdom Metazoa; phylum Arthropoda; class Insecta; order Lepidoptera; family Erebidae; genus Miltochrista; species Miltochrista miniata. The sequence goes on along the minus strand of OW121747.1, from coordinate 17,591,989 downwards.
TCGCCCATGAAGGGTTCCGTAGCAGCAAGTAACATAATATAAAAGTTCGTGTAGTTCGTTGTTACTTTCATTGATGTTTTAACACGTTCGCAGCGGTAGTGATTTTTCTCGGCGAAAATTGCGGTTTATGACGTATTAAAAAAAACTGCCGACTCGATCTCGTTCAAACCAATTTTCTTTGGTAGATTTTATGGCAATGTACATCATATATTTTTTTAGGATTTATCATTCTCTTAGTTTAGAAGTTAGAGGGGGGGGGGACACATTTTTCAACTTTGGAAGTGTCTCTTGCGCAAACTATTCACTTCAGAAAAAAATGATGTAAGATACCTCAATAGCATTTTAAAGACCTATCTATAGATACCCAACACGCATGGGTTTGATGAAAAAAAATTTTTGAGTTTCAGTTCTGAGTATGTGGACCCCCAAAATTTACTGCTTTTTTTCTAGTTTTATATAAAAATCTTGATGCGGATCACAAAATGCATCTTCTTACCGAGGTTCAACAGCATAGTCCTTATAATTTCGGAGAAAAGTGGCTGTGACATACGGATGGACAGACAGACAGACAGACATGACGAATCTATAAGGGTTCCGTTTTTGCCATTTGGCTACGGAACCCTAAAAACGTCGCTTCCGCTGTTCCCAATCACGTTAGCGGTCGGGGTGACATCAGGAGGTGGGGTGCGAAGAATATCCGGGGTACGATAGGATATAATTATACACGACTGACACTAGCTTCGAACAATGGACGCCGTAGACAGCTGGAGCGCCTAACTGAACTCGAGGTTGAACTAGGTCGCATAAACTGACCCATACTGGGGTTGTGCAAAGTCCGAAGAAAGGGGGAGGACACGCTAACCCTTGCGTCAGACGACCTGTGCCACTTTTGAGAAGCTGACGGAGGGAACTCCTCCGACGGCGGTGTCGATTTTATGATGTAAAGGATTAGCATCGTTGTGGAAGCCAGTAGTTGCTCAGCATCGTGGTTCATATTTAATACTCAAGCTCACCGACTGGTCTTTCTGAAGGTGATATATATGTATGCACCAAACTCAAGAAGCACGGACGAGGCAGTCTAGGCTGTAAACGGAGACACGGCAAAAGCATTACTGGCACAGCCAAGACTCACAACGTTTGTTATGCGGGACTACAGCGTCAAAGTGGGAGTATGAGAACTCCGCAAATACAAAATCGATAATTTTGTCGTGGAGAGTAAGAATGACTAAGGGGCATGCTGGTGTACTTTTAGCAACTTTGAGGGCACGGACTAACCCCACCGTAAGTGTCCACGTCTCGGACCTAAGTATTATTCCTCTTCTTAATATTATATTAGTATAGATACAGTTTAGAAATCTTGTATTAACAGGGGTTGGTTTTGATTACCTAACTAATGACAAATTTGACAAGTTTGCTAACTATCCCATACCGCGTACCTCACGGGATTACAATTAGGTGTGTATCTATGCTTAAGATGTATGAGCGTTCATCCCTTATAGGGTTGAAGGGACACGTCGCCTGTGGCAGGGCAGTGCTCGCACGTGCCGTGGGTTTGTTTGACGTCATCAGCCTCCCGCTTTAGCCACAGAGGGAATGCTACGAATGTACTCTGTGGACTGGCTGGCTTGACATTTCAGTTTGAACAGTGCTACTGAACGCACGCCTTGGCCCGTGAACGCACCACGCGTTTTGCAGTCATGGTAAGTAGCAGGTTAATTATATTAGTTCTTTTTTTTATTACAAAGGAATATCCATTAATAATAATAATATTAAGTTTTATTGATTCGTTAACTTCTATTATAATAAGTACCTATTTCTGTGAAATTATTTCAGTGACGTATCAAATGTTAATTAAGTTAAAGTGTGCTTACGGTTAGAGAGAAATTGGAAACAAATATCTTCAAAAAATAAATAACAATTATTGTTTTTTATTAATAATTAATACTGATTAATAATTATTAAACTTTTACAAAAAAACTTTAAAAAATATTTTTATTTAAACCACGTTAAAAGAAGTAGACCCGCGGTAATCGGACAAACGTTTTGCAGAGCAAGGTCAGAATATCCAATTTGTCGGGTTACAGAGTGCTGCCCAAGACCCCCTATAGTTCGGAATTTTTTACAAAAGCGTACCTTGTAATCCAACAAATTACAGCTCCAAAAATGAGATTCCATGAGTTATTATCTCTGAAGTACCTACAAATCATACAGATGTCGAATTTAGTGAAATTAACAACACCAAAATATTTAATAACTTTTACATTATGAAATAATTGTAATTGCAGCGATCATAAATATTTTTTTTAGTTGTAGTCCGCTCAATAATGCATTATTTACATTAGCGACAACGGGACGATTGTCAATAAATTGATAGGTACATAATATTATGTCCTGTCGGATTACGGGGGGCGCCGGATTAGCCGGGGGTCGGATTATCGCGGGTCTAAACTGTATTGGAATTATTTTCCAATGATCATATTTCTTCTTACCAGTAACCAACACTTACTCTACTTGATCCATGTTTATTCATTAAAAATCTGCACTCTACGCACATACAAATATTTAGAGCGACGCGTTTATCTCGGAGGAGTAGGCAGAAGCACGCCCACATTGAAACATTTTCTCCAGCACATCTTGTATTTTTTTAATACTAAGATACCTAAGCCGACTAGCTTACGGCCTACCATAAAGTCGGTTACCGTAGCTTAAAATATTATTAGTAGGTGTTTTATATCGTTATTATTTGTTTAAAAAATAATTAATGTATTCCGTTTATAATATTATATCATTTAAACATATCAATAGTAATTTTAGGTAGGTATGTATGTTTGAAATAAAATGTATTGAACGTTGGCAAAGTAGACTTATCTACCTTCCCATCTTGACTTGCAATAACAGTTGCAAACTGCATTATCTCCACGTTGGAACCGTAAAACTTGAAAAATAATATTTTGACCTCTGATATTAATGAGATCACTGTATTTAGGTTATTGATAATATAGTTTTATCAACAAGGAGATAACGAACATCCATAAAATAAGCAATTTTATTTTAATCTTATTTGTAACCCCTTCCGATAACCTAGATTGCATGGCCTTGCATTTATGTAAATACGTAAAATATATTTTATATCTTATACCTAATATGTACCTAACTAGTGAACAAATAAAGATATAACGAATAAATAACACGACACGACAAAAATAATTCAAAGCTTAAATAGGTAGGTACGTCATGAAATTTCTCCGCATCGATTCCTCGTGTCCCAAACATAGTAAATGTGAGCTTACCTACTCGAATATAACTACGCCAAATTAGCAACGGTATATTTAAATAACAAAATTATAATAATTAATGAAATTCTGCAAAAAAATGGCAACATTGCCACCAAAACAAAAGCCCACTGGCCACTATCGCAGTGCAGCTTTCACAAAATTCGACCGCTAAAGTTACTAAAATAATGTATAAAAGACCGCTAAAGGTACTAAAATAATGTCACAACTCACACCTTGTATCATAAGAATAGACAAAGGCATAGGGTACTCTATGCCCATATTGTACTAGTTATATTTTGTCCAACGTGGTGAGCATATTATGCCGTTTTAGACGTCAGTTTGTGACTTCGTGACGTTAAAATTGTGAAACTGCCCACAACTGTATCCAGACACTCGCGCGTAGTCGAGATAATTGAGTCATAGCATTGCGTCCAGGGCGCCGATTCTCAGCCACGCGACGTGAATGCGTGGACGGAAATTTACAAGTAAAAGGTCATCTGTCGTGTGTACTGCCATTCCTAAATTTAAGACAGTTGACATTTCACCCCTAAACTTCCGTCCACGCATTCAAGTCGTGTAGTCGGGATTCGGAAATTCAGAACCTACCGCGTGTGTACAGGTGTAAAACGCTGCTTCTGGCCGGGGGCTAATGCGATCAACTTAATTTGGCTACTCTCATGCTAAGTACTGCAAGTTGTGACCAAGTCTTAGTGTCACAAATAGGGGAACACTAATTTTACGTGCAATGTTTTAGTAGAATGCTCTCTAGCATTGCGATATCCGGCTCAGGGAGAATGATCTTCTAGCTATATTAATTCAATTATCGCCCTTCCCATTCACAGCTTTGTTCAGAGTTTATACTGCACAATAAAATATCCAACTGTAATTTGTACTTAGTTGATTTCCAAAGAAAATGTACTCAAGAAATGGCTTAAAGTGGTAATGGTTCTGAGTGTTTAAGGATATTTTAGTATTGAGGTGCTAGAAAATTGTGTCAGCAGCCACATACATGTACCTAGGGAAGTTTAGGTGTGTATTATGACTCTTGCATTATGCTGTATGCATGTTTTAGATTTATAGAAATTTATATTTTTTGCGAAACCATATGTAACCTTTTCTTACATTATCAACCTTCTCTTGAACACAATAAATAAAAGCAAATGCCGCCCAATAGTTCACGGATGAGGTTATGACAAGGAAATTGGGATTCATTTTTATGTAAAGTAGATAGAAGAATATATTTTTAACAAAGATCCATCATTCAAATCAAACTATAGCAGAAAACTGATGAAAGTCATTAAGGCTTGTATGTTCGAAAGAGACTCATCTTGGGGTGAACTTTATACTAGGAAATATTCTTCGATTTGATCTGATAAAACTATATTATTGTAATTTATTAGATACTCTTCAACGTATCAAAACACGATTAAGAATACTTTGTTCGATAGAAAGCGCTCTCGAAAAATAAGAAATATTGCAAAAATCTTAACAAGTAATGTACTTTTTTTATCTAAATAAATGAGTTTAATTCTCATAAAAACTTGTCATAATATAGATATAGGTCTTTAGAACAATATTTAACGTATAGATTTTTTCTTAAAACCCCTCAGATTTTATAACAGTAATATAATGTATTACAATCTAATGAAATCCGACAAAAGCGTATGCTGCAACCGTTCGAATTGCCTTAGGATTTGTCAAGGTCGAACATTCCAATCTTAAATCAATCACACCATTCCATCGGAGTCCACTAAGGACGTCTCCTCTCTATCCCAATCATATTGGGTGGCTCATGGGTATTTATACATAATACATAACCCTATAATGGAAAAGTCGAAACATCGCCAAATGCGTTGTTTAGACTTTTCCTACTCTTATACATAACAAAAAGAAAATCCCTAGAATAAGAACATGTAAATACTGAATATTATATCATTTTCCTTATCTATTACTAGCTGTTGCCCGCAGCTTTTCATGCGTAAAATTTCCAACCGCTCCCGCTTCCAACGGGAACTTGTTCTCGGGATGAAAAGTCGCCTATGTGTTCCAAGTTGAGCTTAATAATTATATTTGTGAAAACCGCTAGAGAAATCGTTAAGTTTCTTCTTAAAAACATAATTTTTATGCTCTATTGGTGTTTTATATCGCACCCGCTACTTTATTTTTAAATTTTATCAATTGTACAGACAAACGATTTCTACTTTCTTATTATAGTAATAGATTTTATTGCCGCGGCATTTAATATTTGCCAAGGCAGCTGATATAGTATTGGTACGTATATTAGAAAATCACTCAGACGGAGTTAGATGCAAATTTAATACGTGCATCTTAATTATTACGTTTCACTGAACTGGATATTGAAAGACGCTTTTGTGCATTCAGAATTTGAGAGTTATTGGTTTTGACCTAGGGGCTAAATATATAGTCATATACAAATCTATTTAGATATTTACTGATACTGTTTTAAAATCTGGTTCCATATTAGATTCAGTTGCATTATGAGGGGAACTCGAACAACTACTGTACTCGAGTAGTCGTTCTACGCTGTGTAGAACCTAGAAATATTATAGTAATTAAATCAAATATTCTAAAAGATTTTATTAAATCAATCATTCTTTACATTCGTTTCGGCCCAAAATGGAAATCTTGGCTCTTCTTGCTCTCATATCAGCCTAACACGGTCAACTACTGGAGGTAGGCCTCTCCATATTTTTTTGGGCGGGTTACTAGATGGTGAGCTCATAACTTTGTTGAAATGAACAGGCGCCGGTTGTGTGAAAATTTTCAAGCCGCCGCACTGTGTCGCGTCTAGACGCTAGCGGGACAAAAATATTTTCTTACTCAATTCGACTTTTTATGTATTATTAAAGCATTTTAGGCAATTTTAAGTAAATTTAAATGCTAAATGCACATAGATCGACACATGTTGTTAATGCACTGAAGAGTTCTCGTAACTTTCAACATTTTGTCTCTATTATAATCGACAATTTGTTCAATAACTAGCTGCGTCCACCTGCTTATTACTCCAGTAAAGCAAATGAATGATCTTTTTATAATGAAAAATAAATCATAAAAAATATAAGTCAAAGATGTGAATTGTTTATTCGTGATCGTCGTGCTCGTGAATATTTATTCTTTTGTTCCAGAATTACGAAAAATAAAAATTATTGTAAAACTAAACCATGAACAGTAACTGAAGAGCAACTACGAGCTCTTTTTTTTTCTAAATAATACCAATGTGAAGCAAATATTCATAAGTGCGGAGCCAGCGTTGTAGGAATCGTTCTTGACTCCTCGTTCATAGTAGACGGAGTGGCATCAGAAATGTAATACTTGTGTTCAATGTATGCCAGTAAATGTATTACATACTTTGACATTAATCATCGTCAGCAACAACAGAGACAGTACACGAATAAACCTTCATCAGTGGCGTTGATATTCTAAAACATATGCTTATACAGGCTTTGGTCAGATGTTTCATCACAACTCCAATTACTTACCAAAGTTTAATACGTGCCTATGTCATGTATAACACTTTTCTATTATTTTCAACTGAAATCTTACTTCTCTTTTAGCAGCTTTTATTAAAAATTGCCTGAAGTTTAATTACAGTTCAAGATTGAGTGTCAAAAATGTGTTCATCGAAAGGAAACTATGAAGCTTTGGGCTTATCTAAGCTATTTACTGATGGCACTTCGTTTTCCCCTTTAATTGAACACTTTCTAGTTTATTTCTATGAATGAAAAATGGATTTGAAGTTTACATAATAAGCTAAAGCTCGTCCGGTGTCAACTGCCAACATTCTTTAGTAAACTAACTTTTCTTTGGATTTTCACAGACCGACTACAACTTTTTCAATTTGTTTAGCAGCACTGCGATATCAGTCTTTAAGGTAGTTAGTTTTGCAGCATTAACAAGGTCACTTGCACTTTTCAAAATCCATAAGATCTCTAACTATGCATATCCTTATTTTTACTAAACAGTCATCTATGGATTTTTGGATTTTTATGCCGAATAGCCCTCTGATGATCTCGAAATATTACCCTGGTGTACACATAAACTGATTTTTATGCCACCATATAATGTTTTCAGAACACTTCATTGTGTCATTTAGGCTTTTTCGGCTTTTCATGTATTTTTTCAGAAAGTTTGAAGTTTTCATTTTCAGTTTTCTCTTAAAATTGTCAGGAGCTTCTAATATTTCATAATTATTTCATAAAAATTCATAAATCTAACTGTTTTGTTCAGTTTTTTTCGTGTTTCACTCATTCTTGGAAAAACTCCAAAGTAAAAGGGGTTAGGAAAAAAAAGCATTAATCAAGCTGCGGGGCTTTTCGGGGTCTAAAATATGCTTTAATCTATACCTGAATGTTGTAGTTAGAACATATATAAAAAAATGTAGCTGGATACCAGAGGATAAAAAAAGTTGCCGTCCTTTAAAGTTTACAGTTAAAGAAAAATATGGAAGATTTACTTAAACGTTTTCTAGCTAAAATTCTTTCAAAAATATCAAAAATAAAAATGTTTTTTTTACAAAAATGTATTATGAAATAGAGTACACACTTTGAGCAAAATGATCTATCACAAAAAACTTGTACTACTTTATTATAAATTGTTAATCAATGACGTCAAAAGTGTGCTAAAAACTCCTTTTGATCGAGTTACCTTAAACGCGAGATGCCAATGAAGGTGTTCTGCCTAAAAATAAGATTTGCCTAAAAAGCTGTTTGCCTTAAGTGAGAAATGCCGATTAAGCTGCATGTCTGAAATGTGAAGTCGACTAAGAAGCACATTGCCTAAAGCCTATGAAGCAAAATATTTAAGTGGTAAAATACCTACGCAGCAAAATGCCTAAGTAGTAAAATGTTTTCAAAGTAAAATACCTAAGCGGTTAAATGCCTTGTGTAATGTAATGTTTATGTCTGTAAATATTATAATCGTAGCATTGGTCACTTGAAAACTTTTCAGTCAATAATAGTGTAGGTAAGTACTGAGGTAATTCTTTTCTGCGCTGCCAATTTTGCTAAGGCTATGCAGACATTAAATTTATTATAGTACTAGCTGACCCGCGCAACTTCGTTTGCGCCACATAAGAGAGAGTATTACCTGTTCCCATCGCATTTACTCCCGTCGCGTTGCGTTTACACCCGTAGCGTCTCGTCGTTAATATTCAATACTTAGTGAGAGAGAGAGAGAGAGAAAGGTTTCTCGTCGCGTGTATTCCCGTCGCATTGTTTTTAAGAACAATTTCGTTTATGAAAGAAGTATCCCGTGGCATTATTGTAGAAAAAAATTAATTGCCATTAAAATGATTATTGTGCACCAACTCAAAAATAGACATACCTACCTACTATCGCGCAATTTTTTTAGAACTTTTTTAAGAGAAACAATTTTGCAGTACATATTTTTTACATAACTATAAATATTTACGCAGCACACGCAACGAAGCTCTGAAAAGGAATGACTTTTCCCCCGTTTTTGAAACATTTACTATTACTGCTCTGCTCCTATTCGTTGTAGCGTGATGCTATATAGCCTAGGACACTCCACAATAACGTAGCTTCCTATTGGTGAAAGAATTTTTAAAATCGGTTTAGTAGATCCCGAGATTACCCCTTACAATTTAACAAACACACAAACTTTACTTCTTTATAATATTAGTATAGATTTCAGGCAATCGGCTTCCTAGTCATTTTACATTTCAGGCATGCTACTTCATTGTCATTTCTCGTTTAGAGCAAACAGACCTCTCAGTCATCTTGTATTTCTGGCAAACTGCCTTATTGTTAAATTAAATTTAGGCAATGTGCTTCTTAGTCGACTTCATATTTCAGACATGCAGCTTCATCGGCATTTCTCACTTAAGACAAACAGCTTTTTAGGCAAATCTTATTTTTAGGCAGAACACCTTCATTGGCATCTAACGTTTAAGGTAACTCGATCAAAAGGGCTAAAAACGTGTCAATTTTTTTGATGAAAAATTAAGATTTCTTAATAGTGACTTCCACCCCCGATATTAGAACCTAGTAAGATGATAATCAAATCAATTCTAGTAGATTCAGGACCTATGGGGAGTCGTTTACGATTAGCCATTAAGGGAACCGGTAAATTACGTCATGAATTTTGTCCCGCTAACATGTACCTACTAGACGAAACACAGTGCGCCGTGCCCGCGTCCTCAAGGCCTGTAACTTAGCTTTACCACTGCCATTTCACCAGCAAGCGACCAACGACTTAACTTTTTTCCTGAAAAAATCTATCCCATTTATTTAGAATTTTTCACAACTCTCAAGGTGCCACAAATTTGTCACCCCCCTCGGGACAAACCCACAGATGAATTCTAACTAGCTTTTACTGTACCAAAATTTCCTTTGCGAATGAGAATTTGCCCGATTTCTGTGAAATTTGCCTTTCTGAAAAATTGCCGTTCTTAGAAGTTATCATTCAGTATTCAGTATTATTAATTTGCTTTTCCACAATGTAGGTAAAATCTTAATTTTCATTCTGTATTCATTCTGAGAAGTTGCTTCAACTAATATTCAAAGGCAAGGCAGGCTTCAGTGTTAGAAAGAATAAACGTCTCGTGTCCTAAATAATAAAGATGAATCAATACGATAAGCGAACTTCCTGTCGTCTCATAAGCTCCATATTATGTTCTGTATGTCTATTTACTCCAATTGTGTCATCAATAATACCAATCAAGTAACAAATCACATAATCATGTGGGTGTTGGTAGGCAGACCAATAAAATGACATTATATCTTTGGTACTTCTTACACGTGTCGTTTATACGAAAAAATATATCATTTTCTATTAACCATTTTATAAGAGCTTCGTTCGTCCAATTAGGCCGCCTTTGTACTCGTAGCACTTAATTGAAGTATAATCTTGTTGCTTGTTAGAAACGGGGAGAATTATGAGTGATGTTTATATGTTGTTGCTTTTTGAATATTATGATGACGTCAACGGCCTTTGGCACGTGTACCCTTCGTTTAATTCTGGCCATGTCCATGAAGGACACTTGTCTATAGATGACTGACAAGACAAGTATTATTTATTTAATACAATTATTATTATTTGTCAACCTTCGACGCAAAATATTTGGTGTTATTAGTTCCAGCTGTGTCTTTATCTCCTAAACGTAGGAATAATTTTGATAAGGTGTTCGTGATTAAAAGCATACCTATTAACTTTTTCATAATCATTTTAGGCTCTTATTCCGTTCAACTTGTTGACGCTGAATCGACTAGTTAACATTCAGCAAAGTTTCAAAAATATAAGTAGACGAGAAAAAATCCATACGTTACCAGGCTGTTTGATTAAAGCTCTTTTATGATTAAGCAAACAGGGCAGTTTCACACGCTCCTATGAGTCTGATGAATATATCTCTCCTTTTACACACCTTATGAGGCGTAAACAAACTTGCGAAGGTCAGTTAGTTCCAAAAATAAGAATCTAGTTGAGTTCCTCACAGAGCTCTTTTATATTTATTTATATAAGCAGGATTTCCTTTTCAAGGTATTGTGCATTATACTATTTTGTATCAGTATACAAAAGAATATTCTGTTTCCGTCGACTATATTTTTAGATTCGTAGGCTTTCAGAACATCAAAGCTAGAAATAGCCTGTTATTATGATTGAACGGACGGATTCGATAGTGCATTTCACTAGTTGAAATACGGTAGGTAGTCAGAGACTCGCACTAATAGATTAGTCATACCTTTACCTACGTGCGATCCTTTGTGAACGTTCAAGGATGGTATGTTTTGCTGCTATATACATTTGATTATTTCCTTCGAGAAAAGAATTGCAATTTTTAAGGGATGCTAGGCGTCCATTAAGAAAAACAGTTCGAAATTCCCCCTAAGGAAGTAATATAAAGTCTTAAAAAGTGTTATGCTCGAGAAGTTTGTCAAAGAAGTTGGTTAAAGAGTTCTACTAGGGAACTACGCGGATGAGATCGTTGGACAACGGTTAGCATTCTAAAAAGAATGTAAATATATCTCATTCAAACAAATTAAGACGACACAGTCATTGCGATAAAATAAAGATTATTTTAGTTTTTACTGTCACATCAAACGAAAGAGTTCGGCTTACTAAGAATGCGATGCGATGTGGGCAATCCCTTCAGCTTCTTTAGGGAGCAGCCGCCCATCTGACCCCCCTGAAGAGCCCGACAATACTAGGCGCTTCTTTGTTGCAGTGAAATTATCCTCCGGCCTATAGGTACTACGGTTTGGTTAAAGTGAGGTGGAACGTAGCGGGTTTTAGTGAATGGGACAATCTTTTGTCTGACATTTCACTTGAAGCTTCATGTAGTACTCCAGGCCCTATAGAGATGATGCTGTCCGTAGTAAGAATTTGCACATTCCCTGCGTTAAAAACAAAACTCAAGACGAGAGAGAGATTCTTCAGTATTTTTTTTTATACTTCTTAGGTGGCAGACAAGCTTATGGCAAACCAGAAGGTTGGCAACCGTAGCCTATAGACGTTTGCAACACCAGAGGCGCTACACACGCGCTGCCGACCCAGGCGCAGGTTGTGACGACCCACAGTTGAATTTTTCAAGCCGCCCGTAAGGCCTTCAACTTGGCTTAACGACTGTCATTTTACTGACAACCGGGACCAACGGCTTATCGTGCCTTCCGAAGCACGGAAACGCTCGTAAATAAATGTCACAAAGTGGTCCACGTGGTGGTCACCCATCCATATTCGGCCATAGTAAATGTTGCTTACTGCAGTGATCGTTTACAGAACACTGAGTCCGCGGGGCCACGAGCGCTTCAATTATAACGACAAATGCCTCTTTAGCAATGCTACATCACATATGTACTCATAACGGAATCCTTTCAGCAGAACAACCGTCGAATCAGTACCCGGCGGACAGCGCAAGCTCCGGCGGCGTGACTGCCAAGGTCGCAACTCCATGCAAAGTCTGCGGCGACAGGGCTTCAGGTTATCATTACGGCGTCACCTCTTGTGAAGGATGCAAGGTATGTTACAGTGTCTTTTTTTTTTTTTATACTACTTAGGTGGCAGACAAGCTTACGGCCCACCGGAAGGTTGGTAACCGTAGCCTATAGACGTTTTGCAACACCAGAGGCGCTACACACGCGCTGCCGACCCGAGCGCAGGTTGTGACGACCCACAGTTGAAATTTTTCAAGCCGCCCGTAAGGCCTTCAACTTGGCTTTAACGACTGTCATTTTACCGACAACCGGGACCAACGGCTTATCGTGCCTTCCGAAGCACGGAAACGCTCGTAAATAAATGTCACAAAGTGGTTCACGTGGTGGTCACCCATCCATGTCCGGCCATAGTAAATGTTGCTTACTGCAGTGATCGTTTACAGAACACTGAGTCCGCGGGGCCACGAGCGCTTCATAGCTTCATCTAATATAAACCTGTACAGACGAAATTCATACCTAATACGTAGAAATCACTGAAATTCAAACAGAACCATTGACGGATCAGCCAAATATTTGATAGATATCATTGACAAAGCTAATGGCTAGTAGGCTTTCAGTAATTAGCTCCAATATGTCTGCTCTTTTGCCATCGTTGGAAGCGAATTCCACTGAAACTCTCAAAGTGTGGGCGTGTTCGACAGACTCTGTTCCAAAGCTCGCATTATTAGAGCGGAGGTTTCCAACTAAAATTATATTTTATGAAATGTGGCCTAGATTTATTCTATTTTATATTTCGATATTTCTTTCTGATTTTCTGTATTAAAAGAAATTTAAAAACGCATTAAGTCAACCCTTACGAGAATTCATAATATAGGTATACTAGAACAAATTAAAATTGTACATATATCCGATATGCAACTGCCAAACACTCTACATTGTGCAAAATTGGTAATCTCCCCCGGTTTGTTAAATAAAAACGCTATGGAAAACGCTAATTACATAATACCCTATTGTAATTTGTAGTACTTCATGAAAGTCTAAACACCTAGAGGTCGCATCGTGTCACGTGACCGGACCACAAGCCGGGTGACCATAGAGAAATTTTAAAACAGGATAATGACGATCACGTTGCTCGCCGAACTTATAAATAATTTAATATCGTCCTGTAAACGTGAATTCTCTTTAGTCGGATCCGTCCCTTCACTGCTAACGATATTGCGCTTCGATCAGCGGTGATGAACAGTTGTCCCGCTTCACTTTTATATTTTTTTACGATCTTATTAATAAAAAAATGAGATTCAATATTTCTAGAAGCATTTTAGGTAATAAGTGATGGTGTTTAACTCGTGATATTGGTGTACAGGGGTTTTTTCGACGCAGTATTCAGAAACAAATCGATTATCGGTGCCTCCGCGATGGAAAATGCCTGGTCATCAGGCTCAACAGAAACCGATGTCAATATTGTAGGTTTAAGAAGTGCATAGCGGTCGGGATGTCTCGAGACTGTAAGTATTCTTTATTGTTTAGCTTAACACGCTTACCCCTAACGTCTTGTAGATTATTCCAACTTGTATGTTGTTCAAATGTTTGGAAGCAGAATTGTTTTAGAATAATGACATGAATCAGTGTTGTGATCAATGTTCGTAAGTTTTGAATGCAGCGGGTGCGAAAACGAAATTAATCTATCTAAAACATTTGCATGAGCCGTTACTTGTATAATGTTATATTTTGTCCCCGCAAACTATTCCTAAGGCTTTTACGTGTGTCAAAAGAGCTTGTGTTAGCTTGCTGCAAGTAGTCATTGACCGTTTTTATTGTAATATTATGAATATCAAACATTAATACAAAGTAAATAAAGTTCTAGGATTATTTTCAAGCAAACGTCTCAGTTTTGTATTACTTCGTGGATTAAAAAAGAGGATTGCAGCCGGAGCTTTTTGGCGATTATAGGGTGTCAATTTTCGGTGCTATTCCCAAAGAATGTCTAATGATAGTAATGATAAATGGACATTATTACTACTACAGTGGAGATTTACCGTGATATATAGGTTTTATACAGCTTCCCCAAGACCAGAATAGGGATTATAAAAATGTTTTCAAAGGAGTTAGTTTTTACACTATAAGAATTTTCTCAATTGGATTGTATTTTTCCTAAACTTAAAACATATTTTACTTTAAAAATCTTTGTAATCTTTGTAATACGACATGTAATATTAATATGTCAAAGTATCATACATATGAAATTTTGCTCACCTACTGATGACCATTATAATAATATAAACTGAATCAACACAATAGAAATATCTATCTGTCTGGGAATTTGAAGATTAGTGGGAAGACAGAGGCAATTAATATGCAGAGAGTGATCTAACACGAAAATTCCTGAATAGTCTACCATTGGATTTAACCCAATCATAGCTCTGATCTAGCTTTTAATATCAAAACGATGCCGCCGGCATACCTATGCAAGAATAACTGTCACATTCCCAGTGGCTCATAAATTGGCCTAAATATACCTTTTCATGCTACGTCTAAAAAGCTTAACGTTGTACTTTAGGAGGGTGAGCCTGATCTTGAAGGAAATAAAAAAAACTTTGTTGACTACTTACTTACATATTTTTATTGATACAACTACAAAAAATAATGTTTCACAGTTCCTGAGCAAACAACATACGCAGTCTTTTTTCTATTCGCGTGTTTCTCGAGGTAGGCAACTATTTAAATTATAAATTAAAAATATAACGTTATCATAGAATAATAAATAGTAGGTACTCGTAACCCTAAATAATTCATTCGGAGCTTCCGCGCTGTTTATGGGATATTTTTTTTATGTAAAACTATTTGTTGTGTAGGCCTGTAGTTATGTATGAGGTATTTAAAAGTTAATGTTTTGTAACAAAATGAAATAAATATAAATACTGTATTATGTAAAGTTCACTAGAAATGCATCTTTTAATAGAACATACGCCAAGTTAAATATGTAGTACAGACAGTAATCAATAATCAATAATCTATACTATCGATACTAATATTATAAAGAGGAAAGATTTGTTTTTTTTTGTTTTTTTGTTTGTTTGTTTGTTTGTAAGGAATAGGCTCCGGAACTACTGGACCGATTTGAAAAATTCTTTCACTGTTGAAAAGCTACACTCTTTGCGGTGAACATAGGCTATATTTTATTCCCGTATTCCCACGGGAACGGGAACTACGCGGGTGAAACCGCGTGACGTCCGCTAGTACTTAATACGGTGTGACCGCGACTGTTGCAATAGGTATACGCAAAACGTCGGGACGTGAGCAGTTCAAAAATTAATATGGAGCGATAAGCATTCGAAAACCATCAAACGTTACACCTAACCTACACCTAAGTACACTTATTTATATATACATTCAAGTCTTGTTCCCCGGAGAGATAGCGGACACTCCGCAAAAAACTTGCTGTAACTTACAAAAAGTGCTCTTTCCAGTAGATGGGCAAGGACACCTATTGAAATTCCTTCAAAAACCCCTTGATGGGATCGGAAATCGAACCTGTGATCTCAGCACGGTAGTGACATACATTTTCCACTGCGTTTGGAGGCAGTTAACCCTCCCCGGTGCATTTAATATTCGAGGTATAATTAAACATCGTGTTGACCAGCGCATTTCATTTTCCCTTTTGAATGGTATGTTGCTCAACTTTGCTAGACTTTACTTTCATATAGGTTTTAATTTAATACTGTGCGAGACCCGAGAATTTCAATGAGTTAGGGTGAGCCCTCTGTCTCTCGCGTCGTCATTGTCATTTTTGCAAAACGATTTTTGTGTGAGTTTTGTTCTACGGTGTTTCAGCTGTTTCAGTTGTTTTATTTATTGGATATTGTTGAGCGATGGTTCGTCGGAGCCGTGAGTCGGTATTTCTCTCAACATAGAACAGTTATGAGTCAATTATGAGTCACCAATACTTAATAATGACGTATCTACCCATAACATTTTGGAGTTTCGATTTATACTTATCCAGAAATAAATGAGAATAAAATTCAAGTAAAATATAAGTATTTACTTAGTATATTTGATTTTTTTTATAGATAAATATACCGCTCGTAGCTCCCAAACGTTTGAACATAATACAATTATATAATTACCTTCATATTTTTAGTTACTATTTAAATTTGTCTAAGTAAAACCAGGCAAATTTTTATATATTCATTTACATTTTATAATGTATTTGAAATATTATGTTGACAAAACGTTTTATTTCATTGAACCAATTTAAATACGTAAATTTACAAATTAAGCACAGTACCTAACCCTATTCACGCTAACTATGAAATAGGACATACAATACTGAATCTATAACAGGATATTAAATTTGACTCAGAGTGTGAGCACTGGGCGGAGGCAATGCGCAATAAACGGCTCTATTACCAATTGTCAGTAAGAGGCGTATCCGAGTGCGCTGCACTGCCATTATAAGTAGATGCACTGACCTATTTAGGCTGCAGCGCACTCGGCCGCTGTATTTTAATGACATACCTTCCCCAGCCGTGCGGTACGGCCGCGTGCCCAAACGCCCACGGGAGACAGTACCGCCCGACAGTACACCCGATACGAACAAGAACCTCAACGCCGCATCAGCAGCACCCGTTGAGGTCATGGATCAAGACGTGCTGCGACACGACTTTGGCAAGGAACTGGTCAAACTTGTAACCGCTGCACACCATTGTAACAACAGTTATACGGCTGAATTGAAAAGGACACTGCACCACCACACGATATTACTTAAAGATGAAGAATCAGACCATGAAGGTATGCTTTTCATTTTGTAGGTGTAACTTTTCCCAATAATGGGTGTCGATTAGCTGAGATGATAATTTTGTTAAAAAATTAGAATGAAGGGGAGTTAATTCCGATATTTATATTCTCGATTGAACTTCGATTTTTTAGATTAAATTTTATTTCAAGGTACAGACATACAGGCAGATAACACAAGTCCACAAAAAAATAAAATTTGGACTGTTTCGATTTTTTGCTTTTGGGTGTGCTGAATCCGAAAATTACTTTGTTTTGTCTTAGTATGTCACGTTTTCTGGCAATGTAGGTATCTCGAATCTATAAATATTTGGCAAAGTGGAGTTTTTACCACCCCTATAACTTAAGAACGGGTGCGTGATTTTTGTAGTCTTCGATTTGTTGAATTAATTGTCTCCATCCAGAATAGATAAAAGCATCTAACAAAATAGGATTTTCCAAAAAAAAGAATTATTATGGTGATCCTAGCTGACCCGCGCAACTTTACCTACGCTTGTTGCGACATCACACACAATTTTTTTTTGTTTTTTTAGTACTAAAATATAAATGTTCAATACACATAAACCTTTCTCTTAAATCCCTCTATCTACTGTTGAAAACTGCTCCGTCGAGTAGTTAAAAAGATCTAAGTGAGCAAACGGCGGAAGCAATTTAATTTTGTCCTACGTAAAGATGAAGTTCGCCAGGACCACTAGTTAAAGACAAACTACTTTTTTTTTAAATTTATTTCCATCCTCTTGGTAAATTCGGTTACCTTACTGTTCACTCACATCTTCCAACTTTTATTTATTTATTCATGTATTGGAAAGTGATCGAGAAGGGAATGACGAAAATTTACTTTTACTCATTGAGCAACCTGTAGCTTTGAAATCCTTTTAACACATAACAAATCCCTATGACTTCTTTACAGGACATTCACCATTTCCTCTGAAAGTCATTAAATTATGGACTGTATACATTCAAAAAACGGGATTATGAAAATATTATTAGCCTAAAACCCCCATTTTTATAAAAAAATAGCATTTTGCAAAATTCCGACGTGTTGGAATTTTTGAGTAATTTTTTTTCGTTTTCAGAACACCTTTTTACATTTAAATCAGTTGTAGGTACGGACAATTTTTTTTCTGCACAACTGAATTAGCATTGATAGTAGATACACTCTTAATTATATATTACTAGTTACTAGTGCTCCCCCGGCTAGGAAATGAGCAAATCTAAAAAATATTAATTTGTTCATCCACGGACCTAAAATTCTCAAAGCATTATATAAGATTCAAATAATTCATCGTCATCGTAAAAATAACTCCTGTGAGGAGTCCTTTGTAATCTTTGCTGATGCTCCGAAGATTAGCGGAGACATACAAACAGACAGAAAGACTGACCTGACATAGCTATATTTTTTATACAATTTAAAATATATAGGTATATCTGTAATTTTCAAATCAAATGCAGGCAATACAATTTATTTATTCGTATAGATTACATTCCACTCGGCGGCGGCGGGTATAGTGTGTACATAGGTACTTATGTCAAGTATTGGTTTGATCGAGCCGAGATATAGGCGACCAGAAACTATATTTTCATTTTTATTATGCGAACTTCAATATTGAGGAAACGAACCAGAAAAAAAACACTACAGACTTATTGAATCGGACGATTCGAGCGCATCTCTATGATTTTGTCAAGTACGGACTCTGCCTTCGTATCTGTATTTTGTATTCAAAATCCAAACAAGTTTCGAAAGGATTTGTTGAAACATTTTGATAATAGGTAACTGAAGTCAATTTTGTACTTTCCTTTTAGATACTTATAGTTAATATTGAAAATAGAGTTCGTTGTAACAAAATGAAATTTTGAGGAAGCCACAGATTATGAAACATATCACATTATTACGTTTTTGAAAATAGTACGCAGGCGAAACCAGGAGCGATTTTTTGTAATTACATAATACGACAGTGTGTCAGATGGTAGTTAAATGGAAATATACAAAACTTTCTCCTCATAGGTACAAAAGTTAGGCTGAATACAATGAAAAGTTCCGGATGAGCCCGGATCCCGGATATAGAATTTTGTGGAGCTCTATTTAGCCTGTTGGTTCCTGTTTACGACAATAGAGCTTTTTGCACCCGTGTCTTGCTTTTTTATTAATTTGCTACCGACTTTCTACATATTAACCTGGACTTTGCTCAAAGCTACGAGTTTATCACATTTGAAACAATGAGAGCGGATGACAACAGTCACTCAATGAAAACATACATTTCGATTTTTTGTTTATACCTGCTTTTATGGCGCCTGAGGATTCGAAACTACATATTAACGATATTTATAGGCAACCAAATTTTAAGAGTGGGTACAAAATCAACAATGAATAAAATAAATTTATAAACCTCATGCGTTGTTGATTGCCTTTCCCAAAATAAACCCCGCATGTTAATATTGCAAAAATTGTGAGCTTATTGCACGAAGTCAAATATTTTGCTGCGTTCAAAGTCAAATTGTGCTGTAATGAGTTGTTACAGAGTTTTTAAATACTGTAACAACTCATTACAGAGAATGAGAGAACTGTCATGTTTATATTGAATATTTACAGGGCAAGGATTCAAAGGCAAGGAAATTAAAACGTTAAAGCCGCGTAATATTTGTTCAGAAACTGTTTTCGAATGTAATATTTAAACGCCATGTTACACAGCTGAAAACTTTCACCTTAATATGTTTATCTTGTCTGTCAATGGGAATACCGTATTTGCTCTAAAAGTGGTTAAAAATTTAGTTTTAATGATTTAGAAAAATGTGTTCATTAACAGTTCATTAATACAGAGGGTTAGGGCTTGGTTGCGAAGTGTTAAATCAACGATATAACAGTCGCC
This sequence comes from Miltochrista miniata, assembly GCA_933228765.1. Taxonomy (NCBI): domain Eukaryota; kingdom Metazoa; phylum Arthropoda; class Insecta; order Lepidoptera; family Erebidae; genus Miltochrista; species Miltochrista miniata. The sequence continues at coordinate 17,572,147 of OW121747.1, read as the reverse complement.
AAAATGGTTTTCATTTAAAATTATTTCGGTTTTGTAAAAATCTGGTTTATAAATAGACATCATTTTATAAAACTGAATAATTTCTTTGTCTTATACAATCCACGAGTCCTTTTTGGCAAGACTAAACCCAGCATGTTTATTTGTCACCTACTTTTAACACTTCGATGTAATAAACATTTAAGTATGTTTTTACAGCGAAGGGTTAAAAGTAATAAGAAGTCATAAAGTCTCACTGCATAAAGAACTTAGTTATTTACGGTATTACAAACAAATTATTAGCCCCCAGAGATTCATCGACATAAAATTACAAAAATACTCTACCACTTTAGGAGCTATGTGTGTTGTTTGCACGAATATTGTCGCTTCCACGAGTTCTCCTTTGAGCTGCTGAAACTTTAATTGTAGACCAATTAGTGCATTTTGCTCATTGCCCCCTTTGCTCGTAATTTGCATTTATTTAAAAATCAGATGTGAGTATGAGTACCTTACAAAACAATATTTAAATACAGGGTGTAACATTCGGAACGGTCAGTATAGTCACTAACATTTACTATTATGTTTCATATATTTTATACATGAAACACATAGTAAATGTTAGTTATTCAAATAGATCTAATGTAAGTTTTGTTTTTCAAAACGACCGGGTACGATTCCCGAACTGTGCAAGAGTTATTTTTGAAATCTATGTATGCGGTTCTTCTCTTATCTAAAATCGATGACATGGTTCCTAAGAACAGATCTTTGTATGATTATATGGGTATGACCGGTCCAAATGTTACATCCTGTAGGTAAATGTAAACCTATTAATTTGTAGTCAGAGAGGCAAAGGAGAACTCCGCATTCTTGCTGCGCTCTTAAAGAGCCTTTCGCAGAATTCTTGTCGTATAAAACTTTAAGTAGTATAGTAGTTTTAGTTAATTTTTTTTTTGTAATAATTTATTTAGCTAGCGGAGGAGAGGAGGCAGCTAGCTCCACCACTGATCGCTCCACAGATGTGAGATCCATACTGTGGTATAACTTGGCTCTGCGTATGACCCCTTCAGTATCGCAGGTCGTCGAATTTGCAAAACGGCTCCCAGGATTCCCCGTCTTGCTACAAGACGACCAACTGATTCTTATCAAGGTAAATCTTAATCGTAGGTATAGCTGACTGTGCGATAAGCTAGCGTTTTTGAATGCCCACTTTGTAACACCGTAACACCCAATTTCGCTGCGCGGTTGAATGTTATCACAATTTTAATACACTCGAGAGCAATGAATCCGGGTCACTTAAAGAATGTTAAAAATCTCGGAAACTAAAAATGATAGGTTAATGCAATAAATTGTATTTAATAGACAATGTAATACTCCTTAAATGAAAGTAAAAAAAATATGAGTCACCATACATTTTATTAACACAAAATTACATAAGGAAAAAACTGCCGATCTCTCCTTAAAACAAAAATAGGAAACATGAAATTTTTGAACTTTATTACGATTTTCTTGAATTTTAATACTTCGTATTGCCTCCTCGTGCTTCCATTACTGCGTTTACGCGGTTTGGCATGCTGTACACCAAGTTCCTTATACGATTTTGGGGAATATTCTCCCATTCCTCTGTGAGAGCAATTTTGAGCTCACGAAGCGTGATTGGGGGAGGGTTTCGTTGTTTTACGCATCTGCCTAGCTCGTCCCAAGCATGCTCGATCGGGTTGATATCCGGGCTGCGCGCTGGCCACTCCATACGAGTAATGTTCATCTCTTGAAGGTAGTCATTCACAATCCTACCTGTATGAGGTCGGGCATTGTCATGCATAAATATAGCATCCTCACCTAAATTGACCATAAATGGACCAACGTGATCATTGAGGATTTCTTCCACATATCTTACGCTAGTTAAAGAGCCGTTTTCTATGATCACCAGCTCTGTGCGACTTTCAGAAGAAATTCCGGCCCACACAAGTACAGACCCACCACCGTAGGCTACTTTTTCTTCGATGCATGCTTGCTTGAATCTTTCCCCTGGTCTTCGATACACTCTGTGTCTTCCATCGTGCTTGTAGAGCATAAATTTTGATTCGTCGGAGAACATAACTTTTGAGCAATCTTCAATACTCCAATTTACGTGGCTCTGGGCATACCTTAGTCTCGAAATACGATGCCCACGCTCCAGTTTAGGGCCGTTTGCAGGTCTAAGGGGTTTTAAGTTAGATTCAGCAAGCCGACGTCTTACTGTCCATGCACTTGGGTTACTTCCTCCGAGGCGTCGAAACTGATTGGTGAGTTCAGTTCCTGTGAGAAAGCGATTTCGAAGCATGGTGTTCACCAAGTATCGGTCTTCTCGTGCTGTGGTACACCTGGTTCTGCCCGTTCCTGGTCTGCGTAGGTTAGAACCAGTTCCTTCGTAACGTCGGAGAACTCTTTGTACTGTTGACAGCGACACACTGACAGTCCTGGCTGTATCGCGCTGACTCCGGCCGGTTTCCAGCATTGTAAGTATTCTGGTGCATTCTTCAGGCGTAAGCGACATAATTTCAGCTTGATTAATGAATATAGAGCACTATCAACATGGTTTATGTACCTACATAAATGACAGATTACAAACAAAAGCAACACCAAATGCTGTAATTTCGTAGTTCCATCTTCGAAAGTGGCCCTTTTTCAAATTTGATTTTTTTATGATATAACTTTACAAAAACTAAGAAGTTTTAATACCTTCATTTAAGGAGTATTACATTGTCTATTAAATACAATTTATTGCATTAACCTAGCATTTTTAGTTTCCGAGATTTTTAGGATTCTTTAAGTGACCCGGATTCATTGCTCTCGAGTGTATAATCAAGTCAGACAAAATATCAAGTTTTGATTTCACAATAATAAATATAAAGAAATGATAATGTGTTTTAATACACGATGAATACCACATTTAATTTTATTACAAGTTCAATAGTGTAGAAATAATTAGAAAATTACCAAGAATTTACCTCAATATACAGGGACTAGAAAGCAGGAACATGAAAAGATAATTTAATTTAAAGCCTCTTGTGTTTATGCTTTTATAGAAACTGCACTTTGAGGGTACCTACTTATAACTTCATACTTGTATATGTCCTCATTTTACGTAAGTAGTCAATTTTAAAGCAAGCTTGTTTTATGAATATTCAGTCTGCATAACTTACCTACGAAGCCTATCTTAGCTCGTTAAAAAATAAAATAATGTATTTTTTCAAGTCAAAACTTGACATTTTGTACTAGACAGACAATGTACTCCATTCACTCAACACAACTTTCAGAGCCGGAGATGTGACTTCATATTAGAAGTTACTTGCAGACTAACCAACCTAATTGTCTACAGGCAAAAAGGATCCCCTATTGAATAGTGTATGTCACAACAGACCGTTGCCACAAGCGCCAGTTCAAACTCCACCTAGGATTTTCAATTTTGTAAAATTATGTTCGGTTCACCTTTGTATTACACTGTTACAACTCAATATATTTTATTGTATGGATATTAGAGTAACCATAATCGTATCGCATACTACCCGTTCGCTCTAACTTTGCCGCTGGCGTTGAGGCGTATACCCGAATTGTTAATTAGAGGAAGTAAATTGACAGTAGCTAATGTCACTTCGTCATAGAAAATAAGCAACATTGTATGAAGAAGTGACATTAGTTGCTGTCAATTTACTTTATCTAATTAAAAATTCGACTTTAGTATGGAGCCGAGCGGCAAAGTTAGAGCGAACGAGCAGTAGTAAATTACATTTACTATGACTTTATACATTGTATAAAGTCAATACAATGTCTAATGTGTAAATGTAATTACTATGCGATACGATTATGGTTACTCTAATATCCATACAATAAAATATATATAGAGTTGAACGAATAAAATGTCTTGAACGAACAGCCGCAACAGTTGTTCTCAGAGGGAATAAAGTCCTCTTTGATTATTCTGGCAAAGAAATTTGATTCAATGTAATAGTTCATCGCAAAAGTAATAATTCATCGCAAACGTCTTTGGCGGTTTGAACTGGTAAACCGAACCTGCAAGTTGAACAGATAAAGTATTCCCCTTGAATGGGAATTAAACCACAATTGCCTTTGAGAGACGAAGTGCTAACGTTCCGGACACTTGACTGTTAAAAATATATATAAATGTGTGTGTAAAGGTGAATATGAACAATTAGGATGACGGTTGTGTAAAAAAATGAAAAATAATTTCATCTTTCTTTTTCTCAAGTTCATAGCTGCTAAATGCAGCTATAAAACTTGATACATCTCATGCGACTGTATACCTATTTAGAACTTTAAATTATATTTAAGTGCTTTTGTGAGCTATAGCGACTTTGTTCATTATAAATCATCACCATCAATCGCGTATATTTTCAAAATGCCAGTTGTTGTGAGTGTTGCCTGTTCGCAGTTGGGCTTCTTCGAGATCTGGCTAACGAGGGTGACGAGACTCTCAACCCCAGAACTTATCGTATTCGACGACGGAACAGCTTTTACACACAACCAGCTGGCGATCATTTTCGATGTAAGTATCTCTACCTACCATACCTAAGTATTATTTAAAGAAGTTATACATAATCTAAGTTTTCTAGTGTCCTATTATTCGGTTCCTAAAGTTTGTTGTAATTTTTTTACAGTGTAAATTAAGAATAGTTCCTATTGGCATGCTAACTTTTTAATTTATTTATATTTGTATACCAGATGGCACTTGTGGCTCCACCCGTGTGGAATTTCGGGATTTATTTCGGGAATAAAAAGTATGTTATTCCGGACTATACTTAATTTTTCATTGAAACAAATTTCGGCCTATTTCTTTCAGCCATGAGAGCGTGAATGAGTAGGTACTCATATTCACAAATCTGTACCCACTAACCTTCGCATTTAAAATGTTAGAAAAAATATGGCGATAAAGACAACTTAACTGGCACAAAAGATGGTTCTGACCTTATGAAATATTTTAAAAGTTACAGAATATTGTATGGTTTAAAAAGATGGCATGGGTCATAAGCTCAGATTATAGAACAAAAGCCAGATGGAGCATTATGCGTCCAACTCGACCCAACAAAGCAAAGCCTTTAGGTAGAACACACAAAACTTCCTATTATTAAACATGAATTTACTATCCTCTCATTTAAAAATAGAAAGAATTATTAATTTGTTCCAACAGTACGTGTTTATTTTTTCATTTGAGGCTCACACATGGCAATGAGTTCGCCGGCCTGTGGATAAGCTTCGGTGAATTTCAGATTATCAAGGCCACTCTTTTAAATTTGAAGATAAAACATTCTTTTATCCAGTTAGCGAATTAAAGATAGGTCTAAGTTTTCGTGCTGTACACACTCGTGATGAAGTATACTGATGCATTTAATTGATGGAACTTGCTACACATATTGAAAACTTCACTTGTACCTACTGTTACACAATATTTTTTTATTATTCAATATTGTTTATGTGTTCAAAGTGTAATTATGATCTAAATAAGTAAAAGCCTTTGAGAATGCCAAAAGGCGAAACCGGTTAGGTATTATAATCTATACTAATATTATAAAGAGGTAAAGTTTGTGTGTTTGTTAAATTGTAAGGGGTAATCTCGGAATCTACTGAACCGATTTTAAAAATTCTTTCACCAATAGAAAGCTACGTTATTGTGGAGTGTCATAGGCTATGACGAATAGGAGCGGAGCAGTAATAGTAAAGGTTTCAAAAACGGGGGGAAAAGTTATTCCTTTTGAGAGCTTCGTTGCGTGTGCTGTGTAAATATTTATAGTTATGTAAAAAATATGTAATAAAACATTGTTTCTCTTAAAAAAGTTAAAAAAAAAATTGCGCGATAGCATGTGTCTCTCTTTGGGTTGGTGCACAATAACCATTTTAATGGCAATAATTTTTTTCTACAATAATGCCACGGGATACCTCTTTCATAAACGAAATTGTTCTTAAAAATAATGTGACGGGAATACATGCAACGAGAAACCTTTCTCTCTCTTTCTCTCTCACGTAGTATTAAATATTAACGACGAGACGCTACGGGACTACACGCAACGCGACGGGAGTAAATGCGACGGGAACAGGTAATACTCTCTCTTATGTGGCGCAAACGAAGTTGGGCGGGTCAGCTAGTAATAAATATTTTCGAACAGTACAAGTGAAGTTTTCAATATTATTATGATATTTTTTTTGGTTTATGTGGGTGAAGAAGGGCCACAGTTCATGTGAATTCACCCTCTGATACTGAGCCGCAGGTAAGGCCAGAGTCAAAGCAGTGGTTAAAGTCACAGTAACCCGGCAAAAGAACTCTCTGAAATGGGACTCCCCTTGGGGGGCCCGAGAGCTGCACTGATCTCGGGAGTCTCCACAGATATCAGAAAAAGAGTTTTTGTGAGGTTCTTCTAAAAATAGTGAAGATTTGTTTCTATCTTTAACCGTCTTTTAATACTTACTTCATAATTTTAAGATATCACTGCCCGTACGAAGCTTTCAATGTTTAGGAGATCGTTTTTATTTGAAAAATAAAAGCCAGGACGGGGTCGCCATATGACAAAAAAAAATGATATACAGGAAAGTAACATGATTAAAGCCAGCGATTTTTAATTTAGTAGACTCGACCCTTTGACGTCGGATGCAAGACAATTGCAGTGTCTCGCCTGGGGTGAAATTGAAATTTCATTGTAGGACCCATCATCGATATAATAATTTGCAGGTAACTGGTCCCCTTTGCCTCGATGCTAATTACTTGATACTGTCAACCAAAGGCTTTTAGGGGGTCTAATCAATAAATGAAATGGAGCTTCTCATGTTCAATTTTTGTACTCTTTTTAAAACTGACCTGTTATTTTTCATATAGGTAGGCACTTACGGAGTCTAGACGTTAGAACTTTGCAAAAGAGGAAAATGTATTGTTTTGAAATGGTAGTTACAAGAAGAAGAAATTAGTCCCCTTTTTAACCGACTTCAAAAAAAGAAGGAGGTTCTCAATTCGTCTGTATGTTTTTTTTTATGTGGGTATGTTAAGCGATATGGTTGGGAGCCCCGGGTAAGCCCTCGGAAGGATGTCCCAGGGCTAGAGATGAAAATGACCAAAGTGACTGAATTTGACTGACTGTCATTTACGGTCAAATTGGTCAAAAACGGTCATTTTGCAGTGAAAAAGGGTCATAAACAGTCACTTTGATCTTGAGTGCTTTTTGATATTTATTTTGAACTAGCTGACCCTCGAAACTTCGTTTACGCCACATAATGTGCACGAAAGGAGAGATACCTAATTCTTCATCAGACTTGTCAAGCACCGTGTGAAACAGCCCTGTTTGCTTAATCGTAAAAGAGCTTAAAGATGAAGAGAAGATATTCTAAAACCATTCAGTCCACGCCTTCGGCGCGGACTATTAGAATTATTTTACAATAGCCTTAATCATAAGCTCTTTTATGTTTAAACCAACAGGCCCGTTTAGATTTACCCTCTCATTGAAAGGAACCCTTGAATTCTAGGTTCGGCGAAAGTTGAGATGCCTCTAATTTCTGAACTACAAACCCCTCAATCTTGAAACTTGGGTCGAAAAATCCTTAAAGTACCTACCTACTCCCTTTTCAATACTAAAAAAATATTTGAAATCGCATCACGTGTTGAGAAATTACAACTGAAAAACCATTTTATCTTTAATCCCCTCTCGCGCAGGAACCGCGCAATACAAGGTTCTAGGATACTTCTGATCTCGAATCAAAAGTATCCTAGAACCTTTCTCGGGATATAAGCTCAAAATGTACTAAGTATCATTCAAATCGGTTCAGTAGTTTCGGCGTGATACTTATTCGGGATGCAGACAGACAGACATGAAACGTTTAAATTACATTTTTGGCTTCAGTATCGATTAGAGAACGCCCTCCAATTAAAATTTTCAAATCATCGTCCATGTACAGACTCCCGACCTTCTACAGTTTTATTATATGTATAGACTAGCTGACCCTCGCAACTTCGTTTACGTCACATAAGGTTTGCTAATGGAGCTAATGCTTCTTTATCAGACTCATCAAGCAGCGTGTGATCCCCGCCTTCGGCGCGGACTGAATTGTTTTACAATAGCCTCCATCATTAAGCTCTTTTATGATTAAGCCAACACGCCCGTTAAGATTTACCCTCACATTCAACGAAACCCTTGAATTCTATGTTTTACGAAAGTTGAGATGACTCTAATTCCTGAACTACAAAACCCTCAATATTGAAACTTGCGTGAAACAATCCTTAAAGTACTCTATTGATAACACTGAAAAATATTTTGGAATTGGACCACGCATTGGAAACTTACAACGAAAAAAACCTTTTCTCTTTCATCCCCTCTCCCAAAGGAACCGCGCAAAATATCGGGATCAAAAGTATCCTAGAACCTTCCTCGGATTATAGGCTCTGATTGTACCAAGTTTCATTCAAATCGATTCAGTAGTTTCGGCGTGATACAGACAGACGGCTTCTGTATCGATTAGAGAACACCCTACAATTAAAATTTTCAAAATATCTTCCATGTACAGACTCTCGACCCTCAACAGTTTTATTATATATACTTAGATTATACTGAAACGGTGCCCCCTGTCGGGAAAAATTGGCATAATTAGTCACTTTAATAGTTAGAATTAATAGTAAGTATAAGTCAAATTGATTGAATTTGACAATAAATGACCGGTCAAATACGGTTTTTGACAATCGTGACTGGTCAGATTCAGTCATTTTACATCTCTACCCAGGGCTCAGATATTAGTCTCTAACTAGCCCACGATAAGTATATAAATTATGTTGTAGCTGGTCATTTGTTATACAGGTTCGTTTAAAACATCCCAACATTTTATTGGGCTGCTACCGTTTTTAGGCTGAAAAATAAGATCTCTCGAGGAACATGCTATTTTATAACGGAAAGTAGTCGGCCGACTTTAATCACGTTTTTATCGTCTCCGAACCATCTGGCCACCAAATTTCATCACCAGTGGTCAATTGGGACGAGACTATTCCCATTTCATCACTAGTGGTAAAATGGGACAATTTTGACCATTGGTACGTTTATATAGGTCCACTTTTTGTGGTATTTGATCACCATACCTAGATATGAAAAAGCAGCGCCTGTCATTTGGTGTTCAGACAGTCCGAGGGGTTTAAACGACTGTGCGTATCTACACAGTTGCTTCTAAATCTAAAAAGATAAATTTTCTTTTTTCAGCAAGAATTCGCTACGGCGATGATGAATTATATTTGGAACGTAACGAAACTTCAATTGAGTGAAGAGGAGATGGCGTTGTTCACGGGCACCTTGCTGCTGTGCTCGCAGAGACCCGGCCTCGGGGACCCGCAGAGCATCAGCGGGTTGTATCACGCTATTAATGAAGCACTACAGAGTATTGTGAGTATTGTAATAAATACCTACTTGCTAGTTTCTTTTCCCTTCCTCCGAGTTCAAATTTATTTTACGAGGAGCACCTAAATGGATATCTCGATACGCTGCTAAATGACCTCTTCTCATCAATAAGTTCTTTGTTACTTTGTTACTTTTAAATTTAAAACTATTTAACTATTTAAAAAGAGATGATAGATATTTAGCTGTAACACCAAAAGATCCGTGATGTACAGGAAAAAAATGATATACAGCAAAGTAACATGATTAATTTGAAAAAGAATTGTTACCAGTCGGTTTTTAGGGTTCCATTCCGTTTATCAGTCAAAACCCTTTATCTTGTGAACGTGTGCCACTATCGAGTTGAAATTAACATCATATAACTCAGGTTTACATACTCGTGAAGCTGTAAAAAACCAATTTCCAACGTTAATGCAGAAAAAGAGGCCGTTTATTTCGCAAAAAAAAAACATATTTTTGGGACTCCCAGGCAGGGAATCAAAATTAGTAGAGTAGGTACTTACTTCCCGTTGACCTAGAACTGTGAAATTTGAAAGTAATATTGTCATAAATGACAAGTACCTACTTATTAGGAAAAAAAACCTTTGTAATTAAATCTTTAATGATATGGTCTTACTTATTAGGAAAAAAACCTTTGTAATTAAATCTTTAAAAATATGGTCTTACTTATTAGAAAAAAAACCTTTGTAATTAAATCTTTAAAAATATGGTCTTACTTATTAGGAAAAAAACCTTGGTAATTAAATCTTTAAAAATATGGTCTTACTTATTAGGAAAAAAACCTTTGTAATTAAATCTTTAATAATATGGTCTTACTTATTAGAAAAAAAACCTTTGTAAATAAATTTTTAAAAATATGGTCTTACTCATTAGGAAAAAAACCTTTGTAATTAAATCTTTAAAAATAGGGTCTTTAAATTAAGTACGTGATCAAAAACGGCTTTTCGATTCCTGAGCTACCCGTACCTGCGTGAAAAATTTGTAAGTACAGAACTCTCACGTAAATGATCCAATTAAAAATGAAAAATCTTTATTCATCTAGGTCACAATGTGTCAGATTCGCAACGCAATCGGTATTATCTTAGATCATCTAACCACAGGATGCGCCTTACTTAAGCATTGTTTTCTGCCATTGCACATGACCATTTGGTCTTTTGGCTTTATGAAAAGCCTGTACATCAGTACATCATTTTATATGATTAAACTAGTACATTACATTGTAGTTGACTGTACAATAACAATTAACACACAACAGCCATTACGCGTTTGTCGATTAATACATTTTTAAATGCAATGAAATTTTATATGTCTTTGTGTTTCCCCCTTCACTTGTATGAAAACTGGCAGAATATTTTTGTATGCGGTGGTTCGCAAAGGCTAGTCCCGTGTTATATGGTCTAAGGGTATTATAGTCGTAGAGCCGGAGAGAAAAGTACCTGGCAATAAATTTTACGCTTTTTATTTTCTTTTTAAACTTCCAGTAGATAATTATAAATTACTAGCTGTTACTAGCTTCGCCCGCGTACAATTTATTCCCGCGGGAACTTATTCCTGGGATAAAAAGTAGACTATTATATCGTCGGTCGGATTCATTACCGGAACATTTCCGAAATGACGTGTTTTGAGTTAAATATGAGGTTTGGTAGAGAATCCTAAAATCTATCTAAATCACTAACAGTATAACTCAAATTTTAAATCTAATTGTCAGAAAAGTGCTAAAACCAATAAGGAAATATAATTTTTTATTATCTTTCCGCATGCTGTATTAGATTATTTCGAAATGTTCGATTGGGATTTCGAATATCTACATTTAATACTAGTTTACCACTAGTTCATCAACGGTATATTTTGAAATGTTCCAGTATGACTTTGAAATTTACAGTAAGAAATAAGTTTTCACGTGGTTTGTGCCATTGGCGCTCTGAATGCTATGTGAAGTATTTGGATCAAAGATGTTGTAAGAGCTTTTCAAGTGAGTTCATCAATCAGTCAAATCGGCCTATGAGTCCACTGCTGGGCTCTCCCAAATTACGCCACAATATACAGTCCTGCATACACAATGCACAATAAACATATTAAGGTTGATTAATAAAACGTCACTTTTACTCTTTATAGTCAGGCACACGAAAACATGGCGTTTTACTAATGCCTGAATACTAATGTACTGTTTATTAATCTCCATCACCTTTCGGTGAAGGGAGGTGAAGACAGTAAAATAATTTGAAGGGTAGTGTGCTGTCTTTCATAAAGCAACTTGTTTCATGAAATAAGAAAGCACGACAAAACGTGTTAGTAACCGACGTAGCTCGCGACGATGCTACTTGAGTACTCTTGGAAGTATACCGCCTGGTACACTGGTTTATGAATGTCCAGGGTCCGAAACTCCCTCCAGAATTGGCACTGTGTAAATCAAATTTTTGTTTTGAAATTTTTACACCAAGGGTGCCTCGTCGTCCATGGTCGCGTAAAAAGGTAAACTTTCTTCTTGACACTCTGGCCAAACTACCGGTTTAAGTAGCGGCCAGATACCAAAGTGTCAAAATTTATCCTCGGTATCTTTGGAAAGGACCAGAATCCTTAACTGCCAAAAGCGTAACCTGCTAGTTGCTCACTAGCTCTGCCGTATCACATCATCATCTAACGCTCTCCTTCAGGTATCACATCAGCACCACCACCGAGTTCACTGGCTTTCCGTGTGTCAAGTGTCACTGCCCGTACATCGCATCAGATCACATCTGGCATTGAGTTGCCACCATTGACGATGGCAGAGGACTGCTTGCAATAGTCGTCGACCCAGAAATGAGTTTCGAAGCAAAACATTTCGTGTTTGTGTTGGGCTTTGTAAATCAGTGATCCGTCGGCAGAAATTGCACAGCTAAAACTGATTGGCTGTGTGATTGCAAAAAATATGTGAACTAAACAGAAAAAACACAGCGAAAGAAAAGACATACTCTCTTTTTCGACCCCAATGTTATTACAAGAGTGTACCATAAGTATTACGTAAGCTTTCAGGCTGCAGATAACGTTGAATATGAAGAGCATGACTAATTTAAAGTTCATACTTATGGACTCTTGAGTCCAACTGCAACCACCGGAGCTGTAACGTGTCCGAAACGTCGGTGCATGTACCTAAGTAAAAGTATCTCGCGTGAAGTCCCGAATTCTATTATTACGAGTGTACAAAATCGCAATAGTTTTAAAAAATAACATTAGCAAAACGTACAGTCCAACCATGATCACAGGCGCTGCATCGTGTCCGAAACGTCGGTCCATTTAAGTAAAAAGTATTTTGCGTGAAGTCCTGAATTCTTTAAGTGCGACTGTATAAAACCGCAATAGTTAAAAATAACATTAATTTAGGCTTTTATATTATAAAATTGAACTACAAACGACTTCAAAACTGATTTAGTTTATTAATATTTAGCGACTCACTTAGAAATATTCCACTTGGATCTCATTTTTCTCAAGAAACTCTTGATTCACTATCGGGACATCTCAAAAAAAGAAAGATAACTCAAAAAATACTATTAACATTTTAATTTTAGCTGCCACATCATAAAACTCATCTAAATAGGCATTATACTAAATTGAAACACTTAAACATAGTAATCAATATGATAGGTAAAATAACATTTTTTTTTTTTTTTTTTTTTTTCGAGTCTGGCAACACAATCGAACTGTCAAAAATTTTAGCTCTCTAAAAATATTTTTAAAATTAATTAGTTATTTAGTATTTAAACAATTTTAAACCAACTAAAACCAATATCATCACATTAATAGTGTCCTAAAATAGTCAGATAATTTAATAAAAGTGTTCTGTCCGTGTATTTTGGTGTAAAAAGTGACGAGTCAGGTACCCGGTTTTTTCGAATGTTGAATGTTTTCTTTTTCACGTAAATACATACTAAATCGACTGTTTCTCGTGAGTAGAATTATTATACTTGTATAAGCGTTTACTCGACGTTGACGACGGTCGGTGTATTTGCGTAAGTACATAAAAATATTAAGTATAATTTTATTGCCGGTACATACATAACCTTGTTACTTCTTACCATAAACTGTACAAAGAGCTCCATCATCAATATAATTCGCGTTTAATTGCACTTTCTTATTAATAATATGAATACCCGTAGTCGCAGAGCTCTCGGCCGCCAGCAGGAGGAAACCAAACTTCAGTTGGTGTTGCTGGAGCTTAAATGTAAAACAGAGCTCTGTGAACAGTTGGAGAAGGAAAGAGAAGAGAATGAAAATTTATTGATAAACGCTTTGAATGACACAAAAAAATTAAAATGCGAATTATCAAAACTTCATGTTAGTTATGATGACATTGTTGCGGAGCGGGACCACCTTCAGTCAATAGTAGATAGGTTCCAAGAGTGCAGTGACGAGTATGAGAAAACCTTGAGGAGGACTACCTTTCTGGAACAGGAGCTAAGGGATGCCCAGGGACAGATCTCACACCTGGAAGAAGCTGCTGAGAAAGTTACTGCTCAACAAACTGATAATCTTTATAGTGAGTTAATGAGTGGTATCCCGCAGTTTATTCCTTCTGCAAATTCTCAAAACCTGGACTTGACTACTATAGATCTTACAGGTGACAGTCCATATCAACAGGACAAGTCGGTTTTGTTTTGCAGCAGAAATAAACTAAAAAAATATCTTAGAATTAAAAAGTTTATACAAAAATCAAAAAAGCAATTAAAACTCCATAAAATGTTAATCAAGAAGTGTAAAAATATAGGTTCTTGTTTAAAATTTAGAGAACAAGCTAAATTGTCAATGTTAGAGCTGGAACAAAGCCATTTAAAATATTGCACTGACACACAAAAATTAGAATCAAAAATACAAAGTTTGCAATTTGAGCTACAATATATGACTAAAAAATATGAATGGTCCCTTAAGGACTTTACTAAATGTTCTTTAACCATAGATAAGGTACTAAAAACATCAAATGATAACACTGAGCGCCTTAATTGTTTCCTAAATGACCACTCATGCAATATTAACTGCCCTAAAGCAATTGAGCCGGTGGAGGCTCAGGGCGAACCGGTTACCGCTGAGCCCCTAGCTCCCATTACCATGTGCTCACCCAGTACATCAGTGAATATATTGTGTGACAGTGTAAATAATAGTAATAGTTGTACTAAATTAATTGTATTTAGTGATGATATTGGTACCAATCTTAGTTCATTTTTAAAACAAAACTTAAATTCAAGTTATTACTCGGTTATTAATAATTGCTATCCGGGTGCTTCATTAAGTGATATTATGCAAAAGATAATAGAATATAAATTTGACGCTAACAGTAAAATAATAATTTTCTGTGCAAACAGGGGCAAAATTAGCAATGATGATTTGTCCCTATACATGAATTACATCTTAAACTTAAATGCCATACAAGTTGTAATGTTCACACTTCCATTTATAAAAGGTGTGCCAGATTCGGAAAATTCATTTAGATATAAGATGAATTTACGTTTAAACTTAATTAGTCAGTATAATAATAAATTTAATGTAATTGACTTTAATTCTGTATTTGACACAAATTTGTCACATACCAAGTATAAAGTCTATAATAATCACAAGGGTAGGTATTGTCTACCCAATTATTATAAAAGACAAATAGCAAGTTTGCTATTCAGTTATTTTTACTCTTTAGCCAAAAACTTGGCTGACAAAACTGCTTTATTTGAGCAGAGTAGATTTAGGACTTTGGAATCTGTTCCAAGTAATTTAAATTAACTTTTGGGACAACAGAGGAATTACCCTCTAGCCAAAATTGTAAATTGATAGAGTTGAATTTAATTGCAAACCATAACTATATCGGAAACTGTCCTCCGAACAAAACTAAATTAAAAAATGTAAATTATATCAGCCTGGTGCATTATAATATTGCAACATTAACGCAGGCCAAAGAGTTTGAATTGGAGCTGTTCGTGAGCTCAGAAAATATTGAAATTGTTTGTCTTACAGAGCATATGCGTAAGGAGTATGAGCTCATGTTCAGTTTCAGTAGTCACCGGGTTGGTAGTGCGTTCTGCAGGGTCAACACAACACGGGGGGGTTCGTTGATTTTATTAAATAAGAAATTAAAGTATAAGGAACGGAAAGATGTTGTGTCCCTCTCTGTAGAGTGTACAGTTGAAATATCATGCGTAGAATTGGAGCAATTCATAGTAGTATGCGTATATAAACCTGGAGTCTCACCCTTTTGTGAGTTTGAGGAAGTAATGGATAAAGTGCTATTTAAACTTGGAAAAACTAATAAACACCTAATAGTGTGCGGTGATTTTAATGTTAATATACTTATAAACACGCGTCAAACCAATGATATCTTAAATTTATTTAAATCACACAATCTCACTAACTTATTTTTAGAGCCTACTAGATATTGTGATACAACAGCTACTTGTCTGGACAATATATACAGTGATATGTTGCCAGAAAGTAAGAGCATTATAAATAAGATAAAATCAGATCATACTGGGCAAATAGCATCTTTCAAGATCACAAGAGAAAAAGTTAAAAGACGTAAAATATTATGTAGACCAGTAACTAGTGGCCGCTTGGAACGTATGCGAGTTGGACTTTGCAATAAACTTCCATTTTTAGACACTGGCTTAGATCCAAATGTAAGTTATAAGTTATTTTTTGATTCCTTTTACAATGAGTTCAACTCCATATTCAAGTCTAAGGAAGTCACAATCGGTGACAGGCCAGCCTTCAGTGAATGGGCCACTGAGGATATACATAAAAGTAGATTAAAACTGTATGAACTATACTCAGAAAGACAGCTTAATAGAACAGATGAATTTCTAAATTATGTTAAAACTTATTCAAAAAAGTTTAAAGCAGACTGCTTAGCGGCCAAAAGAAAGTATATAAGTAATAAAATTATCAATAGTGTAGACAAAGTTAAATCTACTTGGAAAATAATTAACGCAGAAAGAGGCCAAGCAAAATCAAATGATAATAATTTTAAACTTAAAGTAAATGGTGACATAATTACAACAGATGCCGAAGTCGCTAACGAATTTGAACAATTTTTTTCTCGTATTCCAGTAGATTTGACCAGAGCCCTAGGTTCTTCTATCCCAATAGCAGAATCCTTGTTAAAAGCAAATGTTCCTTGCTGTAATGAAATATTCAAATTCAGTAAAATTAGTTTACACACTATCATAAAAACTTTTAAATCTTTAAATATTAAGAAAACGGCTGACCTCTGGGGAATTTCTGTACATTTAGTTAATTCGTTAATTGAAATGGTTGCTCCTGAATTATCAATCATATTTAATAAT
Source organism: Miltochrista miniata (assembly GCA_933228765.1). Lineage (NCBI taxonomy): Eukaryota > Metazoa > Arthropoda > Insecta > Lepidoptera > Erebidae > Miltochrista > Miltochrista miniata. The sequence continues at coordinate 17,555,463 of OW121747.1, read as the reverse complement.
TGTGTTGATAGTGGTGTGTTTCCTGACTTAATGAAGTTTAGTAAAATAACTCCTCTGTTTAAATCGGGTAGCACCTCGGATCCGTCCAATTTTCGTCCTATTTCTGTACTACCCACGTTTAGTAAAATCTTTGAAAAGGTAATGCTTAATCAAATGCAAAATCATTTTAATACAAATAAACTATTCCATACTAAACAATTCGGTTTCACGCGCGGTCGGTCTACCACGGATGCTGGAATCAAATTATTAGAGTATATATATGAGGCCTGGGAGGAGTCGTATGATGCTTATGGTGTATTCTGCGACCTATCTAAGGCCTTCGATTGCGTCCAGCATCAGACTTTAATTAAAAAACTTGATCATTATGGGATCCAGGGGACGGCCTTGGATTTAATTAGTTCTTACCTAAGAGATAGAGTACAGAAAGTAGTTATAAATGGTAAACAGTCACATGGTTCTGCTGTAACAATGGGGGTGCCTCAGGGTTCAATTCTGGGACCTTTTCTATTTTTAGTGTACATAAATGATCTCCCTCACCTTATAAGAGACGATCACGAGGTAGTTTTGTTTGCTGATGACACATCTTTTATATTTAAAGTTGAACGTGGACAACGCGATCTTGACGAAGTAAACAATGCCCTCTCTAGGGTAGTCCACTGGTTTAACGCAAATAATTTATTGTTAAATGAAACTAAAACAAAATGTATTAGATTCACCTTGCCAAATGTTAGGCTCGTTAACACCAGTATTAAGATTAGGGATGATCAAGTAGAATTGGTCGATGAAACTGTCTTTCTGGGCATAAAGTTAGACTCCAACTTGCAGTGGGGGCCTCATATCGAGAAAGTCTCGGGCAGACTGAGCTCTGCAGCCTATGCCGTTAAAAAGATCCGACAACTGACAGACATTAGAACAGCGCGTCTTGTCTACTTTAGCTATTTCCACAGTGTCATGACCTATGGCATACTATTATGGGGTAACGCTGCCGACATCGAATCTATCTTTGTGTTGCAGAAAAGGGCTGTCCGGGCTATCTATGGTATGGGGATTCGGGAGTCATTAAGAGAAAAGTTTAAGGATATCAACATACTTACTGTGTATTCACAGTACATATATGAAAACTTATTATATACTCATAAAAATAACAGTAAATTTATTAAAAATAGTGATATCCATAATCTAAACTTAAGAAATAAGAATAAATTGGCTGTACCTAGATTTAGGCTTAATAAAATAAGCAATTCTTTTGCGGGCAATTGTATTCGAATGTACAATACATTGCCGACAGCCATAACAGGTTTGTCAGTTAATAAATTTAAAAAACTAATAAAACTTAAATTGTGCCAGAAAGCTTATTATAGCATTAAAGACTTTCTAGAAGACAAGGCTGCCTGGCAGTGACACGAATTGCTCCTTTCTACATTAAAAAAAAACTGTATTAGATACTAAGATACTAGAAGAGAAGGGACCAGACTGAGTTTCTTGGGGTGTTCTTCTCAGTCTGTAGTATTTCCGAACCCCCGGTAGAGTCACAAAAATTTTGACAAACCTAAATATTTTTTTTAAAAATTTCAAAGGGAATAAATTTTATTTTATTTTATTTTTATTTTACATTTAAAAAAATTTAAAATCTTAAATCCTCATTTACTCGAAACAGTGTTTTTGGAGATGTTCCAGTACTGTTTTCGACCGACGATATATCTCTGTACCAAATTTCAGCCCGATCTGTTCAGCAGTTTGAGCGTGAAAGAGTAACAAACATCGACACTCACAAACTTTCGCATTTATAATATTAGTAAGAAGTAAGATTTAACAATTACAGTGGTGTAGTTTTCTAAACTTAAAAGTTAAGATAGTGTACCCACAAAGAAGATTTTTACAAATATCAAAATAATTCCAATGAGCAGGACCACATTAGACTGGATACACAAAACAAAAATAAAGTGAATAACTACATCTCATCTCTGCTCTTAAAAACATATCGAAATATATTCAGTTATACAGTCATGTTTTTAGTCAACATTTTGCCCTCACCATTCCAGAACAGTTTAAGAATTGGTAATGAGAACTGACCCGTTTATAAACGAATTCTGAATTGATTGTTTCAAGTTTTATGTTAAACACTTCAATATGCCGAGATAAAACGCACGTTGCAACAACAGTTTATCGCATCATATATGGGCATTTAATTACCAATCACAAAGGACTAATCGATGCATTATTCAAAAATATATTGAGACATTCTCACACAGCGCCATCTAGCACAAATTAAACTAATATAAGCGTGTGCTATGCGCTCTAGGCAACTAATAAACATTCTTATAAATATATTTTTAAGATTTACACATTTATTGCTAAAAATACAGTGAAACATAATTATTACATTATAATATATTTACATGATTACATCTAAACTAAACCTAAATAAGGCCCCCGTGGCATTGTGCCCAAAAGACTAGCAGCATCCCTCATTTGAATAGCAAAACCTATTCGCTGAGAGAGAAAACACTTTTCACAAACCAATTTCAAAACAGAAAAATAATAATAATTTAAGGGGGGCTCCCATACAACAAACGTGATATTGAGCCGTATTTTGTTACGGAACCCTTCACGCGCGAGTCTGTCTCGTACGTGGCCTGTATTTGGACAGTATTACTGTCGCTGTAGAACCGATTGTTCAGGAGACTGGGTGTGTTAATGTAACTTATACAGGAGTTTTGTTCCAGGTCTTGAATAACAGCACCACTCCTGAAGGTGTCGCCGCCGCGAGCGCAAGGTACGACGCCTTCGTGATCGCTCGCAATGACGTCCGCGCACTCGGCGCTCGACACCACGTGCTCTTAGGCTGGTGCCGCGAACACTGGCCCAGGCTCCTACTACCCGCACTTTTCTCTGAAATCTTTGACATCCCAAAAATAGAAGAGGAAGAAGGTATCAGTGAGGCTGATCTTGCAGCAGCTGGACCAAGTCATGCTCCCCCGTAAAGCTTCTACATTTCAGGTTCTTATGGCAGGGATTTAGGCATATATAAAGCAATCGCTGAGAGTTCATGACCAGTTAGTATTTCCATCGGCAAAAAAACTTGCAACTGACAGAGGTATAGGAAACGGGGAAGATTGAATCTAATTCTTTATTTTATGTACAAATCTTTACATTTCAGGATTATATGTTTTTAACACATTGTCGGCTTAGTCAATGTATAAAGGTTTCTAGAACTAACGATAGGTATACGAACTACGAAAGACTACCTAATAGATAGTTGAGCGTTGCCTGTAACGCCTGTAAAACCGTGTACTATTTAGTTGTGTGAATGCATTTGTATTCGTAAGGTTTAACGTTGTGTTCAAGTGACGTGATTATTTACTTCCAGTAAGAACATGATTTTTAAAACTTGTAGTTTACAGTAGATATGTATCTCTCAAATATGGATTATTAGATCTCCCGGTCTATATAACAGTGGGCGACAATCTGTTGTATTGTTAAATGTATATTTTGAAAGCATTTGATCGCCAGAGATCTTTACACATCTCTATACCTGTTGCATTTACAACCTGATTCGCCATTGCTATAGTAACTTAATGTAATTTTCTGAAACATATTGAGTAATTTTTAAATTAATAACAGTGATTTACTATAGACAGAGATTGCTGCATAATCACTTAAGGTTAAGTACATAAAATTGAACAATAAATATGTTCATAGCTTGGGAAATTCATTATTTACAGTCACATGTATTTGCAAGTACGAAGTATATAAACCATTGCTGAAACAAAGAACAAGTACCTTAGCTACATAACTGCTATATGTATTTGAGAGATCATAAACAAAACAATTGTAATTCACCACATCTGGATAATTTAAAAATCGAAAATGAAGAGTGACCCGTTTACATGTAAACATTTTGATAACCATAATAAAAGTTAACTTACTGAATTAATTTTCCTACTTCTTATGTTAACTTAGACGGACTCCTGTATAGTGGTACATTGCTGTTATACTGCTAAAGTTGTAACTTAATTATATACGTATATACTGTTACATACTTATTATTTCTGAAATATCCCTAGTGATCCATAAAGGATGTAGTGAAACTATTTGTATATATAAACTTTACAGAGCAGAGTCGATTGAATAGTATTATCACTTTGCATAATACATTTGTACATTATAAGTCGTTTAAGTTGCGTATAATTTTGTTTATCTAACCTTACTTTCTAATGATATACCTATTTATTTTCTAATGATATGTTTCATCCGCCTTCCTTGCGAAGGCGAGTATACCACCCCGAATGTTCATTACTTAGTAAATATTACGACAAAGTCAGGAATAAGTTGTTAATATTTGAATTTTCTTCTTGTCTGTCTTTTAAGTTTATTTCTTTTTTTTTTAACTTAGTATTACACTTAGAATATAGACATATTATTTTATTTTACTATTTTTATATACACGTATATAACTCGGTTGAGACATGCAATGACTTAACCTTTTATGAAAATAATTAAGACACAGAATTGTGAGGAAAATAAAATTTTCCCAAAATCTGTTCAAATATGTTTAGGTTGAAGTGACAACGATTTTATTAAAGGTAGTGCTATTGTCTGAAATGACATTTGAACTGAAAAAATAATCGTAGCTCCCCTTTATTTTAACAGAATCTCTATGAAAATCGTATGACGTATGATACTTGTTCCCTGAGGCAAGAATATGTAAATAACTACTATTTTACTATCGTCAAGGTAGTCAATATATACACACTTGTGATAGCAGGTGATAACTGTTAAGATATGTTATAAGTGTCATCTCATGGTGGCGGGTTGTATAAACTTTACTATATATTTTATATCGGTTATTTTTTTTGTTATCGCTATGTACATATCTTTTACTAAGGATTAAAGACTTGCGTTGTATAATTCTGTGTATGAGTTGTTATATCTATGAATCTTTCTTTAGAATAATGAAAGTGTAGGTAGTAGTTAATGGTGTGCACCTTAGATATGATTCTCTGCATGAACTTTGGTGATGTTATCATAATATTGTCTAAAGTTAAACTTTCTTGTTCTGTTCGGATAGACGTTTAATAATTTGTTTTTATTTCTGTTAAGTATTCTATATTTTTAATCTTTTGGAAGTGAGATTGGTTTAGAGTTGAGACTAGCTCAATGTGATTGCTGTGTTTAAGTTAGATAAATGAACTGTTTATAGGTTAATTACTTAGAATTCTGTTCATATAAGATAAGCTCAGACCAATAAAAGAGTACTTTTTTATTGGTCTGAAGTAGATAAGTATATAGGTAAACTTATGACCGCATTGTCATGTTTTTCTCGTGTTGGCTCAAAGTCTAAACCAACGATGTATTTAAATTGATTCATTTATAATTATACCAAGAAATATCAACTACGCATCTTTAGAATTTCTTACAAGCCTATGTAAAACAAAGACTTCTATATAAACTGAGGTAGACATGCCCTACGCACCGATTTTTGAAACCAATAAACTGAGCTAATTAGCAGCGTTGCTCGCACTGTAGTGTAGTGAGTCAAAACTTCGAGAGTACTCGGCTTGCAATCGGAGTCCATACGCCTTCTCTTTTACTCTTGTTCTTTTCGTACATTGCTATTGTGGTGACAATTACGTAAATATTATTAATTTGTAAGTGAGTGTAGTCTTAGCAATGTGTGTGTTTGAGGATTGCTTTTGAAATCTCGTTTGTTAGAGTACGGCATGTCTACCTCAGTTTATATAGAAATCTTTGATGTAAAATGAGAAAGGCATAACACAATGATATGTATTTCTTGAAACTCCTATAGCCAGCGCTACAAAACTTACATTGTGTTTATTAGTAGTAGTTTATTATTGTTTACAAGATCTATACATATAATAAAATCGTAACTGTCTGTTTGTTTGTACGTTTGTGCACGCTAATCTCAGCAACTGCTCAACCGATTGCAATGTGATTTTCTTTATTTCGTTGCGATTTGCTCCACTTAACATTTAGTGTTTGTTTCATTTTTTCGGTTTTTAAATTAAAAATTTATATCAATCTAAACAATCACATATAAAACGCAGCGTACGAAGTCGCAGGTAACAGCTAGTATTTAATATACACGAGTCGAAATAAGACATAAAGCCGGCGGACGGCTTAGCTTGAAGTCGCTTGAACTCGCTTAAGTCGAGCCGGAAATAGACAAGAGCCATCTTTGAACCGACCCAGAAAGCCTGTCAAGTAATTAATATAATCCTTGAAAATGTTCTGTTAGAACATACACACATACAGCACTGATGTAATTGCTAGCGAATCATTAAGATAAATAATAAAGTCGATATTATTGACATTGCAACCTAACGTGAATACCCATCAATTTTAGCCCCTCTCTAGAAAATAGAGTGCATAGGGGCTTATGTCAAGATTTTGTCTGTAGTCTGTGACTCTGTTGCATTAAACTCAAAACTTCAAAACCACGTGACTTACAATACTGAAATTTTGCAGACAGTAATAGCTGGTCATTTTGCGAGTGTATACAAAATTTTTGGGGCAGGGGCAGTCTAGTGAGACCGATCTCACGGTTTCTTGTTCATGTATGGTTATCGGTGTCGACCGACATGTCACTGATGATAAATAACTGCATTTTCTTTTTTTTTTCAAGTGAGAGCGTCTTTCTTTTTTTTTCTTTTTCTTGAAGGTTTTTGGCTTGAGGATTTTGCCAGAGTCAAGTATTTTGTATCTTCCATAACTCGTGTTCCATTTCCCAACAGTTGTGCACGTTTGTCTACCTTTTATGTTTAAGAATTCATCATTCTCTCGCAAATATAATATATATAAAGTTTTTTTTTAAATTATATAATTAAGTGACATCTGAGTCTCTTTCTGTTTTCGCCAAAATTATAGCCTGTATTGGGTTTTGGCATGTACGTACTTATACAGATAAGAATATACATACATTACCTACATAGGTAGATTGCATTTACTTTGCATTTCTGATTATATTATTTTATATTAATTAAGTACTAAAATGAAAATGTAAGGTTGTTTAATATGACGAGGTTCTTAGACCTCGTTTTAAATAATAAGAAGCTATAAGTTAAGCTTTTGTGTAATATCGAATAAGCAATTACAAGCTATTTTATAATATACCTATGGATAATATCTACAGAGAGTATGACTTAATACCTAATCTCACCTGATCTTGATTGAATGTATTAACACACGTTTAGGATTTATAAATATAATGAAAATCTTTGGTAAGTCTAATCTAACTTCTATAAGATTTCGTAACTGACCGAATTCTCTTTTATCGTCAATAATTCTCCCAAAAATATAATTAATTTCATCACGTCGAGATACAATTTGATTCGAACTATCTAATATTACTTACCTACTTAGTACTGAAATAATTTCCAATACTTTCCAGTTAATTAAGAAAATAATGGGCAAAATTACTGCAAATAAAAAGGCAAAGGACAAAGGAAAATTCTAGAGAGCTAAAAATCTTAATTTAAGCAAAAAATATTTGTGCAATAAAACGTGTGCGTAGACTGTCAAAATTTAATCAAGTAGAGGTGAGTTAGGTTAGGCTAATTATATTTTTTGTTGACGTATAAATACGTTATTGGCTAAACGATCTCATATTGATGAGGACTGTACTGGGCGTACAATCTATGTGAACTGGGAAGCATTGCTTAGTTAGAGTGTAAGACTTGCGTCCCGTAGACGGTCAAGTGACTTGACAACTCTCCCGTGATTGACAATATCAGATCGTGTGAAAGTAGCGCCAAGAGTACATGGTCAACGTTCAATGACTTGACTTAATCACGTGAAACTTGTCAAGTGACTAGATCGTCTGGGGGATATATAAGAAATGAGTCGGGGGTCTCGAATGAGAGACATTCTGATGAGACTGGATTGATATTATTGTAATTTGTGAAGGGAAATCAGATCTGTCATCGCATAGGAAAATGACAATTATTGTAATTATAAAGCTATAGACCATTTACTTTAAATTGCCATTTGCTGTCATCGACACAAATTTCGCAGCTGTGTGAGCCTTAACATATAACGCATTTGTAATATACCACCCGGTACCTACCACTAGAACTTCGTGGGTGCGATTGGGCAAACCAATCTGACCTGCTGAGTAATGAATGAATACTGCACCATCCAACTGTAACGCCAATCCTCCTCTTAAACTAATTGGCAGAGACCCATTCACTGCGGTAGTCTGATTTGGTTGAACTATTTAACTTCTGATAATTCTTGATATTTGACACTCTGTGCAAAAACATGACGAAGTTTATTATCTACCTATGAAAATTATTTGCTAGCAAAGATGTCAAAAAATAGCAAATGTCAGATTATAGTGAATGGTTTGTTTAATTTGTTTTTATAGTCGAAGTCAAAACAAGGATTTTGACTTGTACTGAACATTGAATAAGTCAAAATTCTAATTAGAATATTATCAGATTTGAACTACTTACTGTAGCGATCAATAAGTCAAATAAATGTAATAAATATACAATACAACGAGTGTTTCATTTCTTTGGTACTAGAGCCAACTATGGGACCCAATCTAACCTTACAAGCACGTGTTACACCTGCTAACCATCGAACGAGGCCGTGGCGAAGGAGCCCTTACGAGGTTAGGAGGTCCAGAAAATCAAAAGTCATATGTACAGTGCTCAGTAACACCAGGCTCCAAAGCCGTGCAGGGTATGAAAGTGGCTTGGGAGGAAGGTGAAGACAAAAGCTATATCGACATAAAAAAATAATGCATAAATGCTATTTTTGAAAAAAATTACTGCCAGAATAATAACGACGATACTTAAGCTACTGAGTTACTACAAAGTAATCTGGAACTTTCACTGAATATTCAAACTGCACAATACAAATGATACACAATGAAAGACATTTCTAAATAAAGTCAAGCAGAACGGCGCCTTTTTTGCCACATCAGAAAGACAATGATACAAATTTGCACCACTTTATGGAAGTTCTGGTGTTGAGAGATTGAACAACGTTAGCTCCGATTAGCAGGAGTTATTAGGTAGGTATCTGGCCTGCTCGAAGTATCTACGTGCCTTTGTGAGAAGAATATCACCCACTTTCCATCGAAAAACACAAATAAACTACCTATATTACTTATACCTACTAAGAAATGTTAAATGTATCAAAAACGAACCTCAATTTATCTGAACTATTAAAAATAAAAATAAAACTACATAATGTAGAATAAAATATTCAAAAAAGGCTTGCTGCTTTCTTTATAGACTTGCCTTTGAAAGATGCATTTATAACAAAGTGGGTATTGGCAAATAAAAACAGCCTATGTAAAAAGCATGAATGCAATATAAATAAAACTAAATTGTTTAAACACAACATCAAGTGAATGGCCGCCTGTAACTTGGCGTTGACCAAAATTGGAACCGAAAGTTCTTACATAGTAGATAAGACCACCATTTCCATAAATCCCTCTCTGGACGTAGCTTGAAGCGCTCGTGGCCCCGCGGACTCAGTGTTCTGTAAACGATCACTGCAGTAAGCAACATTTACTATGGCCGGTTATGGATGGGTGACCACCACGTGGACCACTTTGTGACATTTATTTACGAGCGTTTCCGTGCTTCGGAAGGCACGATAAGCCGTTGGTCCCGGTTGTCAGTAAAATGACAGTCGTTAAGCCAAGTTGAAGGCCTTACGGGCGGCTTGAAAAATTTCAACTGTGGGTCGTCACAACCTGCGCCCGGGTCGGCAGCGCGTGTGTAGCGCCTCTGGTGTTGCAAACGTCTATAGGCTACGGTTACCAACCTTCCGGTGGGCCGTAAGCTTGTCTGCCACCTAAGTAGTATAAAAAAAAAAAAAAAAAAGCTCGTCTGATACCTGGAGATTTCTTAAGTCTGTCGGAATAGGTAAAGCATCTGTGTTTGATGTCAGTGACATAGATATAGATGGGTTGAATAGACACTTTGCATTAACGCCAGTTTCCTTGGATACAGTTGCTAAAAACATGACACATGTTGACCCTCTCGTCTAGGCCTATTCCACAGATCTCTCCATTTGAATTTAATCCTGTATCTATATCTGATGTTGGGAAATCACTTCTATCCATTTCTTCTACTGCCACTGGTAATGATAATATATGCTCAAGGATGATCGATCCTACCTGTACTCCCTGCTATTATCCCTGTTTTAACGCACATATTCAATTACTCCCTTTCCTCTGGGTCCTCCCCCATTCCTGGAAGTGGGCATATGTCATCCCTTTGCCAAAAAACTCTAAACCTTCTGTGTTTAATGACTTTCGTCCAATTTCCATTCTTCCATACCTATCTAAAGTTCTTGAGCACATTGTTCATAAGCAGCTTTCCTCTTTCCTTTCCACCAACAATCTCCTTAGCTCATCTCAATCGCGTTTTCGTGAGGGACACAGTACCGTTACAGCCCTCATTAAAGTAACCGATGATGTCCGTTTAGCTATGGAGAAGAAAGAGCTCACTTTGTTAACTTTGTTGGACTTCCGTAGTGCTTTCAATTCAGTCGATTTCGACATGTTGCTGAGTACGCTGAAGTCTATCAACATTTCTCCTTCATCTTTATCTTGGTTTGATTCCTATCTTCGGGGGCGCTCGCAATGCATCCATTTGGATCACAAAACTTCCGCAACGAGTAGGCACCAGTCGTGCCAACTCGTTGCGGGCGTACCTCAGGGTGGTGTCCTCTCTCCTCTTTTATTCTCTCTCGTCATTAACTCTGTCTCAAGTTTAATCTCTACCAACTTCCATCTCTATGCTGACGACTTACAGCTATATCATCACTTTGGCGAGTGATGCCCCATCTGGTGTAGCGACCATGAACCAAGACCTGACTTGCATATGCGACTGGGCCGAGTCGGTGGGCTTACGTATTAATCCGAAAAAATCACAAGCCATAATTTTTTTATTTGTGTCCACAAATGTTTGTTTCGGAGTTTGGGTGTTTTCTATGTATAACATGTATGTATTTAGAAATATATAAGTATGTATATCAGTCGTCTAGATCCCATAGCACAAGCTTTATAGCTTAGTTTGGGCTAGATGATGTTGTGTGAGAATGTCCAACAATATTTATTTATTTATTTATTATTTTATAGGTAGTAGACAAATACGGAGTAGACTAGACGTAGCGTCGCTGCCGCCTGTGCTTTTGGATGGGACTGTTATCCCCTATTCCGAGAAAGTTAAAAATCTAGGAGTAGTAATGGACGATAGTTTGTCCTGGCGTACTTAGGTCAGTGAGGTCAGTAAAAAGGTACACTATCCCTTTCACTCCTTGAAATGCCTTCAGACTTTCCTCCCCTTAAAGATTAAGATAAATATCTCTAGCCCGGACTCTTATTTAGCCCATTATGGACTACGCTGATGCCTGCTATATAGATGCCACAGAGGAGCTGTTAGACAAACTTGAGAGGCTGCAAAATTCATGCATTCGTTTTGTTTTCAATCTAAGAAAGTATGACCATGTTTCTCATTTCCGCCAAGAACTCAAGTGGCTCCCAATCCGTCTTCACAGGAACACTCGGATACTCTGTCTCCTATTCAATATGGTACTGCACAACCCAAAATCCCAGTCCTACCTGAAGGAGCGGTTCTCATTCGCACATTCTCCTGATGCTCCTTGCAGGACACACCTTCGTTCCCTCCTTAAAATCCCACGCCACAAATCTGACTTCTATTCCTATTCCTTCACTGTAAATGCGGTCAGGCTGTGGAACTCACTGCCCCCAAACATCAGAAACATTAAAACGGCTGCGATGTTTAAAAAGAAAGTCCGCTAACACTATCTTAATTCCAACAATTAACTTCTGAGGTCATCTATTCTCCATTATATTATCTAGTGTCATATAAATGGTTGTATCTATTCTATCTATAACAACACATCTACAAGTATTTAGGTATCTATTTAATATTTATTTGTATACAGGTTTTTGTTGTTTATTGGCTTTGTATATTTATGTATGTATGCTATGAGCAAGTTTTTTATGTACGTTTTTGTACAAATGTCTAGTTCTCTCTCACACTTCTGCCTTTCTCTATTGTTTCATGTCATTCTCCTCTCGCCGGCCTGCTGGAAGAGATTTCTAACAGAAATAAGCAGCGCCATTGTACCTACTCCTTTTCTCCTAACTATATCACTGTATGTATTTTTAATGTGTGTACATAAACTGTTAAATAAATAAATAAAATAAATAAATAAGATATATATTTTTTATTCTTCTAGACATTTATGCAAAAATATGACTATTTATTTATTTATATCGACGGTGTCCTTACATGTATCCAGTGCTCGGGCGCGTTTTCTAACAAGATTGCTTTTTTATACACCACCAGACCGACTGGTAGTCACCACAGCCTGTAAACGTTTGCAACATCAGAGACGCCACACTCGCAGTGCCGACCCTGTAAGAACCTTTTAAGACCCTTTTTGACCCCATATTGTAGGCGTTTCGGAAAACCGAGTCAGGGAGATCATTCCACAACCTAAGCGTGCGCGGAAGAAAGCTCTAACGCTCTGGACGTAGAGAACTCCCTGTCTGTGGCGAGCGGTCCGATGATAGAACGTAGCCGTAGGCATCATATCAATTCCTCAGAGCACATGCCACTGTACAGGCGGTAGAACACGCATAAGGAAGCAAAGTCTCTCCTTCGTAGCATTTCCGAAGCCTCAGTAGAGTCACTTTATGATAAGTGAGCATCTCCCTAACGGAACTCCAGAGCAAAGTGTAGAAGTCATTGGCGATGCACACTTAGTCGAGCAATACGATCGGCTGGTACCCGGATGGTGAGTCCGCCGGCCGGCCCCACCTTTCAGGTCAGTGTAGGTACCAGTTTCCCTGTTTTCCACGCCTTAGGAAACTGGCCTATTTCGAGGCATGCTCTGAAGTGCCCTATCAGTCGAGGCCCAAGTTCCTCAAGGATTCATTTATTAGTAATATTTGGCCAAAAAATTATTGACAAATGGTCATTCGACAAACAACGTTTCACCAAATGTCCATTTGGCAAATGAGACATTTGACAAAAGTATCATCTTACAAAAACTCACTTAGCAAATGATCCATTAACAAACACTAAGTATTCTCAGCCCCGAATCTACAATTTTTTATAGGCGGGGCAAAAACTGAAAATGCCGCCCCCATTCAACGAACCCCCCCCCCCCCCCCCCATTATTAACCTTGCCCTTATCATCGTTCGTTTCAAATTTCGAGTGTATGCTGTCGCTGTTCTTTCTGTGTTAAGTCTATTTATAGGGTTCCGTACGTATGTACCTACCTACCACAAAACGTTACCCATAGAGGAGCACTTTTTTCCACTTTGGAAGTGTCTCTTGCGCAAACTATTCACTTTAGGAAAAAATGAAGTTAAGAACATCAATAGTATTTTTGAAGACCTATCTATAGATATCACACACGTATGGGTTTGATGAAAAAAAAAAATTTTGCATTTCAGTTCTGAATATGGGGACCCCCAAAATTAACTGCTTTTTTCTAGTTTTATATAAAAATCTTGATGCGGTTCACAGAATACATCTACTTACTTACCAAGTTACAACAGCCTAGGCCTTATAGTTTCGGAGGAAAATGCCTGTGACATATGAACGAACAGACAGACAGACAGTCATGACGAATCTATAAGGGTACCGTTTTTTGCTATTTGGCTACGGAACCCTAAAAAGTAGGAGGTTCTCAATGGGACTATTTTTTTTTCCTTCAGATAGTGAGTAAGCATTACAATAAAAACATATTTTACTTGATCTTCCTTTAATTTAAGATACCTACGATGTTGTCTTAAAGAAATTGATCCTTATTAAAGACTGTTTCGATTTGTATCTTAAAATACAGGATATTTTTTTTTACATCTCCCAGGTTGGATTCCCGGCTCAAGCAGGGGATTTTTCAAACATCTTTTAATGCAGTTTTATTTACTTTTGAAAATAAAGGAATGTCTCTTTTCAGCAAAACTTGCCATTATCAATATTAAGGGTACTTTCCCTTCAACTACCGTCTTTAAATTCCATCCTGTACCTATATACGGGGAGTCCCACGGCTATGCCACATGGAGGGAAAGTACCTACCTTAAATATACAAATATATATAGTAGATTGAACATTTTACTGAAAGAAGACATTATTTTAATTTAAAAAACTATTTAAACTGCATTCATAGATTTTTAAATAATTATATGGTTGAGCCGGGAATCGAACCCGCTACACGAGAAAAATAATTACCCCGAAGCTTTATCATACCGATCGAAATCGAAATGTCCACGAGCTACAAACAGAACTTGGACGTATTATTATAAACATCCACCACAGCAAGATCAAAAGATCGACAATGAGTAAAATAATCAAAAATGTGCGACTTTGTATTCAACAGTATGTGACTTTTGTATTAAAAATGTTAAAATACATGGTCTTCCTTTTATTTCTGACACTATGTTAAATAGTAAAAAATAATCCTTATGATGAAGCCTTTCGATCAGTATGATAAAGCTACGGGGTAATTATTTTTTCTCGTGTAGCGGGTTCGATTCCCGGCTCAACCATGTAATTATTTAAAAATCTATGAATGCAGTTTAAATTGTTATTTAAATTAAAATAATGTCTTCTGTTAGTAAAATGTTCCATCTATAATATTTAAGGTAATTTCCCTCCATGTGGCATAGCCGTGGGACGCCCTGTATGGCGTTTTAATTATACCTCTACTTTCCAAATGGTCAATGGTATCGAAGCTTTCCACTCATTTTCTTCGAAAATTGCTTTGTTCAATAGGAAGGAATTAGCGTACTTGAGGTTATTGAAAAATATTTTTATTAGATGGTTACGACCCTACGGGTTTAACATACTTACATAGCACCAGAGCATTTGATAGACCTAAAGATTTATTCTCATAATGTTCATTTTGGAGTTAGTGGATGCCGAAGATATTATAAATATAATAGGGTATCTAATTTCAAATAAATAAATTATTATTAGGTAAATAGGTACCTATTATTAATCTTTTTTAACATTTTTACTGTAAATGTGGGTCCTTCCTTCCAATAATCCTCTCTTCGTATTAATAAATGAAGTGGACCTTTTTGGCGGTGAAGTCTCCTCTCCTGAAGATAGTTTGCGTTTGCGGGCACAAACCCTACCACGGCTACCACCATTGTCTTAGGTCACAATTAGTGGTTAGCGCTATTTACAATTAGGAATGAATAATACAGTAATTTACAATAATTTCAACTTTAAACGGGCGACTATTACAATTTCTTGAAAAAAGCCGCCAAGGCGCCAATGTATTGAAACGTTCGCGCTCTTTTTCCCTAAATCGAAATTGTAGCGCATAGCGCAACGCGAACTGTCAAAGGGCGCGCGTTACTCTGTGTTGTAGCGACTTGTCACCTTATAATGTGTGAGTTGATGTCGCGACATCAAGTCACACATTATAAGGTGACAAGTTTTTTTCTATCACCGCATTGACAACGTAGCTTAATCCAGGGTCAAATCTAGCTTTCATTTTAAAAAGTAAGTCAAGACATTTTGTAAGTGTTGTGACCCTTCGATCAAAAATATACTAGATATCCTGTCGAACGCAAAGAAAAGTGGCACCACCATAAAGGGGTCCCGACATGATCAATTGGCAATTGTCAATAATGTAGAATTTCATGTGCACGTATACGTCGATGCACACACACATGTAAAGCAATCACGCACACTGAAGCAACTTCCATTCATATTTTACGTGATTGACAATTGCAAGGCATGATCGTGTCGGGAGCCTATAAATCGGCTCACCGTGAGCCCGTTCCGTTTCTGTAGTTTAGTTCGGTCCAAGCACAGCCATTGTAAAACCGCAATGCGCTTTTAAAACAGACTAAAATAAACAAAAAGTGCAAAGTATCGGATGAAATGTCTCACTCTTAAATAATTACATATATATTAAGTCATACTTGATTGATTGATTGAAAGTTAGTTTATAAATGTTGGATCAAAAGGTTGGCGTCAATAATATCCTAACCAATTGTTGGTACCAACGTATAAGGAACAAAACGACATTACTGATATATCAGCGCTATGGTATATTATGCTTTATTCAGTATATCGGGAAGGTATATTTTACGTTGAAATTTGATACAGTTTTGGCCAATTTTATTAGGATTGCTAATAAACCGATACAGGAATTGTAAGTACCTAGCAACACGGGATGGTTTTCTGCTTCGCTTGTGATCGTGATTAGATGCCAGGAGAAGTCTATACGCCTCAGTCAAACGGAATATTTTGAGACGATTGGAATTAAAGTTATGAAGCCACTGAAAATTACACTCCACCGAGTGAACTGCCATATAGGGAGTTAGTCGGCTCACCAATGTACCTAGCTGTATGCTCAAGGCCAGATATTATTTTTGCAGTGAGCTATTTAAGTCAGTTTAAGCTGCTATGATCAATCACATTGGGTTGCTGCGTAACATGCACTTCATTTAGGGGAAGCTGTTCACCATTCGTACAATTTTTAGTTTTTATTTTTTTTCTCCACGACTATTAGTCAAAATTACCTCGTTTATATCCCTAAACATAGAAAATATATTGTAATTAGTGACCAAATTTTCTGAAACTATTATGTCAAACGTGACGAAACGAGTAGACTAGACGTAGCGTCGCTGCCGCCTGTGCTTTTGGATGGGACTGTTATCCCCTATTCCGAGAAAGTTAAAAATCTAGGAGTAGTAATGGACGATAGTTTGTCCTGGCGTACTTAGGTCAGTGAGGTCAGTAAAAAGGTACACTATCCCTTTCACTCCTTGAAATGCCTTCAGACTTTCCTCCCCTTAAAAATTAAGATATCTCTTGCCCGGACTCTTATTTAGCCCATTATGGACTACGCTGATGCCTGCTACATAGATGCCACAGAGGAGCTGTTAGACAAACTTGAGAGGCTGCAAAATTCATGCATTCGTTTTGTTTTCAATCTAAGAAAGTATGACCATGTTTCTCATTTCCGCCAAGAACTCAAGTGGCTCCCAATTAGGGCTTGAACTCCGGAATTCCGGAATTGACATAATTCCGGAATTCCGATAAAATCTAATATCGTTCTCAATTCCGGAATTGGCGAGATCAATACCGGTATTTCGATATTGAAAAAATAAATATGTTTTCGCTTCTTCTTTAATTTCATTACAAACAGAAATGTAGATAATAAGATTCTTATGCAATTTAATGACCTTTAATTACTACAATGTTGATTATTTAGGATTTCTTAATTAACAAATTAATTCGATTATGTACTCATTTTATTTGATGATATTTCTAAAACCTACTAAGAAAGTAAATCCATAAAAGTAATGGTATTTGATGGAAAACATACTATTTAAATAATAATAATATTATTGATGACGTTTTTGTATTTTTTTTTACATTTAGACTTCAATTTATAGTGCGAACTTAGACTTAGCTCTGACTTATGCTACGAGTTAAATTTAACGTTGATAGAAACGCTGTAAGAATTTGACAGAGGTCTCCGCTCAGCATAGTTCTAGTAGTTCTGACGGAACTCATGGGGCCCGTACCTTATTATTAGGGGCAAACATTGCCCCAAAGCGCTCCACTGACCCAGAGTGAGGAGGGTCCTGGGTTCCCTGTTCTCATCAAGGCGGAGGAACATATTCCTTCGCACATGCCTCCGTCTGAGGCGCCCGACGCTGATTACAGCGAGAACGACGTGCTCGAAGTCACCGAAGGTGAGTTAGGGGCGACTGTACTGCGGCTTAGATTCCGCAGGCACCGTGCCCCTGGACCCTACAGCATTCCAGGCCGAGTGTGGGTCCTGGCTCTTGAGGATCTCGGACTTCGAGTGATGGAGCTCTTTAGTGCATGCCTCGATTAAGGCCAGATTCCTAAGGTCTGGAAGACAGGGAAACTGGTTCTGATCCGAAAGGCAAGGTGGTCGGCAGTCTACCCATCCGGGGATCGGCCGATCGTGTTGCTCCTTTGAGCAACTCCGGCCGATCCCCGAACAGTCGTTCCCCAACAATGATACGCTCAAGGATCTTGCATACCTCGTTAGGTATGCAAGCTCCTTGAGCGTATCATTGCACAGCGCACAGTCGGGCACCTCACACGCGTGGGACCAGATCTGGCGGATAACCAGTTTTGGTTTCCGTCAAGGGCTCTCCACCGTGGATGCGATCATGCGCATTAGAAGACTGACGGAGGAAGTAACATCGCAGGGTGAGGTGGTGTTGAAAGCGATGGCGATGTCAAGAGACACTGGCATCGCCTTCAACATCTTGCCCTGGAGCTGCGTTAGGGAGGTGCTTATTTATCATGGAGTGCCTCCCTACTTCCGTCGAATTGTCGGGGCCTATCTTTCCGAGAGGGTCATAACTTACCCAAGCTGGCTAGGGCCCAGTCGGGACAGCGAGATACGCCGTGCGGTGTTCCGCAGCGATCAGTCTAAGGACCGCTTCTGTGGAACATCGATTACGATTGGGTGTTGCGTGGTCCGTTGCTCAGAGGTGGCATGTCTCGAGGATCTGGCAGCAAGGCACTTGCGACCTTGTTTAAATAAATTAATTATATTTCTAATTTATTCTTTTCTGGTGCAAGGAGGCGCTGGAGCGGGGTCATAGGCCTACGTCTCCAGAAATCTAGGTTCTGCAGTTCCAGCTCCACAAGGAAACCGTGGAGACCTGGACTTGAGCAACAAACCGAATCGCCACATCACGTCACACAAGAGGGGAATCGCCGAATCGCCGCAATCAAGGCGGTCAGATCGGTCATGGGCGAGTGACTATAGAGGAGCCACGGTGCGGGTGCTCTGTCCTACCGATTTCTACAGATGCTTACCGGGCACGGGAGCTTCAGTAAGTATCTGTGACGAATACACCGGGAAACCACACCTGAGTGCCAGCACTCACTGCGAGGAACGCAGTGAGGGCACAGTACTTCACACATTAGTGGAATGCACAGCGTGGGCTTAACAGCACCCGGTCCTCGTGGTAGGTCTGGACGTGGACATTCTCTCGCTGGAGACCATTGCGCGAGCTATGATCTCCAGTGGGAGTAAGTGGGACGCCACTGCGTCTTTCTGTCATCAGTTAATGCGGCGAGAAGTGTTCAAGAGAGAACGCTCCCGCCTTCATAATCGGGGACCTGAGGACGGTGGGAGGGCTATTCGCCGTCCTTACAAAAGCACGCCTTAGACGAAAGCGTGACGTGAAAGTTTCACGCACGCCACACGCCCTGAGATGCGGGATAACACCTGAACAAGCCCCAAATACGCGGGATAGCACCCGAACCTCCTAGGTGAGGCCGCAGTGATAGTCAAGGTCTGTGGGGAATCCTGGGGTCATCCTTCTGAGGGCTTACCCGGGCCAACCGTAGGCAATAGTTAGGAAACGTGTGGTTTTTAGTTGGTAACGTTAAAATAAGTTATTTTACTGGGAATCAAAGTAGTTTATCACTAATCACGTAGGACTGCCAGCTCCCGTTTCCTTTTTTACATATCACTATTTTGAACACTTTAAAAAATACACTTTAAAAAATATTATTAACTGGTTTAAAATAAATAACTTAATGATAAACTTGGACAAAACGAAATTAATGAATTTTAAAATACGAACTCACCGCATAGATTCTCTAAGAGTTTACTATCAAGAAAGAGAAATTGAAACAACCGTAGCTACTAAATTCTTAGGTTTACAGATTGACGAGAACCTCAAATGGAAAAGTCACGCGGAACTGACATGTAATAAACTAGCACAATTTTCATACGCGCTACACAGACTAGGTAAGGTTGCAAATATAGCAACTCTATTAACAGCGTACCATGGCTATGTTAGCTCAATTCTTAGATACGGAATAATTTTCTGGGGTAATGGTTCAGATAAAGAGCGTGTATTCATTGCGCAGAAACGTTGTATCAGGGCAATGTCCAATATTTATGCACCCGACTCCTGTGCACCATATTTTAAGAAAATGAATCTTCTTACATTTCCGTGTATATACATTTATGAGTCTGCAGTATTTGTTAAGAAAAACCCCAATTTGTTTAGTTATCGCACCCGAGTAAGACATCAGAATAAATTACATATAGTTCCCAGTAAAACGCAACTAATGCATGAGAGTTTCTTTTGCCTAGCCCCACGTATATATAACAGTATTCCTGAACATATAAGAACTGTTACTGAAATAAAAATATTTAAAAGGAAACTTCACGACCTGCTAGTATCAAAATGCTATTATTCTCTAGAGGACTTCCTTAATCCTATCTGACAGAATGTTAAATGTTCCACACGCCTCTGTTGTGGTGTGTCCAGTGATGCAAGTATAGGTGGCTTAACGTGTGTCTGAACTAAACTATATTATTGTAAAATTTAAGGTATTGCCAGTCTGTTAAATGTGACTGAATTGTAATGAAATTTATATTGATTCTTTTATACATATTTTGACATTTAAACTGACACAATCTTTAATTGACATTAACACTTTTACAATGAATTAACACTGTTTGTTTTAATTTTTAAAATTATTAGCATTATGAAATGGGACAAAATTATGCAATTTTATATTATTGACAATTACTATTATTTTATTTTTATTGTGTAATCTAGTATGACATATTACAGTAACTATAAAATTAATTAAATTGACATTTATTCACTAATAATTAGTATGATTGCCAAAATAATTGTCTAACATAGTGCTGAAATATTTTATATTGAGAGTTCATAAATTCTCTGTTTCTTGTTTGCATGCAATCAATTAATATGTTTATTTTTAATGTTTCGTATGCCTCCAGGCAAAACATAGTAGACCAATAGACTCGCTGTAACACCTGTATTATACCTATGTTTACGAAATAAAGAATCTGAATCTGAATAAAAAACAAAACGAAACTTGATTGAGTTCCGGAATTCCGGAATTCCGGAATTCAAATACTGAATATCGAAACCCAATTCCGGAACTGAAAAAGCGTCCGATATTCAAGCCCTACTCCCAATCCGTCTTCACAGGAACACTCGGATACTCTGTCTCCTATTCAATATACTGCACAACCCAAAATCCCAGTCCTACCTGAAGGAGCGGTTCTCATTCGCACATTCTCCTGATGCTCCTTGCAAGACACACCTTCGTTCCCTCCTTAAAATCCCACGCCACAAATCTGACTTCTATTCCTATTCCTTCACTGTAAATGCGGTCAGGCTGTGGAACTCACTGCCCCCAAACATCAGAAACATTAAAACGGCTGCGATGTTTAAAAAGAAAGTCCGCTAACACTATCTTAATTCCAACAATTAACTTCTGAGGTCATCTATTCTCCATTATATTATCTAGTGTCATATAAATGGTTGTATCTATTCTATCTATAACAACACATCTACAAGTATTTAGGTATCTATTTAATATTTATTTGTATACAGGTTTTTGTTGTTTATTGGCTTTGTATATATATGTATGTATGCTATGAGCAAGTATATTTATGTACGTATTTGTACAAATGTCTAGCTCTCTCTCACACTTCTGCCTTTCTCTATTGTTTCATGTCATTCTCCTCCCGCCGGCCTGCTGGAAGAGATTTCTAACAGAAATAAGCAGCGCCATTGTACCTACTCCTTTTCTCCTAACTATATCACTGTATGTATTTTTAATGTGTGTACATAAACTGTTAAATAAATAAATAAAATAAATAAATAAGATATATATTTTTTATTCTTCTAGACATTTATGCAAAAATATGACTATTTATTTATTTATATCGACGGTGTCCTTACATGTATCCGGTGCTCGGGAGCGTTTTCTAACAAGATTGCTTTTTTATACACCACCAGACCGACTGGTAGTCACCACAGCCTGTAAACGTTTGCAACATCAGAGGCGCCACACTCGCAGTGCCGACCCTGTAAGAACCTTTTAAGACCCTTTTTGACCCCATATTGTAGGCGTTTCGGAAAACCGAGTCAGGGAGATCATTCCACAACCTAAGCGTGCGCGGAAGAAAGCTCTAACGCTCTGGACGTAGAGAACTCCCTGTTTGTGGCGAGCGTTCCGATGATAGAACGTAGCCGCAGGCATCATATCAATTCCTCAGAGCACATGCCACTGTACAGGCGGTAGAACACGCATAAGGAAGCAAAGTCTCTCCTTCGTAGCATTTCCGAAGCCTCAGTAGAGTCACTTTATGATAAGTGAGCATCTCCCTAACGGAACTCCAGAGCAAAGTGTAGAAGTCATTGGCGATGCACACCTAGTCGAGCAATACGATCGGCTGGTACCCGGATGTCGAGTCCGCCGGCCGGCCCCACCTTTCAGGTCAGTGTAGGTACCAGTTTCCCTGTTTTCCACGCCTTAGGAAACTGGCCTATTTCGAGGCATGCTCTGAAGTGCCCTATCAGTCGAGGCCCAAGCTCCTCAAGGATTCATTTATTAGTAATATTTGGCCAAAAAATTATTGACAAATGGTCATTCGACAAACAACGTTTCACCAAATGTTCATTTGGCAAATGAGACATTTGACAAAAGTATCATCTTACAAAAACTCACTTAGCAAATGATCCATTAACAAACACTAAGTATTCTCAGCCCCGAATCTACAATTTTTTATAGGCGGGGCAAAAACTGAAAATGCCGCCCCCATTCAACGAACCCCCCCCCCCCCCCATTATTAACCTTGCCCTTATCATCGTTCGTTTCAAATTTCGAGTGTATGCTGTCGCTGTTCTTTCTGTGTTAAGTCTATTTATAGGGTTCCGTACGTATGTACCTACCTACCACAAAACGTTACCCATAGAGGAGCACTTTTTTCCACTTTGGAAGTGTCTCTTGCGCAAACTATTCACTTTAGGAAAAAATGAAGTTAAGAACATCAATAGTATTTTTGAAGACCTATCTATAGATATCACACACGTATGGGTTTGATGAAAAAAAAAATTTTGCATTTCAGTTCTGAATATGGGGACCCCCAAAATTAACTGCTTTTTTCTAGTTTTATATAAAAATCTTGATGCGGTTCACAATATACATCTACTTACTTACCAAGTTACAACAGCCTAGGCCTTATAGTTTCGGAGAAAAATGCCTGTGACATATGAACGAACAGACAGACAGACAGTCATGACGAATCTATAAGGGTACCGTTTTTTGCTATTTGGCTACGGAACCCTAAAAAGTAGGAGGTTCTCAATTGGACTATTTTTTTTTCCTTCAGATAGTGAGTAAGCATTACAATAAAAACATATTTTACTTGATCTTCCTTTAATTTAAGATACCTACGATGTTGTCTTAAAGAAATTGATCCTTATTAAAGACTGTTTCGATTTGTATCATAAAATACAGGATATTTTTTTTTACATCTCCCAGGTTGGATTCCCGGCTCAAGCAGGGGATTTTTCAAACATCTTTTAATGCAGTTTTATTTACTTTTGAAAATAAAGGAATGTCTCTTTTCAGCCAAACTTGCCATTATCAATATTAAGGGTACTTTCCCTTCAACTACCGTCTTTAAATTCCATCCTGTACCTATATACGGGGAGTCCCACGGCTATGCCACATGGAGGGAAAGTACCTACCTTAAATATACAAATATATATAGTAGATTGAACATTTTACTGAAAGAAGACATTATTTTAATTTAAAAAACTATTTAAACTGCATTCATAGATTTTTAAATAATTATATGGTTGAGCCGGGAATCGAACCCGCTACACGAGAAAAATAATTACCTACCCCGAAGCTTTATCATACCGAGAAATGATAAAAATTTTAATGCCCGCTGTCGATTCTGTCGACGAATCGATGCCAACTGTACGCGCCACGAGATTAAAGGAAACAATCTTAGAGAGTACTTAATATATTTAATCCAATGGCTGAATTATATATTATATATACTACATAAAAACATTCAATATCGCGATTCAGACAATATTGTAATGCTATTAACAATTTGTGCTGTAACTAAACAATATCGCGATTCAGACAATATTGTAATGTGATTTACAATATTGTCATGTAAATAACAATATCGCGATTCAGACCATACTGTCGGGTAAATAAACGATATCGCGATTTAGAGCTCAAATGTTTTAACTAAGAATGGGCTAGTTAATTAGTATTTTGGTTAAATTTGTTTATTGCAAATGTGCCATTAGATGGTTATAATTACACTAGTTAATTAGTGTACCTACTCTTTTCACATTTATTTTATTGTAATGTGATTAACAATATTGTGCTGTAAATGAACAATATCGCGATTCAGACAATATTGCATTGTGATTAACAATATTGCCGTGTAGACAAACAATATCGCGATTCAGACAATATTGTAATGTGATTAACCCTTACAGTTATGAGGGTAATTAGTAAAAACTTATGAAAGAACAATACGTAATGTTAAAAATCAGTTCTACTTTGGACACCCCCGCGAACGATAACATAATGTCTTTCCGTGGCACTTACTTGTTGACACTTACTTGGATCTTTATGTGGTTTTACGCAACCATGAAGATATTCACGATCATCTTTATTTATACGATGTTTTAAAATCAAGCTCTAGCTTGAACTTGTGTGAAAGTGACTTAAAGGAGTTACAGAATTGGTGTCGCCAATTCTGCTATCGATTAAATTCGAAATGGAAAGTTTCTAAAAATTGTCAAGAGAAATTCATGAAAAAGAATTCTTCATGGCTTGAATCTAATATACAGTGGCCGCAATTTAATAAAGAAAATATTCCAGTTCCCAGTACCAGTACCGAACAATCAGTTTTTATGGAATCCACTGAATCAGCAGAATTTGAAGAACAGTTAGCGTCTACGTCTACAATGGATGCCTCAACTTGTACTGAAAAGTAGTGTCCGACCGAAACTGGTTTTCCAGCCGAAACCGAAACCGAAACCGAACTTTCGGCCCTAGGGTCAGTTTCGGCCGAAACCGAAACCGAAACCGAAACTCACGTGTTAAGATTGAAAAAAAAAACAGCCAAGTGCGAGTCGGATTCCCGCACAGAGGGTTCCGTTACAAAAATTGGGCACAAAATTACGTTTGTTGTGTGGATGCTTTTTTATGATTTTAGTAGGTATTTTTTGTTATAGCGGCAATAGAACAGGGTGGCTGTGGCTGTGTCTCTTCGACATCGCCAACGCTTTTCAACACCTTGCCCTGAAGCTGCGTTTGGGAGGCGCTTATTTAGGTACCATGGAATGCCTCCATACCTCCGTCGAATAGTCGGGGCCTATCTTTCCGAGAGGGCCATAACTTACCCGAGTGCTGCGTGGTCCGTTGCTCATAGGTGTCGGCGTAATGTGTTACGTGCGTAACGTGTTACGACGACACCCTCATTACAGCGCAAGGAGCAACGCACCGAGACGCAGCCCTATAGGCCACCTGCGGGATCCAGCTTACATATAGTGGGCGTCAGTCAGCATCGGCATCGAGCTCTCGATGACGTATCTGGGGATCGTACTCGATAGCCGGTGGAACTTCGGATACCATTTCTGAAGTTTGGTCCTCAATTTCAGGAGACCTAACGCTCCCCGCAGGAGGCACCTTGGGATCATGCGGAGCATGGCCCTATACGGGCCCCCCGGATGGGCGTAGACCCTGATGATCCTGATGACCAGCTAGATTGCTTAGCCCGCAGAAGGCGACGGCTGTCAGGGTGATAAGGGGATACCGCACGATCTCAGTTAAGGCTGTATGTCTTCTAGCTTGGACCCCTCTATAGGACCTGGAAGCGAGGGCCCTTGCGTCATTGTTTCAATGGCGCAAGTAGACGCTGAAGCGGGGTCATAGGCCTCTTCCTGTGAGCAGGTCATGCTCGTGATAGAGACGGCGGGGAGGAAGCGGGAGAGAACTCTACCACTCGAGTTCCACGATCTGCGGCGGCGCCCCATACTATCAGCCTCTATGACCAGGGCCTGAGGACGGTGACGAGGGTTGCTCACCGTCCTTACAGAAGCAGGCCATAGACGATAGCGTGACGTGAGAGATTCATGCACGCCCCCCTCAAGAAGCGGGATAACAACTAAACAACCCCCGAAAAACGCGGCCGCAGTATGCAGCATTTCAGGGGCATACTCGGGGCTCCCAACCTTAGGCTGTTAGGCAAGATACGCGTGGTTTTTAGTCGGTAGGACTACTGTACAGTAAAAAATTTTAGGCCTCTACCTGGCACGGTTCCAGCGATACTACCTCGTGACTAATAAACAGACGGACGGCTAGGCCTCATGTCTCGTTTATAGGGTCCCGCTTTAACCCCTCAGTGCGAGAGTTCAATTCGCACTTGGCCGGTTATATTTTCAATAAGTGCAGCTAGTTCCACCAAGTGCCATCAATAAAGGTATAAATCTTCTCAAGTGTTCATTTTAGAAATATCTCCACCTAATTGGACAACGGTGAGTCGGACTAGCGCACGTAGGGTTCCGTACAAGAAAAGCGGCAAAAAATCAAGTATGTTGTATGGGAGACCCCTTTAATATTATTAATTTGTCTATTTTTATTATTTGTTGCTATAGTGGCAACAGAAATACATCATCTGTAATAGTACATTATGATACAAGTTCGGTAAGTTGATAATTACAGCGGCGAGGGCTACAAGAAAGCAGAGGCTGTAATTATCAAAGCGAACGTGTGTCATACGACGTTTTATAACATATTTGCGAGGAAACAAGGAAATAAATAAAACGGGGACATTCATAAACTAACAAAAAAACGTAGCAAAAAATAAAGCGCGCGGAATTTTACTTGTTCACACGCTTTCTTTTTTTCTTATTTATTATGAGGCAAAGGCACAAAAACAGCCAGTATTAATAATAAAGTAAATTAATATTATTTGTTTTGGTTTCACATTTAATTGTCAAAATTTAACACAATTTATTGTCAAAATTAATTAAATTAAACAATTCAATGTTTAGTTTATTATATTTTATCTCCCAAAGTCAATTTTATTTATAAAATGTTGACCACTTTTCTGGCATAAAAACTCTTTGCTAAGATTTTTAAAAAGTACCGTTCGTTTTAGACGCAATCGTCCGTTTTACTTTACATTACCGGACTAGGCCGTAATGAGATACATTACGTTAGTGAAATTGGTCAAATAAGAGACCCTTTACAAGCAAATGTGTTATAAAAAAATTAACAGTCTAACTATCACTGTGCATGAGTTACAGCCTGCTGACAGACAGACCACTAACGGGGTCAACGAAACCGACAACAAAAGGGTAGGGTTATGTAATGTCCTAGATCACCTTTTTAGGATTCCGTAAAAATTGATATTGTTATAACTATTGATTGGTAGTCCTTTGTAGATCTGTAAATCTTCGGTTAGTAACATATTAACTGGTTGGGCTGATCCCAAACACGTCACAAGCAGAGTCAGGCACTTCAAATTCATGAACACGTGAGTTTCGGCTCGGCCGAAAGTTTCGGCCCATTTTGGCCGAAACCGAAACTGCGGCCGAAACTCGATTTTTTGGCCGAAACTGGCCGAAACCGAAACCGAAACTTCGGTCGGTCACTACTGAAAAGATAGTTCGGAAAGTATTCGAGGATCTTAGTGACCGTCAAAAACGTCGACGAACGGAAGAAGGAGCGCGTAAACGTACAAAAAGTGAAGTCACAGAGCTAGTGTTCTCTACTGTTGCAGCTCTTAAAGCAAATGGAAACCAAGATGTTGCTGAAATATTAAAACACTTGATAAAAAATCCAGAATCAGTTTCCAGTTTAAAGGATCTAGTTGAAAGTGAATCACAAACCTCGTTGACTGAAATATCAGCAGTGCAAGCATTAGCATTATACGTAACACTGAAATTGTCTAAGTGGCGATACATGGCTTTAAGAGAATTTAGCCTAAAACAGGGTAAAACTAAGTATCCGAGCTACTACAAGATACAGAATGAAAAGAAGAAGTGTTATCCCGACAAAAATGATGTAATTGTTACAGAAACATCCGCTAGAATCCGTTTACAAGCTCTTTTGGATCTTACGTCGAAAAGACTTGTTGAATCACTACCCAATTCTTCAGCTATCGACAACCAACACCTCGTATTAGTGAGCAAATGGGGTTTTGATGGTGCTTCTGATCAAAGTATTTATAAGCAAAAGAAAAGTAATCAAGAGAGTATGAATAGCGTGTTTATGGCCAGCTTAGTGCCAATGAAACTAAGTAAAGAAGATGGAGAAATTATTTGGCAAAATGAGCGCCCTTCTTCCACTTTTTTGTGCCGGCCAATCATGTTTAAGTTCATGAAAGAGACTGAGTGTAGCGTGCTAAATGAAATGAACGTTTTTGAAAATGATATTTCAGAATTGGTCCCTACAAACTTTGGAAATAGCAGTATAAAACATCAGTTGCTGTTAACAATGATCGACGGTAAGATAACGTCATACATTTCGGGTACAGCAGCATCTGTTTGTGATATATGCCAAGCTCGACCTTCCGAAATGAATAACTTGGCTAGATTAAAAGAAAAACCAGTTCGTGAAGATATTTTTAAATATGGCATAAGTTCTCTGCATGCCTGGATTCGGTGTATGGAGTGCCTTCTTCATATTTCATATAGGTTGGATTTTAAAACATGGTCAGCAAGAGGCGATGAAAACAAGAAAATGATGGAGGCAAAAAAACACCAAATTCAAGAAAAATTCAGAAACGAAACTGGACTACTTCTTGATGTGGTAAAACAAGGGTCTGGTACAACAAACGACGGAAATAGCGCTCGTCGATTCTTCGGTGATCCAGAAAAAACGGCTTTATTGACTGGATTAGACGTTAATCTGGTCCAAAGATTCCCCGTAATTCTTCAGTGCATATCGTCAGGCGAAAAGATAAACATACAGGAGCTTCAAGTATATTGTACACAGACAGCAGAGCTTTACATAGAATTGTACCCTTGGTACTACATGCCATCAAGTATCCATAAGTTATTAATTCACGGGCCGCAAATTATTCAACATTTATGTATAGTTCCGATAGGACTTCTTTCGGAAGAGGTATCGGAGTCAAGAAATAAAGATTTTAGAAAATACAGAGAACATCATTCACGTAAAATAAATAGCATTGCTTGCAATGAAGATGTGCTAAATAATTTGCTGATTTCATCCGATCCAATTTTAGCACAAATACGGCCACGGATGGATAAAAAGCAAAAGAAGGCATTGTTTAAAGAAACTTTAAATCTACTGATTCTAGAAGTTTCTGAAATTGAATTAGGAGATACTGATGAATTGTTAGGCTCTGCGCAAGAAGAAGATTCAGAAACGGAAGCTTCGGATAGTGAATAATTTTTTTTGCCTACATATATCTAATTTTGTTCGATTATTTCATGTGCATAGTTTTAATTTCATCGTCTTTGACATATATTTTTGTTTATTTTAAGCTACTAATTTTTAATTTATATAATTCTAATTTTGTTTGATTATTTAATGCATATATTTTTAATTGAATCGTCTCTGTTAAATGTTTTTGTAAATTTTAATCTATAATTCTTACCATTTTTGTTTTTTTAAGTAAGTTAATGTATTTCTATAAGTATGATATATGTTTTATAAAACGCGTTATTATTTTATTTGAATAAATACATTATTTTCTTCAAATCTTAATGAAAAATCGCTATTCTATACAAAAATGTAGCTAAAGAAGTAGGACAAAATTATTATAGTCTCCTCTTAAAATTATCTCAAAAACTCACGATCCTGTATGTTAGTCATATTATTTTTGATGTGGGTAGGACAGTACTAAGCTAAAATGTAGTTAATTAACAATTATTACTGTAAAAAAAAAACGGACTAGACATATTTTCTGAAAGAAAATAAGAAAAATGATATTTTGTCATATAGCTCGGAGAGCGGTGCCTAGGGGTACCTAAAATGTTTGGCAGATATTTTGCTAACAACCCACTAAAAGTCACTATAAGCGTTAAAATAAGAACACACGAGAAAATCGCAAGCTATCCCTTTTTTAATGTGCTTTTCCATACATTGAAATCAGTTTTTGTCGAATATTTTTTTAAATTGAAGTCTAATCGAAATAGTGTAGTATTGTTATCTACTACAATCATCAAGATAAACACATTGGCATCATTAGTTTTTTTTAAAAACAGTTAAAAGTGTTTCAAGATTCCTATGTCCGCCGATTTGTATGAATCGATCCACTGTGCGCCAATGTATTAAAACGTTCGCGCTCTTTTTCCCTAAATCGAAATTGTAGCGCATAGCGCAACGCGAACTGTCAAAGGGCGCGCGTTGCTCTGTGTTGTAGCGACTTGTCACTTTGTCACCTTATATTGTGTGAGTTGATGTCGCGACATCAACTCACACATTATAAGGTGACAAGTTTTTTTCTATCGCCGCATTGACAACGTAGCTTAATCCAGGGTCAAATCTAGCTTTCATTTTAAAAACTAAGTCAAGACATTTTGTAAGTTTTGTGACCCTTCGATCAACAATATATTAGATATCCTGTCGAACGCAAAGAAAAGTGGCACCACCATAAATGGGTCCCGACATGATCAATTGGCAATTGTCAATAACGTAGAATTTCATGTGCACGTATACGTCGATGCACACACACATGTAAAGCAATCACTCACACTGAAGCAACTTCCATTCATATTTTACGTGATTGACAATTGCAAGGCATGATCGTGTCGGGAGCCTATAAATCGGCTCACCGTGAGCCCGTTCCGTTTCTGTAGTTTAGTTCGGTCCAAGCACAGCCATTGTAAAACCGCAATGCGCTTTTAAAACAGACTAAAATAAACAAAAAGTGCAAAGTATCGGATGAAATGTCTCACTCTTAAATAATTACATATATATTAAGTCATACTTGATTGATTGATTGAAAGTTAGTTTATAAATGTTGGATCAAAAGGTTGGCGTCAATAATATCCTAACCAATTGTTGGTACCAACGTATAAGGAACAAAACGACATTACTGATATATCAGCGCTATGGTATATTATGCTTTATTCAGTATATCGGGAAGGTATATTTTACGTCGAAATTTGATCCAGTTTTGGCCAATTTTATTAGGATTTCTAATAAACCGATACAGGCATTGTAAGTACCTAGCAACACGGGATAGTTTTCTGCTTCGCTTGTGATCGTGATTAGATGCCAGGAGAAGTCTATACGCCTCAGTCAAACGGAATATTTTGAGACGATTGGAATTAAAGTTGTGAAGCCACAAACTGAAAATTACACTCCACCGAGTGAACTGCCATATAGGGAGTTAGTCGGCTCACCAATGTACCTAGCTGTATGCTCAAGGCCAGATATTATTTTTGCAGTGAGCTATTTAAGTCAGTTTAAGCTGCTATGATCAATCACATTGGGTTGCTGCGTAACATGCACTTCATTTACGAACACCGGAACCCAGACCACGCAGGTAACGTGTCTGTGATAGAAAATCTTACACTGGTTTTGTGTTCACACTTGGAAGATGTCCTGAATCGTGGAAAAGTCACAAGCAAACTACAGTAGCACTGCCAAGTGTTGAAGCCAAGTATGTGGCTTTATCAGAGGGATGCAGAGAGTCAGTTTTCTTGTGAGAATCCAATTAATGCATCATTGGAGAACAAAATATATAGATGTGCGGTATCACTACATTCGGGAAATGGTTAGAATGAGCAGTAAAGTTAAACTAATTTATATGCCAACAATTAAGATGCTTGCAGATGTTTTAACGAAAAGACTTATCAGTGAGAGACATAAAAGGTGTATGAAAGGAATGCAAGCTTAAAGAGGAGTTTGGGCTAGTTCAAGTATCTCCCTTACAGTGGGCGCACACTTGGCGACAGTCGCGGTGACATGTCGCGCAGTGTGCGCCTGCATCGGGCGACTTGACGCCGCGACATTTAGCCGCGACTCCCGACAAGCAAGTTGTCGCGGAGTCGCGGCGACATGTCGTCTAGTAGGGTGCGGAGCTTAGAACAAAATGTATGTAATTTGGCGCCCGCAGCTTGTCTCCGTGACATGTCGCCGCGACAAGACGCCTAGTGTGCGCCCACTGTTAAGGAGGAGGGTTTAAAAAGATTGTAATTTAGATCCTAATTGAAACCTCTTTATATGAACTTAGTTTCATTTTATACAGCTGTATTTTTGAATTTGTATGTCATCACCCGTGTTAGTCTTTTATTAGGTACCTACTCGTTATTCGTCATTCAACCTGAAACGTCCATCATGATACGTTTCCTAAACTGAATGTAGCTTTTACCACCCTAATTTCAACAGTAGGTATTTATGGCAAGACTAGGTATAATACATAAATATTCGTATACAGTAGGTACAGAAAAGCCGAGCTATAACGTAAACGAAGTTGCATACCTACACCTAGGTCAGCAATTTTTTTTAAGTGATGGCTGGCTGCGACCTGGATTAAGCTACACTGCAGCACGGTGTTTATGTGTGTAGTGGTTACGCTATTTTTCGCAAATGTTTGGTTTGTTTATTATTGTAATAATTATGTCTGTGCAATGAATTGAAAACAAGAAGCCGAGAGACGGAGACGGTCTCACCCCAAAGAGTATAGTAATATATATAGGAGTCTCACCCATAGATTTAGGATTTTTCGCTAGTCTCACCCAACTGCCTCTCTGTGAAAGTAAAAGTTCGCTCCGATAGACGTTGTCATTTTTGTATTATTTCAAACTTTGAACAGATGATCTACGTGACCTAGTGACGTAATATAATGCAACAGAGTCACAGACCACAGACAAAGTCTTGCCATAAGCCCCTCTGCAATTTATTATAAAGAGAGGGGCTAAAATAGAAACTGGCGCCATAAAAAGTAGCCATAGCCAATAGAATATTTAAAGGCCCAGTAACCAAGCCATGAGAAATAATTTAAAAAAAAAAGAAACACGGAACAAGCAATATCACAACAACACGTTTAGATTATTTCTGAGACTCATGATTTATTTCCTTACACTTATTTTGTGTAAATTACTTTCATATTATTGTTTTTTATGTTATGATGTTACTATAAGACACGTCAAATGCAAGTGGAACGACGATTAAACGCGGTGAGCCAGTTAGATTACGAGGATGGCGCAAGTGAAAAAATAGGTTTGATGTCCGCAAAGATGATGGAAACCCGTTACTACGAGGGTTGCGGACGAGAGGGGCCTATTCGATGCATTTTTCTAGGCGAGTTTCATCCTGTGGCGGGTCCAAAAATATCATGTCAGGTATGACTCACTGTTTATGTAAGGAATTTTTGCCGCATGCGTGATTGGAGCGAGTATGCGCAGAAGTACACTAATTATCCGTGTGTTTCTGAGTTAACATTTATCTATGGGTTATTGATTTATTCCTCCTCCTACGGTATATACATCTGATATCTATATCTTTGTCTAGACTGGCTTGGTAAGGGTGTGATAGGTCCTTTTTGAACGCACCGTGACGCCGGTCGTAACGCTGGCAAAATTTATTGGTATTTTTATTGCAGTTGAAGTATTTTGTTATTAAATAGACCTTTTAATTGTTATAGTTTCCAGAAGACTACATATCAAAGGAGGTTTTTGATTCTATAAGTGGTTATATCATCCCTAAGCCTCAGATACAAAAATGTACCATGACCATGTAAGTACCTATTGATTCTTTGATCTAAGTAGGATATAATTAGACCTCTGGAGCTTATACAACTTGCTTGATTTTGTATAGTTTACTCTCATTACTCATTAGATTTGTATTCTCTACAGAGTAAAATAGCTATATATATATCATTAGCAATAAATCAAAATGGTGGACAAAGTTATCAAACCTGCATAATAATTATGAAACCCACCGTTAATATCCTATTGTTTTGTTTAGAAATGCCCTTGGACACAAAATTGTTGGATATCCAATACGCATAGACAACCCTAGATATGAGAGAAACGTCTATCTGTTCAACATTTGCTTCGTGTGTGACAGTTGGTCGAAAACTGTTCAATATGAGCCCGTGGTCAAAAAGCTCGGAGAACACCTTGTGAGTATTTAATTAAAAATAAAATACAAATATCTATGCATACATTTATTAATGCCTTTTAGACGAGCGTGATGCTAGCATAATTGCAAAATACCATTCGTACCTAATAAAATATATCACGGTAGGTATGGGGATTACTCTCCCATTTTCCAGTCGCCATCTTGGAAAATGCTTATGCACAATTTGTATTATTGTGGGCCCTTCATGTTAAAGCTACACGTAAACATTCTTGGACATTTACGAGCATTCATGTAAACTCATTATTATTTTCTTAGACATTTTCGAGCATTCATGTGTAAATGCACAATAATTGTATCATATCAGACCAAACACAAGGAAATCCAATAAGTTTATTGTATAGGGAAATAAAACAATTTAAATTAATAGCAGAATACATTGAGAGTGCACTCTTTACACGTAGTTGAAAGAAGATAGCACTCATCTTTATAATTCTACTGTACGTGTGTATATGTAAGAAAGAAAGAAAGAAAATCAGCCCGGTAGATGGCGCTGGGTTTTAAGGTAAATGAAGTTGCGCTGGTCAGCTAGAATTCTATATAATATCAAACCTAGGTACTTCAAATGTAAGACAGCTTAAAATTTCATGAAATCAAGGTTATTATTACAACAAAATAGACTAAGTATAGAGAATTTTATCAGTAATCATGTTTTTATTTTCGAGCATTATTAGTTTGTGAACTGAATGAAGATTTTAATTCATGTCTTAAAACTCGCAAATCCTGAGGTTTTCATCAATTCTGCCCTTTAAATAAAGTTCCTACAATACAGTTGACTAAGTATCAGATGAAAACCAATAAATAATTTCGAATTACCAGATTTCCCAAAGGAGTGCTCAGAATTCCAGATTTCCAGATAAACAAACATTCAAACAAATTATTCACAAGGTTGAGTAAGCAACTTCAGTCTATCATTGTCGGATGAATTTACAATTGTGGTGAGAACTACGAAAAAAACAATCATAGAAGCATAAGTAATAAAAAGATTTCCTAGCTTCGCTCAATGTGACGAAATGGGTGGTTCTCCTCCGTTTTCTTCCCAAGGCCAAATTCAACAGTATGGCAAAGGTCAGGGCACCGAACATTGGTGTCATTGTCAAACTTGGAGAATTAACATTTGAAGATTATTAACAAAATCTTCAAATGTATATTCCTAACAGTTAAGAAGTCCCTAACAGCAATAATCCCGACTTCAAATTATTGGATATTTGGTGGGCCAAATATTCCACCAACATTAAATTCCGAGGAGACCAATAAAAAACATATTGATTTTATTCTTTAATTGAGTCCTTTTTAAGAGAAAGATAAAAATAATCGAGAGATCTTAATTATTGAGTTTTTTTTTTTCATTCAACAAAAAAAAAATCTTTTATGAAGCGGAGATTATGTTAAAGAAACACAACCTTACTTGACATAATATTGATATCGTAATCCTACTGCGCTCATGCTACTATAGCTTCCATTGCTGAATCTGGTCACAACTGGTCATTCTGATGGTAACGTTCCTGGTGCTGCACCAGCATGCCAATATAGCATGAAAAAATAGCCATAGAATTTACTAAAGAATGTTTTATTAAATCCTATTAATATTTTAAATGTTAAAGTTTGTGAAGATGTTTGCGTATTTGGACGTTTGTTACTTAATCACGCTCTATAAGAATAAAAATATACGTATCTTTAGTTGCTACAGAACCTGTGGGGCCCACACCATTCATAGAAGATTCTAACAATTCCAATAGAATGTAGGCCCTTTTTTAAATCATATGGTTTTTTTTTCTATATAGGTTTTTAAAATCAAATATTATAATCAGCTGTAAATTTTCATGAAACAGACGATTTTGGAGGAAGAGACCCGGTTCGTATCGAGCGGCTCCAGTAAACTGCCCACACTGCTAGCGCACCTACTCCATGATCTGAACACCTACCGCAAAGCCACTTTAGTTGGTAAGTACCCGAAATCCCACTTATTCATTATACTTTGCTGTTATTGTTCTGCTAAATTTTGCATTGTATTACTGTTTTTGTTTTGTCGCAAATATATTGCTGCGCCAATGTTTTGTTTTGCCTTCATGCCATTGTTTTGCATTTCCTGCATTAAATAAATGCCTCGTAGCGAATAGCTATGTATGCAATAATAAATGTTATATTATGCAATTGCTATTATTTCCGATTCTTGTAACAACATTATCAAGCTCTTGTCATCTTTTAATATGTGAAGATTAAAATTAACATGTATAAAGAATTCAAAACAATGAACTTATTACATACTACAAGTTGCTAAACATATAATTTCATTCAAATTGTATCTTAAAACTAAAACTTTTTTAACTTTTCTTGTTTAACGAATACTTCTTATCTTTGTCGTCTTTGCCAAAATTTACACACAATATTTTCCGACAGAGGGCGACACAGTCATGAACTTGAAAGTCCTGGAAGTGCGCAAAGACCCACCGCCGGTGTTTGATCATGACGTGCCTGTCCTCATCGCGTCAGTAGGGTCGCCCCGGCCCGGGCGCCCTCGGCGGGTGGTGCCGCCTGAGGGCTCGGAGGATGGCCAGAGTCAGGAACATCTGGATGTTGACGATGAGGAGCCTTTTGAGGTGGACATGGAAGCCGACTGGGATCTTACTACAAGACAGGTTGGTGAGATGTCACAAATAAATTCTATTTCTGGGTCTGCGGTCAATTATCTATAGTTGAGCCCAACACAGCGCTTAATAATGTTTTTTCATCCCATACTCTGCAAAATATGAAATCAATTATATTTTGTTGTAGCTTTTGCCACATATCGACGGATTCAATCACATCTCAAAGATCGCGACCAATACCGGCGTGGAGAAAACTCTAGTTAAGTCGTGTGTACAAAATCTGGTCTATTATGGTGTGGTAAGTTATTTTTTTTATTATCAAACAGAGAACCAAATATCAAAAGTAGAAAATAACTGAGTAACACACTTGCCTAGAAAAAATACGTTTCCTTTCAGTTGTGTAATTTAAAGGTACTATTGCAGGTGACTTTGATCCCAGTGCTGAAGTTCAGCAACATGTACCGTGCCACAACCAACCTGAGTCGATTGTTCAGCGATGTAGAACTGCAGAAGTCTTGTCTGGCATTCATAACTAAAGGGCATGAGGCAGCTGCTGACAAGGTAACTATTGCAGAATATTTCTAACATTCATATAGCAATATCTTGTCTTTTAGTTCAAGACTAATCTCCACACCGAATTTCACGATTATTCCGAACCTGACCCGAAAACCTGACCCGGTCGCGGGTTAGGTTAGGAACTTAAAATAAAATGTAATATTTGTTCCGAACGTAACCCTCTTCC
Source organism: Miltochrista miniata (assembly GCA_933228765.1). Lineage (NCBI taxonomy): Eukaryota > Metazoa > Arthropoda > Insecta > Lepidoptera > Erebidae > Miltochrista > Miltochrista miniata. Next base: position 17,518,149 of record OW121747.1, on the reverse strand, counting down.
TAACCTGACCCGACGTCTCGTTCCTATCATAACCCGAATTGCGCAAATTGGTCATTCTCTGTAATCGACAAATGTAAAAATCGTAAAATCGTAAATGTTAATAAATCGAAATAATGTAAAATAAGAACACGTCGATAAAACAAAAAAATTCATCAATTTCATTCATCAATTTCATTTATTATGGTTGAATTAATCGTTCTGTTAATTATCACAAAATAGTAAATATTATATATACTGATTTGACACATATGTACTTTTGAATTTGAGAAAGATTACAGAGAATGACCAATCTGCGCAATTCGGGTTATGATAGGAACGAGACGTCGGGTCAGGTTAGGAAGAAGAGGGTTACGTTCGGAACAAATATTACATTTTTTTTCAAGTTCCTAACCTAACCCGCAACCGGGTCAGGTTCGGAACATAGGGAATTTCAGCTCAATCTGGTGTGATTGAATACCAAACATTCATAGATTCATTCAAGCTGTCTGACTGGTATTACAAAATAATGAAAAATATTTGTTCCAAAGACGTGCCTCCTATATTTTTACCTTTCCTAGTATAGAAGACAAGAGCTGCAGTCTTTGTACCACCTTTTCAATAAAACTCACGAAATGATGAACGTGATAATTGATAAAATTTAAGTTTTTAAGATGTAGAAATGATTTAAGTTATTGTTTAACATATTTCTGTCGAATTCTGACGACCCTTGGAACATCTCATTATATCAATGATCTCGTTAGCAAGGGTCAATCAAACTGGAATGACGCCTCAACAATGATACTATAATCAGTTGATAGAAAATTATTTCGCCAACCTTGGTATGCCAAAACACCGCCCAAAATAATTCCTTTTGTCACAGCCAACAATTTCGGACGTTTTGGAGATCCTCTGCGCCCTACAGCAAGGCACTACACTGCGTATGGTGTGCGAACGATTCTGCAACGCCTTGAGCTCCACTTTCGATATCCGCCGGCTTATAGTCTTCGCACAGTTGCATGGTCTCATCAAATGCCTCAAAAGGTAAAGTTTTGTGTGTTAGAAAATCGTTTTTTTTTTTTCGTAAAAGGTTGAATGACGACATCACACGTTAAGCCGTCGGCTCCGTTGGCAGTACAGAAACATGACAGTCGTTAAGCCAAGTTTAGCCTTTTATGCTGCATGAAAAACAGTGAATCGTCACAACACGCGCCTGTGTAAGTAGCGCGTCTGTAACTCCTCTTGGGTCTCAAAGGCCCATAGACTATTGTATAGTAAGTTCAACTCATCTGTGCGCGCGGCACTATGTGTGGGTAAGCCTCGTCTAAACACAGTGACTTCGTGTGCGTGACATGAGGTACAGTGAAGTACAAAATACAAAACCACTTGTTTAACTAAAATAAAAACTCAATGGGCGAAATGTATGTTATACATATTAATATGTATCGCTGTTTGAAGAATAAAATTGAGGAATTTTAGGATTTTTTTTAAATTAATTATAAATTCAATCAAAATGTCGATAGTATTCTTCTTCTTTGGCGTGTCGACAAGTATAACGCCACATCTCTTCATCAATTTGACTTAAACTTTCGTTTATTAATTTCATTATTTCCATCACATTTTGTTCGATTTTATGCGAAACATTATAATTTGTTTATATTCCCCATACATTTTCTATTGGGTTTAGTTCAGGATGATACGGTGGTAGCCGAAGAACTTTTAAGCCATATGGCTGAAGTATGTCATTAATCTTATAACAAACTAGCTGACACATAAGGTGTGCGAAAAGCGTGTGAAATTGCCCTGCCCTCTCCCAAAGGAACCGCGCAATATATCGGGAACCAAAGTATCCTAGAACCTTCCTCGGATCATAAGCTCAGATTGTACCAAGTTTCATTTAAATCTATCTAAATATATATAAATCAAAGGTGACTGACTGACTGACATAGTGATCTATCAACGCACAGCCCAAACCACTAGACGGATCGGGCTGAAATTTGGGATGCAGGTAGATGTTATAACGTAGGCATCCGCTAAGAAAGAATTTTGATAAATTCAACCCCCAAGGGGATAAAATACGGGAAGCGGGAACGGGAACAAATTTTACGCTGGCGAAGCTGCGGGCATCAGCTAGTCAATACATAATCAGGATACAGACAGACAGACATGAAAATTTCTAATTACATTTTCAGCTTCAATATCGATTAGAGAACGCCCTACAAATAAAATTTTCAAATTATCTTCTATGTACAGACTCTCGACCCTCAACAGTTTTTTTTGATGTATAGATATGGTTTTTTTTATTTTGAAATCAAGTCATACAATTCAATTTTTGTCATATTTGCAGTATAAGCAATGTTTTTTTCCGTCCACCATCTCTGCATTTCTATTTTTTTTGCATTAGAATTTGGAGCTCTATCATTTATGACTTTTCTGTAGGCCTTTATAACTTTATAAGTTACACAATTCTACCATACATTATTTTGTTATGCCTCGAAGGGTTTAGGCAGCGTTTTCGTTAAAAGCTCCCAGACACCTTATTTTTTTCCGACATCTCCAACTAATATCATTATATTTTAGTCAATGTATACAAAAACTCAACAAATTATATACGTTAACCTTTCTCAAGAATCATTGGTGATCTCAGCATGAAAATCCATGCAGTACCTAGTTTTTAAGTTTATCGTGAACAGACAGACGCGGCGGGGACTTTGTTTTATTATATGTAGTGATAACAAATATTAATTCCATCGAATTGACACATAAAAAATATATACCTGACTTCTTAAACATTTTCTCCGTGAAGAATTAGACATTTTCTTTAACGACTGTACCCATGGTATTCTCACTAAGAACACTATGTAATGAATTATAATGTGACCAAGTTACACAGGATCTCAACGTTGCAGTTACATTGAGACTTGTCGTGATATTTGATTTCGTTTCATTATAACGTAAGAGTTGCCTGCAAACGTGGTAGATGGCGCTGTATGCTTTTTGTATAAATATGATGTTTATATCGCGGCCTCGCAGAGCGTTTCCTGCAAAGAGTGCTTGGCACCGCTGGTGTCGTCAATAAGTCGAGTTACGTCTCTACCTCATAATATAAAAATGTACTCTGTGAAGACGGCCGCGTCACTGCCACACAAATTAAAGCTGTATAATTACTAGCGCACGCACACATAGCGCCGCGCGCACTGATGAGTTGAATTATCTATAATGTAGACTACTGTAATCTAGACTATTGTTATCTAGACTACTGTAATCAACCATAAGGTGGGCCATAAGCTGGTCTGCCACATTAGTAGTTTTAAAAAGTCAAAATAGTAGTCCCGATCTCTACAAGCTATTTATTCGACTTCACCTACCTAAAGTGTTATCTACTATTAACCAATGACTATTTCTTCAAAAGGTATCCAGTTTACATCCGTGCTCCAGCGAGGCACAACGGCTTCAAGAACCGAGTCGACCCAGTGATGGGTATTCGTCGACTCTTCAACGGTAGGCACTGTACTGACGAAATTTGTTGTCTAGGTCGCATCGACCTGATGTCCTTGGACCAACTTATCGAGGATGATCCCAATGTTTCTATTATTTGGAGGTAATTGCCCACACTTGGTTGCCATCGTACCGAGAAACCGTGCACAGAGGTATTTTGTTCTAGGTACTAGATATGTTATAAAAAAACATAATATATTGGTAGGACTGATCATCATTATCAACGTTCGAAGAAGAGGATGTGTATGTAAAGAAATGAAAAGAAAAGCTTAAAATTATTTGATAATCTACTTTGTATCTGTGCTGTGCTTATTTTATAAAACACTGCTACATGACTAACGAGTAACAAAATTTTTAAAGAAAATAAAACTCAATTTCCAGAGCACACACACTCCCACACTTGCGTGTGCACATACTTATTTGTAAGAATATAAATTATATATTTTTGATTATATTTGACGTGCAGAAAATAAAAGGTTCTAGTCCTGTGTAAGAATTTAAAAAAATCGGATTTTAAACTTCACTTATGTAGTAACTATTTAGTAATCTGTGACTTCACACACTTTGCTGGTAAATAGTTCTACATTTCAAGATTTTCGAAAACTTTGGCCCGATATGTCCTGTATGTAACGACCACGATTAAAACAAATATGTACAGTTACCGACAGACATTTTGAAAACGTACTTCAGCTGCTTATAAAGCTTTTATACCACTTTGGTGGCAAATGCGAATTTGATATCCCAATCACAAATAGTCCTATGCCGAACATCCATTGCAAGTTGATGATGAGATGAGATGGCGCTAGCTGTCACGCTAACATCGACTCTGAGATTAAAGTTAGAAAAGAAATAGTAAATTCATGTAATTGTGCGTAAATATTGCGGAATATTGTAGACGTATATATAGTGACATTCATCCAGTGTTGGTGAAAAACTAAATTGTGTCTAAATGCAGTTAAATTGTTTTGTGTACAAAGTTGGTGTCAGTGGTATGAATAAAACAACAGGAAGTGAAAGTGACATTTAATATAGCATAATTTTAAAGACAAACATTTCTTAAAGCACTAATAAATAAATTGACATTAAATTATATATTAAATAATAAATAATTAAAAATAACATTAAATAACGAGTGATTTGAGGGTGTCTGGGCATATTTTAAATTCCTATTATACCTGAAAGCTAAAAAAGCGCCGGGGTTCCTGCATCGCATCGCGCGCAGGCGACATCTATCGTTGAGTGGCAAAGCTAACCGATAGTATGAATAACTGTGGGGGTTGTGGACGGTTCACATCGACGGCTGAAGGCGTTGCAATTAAGTGTAAGAAGTGCGCCAGTGTTTTCCACAGGGTTTGTGTGGGCATACCAGCGAAGGGGAGTGTACGACCGGAATGGCTCTGTCCAGCGTGCAAGAGTCGACCTGTGAATAGACGCGGGAATGACGAAACGCCGGTTCGCGTGGCTCATCCTAGCGGTACTTGCAGTCTTGCATCGTCGCCTGAGCCCGCCCCTACGGTGACGCCACCACTTGGTGCCGAGGAGGCGAGGGAGGCGATTTCTGGTGTAGACATGCAGGTGCTCATGGAGGAGATAAGAGCTTTGCGTGCAGATGTGCGGTCGTTTCAGCGACGCATGGAGATAGACATGGCCGCCATAAAGGAGTCTGTCCAAACATGTAACTCTCGCATGGACAGCATGGAGGCAAGGCTGCTCGCATTGGAGGAAAGAGGCGTTGACCGTGGTTCTGATGCTGGGACGGGGGGATCGATTGAGCGCGTGGTGGAGGACCTCAGGCGGGAGCTGAATGACAGGGACCAGGAGCTACTGGCCAACGACGTCGAGATGACGCACGTGCCAGAGCAGGCTGGAGAGAACCCTGTCCACCTGCTTAAGGTCATAGGAACCAAGCTGGGGGTGTCTCTAGACGAGCGCGACATAGTCAGCGTGGAGCGCGTCGGCGGGCGCCGGCTGGACGCCAGCAGCGCGGAGGGGCCCCGGGAGGCTCGCCCGCGCGTGCTGGTGGCCCGCCTGGCGCGCCGCGACGTGCGCGACGAGCTGCTGAAGTCGGCGCGCGTGCACCGCGGCGCCACCACGGAGGGCGTCGTGCCGGCCGCCGCCCCGCGCCGGTTCTACGTCAACGAGCGGCTGACGAGGACGAACCGCCAGTTGTTTCGGCAGGCGCGCGACGCCGCTGCTGCTGCTGGCTGGCGCTTTGTGTGGACGCGAAGAGGGACCATACTCGCCTGCAAGAGGTCCGGGGAGTCCACCCACCGCATTCGTACTGACGCGGACCTGTCGAAAGTTTTCAGTGTTAAAGTTGATGGTATGTGAATTTGCGGTGCTGAAATTATTGTTATTATTGTTTAATACTAATGTTGTCTCTAGTTATAAGATTTTTTTTTTAATATCAAACTCAATCATTGTTGCCTGTTCAATTTCTACTATTAACACACATTCTCGAGAACAGCAAGAAATAAGAGGTTGGAGACGTTTGTGCATGGTCACTGCAGGGAACATTTCGAATGGTTATGCTGTGTTTATTTATGAACTTATAGAGTTATTACCCTTATCAGATATATTCTATCACAGATACAAGGGATGGTATTCTAAACATTTGTTACAAAATTCACACATTAATTTACTACATACAAAGCAAATACATTATTCATTTATAATTAATTATATTAATTTAATTTACCACAGAAACAATCTTATTCTTTTATTTATTTATTTCGTATGTTACATAAATGATTACACATAGATATTTGAAATTTGGACTATTAAATGCAGGCTCTCTCTCAACGAGGCAGGAGGAGTTCAGGGTGGCTATGCTGCATCATTCAGTGGACATAATGGCCATAAATGAGACTTGGTTGAAGACAGACCAGGATGACAGGGCTCCTGCTGTGCAGGGTTATAGGCTTCGACACGTGCCTAGACCTATGAATATAAAAAAGGGAAGGGGGGGTGGAATAGCTTTTTATATTAGGACTGGGATCACCGTTAGAATAAGGGTGCACCCTATACACCAAAATGTAGAGCAGATGTGGATTACTCTCAATGTAATGGGAAAAACGTTGCTCATAGGTACCGCTTATCGTCCACCATGGCTGGACTTGGATACATTTTTGGGTAGTATAACTAACACTATTATTGCTTTGGCCCCATATGACCATATTATGCTGTTGGGAGATCTCAATGTCGACATGCTGAAGGTAGGTGAGAGCAATGTGGGGAGACTTACCGACTTTCTTACTCACATGAGTTTGAGTCAGGTGGTAAGGAACCCTACGCACTTCACAGACAAGGCTACACTAATTGACGTCATATGCACAGATATCAGGACACGTAACGTGATGGTGGATCACATCCCTGAGTTGGGCCGACATTCATTTGTTGTGTGTGATACGGTGCTTAGAAAAGCTAAGCCAACTCCGAGAACTATTACATATAGACCATTGAGAGATATACTGGTTGAGTGTTTTAAGGAGGATTGTCATAGTTTCCGAGGAATGCTGGTCAATCATAATAATGATGTAAATGCTATGGTCCTATCTTTGAATTCATATATGTTGCACCTGTTTGACCTTCATGCACCAGTAAAGACAAGGACTTTTAGAGAGCCGCCTACGCCTTGGATCACGGACAACATCCGTCTGTTGTTCCGTCTTCGGGATCGAGCCAGGGCAAGGTATCACAGCACCAGATTGGATCGACACCATAAGTATTATATTGATTTAAAGCACTTGGCTGAAAGATCATTAAATAGTGAAAAGACAGCTTATTTTGAAGCGAATATAAACTCTCGGATTACAGAACCTAAACTGCTATGGCAAAGTCTAAAAACTGATATCATGGCGAAACATAAAGAGACACGGCTGCCGGTACATTTTGACGATGCTGAAGCGGTTAATACTGCATTCTTGAGTGTACCAGGGGAGACTAAACTGTTAATCTCACACTTGACATTTTTTGAATTTGACAGATGTACACCTGAAGAGTTCTACCTAAAGCAGGTCTCGGCGAATGAGGTGCGCAGGATAATTGACGGTATCAAAACTAATGCCCAAGGTGTGGACGGGATCAGTCAGGAGATGCTCTCCATGGTTGTCCCGTCAGCACTGCAGGCGGTGACTGATATCATCAACACATCTATAGTGTCACATAAGTTTCCTGAACTGTGGCGCTGTGCAATTGTTCGCCACATAGCAAAGGTTAATAATCCTCAGCACTACAGGGATTTGCGGCCTATAAGCATTCTGCCTTGCTTGTCCAAGGTCCTGGAGCGAGTGGTGCACACGCAGATGTCAGAGTATCTGGAGGTGAACAATATACTACCAGAGCGACAATCAGGCTTCCGCAAGGGCCGTAGCACAGCTACCGCATTGAGCGATGTGGTGGGCAATATTCTTGAGGCCAGGGATGGGGGGGAAGGTTCTATCCTGGTTCTCCTGGACTTCTCTCGCGCATTTGATGCCATAAACACTACACTCCTACTTTCAAAGTTATCGTATTATGGATTTTCCAAAGAAACGGTGGACTGGTTTCATAGTTACCTGGAGAATAGGTCACAATGTGTGGAGATTCTAGGGGAGGATGGTACCCGGAAAACCTCTACTCCTGGCCGGATAGGCAGGGGTGTGCCTCAGGGGTCAATTTTGGGGCCTCTCTTGTATGTTTTGTACAGTGCAGATGTAGTGAAATCAATAAGGAACTGCAGATATCATATGTATGCTGATGATATACAGATCTACAAGTCTTTTAAGCCTACTGAGATGACAGACGCAGTACATGCAATCAATGAGGACTTGGCTAGGGTGGTGTCTTGGGCGGAGCAAAATTCCTTAATGTTGAACCCATCTAAATCAAAATTTATGGTTCTAGGGTCCAAAAAGCAGGTTCAAACTATTGTGGCACAGGACCCAGTAATTAGCATCAAGGGTGAGAACATAGAAAGAGTAAGCACTTTTACCAACCTTGGACTAGTTATGGACTCTGAGTTGCGTTTTGAGGCACACATTAACAGGGTAGTCAGCAATTGTTTCTATAGACTAAAGGTTCTGTACAATATAAGACAGTTCCTGAGTGAGCCACTGCGAAAACTCTTAGTTGATAGCCTTGTGCTGTCAAAATTCAACTACTGCGACACTGTTTATGGCCCATGTCTGCTTAGGAGAACGGAGAATATAATACAAAGAGTTCAAAATGCATGCGCTCGTTTCTGCACTAATATACCAAGGAGAAGTCATGTAACACCCTTTTTAAATAAACTTAAACTTCTTAAAATGGCAGCTAGACGGAGACTTCATTTGGCTAGTTTGTTATTTGGGGTGGTTAAAACACAGAAACCAAGTTATCTATTTGAAAAACTTAGCTGGAGATATGAGAAGCAGCGGCATAGCAAAAGAACAAAAGTACCCCCTTTGTCACTTCCAAAGCATAAGACGGCAGCATTCAGGGGCACGTTCGCACATGCAGCGGCTGCGTGCTGGAATGTCCTCTCCCCACCGGTCCGCTGCCTGAAAACAAAACGGACTTTTGTACGTCATCTAAGGACAATGTTTATGATCGAACAGTCAAATTCGTGTTAGTACTGTCACACAAAATTGCTGGACTTATAAGAACTCATTAAAACATATATATTTTTTTTTTACTGACAAAGTTTTTGAGACATATATTTATAATTGTAATGTACTTTTAATATAATTTTAATATTCTTCATATTTATTACTCATTATTGTGATAAATTATTTATGTACTTATAACATTTTACTTTAAAATAGAACATATCCTTGGCAGAAACAAAAAAGATCTGTTATTACCTCAGTTTCAAAGGCCAGTGTGGGCGGTGAGTCCGGACATGGTTTGGCATGAGGCAGCATGACTGTGAGGTGGTCCCTGTATGATGATTATTCACAGTATGGGTGTTTCCTTTTAGTTGTGCCTGAAATACATAATAAAAGTCATGTAAAGTAGGAATGATACCGATAAATGTAATTTATGTGTAAGAGAAAGAACTAGAGAAGGGTGTACTCTAGTGGCGATTAAAGAATGGCCTGCAGTTCAAAATTTACAAAGTGTCTTCCGGGTATAGATTCTCGACCCTCTTGCAGTTTTATTATGGGTTGTGTGTAAATTGTCAGAGAATAATAATGTCTAGTGAAAATGTGAAAGTTAAATCTGTGTAAACATGGTAAATTTATTGAAAATAAGAAAAATTTGAGACAGAGTAGGGTTCAATGGAAAGAAAACTAGGTACATGCTTACCGTCTGCAGTTGTTTTCTGTATATTGTTATGGGGGCAGCTCATTTTTCATCTTCTGCGTGGCGCCGGGATGCCTATATAGTTTTATTTTAGTTGTTACTTTAAGTGTCACAAATGGCGACATACAGAGCTTATTGTTTAATTGCATGAAGATTTTGGCACATTGATGGTCGGCACGGACACAACACATTACACGAAATAGGAGTACAACACACTTGTCATTTATAATTTTACAGTAACTTACATGAGCTAATGTGTGTTGTTACTTTGTTATGTTGAAGCTTTGGCATGGCGTCGCGTCTCGGAAGCGGACGTGAAAAAAAAAAGTTGCCAGCCCAAATAATTTTAAAAATGTTTGGCTAATGGCATATTTGTCTATCACTGTATTTTTTTTGTTTTTATTTGTTTTTTTTTTGTTTTGTCTCAATGTTAATATTTTTGTGTACTTAAATAATTTGCGTGACGGCTTTTTATAGTATCACGTTACTAATATGGCATACTCTGTCTATGTCAAATCACCGTGGCCGTCTCTGAAAATCAGCGTTGTATGCCTGGACCACAGGCATACAGCATTAAGCTGAGAGACGGCCATTATTCTACATTAGGTTTTGGATTTGAAAGGTTAGAATGGGTATATGCTGTATGCACTGTATGCTAAGTGTTTGTTTTTTGTTTTTTATTTTTTTTTTCGTGTTATATTATTATATTAGCATTATTTTTCTAAAGCATGTGTTTAAGGTTTATTATTAATGTAGATGTAGAATAAAAAGCTTTTTCTTTCTTTCTTTCTTTCTTTCTTTCTTTCAAGTTGTACTATGTGATGGGTTATCATTTCTCTCATAGCCCGACTGTGTTCAAGATATTTGCCGGTATCTGTCTGCACACTGTACAAGAATCTTTTAGTTAAGATACTGTTTAGTTAGGCACACTGCCATCAGTAAATTTGACAATAGAATTACAACGGTAGGTCGTCACAAGTGGTCGGCAGCGGTGTGTTGCCACTCTTGTGTTAACAACCATTGGCTACGGTAACCGACCATCAGGTGGGCTTGTCTGCCACCTTAGTAGTCTACAAAAAGGAGCACGGGAGGGAACTATAAAATCTGCACGTCCAATATACTTTGTAGGCTATAAAGTATTAAATCTGTATGTGTTCCAGCAGTCATTCATTCAGCTTGTTCCTCGATAAGATCGACTGCTGTCGTATATACAGAAGCCAGAAGGTTAGGTGAAGTTTCTGTTAATCATTGCCCCCTCTCTATTTTTCAAATTCTGAATAGCTGTACTTATATTGTAAACCTGACCGGTTTCGCCTCACGGCATTCTCTACTTTTGAAAATACCTCGATGTGAAAACGGTCAGGTTAACACAGTAAATATTGTGGTCCAAGTTATATTCAATTTTTGTAGCAAGTTTCTCTAGACGCAGCGGAATCCCACTCTCCCGCTGGAGACCATGGGGAGAGCCATGGTCTCCAGCGGGAGAATGTTCACGCCCAGGCCTGCAACGAGGTCTTGGTGCTGCAGTCAATAGTTTAAATAAATTTTCATATTGATACGAAAAACTTTTCAAAAGGAGACACGACAACAGACGCCCAGTTCAAAATTATATTTAATTTTGAACAACTGGGCGTAGTGAAAGATTACCGGAAGCTTGCACTACTCATTAAAAGACATTGTACATAATAATTATATCGTGTAAAGGACTGAAAACACAACATCATGTGAATGGTTCCCTGTGGCTTACGTTGCAACTTTTCTAATTGACCTGAACGATATTCCGTATGAAGTTCCATGATCAATTAAACCGTTTGGGAGCTACGCATGTAACAATAACTGGAACCACGAACGGAATACAAGAATAGGGAATGGGGGTCATTCAAAATTTTATAATATTCTAGTGCACTCTCTTTTTTCGCGTGGAAATCATGGATACTATGCCAGACTTTTACCGACTGAAACCATACGGTGACCTTCCATCTGTCTACGGACGGGAGTTCCAGGAACACTCTGGGAAGGATAACCCCATGGCTTTCGTAACAAACTTTGATCGCCATCACTCTCCTGTGAGTTTGGATTTTATCCCATTTCTTTTGGGGTTCGGGTGTGATCCCGCTTCTTTGGAGGATAGGGTAGTCGGGTGCTATCCCACTTCTTTGAGGGGTGAAGAGACATGTCTTGGCCTGCTTCTGTAAGAACGGCGAGCAGCCAACCCGCCGTTCTCAGGCCCTCGGTTATGAAGACCGGTAACTCTGGGTAAAAACCAGCCTGGGACGACCCTGCTGTCAGCTGCGGAGCTCGGGAGGAAGATGTCCCTCTCACTCCCTCCCAGCCGCATCTTTCGCGAGCATGACTTGCTCGCAGAAAGACGCAGCGGCATCCCACTTTCTACCGCTGGAGACCGTGGGGAGAGCCATGGTCTTAGCGGGAAAATGTTCACGCCCAGGCCCGCAACGAGGTCTTGGTGCTGCAGTGCATGCATGTCGGCAGAGTACTCTGCCAATGTATGGAAAGCCGTATCCTCACTGCAGTGTTGGCACTCGGGTGTTACCTCCCAGTGTATGCGCCACAGATTGTTACCATAGCACCCACGGTAAGCATCTTTTTAAGATATTGATTCCATTACGTCTTTCCGCGAGCAAGTCATGCTTGCGATAGATGCGGCGGGGAGGGAGCGGGAGAGACATCTGCCTCCCGAGCTCAGCAGCTAACGGCAGGGTCATCGGCCTCTATGACCGAGGGCCTAAGAACGGCGGGTTGGCGTGCCCGGTAATTAACTGTGACAGTCGGTAGGTGAGACTCCCATGGCATCTACAGCCATTCCTCCATGCCCGGTTTCACCACCTCAATGTTGTAGTGCACTAAAGTTCAAATGACGATTTCAATCGATCAATCAAATCAGCCTATGGCAGTCTAATGCTGAACGTAGGCCTCTCCCAAATTTTGCCGCAAAACACGGTCCTGCACCTTTTGTTCTTTTTTTTTCTTCTACTTCAGTTTAGTCATTATCTTTATTTACAACTTCACCTAGTCTTCTGCATATACTTATTTTGTAGTTTAATTCCATCAACCACTAATTGAATTAGTTGGTTAGATAGATATTTCGCGGTATTTACCGCGAAATATACACATACACATTTATGTATAGTAAGATATATATTAATATGTATCTTTTAGTTATGGCATTCACGTGCTTTTACTCGATATCTGTGGAGATGTGACTACTGGCACCCTGTTAGATATATGATGACTATTGCACTTTTTATTTTGATGTTTTTAGTTCCGTGACTCACTGAAAGGATGGGAAATTGTCGATATCGATAAATTCTCGTATTCGTCTGTAGTTTGTTTGGCGATTTAGATTTAGCAAGGGCAAAAGAGGTAGTGACACGTGTTTCCTCTTTATCGAATCTGTCTATGATTTGATAAACACAAACCCCTGTATCGTTTTTGCAGATTTTGTACTTATAGGTACTTAATTTGAGTCAAAATTAAACTATTACGTGACTTAATTCTGATTAATAAAGATTAGTTCGATTGACAAACGAAAATTAAGATTTATATAGACCTAGTATTATTTAGCGAAATTTTATCCCTTCTAGTAAAATTATATTCACTTGTTTGAAAAGTATGTGCCATTTTTGTATTTAGAGGTTTATTATTTATTTAATTCAAAAATTATCCTGGTTGTCACAACCAGCGCCTGGGTCACATTTGGTGTTGCAAAAGTTCATAGGCCAACCAAACATCAGGTGGGCTTGTCTGCCGCTTTAGTGATATAAAAAAAGTTTATTTAGTTCGTTCTTCAGTGAGATCTAGACAGCTTTACAGTGCGATAGTCTACAGTAGTGACATCTCTCGTATCCAACCTCATTATTATTGATTATGTCGACAATGTCGTTGCGCATAACTTAGATAACTCAAGTATTTAAAAAAATATGTATATATATTTCAGTTCCAAATCGGGAATTAGACACTGCCGTTCCAGGCATTTAACATCATTACTACTCGTGCGCGATTACTTGACGCACGTTAGAGAACAAAATGTTTTCAAGCCTGCCTCAACTTATCGGACACGATTGGTACATACAGGATAGAAGACATGTATCGAATTATGCATAATATACTATGCGTCGATAGATGTTTTTTATTTATATAGTTATAAGTAAACGCAGTGAAGAGGAGACACTATTCTACAAGCAAGGAATGTTGGGATAAACATAACAGGATAAAGAAACAAATTCTTGATTATTAGACATTTGACCAAACGCCTGTATAATCATGGGGACACTTTTGAACTTATAGAAATGTTATGCCGAACTCCTACCGAGGCGACACGGTGCCCTTTTATCTACCCACGGCCGGCGGGGACCCTATAAAATATATAGATGTGTGTGTTTCAAAAGTATTACATAGGATGTAAAAATCGTAACAGTAACATTTACAAATGACCATGCCATACAATGTCACAGGTATGCAGATGGGAACGGCACGATAAATTGGTAATAAATAAATAAATTACAAACTCCGTATAGAAATAATAATTAAAGCCAGTGAAAATAAAACAATAACCATAATTAAGTCCATTACTAAAAATTGTCCATATAGTAATAATAAATAAAGCCAGTGGAAATGAAACAATAACCATAATTAAATCCATCACTAAAACTAAACAAGTGATGCTAGTTAACAATCGTCCAAGTTAATCGCGTATCCATCAATTCCTCACTGAAAGAATTGTAACTACGTACCCACATGTGATACTAGTTAACAATAGTTTGTTATCTAGCTTCACTTGTGGGTAAGTAGTTACAATTCGTTCAGTGAGGAATTGATTTTACGCGATTACCTCGTACGATTGTTAACTAGTATCACTTGTGGGTACGTAGTTACAATTGGTTCAGTGAGGAATTGATGTATACGCGATTACCTCGGACGATTGTTAACTAGTATACCTTGTGGGTATCGTTCAGTGAGGAATTGGTGTTACGCGATTACCTCGGACGATTGTTAACTAGTATCACTTGTGGGTACGTAGTTACAATTTGTTCAGTGAGGAATTGATGTATACGCGATTGCCTCGGACGATTGTTAACTAGTATCACTTGTGGGTACGTAGTTACAATTTGTTCAGTGAGGAATTGATGTATACGCGATTACCTCGTACGATTGTTAACTGGTATCACTTGTGGGTACGTAGTTACAATTTGTTCAGTGAGGAATTGATGCATACGCGATTACCTCGGACGATTGTTAACTAGTATCACTTGTGGGTACGTAGTTACAATTTGTTCTGTGAGGAATTGATGTATACGCGATTACCTCGTACGATTGTTAACTATAGCATCCGCAATACGAACTGGCACTTTGGGCCATAAATGTCACTTATTGTAGGGGTTGAACCATGTCGATAAAATATTTTAAAAAATTTCGATATGTCGTAACCTGATATTAAGTGGGTAATTTGATTTTAGTTGTAAATATGATATTAATAGCAAATAAGATTTTCTTAAATAATTAGCTAAATTTTAGCAATAAAAAAGTTAAAATTAGTAAATTTGAAATTTTTTTAGTTAGCAATTCACCTATTCAACCTACTTATTTTAATATATTTATTTTATTTAATACATTTGTCTTAATAAATCAATGCTGATATAAAAATAAATAAATAAATAAATCACATTTAAATTTTTCATTTCATTACTTTTGTCGATACTGTTATGGAATACGTAAAAGATTACCTGCACAGCACTATGGGTGCGAGTCCCGCTCCATAAGACTGTGTAGGTGCGAAAGAGATAGCACGAATCCGATGATTTATGGCCCCACGTGCCAGTTCGTATTGCGGATACTATAGTATCACTTGTGGGTACGTAGTTACAATTTGTTCAGTGAGGAATTGATGTATACGCGATTACCTCGTACCATTGTTAACTAGTATCACTTGTGGGTACGTAGTTACAATTTGTTCAGTGAGGAATTGATGTATACGCGATTACCTCGTACGATTGTTAACTAGTATCACTTGTGGGTACGTAGTTACATTTTGTTCAGTGAGGAATTGATGTATACGCGATTACCTCGTACGATTGTTAACTAGTATCACTTGTGGGTACGTAGTTACAATTTGTTCAGTGAGGAATTGATGTATCCGCGATTACCTCGGACGATTGTTAACTAGTAGCACATGTGGGTACGTAGTTACAATTGGTTCAGTGGGGAATTGATGTATCCGCGATTATCTCGGACGATTGTTAACTAGTATCACTTGTGGGTACGTAGTTAAAATTTGTTCAGTTAGGAATTGATGTATACGCCATTACCTCGGACGATTGTTAACTAGTATCACTTGTGGGTACGTAGTTACAATTTGTTCAGTGAGGAATTGGTGTATACGCGATTATCTCGTACGATTGTTAACTAGTATCACATGTGGGTACGTTGTTACAATTTGTTCAGTAGGTATCCGCGATTGATTCGTATAATAACTAACTAATATCACGGAATACGCAGTTACAATGATATGAGTAGGGGAATAAAGGATGTTTGATTATTTCGATAAATTACAGTCTAATACTACTTGATTCATTCAGCACAAACTTAATATAAATTCATGAATAGGACATGTAAATAAGTAGTGCAGTTTTCGCAGTTGAATCCTACTGATTGATACGCGAGTACTTAGGTAAATTACTAGTTCATACTGAATGTAAATAAGTAGTGGAAGTTTTCGCAGTAGATTCCTACGGGTTAATACGCGATAACTTAGGTAAAATACTAGATAATACCAAATGTAAATAAGTAGTGGCAGTTTTCGCAGTAGATTCCTACTGGTTGATACGCGATAACTTAGGTAAATTACTAGTTTATACCAAATGTAAATAAGTAGTGGCAGTTTTCGCAGTAGATTCCTACTGGTTGATACGCGATTACTTAGGTAAATTACTAGTTTATACCAAATGTAAATAAGTAGTGGCAGTTTTCGCAGTAGATTCCTACTGGTTGATACGCGATAACTTAGGTAAATTACTAGTTTACACCAAATGTAAATAAGTAGTGGCAGTTTTCGCAGTAGATTCCTACTGGTTGATACGCGATAACTTAGGTAAATACTTATTAATAGTACATGTAAATAAGTTTATAGTTCTCGCGGTTAAATCTACTTAGTCGATACGCGATATCTTACGTACCTATTTTATTTATAGCCTATTTCGCAGTTGACTTTATAAGACAAGTTTTTTTCTTTCAAAGAGTAAATAAAAATTGCCCTTACTTTGGCCCTCCTGCCCTTCTCTTGTCACGCTTCTACAGTCATCGTGTAAAGTCTTATGTTCTGATAAATCTGTTATAACTGCGAGTTTTGCACTGCCAGTACTTTCTATTTTTTGGTAACAACATTTTCCTTCCTGCAAGTTTTAATGGTACATCTAGTTTTTGGTAACAACATTTTCCTTCCAGCAAGTTTTAATGGTACAACTTAATTTTAACTGTCAGGTACCAAAAGTTTTGGTTAATAATGTAACAGTAAATTATGTTTATTTTGGGTAAGGGGTCCAAAGGCTTTTCGATTTAAATTAATATTTCTTTATTGCTGGATTGTGTTGTTAAGCGACAATGGTTTTTGATTGATCTTATACATTCTACTTTTATTGTTATGGTGGGTGCCGATAGCACCCCTTGGGCAAGCAATCCAACCACCTGTTCTGCATCCCATTCATCGCATACAATCTACCTTAGTTATATGCAAATGTCTTGTTTAATTAACAATTACATTCCGTTTCTCCATAGTAGTAATAATATTGTACATTTTAAAAAATACGCGTATTGTCACGGCAATACATACCTAATAATATAGTGATAGTGTAAATATTTACTACGTTTTGCGGCTGTCTTCCTACTGTAAGCTAAATAATATAATAGCACATTAGAAGTAGGTACTTGCCTACATATTATCTTCAGTTCATGTATTTCATGCTTTATATCTATTACAATATATACAGCTTTTGCATTTAAAACATTAGTATGATTTACCAAAATCGAACACTGCAGTTGCCGTTTTGTATGGTTGCAAAAAAGGGTAATAAAAATTAACAAAGCCTGCCATGAGAATGGAATGTCTCTACTTTACCAAGAACTTGGCAAAATACGTAAAAGTACTTATCACACTCTAATTACTACACTAATGGCTTGGCTACAAGCAAACAGACGCCTTCGATCGCATTCTTTTAGTAACCGGATCCAAAATCCTAGAAATCCTTCTTTTGTAAAAATTAAAATAAAATCATAATCTGGTCTGACCATTTTGTATAGCGAAAAATTGTGGGTTAAGCCATTTTTGCGCTATGAGCCTGAAATTTGACTATCATTTTCATTTTTCATTCAGAAAAATTTACAGTCACCCAGTCCATCCGTGAGACCATTTTCGATTATAGTTCGATAAATTAGGTGTTTTTTTATCACTTATCACTGGTTGAGCGTCATCAAACTACTAGCCATGCTTCCTACTTTCAAAATCATATTTTGTTACATAATTTCATTCATTAAATCCCAATAATAATGTAAAATAGATTTATGGTCTAAGATCTCATGGAACATCGACCTTTGCCGTTCTGCTTTCCGAATAAAATTACATTTCCTGGAATAAAATGAACTGCTGAACACGTATCAATAGGGTTGCCATAAAAATGTGGTCAGGAAAAGATATTCCCACAAAAAGATGTTTTTTGAAAATATCAAACCACCTTTCTATTATTAATCTGCCCAATAATAGGCGATGGGCATTATTTATTATATTATGTATGTCTAATTTCATATTGAATAGTTATTATCAGTTTGCTTGCTTGTGTTGGAAATAATACATAATGCCCGGGCAGATGTATCACTTGATCCATAAAATATGTAAGTAAATATTTGTGTACTTTCCAATGAAAAATAATTTTTAGCTAAGTCAGTAAAATTGAAAATATCCTGGCCATAATTTTAACCCTATTGATACATGTTCAAAAACACATTTTATTCCAGAAAATAAATTTTAATTCAGAAAGAAGATGAGCGAAGACCAATGTGCCATGGTATCCTCTACCATTAGTAGTAAGTATAATTAGATCTACGTCGGATTCAAACTCGGCAATAATAAAAAGTAGATTTAGGAATATGCTGAGCATTTAATGTGACGCTTAACTTAATTTTATTATTTAAATAAACATAAACTACGTCGGATTCACACTCGGCAATAATAAAAGTAGATGTAATAATATATCGAGAATTAATATATCGCTTAGCTTAGGTATTACATAAGTACGAACTACGTCGGATTCACACTCGGCAATAATAAAAAGTAGATTTAGGAATTTGCCGAGCATTTAATGTGACGCTTAGCTTAGGTATTAGCTGCATAAGTATGAACTACGTCGGATTCACACTCGGCAATAATAAAAAGTAGATTTAGGAATTTGCCGAGCATTTAATGTGACGCTTAGCTTAGGTATTAGCTGCATAAGTATGAACTACGTCGGATTCACACTCGGCAATAATAAAAAGTAGATTTAGGAATTTGCAGAACATTTAATGTGACGCTTAAATTAGGTTTTAGTTATATAAGTATGAACTACGTCGGATTCACACTCGGCAATAATAAAAAGTAGATTTAGGAATTTGCAGAGCATTTAATGTGACGCTTAAATTAAGTTTTAGTTGTTTAAGTATGAACTACGTTGGATTCACACTCGGCAATAATAAAGAGTAGATTTAGGAATATATCGAATAATTTAGGTATAACATAAGTATGAACTGCGTACATTCTGATTATTAAAACTTACAATAGCCCTTCGAAAAAAATTTTAAAAAAGTTTAATTTTATACGAATTTTCCTATACTCCTACTTCAAATTTTACGTTGAGTTTTTCGACTATCGCTAAAAAGATTCTTATAAAACGTTGCGTTTCCCGTGACAAAACAATATTCAGGTACACCAACTTTAGCCCACGACGTTTTTCGCATGAAATAATTTAAACTGTTAACTATAAAAGTTTTTTTTTTCGTTTTACCATCGTATAAAAGTTGTCACTTGCCTAAACATAATTATATGATTGCTTCAAGATTTTTATGTCCGATCCCGTTGAAATGAAACAACAATTAGTGTCTCCCGATAATTACTGCATTCCTTTGTTTTAACTGCATTTATATCAAATATCACGGTCTTCCAAATACTTATCGAGACGTGTAAATTATAAATATAGCATTTAAGATGTACTATTAGAAACTTTTATTTATTTATTCAATTAGCCTACCAATAGTTAAAGAAAAGAAATAGAAGAAAATATTTTTTTAAAAATATAAAAAGTAAAAAAAATAAAAAATAAAAATATAAAAAATATGGATAATACTTATTTCAGTTTATACATACCGTTAAATAAAGACAAAAAATAAAATTTAATAACTAAGATTACTTGTTAAATAAAAGACTAATAAAACATCCACAGCATCCATAACATTACTGATAGTCTTATCGCTGTCTAATTTGCTAATAGATAGATACATTTTTGCCCACGTCTCACATACAACCGAACTTTTTTTTATCGTGTAGTGTGTAATTCTAATGGATGTCATGCCGGACTCAAAATCTAATAAAACCACACAGTCCCCACCTATTATTCTAGCGCCGGACGACCCGAGAAAATCCTCGGAAGGACGTCCCAGGATTCGGCAGGCTTTGGTCACCACCGCGGCTTTCTTTGCGGAACAAACAATCCAACTGTAGGGTTGTATCAGACAGTGAGCGGTCAAACGTTCTTAAGTTACATCGATATGCTCACACACGCGACGTTCAAGCGCTCCATGCTTCAACGTCGCCTGTGTGCAATTGCACGCGCAAACGCGGATCGTTTGAACGCCAGCCCCCTTAGACAGGTGGCAATAAAAATCGCAAACGAAAAGAGTATAATAGGTCGAACAATCACATTCAAGCTCGTCGATCGCTTGCCGAGACGGGGTCACGAGCTTGGGTGTGATTGGTCGATATATTCTATCCTTTCGTTTGCGATTTACGCTTGTGCCACTTGTCTAAGAGGACTGACCGCTTTCTGTCTGGTAGATAGATACCTATTACATGTTTACGATTTGCTGTTTTGATTATGTCTCCTCTTCACTAGCGTATAAAGTATTATTAGATATTAATATTTTTTTTTCTCTATTTAGTGATATATACAAGCCAAAATCCTATTGCACATACACAAGTGATTGTAGTCCAAAACACACGCCGCCATTTTAGTTAAAATTAGATGTTAATAGTATTTTTGGCACTGAGCTTGTATGTATCCATAACTTGGTATTTATTAATTTTAATTCGTTAATTTATTCTTTGTACTTAAGTACTTTATTTGAAGATTGATGGTTTATGTGACAGATAGTCTGAAAAATACTGAAAAAGTGGTAGATTATTTTTTATTAACCCTAACATACTGTGCGAGCTGAATAGACGAACGACGACTTAAGTGTTTTGTCTATGTATGATATTGAACAACAGTATGATCCCGATAATCTCATTTCTATATTTTTAAGTAGTTTCTTAATTTATTTTGGGTCCATTTTATTTTGGTTAAGGTTGTGAATTGGTTATTCAGAACGAATCAAGGCGTGAAGTGATTGTGATTTACTGTCTCTCATTATCTTTGATAAATTTGCACTATTTCTTCGTATTGATTGCCAAGTACGTTGAGTCTTAAGATATACGAAAAAAAAATATCATGCTCAAAAAATGTTGTAACGAGGGAAATTCGAAGACCTTATTATGTAGCAACATTAGTACCAGAGTGATCTAAGTATACTTTTTAATATGGAGGTGGGAGATCATTCACATTGGCTTAGAAAATATTAAATAGTTTTTCCAAACCCTGCTGATCTAAGCTCTCTTCAGCTAATAATTTACGTGGCAATTAATTAAAATCTGAAGAATACTTGATATTAGTAAAATATCACTTAGATCACTCTGGTTCTAACTAGTACGAGAGCCCACGACCAAAACCATGTCTCATAGCAATACGGCAAAAACCGTATAAAATCGTTAGATTGTATGATTCTGAACCCGACTAGGTGTGTAGTAACGGTCGAAAGTGTAGCAACTGCGTGGGAGGCCATTTCTGCTGTGTCAAAAAAAAAAGGCAGTCGGTATTATAGCAATACGTCTGATAGTGAAAATGTACATAGATTTTATAATTGTATTACGAAAAAGTTTGTTTTCAGACATTTTGCGCGTAGCACATAGCCTGAGCGCATTTTTGAAAATGTCAACAAATTTAGCCGACCTGTATCATAGCAATACGGATTATTTTTTTTTTTAAACTTTTCGTATTGCTGCCATGATTACCAAAAACCTGTTTTCAGACACTTTAAGTGTAGCATATACTCCCAAAAACGAAAATAACGTTTCGGAGTCGCCTGGCCGACACATCCTGGACGACGATTCCGAATCCGACTGCGATTGAATACGAGAATATTTTGTAACTTTGAATAAACCGTTTTGTTTTTCAACTTCATCCCAGTTTCCTTTTGTGCGATTTATTTCAGTCCTTCAACTTCAATGTTACGGTTTCGGGTAAATTCTTTGTTAATTATCATCTAATAAATTCAGTGTCGCAACGTATTCATTGGTTTGTAACGGAGAATTCAAGATGCCTCAATACGATTTTTATATTTTTTTTTTTATTTATTTATTCACTTCTCCCACCACTATCATTACTGGTGTGTACACCCAATGCGATAGTGTGGGCTCCTATTTAATGCGTTCACATTTCCGTCTGAAAATTGTTTTGTTCGCATCAAATAACCAAAATTTACTAATAAAAAAGATTTTCAGACGTATTGCTATGAGACATTTTTTTGTCTCATTTTAAATTTTTTTAAGTGATTTTACGGGTTTGCGCTACACCACTAATGTCTGAAAAATATGTTTCCGGTATCTCAGTACTATCATTCAACTACAGTCTGCAAATCAGACATATTGCTATGATGCAGTTCGGTAAAATTCTTTGACAATTTTGAAAATTCGGTCAGATCAAACGCTACGCGGAAAATGTCTGATATTGGTATTTTCGAGTTCAGGATAATCGTATCTATCGATTTGATGCGGTTTTGGCTGTATTGCTATGAGACAAAAATTTTGGTCGTGGGCTCTCGTACTAAACGTCGTCGTCATGTAAGTTTTGTTTACATGTCAGTGGATAGTAAATCTGGTTGGATTTAGCCAAACCAACTGGCTGGTTGTGGATTGGTGCTAATTCTGCTGTTACTAACTAAAAGGTACTTAAATCGGCCTGAATGAAATATGTAGGTGAAGAGTGCTTTGCACGCTTAATAGACTGTCAAAATCGCAAAAATATAATGTATTTTCGTGAAAAAAAAAAGGAAACTAAAAACTAATATTTTAGTTCGATCTTTACAAAGCTTTTTTGTCTCAGCAGGAATGGGTTGCGGTATTCCTATTTTGTTTTTTTAGAAATAACTTAAATAATTTCTAGACATGTGTCTCAAAAGTAACCCTACTGTTGGAGAGTCAATAAACCTTAAAAATTTATAGCTCGTAAGTGTATTTAATATCTATAAAAAGAACGTCCGCCTCTGTTCATTTATTTTCTTTTTTGCTTACCTAATGCTATGTAAGTACCTACAATAAGCGCGTCTGTGAACCTATCGGCCATCAACAGTTGCACGTCGTCGTTCTATTTAAGGTTACATAGAACAAAACATCCTTCATGGAAACTTTTTACTTAGACGCTTAAAAAAAGGTATGGTAAGGTAAGGTACGTTTACTGAAACGAATTAATTACGAGGAAAGTTATAAGGAAATTCTTATTTGTCTGTACTAAGCTCAAAGAGTGAGCTCTAATTGCTTTATGTATACGGTAGGTACAGAGTACATACACCGTTGAATCTAGAACCATCTTCAACGGAAATGGTGTTGAACCTACCGACATACTTAATGTACGTACAGCACTTTCGATTTTACTAGTATGTATCCACATTATTATTACATTGCAAATTTTGTATTACTACATGAACGGTAATCGATATTTCTTATAATATTATTAAACTTACATTAACATAGTTGCTCTTTAAATTAGAGCACAATTATGTATGCTCGACCAAAGACAAGACAAAAGAATACGTTTCAAGCGATATTTTGAAATTTTTGCATGTGAGTGAGATGATGACGATAATTCTCTGGTTGTAAGTATATTTTAAGATTAAATTTTCTGGTAGTTAGGGTTGTAATATTGGGAAATTAAAACAATCCAGAGAAAGATTCATCTTATACTTTTCACTGCAGTGTAGATGGTTTTAAATACATTATATTATGTCTCATACATAATAAGTAATACGATTAATGGAAAAGGATCCTTCTGATATAGATGTTCGTGAGCTTAATATTTTAAATTTAGTTTAAGTAGTGAGAAAAGGAGCTGCGTAATATATTTGAATATCTTTAACAGCGAATTTGCCATTTTATTATATAAAAAATCAACAATTAGTGTATGATTATTTCAAATGGTAAAACGTTGAAATACGATAAAAAAAAACTTTTGATCTAAGTTTACAAGTTTATAGGCAAAATTACATTTTGATGTTAAACTTGGCGCCATTATAGCTTATTATTTGGAACATTCTGTTTTAGTTGTGATAATAAATTCTCAAACTGGAAACATTTGTCGTTATGCTCGATTATTAATAGGTGGGAAAATAAATATCTTAAGTCTGGATTGGGTATCTTTAAACCACTATTGCTCTATAATCATGTTTATGAAATGTTAAGCCATAGGTGTATACTTGTCTGCATTCGATTATAACGGATCAAATCTTTTACAAGACGGTTTTAAGTATCTATCGGTAGACAACTTTAGCGCGAGGCCGCATCTGCGGTTTACCGCGGCGGTTTCTAACCTCAAAATGTCAAACATTGACTTGATTTTATTGATTTTGACAGTTTGATGACATTTTGAGGTTAGAAACCGCCGCAGTAAAACGCAAGTGCGGCCCCGGGCTAAAAAGTATTTCTTTCAATGCACTTGAGTACTTAAGTGGTTATACACTATTATACACATACCCACTCAGAAAATGGTATTTCTTTTATTATAAGGCTCACTTGAACAGTATTAAAAATTTATTAGTCGTAAGTTAATGTTGTGTATACGGTGTATTTAAGTGATGAATGTTAGACATTAAGTACACAGGTCAGGTTTAGATTTTTAGAATTATTATTATATTTCGGCGATTTAGGCTGAGCGCACATTGGCGACGAGACTGTCTTTGACAGACTACCACTTATGATAATGCGCACTCTGACAAGACCTCTCACACGCCGTATGCATACAATAGGAGCGATGGAATTTTCGAAACAAGAGTTCATCATAAGACATTTGTGTCTCTAATGTGCGCTCAGGCTTAAAGTCAAAAGTGGCAAAATTTTATTATGAAATTGTCAAGTACAGAACGTATAGTATCTAAGCAGGTTAGGGGCTCATTTCACAAACGTTCGACAGTTTGATTCTACAGAATATAATTGCATATGGTACTAGCTGTTGCCCGTGACTTCGCACGCGTGAGAATTATGCATAATGCCAATATGGTTACTCGTGCTTAGCCCCTAGGATATTTGTGCAAAATTTTAGTCAAATCTGTTGAGTAGTTTTCGAGATCCTTTCGGACAAAGCAAAGCAATCAGATAAAAAAGGTAACCACGTTGTTAGGAAATCATCTAGTAAAAGAAAACATTTAAAATAAACAGCTGTCGAAAGTTAATAAACGTGCCACTGAAACTATGTTGAATTATAAGAATTTAAGCCAAGTATATGACGATTATAAGGTAAATTTTTCACTATAACCTAAACATGTATCGTAACTATATAATTAAACAAAAGCTTATTTACGACTACTTTATGCAGATGTTTGAAACATGATTGTTGCAAAACCATGATTGTTCTATAAATACCTTGAAATGCTAGCAAATTCTGTAGAGGATGGAAAATAATGGTAGAAGTAATTTCTAATTTACTCGTAGCTCAGGTCAAAGAAAGAGATACTGATTGATGACCTCTCAAGAAAAAAACGTATTTTCATAGACTCACTGAAAAGCAAAAAAAATGGAAGCATCAACTTGCTTAGCCTTCAGCTGAAGATGATCATACATATAAGCCCCGCACGTTGATATTGCGCTTGGCGGCCATGTTGTTAACCACTTGGTGACGTATGTCCGTCGAGCAGTCAGTACTAAATAAAATACCGTACGCAGCTTCGCGAGAGCCAGCGCGCGCTCGCGCTACGTCACAATGACGTCACTTAGCTGTCATTATGACAAGGTTCCAGCGCATTACCAACTTACGGGGCTTACAGGTAGAGCGCACGGAATAACCCCCGTACTGTACAAATAGTGTAAGAATATCTTACACTATTTGGCCAGTATGCGGGCTACGCTAGTTGACAAAACAAAATCCGTTCATAAATGGATTATGCAGCTTCGTAGTTATTATTTCGTGTGCTCCACCCCGTATACGACATACTCGTACCATCTGCATAAATTAGTTTTGTAAACTTCATGTCAAATCTTTTTGTACTAAACTGGTTGGTATATTACCCTTCTGTCTAGTGTTAGTATGTAAGTTTGTGTCAGCTTATGTAATTTATTGATGGTAATAAATATCATATTCAATATATTTAATTTCTTTTTATTACCAAACTCTTCCCATTTGTTTACTTGAGTGTCCGCTGTTCCTCTTGAGATCTGGAGGTGCATCACGATTCTAAGCGAAGGTTTGACACTGACGCGCCCTTCAGCCGTGTATAAAATATGAAATACTAGCTGACCCGCGCAACTTCGTTTGCGTGATAAATGTAGAACCGCTCGACCGATTTTGTGCTAACTTCACATAAACCATCTGCATAATAGTCCGAACTAAGCCTAAAAATTTGGTTTGGATAAGAGAGGCCGTTCTTGAGTTATAAAATTACAACGAAAAGTGGCATTGATTTTTATATATATAGATGAAGGGTCGTAAAAAAATATTTCTACGAAACTAATTTCGTAAGAAGACTTTTTCCTGCTACGATACCAGTTACGTAAAAACAATGATCATTTCAATTCTTCTTTCTACGAATAGTCCAGTCATTTGGTCGTAAAAATCGGTGATTCCCATTAGTTCTATAGAACTGTGACGTCATAGAACTGTTGAAACGTTTTTCTCCCTGTTTTTCTATGATAGATCAGATGCAATTAAATTTGTCCCATTTTTTCCATAGAAAAAATAATACTTTTGCTTAATTGGAAACCTCGATCTCCATGTTCTACAAGTTCCCTTTTTACATGTTCCTAAATGCCTTTCACACATTTTTTATTCCAACTCCTATTTCCATAACCAGTTTTACTTACATACATAGATACTTACATTACATATTATGAGGTACCTACAATACACACTGGACCTTTGTACCTACCTATGTTTACAAAGCAAATAAATAAATGAAATGAAATAGTGTCCTATATCGGAACAACTTTATAAAAGGAATTATAGAATATTACAGTTGAATGTTGCAATAAAACAAGCTAAATCATTTAAAGCATTTAGTTTTATTAACCATAATTAAAATAAACCAAACTTATTGGTAAATAACAAATATATGAATTCACTCAATAAAAATTAACGAGGGTCTATAGCTCTCTAATTAGTGTATTCGCGTTATTGGTGTAAATCTTAAGAATTTTATTTTTCTTAATTTCATCGGCAAAGAAAAGCTCAGCAGCCAAGACTAACGACTATAACGACTCATCACAAAATAGAACAAATAGGACAAAATGTTTTAACAGTTCTATCGTAGTTCTATGGAACAAATGGGACAAATTTAGTTGCACCTGATCTATCATAGAAAAACAGGGACAAAAATGTTACAACAGTTCTATGACGTCACATTTCTATAGAACTAATGGGAGACACCCGTAAAAATAGAGGTTACCTGGAAAGTTTTCCGGGAGTTTTGAAAATTAGCAATTTTATAGATTTTGATACTTATGCTCTTTCCGAATTTCAACTTTGCCACCTCGTATGTTTGCCGCTCGCGCCGCCATATTGATAAAATGGCGCCCAAAAGCAGTTTTTTGATAATAACTCCTTTCCGGCGCATTTTACAGGAAAACATTTCTATACAAAATGAAAGTAGAGAAAATTTCCTACAACTTATGTCCTAACCTTTTCTTTCCTAAAATCAATAGTTTCGGCGTACGAGCGCCGTAAACCATTATACATTCACACCAACGTGTAATATTTACTTTAAACTGCTCATACTGTGATTTGCAAATTATTAAAATTATACGAAGGTTAAATTTTGTTCCATAGAGTGAAAACCTAGCTAACTATATTCTGTCCAGTCTTCACAGGTATAAAGAAATGCGTCCCTTCTGTGTCAGGCCCCTTCTTTCCCTTCTAAGAAATATCTGGCCCCAGCTGAGCTCAATAGAAATATTCAGTCTGAGTTATCAGTATACGTTTATCATTTCACAGTGTCGTTTGCATTTACAGAGCCATGGCTTCTAATGAAGTAAACTGCTTTATTTGTGGTTATATACCTACTGCAAGAAACTGAAATGAGTATTTCTGCCGAAACGTGCATTGAATTACACTTTACGGCGCTCCTACGCCGAAACTACTAATTTTTAGGAAAAAAGGATTTTTTAATACAGTTGCTCAAAAAGTGGCGTATTACAGGGACGTTTAGCGTTCGGGATGTGGGCTATTACACACTCGTGCTTTTTTCTTTACCTTTCCCGCACTAGTGCGCGTTTCCTTTCCCAACTGTCAAAATAATGTGTGATTCATGCAAATATTTCAAAAAAAGATACTAACTTGTTTCAATATCAGATTAAAAGTAATTTTAATTAAAATTTAAACTATATTAATATAAGTATCGGCCAAATTAAATTTATAAATATGAAAAAAGTTGGCTGTATGAAGTGCACTGCCATAGTCTCTGCTTAGGTAGGTATATATTCTTTTACGGTTGCCGCCATTTTGGACAATTCAGGTTTATTGTGTTTTTATTATTTTATTAAATTGCTTAATTTTGTCGCAACTGTATTAAAAATAGTTGTTCAATACAACGTGTGGGATTGTTATTTCAACTCGTTCCGACTGTTCACCCTCGCCTTCGGCTCGGGTCAACATCTGTCGAACTCGTCGTAATAACACAAATCCCACACTTATATCGAAAACTACTAATACCAAATTGTAGGAAATTTCCTCTACTTTTATTTTGTGTAGAGGTGTTTTTCCTGTAAAATGCGTCGGAAAGGAGTTTTTATCAAAAACTGCTTTTGTCCGCCATTTTTTTAAAATGGCGGCACGAGCGGCAAACATACGAGGTGGCAACGTTGAAATTTGGAAAGAGCATATCAAAATCTATAAAATTACCAATTTTCAAAACTCCCGGAAAACTTTCCAAGTAAAAATACTAAATGACTGTACTAGAAACTAAATTCGTAAAAAGAATACTTTTTCCTGCTACGATACCAGTTACGTAAAAACAATAATCATGTATCATTTTGATTTCGCCGAAGACTATCGGCCTCCATGACCATGCCTGAGGACGGTGAGAGGGCTGCTCACCGTCCTTACAGAAGCAGGCCCATGACGGCAGCGTGATGTGAGAGATTCACGCACGCCCCCCCTTAGAAGTGGGATCACACCCAAAGACGCGGGATAGCACCCGAACCACCCCCTCACCCCCTAGGCGCGGCCGTAGTGGTAGCCGTAGGTCTGTTGGGAGTCCTGGGACATCCTTCCGAGGGCTTACCCGGGGCTCCCAACCATAGGCTTTTGGGCGTTATGTGAGGTTTTTTATAGTCGGTAGGATTCCGGCATAGCATCCATGATGGATTTTCCCTTTCCCTCATTTAAAAAAAAATGATGAAATTAATACTTATTTCTACGAAACTTATTTCGTAAGAAGACTTCCCTGCTACGATACCAGATACGTAAAAACAATGATTATTTTAACTCTTCTTTTTAGGAAACTAATTTCGTCTCTTTTCCGAGAAGACTAGCATGTTTAATCGGACACATTTGTGTTTAAGTTAACCTGGCTCATTGCTCAAGTCATTCCACATCGCTCCTTCATGAGCGTGTGCGTAGGTGGTGAAATCTTCTTAATTTTCTTGATACTGAGTCCATTTTAGTACCTACTTAAAACCAAGGTTGCAAAATTAGGTTGTGTGCATTCATGCATACAACAATGGGTTTACACCAGGGATGTAACGGAGGTAGTATTATCGGAACCGAAGGCGGAGCCGGAGTTTTTAAATTTGCTTTATCGGAGTCGGAATCGGAGTCGGAGGTAGGGTCAGAAGTGGTGGTAAGAGAGATAATTTTTATTTTAGGACAAATAAAACATTATTTAGTCTATTTTCTTTTATTTCAATTTTCAATTATAAAATTAAACACAAACAATGAAAAAAATTGGCATATTTCCAATAAACAAGATATTAAAATAGATTAATTTAAACCCAACGTAACATACTACAGTATATTAATTGAACAAAAGATTTAAAAGAATTAAAATCAAACGAATTGATTCCACAAACAATGAAAAAAAATTGGCATATTTCCAAATAAACAAGAAACGAAAATAAATGAATTTCAACCCAAAGTACGTAACATATTACAGTAAGTATAATAAATGAACAGAAGCTTTAAAACAATTTAAATTAAATGAATTGACTCCACAAACAATGTACGAGCCACGTACAGCGGCTAACATCGTACATCACGTTGCGCGTAGTCAGCAGATTACGCCGATCAACGCCAATACATTATGTATATCGAATCAGTGCATTGACAACTACCACCCGGTTCGGTGTACTCACAACCATTTACCATTTTAGTATAAGTTGAGATAATATACCATTTTAATCCTTAACTTATATTTTAATGCTACCAAAATTCCTGTACGGTTACCATTTCCCCGTACATTGTGGTCTGGTCGGCGTTTCGTTTGAAGCTGGTATTCTTTCAAGCATTGTGAGTCATCTCTAGATACGGCTGGTGTATCTTGAGACAGATCCTCTATCTCCCAGAATCTCCGAATGTCATTTAAGTCAACCGTAACGACATTACAATAGCTCTGCGGTTGAATTGTTCCACTTAATATCCAACCTAATTCTGTTTGCTGTGCAATAGGAAAAGCAACCCCCTTGTTGATAACGCCTGGTAATATTATCAACTCGTATACCTCTACGCTTAATATTAAGTCTACGGGGCGACTTCTGTAGAACTCGGGATCCGCTAGGGGTATATTTTTAAGGTGTGACCACGCTGGTTTGGTGAATGTCTGGTTTGGTAGGTGGCTGACTATATGCTTCATGACGTAAGCTTCTGTGTCAATGGTAAAATTGCTATGGAGAGAGGATATGACAAGCTTGACGAGCCCCTTACTGGTGTTAGCCTTGGCCCCTACCCCAACAACTACACAGTTTCGTTTTATACGGGGTAGACCCAACCATTGAGCTGCCTTTTCTGTGATTAGCGATGACTCAGCACAAGGATCAATGAGGGCGCGCAAGGTATGGTAACTGCCATCACTGGCCTTAATTTTGATTAGGGCAGTGGCTAGTAACTTGGTTATGTTTTCGGATGGGCTCCTAGCAACAGAAACATTTGCTTGGTGTGGCTCTTTTTCCGTCGATGGTTTTGGTGTCACGTAAGCCTTGTGCAACATCGTGTTATGGGCCTCGAAGCACACGCGGCATCTTTCATCCGACTTGCATATTTTATCAACATGGTAAATTAAGCAATTTTTACACAAGTCGTTGGTTTCAATGATTTGTCGACGTTTCTCTGGCCCAGATTTAAAGAAAGATTTGCATTTGTATAATGCATGGTTATTATTGCAAATCAAACAATTCTGTAGCGTTTTTGTCGTCGTATGATTAATTGCTGTTTTATGTTGAAATGGTTTATTTGCTGATTTGTATGAATGTCTTTCACCGATTGCGAAATTCGATGTGGTTGGTTTGGTTGCCTCGTTTTTACGCCTTGCCGATTCTAAGGACGTAAATTTGGTTTCGAGAAAATCTAGAAATTCGGTTATGGTTGGCAAATTTCTAGGGTTCCGCAACGATTCAATATAGTCGTGGTGGGTGTCCGTATCCAATTTCTGGGTCAAAATATACACGATGAGTGGATCCCAGTTGTCTGTGCTCACCCCCATAGCTTTGATAGCGTTAAGACATTCATTGGTAGTATCATGTAATTTTTTAATCAGCGCAGCGGATTGTTGCTGTAAGTTAGGTAGCGCTAAAAGTACTTGAATGTGGGAATTGAATATAATGGTCTAAGAGCCCATGAACATCTACCAGTATGTATTTGACCAGACCTGAGGTTTTGTACACTGAGACTCCTATACCTACCATGCATTATGCAGTGACTCACTAAACTCTAAGCGGAGCACGCGACGACTGCGCAGCCAGGACAGGTATCGATTTTTGACTAGTTTTAAATGCATTTGACCATGGATGCCGTTTTAAAAAAATGAAAATATATTATTATTATTATCGGAAAATAAGAATGGCAGACCATTATCGTGAGTTTTACTTAGTGGCAGACGATTTTGAAAATGCCCAAAAAATTTTTTTTTGAAAGTATTTGACCAGATCTGCCATTGAAACATTTGGTTGATTATGGTCTTAAAAGCTTATATTCAAAAAGGCAGACGTCTACATAGAGCATTTACATAAAAAAATGATAAAATATTACCCACTACTAGGTCAGATGAATACGCATTCCGTTCGCTGTTTTACATTAATATCAATATAAATACTGTGGGACATTCACACACAATGCCATCTAGCCCAAACTAAGATAATATAAGCTTTTGCTATGAGATTTAGACAACTGATAAACAAACTTAGATCTTTCTTAATACATAAGTACACATTATACCTAGAAGTTACATAGAAACACCTGAACTCCGAAAAACTATTAAATATGTCTGCCTCGTTGGTCTAGAGATCGTAAAGCCCAAATGCGGATCACGAAGTCGTGGATTGTTTCCCAACATACCACAAAAAATTATGTGAGCCACAAATATAAATTGTCTAGAGCCTGGGTGTTTCTATGTAGGTAGATATTAACAAAAAAAAAATTCAAGTATTAATATCCTGTTGTCTGATTTCCATAACACAATCAAGGTAATCCTAGTTTACTTTGGGATCACATGATAAGTACTGTGTAAAAAATGTACGCATCTGTAAATAATTTGTCTTTAAAAAGTTTAATAATTCTAATTTTATACATTTTATTATTATAATTTTAATATGAAAGAATCATAAATAATACGGTATACGCTGATAAATAACATCGATTACCTCCTATTTATATTTTGTTATTATTTCGACATGTCAAAATTTTAAGTGTTAAATGAGTTAAGAGGGAACATGGGCTCAGAGAAATTTGCAAAATAGGTATTTGAATTTAGATGTTGCCGTCACAGTGCACCTAATAACAACCCCGCAATGACAGATTGCCAAAAAACTAAACTTCTATTCAAACGCAAAGTTTTCGATGTCAAAGGAGTAAACATTTCTTTTAAAAATTTAAATCGCTAGTTTAGAAAGATCAAATAAATTTTAAAGTACTGCTTATCTAAATTCATTTTATTAGGAATATTGAGAAACTACTTTCTTTAATTCATGTGCATTTTTTATGTATTGCCCGGTTTGAAAATTATTTCCGTATAGATACGGACAAATCCGTATATATGGCAAGACTGAACGTGCATGAGGCTACAACGAGTGCCAGTACGCGCCGTACGCGCTCATTATGACGTCATCAGAATGCTATTCGCATGCCTGCCGCATTTTACGAAATACGGCGCGTGCAGTGCGGGTGAAATGTGCGAGTTTTCATATCATTACATACAACAAATTCTAAAATGCGGCGCGTTCGGTGCGTACCGAGCGTACGTTGCTGACAAATGTGCGATCAGCTTCAGAGAACATACTAACTGTCAAACAAATATGTCAATGGTCAAGATCAAACCTGACGTATGGTCTAGTCTAGTCTTAAAAATAAATTTATTAAAATGAGACGTTATTGAAATCTTTTTTTTTTGTGTTCTGGTTTAATCTGCAAGCAGTATTTTTCTTTTCTTGAACTATTTATAGTTCAAGAAACTACCCAACATAATCTGCTTATAAGCAGATTATGTTGGGTTATAAGCAGATAATATTGACATGTGGAGTGTGCCTCCCAGCAGAGACATCTACTCCTTATGTCCACAGCTCAGTCAATCGCAAGATGTAGGCTCAATATGTCCTTTCTTTTAAGGCGCCTTATTGAAATCTAAAAACTATTGCTCAAGACTCCGTATGACGCTAAATAGACTATCATCTTGATCTAGAACACAGGAGTCGTAAGGTCTATAGGTAAATTAACTCTTTTTTTGTCAAAACTGTCGTGAATTTTGAGCTGGATCTTCTATACTTGATGTCTGGTTTAAAATGTATTTTATAATTACCAGAAAGACAATAGTAAATCTTAATTAACTCGAGACTCTGTTGTTTTTTAATTATTACAGTTCTTTTAATTAATTTATTTCGTTAAAAACGCATAAAACTATACGTATCTACCACTTTCTTGTACCCTGAAATTTATATCTGTTATCTTCTTTAAACTGATTAGCGTCAGGTGGGCTCTTAACAGGTACCTAAATTTTAGTAATCATTTGCTGTTCTAAATTACTCAGGAACACCTATAGTATCTATTTAAATATATACGTGGAGGTATAAGTAGTAATATATTCGGCGTGGCAAATTTAAAGAGTAAAATAACACTATTTTAAAACATTACTTTAAAATACAAAATAAATACAGTGATATAGGAACTCGCAAGTAAAATATAATATATCATGTACCTATTGTCGACTGCGCCGTTGGTGCGAATTTCCGGAAAGCACAGGGTTTTGTAAATAATTTTGTGCGGGTGTTAGTGAAACAGACTGTCACTCTGAGGTCTTGGGTTCGATTCATGGGTCGGACAAATATTTGTTTGACCCACAAATAGTTGTTTCAGGGTTTAGGTGTCTCTATGTATAATGTGTAAGTACCTACCTATGTATTAAGAAAGATCTAAGAATGTTTGTCAGTTGTCTAAATCTCATAGCAAAAGCTTATATTATCTTAGTTTGGGCTAGATGGCGTTGTGTGTGAATGTCCCACAGTATTTATATTGATATTAATGTAAAACAGCGAACGGAATGCGTATTCATCTGACCGAGTAGTGGGTAATATTTTATCATTTTTTTATGTAAATGCTCTATGTAGACGTCTGCCTTTTTGAATATAAGCTTTTAAGACCATAATCAACCAAATGTTTCAATGGCAGATCTGGTCAAATACTTTCAAAAAAAAATTTTTTGGGCATTTTCAAAATCGTCTGCCACTAAGTAAAACTCACGATAATGGTCTGCCATTCTTATTTTCCGATAATAATAATAATATATTTTCATTTTTTTAAAACGGCATCCATGGTCAAATGCATTTAAAACTAGTCAAAAATCGATACCTGTCCTGGCTGCGCAGTCGTCGCGTGCTCCACTAAGAGTTTAGTGAGTCACTGCATAATGCATGGTAGGTATAGGAGTCTCAGTGTACAAAACCTCAGGTCTGGTCAAATACATACTGGTAGATGTTCATGGGCTCTTAGACCATAAGTCTCATATTATTGTATCGGTGGTTCAGTATATCCCAGCAAATTTGGTAATTGTCTGAAGATATTCGTAGGTGTTGAATCAGTTTGTCAGCTTCTCCCCTGAGTTTACCTTTGAGATACTGCATTTTCTGAGCATTTGGTAAGGATTTATTCTTATGAATGGCTTCACAAAAGAGGTCTTTAAAAGAAATCCATTGCTGGTAATTGCCACTAAATGCTGGTATTTCCATTTTTGGCGTAGACTTCTCCCTATACGAAGTCGACCACATTTTGCTGTTTATGGCCTTTTTCATGGTATTATACTTTTCTTCATACTCGTCAAATACTAACTGGTATCTCTCGTTGTTCCCGATACTTTCATTTTCTATATCCCAATGCATAGTATCAATTGCGGACCACCTACTTTGAATGGTTTTCAGGATATCCTCGAATTCCCATCGCTCGGAAAGACTTTCTAGATCGATGGCTTCGATGGTACGTGAGAATGCTTTAAAATTGGTTTTCTGCTTACGCAGCATCTCCTCAACTTTGCTTGGATTACCCTGAGTGGTTGTATTAAATGGTAAACGAGTGTCCGTGTCGGTAGGATTTGAAGAAACATCCTGCCAATCGGACGGTTGCGATAATGGTGTCGCTGGTCTTAAGAGGGGTTTAGAAATATCAGTGGTCATGAATTTCTTAATTAGCGTCTTAATTTCGGTATAGAAATTAAGAGCCCTTTGGTAGTAGTTTTCCCTGAAGTATTGGTGATCGGCGTCTTCGAATTCAGCACGCAATTTTGTATGGTTTGTCTGAAATTCGTTCCAATACGCATCTAGTGTGGTTAAACGTTTTTCAAGATAGGTGGGCGTCTTGCGTTCCGACCCATCCTTCTTGAAATTAACGCGAAGGGTGTCCATCGCAGACATGATCTGTTCTTGCGTGGCCAAAAGTCCCTCCATTATGGTTTGGTGTAGCTTGGTCAAAAGTGGTAAAAAAAGGAAAGATCTTACTTGTAGGACTGGTACTTGGTAACCTGGTTTGTCCCGGCGCTCGATCTAGTTGAAATGCTCTGGAGCTCTTGAGTCACTTCACAATGGTCAATGGTTCAATGGTAAGGTATGGTTAAAATGGTTCGCTACACTTTGGTTAAGAGTTTGGTTCACTCCGACGACGTGTACAATCACTCGCGAATGGTTCTATGAATAACTCTAGAAGGACTGCGTAACTGTGCCTATGGTAACTGGACAGTCGGGTCACTTCTCACTGGTTAATGGTAAAGCTAATGGTAGTAAATGGTTACTGGTTACGCGACGTAAACCGGACTATTATAACGTATACTTTCGCACGCGTTTAGGTCCCGTTTTACGGCACAAAACTCGAAGGACCACAATGTACGGGGAAATGGTAACCGTACAGGAATTTTGGTAGCATTAAAATATAAGTTAAGGATTAAAATGGTATATTATCTCAACTTATACTAAAATGGTAAATGGTTGTGAGTACACCGAACCGGGTGGTAGTTGTCAATGCACTGATTCGATATACATAATGCATTGGCGTTCGCTTCGCTATTGTAATGTCGTTACGGTTGACTTAAATGACATTCGGAGATTCTGGGAGATAGAGGATCTGTCTCAAGATACACCAGCCGTATCTAGAGATGACTCACAATGCTTGAAAGAATACCAGCTTCAAACGAAACGCCGACCAGACGGACGTTATGTCGTAAGATTACCACTTAAACCAGAGGCGATGGACAAATTAGGAGAGTCTAAAACCAAGGCCATCGCACAATTTAGGCAATTAGAGAGAAAATTTGCCAAAAATAAAATAATTCATACGAATTATAAACAAGGCATTCATGATTATTTACATTTAAACCACATGATTGAATGCACCGGTAACCAGACACCGGAGTCATATTTACCTCACCATTGTGTACTATCAGAGTCTAAAACCACCGCTATGCGTATTGTTTTTAATGCATCAGCTAAAACATCGACAGGTTATTCACTTAATGACCTTATGTACAGTGGACCAAATCTTCAAAACGAGCTGTTATCTCTTATCATTAGTTGGAGGCAATATCCAATAGCATTTATCGCTGATATAGAGAAAATGTTTCGGCAGATTTTTGTACATGAAGATGATCAGGCTCTACAGAAACTGATCTGGCGTAACAGTCCACACGAACCACTGCGAGAATATCAGCTAACCACCGTGAGCTTTGGAATGAAAGCTGCTCCTTTCTTAGCTATGATGACACTTCGACAGCTCGCGCAAGATGAAGCTCATCGGTATCCAGAGGCGGCCAAGGTCGTCGAAACCAGTTTCTACATGGATGATCTTCTCCAAGGTCACTTCAATATAAAAGCAGCTAAGAATCTGAAGTCAGACCTCACCGCTCTTCTAAGCAGCGGAGGCTTTAACCTTCGCAAGTGGGCGTCCAATAAAATAGAATTATTGGATGAGTTAAATTCGGACGATACCAGTTATCAGCCTTACAGCTTTAAACACCAGGAATCTACCAAAGCACTCGGATTACAGTGGCAGCCCGTAGAGGATAGATTTTCGTATCAATTTAAAATAGAGCAGCCATCCAAACTTACCAAAAGGACCTTGCTCTCCACCATATCCAAGATATTCGATCCTTTAGGCTGGTTAAATCCAGTGACTACCAAGTTCAAGTTACTATTCCAGGAACTCTGGTCCCTGAATGTACAATGGGATGATGTCTTACCAGACGACATTATCTCAAGGTGGAATACCATGAAAGAAGATATAACCAATATCAACGGTATCCAAGTTCCACTCTGGCTCCAATGTGATGAAGGGGACACCATAGAGCTCCATGGATTTTGTGACGCATCGGAGAGGGCCTATGCTTGTGTAATTTACTGCAAAGTGAATAATATTAAACACAAACAAACATCTACGGTCATCGTTGCAGCTAAATCACGTCTTGTTCCATCAAGAAAAACAGTTTCGCTGCCTAGATTGGAGCTATGTGCGGCAGTTCTACTCGCAAAGTTGATGAAAACCACTCAGCAATGCTTGCAAAACTTCAGAATTAAAACGTTCGGCTGGTCAGACTCTACAGCCGTGCTAGGATGGTTAAACGGTGACCCGAGCCGTTGGAAACCATTTGTCGCTAACAGAGTACAAACTGTAACAGAAACCATTTTACCTACATGCTGGCGTTACGTACAATCTAAACAAAACCCAGCTGATTGTGCAAGTAGAGGTATTAGTACGGCACAATTAATCAATCATCCTATTTGGTGGCATGGACCATCCTGGCTAGAGTCCTTCGACGAAACAGCTACAGAAAATATTTCATACCAAACTACTGAAGATTTGAAGAAAATAATTTCAATAAATGTCGCACAAGTGAAACAAGATACCGAGGTCGTTAGCACTATACTGAACCGACACAGTAATATGACTCGTGCAACCCGAGTACTTGCTTGGATTTTGCGTATATTTTCACGATTACCAATTAAACCAACTTATTTAACTATACCAGAGCTGAGAAATACCACCACTACCACTACCAGATGGCAGTTAACTCAAAAGATCTTTCAAGATGTCTGGAAGAGATGGCACTCAGAATATCTAACCCAACTCAACGCTCGATCCAAATGGCAGCGGGCACAACCAAATATGAAGATTGGAGATATTGTCATCCTTCATGACGCTCAACTCCCTCCAGGAAAATGGTCGTTAGGTAAGGTGGTGGAACTTCATCCCGGGAAGGATTCTTTAGTCAGGG
The DNA here is from genome assembly GCA_933228765.1 of Miltochrista miniata. Classification (NCBI taxonomy): domain Eukaryota; kingdom Metazoa; phylum Arthropoda; class Insecta; order Lepidoptera; family Erebidae; genus Miltochrista; species Miltochrista miniata. Next base: position 17,478,915 of record OW121747.1, on the reverse strand, counting down.
TGGTTACCGTGAAGACTTCCACTGGAACAGTCCGCCGACCGATTGTAAAGCTATCATCCTTATTACCAGCTGCAGAAAATACCACCAGCGGTCAACTGTCAAGTTTACCAGACACAGGACAAGAAATCCAGGTCCAGGAGGGAAACCAAAAGAAAGATATATCACCAAAAACCAGATCGAAAAGACAGACAAAACGGGGCATATACCATTTTTTAACCATTGTCCTTGCATTCTTTTCGTTTTTCATATCACCAATTACATGTGCTCATAGCGTAGTAAACTTAAACGACAGCCAGGGATTATATTTTGACAAATTGTCCACTGTACACATTGTAAGAGATGAATGGAAACTGATAGTTTACTACGATGTAGATCCGTATTGGCAAGGTAGCACATTGCTGTTGAAATACATCGACCATATAGAAAATATATGTCATCAATCTACTGCAAAAATTCACTGTGCATCCGTATTATTACAATTACGTCACAGCTATAACGAACTGGAGCGATACAACAATATTTTGTCGAGTCAGAAGTTCCCAGGCGGGCACGCGCGACGTAGGCGACGAGGTCTTATTAACGCCGTGGGTAATATTGCACACAGCTTGTTCGGTGTACTTGATGACCAATTCGCTGAACAATATAAACAGGACATTGATTTAATTAGAGTTAACCAAAATCATTTACTGGCTCTATACAAGAACCAGACTTCAGTAGTAGAAGCCGAATACAATGTCTTGCAAAGGATGGGCTCTTCTATTGATAAGCAACACAAAATGTTCAACCAACACATAAACCAGTTACAAAATGTAACTAATTCAATAAAGAACCAAGTTCAAAACATTGAAATCACGAATGAGTTCCTAATGTCTTCCATCGCTGCAAACAGTTTGTTAGTGAATTTAAAAAGTATTCAAGATGTACTCCTAGATACTGTATCAGAGGTCAATTATGGCAAGTTTAATGTACATTTATTGAAACCAGAACAACTATTAGACGAATTAAGTACCATTTCTGGAAAATTATCAAGGGAACTGAGTTTACCCATAGAAAACATTCCTTCCGAACTACCAAAAATTTATCATTTATTGAAGGTACGAGCGAGAATGACCAAAGATTATTTCATTTTTGAAATAAAAATTCCTCTCGTCGGTCGAGACACGTACGAATTATATAAAATATACACTGTCCCAAAGAAAGTTAAAACCAATATGGTCACCCTATTACTCGTCTCTAATTACGTGGCTATTAACTTACAAAAGGATTTGTATATACCGTTATCGGACAATGACATAAACGAGTGTGTACATTTTGATTTGACGACACAATTATGTCCATTGCAGAGGCCTATTTACCATATGAGAACTGACGAAAAATTGTGTTTCAAGAACCATGAATCACAACAGTGTGAAACCAAATCCGAGACGTGTCGAGATTCGTGGGTGCAGTTAAGTACTACCAACACCTACCTGTTCTTTTGCTGCGATTCCCGTTCTGTCAGAATCATGTGCGGGACAGATATAACTTCGGAGATCCTCACTAATAGTGGTATCCTAAAACTAGGTAACAACTGCATAGTTAAGGGAACTGATATTACAATAATTTCGCAGAAACAGCAGACGAGTGATATGACTGTACAGGCTGAGGTCATAAAGATAGAAATCCCACCTCTAAATTATGTACTTCACCAGAATTGGACAATCCCTCTTTTGGAACCAGAGCCTATTCTCAGTGGTCATGAAAAAGAATTGAAGGAAATAGGATCCAAAATTAACCATCTTAAGTCGGAGACTGGCTTGGTAACCCAGGTATCCCAGCACGACATACACCAGTATGCCGCCATTTACTCGCTGGTGGCAGTATGTCTAGTGACAGCAACCGCCTACGGAGTGCGGCAGTGGCGGGCGCGCCGCCTGGCGCCTACCGCAGCCCTACCAGCCGCAACTCAAGCCGTGGCAATAACCGTAACACCAGAACAATCTTCCCAACGCGGCCTAAGCAACGCTGCTTTTCATTTTAATGTTAGTGACCAAAGTGTTAGTGTAAGTGAAAATATAAACCAAGGTGCCGTGAATCCAACCCCTAGTGTCCGTGTTGATGGGTCAACTTCACCCATTATCTCTAGACCAGTGTTTAGTGATCTAACCAACGGCAAACCATAGGGACTCTTAATTTATTTTATACACTGATATTAATCACCTTGTTATTTCACTTTTCTATACTAATTGTTTATCATCTTGTCTCATCTCATTCACTACCATCAAACCATCACCATCGCCCATCTCGCCAGGTGGGAGCATGTACGAGCCACGTACAGCGGCTAACATCGTACATCACGTTGCGCGTAGTCAGCAGATTACGCCGATCAACGCCAATACATTATGTATATCGAATCAGTGCATTGACAACTACCACCCGGTTCGGTGTACTCACAACCATTTACCATTTTAGTATAAGTTGAGATAATATACCATTTTAATCCTTAACTTATATTTTAATGCTACCAAAATTCCTGTACGGTTACCATTTCCCCGTACAAACAATGAAAAAAAAATGGCATGGCATTCTTTATTAATTCTTCATATTCAGCGGCATGGACAGACTTCAAATGGCCTTTTAACGACGTTGTCGTACCTCCCTTTCTTGAATACGTCTTCATACACAGTTTACACTTTGCCGAATCCGAATTAACTTCATTGAAGTAGTTCCAAATACAACTTGATTTAGGTTTCATTGTCTAACACAAAAACAAATCACTTTTATTGATAACTAGCTGAGCCCTCAACTTCGTTTACGTCACATAAGGTGTATGAAAGGAGAGGTACTTCTTCATCAGACTCATCAAGCAGCGTGTGAAACTGCCCTGTTGGCTTAATCATAAAAGAGCTTAAAGATTAAGTATATTCCATAACAATTTAGTCCACGCCTTCTGCGCGAGCTGAATTGTTATAAAATAGCCTTAATCATACGGCTCTTTTATGATTAAGCTAACACGTCAGTTTAGATTTACCCACTTTTAGATTCATAAATGTTAAACGGAGCTAAAATAAAAAAAACCGCATTGCAATCGGTTAAGCGGTTACTGAGATTAGCGTGCACAACCGTACAGACAAACAGACAAAAATTCTAAAAATCATTGTTTTGGGTTCTATTGCGTTCATAAAGCCCCCCTATAATATTTTTTCTTATTTATCTTCCATGTACGACCTGTTACGATTTTATTATATGTATTGATATTGATGATTGATGTATTGATTAAGCCAACACGCCAGTTTAGATTTACACTCTCATTCAAAGAAACCGCTACAATGAAAATTTTAAACATATCTGATTCTTAAAAGTGTTATTTATACCTTTTTCTTTATAAATCTATACCTTTTTATTTATAAACCGATTAACATGAAATAAACGCTAAATGTTAAGTGAAGCAAACCTCAACACAATAAAAAAAAACCGCATTGCAATCGATTAAGCGGTTACTGAGATTAGCGTGCACAACCGTACAGACAAACAGACATACAGACATACAGACAAACAGACAAAAATTCTAAAAATCATTGTTTTGGGTTCTATTGCGTTCATAAAGCCCCCCTATAATATTTTTTCTTATTTATCTTCCATGTACAGACAGCGACCTGTTACGATTTTATTATATGTATTGATTGATTGATTGATGTATTGATTAAGCCAACACGCCAGTTTAGATTTTCACTCTCATTCAAAAAAAACCGCTACAATTAGAATTTTAAACATATCTGATTCTTAAAAGTGTTATTACTTTTTTATGGCATGTATTTAAATCGATATCTGTTTATTCCCTTTTTCCGAACAAAATATTTCAAAGTTAAACCAAAAATACTGACTTGCACACTAAATATGCACACTAAATATACCAAATTCATTATACTGTTTAATGGTACTTGCAGAACTGTTTTACTGAACGAATAACTATTATCAGAATAGTATATCTAAAAATTCCATTGTTCAACAAAAATATTAAAACTTTTTTAAGGAAATCTATCGCCTAATTTACTTTTAGGAACATCGTTTATTCTAAGTAAAACCTCAATTTAATCAGTCACCTCTACAAAATTAAATTTTATTCATCAAAAAAAATAAAAGTTTAACCTAACCTAAACTATTCCGTTATAAGGTAGTACTATTTAGAGTGCAAGTTAGTATTTTTGATATGCAATTCGTATTTCTGTTTCACAAACCATATATTCGATGTACGAACCACATTTTTGGTGTGAATTCGATTAAAAAGGTCATCTCGTTCTGAGTAATATTTAAGTTTTTTAAGTGGTAGGTACATGTTTAGTTTATCAATTGGTTTTTTTGCACAGCATTTAATTTTCTGGTTTGCATTCAGTAAATTAGTGGAGTTACCTAGTGTGCAGAAAAATTAAACAGAGGTCCATTTAAAAATATCCCCTTTTTTATTTATAAACCGATTGACATGAAATAAATGCCAAATTTTAAGAAGCAAACCTCAACACAATAAAAAAAACCGCATTGCAATCGGTTAAGCGGTTACTGAGATTAGCGTGCACAACCGTACAGACAAACAGACATACAGACAAACAGACAAAAATTCTATAAATCATTGTTTTGGGTTCTATTGCGTTCATAAAGCACCCCTATTATATTTTTTCTTATTTATCTTCCATGTACAGACAACGACCTGTTACGATTTTATTATATGTATTGATATTGATTGATATTGATTGATGTATTGATTAAGCCAACACGCCAGTTTAGATTTACACTCTCATTCAAAGAAACCGCTACAATGAAAATTTTAAACATATCTGATTCTTAAAAGTGTTGTAACCTTTTTATTTATAAACCGATTGACATGAAATAAACGCTAAATATTAAGTGAAGCAAACCTCAACACAATAAAAAAAACCGCATTGCAATCGGTTAAGCGGTTACTGAGATTAGCGTGCACAACCGTACAGACAAACAGACATACAGACATACAGACATACAGACAAACAGACAAAAATTCTAAAAATCATTGTTTTGGGTTCTATTGCATTCATAAAGCCGCCCTATAATATTTTTTCTTATTTATCTTCCATGTACAGACAGCGACCTGTTACGATTTTATTATATGTATTGATTGATAAGCCGCAAAAATCAAAACAAATATCTATAACCTATTAACGTGTCGCGTGCGTAACAAATTAACAACAAGTAAAAAATAATTGACGATAGAGTGCACGTAGGGAGATTCCCCGCGCGACATGTATGAACCTGTTTATAACAGTCGACAAAGGCCGCCGCCACCGCCGCTATGTTATGTATGCTTCGACCTCCGATTAAAACCTTCGATTTAAAAGTGTCGGAGCCGAAGTCGGAACCGAAGGTGTAATTATAATCGGAAGTTCCGACTTAACGGAACCGGAGTCGAAGCTCCGTAACATCCCTGGTTTACACAAACTGTCCGAAACTGAAAGATATACGGGTTTTGGAGATGATTTATCGTAAAACGAAGCGTAGACCTTATCAGTAGGAGTCTTTCTAGTTTCAAATTTAAGTTTAGTGTGCGTCCCACCATAAGAGACCCTTTTCCGGTGTTGACACGGTCAACACCGGAAAAGGGTATCATGAAATTGTCACCGAAAATCCGCCGCTTCTTCGACAAGATGAAGTGTACTAATTTTTCTTCCTACATATAATATTGAACCAGGTTCTCTTCTTGTACTTAGGGTTCCTGAAGGAATGGTTCATCATGTAGAGTCCCTTCTTTTTCAAGACAGAAACTTGCCCCTATCATTCCTCTTACTAAATCTAAAATACCTACCTATCCCATTGAAGGATCACACGCTGCTGTGATAAGCACAACAACTACCTATCTTAGTTTCGTAGGAAGAAGAATTTATTCGTTCGAAGCCGTAGCAAGGGCTTTGTGCAACCAATTTCGAACAGGAAAAAGTATTCCTCTTAACAGATCCAAACTGCCCCATTCCAGGCTCAAACGCTGCGGTGATGAACACAATATCGATATTAGTTTCGTAGGAAAAATAAATATTATTCTTTGTATGACACGAGTTACGTACATACCAAAGGTTGCATAGGCCAATCAATTTCGAAGAAGGTAAAAGTTTTCTGCTTACAAAACTAGTTTCGCAGAAAGAAGAATTATTCTTCGTAGGACTAGTTAGCAGACGGTTTCTTAGGCGGCCGAAGGGGTTTGACGAACATATTGGCACTAGTCAAAAAGGCTTCCAAAGCTTCATTGAGCTCAATTTTTTTCTCACAGGTGGAGACTTTATGTTCCTGTGCACTTGGAATATGCGTCACACGTGTGGAGCAACGTCTACATCTACAATATGGGGAACTAGTTATATTAAACAGAATTGTAAAGGAAAAGGATATCTAGATTATTATTTTGGTATTATTTTTTGTTTTTATTAGTGTTTTAATAGATTACATAAAAATAAGTCGGGTTTTCCTTCCTGACGCTATAACTCCAGAACGCACGAACCAATTTCCACGGTTTTGCATTCGTTGGAAAGGTCTCGGGCTCCGTGAGGTTTATAGCAAAGAAAATTTAGGAAAAATTTCAACAGAAAAGCGGGAAAATCATTTTTCACATACAGCGCCATCGCGGGCGAAGCTGCGGGCATCAGCTAGTGTTTTAATAGAAAAAGAGAATAGGAAAAATGTGTCGTTGTCTCGGTCTGAAATGTAAATACCTACCTTTAAGTTGCAAGTACTTTGAAATGTAATAGTAATAGTTATATTTTTGCATGATGAGGAGAGATTGATGCTTAATTAATTACTTTTAACAGAAATAATTTATCAGTGCTCTTATATTTTTTCTTTTCTTACTTGCAATGCCTGAAAAAAAAGGCTACTGAGTTGTGACCATGTTATATTTTAAGACCTTATAATGTACACTTGGTTGGCAATAAAGTTATGATCATGAAAGTTATGATTATAATTAACTCCTTAGTCATAGTCTTAGGCTCTTGAGACAGTCGTGTCCCTAATGTGCGCTACATTGGGACAAGACTGACTCTTCGTTAACATTGACAATCCGACCGGTTCGACTTTCGGAGTAAACATCGGCTGCTGATTAATTACGGACGTGGACCTGCACCGTGGAATAGTTTTGTCTGTAAGACATCTCCTTCGAATTTCATAGATTTACTTCATAGATTGACTGTCTCAAGACAGTCTTGTCGCCAATGTAGGTATAATATGGCAGCGTTGACAGCGCGAGTGTAGCACCTCTGCCCCCTTAGACAAGTGGCTTTTACGTTAGTTTACGTTAGTAGAATAGAGAATTCTCAATGTATGTATGAGACTGACACTCGATAACGAGATCTCTTTCGATAACGAGTGTCAGTCTGATACATTGAGAATTCTATTCTACTAACGTAAAAGCCACTTGTCCAAGGGGACAGGTGTTGCAAACGTTCATAGGCTACGGTGACCATTGCGGTGGCTTGTGATGATCCACTAAAGTGGTATAAAAATAAAATAAAATTCAGTTTCATTTAATTTATAAGCTGTATCACAGAATATTATTAAATCTAATATTATTCCTCTTTACAAACGTCGACAACTTAGACTTAACTAATTACAACAATAACAATATAAATATAATATCTACCAATAGGTGACCTACGCGATGTTGATCGTCAGTCTAGTTTAAAACTGAACATTTAATTTAAATTATTTTATTAGATACATTTTAAAATTATTTCGCGTCTTTATGGAATGTAAAGCAGTTTAATATGAAATAGCATTTATTTTTATCAATCAATTCACTCAATCAATTTTGATCAACTTTATACAGATACCTAGGTATATAAATTTATACCCTATAAAACCCCTCAGTACCCATGTAGGTATGGTCATTATCAAAATTGATAGATGCAATCATTCTATTCAAAATGGTCCAAGCAAATGTGAAAAATAAATGTTATAATATCAGAATGACCAGCTGTCGTATACTTCGTTCATTGTTTTTTACAGAATTAGCATATACATTAATAAATAATAATAAATATCGTTGGACATTCCCACACAACATCATCTATCCCAAACTAAGCTTTAAGCTTGTGCTATGGGATATTAGGCAATGATATATGAGAACTATAGATACGTTATCAACACTGAAAAATGGCAACAAAAAAGGCAGGCAATTGCCTTACTTTTCATACATGCTACCATAGATAATTTCATAGAAATTCTTTTTTTGAATGTGTAAAATATTTGCCGCTTTTGAAAGCCGTGATGTTCGTACATGACGTGTCTATATTATAATACGTCTTTGATATTAGGTACATTTGTTAGCATTGTTTACAAAATCTTCTACTGTCGGCTTAAAATTAAATATTTTCAGCTGAGTAACCTATATCAAAGTGAATTAAATAAAACAATACATTCTCGATAGCCACAGTACACATGGGCACAATCAGCGAAGGAATTCTAGTAAACAGGGCTAAATTATGATTGTATTGTTTTTTTACAAAAATGGTGTTCTGGAGCCCTTCGGCCGCCTAGTAAACCGTTGCTACGTAAACGTAGCTAATACCGTACGAAGAAAAATTCTTCTTGCAGTAGGTATGTAGGTACCTACATAATAATACCAGTATGTATTTTTATCTAATTTAGTATAGATAGTTAATTAGTTTTATTTCTGTAACCATGCATAAACGCAGAACAATATATATAGATAAAATATTTTCTGAAAAATACCCTATTTTTTTTTTTTTTTTTTTGTTTAACGTGAAGGAAAATCCTCATAGGATGTTAAGCCGGACTCTTACCGACTAAAAAACCTCACGCCACGCCTAACAGCCTATGGTTGAGAGCCCCGGGTAAGCCCTCAGGAAGGATGTCCCGTGAACTGAAAAATATCCTTAGGGTGGCCATGTACATTTACCTCCTTTGCTGATTGTAGGTACATCTTTTCTAATTATATGTACCTACCTACTTACTAAACACAAACTTACAACCTAGAAAGTTCATTAAATATCTATGTCTAATTGTCTACTCAAATTTCTAGTTCTCTGCTAAATGTATACTTACTACCTGGCGTGACATTGATGGATTAATAAAGGAACAGTGTGTTAAAGGAACATTACGTCATAACAGAAAAACGTATTGACTATGATAGAGAAAGGGATACTCAGATGGTTCGGACATTTGGAGAGAATGGATGAAAACAGACTGACAAAAGAGATATTTATAAGTGAAAAGTAAATGAACAAACTGGTAGTGCTCGACCGCGTAGTAATTATGTCGACTAAATCGAAAACTTTTTGAAAAAAAGACCAGACCCTTAACCGGAGAGCATGTTTGAAAAATGAATGCTTATGAAAGTAGAAGAAGCAAAATTGATATGCCAGGATCGTAGCAAGTGTGAATCGAGATCGTGATGTTTTGTATGTATGTGCTAAAAGATAGATCAGTACAATTTTAAATGCTCTTGATCTAAACTACACGCTACGAGGACTGAACTTCCACCTCTATCTATTTCAATCTTAGATCATCTAACCACAGGATGCGCTTTACTTAAGCATTGTTTTCTGCCAAGCCAATAGACCATTTGGTCTTTTGGCTTTATAAAAAGCACTGTACATCAGTACATCATTGTATATGATTAAACTAGTACATTTCATTGTAGTTGACTGTACAATAAAAATTAACACACAGCCATTACGCGTTTGTCGATTAATACATTTTTAAATATAAAATAAATTTTATATGTCTTTGTGTTTCCCCCTTCACCCGTTATGAAAACTAGCAGAATATTTTTGTATGCGGTGGTTCGCAAAGGCTAGTCCCGTGATATATGGTCTAAGATTTCAATCGCTGGGTAATTACCACTGAAATTCTAACAAAGGACAATATACTTATACAAATTAACTTAAAATAATACTAGGCAGAGAATACTATTTTGTACGTTTATTTTACATCACACTACATTACATATTGCACTTTGTGTAACTCACACATTCATATCCGTAGCACACACTCAAATAACAGCCACTAAAGGCGGCAACACACTGTTAAAACGCGACGCAATCCGATGGAAGGCAACGCGTGTTGTGTAGAATAATTTGTATTGTTTTCTATGACCAGAGTCACACTATCAAAATTTGATTCGCCACCATGCGCAATACAACTTACACTTAGTGTCGCGTCGTGTTATAATAATGTGTCACGGGCTTAAATCGTCTGCACTTAAATTGGAAATAAAAAAATGTAACAACCATACAAATTACTTAGTAACACTCTAAGAATACGCACTAACCTACTGAACATAACCTACTTAACATATCTCTGGTAACACTATTAATCACATTGCACAAATGCAGAGTTCGGCAACATTCGTCAAAATGGAATTAATAAATGTTACTTAAAACTCATTCAAACCTAAACGTCCCAGGAGCATAGGTACTGTACCATAATCACCGTACCCTTAGAAATACTAGGAATGATACTATAAAATTACTATACCTATTACATAGGTACTTACCTACTTACAATAAAATTCTAGCTACTTTTAATTTTAATTCTATTATTCGTACACACAGCACACAAACAAGAGTAGGAGTTCAATTATTTATACTTAGTTCTACTTAATGGTAACCCTGTTGTATTTGGAATTAAAATAATAATATAGTGTTGACTTAATTTAAATGATTACCTATTTAAACAACCAATGCTCTGTACATAAAACTGGTACTGCACTGTTATTCTAACAAATTCAAGCAGAGTGCTTTTTCTAATATCTAAAATACAATACCGATAAAAAGTCGTTATTATCTGATAAATTACACTTCATTAAATAATTGCTAAATATACGTACATAACGTAATATCTTATGCCCGAAACGCTTTTATGATAGCTGCGAGACTCTGCCACGTGCCCGTGACGAATACAAAGAGACCCAGAGACATGATGATCAGATTCTTCAGCCACACAATTACGGGAATCCCACCTGGTTGGGAGGCTTTGCAGACCAACTCGATGAGGGGCGGGAAAAACAGCGCAAGTGCGGTACTGCTTACAGCTCCGACCAAGGAAATAAATAATCCTAGTTTCGGTATGGTCTCCGCCAGAACGACTGTAAAAATGAAAGAAGATATATTATATAAAGGTTTTTCACACTAGTAATACGAATTACATTATCAATGAGTGTTACAAACAATCTAACTAAGTAATTTGATCAATAAATTACATAGTTGATTGAAAACTACGACAGACAGCCTTGTAAAACAACTTGGGGTAATAAGAACGACGCTTTCTACAATTAAAGTCGTGTAAAATTCTTTTATTTTATCTTAACTATTAACTAGTGAATGAACAACAGTCTCAAATTTTTAATGAATTAGTCCCGATACTTGTTAAATTTGTTTAAAGCGATTTGTTTAAATTTTCGTTTTGAAACTAATGTTCCACTGACAGTTTTTTGGTAACTACTGGTCGATTATATCGAGTCACCTGAAATTTTATTGTGCTTCTATTTGCCTTAGTGGGATTCCCGCCTGATGTTGAAGGTATGCTTATATAATCCAGTTAACGTTTCAAGATGTATCTATGAATTCAAGGTATTGTTAGACGATGCCAAAGGTGACCCCAATAATCACAAGCCATGAAGAAAATATCAAGGAGCCACTTGGTTTTAAATTTCTCTTTGCACTTCGCTTGTTATGTGCCCATTATTATAATGTCAGTAAATCTCAAGCAGTGTGCTACTTGGCCAAATTGTATTGTATATTCATGTGCTGCTGCAGCTGTTTTTTGTTCTATTGCGAGCTTTCCACGAGCTATATCACAATATTACTCAATGGTAAAATTTTCATTAATATGGCATTCGTCATCAATACAATCGCTTCCTTGGTATACGGAAATACGTTCTTTACCGAGTATTGCGCTAAGATCAAAACAAACGACCACATTATGGGTTTCAAGTCTCCCCTGGTATCAAAGCGTATGGTTGCGATATGCGTGATGGTGTGTCTGCTTCGGATATTGTTGTCTACAGCTCGCTTCATTCTTGCACAGCCGGTGCTTTATGCTTTTTTGAACTCATTTTTCGCGATGTGTTCATTGGACGTGAACCATATTCTCGGAGCATGGATATTTTGTATTCATCGCAGTCGTATGAAACTATTGGCTAAATTTTTTGAAGGAATTGCAGTTCCTCTTAACACGAATAGTAATAATAGGAATTCAGTAGGGACCTGTGTTAAAAATGTGAGGATGGGTTTGTATAATTACAACGCAATGTTGGATGACATGCAGCTCTTTAATAAACAGATGCAATCCATGGTAAGTGACAGTTACATTACTATCATTTTATAATTATCAAATGTAGCTGGAACTGTCAGAATATTCTCTGATAACCATAATCACAGGTCTGCTTAATGACTCGAGTTTGTCACCCCAGTACTCAGAAACAGGTTTAGAGTTGCGAATGGATATATCCTACCTTAATTAGGTACAACAAAAGGGAAAACTCCCCAAACAACTTATTATTATGTAAAAGTGTTTGTCAAAATAATCGACTGAATTTGGGTGTTGTCACGGAGAACGTTCCAACCTCAGGAAGATGGACAGAGCACTAAGTTTTTATAAAGTTGGTTCGATTCTTTACTTTTGTACCTATGTAATAGAAGGCATTACACACACCAAAACACAAGGCGCAACTTCGCATGGTACATACTACTAACCCCAGAGCGAAGTCAGGCTACCTAATAATATCACCACGGTATTCAGCCTCGTTCTAGCGACTCCCAGGATGGACAAGGGGTTAACTGACAGAGAACGACCACACTGTCAGCCGGCCCAGAAAAAGTGACCGATGAAAGTTTACAGTAATCATATCGGCATCTTTCAACATCATATGTTTACATGTCTGCCCCTTGTGGCGACGGGAATGAGTACAAAATGTCGCCATCCCAATTCATCCCGAGGGTGTCGTAAAAGGCGACTAAGGGAACACTTTCGCAAGACGATTCATTGCGTAGAGAAAGAAAACTTTAAAAGAAACCCGGTTGTCAGTAAAATGACTATCGTTAAGCCAAGTTGAATGCCTTATGGATGGCTTCAAAATTTTGGCCGTATACTATGCCTCTGCCTACCCCTTCGGGGATAAAGGCGTGACTGTATGTATGTTTACATATATCGGTAAGGTACATGTGGGTGTGACGTGACACCCCTACATAAAGGTCGAGGCTTATTGATTCAATATCATTAATCACCACTCCACGTTGTTTCAGTTACTAGTTACCGTCCTAGCTAGTTTACCAAGGATGATTACTTTAACATACGTCGCAGCATTGAACTACATGTGGAATGTAAGTTTTATCAAACATATCAGCTCTTGAAAACATCCACATGTTTTGGTGACATTGGCCTGATGGCCCTAACTCAAATGGTATTAGTTGTCTCAGCTTTCGTACACACTCAGTTTTATTTGCAGGAGCCCATAGGACAAACACTGCTCCGTATCTTCGAGTTGAGTTGCACGATTTATTTATTATCTTTGCCGATGGTTATTGTGCAAGAGATTATAAGTGAAGTGGAAAAAATCAAAACATCATTGACAAGAAAATTGTTGAGATGCTCAGGTAAGGTTCATCTTAACTTATATTCTATAGACCAGAGCACGTAATTTATGAGAACCCAGAGAGTAAGAGTAATAAATGAGAAGTGCACTAGTGTCATACACTGTACCGCACTCGGACTATATTCATGGAGGGCTTGAAAATCTGGATACAACCCAGTGGGGTCATATATGATGGTAGACTCTGCATATCCTTGTATAATATCAGGCTATACCGTGTGACTTTAGTCGGATTTACTTTTTGTTTCCAAATATTTTCCACATCATATTTACCAAAGAGTTCAGGAACACTGAAAGAGTATCTGAAAAGACACCTAAAAGAAAGCTTGCCAGCGACTGTGGAATTTGCGCAGTGTCTAAACATCATTGTATTATAGAGTTAAATGTCATCCAACAACCCATCCTCATCCTCATATTATAACGCAGGTCCCTGCTGAATTCCAATTATTATCAAGGTTTTACAAAGTCTAGAGACAACGTTTTTGGTTCACAGATGAGCGCATTTGTATGGAACTGCAGGCAGCTCTGGAGTACATCCCTCTACGTCCGTTTCGCTACAACATCTGCCGCATCTTACCGATCGACATGAGCCTGGTGTACACCACGATTAGCGTCTGTCTATCTTACGCTATCGTGATAATGCAGTTTACTCGCTTCAGAATTTAGAATTTTGGACAACACAATGATCTCATCGCTTGTTGGCGTAGTCGTTTTCTATTAATTAAGTGCGATTATGATCACATCGCTATCGAGCCTAAGCAAATTCATAATTTACATGTCCTGATAAATCAAAATAAAAATTGATCGGAGATTGCTCATTAATATTTTTTTTTCTTCTTTTGTCGCGTGACAATCCTCATGAATGCTATGCCTGACCCCTACTAACTAAAACTACACGATGCCCTACAGCTATACGGTCGGGAATCCAGCCCCAGAAAGTCCTTGGAAGGATGTCACATTATCACAAGTTTGTATTAACGTTCTCAAAATAGTATAGTATACCTAGTCATGCTCATTTGAACTAGTAAGCATTTTAAAGCTGAGTGCACATTGGAGATAGGACGTTGCAAACCTGACTCTTGCTATAAGTCGAAAAAACGAGTTAAAAATCGGTTGCTGAACGGTTGCCGATTATGGGACGTGCACCGTATTATAGTTTTGTCTTTTTAAGACGTCTTGCTCGCAGTTTGTGCAGTTTGATAGATTCAGTAAAGCTGTGGTCAGACTTTTTCTTCTCTTAAATGAATAGCCCTCCGTTTATAGTCGGTCTGGAGAGAGCCTAGTGAAGTGAAAAGAAATGCAATATTCAAGTACTTACATGTGATAAGAGCCAGAAATGCCCTATACAGTAGTTCCAAAGCGATAGGTGATCTTGTGACCCAGCGGTTTCTAATACTCGGCCACGTGCTTGCGACCGGCACGTAGAACTGCAGAGGGTAGGTGCACAGGATAGCCAGCAGTATTAGTATCTGTATTACTTTGCTTAGGCTGTGGAAGACAAAACAAATACAGTCTACAGTCTACATACATACATACATATGGTCACGCCTTTATCCCCGAAGGGGTAGGCAGAGGCATATTATATGCCCACATTTCACCTTTGTATAATTTGTCCCACGTAATAGGTGGTGAGCCGTATTGCCGTGTTTAAATGGACAGGGGCAGGTTGTGACTGCCTGCTGTTGAAATAAAGCCTTCAACTTAGCTTAACGACTGCCATTTCACTGGAAACCGGGACCAACGCCTTAAGGTGCCTTCCAAAGCACGGAAACGCTCAAATAAATGCCACAAAGTGATCACATGGATGGTCACCCATCCATGGACCGGCCATAGTGAAAGTTGCTTACTGCAGTGATCGTTTACAGAACACTGAGTCCGCGGGCCACCAGCGCTTCATACAGTCTACTTTTATGATTTATACCACAAAAGTAAGTAGTTTTCCATCTGTATACTATCTAATTTGTGTTTATGTTTATACTGTGTCGGACTGTTGGCATTTGGTGAAACTTGTCGTACTTATTACAATATGCAAACTAAATTCTTTTGTACTTCTTAGATTCCATTATATTAGGTGCTTACATATGAAATTGGCGTTTTGTATAGGAGGAACAAAAAGTCGAATATTTTTAAATATAATATATTTAATTAATCAAAGTATGAACCATTGTTTTCTATGCATTTTTGCCATCTCATAGGTAGTTCATTGATCCCTTTACTAAAAAAACCAGTCGGACGGGAATCAATAAAATCTGTGAAGGCGATTTGGACTGCCCATCAGAGTTGAATTTTTTCCCTTGCAAGAAGTTGTCCAAATTTCGAAAAAAATGGTAATCTGTTGGAGCAAGATCCGGGGAGTACGGAGGATGTTTTAGACATTCCAATTGAAGCTCTTCTAATTTGGTAGCCGTCTGTTATGCAGTGTGTGGTCTAGCGTTGTCGTGAAGCAGCAGTGGCGTGGAGCGATTGACCAGCCTAGGTTGTTTAGCCGCTAGCTTTTCCATCATGGTTTGCAATTGCTGACAATAGACATCAGCCGTAATAGTCTGGCCAGATTTGAGAAAACTGTAATGAACAATAGTAGTCCACCAAACGCTTACAAGTAACTTTTTTGGGGTTAATTTTCGCTTGGGGCAGGATTTGGCTGGCTGGCCAGGATCCAACCATTGCGCTGAGCGCTTTCGATTATCGTAAAGAATCCATTTTTCGTCACAGGTAATGATTCGGTTTAAAATACCTTCATTATTGTGCCGGTTCAGTAATGTAACGCAGCAGTCGACGCGCTTTTGCCGGTTTGCTTCAGTCAATTCGTGAGGTACCCACCTTTCAAGCTTTTTAATCTTCCCAATTTGCTTCAAGTGAATTAAAACAGTTTTATCACTAACACCGCAGCCTGCAGCTAACTCGGACGTGGTTTGCGATGGATCCGCTTCCACAATAGCCTTCAATACTTCATTATCAACTTGAGTCTCAGGCCGTCCACGGGGCTTGTTCTGCAGGTCGACATTTCCTGAACGAAAACGTTGGAACCAAAAACGAACTGTGTTTTCTTTTGCAACATGACCGCCATACACATCATTCACCCTTCTAGTCGTTTCCGCAGCACTAGTGCCACGGCGGAACTCGTACTCGTAAATAATGCGATATTTTAAGTTTTCCATTTTGTAAAATGAGTGACGCAAACAAAAAAAAACAGAAGAAAAAAACAAATGAATGACGGTCATCGAAGGATAAATACATGAGTAAATAGCTGGGAAAATTTGAATTTGGAATTCCTTACCAAAGAGGAGAAAATCGTAATTAAAGTGGCCAGTACGAAAAACGCCAATTTGATGTGTAAGCACCTAATATTTACCTTATTTAATACAGTCAAAGTGCAACTATTAACATTAACATTGAAAAACTTTTCTTTATTCAAATCAAATTACCTATTTAGATGCAACGCGTTTCTTCTTTTGGATATTATGCTAAAAAATACCTTCTCATACATAGAGTTATTATTACTACGTAGTAATAATAACTCAATGTTCTCATAATGTTTAAGAAAGATTGCCTGGCAAGTTATAGCAATATATTACGCTGCAAAATACTTACATATCTTTTGAGTCCAAGTTGAGAGTTAAACTGCCCGCTACTTCTTCTCCCCACTTGAGGTAGCCCAGGAACCCGACTGTGATGAATATACTGCCGACTACCACCATACCCACGTTAAGTACACCTAAAGGCTTTTGGAAGAGCGCTGGGTTTCTCATCTCATTTTTCAATGGCAGCACCTGTGGTTTGAAAATGTTGACAAAATGATAAGTTACCATATTCACTAGAAAATAGTAGTAAGAGTAACGTCATGGTTAATTTTCACAACTTTCAGATTGATTACTATCATATAAAGCTACTACTACTATTGACCTGACCTAGCCACGCTCAAACATGAATTGAATATACAAAATGTATAATCTAGGATCTATCTTCCATCTACTAGGAGCAGGTACATCTAACCCTGAATCTGAATGAGTCTCTTTCTTTCACCAGCTTTTATTGGCTTAATTTGGGCTAGATGATGTTGTGTGAGAATGTCCACAAATATTTGTTTTTTTATTTTCTGGTTGACTAGTGCTTATTAACTTTTACTAAGAGACAATATTTTGAACATTTTATTTCCGTAAACTTACCAAACCGATGCCTTCGAAAGAGTAGACAGCGGTACCGAAATACAGAGGCAGCTGGTGCCACTCCGCAATATATTTTCTACTGCTGACGGGAGGCAGGTCTTGGGCCGCTTTATACAGCACCATGGCCAGCCCGCAAGCCATGAAAATGTTAGCGATCGTTGAAATTGGCGTCAGGTACTTGAGGTTCCGTACCATGCACGACAGCAGAACCGGTATCATGACGAAGATCATGTAGACGGAGAGGTCCATATGTATATCGTAAGCATCGCAGATCTGGAAAATAAACCATTTATTTTATTCTCCACGAATGGATGTAGCTGTGGTACAGGAATAGAGTAAATTTAGGAATAGCACACAGTCTACTTTTCATTCCAGTTAGATGTTCCAATGGGATTTTTTATGCACACATATAGCCCATATTCCCACAGGAACGGGAGCTACGCGTGACGTGACTTCCGCTAGTCCTTAGCTCCGACTTAATATATAAAATTCTCGTGTCACAGTTTTCGTTGCCATACTCCTCCGAAACGGCTTGACCGATTCTCATGAAATTTTGTGAGCATATTGAGTAGGTCTGAGAATCGGCCAACATCTATTTTTCATACCCCTGTGACCGGGATTAACATTCCACGCGGGCGGAGCCGCGGGCATCAGCTAGTAGTTTATAAAATTTATAGGACTAGAGTTTCGCGACGAAGGGGTGTGTAAGGTCAAAATATACTTACACTTTTAACATTCTCTGCTATAAAGACGATGTATATACAGCAGAACCCGAGCTGTGTGATGCAGAGGAACGAATCCACCATTATCTTCATGATCTTGGCGAGTTTGCGCAACCTGGGGGGCCCGTGCGCAAACACCAGGTACACCGTCTGCGCGAACCCTGGTGGTTTGGCTGCCTTGGCTTGGTGGTGCATCTCCTCCGAGCAGTTTAGCTGGAAACCAAAATGATTATGAATCGTTGAGCCAAATTAACGATATCTTTACCCATTCATTCCCTTACAGAATAAAATTATATTTAACCAAAGAAAATGCTAAACACGTGTCAATTGGGTTGCTTTAAAAAATATGCTCAAGATATAAACACAATGAAAGTAAACAATATTTGTACAATTTACATATTGCAATTTTATTAGTATGCGAACTCAATCATACTAAGTATACTATTGATATTATAAATGTATGTAATTTAAAGAAGATTGTAGTCTGGAATAACATAAGTATAGGTTTTTATCCCGGGAAAATTTCCCAATGGGAAGAGGAAACAGGATCAAAACTTCACGAGGACGAAGCCGTGAGGAATATCTAGTTTGTTTACCTTATTCAAGAATGAAAAAAGTAACCAATTTTTTTTCTTATTGATTTACTTGATCCTATACCATTTTTAGTTGCAGGTATAGATCGGTGATCCTGGTGTCATCCTTCCGAGGGTTTATCCGGGGCTATCCACGGTAGGCATGAAGTAGGGAGCGTGTGGTTTTTAAACGGTAAGAGTACGGCAAAGCATACACGTAGGAATCTCCTCACGTTAAATAAATATAGTATAGATCGGTGAACGTAGAAAAAATTAATAGTGATACTATTAAAACAGCTTAACCAGCTCAATACTAACCAACATGTGCTGCGCGTGCACACAAATAACTCCTAAGATAGCTGTCATGATGGGTGCAAATATGATGCCGGCGTTCCTGAACGCGTCGCCCATGGCCAGTAGACCTGAGCCGATGTTACCTCGGAATAAATGCAGCAGGGTGTCTGCATATCTGTAACAAAACAGTATAGATACAAACATTGTAATGTTTTGATAAGTGGTACCTGGCTATTTCTCCTCGTGGCTCAAATTTGATGGTCATACTCTTATATTTTCTAAACCATATGAGTTACAAATAAATGGTTTGAATTAGTGAATAGAACATCTGTTAAACCAATAAATATACCTATAAAGCATGTTGCCATAGAAGTAATTTATAACCTGAAAACTTAACACGAAATGTCGAAATCAGGGTCATTAACGCGCTTTTATTAGGTCGACCTGTATGTAAGTATAGCTTGGCAAAAAATTCGCCATGAAGGTGACGATGGATGCCTCTAAACTGGAAATGCTGAGACAGAGTCACTTGCAACACTGAAAGAGCTAAGGTCAAATCTCATGTATAAGTCATCATAATCTCAGCCAATTGGCTGATCTTATGTGTGGTATGGTGGAGGAGATCCATGTCTAGCTATTGCTAGACATGGATCTCCTCCAAGAATCACCATAAGATTCGATCTTGTACATCCGCATCCACCCTCAGTTCTACTATCGTACTGGGCAATTCCATAACCTATTATGTAAATAAGAGGCAAATTTTGAAATACTTACGATGTAGGATGTGTGACATGATGATGTCCGTCGATAAATTCGTCAGATTTTTCGCAGTCCTTTGTCTTCTCCTTTTTGCTAGGCGAGATGCTGGTCTCAGACTTGTCCCGTATCGAGAATGTGTCCTTCTTGATTGGCAAGGGACTTAAAACAAATAAAAACATCATAAAATCGGCCCAGTGGACTTAATTTAGATAAAACGGATCGGTCTCAATTTGGTACCGGCATAGATTTTATTAGTATAGTCTGGAGTAACACACGCTTTCACGCAAAATAGAACACATAAGCTACTTTTCATCCCGGGAATATATTATGTTCCTATAATAAACGGGAACGGATACCAATTCAGGTGAAGCTCCGACCATCATCTAGTGAAATCTAGTCAGTCATAATTTTTAAAAGTTCTTTAAAGTATTGGAGAACACCAGCCTCGTCAACCAGTTAAAAGATAGCACGGCAACCGTATTCTCCTATGCCCTTATCTAGGATAATGTATGATAATCGTGTTTGACTTTTTATTACACCACTCCCTCGGGAGTTAGGAATACAATGATGATAGTGATGATACTTATGTTACTTCAGAATATACAAAGTGGCTTACTAATAGTCAAAGATTTATAAATTTGTTTTCTCTCAAGATCATCGATTACAACAAACAAGTCTTTATAACATTAGCATAAATAGATAGATACAACTCGGCTACAAGACGTGTGATTTTAGACGGTTCGAGTTCAGCATAGCTTTCGTGGGAAGGGAGATTAATAGGTACAATAATTCGCTCAGCTTTGACTTAGTTTTTGATAATTCCGCATTTATGTGTCTAAGCTTCTACATTGAAGCACAGCTCGCCAAGCATGTGACATTATTTTGTTAAATAGGTACCTATTTAAGCCTTTAAATTACACCCTAAGCCTTAAGTGCGTTTGATAAAACGATTAAAGATAAAGTCTTCTATAGCAAGACTTAATTTAAATGCAGGTGCTAGAAATTAACTAAAATGATAGACTGATCGCTAATTTGAATCTGAGTGTCAAATATTCTATCATCTTTGATGACGAATCAATTCGCATTGCATAAAAAGTAATTATAAGACATTGTTTAAACAACACAATCTCGCTGAATTTGAGCTAATATCTTACTAATATTCTAAATGCGAAAGTTTGTGAGTGTGGATGTTTGTTACTCTTTCACGCTCAAACCGCCGAACGGATCGGGCTGAAATTTGGTACAGAGATACATTATAGTCTTGAATAATACATAGGCTACTTTTTATCCTGGGAATAAGTTCCCGCGGGAACAAATATTACGCGGGCGGAGCTGCGGGCATCAGCTAGTATTGTATATAGAAAACACTCAAACTCTACTGATCCCGATGATCCGGGATTCAAACCCAAGATTTCAGCAATGCCAGTTGTACTTATTCATTTAACGCTTAGATTGTGGAATCAGCTCCCAGCCTCGGTTTTCCAAAACGCCTACAGCATGGGGTTCTTCAAAGGGGGTCTTAGAAGGTTCTTGCAGGGTCGGCAGCGCGTACCTCCATGACCGGGGGTCTGAGGACGATGATAGGGCCGCTCACCGTCCTTACAGAAGCAGGCCCATGACGGCAGCGTAGCGGCCCCTTAGAAGCGGGATCACACCCGAAACCCCCCAAAGACGCGGGATAGCACCCGAACCACCCCCTACTAGGCGAGGCCGCGGTGGCGGCCCTAGGTCTGTTGGGAGTTCTGGGATATCCTTCCGAGGGCTTACCCGGGGCTCACAACCATAGGCTGTTGGGCGTTACGTGAGGTTTTTTAGTCGGTAGGAGTCCGACATAACATCCATGAGGATTTTCCCTCACGTAAAAAAAAAAAGGGACGGCAGCGCGAGTTTAGCGCCTCTGGTGTTGCAAACGTTCATAGGCTACGGTGACCACCAGTCCGCCTGGTGGGCCGTACGTTTGTCTGCCACCTTAGTGGTATAAAAAAAACTACCACAGCAACATGCCAACGATCAAGCCAAATTAATAACGACACTATTGTAGCAAAAGAAACATATTTTCGTTCCTTGATCACGAATTCACGACGTTCTTTTCTTTACGTATAGAAATCGTCATGGATACTATCTCCTAATACCGGCTACACTAGAACCACACGATGCCCTTCAATATGCCTACTAATGGAAGTCCCGGGTGAGCCCTGGGAGGGATATCCCAGGATTTCCAGAAGATGATCACAACGTTCGCTACACTAATTTGTCATGTTAGGACTGACTAAAAGTGTAAAACTTTAGTCAATCCTAACATGACGAATGTTAGGACTGACTAAAAGTGTAAAACTTTAGTCAGTCCTAACATGACGACTACTGGGAATGTGAATAAAAAAATAAAGAAAAATATTTCTATTTTGGAAACTCGTGCGCATGTTTATTTTAGCTCAAAGCAAACAAGATGTGATCACGACTTCAAAAGAAATAAAAAGCAGTAAAATGGTAGACCTTATTTAATTACACAGACATAAAAGACTAACTTAAGTATCATTATGACACAAACATTTTAATATTCACTATTACAGAAATTGACGGAATAGTACAGATTATAATTAAGTATCTGTAAATAGTTCGTAATAATTTCAAAATTATTTCAGACTACCTACGCTCTAAAGGCCCTCCCTCACCAGGAGCATTCGCGTGTAATGTAACATATTAGATTCGACTTTGAGCATTACGTTACAACCTACCTCCCTGACCGACGAGCATTCGCGTGTAATGTAACATTATTGATTCGACTTTGAGCATTACGTTACAACGTACCTCCCTCACCGACGAGCATTCGCGTGTAATGTAACATTTAGTATATTTTTTTCGTAATGTCAAATGTAACAAGTTGTATCAAAACCTTACACATTGTATCATTACAAGGTGCGCATTGTAATGCTCAGTTCTCCTCCCTCACTGCTGTAGCATTATAGCAGTGAGGGAGGAGAACTCTGTAACGTTACATTACACGCGAATGCTCCCGGTGAGGGAGCGCCTTAATATTAATATTAGCATACTTATGTTCTAAGCACAACAATATCGCGGGCCATGCATTATCTATTGACACAATTACACTCAGCTCAGCTGTATTAACTATAACTATACTAAAGGTTTTGCGGTTGACCATTAGTTGGTCCTGACCTTAAAGTATATATTAGAAGGTACAATATACACTCTAAGGTCATGACACATTTGCTTTACTTTAAAGCACAATATCTTAATAGGCTCACCACCTACGTGGGACATAAAACTATAAAGTAAAATGTGGGCGTATACTATGCCTCTGCCTACCCCTTCGGGGATAAAAGCGCAACTGTATGTATGTATTATAGCGTAGCCTGAAATCACCCTTAGATCAGCAGTCAATTTGCACACAGATTACATAGATAGGCTCATAGACAAAGAAAACCTTTTTTTTCCGGTTCCGACACTATTAGTACTCGTAGGTATACTATAATAACACAGATTATATCATATATTCTATAATAATAAGCATTATTTTACTATATAATTGAACTGAAATTTTCCTTTGGCTTGGTATAAATTAGATATTGGAGTTGTAAAAGAAAAAACGTAAGGAAAACTAGACTTATATTATGGTTAATTTTGTTTTTGGATCCGCGTGAATTGTTTTTTATGAAACTTCGTTTGGGGACTCACTCTCGATTTTTTCTTTTCTTTTTTCCTTTCATTTAAATACGATCGTTCCTCGGCACTGTCCATTATAATCTAAAATCATAGTTACTCATAGTGTCGAACTCGTTATTTAATTATAAAAATGGGACCACTTCAGAAGTAACCCCTATTCAACAAAAGAAAAATTTTTGAAATCCGTCTATAATTGACGGAATTATCGCTTGACATACATAAAAAAAAATACATACAGACGAATTGAGAACCTCCTCCTTTTTTTGAAGTCGGTTAAAAATGAGCTTAACTGAAAGGTATGTTATTAGGCAACGAGTTGCTACTACATACATATTCTATTTTTATTAAATGTTAATAACTTAAAAGCCATTAAACCAGTTTATCAAATTTCACAATTTTCCTGAAACGTGAGCAGTCAAATCAAAGATCAAACGCGTTTAATCGAGATTCTTATGGGTCACTAAAACACGTAGATTGACGAACGCGCCTTACCAAGTCACATACCTTAGTAAATGGTACCTACGTTAACAAATAAGAAAGTCCAGTAAGACAGCTATAAGTTCGATAACAATCCAATATCTGCCAAGAGGACCCTGGACTTCAGCCAGAGCCAAGCCAGAGTAGAACTGGTAACCACTTGTAGTATTTATTTCCTATTGTAGGTAACTGTAACCTACGTACCTATCTGATAGTAAGGAATTTATTTTATAGACCTGGCGATTTCAATTTTTTTTAAGAACGATCCCTGTCGGTTACAATCGGCTACAGTCTCTCTTGAGGCTAACCCAGATACAAAAATAACGTAACAAAGTTCCCAAAAGATAGAATTGCGTAAGTTAGCCTTGCCCCACTGCCGGGTCGATGACACAGACTAAGACTGGGTACACAATATTATAGTTTTATCGAAGTTTTATTACGAAGGGTCTACGCCCAGGAACTGAGACTAAATCGACGGAAAGATCCGTTTCGATCCCGACAAATATATATAGCTAGACCAATAATAGACCATACAATAATGGGCTAAAGTACATGATTTTGTATGAAAATTTGTAAGTTGATTTTGGAGAACATACATGGTATATTCTGCCAAGTAGGTCGTATTAAATCGAAGTTTAAATCTTCTAGAAACTACCTATCTGCTGGCAACTAAAGATAAGCTAAGCTGAAATAACCCGTGTTGATGTGTGATGAGTTGACAGATAGATGAATATTTTATGGTCCGTCCGATAATCTCCAACAACTGAACCGGCTGGTAAATTAATTTTGACGTAGTAAACGTTTTATATAGAACTTAATGCTCTTTTTAAAAAGTTCACTACGTCAAAATGTATTTATTTACCCCTCACGCACTTTCCACTACGGCACTTAAGTAGCCTGGCAAATTGGCACTGATTGACATGAACACTTTTTTTTAAACTTTACACTTCACAACAACACTTAAAATAATTTATAAATCGGCCGCAGAAACTGATTAATCTGTCTTTGAGTCTTCCTGGGCCTTGTGATGTAATCCGCCAGAATATTTCCGAAGCCAGATGCTGCTGCTGACACCACATTCTGGAACGGCCGATTGACCTGTCCTGAGTATTGATTAAAACCATTTTGAGAATAACCAGACTGTGGGTAAAACCCTTGGCCTCCATAATAACCTTGACCGCCAAATCCTCCATAACCTCCTTGGTTCCCGAAGCCTCCATAACCCCCATGGCCTCCTCCATAACCTCCATGCCCGCCGTGTCCATGCCCACCATGACCGTGCCCGCCGTGACCATGACCCCCGTGTCCGTAACCTCCTTGAAGAGGATATGGTTGAACATACTGAGGGACGACTCCACATAAGAAATAGTTCATAACTGGAGCTGACACATAAGTGTCATGTGAGCCGAAGGTTTTGCCGAAGCCCCCGTATCCGCAGGGCCCGCTCTGACCACCACCATGCTTCTTCCGTTTGCGATGTTTCCTCTCCAAATCTTCTTGATCTTCGATATTCGGTGGCAAATCTCTAGTGTCTTCTTCGGCGGTCACAAGAAGAACCACACCGTACAGTAGGAGAACTATCAGCGCCGAATTCTAAAAATTAAAGGAAAATAGAATAGTTAATGAGTTTATCAAAATAACTCGACTATGATTAAAAGAGGGATGTTTTTTAAATTCCTCAGCGTCACATGGAATCTAGTAGGTAGCCTAAATGTTTTGTTTTCAAGACCCATCCATAAAAAAAGTAAAGACCGAATCAAAAGTAAACAAATAAATATATTATGTTATCCATTAAAATTGGACTGATAAGAAACGCTGCGGCTAGCTGCTTTTAGAAGCTCGTCAGTGAATAACATCGACAATACCTATTCGATGCACGCTCTCCCTTATACGGTTTAAAACTAAAAGAACTTGGCCCTATATCTACAAAATCATGTTTACCTATGTGACTAAATATTCTAACATAGAAATTCAGTACTTACCATTTTGTATGTCAGTCAGCTGCTGGGTCCCGTGTTCCGCCACCGACTGACTCCATCACCGTCCCAGTTGGAGATTCCAATGTTGAAAAGTGAAAGTATATCTACCAATTTAAAGTAACAATATAGTTATAACGCAACGTGACGAACAGGTATACACATTTAGTGTCACGATAGTGTAGCAACAGCGGAGCTAGCCTTCTGGTGGCTTAGGGCAGTATTCAATTACTGTATGCAGTGGGTTACTACTTAGGAATCACAGTAGCGATTGCTAAATTATATGTTTATGCTATAAAATACTTGCTATGTTGAAACTGGGAACCCAGAGTATGTATGTGCAGTCAGCTGCAATAATAATACCTGTTGTTTCATCTGCATCATTGGCCAGCACCATTACACCAGTACCTACACGGTCTAATTATAAAGCCGTTCGCACCATTAATTAAAATCTATTTTTAGACTAGATGTGTCAATAAAAACATAAAAATCCCTGCTTCGCCAGGAGTTCATAGAGATATTTAGGGTGCGCCTTGAGCAACCAATCTGTGACACATCACTATTGAGGCATGAGGCGGTGAAGCTGGTCATGGAGTAGTGGCTGTGGATAGACGCCATGGTAGCGTCACAGATTCTTACTGGGCACGGCTGCTTTGACACCAGAGTGCCAGCACAGCGGTGACTGTAGCGACAACACAACACTGCATACCCTGACCAGATCAGCCCTGGCACCGCCGAGACCTCGCTCGAGGACTAGGCATTATCACGTTGGAGAACATGGTAAGGGCTATGGTCTTCAACGACAGAAAGTGAAATTCCGCTGCGTTTGTCTGTGAGCAAGGTACGAGTTTGCTCAATAAAAAGACAGCGGTGAGAGAACAGAATTCTACATCCTGAGTTTCGCACAGAATTACCGGTTACTTTTCGCACAGGATTACCAGCCTTCATGACTAAGGCCTGAGAACGGCGGGTAAACTGCTCGCCATTCTTAAGGAAGTGGACCAAGACGGTGGCGTGTCTCTTCATCCCTCAACTAATTTGGATAGTACCCTGAAAGAAGCGGGATAACATCCGAGATCCGGCAAGAAGTAGGATTAACCAAACCCTATACCGCGAGGAGAGTGCGCTTCAGGGGAAAAAGTCTGTGTGATACCATCTGTCAGAATTTACTTTTTCTGTACGAGTACTATTCTAAGTAGAGGCTAGGTGGAGAGCAATTTCGAGAGTCACCTTATCAATATAGTATATGTCCTGGGGTATCAATCCGAGGGCTTACCCCGGGCTCCCAACCGTAGGCTCTTAGGTAGGATACGTGTGGTTTTTAGTCGGTAGTAGTCTGACTAGTATCCCTGGAAGCGCACTTACCTTGAACTCTTGTTGGTAGGTAGGCGCTGCTCCCAGCTTTGCGTTCGGGGTCTTGATTCACGACCGCGAAATATGCACACAGGAGTTATAACCGTAACTCTCGAGACTGTGGCTGATGATAAGCGATGTAGCGCGATATGATGGGTAATCACAGCGGCCGATAGCGGAGCGGAGCGTTAAGAGACGGGTGCGTGCGTATCTTCCAATAGCTATGGCGGAATGTGAATGTAGGAAGCGGGCGGGATAGTGTTGCCATAGACAATACATAAAAGTAAGATGCGTTTAGTGCGTGAGTGTTGACATATAATAATTATAATAAATACCATTAAATACATAAACTAAAAAATATGTATGCGTCGGTACTGGCGCATCCAACTTCGGGGGGCTTAGAGGATTCTTCCTCTACATTGAATAAACAAAAATAAAAAAATAAAAGGAATGAAAACTTATGAACTAAAAAATAATTCAAAAGCGTAGGAGTTATTGCGTGGGTAACGGGCAAAGCCGAGTTACAGGACGAATGTATTCACCAGAAGAAGTCTTAATTCTGACGACTCTAATTACACCATCCTTCCCGGGAAACACCTCTGATACAACCGCGAGTGGCCACGATAAAGGATGCGTATTGTCATCCTTAACAACAACTACAGTTCCTATCGTCACAGGTTTGGACGGCATATTCCACTTATGTCTAAGTTGGAGAGAGGTAAGATATTCTTTGCTCCAACGTGTCCAGTAACTTTGAACAATTCTATTTAATAATTGATAGCGGGTGAGTCTGTTATCTGGTAATAGGGGTTCAATGTGTTCAGCGGGTAAATATTTAAGCGGAGTAACATTAAGAAAATGATTAGGCGTTAGGGGGGTTGGATCCGATGGATCCGAAGAAAGTATGCAAATCGGACGGCTATTCAAAATGCCTTCAATTTGCACCAATATTGTACTGAATTCTTCATAGGTGAGTATTTGACTCCCGATAGCTTTAAATAAATGAGACTTAACACATTTGACATTAATTTCAGGCAACGAATTAAAATTGGGCCCGAAAGGTGGGCTGTGCTGAAACTGAATCTTATGTTGAGTTAGATATTTATTCAGATCATTTTTATAATTAGTGGACTGTATAAGCGTGTAAATTTCGTTCAATTTTCGTTTCGCACCTATGAAATTAGTGCCTCCATCGCTGTACAACACTGAAACAGGACCCCTGCGTGAGATAAAACGTTTAAAGGCAGCGAGAAATAAATCTGTACTAAGATCACTTACTAACTCTAAATGGAGCGCCTTTGTTGTGAGACAGACGAACAAGCAAATATACGCTTTATGACTTTTTACTCCACGACGCCTTATGTGAGTTACGTAAAAGGGTCCCGCGTAATCAACTGCGGTATGCACAAACGACTTTACTTGTGAAACTCTAATGGATGGAAGATCACCCATAGGTGGAGTTGTAGAACGAGGCCTAGCTTTAAAACATAAATTACATTTATGTACTCGTTGGCGAATCAAATTTCGTGCAGAAAGAATCCAATACTTTTGGCGAGTCAATGCTAACACTAGTCCAGGACCGGTGTGTAAATTGTCGGTGTGATAGTGGTCTACTAAGAGCGACACTATACGTCCTTTAGGTGATAGCAGTATTGGATATTTTGTATTGTAATTTAGTTGAGAATGAGTAAGTCGACCACCTACTCTAATTAACCCTTGTTCGTCAAGAAAAGGGTTGAGTTTTAAAATAGCCTGATTTGGACAAATTTTAGTAGCCTTAAGTGCTTGTAATTCTATCTGAAAATACTTAGACTGATCGAAGCGGACCGCATAATATTCTGCGTATTCTAAATCGTATACAGAAAGTATACCGCGGGATTTGAGAATCCTTGTGAAACGTAATACATAAACCAGTGAACGAATAAATTTTACCCAACTCGAGCAACGCTCGGCAAGTTCGTCTATCTTGTGAACGTGATCGGAGACAGGTATGGTATGTGCATGGAGAGAAGCTATTTTAATTTCCGGTAATTCTGTCTTCTCGTTATGATTGATTTTATATTCCTTCACAGGCCATGCATTTATAGGTGCGGACAGCCATTTCGGCCCGTGAAACCAAAGATAGTTATTTATTAACCCTTTAGGTGTCACAGGGCGCGAGACTATATCGGCGGGATTTTCAACCCCACGAACGTGATACCAATGGGAAGCAGGCAGATATTCATTTACCTGAGCGATGCGATTAGCTACAAAAGTTTGAAACTTATGAGCGGGAGAGTGAATCCAGGTAAGGGTTACCGTAGAATCAGAGAATGCGAATATATTGTTTATTTGACACCGCTTATTAAAAACAGTGCGCACAGAATTAATTAATTTTGCGAGTAAGACCGCCGCGCAGAGTTCTAAACGCGCTAGCGTTTTATTAGAATCTGACACTTTGGATTTAGCGGTCAGTAGATTCACATTAAGAGCGTTTCCGTTCTCAGCCGTTTCTATTCGTACATAGATAACAGCACCATAACATTGCTGGCTGGCATCCGAGAAGCCTATTAGAGTAATTCGACGAGCGGATGTTAAACCTATATGTCTCGGTATTTTTATTTCAGATAAACGCGACAACTCCCTATGAAAGTGTTTCCATTTAGACAGAATGCAACCCGGGACCGTCTCGTCCCAGTCCAGTTGTAATTTCCAACATTCTTGTATAAGCAACTTCATGTATGCGACCACTGGACTGATGATTCCAAGCGGATCGAACAAGCGCGCGGTTACGGAAAGGATCGAGCGTTTAGTGCATGTTAAAGGCATGTCGATCACTATTTTAAAGTTAAAGGTGTCATCGTTAGGTTGCCATTGCATACCCACGATCTTAGTGTCAACATGAGGATCCTCATCAAACTTGACAGCGAGACAGCTCTTATGAATTGACGGGATACGTGACAATAGGGTATTGTCATTAGAGATCCACTTAGTTAAGTTAAAACCTCCAGATTTAAACATAGCGACCATTTCCCTATAGGTGTCTTCAGCTAAATCTACATTCTCTATGGAACTAACGTAGTCGTCAACATACATGTGATTGTCAGCTTCGTAAGCCGCCAGAGGATATAAAGCGCGACAGTCTGACGCGAGCTGGTTTACGACTCGCATTGCCAGGAAGGGTGAGCTGGAGACGCCAAAACAAACGCGGTTGAAATGATAGCTTTCAATAGGAGAATTGGAATCGAACCTAAATAATATTCTTTGATATGTATGATGATCTTGAGTAAGTTTCACTTGAAAATACATTTTTTCTATGTCCGCGGTTACAGCAACCGGGTACATACGCAAATTGAGAAGCAAATGAAAGATATTGTTCTGTAATATTGGTCCCGTATAAAGCAAATCGTTAAGCGATTTACCTGACGTGGTTTTACACCCAGCGTCTAAGACCACACGCGTTTTAGAGGTTTCTTTGTCAGGGCGATAAACGGCCCGATGCGGCATATAATAAACTTGAGAGTCTAGAAAGCTATTTGACACTTTAGTGAGATAACCTTGATCAATATATGTTTGAATAATGGCATTATAATCGTTGCGTAAGTTAGAAGCGTCTAACTTTTTTTCTAAATTTAAAAACCTGCGTTTGGCGATTGTGTACGAATGCCCTAGCTCACTGGGAGGGTATTTAAAGGGAAGACTAACCGTATATCTACCGGTATCGTCGCGTGAGTACGTAGACGAGAACAGCTTTTCACATGCTGCGTCGTCCGTGCTAATGTGCTTCTTATCTGGCACCTGTTCTATCTCCCAAAAGCGTTGCGTTAATTGTTCGAGAGACACATCTTGAGTGTGACATAAGAAGGCCTTGTCGGACACGGAGGAATGAGACATGCGATCGCGGGGATGCTTGTTTGCCACTAGCGAATAAGGTAAAGCATGCGCCTTTCCCATTGCGACGTATCCGAGCGTGGTTTCTATCGCGATTACTGATGAGGTTGGGGATGTAATTTTTTGCGACCCTAAAATCATGGGGAAGAGTTCATTACCTAACAAACAATCTATACCACCCGGAGTATAGTATCGTTCGTCA
Organism: Miltochrista miniata; assembly: GCA_933228765.1. Taxonomy (NCBI): domain Eukaryota; kingdom Metazoa; phylum Arthropoda; class Insecta; order Lepidoptera; family Erebidae; genus Miltochrista; species Miltochrista miniata. Next base: position 17,447,240 of record OW121747.1, on the reverse strand, counting down.
GCCATAGGTAAATTTTGTAAATGGGTTAATTCCGCTGTATCAATTTCCACGTTAGGCAAAAAATCTGTAATAGTGTCTATAACCCGTGCACTAACCGAATAAGAACAGCGGGCATCAAATCGCGAATATATTTTGAAATGCGTAATTCCATAAGATTGGCTTTCAAGTTGACCTATGCCTTTAATGACAGAAGGAGCGTTAAGTATGATTAAGTGCAAACGCTCACAACAAGACTTCGTAATAAAGTTACTCATAGACCCTGAGTCCAAAAACAAACGTATACGATCCGATTTATAATTTGCATATACACAAGCAGTCGGCAACAAAACCGTGGTCGCGCTGCTTGAATTACGCGGCGGAGGGATCACAGCCGATAACGACGCATGAATTTATCATGACCTGACTTTCGTCTGAACTTTTACTATGGGATTTGTCTTTAGAAGCCATGATAATATAATTGATACGAGATACGAGTATGTATATAAGTGGGTAGGTAATAGAAATATTCAGCGAAAAAGTATAAAATTCGAACAACGATCAGCTGTTAGCTTAAATCAGCTGTTTGCGGTAAAGTATTCAGAGAACAAACCCAATATGGAGTCTGCGTAACAATCAGCTGTTAATCGTTTGAATACCGTTATGTATCGGCTGCGTTGCCCAGTACCGTCACAATAAAATAAATATATGTGGGTATAAAATTAACGTATAAATATGAGTTTTATCTACGATTACAATTCGAAAGATAATATGAAATTGTAATGAAATTGGGGAAAACTACGTTAAATTTATGACGGTTGAGAAAATTGTTAATTTTGGATTGTCCGTTTTACTTTATGCCAAAACTCCTAATTACCAAAAAATATCAAAATGATTGCCTAGAATCGGACAACCGGACTAACATGGCCAGGATGGTCCAAGTCCTGGGTAGCGATAATTTCGGGGGCGCTACCTGCCAGCGGGTTGATTATATATAGGTAAATATGATTATGATAAATAGCGTAAATGGGTTATAGAATATGAGTACTTATGAGTAATATAAAATATGCGGTGTGAAAAGATAATTAACTTTTCTAATGCGTGCGGGTGGCGTTAAATATAATATTTGCGTTGAGTATTTATGAGTAATATACTAAATATATATATGCGTATGCGTGAATTTAATAGGAAAAGAGGTAATTAATATTATTAGTAGAAAGAATGCGTTAGATGGAATATCCGGACGGAGGACCACACTTGGAAACGCACTTACCTTGAACTCTTGTTGGTAGGTAGGCGCTGCTCCCAGCTTTGCGTTCGGGGTCTTGATTCACGACCGCGAAATATGCACACAGGAGTTATAACCGTAACTCTCGAGACTGTGGCTGATGATAAGCGATGTAGCGCGATATGATGGGTAATCACAGCGGCCGATAGCGGAGCGGAGCGTTAAGAGACGGGTGCGTGCGTATCTTCCAATAGCTATGGCGGAATGTGAATGTAGGAAGCGGGCGGGATAGTGTTGCCATAGACAATACATAAAAGTAAGATGCGTTTAGTGCGTGAGTGTTGACATATAATAATTATAATAAATACCATTAAATACATAAACTAAAAAATATGTATGCGTCGGTACTGGCGCATCCAATCCCTGTAGGATTTTCCTCACGTTAAAAAAATCTTATCAATATAATACGCGCTGAAGGCCGTAACAGTATAAGTACGAATGAAACAATTTTCTTAAGCGATTTTCTATGTAGCGGCCATAATACTATAATTTGTTGAGAAATAGTTTTGTCAACATGAGAAATCCGTATTAGGTTTTCTGGGAAATACGTTTCTTACATAAATTTATTGTGGTTTCATAAGTGGCGCCTACACGTGCATGCTCGCTGTAGTAACGTGCGACCTTGGGCCGCCCTCACAACATACCTACTACCTACACTAAAGCCTCGCATCCACTGACCAAATGATGCAAATATATATTTAGGGACATTGTTTACAAAATGCCATCTAGCCCATCTAAGTTAATATAGGTACCGCTACGCTTGTGATATAGATTCCATATCCTGGTTGCTGTCAAAACAGTTTTAACTGACTCAAGGCTAGCGAATATAAAATTGTATCCAACATGCAACATTTTTTCAATTAAATTTTATTAGTATATGTAATGAGTTTAAGGAATCAATAATTGTATAGTTTGTCATGTATATTATGAAGTTAATTTTGACAAATGCACTCCATTTCATTGGTCTTCTCACTTCAATACTTACGAATTATATTATTATCTGTAAGTAGTGAAGCTATGTAATTTTAAATCTAGCTCAAATGTGGAAATTAACACATGCAGGTCAATTCACATCTTACTAATATTATAAATGCGAAAGTTTGTGAGTGTGGATGTTTGTTACTCTTTCACGCTCAAACCGCTGAACGGATCGGGCTGAAATTTGGTACAGAGATACATTATAGTCTGGAATAACACATAGGCTACCTTTTATCCCGGGAATAACTTCCCGCGGGAACAAATTTTATTTTCAGCTAGTTGGTAAAAATATTAATTCTCCGAAATGATCTGCTCGTTATTTCACCATTATATCTTGAAATATATTACTTATGCGGATATTGGTATGTAAGACCGGTTATTCGACGTATTAGACATAGTACTCGTATGCTAACAGATTTAAAGAAGTATCACAATCCCTACTTATATTATAAATGCGAAAGTAACTCTGTCTGTAGGTATGTCTGTTACGTTTTCACGTCTAAACCGCTGAGCCGATTTTGATGAAATTTGGTATAGAGATAGTTTCCATGTTTCCATGTTTATAAAAAGATGTTTAGTGTGAGGGATAGAAAGCCATTCATCCTGTAACTAAAGACTATCCATCCCAGTTTTATCAATAAACTCTACATGCTGTAGGCGGAGTATGAACAAACTATTTACTCTGTAACAAGTCATACTAAAATTTGATAAGTACAGCTTGGCAAAAAAGAGAAGAAAATAATGGAGGAGCCACTGTGCTGTTCATATGGCAACCCGTTAAAAAGAACCACCAATCAGTAGCCAGTTGTCAACAACCGTCAATAAATCCCACCAATCAAATTGTCTGACAGACATATTATGTGACGTTACTGCACTGACCTGTAATAATAATCGTTACTGGCAGCTTTTTAACAATGTAGCCAGTCAGCAAAATATTAGTTCCGTTTCATGACTTTTTTGCCAAGCTGTAAGTAGGTACGTCTTGTGACAATTTTGTCCGAGTTTGTAGGTTTCAACCCGAAAGCTCTTGGATCGCTCCTACTGCTTTACTATATATTGTCTTAACTTTAGTAACATATGTTTTTTATACTGTCAAATAGCTTAACCTTTAACTGTGGACTTGCGGTCTCACAGGCCGCAAGCAGTTTGTGAATCACGTGCCCCTCTCTTTCCGCGTACGTGTGGCCGTCTGTTCGTCTCAGTAGCTTCGGTTTAAGTGGCAAAACGACTGTAGAGGAAGAAGGTTGCATCGTTTCTGAAGTAATTACGCTTTAAGTTTTGGGAGCGGTCCGTGAGACCGCACGTCCACGATTGTGTGATAATTTGAGCTGATGGTGATTTTTGTGCTACATTTTTTCATATAAAATGTTAGATATCAATAACCTCAGTAAATCTACATTCAAACGAACTTTTAAATCATCAATTCCATCTAGTACGAGTAAAATATTGCAATTAGATGAACTATTTTTTGAAGACCAGCTTCAGCGATTGCTTTTAGGATCAGATCAGTGCGACAACAATGGGAATGTGGATAGTTGTTTATTTTATGAAGATGCGATAAAGGAAAAATGTAGTAAAAAGTAGTACTAGCAGAGTGGTGATTTGGACACTGAAGGTTCTGATTACGAAACATACCTATTTCATAGTTACGCTCCTAGAAGTATTACAATGGTAAACATCGCTATGCTGTGGACTGCAGATCTACCTTCCAGACGAGAACGCACTCTACACCATAATAAATTGTTGAGCACATCTATTCAGCTTCTTACTCAGGATGAAAAGAAGATCCTATCGGTTGATATTTGGAATAACTTTTCGATGACGAAATGCAATACTCCAAGACATTGTGCAAAAACTGACAATAAATATGCACTAGTTGAGGGGTTGTCAAATTTTTTACGTTTTGTTATGACAAGTAATTTTTAACTTTTTACATTCTTTATTCTTTATATTTTTTTATAAAAGTAGTCAAACTGAGTAAAAATGAAATTTTCCTTAGATAATTTTTTAATAAAGTGTGTCGCTTATAAATGGTCAAAAAAGTGCCTTTAATTGTTACATGGTTACATTTTAGTTCAAAACAGATACATACCGTTTTAAAATTTAACTTTTATTTGAACTTAGTAACACCTAAAGGTATTAAAAATAAGAACTGGTACAATACCTTCTTAACAAAATAGAATACAGTATTTAAAGATAGCGGTCTATGAGACCGCACGTTCACATTTGTGTAACAAAAATTTCACGTCCATAGCTAAAGGTTAAGAATAACGTAGCTAGTAGTGTGCGCGATCCCAATTTAAAATAGTATAATTGCAGTCACTATTCTGCATTGCGTTACAATGATAAATATATGAGCCCTCTGCATTGTAAGGTACTATTGCATTGTGGGAATGCCGACATTCATTGTGAAAATAACATCCGGAATTAGATACTGATTTGCATTACAATTATATTATAGTCAAGTCGTCGATTAGACTAAGGCAAATCTACCGGCTCTGAAACATACCTCCGACAGACGTTTCTCTGCCGGATGAGCCGCCGACAGACGTTTCTCTGCCGGATGAGCCGCCGACAGAGCGAGTTGTTCACCGACAGAACCTTTCAACTACGAACGTTTCGCTGACAGAACGATTAATTCATGAGTGAATCGACGACAGAATCGTTTACCAAATAAGAATTTGTCGACAAACATTATTTAGGCATGGCTTGTCATAAGTAGGCCTCTCCTAATTTACGCCACAATACACGATCCTGCGCCTTACGCATCCAGTCCCAGCCTGCGACCTTTACAAGGTCGTCAGTCCATCTAGCGCATTGGTTTTCAAAGTGGGGGGCGCGCCTCCCAGGGGAGGCGCGAAGACATGTACAGGGGGGCGCGAGAGTGACATCACAAGAGCAAGCTATGGAAATTTTGAAAAGATGCTAAGACACAATTTTGGGTTAAATATCTCAAATCTTATACCTTTTTTATTAATATTCATGGGTAGCATTGGTTACAATAATAAAAACAAAGTTTAGAAGCAAACTAAATTTTGCTAGTAATCTACGTTGTGCAATTTTTTTATCTCTATTAAATTCACAATCGGGAATCTTGTCAAAATCATGCACACGTCTATCTTTGACTCCTTTTTTTAAGAAGTTTTGTATGCTGGCATCAGGATAATAAAAGAGGGTAACGCACGATCTCCGTCGAGGTTGCATGTCTCCTACCTGGGAACCGTCCATGGCACCTGGAAGCGAGGGCGCTGGAGGAACTGCCACATAGGCCTGTTCCCTGAGCTGTCAAATGGGGAACTCACTACTATCGAGGTGGTGAAGCTGATCATGAAAGAGTGGCTTAAAAGGCGCCATTGTAGCCTCACCTACCGCGTGTCATAGATATTTACCGGGCACGGGTGCTTCGGTAGGTACCTACCTGTGGTGCATACACCGGGGGGTAACACCTGAGTGCCAGCACTGCGGTTACTTCAGCGAGGAAGCGGTGTCGCATATTCTGACGGTTCTCAGCATGGACGCTGCAACGCCAAGACCTGGTCGCAGGCCTGGTGTGGACATTCTCACGCTCAAGACCGTGTTGAGGGCCATGGTCCCAAGCTGTGTCTTTCGGCGTGCAAAAAATGGTGGCGTGGTGGGAACGGGAGATAAATACGCCCAAGACAACCGGCCTTCATGACCGAGGGCCGGAGAACGACGGGTTTGCTGCTCGCCAGTCTTACAGAAGCAGGCCAAGATGGTGGCGTGTCTCTTCATTCCTCAAAGAAGTAGGATAGTGAACAAAAGGGGGGTCTGAGATGTATTTATAAACTTTATAACCTAGGTACTCTTATTTTATTTAATAACTAGAGGACGTCACGCGGTTTTACCCGCGTAGTTCCCGTTCCCGTGGGAATACAATATTTTTTCTTCCATAAAAACCTTCTCCTGACAATACCTTACACAACAAAAAAAGAATTAGTGAAATCGGTCCACCCGTTCTGAAGTTATGCGCTTACCAACACATTTTGCGATTCATTTTTATAAATAAGAAGATCGTATGTTTCAGGGTTCCGTGTCCAAAGGGTCAAAACGGGACCCTATTCAAGAGACTTCGCCGTCCGTCTGTCTGTCTTTCCGTCACGAGGTTGTATTTCAGGCACCTCGATAGCTAGAGCGCTAAAATTTTCACATAATAATGTATTTCTGTTACCGCTACAACAACAAATACTAAAATCAAAAAATAATAATTACTGTTATTTTTTTTAAATTGTTTGGCGAGCCCACTTGCTGTTCCCTGGGCTGAGGGGAGGCGTGGGCATATTATTTTTTACAGTAGGGGGGCGTGATACCCATAAGTTTGGGAACCCCTGACGGGTGGACGTCCTACCCCACATTTGCCGAGACGCGGTCATACTAATCATACTTTTTTGTATTGTGGCGTAAATTAGGAGAGGCCTACGTCCAGCAGTGGACTGCGATAGGCTCATTTGATTGATTTTGATTGATTGATTGTCATAAGTAATAACTAAATCTTTAATTCTACCTATTTTTAAAATCTACCTGTGATACTCGTATCATTAAACTTAGATATAAATTAGTTTAAACACGAGGTACCAAGTACCAAGCCTTAAAAAGTTGGTAAATTGGTTTTGGTTTTGGTAAATGACCGGTGGTCATTTACCAAATCAGTCAACCGCAGTTTCCGCCATCACACACATGTGTATATTGTTGATCGAAGGTTTGGTTGGATTTTTGAAGGATATTGACCTTAGGTACGTTAGCTGGCCAGAACAGTAGGGTTTTGTTTCGAGGTTCTATATAGCATCTTTTCGAGATTTTCAGCAGTTCCCGTTCACGCATCCGAAGGAAACGTATTCTAGGGATAAAAGTACTAACTTTTATACCTAGAATAAATGTCCTGTGTGTTATTTAATTCTAGGCGTATCCCTGTACCAAGTTTCAATTCTATCCGTTCAACCGCTAGAGCGTGATTGAGTAACAAACATCTAAACATCTTCACAAACTTTTACTTTAGCTACTTTTCATCTTGGGAAATGGGAAACGGGAACCGATTTCTCGTCTCGTCATCTAGTTGGGTTTTTTTTTAAACGTGAGGAAAAATCCTCATGGATGCTATGCCGGACTCCTACTGACTAAAAAAACCTCAGTTACGCCCAACAGCCTAAGGTTGAGAGCCACGGGTAAGCCCTCAGAAGGATGTTCTAGGACTCCTAAAAAAAGGGGGACAGCGCGTACCTACGCAGTCCCCTCTACCAAAAATTACGCATCCGAGTTACCCACAGTAGGGGTAATCGCAAGGGTCAACCTAATCGCAGTGCAATGGAAAGGCCTCGCCCTCTGGGAACCGCCGTTACTTACCTGGTAGGGGATACCGTGATCATATATGATCACGGTATCCCCTACCAGGTAAGTTTTCATCTAGCAGGCTCTAGTTTTGTTTCTCTACATTCGGCTTACTTTAAACTCTTTTAAGTATAACTGCAGTCTGTTTTTCGTGTGGATATTCTCATAGAATGCTATGCCGTACCGTACTCCTACCAGCCGAAACCACACGGTGCCTGGAACACTCTTATCTTAAAAATACCGATTTCCTTATACAAGAGGTATTTGAGCCTTAAACAGACACGATAAATTACTAAAGTTTCAACGCAGACATTTGAAAAACAGATGTATAAATCATATTACGTACGACATGTACATAGAACAAACAAACAGTAGTATAATTATTGTCTGTTTGTCTTTGTGTTGCCATGTCTCGTCACAGTAGCAGTGGCATATTATGCAGGTTATATGGACGAAGCGTCTAGAACAATGAAGTAATAGACTAAATTTAGTTTTTCGCGATAGACGACGACTTTAGTCGACAATAACCTATTACAAATTTGAAGCAAATTGATTAAATTATCGAAATATATTTACGCCTATAAAGAGAAAGAGAGTAGATACTTAGTATTATGCATAGCGTGATTTAGTCCAAATTAAGCTAATGCTTTGTAATAGCAACTGATGAAAAATCTACGGCAGCTAAAAATATGCTGATTAGATCAAAATCAAGCGCATTTTCATCGATCTTGCAGACCGACCGAGCTGATCTTGAACCAAGAATAAAAACTTATACATACGCATAGTGACGCTATAGGCATACCTCTGCCAACCCCTTCGGGACTTTAACAACTTGCTTGATTTTTGTTACAACTATAAGGTGAAATGTGGGCGTAATAGTATACGCCCACATTTTACCTTATAGTTTTATGTCCCACGGTGGTGAGCCCATTGCAGTGTTGACTTAACTACTCTAGTATTACTGACAACTGGGACCGACGGCTTATCGTGCCTTCCGAAGCATGAAACGCTCGCCAATAAATGTCACAACATTGTCAAGTGGTGGTCACCCATCCAAGACCGGCCATAGTGAAAGATGCTTACTACAGTGATCGTTTTCAGAACACTGAGTCCGCGGGGTCACGAGCGCTTCAAAACCTGTTACCTACTAGAATAAATAGTAGCCTATGTCATATAAACGAATAGAAAACTACTAGTTTTTAGGGGAGGATGTAGTGTGCCTTCACGAAGAGCGTTACCTGTGCTCGGGCCCTCCCCGTAAGTAGCGGCGAAAGCGAAAACGCGAAACCAATCACTACCGAGAAATGAGTCCCGACAGGGCTAGGGCGTCCCCCCGAGGCGACGCATACCGGTGTGCCCCCGTCGGTATGACTGCATGCGCACGCGGCGAAGGGGGCCGCCACCCTTCACGCAGCGCCAACTCTGGCGGGATGCGAGGAGCCGAGTGCCGGATAGGCACGTGGAATGTGCGTGGTGGTATGGAAGGTAAGATGAATGAATTGATAGATGTAATGAAAGAGCGATGCCTGGATGTATTGTGTGTCACAGAGACGAAGCGGAAGGGGAGCGGCATTGACGATCTTCCTGGCGGCATAATTGCTTTGTGGTCCGGAGTGGACCAAGAGGATCATGCCAGTAGGGGAGTGGGTGTCTTGCTCTCCTCCCGTTTCGCTTCTGGAGTGAAAGATTATGGATTGGCAGGCCCAAGACTCCTGTGGGTACGTATAAAACTGGGGATCACGAGAGTTTTTTTGGTCGCAGCCTATGCTCCCGTCAGCTCGGCTAATCCCCAAGTGCTCGCGGAGTTCTGGGATTCCGTTAGGGACGTCCTCGATTTGGCTGAGGGGAATGAAAAGTTGATCATGTGTGGTGATTTGAATGGATGGGTGGGGACCAAGCGAGATGGCTTCGATGCTGTCCTTGGTCCGTATGGAGATAAGAGAGCGAATGATGCTGGTAAGTCAATCTTAGACGTATGCTTGGAACGAGACCTCCTTGTGGCGAACAGTTTATTCCGTCACAAAGATATCCACACGTATACTTGGAGACGGAAGGAAGAAAAAAGTGTAATTGATTTGATTTTGATAGACAGTCGTCTCCGAGAGGCTATAAGGGATACAAGGGCCTACAGAGGCCCCACTCTTGAAACTGACCACTACCTGGTGGTAAGCCGGTTTGTTGGTCTTTTCAAGAAGTGGAGGCACTGGCGAGTGCGTGTCCCCTTCGGAGACTATGAAAGGATAAAGAGTGAAAAACTGGAAGATGAAAGCGTAAGGAGTATGTATGTAGGCTTAGTCAGTGAAAGGCTTGCAAACGCGAGCCTTTCCGACTTAGATGTGGATGAATGCTGGAATATTATGAAAGAAAGTATAGTGGATAGTGCAAAAGAAGCATGTGGGAGTGCAAAGAGACATGAACATTCGAAAGGTGATGCCTGGTGGGATGCAGAGGTACAATCCTGCGTAGCAAGAAAGAAGAAAGCGTGGTTGGATTATGTCTCATCTTTGCAACTGAATGACAGTATGAAAGACACGAAGAAAGAAATTTACCGCCTCTGCAAGAATGAAGCCAAAGCTTTAGTGAAAGAGAAGCGTGAAAGAATAAATTTGATTGCGGAAGAGAAGCTGACGAGGAACTTCGAGACAAATACCAAACTCTTTTGGAGGGAGGTCAAGAAGTCTCGGAGCTGTTCGTCAGTTTCAAGAATGGATAAGATAAAGAGTAAAGCTGGGGACATTCTTGCGGACCCATTAGAGGTGTTAGAGCGGTGGAATGAGTACTTTGGAGAAATGTATGAATATCTCCCGGATGCGGGCACTGCGAGGGAGTCGATGACTGATCTTGCGGTGCAAGCATCAAGCGGAGATATTACTTTGGAAGAGATTGAATGGTCGATACGAAGCTTGAAAAATGGAAAGTCTGCGGGAATTGATAGGATATCTGCTGAAATGATCAAATTAGGTGGTCCTTGCGTCCGAGACGCCTTCTGGTCATTGAGCAATCTATGCTGGAAGACTGGAAGGGTCCCAATGGACTGGAGGCGTGCTATCATCGTGCCCTTGTATAAAGGCAAGGGCTCACGTATGGAGTGCGCCAACTATAGGGCCATCAGTTTGATCAGTATAGCAGCTAAAGTGTATGGCAAAATTATTGAAAGGAGAATGAGGGTGGAATCTGACGGATTACTGTGGGAGGCGCAGGGTGGTTTCCGAAATGGAAGGGGATGTATGGACCAAGTTTTCTCTCTCCGCAACATCGTAGAGAAGCAGCTGGCTGTAGGCCGGAAGGTTTTCTGCGGTTTTGTGGACATGGAGAAAGCATTTGTCAGAGTTGTACGGAAGGATCTCTGGGATATATTGCCAGGATACGGGATTGATGGTGCGCTGCTTCGTGCTGTGCAGTCTACATATGTGGGATGTACGGCATGTGTGCGGGTGGGCGGCAGCCTGTCTCCCTGGTTTGACGTCAACATTGGCGTCAGACAGGGCTGCGTGCTGTCGGCTCTGCTGTTTGTCCTGTACCTGGACGATTGTCTTAAGAGAGTAAGATCGATGAATGTTGGATTGCGAATGGGTGACTTACTTGTGAACTGTTTGCTGTATGCAGATGATGCCGTGCTCATAGCCGAATCGCCATCAGAACTACAGTCACTAGTCACAACGATGAAAGATGATTGTCTAATGAGAGGCTTACAATTGAACGCGACTAAAACGAAAGTGATGGTATTCGAAAGAGAAGAGGACAGAACGAATGCCAGGATAACTGTAAATGATGTAGTGCTGGAACAGGTGGATGAGTTTGTATATCTTGGATGTGCATTTAGCAGGGATGGACGGTACACCGCTGATGTAGAAAAGAGGGTAACTGCGGGCAATAGTGTGAATGGAGCGTTAGGCAAACTTTTAGGTACCAAGGGCTTAAGTCAAAAAGCCCAGCTCGCAGTACACAATGCGGTGCTGATACCTACGCTAACGTATGGAAGCGAGAGTTGGGTATGGCAGGAAACGCATGAAAGTAGAATAAACGCGGTCGAGATGCGCGCGCTACGCAAAATCTGCGGAGTAACGCTCGCAGATCGCGTTCGGAATGAAGATGTAAGAAAGAGAGTTGGTCTGAAAGAGAGTGTCGGTGTTAAAGTAAGGAAGGGCATGCTACGATGGTTCGGGCATGTGGAACGAATGGGAGATGAAAGAATGACAAAACAGATATACAACGCGAAAGTGGATGGACGTAGGAGTCGGGGAAGGCCACGACACACCTACCACGACCAAATTAATCGTGTGTTAGTTGAAGGTGATGTCAAGAGCCGTAGGAACCGACGTGCATGCATGAAAAGAAAAATGAAAGTTGAAGAAGCAAGTGAGGTGTGTATGGACCGTGCCGTGTGGCGCTCGGTTCTTTCTGCCTACCCCGCAAGGGATTTGGCGTGAAGATAGTTAGTTAGTTAGTTAGTTTTAAGACTACTTACTTCTCGTCGGCAGTAAAGCCCATATTCGTGTTCCCTCCATCGTGGTTCACTGGAACCACGGTTTGATCCTGCATGTTAGGACCGTTTTGATAACTGAAACAAATAAATGAATTCATAAGTTAACAATACCAGATGCATCGACAACTAGAAAGAGGTTGCAGGCATTGACTGAGGCGGAAGGCGCAGGACCGAAGGATTGATTTGAATACTGATTTTATTTTGAGGTGTCCAAAGGAAGGTTGACCATCTCTGGTCCCGGAGCCCTTGCTGTAGGATTTTTTTAGGAAATTTACAACATTTTTGTACAGTTTCAAAAATTAATACCATATGGTAACAAAAATGAACAGTGTCCAAAAATTAAAAAATAAATATAAAATATCATAGTGACCTACACATTGTAATTCGCGAAAACGCAGCTATACGGATTGCTGACACAATGTCGCAGGCGTTTCTGTTGGTAGACTTCGATCAAGTTGATCGAAGTTGGTAGAACGAATTTATTGAGGGGTTAAGGCACAGTATAAATATATGTTGCTTAACCAGTATTGAAGCTCCCTACAAACGGACGAAGCGCAAGCTATACCTACGATTCTAGTTTTCGGCAGGCCTTTCAGCACGCTAGCAGGCGATTGTGCCGAGTAGACGAATGGACGGTGTGCCGTTTTTTAGATAGTAACCGCGCGTGTTTTATTTACTAAAAACATTTAATATGACAACTAGAGTCTATTGTGCTTGTTTTGGTTGCATGAATTCGTTAATAACGCACCCAGAGATAACGTTTTTTAGATTACCTGGAAACTACGAAAGGTAAGACTATAAATTGATTTTACTTCACTACATATTATAAAACAAAGTCGCTTTCTCTGTCCCTATATCCCTTTGTATGCTTAAATCTTTAAAACTACGCAACGGATTTTGATGCGGTTTTTTTTAAATAGATAGAGTGATTAAAGAGCAAGGTTTATCCCTTCTTTGCATGATTTTTGCTATTTTTTTAAAATAAATCAGGGTGATGTAATTAATGCTCTAGATTAAAGGAAAAATATTTAAAAAAATCTAAAATCTAAAAATATTAAAAAAATGTAACAACTGCGTTTTGTTGTACGCAATAGTCGCTTAAAATGTTGCCAGCAACAACAAATTTACAGTACAAGGGGTTTGAGTACCTTTTTTTGTTGACTAAATACTATGATTGAAATTTCCCTCACCATGCAAAGAAGGGTTATATGTATAATAACATCCAATAAATAGTAGAGAAATACTGTATACCCGTGCGAAGCCGGAGCGGGCCGCTAGTAAGTACTAATTGGTACTATACTACTAGTTGACTAAAGTTAAACAAAGTGATTGACACGAGTGAACTAGGTAGTTACATGAAGTAGGTATGTTTGTGTTTAAAACTAGACTTGTGCTTGCTCAGTCAGTGAACGGTGCGATCCAATATAGTACAATATCCAAAAAAAAACTTGTTCAGAACTCTATTACGTGTAGGTAGAACATTTAGTTCCGTTGTCAGTTCGTAGTTATTTAATTGAGAGCAATGATTTAGGTATGTTTCAAGAGTATTCATTTCTTTGTGGATGACCGATGTTACAGTACACTTAGCACCGTATGACTGCCTCTGTGGCGCGGTCGGTATTGATACCGCCTGCGGCGCTGGAGGTCGTGGGTTCGATTCCCACCCGAGACAAATATTTGTGTGACCCATAAATGTTTGTCTCAAGAGTCTGGTTGTTTCTATGTATAATATGTATGTATTTAAAAAGTATATTAGTATTAATATCCGTGGTCTGATACCCATAACACAAGCAGGTTATTCCTAGCTTACTTTGGGATTAAAGAAAAAAAAAACTTTGGGATCAGATAGCGGTGTGTGAAATGTCCGTGAATAAAAAAAAAATTGACAGCATTTTTGTTAAGTACCTTTGATTTTTAATACACGCATAGAGACAAATATGAACTTCCAAAGTTTAACACAACTGGACAATGTACGAAAAGTACTAGTGTACTAGAGACTGACTAGTAGGTACTTTCAAATCGAAAAATAGTTTTAATTTTGTAAATCAAAAATTTAACGCAAGGATTATAAAGACTAGAATTCCGTGATTCTATCACTGACGAAACATGTGATGAGCCGATTATTATTGTCTACGCCACTTACTCGTTTTCAAATTTCTACACCCGTCTCACTCAATCGTTAGTAGATAACCGGCGCGCTGCGCCACCACGCCGCCGCCCCGCGCCGCCAGCCGTTGCGGGGATATTATATTATTACTCATAAAGTATTTTTTTGTTTGAATAAAAAAGGTTTAATATTACTCGAAATGAAAGCCGGTTGTCAGTAAAACAACAATCCTTAATACAAATTGAAGGCCTTGTGGGCGGATTGAAAAAAATCAACTGCATTAGGCTCACTATCTATTACGCGTACGTAAAACAATAAAGTAAAATGTGGGCGTATACTATGCCTCTGCCTACACCTTCAGGGATAAAGGCGTGACTATATGAATGTATGTATGTACATATTTACAATCGCAATACTAAATAGAAAGTCAAAGTAGGCACATATTATTAAAATGCTGTAGGTGGGCAGCCCTATCGCATGCTTACGTACCGCGCGGCTGTAGGCATTTATTTCTAAAATCCGGCCGAGTCAAACTACAGTATACAGTGGTTAAGGTTATGCTTTAGAAGTAAACACAAAACGATCACTGCTTTATAATCTTTTGTCAAGGCTAGTGCTTCGGATGAGTGACTACTTTCTGACATTCCCATTTGTCCATCTCAATACGGTAATAGTTTCTCCACCTTTTACGTGGGACAAAAAGTAATGGCTCAATGGGGGCGAAAACCCTTTGGCCATAAGGGCGTAATCCCGGCTAGGAGGCATTCCGCGTCAATTGAGGTCATGCGATATTCCCATAACACCCTGACCGACTGCCATCGCCTTATGCAGGCTAAGTAGTCTCGCCGCATTGCTGGCCGTCAAGGTCTCCGCCCATACGGGGGCTCCGTATTCCTTATAGGGCCATGCTCCGTACGATCCCAAGGTACAGTCTCCTGCAGGGAGCGTTGGGTCCCCTGATGTTGAGTGAGAGAGCGGCTGATGATCCTTAGTTTAGGGACCAAACTTCGGAAGTGGTGTCCGAAATACCATCGGCTATCGAGTACGAGCTCCAGATACTTCATCGAGGGCTCGATGCCGATACTGACGTCCCCTAGTCTGTCAAGACCCTGTATTTAGAAAACGCGGAATATTCAAACCATATTACCTAAATGGTCCCTTGGTGCTGAGGTGAATGTGGGAAAAAAGATACGGCCGTTCATGTAGCAAAATACGTTTGAACTCTCAGGGGAATCAAAATTTACTTGTACTTTCCTTGATCTAGAACTATGAAATTTGGTGAGTAAGTAGGTACCTGGGCATTTTTTAAAATACGTGTCCAGGTTACAAAATGGAATCAAATAATAAAAAAAAATTGGTAATGCACAACAAAATTTATAGAATGATTCGTTATTCTTGAAAGAGCAATAAAACAGCTACAGTTACCCTATAAATATACAAGTTTGGATAAAAATAATACTTTCTTTGAACACGAGAGTGGTTTAGACATCCACTTTGTAACTTTTAAACGTAAACTTATTAAATAAAATGCTAAATTCTTAATAAAAGATTTTCGTTTATTTGGTTATAAATATAATATTCTTTTAAATAATATTACAGCCTAAGTAACATAAGTTATATATTTTTAGTATTTAGAAAAAATGTAACCATTTTGTAACTATTTGGTAATTTAGCCCAGTTAACTTCCGATTTATATCGTGTAACAAGCATCTAATGATATTGACAATTTTTTTTATGATTAACTCTTTTTTTATAATTCAAAGCAAAGTAAAATAAAATAAGGAATTCACTTTCAAAATCAGTAAAATTTAAAGAAATAGTAATATTAAAACATAAGACAATTACAAAATGGAAAGCTTCAGTTACAAAATCAAAAGGTAAAGCTTAGTTTACCCTGATAAAAAAAAAACTGCAAATCAGTGGTACTGAAATAGGAAGGGATAAACCATGAACGACGGTAATATATAAAAGATAATTTTCTTTTGTATATTACCGTATTTATATAAATAAATAAACGATATTTTAGTAATCAACGCCTTTTATTTCTATTCAGCTTTTTAATTCAGTTCAGTCTCAAAAAATCTATCTATGTAAAGACTGCCTTAAGGTAGTCAATCTAAAATTATTATATAACAAATAGATAAATATCAAATACAACACTCTAATCTAGTAATTAGAAGAAAAATTTCAGCTCGATTGGATAAACAGAAGTGGTCGAAAATGAATTTCAAGAATTCAGCAAAGTCACAATATGAACATTGCAAGTTAAATAAAAGCGTCTAAAAATACCAACACTATTTTTAAGCAAATTATAAATTAATTGAAGAACATAATAAGAGCCCCAAGAACATTTTTAACCTTTAACTGGTGACGTGCGGTCTCACAGGCCGAGCGGCGTAAGCGAAACATCATATCACCCTCTTCCCCGCATTTCCCATGTTTGAGCGCCTGAGTAGCTTCGAGTTTAGTGTAGGCAGTGCTCTAGAGGGGGATAGTTGCGTCGGCCAGGCCCAAATCGGTAAGTTAGATCGATTGAAAATTCTCGAGCGGCCTCTCAGACCTTATGTCACCACTTACGTAACTTTTTTGGAGTTACACTGTAGTGTTGTATTGCGTTTTTTTTAGATATTTCTTACTATGAATGACTCTGGACTTCCTAGACAAAAGCGTAGAGAGGTTGTTGACCAAAATGTAGTGCCTACTCGAATTGTAGACTGGTTTAGCACAAGAAAACTCAAGTGGATCGGAAGCTGAAGCGTCAAAAATTATGTCCCGAAGCATAGCGACCACAACTCGGAGACTGAAGAAAATGCTTCTGAAGGCGAAGAACCTGTATATATGATATAATACACCAGGAAAATCAGCTTGCAGAGAGTGACAGTGACGAATGTATATCATGCGATAAACATGTGTGTTTGCAGTGTGCGAAGCAATTATGCCCTAACTGTCAATAAAAATACTAAAGATTGACAGTTGTCATTTTTGAGACATGACACTTGTGATAAGAGTTTAATTTTTTTTTTAAGTTAATTAATGTTTGAACTTTGTTAAAAAACAAATATTTTATAATTTATGTTGATTTTTACTATTTTATAAGCAATCGTTGATCTCGATTCTAGTTTTTCAAATACAGAGATCCAAAACTTTGTAACTACCCAGTTTCTAATTAAAATTATATTTAGACTACATGACGTTGTTTTAATTTTTACTTTAATATTTAATTTAACACTAAATCAACATTAGGATAACCTACTATATTTTAATATAATGTATTATAGACCAATTATGGCAGCGGCCTGTCAGGCCGCTCGTCACCAGTTATGTTATAAAAAAAACATGTCACCAGTTAAAGGTTAAGCCGAAACACAACTCAAGTAACCGAAAAATAATTATTGTACTAAAATAATTATTGTTCCAAGATATTATCATTATATCCACTAAAAAGATGATTAAACACATGCCTGCATGCATTTGTGCTCGCCTTTATATTTCCATTTTGTAACTTTTTTATTCCACGTTATATGTAACCAAACAAAATGAAAGTAACGCATCTCCAATCGCCGACCTAAGATTGCTTGTAAATAAACTTTAATAAAGATGGAACACAAAAACAACTATTTTAATAGCTTATAATGCGTTTGTAGTTTATCATAATTATATTTCTATAAACAAAAACCAATCCTACCTGTAAAAATCATAATTACAAAGTGGATGAAAATTCTGGCACGATAACGCTCAAGAAGTTTCGATGCGAAATGACTGTTTTACAAAATGGCGAAGTCTGAAGTATTGTTGCCAGGGAAGAAATTTGTAGTCAGTGGTATATTTTTTGGCGACAAAGTGCTTCAAATTACGGTTACAAAGTGTAATTCCATGCACGGTCGGATTTGTGGGACATAATATATAATGTTACAAAAGATAGTTTAAATTATTAAAGTAGTGTTATTTTATGTTTAATTCTGATAATATTATCATATTTCGATATTATTCATTCTTCTTTACCCTTACCACTGAAGAAAATTCATGAATAAACTTATCTCGAAACTAAGCCGGTCAATGTAGGACAGAGTAAAATCAAGGGTATTCAAAATGATATTCAGTAATCTATCTATCTATCTATATATATAAAAATCAATGCCACTTTTCGTTGTAATTTTATAACTCAAGAACGGGCTCACCTATCCAAACCAAACGTTTAGGCTTTGTTCGGACTATTAAGTAGATGGTTTATGTGAAGTTTGCACAAAATCGTTCGAGCGGTTCTTCATTTATCACGCAAACGAAGTTGCGCGGGTCAGCTAGTATTATATGAAAATCAATGCCACTTTTCGTTGTAATTTTATAACTCAAGAACGGGCTCACCTATCCAAACCAAATTTTTAGGCTTTGTTTTGACTATTTGGTAGATGGTTTATGTGAAGTTTGCACAAAATCGGTCGAGCGGTTCTTCATTTATCACGCAAACGAAGTTGCGCGGGTCAGCTAGTATTTTATATTTATTAATAAACTATTCACATAATTTGATGTATTTCGGATACATTTAATATTAAAAATTATTACCATCGATACGTCATAGTAAATTTCCTTTATTTCTCCATAAAAACAATGGTAAACTTCTGGGACATGCTCAATTAGAGTATGGTCGTGTAAAAAAAAATGCCCACCTAGGTAATACCGTTAGGTACAAACTGAACTACTTGTAAATTTATACGGAACCCTCAGTGAACGAGTCCGACTAGCTTTTGTCCGCTTCTTTTATCAATAGTTTAGGTAGGTATTGCCTTTTTTTTTTTTTTTTTTTTTTAACGTGATGGAAAATCCTCGTAGGATGCTATGCCGGACTCTTACCGACTAAAAAATCTCACGTAACGCCCAACAGCCTATGGTTCAGAGCCCCGGGTAAGCCCTCAGGAAGGATGTCCCGTAAAGCAGGTAGGTATACCGAGAAATGAGTCCCGACAGGGCTAGGGCGTCCCCCCGAGGCGACGCATACCGGTGTGCCCCCGTCGGTATGACTGCATGCGCACGCGGCGAAGGGGGCCGCCACCCTTCACGCAGCGCCAACTCTGGCGGGATGCGAGGAGCCGAGTGCCGGATAGGCACGTGGAATGTGCGTGGTGGTATGGAAGGTAAGATGAATGAATTGATAGATGTAATGAAAGAGCGATGCCTGGATGTATTGTGTGTCACAGAAACGAAGCGGAAGGGGAGCGGCATCGACGATCTTCCTGGCGGCATAATTGCTTTGTGGTCCGGAGTGGACCAAGAGGATCATGCCAGTAAGGGAGTGGGTGTCTTGTTCTCCTCCCGTTTGGCTTTTGGAGTGAAAGATTATGGATTGGCAGGCCCAATACTCCTGTGGGTACGTATAAAACTGGAGATCACGAGAGTTTTTTTGGTCGCAGCCTATGCTCCCGTCAGCTCGGCTAATCCCCAAGTGCTCGCGGAGTTCTGGGATTCCGTTAGGGACGTCCTCGATTTGACTGAGGGGAATGAAAAGTTGATCATGTGTGGTGATTTGAATGGATGGGTGGGGACCAAGCGAGATGGCTTCGATGATGTCCTTGGTCCGCATGGAGATAAGAGAGCGAATGATGCTAGTAAGTCAATCTTAGACGTATGCTTGGAACGAGACCTCCTTGTGGCGAACAGTTTATTCCGTCACAAAGATATCCACACGTATACTTGGAGACGGAAAGAAGAAAAAAGTGTAATTGATTTGATTTTGATAGACAGTCGTCTCCGAGAGGCTATAAGGGATACAAGAGCCTACAGAGGCCCCACTCTTGAAACTGACCACTACCTGGTGGTAAGCCGGTTTGTTGGTCTTTTCAAGAAGTGGAGGCACTGGCGAGTGCGTGTCCCCTTCGGAGACTATGAAAGGATAAAGAGTGAAAAACTGGAAGATGAAAGCGTAAGGAGTATGTATGTAGGCTTAGTCAGTGAAAGGCTTGCAAACGCGAGCCTTTCCGACTTAGATGTGGATGAATGCTGGAATATTATGAAAGAAAGTATAGTGGATAGTGCAAAAGAAGCATGTGGGAGTGCAAAGAGACATGAACATTCGAAAGGTGATGCCTGGTGGGATGCAGAGGTACAATCCTGCGTAGCAAGAAAGAAGAAAGCGTGGTTGGATTATGTCTCATCTTTGCAACTGAATGACAGTATGAAAGACACGAAGAAAGAAATTTACCGCCTCTGCAAGAATGAAGCCAAAGCTTTAGTGAAAGAGAAGCGTGAAAGAATAAATTTGATTGCGGAAGAGAAGCTGACGAGGAACTTCGAGACAAATACCAAACTCTTTTGGAGGGAGGTCAAGAAGTCTCGGAGCTGTTCGTCAGTTTCCAGAATGGATAAGATAAAGAGTAAAGCTGGGGACATTCTTGCGGACCCATTAGAGGTCAACTATAGGGCCATCAGTTTGATCAGTATAGCAGCTAAAGTGTATGGCAAAATTATTGAAAGGAGAATGAGGGTGGAATCTGACGGATTACTGTGGGAGGCGCAGGGTGGTTTCCGAAATGGAAGGGGATGTATGGACCAAGTTTTCTCTCTCCGCAACATCGTAGAGAAGCAGCTGGCTGTAGGCCGGAAGGTTTTCTGCGGTTTTGTGGACATGGAGAAAGCATTTGACAGAGTTGTACGGAAGGATCTCTGGGATATATTGCCAGGATACGGGATTGATGGTGCGCTGCTTCGTGCTGTGTAGTCTACATATGTGGGATGTACGGCATGAGTGCGGGTGGGCGGCAGCCTGTCTCCCTGGTTTGACGTCAACATTGGCGTCAGACAGGGCTGCGTGCTGTCGGCTCTGCTGTTTGTCCTGTACCTGGACGATTGTCTTAAGAGAGTAAGATCGATGAATGTTGGATTGCGAATGGGTGACTTACTTGTAAACTGTTTGCTGTATGCAGATGATGCCGTGCTCATAGCCGAATCGCCATCAGAACTACAGTCACTAATCACAACGATGAAAGATGATTGTCTAATGAGAGGCTTACATTTGAACGCGACTAAAACGAAAGTGATGGTATTCGAAAGAGAAGAGGACAGAACGAATGCCAGGATATGTAACTGTAAATGATGTAGTGCTGGAACAGGTGGATGAGTTTGTATATCTTGGATGTGCATTTAGCAGGGATGGACGGTACATCGCTGATGTAGAAAAGAGGGTAACTGCGGGCAATAGTGTGAATGGAGCGTTAGGCAAACTTTTAGGTACCAAGGGCTTAAGTCAAAAGGCCCAGCTCGCAGTACACAATGCGGTGCTGATACCTACGCTAACGTATGGAAGCGAGAGTTGGGTATGGCAGGAAACGCATGAAAGTAGAATAAACGCGGTCGAGATGCGCGCGCTACGCAAAATCTGCGGAGTAACGCTCGCAGATCGCGTTCGGAATGAAGATGTAAGAAAGAGAGTTGGTCTGAAAGAGAGTGTCGGTGTTAAAGTAAGGAAGGGCATGCTACGATGGTTCGGGCATGTGGAACGAATGGGAGATGAAAGAATGACAAAACAGATATACAACGCGAAAGTGGATGGACGTAGGAGTCGGGGAAGGCCACGACACACCTACCACGACCAAATTAATCGTGTGTTAGTTGAAGGTGGTGTCAAGAGCCGTAGGAACCGACGTGCATGCATGAAAGGAAAAATGAAAGTTGAAGAAGCAAGTGAGGTGTGTATGGACCGTGCCGTGTGGCGCTCGGTTCTTTCTGCCTACCCCGCAAGGGATTTGGCGTGAAGATAGTTAGTTAGTTAGTTAGTATCACCTAAATTTGCTCAAAGGAGGAGCAAGTACGTTACACACTTTCAATATCTCCCTATAGTATTCAAGTCTGTCGACTGGAGATACCTATTAAATAGAGATGCGCCGAATGTTCGGCCGAATATTCGAATTCGGTACATTCGGCAGGTTTTGCAATGTTCGTATTCGGCCGAATATTCGGTTTATTTGCCGAATAATTACCGAATGTTGAAATTATTATCAACACATTAATAACTAGCGGACGTCACGCGGTTTCACCCGCGTAGTTCCCGTTCCCGTAGGAATACGGGAATAAAATATAGCCTTCGTTCACCGCAAAGAGTGTAGCTTCCCAACAGTGAAAGAATGTTTAAATCGGTCCAGTAGTTCCGTAGCCTATTCGTTACAAACAAACAAAAAAAAACAAAAAAAAAAAACAAATCTTTCCTCTTTATAATATTAGTATAAATAGTATAGATTATTGAATAGGTAGGGGTTTTCCCATAACAAACGTCATAGTACAGAGATCTTTGGTGACGCACAGTATCTAACATTGTCATTTAGGTGATAAGGCCACAATCTGGCGTCCAAAAAGATCGAAGTGCTCAACGTTGTTTCGCTAGAAATGCCCAGTGCAGAGCAGACCCATTATTGAATCCATTTAACTCCCAGTAATAGTGATTATTAAAAATTCCACTGCCACTCAGTCCAATATTAAAATAAAAAACAAGGACTTTTTAAAAGTCCTTGTTTTTTCAGCAATAAATGGTCGAGTTGAAATTATAAAATATTTTTTTATTTTAATATTGGACTGAGTGGCAGTGGAATTTTTTTTTGTAACTAGCTGTCTCTGTTTTAGATAGTGTTCCGAGTCATTACGGAGTCCAGTTTTTACTGTTCTTCTTTAAGATACAATAATGTACATCACTTGATTTCGTGTCACACGACATTATCACTAATACGCTACAAAAAACGACTGCACACAACCAGTCCAAAACTAAAATTGAACTAACTCTCTGTGAAAATGAAGTGATTATTTTTGATTTCACATTTTACATTCACTTCACTCATCTTAATCCTAATTTTTATTTTTAAACTCTTCGTTAGTGAAAAACAAAACTCGTTTCATTAAAAATAAGCCCGTTTAGCTCACCATCTCCCGCTAATTATTCTATCGGCGCGTGCGGTCACACAGAGTGCTGTTGTCATTTTTGAGCTGGTGCTTCTGAATACCGGCTTTGCCAGTTTGACTCAGTATAGAGGCGTGCTATAAGGACTAATAACGATTCTTTACTTAGGGGCCTTTGCGATAACTTCGATTTTTTACATCTTGAAGGATCTGTAGACTTAAGTGAACCATTATAGCAACAGAGTGGCAATCCTCTGCATAGATGGAGATTTACTAGTAAAATCGATAGGACTTTTCGACTGTAAACTTTCATCACGCTTGGAAGTCGTTCGATTGAGAATCGGCGCCCTGGGGTCGAGGGCTGCGAGTCCAGCGCTGAAAGAATGTCGCTAGTCTCAACGACTGACCTGTACTAACTAGTTTGCCTCGTTAATTTAATCCGAATAGTTCGGCCGAATATTCGAATTCGGCTCAACCCACATTCGGCGCATCTCTACTATTAAACAAACAACAAAAGAAGAAAAAATTACTAATTCGTCTTGTATTGTTGCAGACCTCTGATGAATGATAAATGAAATGATAAAAGGGTTATTGACATGCCCACTGTATACCAATACCAACCTACCAACACCCGTACCAATTCAACTGCCCAGAATGGAGAAATTCTGGCCAGTCGGGTTCCAATCAAATATTAAACAGCTAGTTATTTCTACATTTAAAAAAATAATACGTATGTGATAAATCCTGTATGACAAAGATTACGCGGAATTCTTTCTGTAAACAACTTCGTTCAGGTAAACAGTTACACACTCGTTTTCACAGGCAATGTCTCAAGGTTATCCTCACCTAAGGAGTTATAACAAATAGAACTAGACTTCTGATTTATGTACCACCGCACCGATAAGTGTCACAATTAATTAATGTTCAATCTTTGACTACTGACTGTCGCGTTTACTATGACGTAGGTACCTATTCTGTATTGTATAATGTTGAAGACAGTGCAATGACAATACAAAATAACTATTAGTTTTGTATGCACGTTGATATTTCAACAAAAGGAAGCCTAAACGGACCCGCTGTAACAATAGAGACATTATAGCGTGTTGAGTATTTGAACGTAGGTATGTAATTATTTCTTTTTGTATGTTATTGGAATTCTATAACAAGTCACTTCACACCTACAGTTTTTTCATATTCGTTGGTTTGGGGGTAATGACTTCTTATGCTACGTTTAAATGTTAGCAGTTTTACCTTGGTATGTCGTGCAGGAGGAATACTCGAGCATATGTATAATAGGATTACTATTGGTAGGACAAGAGCATAATGTACATTCGTCATCATTGTCACCTCGGTGTATTTCCCACCACTACAGGTATAATCATCCCTCAGAGGTAGCCACTTGCGCAGCTCGCTTCCAGTAGTCCGTGACCTTCGTGAAGACTATTGACTAGGGAATGCAATACAGGGATACCGGGATCCCGAAATACCGGGATCCCGCAGCATTTTTGCGGGACCAGTCCCGCACATAAATCGTGCGGGATCCCGCGGGATTAGCGGGACTGCGCAAAGGTAAACGCCATATGTTTTTCTGTAAGCGGAAGCTCGAGAACTGATTCGGCTCGAGAAAGAATTTTTGTAATTGTGATGCATTATAACTTAATAACGTGCTTATTTGTTTTACTGATTCAATCAGGAAGATTTGAATTTTTCTTGCACTATAAACAGTAAGTAGGAATTCAATTATCTCGTACATTGCTTGCTGGCTATTTGACAGGTCAAGTTAGGAGTCGTTTGGCAGACAAAAGTATTGACATGCTATGTTTTATGCGCAGTCACTTTCAAAATAATGCCATAACTACCCATGATAAATTAGCGGTTTCTAATAATTTTATTTATTTTTTTACTGTATGTATATCTTTTTAATAATCTTAATACCTACCTACGTCATCAAATCAAATCATCAAATAAGCATATGGCAGTCTACTCCTGGACGTAGGCCTCTCCCAATTTACTCCACAACATACGTATCTTACTAATATTATAAATGTGAAAGTTTGTGAGTGTGGATGTTTGTTACTCTTTCACGCTCAAACCGCTGAACGGATCTGGTTGAAATTTGGTACAGAGATACATTATAGTCTGGAATAACACATAGGCTACTTTTTATCCCGGGAATAAGTTCCCACGGGAACAAATTTTTCGCAGGCGAAGCTACGGGCATCAGCTAGTATTGAATAATTTATTTTCGTTTCAGTTCTAGTCAGTTTTCAGGTCTAGTAGCACGTTAAAGCATTGGTCCCGGTTGCCAGTTAATTGGCAGTCGTTAAGCCAAGTTGAAGGCCTTTATGGGCGGCTTGAAACTTTTCAACTGCAGGCAGTCACACCCTGTGCCTGTCCATATCATCACGGCAATACGACTCACCACCTATTACGTGGGACAATTTTTAAAGGAATATTTTTAAATGCACATCTATATACTTTTTCTGCACACTAGGTAACTCCACTAAATAACTGAATGCATACCAGAAATCTGAATGCTGTGCAAATAAACCAACTGATACCTAAACATGTACTTCTTAAAAATCTAAAAATTACACAAAACGAGATGACCTTTTTTATCGAATTTAAACCTTAAATGTGGCTCATACACCAGATATATGAATTGCTAAACAAAAATACGAATCGCTTATCAAAAATACTAACTTGCACTCTAAATTGTACAATCTTATAACGGAGTAGGTTAGGTAAGAATTTATTTTTTGGATTAATAAAATTTAATTTTGTAAAGATGATTGAATAAATTGGGTTTATAATTCGAATAAAAGATGTTCCTAAAAGTAAATTAGACGATGGTTTTCCAGAAAAAAGTTTTAATATGTTTGTTAAGCTAAGGAATTTTTAGATATACTATTTCGATAATAGTGATTAGTTCAGTAAAATAGTTCTGCAAATACCATTTAACAGTATATTGAATTTGATTTATTTAGTGTGCATAATTTTATTAGTATGTAAGTCAGTATTTTTGGTTTAACTACGAAATATTTTGTTCGAAAAAATGGAATAAATAGATATCGATTTAAATACATGTCATTTCTACATCGGTGAATAGTGCCTACCCCTTAGGGCAAAAGGCGTGATTAATTATGTATGTTTTGGCATGTATGTTCAGTTCTAGATGCATGTATGATACAGGATTTTATTATTTCTCAATGACTTTCAGAAATATGCGGGATCCCGCAAATACCGGGATCCCGCGGGACTGAGACCTCCCAGTCCCGCAAATACCGGGATTATAATGTGGTTGCGGGATTGCATTCCCTACTATTGACTGATCACCTTTTAGGAGGAAATACTCGATAATCTTTTAGATTTCATCGTCCACATGTTCTTGTGAAGTGTTGAATGTTCCCTCCCTGCTAAGGGTACTGCTCGCGTACGTCCAAAAGTTGGACACCGGTTTTTGTAGGAGAAGAATAAAACGTAGACATTTACTGCAATAGTGCGACTCGCTCTTACAGAAAGTCGGTCGAATACTAATAAAAGCCGACTTTTAGAGGTTCCATTATCGGTCCCACAAAAAGTCTCAGAATACAATTATTGGATGAAAATAGCTCAACAATAATAATAAAAGATTTATTTGTTTGTGAAGACCAGCAGTCATTTTCATCTATAATGTTACATAAGTGTGCATGAGACAAAAGCAAACAACAATGCAATGATTACTTCAAGGTTCACACGTGACTACAAGATAAATACCCGGACAACTGCGAGTTGGTCTTGTGCCTGAAGGGTTCCGTACCATTATTAAGACAACATTAGACCTACCAGTGGCCGTTATTAATAACGCAAAAAACGTCAACAAAATCACATTTGTTGTACAGGAACCTACGAATAATGTATACTAGAGAATACATTATTCGTAGACAGGAACCCACCTTTTTTAATAAAAGGCTATGCCGGTCTCCTGTCGGCTAAAACCACACGATGGGTAAAACAACTGTTTACGGCCGGGTGTAGCGAGAGTAAGCTCTTGAAAGG
Source organism: Miltochrista miniata (assembly GCA_933228765.1). Taxonomy (NCBI): domain Eukaryota; kingdom Metazoa; phylum Arthropoda; class Insecta; order Lepidoptera; family Erebidae; genus Miltochrista; species Miltochrista miniata. The sequence continues at coordinate 17,420,150 of OW121747.1, read as the reverse complement.
ATGTCTCAGGGTTCCCAGCAGCATTTGGCTATCACCGCAGCTTCACATAGAGGGTACGGGTGCTATCCCGCTTCTGGGAGGTTGGTTCGGAAGAGAGAGATGGGTACTATGCCACTACTATGAGGGGCAAAGAGACACGCCAACGTCTTGGCCTGCTTCTGTAAGAACGGCAAGCAGCCAACTCGCCGCTCGCAGACCCTCTGTCATGCCCTGCGGAACTCGGAAGGTAGATTTCTATACCGCTCCCGTCCCACTGCCTCTCTTTCGAGCATCACTTGCTCGCAGAAAGACGAAGTATCACACTTTACTCACTACACTTTCTCCCGAACTTCCCGTCTTCCTTTTCCCCCATTCTTCTTGAATATTTTTATCTACTAGTTGACCCTCACAACTTCGTTTAAACTGCCCAGTTTGTAAATTAAAGTCCATTTTAAAACAGTACAGTCTACTGACACACTGTCCACAAACTGAATTATTTAACACTAGCGGACGTCACGCGGTTTCACCCGCGTAGTTACCGTTCCCGTGGGAATACGGGAATAAAATATAGCCTATGTTCACCGCAAAGAGTGTAGCTTCCCAACAGTGAAAGAATTTTTCAAATCGGTCCCGTATTTCCGGAGCCTATTCGTTACAAACAAACAAACAAACAAAAAAACAAATCTTTCCTCTTTATAATATTAGTATAGATTTAAAGGAACCCTTGAATTAGAACCTTCCCCGGATTATACGCTCAGATTGTGCCAAGTATCGTTAAAATCGATTTAGTAGTTTCGGCGTGATGCTTATTCGGAATACAGACAGACAAAAAGAAATTGCTCTACAATTAAAAATTCCAAAATATCTTCCTTGTACAGATTCTCTACGATCCTCTACAGTTTTATTATATGTTTGTAGATTTGTTCATACAGCGGCAACCGAACGTCATCGTGAATGATTTATCTTTTGTTTTCCACATGTCCAGCTATCACGGTTCATGAGATACAGCCTAACAACCGACAGACCGACGGACAGCGTAGTCTTAGTAAAAAGGGTCCATATTAATCCTTTGGGTAAGGAACTGAAAAAATACCATTAGGTGCTCAAGAACTGGCTAAAAGACCTAAAGAACTGTGACAGAATAAGCTTAATTAAAATTAATACCTACTAAAAACATTGAGACAAACATAAGGCTTTTCTTTTTGTTTAAAGTGAGGGAAAATCCTCATGGATGTTATGCCGGACTCCTACCGACTAAAAAACCTCACGTAACGCCCAACAGCCTATGGTTGGGAGCCCCGGGTAAGCCCTCGGAAGGATGTCTAAGATTTGGTACTGTATAATACGTACTGTTAAAATAATTAAACAGTTATCTGTGGTGTCTTTCTTAGAAGAGTATACAATGCTCACATAGAACTAGTGGAAAATTGGAGGCACCACTAAACATGAAACAAACAGGAGAAAGAATTTTTTTTTGTTACACAGCATCTGGCTGGCCGTTGGAAACTTGGGTTGGATTACATCACATATCAGTCCGTATTTATCATCTATCAGTGCTAAGTGACGTCAATAGGCTTGCCTTTTATTACCTAATAAAATAATCTACTGACAAAATGGTGAATGTGTTTTTCCTCTGCTCAGTTGGGGAAAAGGTGTGATTGTATGTAATTATATCCATTTATTGAATAGAATTTTACTCACAAAAATTCTACCTTGTCGAGTCTCTTGGAGTACCTACATTTGAGTCAATCTTGTCTTGTAAGAGCGTTTCCTTCTAGTTATTCCATTAAAGGCGAGATAACAAAGGAAACATTCTTTGTACACGCTTAAACGTAATGAGTGGGCGACGTAATGTGGTCCACTCTACTACTACTAATAGGTACTATCTACTAAGCCATCCCATAGTTTGAATATATATTTAGTACTTCTTTTTTGTTAGAGCTGTATGCGGCACTCCCGACTCCATTCAGTGATTCCTGTAAACCTTCATCTGCAGCAATAAAGACCAAGACAAAAAATTTCAACTCTCTAGCTATCACCGTTCATGAGATACAGCCTCTTGACGGACAGACAGACAGACAGACAGGTGAACAGCGAAGTCTCATGAATAGGTTCCCGTTTTTACCCTTTGAGTACGGAACCCTAAAAAAGCACACCCAGGTCTGTTACTCTCAGTCGTAGGCAGATGAAAGGCCACTGTTTGGTTTTAAACGGTAGAAGCGCGGTAGAGCATCCATGAAGATTTCCAATCACATTAAAAAGCTAGAAAGGAACAGTATTCTATGGGAATATGGCGGCATAACAAAAGATGTAGTGAGTAGATAGAGAAAGGGATGCTCAGATGGTTCGGACATGTGGAGAGAACGAATGAAAACAGAATGACAAAAGAGATTTATAAGGCGAGAGTAAACGAGCCAACTGGTAGGGGTCGATTGCGTCGTACTTATGTCGACCAAATTGAAAACCTTCTGAGAAAAGGCCAGGTCCAGAGTACCCTTAATCGGAGAGCGTGTATGAAAACACTTATGAAAGTAGAAGACGCGAAAGTGATATGTCAGGATCGTAGCAAGTGGAAAGTCATAAAAGTTCGAGTCAGTAAAGTCTCTGTATCAGAAAGTGTGTGTAATTCTGTTGTGTGTTGTAATGTAATTGACGAAACGTGTAAGTACCTTCGATGTTCCACCAAGGAAAGACACTTCTGTTGGATTACAACCGTGTAGCATGTTGTACTATCGCTACGTTAGTGGTTTCAATGCTGTTACAATACTTACAATCGCCAAATTTCTGTTACAAAGTAACCAAACGATCTACGTAAGTAATTTGCGTTCAATAAATACTATTACCTACTATCAATTCTTCCGATAGAAGATACTTAGCTGTTCGTATGGTAATGTTGTACCTGCCTTTCAAGGTTATGGATCTACCCTTGATCTAGAAATTAACTTCACTTGTTGTTGTAAATGAATAGGTACTCTCATCGTGAAGTACTTTTTGTAGTTATTTGACGTTAAAATAAGTGAATCATACCGTTCAAATTCTGTGCAGAATTGTATAGAATTTAATGTCCCAGAATTCAAAAATTTTCATTCGAAATCAAATTTTAGTCACCGGGGCCCGCTTATCCGCCATAACGTTTACAACTGCGCCGATAATGGGACCATTAGCACGCCTGTCATCCTCTAAATTCTACGACATCAAGCAACGACTTTTTAAGTAGATCCTGCCCATATTCTTATGAAAATCAGTTTAGCTAAATGTTATAACGTACTGCTATTATGTTACGCAAACTACATAAGCATCGGGTTGTTTTTCGGAAGCTAACATTTAACTTGCAAACTGAACCTAAGAGAGAAAATAAATAAATGGTTTAAAAAACCCTAGAAAAATACGCTTTTATAATGCACGAAAAAACCAAAAATAAATTATGGATCGTTCAAGTTGCCTCTATTTCTAGGCTGGAGTATAAACTATGTACTTTTAGTTATAATATTTGATTGCAAAAGCGTGGGGCGCTGGAACAGGAAACACTTTCTCTCGTGTATAAACTATTAATTTACACTGTCACGATTTTATATATCTATTGTGACTTTTACTTTTATTATTATCATTTTAAATTTAATGTATTAACGGAAATGTATTAACGATGATAGGCTTTAATTGAAATGCATAACATGCTTACTTGAAAAGTAAAGTAGTTAATCACGCCTACGCATTTTCAACACCCACTTTTGCCAGTTTTTCGTGACGCCTGCGTAATAGGAGCAAACCTATTACCGTTACGGATCTCTATTAGATAATTCATAGGTAGGTCCTTAAAGTTTCGACATTCCAAAATATTTAGTACAATATGTAGTAAACATGTAATAAGAATACAAACGCATCTCTAAGCGGGTTTTTAACGGTAACCAAAGATATCTCGTTCTCTAACAAGAACTCTACATTTTGCCACTGTTAACGTATTCCCCTCATGTATCTACTAAATTGCCTGAAAGAAGAGGCGTTCCCTTTGGCAGCATAAACGTTATGCTCTTGTGCGACCTCATGTAGCTTTCGACAGGATATTTGTTTTATGATTAGTATTAATAGGAATTTGCTTACTAAAAGGTCTTTCTTGTTCTAGCGCCCCACGCTTTTACAATCAAATATTATAACTAAAAGCACATAGTTTATACTCCAGCCTAGAAATAGAGGCAATTTGAACGATCCATAATTTATTTTTGGTTTTTTCGTGCATTATAAAAGCGTATTTTTCTAGGGTTTTTTAAACCATTTATTTATTTTATACTTTTTAGACACAACATTTTTACCTTTACTAGCTTTCCCTGCGGCTTCATCCGCGTAGAAGTCGTTATCGCATAAAAGCATTACCCTCCTTTCGCGCAGTCAGTTAAAAAGTAGCCTATGTCCTTCCCTTAATCTCAAACTATCTTTATAACAAATATCATCATAATCTGTTCAGTGGTTTAGGCGTGAAAACGTAACAGGCAGACAGACAGAGTTAATTTTGCATTTATAATATTAGTAGGGATTTCTGTATTACATGGTGTTTTGTCTGAGTTCGACTAATGTGAAAATATTTCATTATTACTCTAATACATATACATACATAGGTACCTCTATGTCAATATTTACACTCAATATTAACTTCAATATATAACAGGTTTGTTATAACCTTAAACCCTAATCGTGGTCAAAGTTCATTACACGACTTTTCTAACAAATCCAAACACAGCTATGATACAATGTTCAATCATGAAGTTACAGTTCATATCTTACGACCCCATCATCAGATCAGTTTGACAGCACCATATTATTGTATTGTTATCAGAATTACAAATATCTGCCAATTTTCATGACGCTACGTTCCTTGTAAGATGGTAAAATTAGTTACCTGAGATTCCATTGCATAGTTTTACAAGTCAATTAAAAAAAGGTTTGTTATAACCTTGAAACCTAAGCCTGGTCAAGGTTCATTACAAGACTTTTCTGACGAATCCAAAAACAGATATAATACGATATTACATCATGAAGTTCCAGTGCATATCTTCCGGCTTCATCATCAGATTAGATACCATATTATTGTATTGTCATCAGAACTAAATACAGCTGCCAATTTTCATGACGCTACGATCCTTGGAAGCTGGTTAATTAGCTACCTTAGATTCCACTTTTTCCATCGAAGTTTCAGTGCCTATCTTCCGGCTCCATCATCATATCAGTTTGGCAGTTACCATATTATTGTATTGCCGTCAGAACTACATACAGCTGCCAATTTTCATGACCCTACGATCTTGGAAGCTGGTTAAATTAGCTACCTTAGATTCCATTTGTTTTCAGTGCCTATCTTCCGGATCCATCATCATATTAGTTCGATAGTACCATATTATTGTATTGTCATCAGAACTACATACAACTGCCAATTTTCATGACGCTACGATCCTTGGAAGCTGGTTAAATTAGTTACCTTAGATTCCACTTTTTCCATCGAAGTTTCAGTGCCTATCTTCCGGCTCCATCATCACATCAGTTTGACAGTATCATATTATTGTATTGTCATCAGAACTACATACAGCTGCCAATTTTCATGACCCTACGATCCTTGAAAGCCGGTTAAATTAGCTACCTTAGATTCCACCTGTTTTCAGTGCCTATCTTCCGGCTCCATCATCATATCGGTTTGACAGTACCATATTATTGTATTGTCATCAAAACTACATACATCTGCCAATTTTCAGGACGCTACGATCCTTGGAAGATGGTTAAATTAGTTTCCTTAGATTCCATTACAATGTTAGTTACATACACGACGACCTAATAAAAGCGTATTAATTACGTCGCAGCAAAGATAAACTGGCAATGTTACACAGCTATGTAAATTCACGTCCACAGTCAAAGTAGTTTGGTCTACGAAATTTGTTTAGTTTTGGAGTTTACATACAATCACGCCAACTCAGGGGTGATCAATGAATTACGCATCCACACGTTGCTAGCAGTTTCGTTGGTCCCATGTTATAGGGAGCAAGTCCATTGCCGTCATTCGGCAATTGTGACGGGAAAATCTATAGATAACTATAGTTTAATCCGAACCAAAATTTCATTCCAATGCCACTACCAAGACATGTTTTCACATCGTCCGAGCCATAATCTTCCATAAAAAACTACATTTTTAAAATAAAGCATTTTAATTAGCTCTTTTTCATAAACACAGTGGTCGCGGAGATTGCGCAAGTGTGAGAAAAAGATAATTAAACAGTATATGCAGTGTTGTGATGATATTGTACCAAAGCAACAGAGTTTAAAATAAAGACAGATCTTTCGACATTAGCAAAGTGGCCATTTCTCAATATGCTGCCACTACTGTTGGTAAATAAAACAGCTGTTTATTAGTCACGTGTAAGTACATCCCCGAAGGGGTTGGCTTAGGGATATTATACGCACACATGTTGGGCAAACCTCTTTGCTTATTGGATTTTCCCGTGTATTCGGTGGTAAACATGTGCCTGATTGAAATGAACCGGCACTGATTGTGACTTTACAAGCCGTCCACGCGTCCCTGAAATTCTTCAGCTTTGTCACTAGCAATCGGCATGGAAAAATTGAAATATCTCAAAGCAGGCAGCAGGCACACATCGCAAGAGAGCAAATAAATAGATGTGGTAAATTTTTACAATAACTACACAGATTTTATTGTTTACTAGCTGTTCCCCGCGGCTTCGTCCGTGTAGAAGTCGTTATCGCGTGAAATCATTACCCTATTTTTGCGCAGTCAGTTAAAAAGTAGCCTATGTCCTTCCCTTGGACTCAAACTATCTCTATACCAAATTTCATCAAAATCGGTTTGTGACTATGCATGTATCGTTACAAAACGATACATGCATAATGCATAATGTTGTAGGTATGTATAATTGTATAGGAATTTTTATTTCTTTGTCTTTTTTTGTATGCTTAGTTTTTGCATATCATAAAATGATTGGCTATACCCACACAGGATTATAATATCGCATAAATTATGATACAGTAAATTGTGTAAGTATTTGGCATAACTATGCTGTAGCTAGAAGCTAGATAGCTCAGATTATTGAACAAAACATATAATACTAAAGGCAGATGACGATTACCGAACCAGAAAGTAAAGCCAAAAAAGCAAATATGAAGTGAATACTAAGACGCGGCAGTGCTAAACTAAGCGTGTCTTACTGTTTACAGGTAACGAGTGATTTCTCAATTATCGATGACGGCTTTATTTTGTCATTTTAAATTAAAAGGATGTCCCATGATTCCCGACAGGCTTTGGCTACCACCGCGGCATCACCGGTTCGGGTATTATTCCGCGTCATATCATCATCATCATCATATCATCATTTTCTAGTTCGTGCTTCCAAGTTTTACGTAAGAAGTTATGCTACAAGGTGTATAATATGTACGTAACTTATGTACCAATATCCGTTGTATGGTGTGAAATGAGGAACTGGCACCTTGATACGTCTAAAGTCTGTCACTTTGGCTACCACAGCAGCACCACCTATTGGTTCGGGTATTATTCCGCGTCATATCATCATTTTCTAGTTCGTGCTTCCAGGTTTTACGTAAGAAGTTATGCTACAAGGTGTATTATATGTACGTAACTTACGTACCAATATCCGTTGTATGGTGTGAAATGATGAACTGGCACCTTGATACGTCTAAAGTCTGTCACTTTGGCTACTACCGCGGCACCACCTCTTGGGGGTTGGTTGGGGTGTTATCCCGCTTCTTGGGGCGTGAGGCGTGCGTGAAACTCACACGTCACGCCGCGGTCGTCTTACCATGAAACCCTAATTAATATCCGTTGTATGGTGTGAAATGAGGAACTGGCCACTTAATACGTCTAAAGTCTGTTACTTTGGCTACTACCGCGGCACCACCTCTTGGGGGTTGGTTGGGGTGTTATGCCGCTTCTTGGGGCGTAAGGCGTGCGTGAAACTCACATGTCACGCCGTCGTCTTACCATGAAACCCTAATTAATATCCGTTGTATGGTGTGAAATGAGGAACTGGCACCTTGATACGTCTAAAGTCTGTCACTTTGGCTACCACCGTGGCACCACCTTTTTTGGGTAGGCTGGGGTGTTATCCCGCTTGTTGGGGCGTGAGGCGTGCCTGAAACTCACATGTCACGCCGTCATCTTACCATGAAACCCTAATTAAGATCCGTTGCATGGTGTGAAATGAGGAACTGGCACCTTGATACGTCTAAAGTCTGTCACTTTGGCTACCACCGTGGCACCACCTTTTTTGGGTTGGCTGGGGTGTTATCCCGCTTCTTGGGGCGTGAGGCGTGCGTGAAACTCACATGTCACGCCGTCGTCTTACCATGAAACCCTAATTAATATCCGGTGTATGGTGTGAAATGAGGAACTGGCACCTTGATACGTCTAAAGTCTGTCACTTTGGCTACCACCGCGGCACCACCTTTTTTGGGTTGGCTGGGGTGTTATCCCGCTTCTTGGGGCGTGAGGCGTGCGTGAAACTCACATGTCACGCCGTCGTCTTACCATGAAACCCTAATTAATATCCGGTGTATGGTGTGAAATGAGGAACTGGCACCTTGATACGTCTAAAGTCTGTCACTTTGGCTACTACCGCGGCACCACCTCTTGGGGGTTGGTTGGAGTGTTACCCCGCTTCTTGGGGCGTAAAGCGTGCGTGAAACTCACACGTCACGCCGTCGCGTCGTCTTACCATGATTTAATACACCCTACTAGATTCGGTAGCCCTTGGAATCTAGTGCTATCTGAATCAAGTACGAATCTCGTTTGTATTTTACTAAAGTAGGCATACGCGTGCTTGAGTATGTACTTATGTATACCTGAGTGTAATTTTCCACAACAAAACAGAGACAATTGGTACAGGGTCAAGAATTTTATCATAAAATCTGATCTCAATCTTCAAAAGCAACACTTAATGATAAATAACGAATTTAAGTCAATCTTATTGACAGCTGTTGAGATAGGTATGTACGTACGTATGTACTCAAATTACCTGATACTCATGTGTTTGTTATTTTTTTGACCTTCCTTTTATTACAGGACAAAAAAAATCATTATTATTGCCGAAACATACTCAGAATAAGTCATCTTGCCTCTTTACTAAGGTATACATACATCAAGCAAAAACTTTGTACCCATTGTTTTACACAGGTTTTTAGAGTTCCGAACCAATAGGGTAAAAACGTCTGTCGGTCTGACTGTCTGTCTGTCTGTCCGTCATGAGGCTGTATCTCAAGAGCCGTGATAGCTACAGAACTCAATTTTTCACAGATGATGTATTTCTGTTACCGCTTTGACAACAAGACTACAATCAAAGAAAAGGGGCGGTTAAGGATGCTACCATACAACAACGTGATTATTCCCGTTTTTTGTTACGAAACCCTCTGTGCGCGAGTCCGACTCGCGCTTGGCCTGTTTTTAGTTTTTAGGTAAAAGAAGTGCACAAAGCTATTAAGTTATAATGAATATAAAACATAATAAAACTCTTAATGACACTCTATATGGACGTCATTAAAAAATAAGAGAATATAATATTCTCTTATTTTTAGCTAGGTACCTACCTAATAAATTTATTTAATCAACAAAATTGGAAGTACAATTCTGCAATTAATTAATTAATCATCATTTTCTAGTTCGTGCTTCAGGTTATACGTAAGAAGTTACGCGACAATGTGTATTGTATAGTACGTAATGTACCAATATCCGTTGTATGGTGTGAAACAGGGAAATGAGGAATTGGCATCTTGATACAAGATATTGAAAGACCTTCACGAGGTCACTTCACTGCCACTGCCAGGGTTCTCTTGCCATTGCGCCACCTTCACGATCTGGTAAATTTCTTCGATCAATATTGTTGATCGAAGGTGTATTTATTTTGCATTAAAGGATCTACCACGTCTCTGAGTTATGGTATTGTTGCATCCTAGGACATCCTTCCGAGGGCTTACTGAGGTCTCTATCCGTAGGCAGTGGAAGGGGACGTGTGGGTTTTAGTCGGTAGAGTCCGGCATAGCATAAATGAGGGATTACCCCAACAAAAAGGGCACTGTTGGTAGCACTAGTGTGGAGAAACGGTCTGTGTTGCTGTTGCTACCTGTAGTTAGTAATTAGGTAGCAACTCGGTTGAGCTGGGTAACGTAAAGGAAGCTATCTACCACGACTGAGCTAGGACATTATAGCATTCCAGGACATCCTTCCGAGGGCTTACCCAGGGCTCTATCCGTAGGCAGTGGAAGGGGAGGTGTGGTTTTAGTCGGTAGAGTCCGGCATAGCTATCTAAATCAGGGATTACCCCAAAAAAGGGCACTGTAGGTAGCACTAGTGTGGAGAAACGGTCTGTGTTGCTGTTGCTATCCGTAGTTGGTAATTAGGTAGCAACTCGGTTGAGCTGGGTAACGTAACCACGACTGAGCTAGGGCATTATAGCATCCCAGGACATCCTTCCGAGGGCTTACCCAGGGCTCTATCCGTTGGCAGTGGAAGGGGAGGTGTGGTTCTAGTCGGTAAGAGTCCGTCATAGCAAATCTAAATGAGGGATTACCCCAAAAAAGGGCACTGTAGGTAGCACTAGTGTGGAGAAACAGTGTGTGTTGCTGTTGCTACCTGCAGTTAGTAATTAGGCAGCAACTCAGTTGAGCTGGGCAACGTAAAGGAAGCTATCTAAATATTATAATTAATTATTCATTTCTGTTTTGACGCAATAAACTTTACAAGCAGAATAAATAGTAGATAATTAAAGCCGCTAACTATTTGTATTTATTTATAGGAAATAATAATTACTGATTTTTTTAAATACACATTCTTACTACCATTATTACAGGAAGATAATTCCAATGCGATAGCGCAGCTAAAAAAATAATGTGTAGGTAAAAAATAAAATAGATTAAGTATAAACTTGACACCAATAGGAACTAAAACCTACAACAAAAATATTTAAAACTATTCCATCAAGCGAACTGGAAAAAAATCAAGCAAGCTGTTGACTTTACAAATTGCAGATAGTTTAGACGATAAAAGCAAGTGTAAATAAACTAGCAAAATAAAGTAAGGTAAATTAAGGACATTAGGTAAGCTAAAGTAAGGACATTAAGGATGCCATCTCACTCGACTACATTTTATGATAAATCGTTAACGGTTTCTGCGGTTCGACTTTGGAATCGACTTCCAGTTGAGATAAGACGAGCGCAGACCCTAGCTAGATTTAAGAAAATGATACGGGATCACTTTTTGTCAGTGTAGAGTAAATCTATTTCGGTATCTATGTATGTATATAGGATAGGTATATGTATGTGTATGTATTGAGTATGTATATAAATATATATTATGATGTATATGTATGTATCTATGCTTGTATGTATTAGTCTATATATATGTATCTTAAAGGTTGAAAATGTTTATTTATTTAGAAGTACGCCTAACAACTACCACTCATTACCTTCAAACTAATTTCTCCATCCAAAGGTTGCCTGGTAGAAATCACTTTTAGTGATAAGGCCGCCCATTGTATTGCCTCTTTTTTCACATTTTATGTACATTATTGTTTTTTATCTGGCGTACAATAAAGAGTAAAATAAATAAATAATAAAAGCAGGTATTACCGACCCTGTTAAGACAATTTTAAAATCGATGATAATTTTTAAGAATGGTGATTGAGTTCATACCCAATGTTTTGTTTTTATATGAAACTTTAGTTTGTCTAGTTTATGTTTAAAACCCTAAATTGCCCTTAAACACAATATCCATAAAATAAAATAAATAATTAAGTGAACAAGTCCATTGTTTGTATTACCGACCCATACGAAAGTCATACACTTTCATGCTATACTTCATAGGAAAAGTCACTTAGATACTCTGGTCCATGCTGTTTAACTAAGACATTATGTTGTAAAAGAAAATGTATGGTTTTTTATCTTCAAAATATTGTTTGATTTATAATAAGCTAACATTTCATTTAACTAGTGTAATGTTACATAAACGACCAGGATTTGTATAGAATCGGCAATAGCTTCCCGTACTTGCTATCACCGACTTATATAGATCGGTAATAGTCGATATAATACACAATTACGAAATTGTATGGCCGACTCATAAAAATTAGATTATATGTATTTCTTTGATTGTTGTAGCCATAGCAGAGATTTTAAATAAATAGTGTTGCAAATAATATTAATTAAATAAACATTGTAATGCAATAAAAGTAATTTTATAATATTTCTTTATAATAACAATGAATGATTAAAGTTGTATTTCGTAGTAAACATAAAACGATAAAATAAGAAAACTATACCAAATAGTACAGATCGGTAATCGTTTGTTACAAAGGCTGATTGTATTAGATTAAGATGTCATATTAAAATAATTGCTTTATTGTCACATATCGACGAGAAAGAGGTAAAACAAAATTTAATATGCATCGCAATCACCGACCTATGAGTCGGCAATAGCTGCTACTATTAAAATTATTGAAGGTATTACCGCTCTATTTAAATGTGAAGTTTAATAATATTTAATTAATTAAACTTTATAAAATACTATAAGAAATTAAGACCTCACATCTAAATGAACACATTCAATAATACAGAACAATCATAGGTTTCATACATTTCTTTAAAAAGTATTAAAAGAAATTTTGTTGTACTTATCTGTAAGAACAAGGATTTGTACCACACGATAGGAAAGTTTACTATCGTCATAGAAACAAACGAATTTTGTCTCTTTCCGGGTATGCCACGCACACTAACGTAAGTATTTGCGATACTCAATGAACAAATGTGCGTATTTCGTCAAATGTCTCTAGCATAAACCGTTCCACTAACGTAAAAATTGCAGGTTAATGGAATGGATCGGTAATACCTGCGAATTTTCGATGGGTCGTTAATAGCTGCGTTTACCTTACCAAACCGATCAATAAAATCACGGAAGCCCAAAAAACGTAAATATAATAGGATCACAGGAAGTGGACGATTTCGCAAACGTCAATGCGATTATAATGACCATCAAAATCGGAAGACATATTGAGATTATGAGACTACAACGACACGACACTGCTTTTTGTGAGTTGACAGTAAAGGCTGGAACACTGAAGTGCGTAAGACGCGGGCGGACAGGGCGTAGGGGCGCCGGCAAAGCGCGGACTTGTAAGACTGTAACGGAAAATAGAGCGCGGTCACGTGGTTTCTACGAACAGTATACTCTTTGGATGAAACGGACGCGTTGTTCTCGCCCCATAATCTCTGTTTGTCCCGCGCCTAAAGGAGCCCAGCCAAAAACTAGAGAAGAAGCTTCTTCAACCCCTGCCCCTGCAACAGGTAAGGTAGGCTTTATAGCTATAAAGCCTACCTTACCTGTTGCGGGGCAGAAAATAAGCTTTATTTTATAAGACTTCCAGCTTTGAACAGCTATCAGACTGTCCACTAAAACATCACCGTGTTCTGCCTTGTCTCTAAAGTGGTTCACCCGCTTGGGTCACAGGGTAATAACCGCGTAAGTCAAAATCATGCAGGTCGAGGTTCAAGCGAGATCAGAATCTCCAGAAAATAATGAATATTCAACAGAATTATTCCTAGACGTAATTTATTATCTACAAGATGTTGCCCGCGACTTCGTATGCGTGAAAATTATGTTATAATGCCAATTTGATTGCTTTCTGCTTAGCCCCTAGGATATGTAGCGTGATAATATATAGCCTATTTGAAGACCCTACCCCTAGTTAATGTTTGTGCAAAATTTGAATCAAATCTATTAAGTACTTTTCGAGATCCTTCCGGACAAAGCAAAGCAAACAGACAAACAGACAAAAAATTATCTAACCATATTTTCGGCTTCGGTATCTTATGTTGAACACCCAGCGAGTATTTGTTTTTAAATATTTTCAATGTACAGTTTTGATTTTACTATCATTTTATTATATGTATAGAAGAATCAGGCCTCACATGGCGGAAATCCATCGTAGAACAACGTGACATTTATACCAGAGTGATTATACTTTATACCTAATTACCTATGTAGTCACGTTGCTTGTAAAGAGTGTTTTACATACTAACAATCTGGAGGGTAAACGAGTCGATTACCTGCTCCTACGCACTTTTCTTGAGGTGTGTGTGCGATAGGGATCTCCACCCCCTCCACGGAGCAGCTCGAACTCTGACAGTACTTGGGTACGAGTTGAACTCAACCCCACCAGCTTCTACAACTACTTGGTAAAACAGTCAAGCCCACAGAACACTTTTATCCTACGGTCAAGCCCTACGAGGAACCGAGCGAGTGATATTGGAACCAGTGTTGTAGGAAGGGCTACAGTTCCTATGAGCAGCACGCCTGCGAGGAGATCTTCCAATCTTAGTCAGAAGGTGCACCATTAGGTAAATGGTTTGTCAGCCTCATCTACAAAGTGGCCTAAAGGTCTCGGTGCGGTCCCATTCCATGATAGCGTCGGGTCGCCTTGAGTCCTATTTTATATCTCTCTTCAACTTAGTGCGACATTAACATAACAGTTAAAATTACAGACGAATTTAAATTGTTAACTTTAAATTTCATAACAATTTCATCGACAGTTTGTGTACTGTAAAGGAAAATTGTTGTAATTGTTATTCATACATACTTTATAATGTGTAAGTCGTTTATAATCTGTAGATGCACCAAGCACGTATGCACAATGGCGTGTAACCACAACCGTAATCTTAGTGTAGATAATTATCTTTATATCTCAGGTACGAGAAGCAAATACCTACAGATCTAACGCTATATAGGTACCCATGTTATTATGTTTATAATAATCCTTGTTTCTAAACGTTCTGCCATATAATATTTATCAAGACAACTGCCTGTATACGAGAAAACAGACTTTATGTCCTCGCAGTTGTTATTTTAAAAATTATGTGATAACGAGCACCGTATAGGGTAAGCTTGTAAAGCCTACGAATGGTCGAAATTCGATGCTCAAATTCCTTCATCGCGCTATGGAAATCGCACACTGATATCCTAGGAACCCTGTATAAACCCTGTGCTTTCTATTTGTGAAAAATAATGAAAGATTTATAAAGCACATAAAACCGTTGGGCCGCTTCTTATCATCAGGCTTGTATTTTATGAAATTTACTAGCTTTTGCCCGCGACTTCATTCGCAAGCTGATTTTAACAAATAACCAATCTACTCGCCACCGCATAGGGCGTCTAGTGAATCATAGTTCAAGCTGTAATATCACTATCGCTGGTCCGATTTTAATGAAACAAAAACCGTTATCTAAGTTTAATACATACCCACAAAATCCTAACAGTAAAATTTTGATCAGGCTACTGGCTACTGGATTTTGCTTCAACCACAAACAAATAAACAAACAAACAACCAAACAGACACGAAGAAAAAAAATTATAGATTTGGATTCAGAAGCCATAAATTAGTCTATAACAGTTATTTTTTTAAATTTATCTTGAATGTACCGTCACAGCTATTTTACAATTTTATATTAGTAGAGTCGCGTCACAGAGTAGCGATTACCACACTTGAAAAATTTAGCACTACCGGTTGTCTTCCGGTTCCGCTAAGCATTATTGGCAAAACTGTACTGGCACTGTGGTTACATGTCAAGACGCGTTCCAATTCATTCCGTTATTACCTTCAACGACATCTTAAAATCATTTAAAGCTATTAATGTTTAAAAAGTCGCTGACCTTTGGGGGTTATCAGTAAAATCTGTGTCAAGTATCCTTGATGTCATTGCCCCTCACTTGGCAACTGTGTTTAACGATTGCGTATCAAGTGGTGCATTTCTGATTTTATGAAACACTATAAAGTATGCCTAATTTGGTCCGGAGTTGCCAATTTTGAGCAAGGTTTTAAAAATTAATACCTATTAGAACAGTTGCTCATCCATTTTTAACCGACTTCATAAAGGAGGTGTTTACTCAATTTAGAGGGTTTAATAGTCGGAAATTATTTCATGAACAATATGGCTTTACTTAGGAAAGTAGCCGTGGTGGAGGCACTGATTCAGCAGCTTTAGGAAGAGTGAGGGGTCGGCCCCAATGGCTCCGGCACAGATGTCGGCCGTAAAGCCGTCCACCCCCGGTGCTTTTTTTGGGGTTAAATTTCTGAAGCGCATCGAACAGTTCGCCCTCCGTAAAAGGAGGGTCATCGCCATCATGATCCTCTATTGCTTTTACGGCGGTTTCGCGTATAGGACGTTTGACTACCGGTGCTGGTATAGAGTTTTTGTGACTATATCTTATTTAATTTACAAATCTCCCAAGTCCTTCAGCTATACCAGTGTTAATTCAGGTATACATGCAATCACTCGCTGCCGTATCTTTAACAACTGAGTACAAAACAGATACAATCAGCTTCATTGTAATTTCATCATGTGCAATCATCCAATATGCAACATATCCGCACAACACAGTGTCGCGGCGTCAATGATCTTGTGAGGTGCATGCCTGCATGCGAACACCCTTGAAGGTCTCGGTCAATATCGCAACTGTAATTTGAATACCACTGTAGTATTGAATAATTTCGCTCCGGCCAGCTGTACTAACATCGACAGCCTCGCTGGCGCAGTCAGTAGTGTAACCGTCTGCCGCGCTTGAGGGCTTGGGTTCGATTCCCGGGTCGATCCAAATATTTGTGTCAGCCACAAATCTTTGTTTCGGAGTTGGTATGTTTTATATGTCTATCAGTCATCTAGATCCCATAGCCCAAGCTTATATTAGCTTAATTTGGGCTAGATGATGTTGTGTAAGAATGTCTACAAATATTTATCACATCAATATAAGGGGCAGTAGTTTTAGCGATAGTTGCTGGTGAGTGAATGGATGGGTGATATTGGATTGTACCATGCCCAAATGTTAAATTCAATCCATTTAACTATGCTGTAAGTGTGGGTACGAATGTAGATGTTTATTTAATTATCATAATTATGTAAAAGGAGCTGGTTTGCTTCACCATTAAAATAAAGCCATCATTTCAATTTTCCTTTTTTGAAGTGCCATTAATATTTCTCCTAGTTTACGTCGTACATATTTGTGCGATTGAAACTGCCCGTAGTGTGATTTTTATTTATTTATTTATTAATCACCATAGTTACATCAAGATACATTTGACACGTGGTTATTAAACTTATAGTATAACTATGAGCGATGAAAGAACTTATAATTTATTTATGAATACACGGTACAGTAGTAGTAAGTAGTAATAGAAAATATTAATATAATATAATGTAATTTTTACATTGTGAATGTGAATAAATAACAATTACTTAGTCAAGGGAAATGAAAAATTATTTGAATCGTAACATAAATGGTGCGAAAACAATTACAATACCTCTGAGGTGCAGATGTTATCACCGACAACAGATTAGGTTGACGTCACTATAAAACACCACTTTGTGCAAATGCCGACCAGAATTACATTAAGTTGACAAACGAAATGTTTCCAGAATTACATAAGTTGACAAACGAAACCGCCAATCTATCTATATATCTATCTATATATATAAAAATCAATGCCACTTTTCGTTGTAATTTTATAACTCAAGAACGGGCTCACCTATCATCCAAACCAAATGTTTAGGCTTTGTTCGGACTATTTAGTAGATGGTTTATGTGAAGTTTGCAGAAAATCGGTCGAGCGGTTCTTCATTTATCACGCAAACGAAGTTGCGCGGGTCAGCTAGTATTCTGTAAGAAAAACTGAAAGTATACAATAGTAGCGGATGGGACGATTCACCAGAACCTCGTGATTTTAGCAGTGGCATTCCTAGCCGAATCGATACAGAGGTTACTTTTTTTGTAATTTTAGTGACGTTGTTTATCGCATCAACCTTAATTATAGGCTATACTGTTCTTTATTAATTCTTTCTTCCTTCTCTCTCTCTCTCTTCCTATCTCTCTCTTCTATCCTCATAGACTTCACATCGCCGCGAGCTATTTCCGCGGTGGTACCAGCAAACGCACGGTGTCACCTGTGTCGTGTTTATCTCTTAATCTTGTCTTAATATTCCAAATTCCTTTCTGACTGTGTGTTCGAAGACCATTCACTGCTGTGGAAACATCCCCAGAACACTGTTTGAAACTTTATTGATCTGATCTTTAATCAAATGTTTTCTGGGACGAAGGAAGACGTGTTTTCTCGAACTTCAAGCTGCGGAGGGACCTGGTGATCTATGCCCATGCCCATACGTCAGAAAGCCTCCTACGAACATGTTTTCTTTTTTCTTTTTTTTTTTTTTTATACTACTTAGGTGGCAGACAAGCTTACGGCCCACCGGAAGGTTGGTAACCGTAGCCTATAGACGTTTGCAACACCAGAGGCGCTACACACGCGCTGCCGACCCGGGTGCAGGCTGTGACGACCCACAGTTGAAATTTTTCAAGCCGCCCGTAAGGCCTTCAACTTGGCTTATCGACTGTCATTTTACTGACAACCGGGACCAACGGCTTATCGTGCCTTCCGAAGCACGGAAACGCTCGTAAATAAATGTCACAAAGTGGTCCACGTGGTGGTCACCCATCCATATCCGGCCATAGTAAATGTTGCTTACTGCAGTGATCGTTTACAGAACACTGAGTCCGCGGGGCCACGAGCGCTTTCTGCCCTGGGTTTGATACTTCCGAGTGCGTACCTGGGAGTTAGGACCCGTGGCCCTAGGCAGATGGTAGGGGCAATGTGCTGTCTTAGTCGGTAGAAGTCCGGCGTGTCATCAATGTGGATTTCCTCACGAAAAACGAAACATGTTTAACCTGGCTGGCGACGATAGGGAAATAACAGTTTTCGTATGCAATGTTTTAAAATGTAACTTTACTTTTATTACCCGTAAGGATGGTGAAAAAGGCATGTCTTGCAACTTGCAATAAGTAATGTTTTATAAATGTAAACAAATATCCTATGATTAGCTCATTAATGTCGCAGCTCGAGGTTCCTTTACAATAAGTGATTCAATAATGTTAGTGCCAACATAAAGTAGTTAGTTCATTACGTCGCTGCGCTTGCAAAAGTCGCTATGTGATTTTTTTCGAATTTTGGATTTTTATGCCATTTAGATCCTTATTTCAAGGCGCACAAGGTGCAAAAACCGAAATTTTAAGAAACCTAATATTAACGGAGTTTCAAAAAATAGCTATGTGAAATCAATACTTTTTTGCGCCTTCAAAATAATTATGTGCCTCAAATCACATAGCTAAAAAGTTCACCTTAACTAAAATATAGTCAATTGCGCGGAATTGCGCCCGCTATGTGTTTACGGGCACATAGCGACATTAGTGTACAATATTTGACCTGAAACATCGCGCATTGCACAAATCAAGTGTCACATAGCTATCTTTTTCTTTGAAATTTGGCAATCGTTTTCGATATTTATGTCATCGATCCGTTCAGGAATGTATTGAAATAATAAAGCAACTTTGGAGCTAGAATATTTTAGTAAAGTGTAAAAAAATTATTAGTTTTTATATTTAGCTCGCCAAATTGACGTCGCCACCAGCCTGATGGAAAGCCGCGGCGCATCTAGCGATTGGGGGCCACTTCTGAGAGTGGTCCTCAAGTTGGAGGCCCTGTGATGTGCATCTTCACGCTCCTCTTGAAGAACCCGGGATTGTAAGATGAGGGAAACATGTGTGCGGTCAGGTCGACAGAGGAACGATCTTTTGAAACGCTCCGTTCTGGGGAAAATTCTTTCCACTGTGTATGAGTGTCACATCTGCCCGATACTCGTTGTTCGGGATCGGAAAGGAGAGGGTGGGATCAAGTTGAAGAGCTCTTCAGAACATTCACCGTTATACATTCGGTAGAAGGCAGCGAGGGACGCTAAGGTTCTTCGCTGCGTTAACGGTTCGAGGCCTCCCGTCACCTCAGGACAACCAATTATTCAGATAGCACGTCTCTGCATGGCGTCAAGTGCGTCTAGTAAGTATCTCGCAGAGTTATCCCAATGGTGAGAACAGTATTCGACGCAGGGGCGAATCTGCGTCTTGTACAGTAAACATCTCTGACGTGGCGTAAAATACCTTATTCAGGATTCCTAGTTTTCGCGAGGCCAACCCAATGCAGCTCTCTATGTAGTTTTTGTGATTGAGCTCCAGGATTCCGAGGATCTCCAGGTTGTACTTTAGTGGAACCGTAATGCTCTGAAGAGAGGGTAGGGGTAGGAATGGGGACTTCTTTGCTGTAAACGCACACGCCTGTGTTTTCCTGGCATTGAACTTGACCAGGTTGTCCCAACCTCATTGGGCAATGCAGCCCCGGTCCTGGTCGAGATCCGCCACGAGTTGTAGTCTCTTCCCGTCCACGTCGCCTCGTCCCTCCGCTGAATGGCCAGAATAGCTCCCATGCAGAGTACTACTATCATCCGCATAACAATGAATGCACCCAAGGGACAGCATGTCATTGATATGCAGAAGAGTTGGGGACAATACCGATCCCTGGGGTACTCCGGCATTTACCTGCAAAAAGCAGGTAGCCCGACCATCACAGAGGACCCATACACGTCGCCCGTGCAGGAAGCTGGCCAACCAGCGGCACAACTGCGACGGTAGACCGCAAATTGGAAAGAAGCGACGCATGACGCACATCAAAGCCTTAAGCGATGTCTAGGCCATTAGTCAGAGATTTACCGTGCCTCTCCATAGCCCGCTACCTCCCCGCCGCCTCTTTTACAAGCATGACCTGCTCACAAAAAGACGCGGTGGCGTGGAGTCTTAATTAATCCCGCTGGAGATGATTGCTCATACTATAGTCGAGAGAATATCCACGCCCAGACCTGCAACGAGAACTTGGCACTGCTGCGCCCCTATATACTCCCTAATTGTGGGAAGTGCTGTGGCCTCGCTGAATTTTATATATTCGCCTAAATTTCTAGTGGCTTCCTTCCGTCTTCGCTGGATCACTTGAATGTCTATTTTATAAATTACCCCATAAACTCCCAATCTCCTTTACGTAAGCCTGTTTTTTCATAAAGGACCCTTTTACGTTTCATTTCAAACTTACTCAAAAATTCGAACTCTGCACTCATTCCTTTTCAGCCATTATTTTTTTGGATCAAACATATTATATTTGAGTCTAATCGGGAATCAGCCTCCTTACGGGATCTTAGCACAACAGTCGCATACATTTACAGACAAGTATCGAAATCTTTTAGTATTATAGGTGGTACGTACATTTGCATACCTACCAGGGTTCCTTAAAAAAATAGTAAGGTTTTTTGGTTGCTATTAAGGAGTTGGTAGAGGTAAATAATTGGGACAACACGCCTTTACGTAGTCTCCTTCCGGGATGTATGTAGCCAGGGATTTTGGTGCACTCTCGAAAGGAAATCCCAGGCACCCTCACCAGCCGTGGTCGCCAAGCTGCGGCGACCTTTCGCCACGGTTCGTGGAAACCACGTCTTACTAGGCTGGAAGTATCTCGTGGCAGGTCTGGATGTGGATCTCTCGCTGGAGACCATAGTACGAGCCATGAATCCTAGCGGGAGTAAGTGGGACTGCGCTGCCTGTTTCTGCAAGCAGGTCATGCTGGCGAAAGAGTTTGGATAGGTTTGGGAACGGGAGAGAACTCTCCCACTCGAGCTACCACAGTTGACTATCAGGCCCCATGACCAAGTTCCTGAGGACGGTAAGGGGGCTACCCACTGTCCTTACTGAAGCAGGCCGCCGTTCTTATAGATTTCAGCGTGACAAGGGATTCATGCACGACCCCCCTAAGAAGCGGGATAGCACCCAAAAAGCCCCTAAAGACCCGATAGCATCTGACTCCCCCCCCTAGGTGAGGCCGCAGTGGTAGGTCTGTTGGGAGTCCTCGGGTATCTTTCCGTGGGCTTACCCGGGGTTCCCAACTGTAGGCTGTTCTACAGGATACTTGAGGTTTTTTAGGCGGTAAAAGTCTGGCACAGCATTTATGAGGATTTTCCCACACATTAAAAAAAAAGAAGTAGCCAGCCCAGAGTGATGGAGATCGTTCTGGGATCTCGACCAGTGCTTCTGCTACGGTACGGGAGAAAACTGTTGCTCTCCCGATCCTTCCTCGGCGCCTTTTTTGCGTACAACACATCCTCACACATCAAGGCAGCAGAGTTGCATGGCAGAGAACACCATGTTTGCCATAGTTTCTTAATAAAATTTGATATTATTTTCGATTGACACCTTTAATGAAATAGTTATGTGTAATTAAAAACGTGAATTATGTTTTATTTGTTCCCGCTATGTGCTCAACAACACATGGCGATATTTGTGACCCAAACAATTTTAGCTATGTGTCAGATCCACAGTATTAGTTTTTCCATATTTTCGTTTTAAACGTTATCTTTCTAAAAGTCATTTTCCACAACGTAAATATAATATTTACATTATAAAAAAAATATGTACTTCCTCTATCACAATTATATTTCGAGTAAATCGGTTTTTACCTCCTCCTGAAAAGTAGGTTAAAAATACATAGCGACTTTTGCAAGCGCAGCGTACTAAAGATAGCTAATTTAGCTATCTTTAGTACACCGTCGTAATTTAGACTTCTAGTACACAGTTCCGACATGTGATGTTATTAATATTGCGAGTACTAGGTAGATATCTATATAGTTATATTCAGACCAGTTCTTCGAGGAAACTTTTTGTCTAATTGACGTTTTCAAGAATGACTGCATCCAAGATCCTTGGATACTCCATTAAAGAAACCTCTTGCACGATAAGTTTACAAAAACTATCGTGTTGAAAAACACACTGCCTATAAATAAAAACACGTAAATTTCCCCGTAGAACCATATAATGTAGAACTGGGTATAAGTATATAATAATTAACTTGTGCGGATTATCTTACGAATTAAACCTATTGTGCTAGTGCGCTCATTTTGCGACATGTCATTGTCAAAATAAGGTGTTTTACTTTTTTTAAGAGTTTTCATATTTTCAAGTACAAATAACTAAAACCCAGAGTACAAACCAAATGATGGTAAAGCTATAACAATTATCTTAGAATCGGCTTAGTTTCTGCCAGGTTTTCTCCACAACCTACTCCGTTATAATATTCACAAACTTCACAGATCTGCACAAAGATACTAGGACTAAGGTAGGCACTTTTGTACAGATAATAAATGTAAGAAATGCTGTACAAACTATTTGACACGTATTAACAGATAAAGGATATACTCAATATTTGCACAATATGACGTGGATAGGTACGTAAATACTATACCTACTCATATTACACGTTTTTAACACTCTGATTCTATCATATTTATAAAGCTATACTTGTGAATCCGGGTACATTAGAGCACCAATAAACATAAGTATACAATAATGCATTATGTCAATAATTTAAATAGTTCGTGCATATAGTATTACAGACATTACAGTGAACTACAGGTTGTAGTTAGACACGCAATTTTTTTTTTTTTTTTCAATTCAATTTTATTGCGATATATAGGTACATACAATGATGTTACAAATTATAGGTTTAGGTTCCACCATATATCCAATACCAATAATGTTATTTAATTATATGTCAATAACAATGACTATTACTATTAATTTAACAGTTATTTCAAAATTACATTATATTATTACATGTCCAAAGTCTAGATATCGCTATTGCTCATTCAAACAATTTCATACAACTATTTTAGTCCATTCACAAATAACGCAATACAAAAACAATGTCAAATTCATGATTAAAATTTATTTCACCTCCAGTGCTTTGTCATTTAAATAGTCATTAACCGTGTAATAACATTTTCTTAATAAAATTGTCTTAACTTCTTTCTTAAATGTATGTACTTCTGCTATCTCCTTAATTCTTATCGGCAATTTATTGAAAATTCGCGGTGCCATACATAAGAAACTACTGTTCATTAGAGTAGTCTTGTTTCTTGGTAGGCTTAAAGTTAATTTTTTTCTTTTACTATTTAATGTAGTAAATAAATTCATATTTTTCCGAACAAATAGCAGCACTTCCAGAATATATATACATGGTAATGTCAAAATTTTTAACTGTGAGAAGCAAGGTTTACAGCTATCTCTCGGTTTTAAATGACATATAGACCTTACACATCTCTTTTGAGCTATGAATGCTGCCTCGTTATCAGTTGAATTGCCCCAAAACATGATACCATACCTTAAGAGAGGTGCAACATAACCATAATAGGCTGTCAGAACAGCTGTTTGACTGGCTGATTTTCTCAGCATGTAAAGTGCATATGAAAATGAATATCCTTTCTTACATAACAATTCTATATGGTTTTTCCAACGTAGATTATTATCAATATTGAGTCCCAAAAATTTTGATGTGTCTACTTCTGCAATTTTTTTTTTTAAATAATTAATGTCAATATTTGAAAATTTGTTTAATCTATTCCTAAATGTCATAAAATTAGTTTTGTCAATATTTATATTCAAATTGTTTAAAGTCAGCCAATGTATAGTCTTACACAATGTTATATTCACTTCTTGCTCCAACAGCAATTCATTATTTCCAGTAAAAACTATAGTACTGTCATCAGCAAATAGGACTGTATCATAATTTGTTGCTTTCGGGAGGTCATTAATATATATTATGAACAGTAGTGGACCAAGTACACTGCCTTGTGGAACACCAAATGTAACCTTTCTACACGTTGATGTGTATTCAACGACTTTCTTTGATGTTTTGCACAATCTTGTAATTTGGGTTACTTGAGTCCTATTGCTCAGATATGATTTTATTAAATCGTAGGCATTCCCTCTGACTCCATAAGCGTATAACTTTTTTAATAACACTTTATGGTCAACACAATCAAAGGCCTTTGTTAAATCCATAAATAACGCGCACACCAGGTTTCCCCTATCTAAGTTAGTCAATACTTTGGACAAAAAACTGTATATTGCCATATCGATGGATTTATTTTTTCTAAACCCTACTTGTTCAGTACAAAACAAATTTTGATATTCAAAATATTTGTAGACACAGTTATGTATCACCTTCTCAAAAATTTTTGAAATAACTGGCACGAGTGCTATAGGGCGATAATTGTGCATATTGTTTCTTTCATTTTTCTTGAATAATGGCTTGATTATAGTCAGTTTTAACTGTTCAGGGAAAACACCATTTTCAATACATAAAGTTATTATGTAGCTCAATATATGCGATAATGCTACAGAAACTAGCTTTATTATTTTAGTTGATATACCATCGTAACCAGTACTATTTGTGCTTTTCAAGCCTAATATAATTTTGTGTATGTCATTAGGTGTACCTAAAGGTAAAACGACTAGAAAAAATACATTTTTGAGATGGATTATAGGATAGAATAATAAAATATATTTTATGTAAGTCAAGATGCCACTAAATATAATATGTGTGGGTATAAATGGAACAAGACTTTAGTTAGAGGAAGGCGTCCCTCTATCTTCCCTATATGAGGAATGATGTAGTAGCGTCCTGTTAAAAATAATAATCTTAGCAAATGTGAAAATAAAACTGTGATATTTCGATAAAGATTAACACTTGATGACCGCTGTCGTATAGTTTGTTCATTCTAATAAGAAGCCGTGAGACGGTCTCACCCGACTGCCCCTCTCTGAAACGTTTATTGTGAAAGTTCAATCCGATTGACGTTGTCATTGTTGTTTTATTTCAAACTTTGAACAGATTATCCACGTGACCTAGTGACGTAGTCTAATGCAACAGAGTCACAGACTACATACAAAGTCTCGCCATAAGCCCCTCTGCACTCTATTTTATGGAGAGGGGCTAAAAGTCATTGAGCTTGTGCATTAATTTTAACATTGAAAATGTTTTTCGTTCTCTCCAGCAGTGCGAGGCAAGGCGCACTTTCAGCTAAAATAGTGGCCCTATTTTCGCTGAAAGTGCGACTCGCTGGTGATACCCTGAGGTTTAGGACAACGAAGACGTATGACGTACTTATTGAGGGCTTAAAATACGCGAAATTTGAAGGGCTTTAAAAAGATGTAAAAATTATTTAGGAAAAGTCAAATCTTCTCTGAAAAATCATGTGTGTTTTCACAGAAAAATTTTGATATCTCGAAAACGGGGCAGAATTTCAAAAATATGAAAAATGATCCTTGGTATTGAACCAAGAAACATTACACTTTTTTCGATATTGGTGACGGTTGAGGCTGTAGAGGTGTCCTTAGCCGCGAGTTTTGCGTGGCGCGAGGTGATTGACGTTAATGTGTGTTTAAAATAAATTGGTAGCGTATTTGTGAGAAATTGTACGGCGATGGGATATAAAAATATATTACAAACAAGTTTTTTTTTTCTTTTAATGAACTATAATAGGTAGATTCGTTTGCAATGCCCTGTCAAGTCGTGTAAAGCACGAGATCTGTGTATTTTTATATTTGCTAGGAAAATTTTGAAAATTTTAGACGCATCCCCTGTCAATGCTCGCGAAAGCCCGACGTGATTCATGACGAGTGGATCTCTAGTTACTGTCTCCTGTGATTTCATGGCTAGACACATGTCTCTAATCTTCTTAACCTTGACGGTGCAGTATTATCATCTGATAAGAATCTGATAAACAGGAAACAAATGATAATAATATATCTATTCAAGAAACTGGTTTCCGACTAGACAGGCCTGTTAATTGTGATGTTACTGACGAGATGTAACAGCACGTGGCTTTGACGGTCATGGTCACCTACTACTAAGGTAGTGGTTTATCATTTAAGCGATTCTCTCACCTTATTCTTCATTGGTTAATTTCTAAATAATGTTATTGATACATTTTTAATACTAATATTATAAAGAGGAAAATTTTGTATTTTTTTGTGTGTATGTTTGTAATGAATAAACCCAAACTACTGTGCTGATTTCAAAAATTATTTCACCACTGGAAAGCTACAGTCACCCTGAGTAACATCTATCTATATATATAAAAATCAATGCCACTTTTCGTTGTTATTTTATAACTCAAGAACGGGCTCACCTATTCAAACCAAATGTTCAGGCTTTTCTCGGACTATTTAGTAGATGGTTTATGTGAAGTTTTAACAAAATCGGTCGAGCGGTTCTTCATTTATCACGCAAACGAAGTTGCGCGGGTCAGCTAGTAGGTTATATTTTATTCCCAAGGGAACGGGAGCTGCGCGGGTGATGTCGAGTGACGTCCGCTAGTTTTTACCCGAACTGCCGAAGAAAGGAGGGTAATGTTTTTCAAGACTATGTATGTATCTATATATGTATGTCCAATTCTTTGTCACGTCCTACAGCCTGAACGGCTTGACAGATTTTGACATGCAAGGTGTCATTTAATTCGTCGTGATTGTGTGAGTGACACCAGGTACATTAAAATTTCTAAAAAATCAAAATGGCAGACTTTTGGCGCTAAAATGAAATCGTTGATTTTTTTCTTACGTGCTCTACAGCCTCAACGGCTTGACGGATTTTGACATACAAGGTGTCATTTGATTTGTCGTAATTGTGTAAGTGACACCAGGTACATTAAAATTTCTAAAAAATCAAAAAGGCAGACTTACGGCGCTAAAATGAAAACGTTGAATATTTTTCATGTACGCCTTACAGCCTTAACGGCTTGACGAATTTTGACATACAAGGTGTCATTTAATTCGTCGTGATTGTGTGAGTGACACCAGGTATAATAAAATTCCTAAAAATTAAAATGGCAGATTTTAGGCGCTGTAATTATTTGACTGCGAAGGGCGCAAAAACTACTGAACCTATTTTGATGCGGTATTATTTTTATAAGGACTTGGTCAGACCTATAATCATACATTTTTTTTAAGTGCAATCGGTTGAGTAGAACCGGAAATATGACCTAAAATATAATAATTAAGGTTGAATTTTGGAAATGTCACTTCACTACACGAAAAATTAATAACTCCACAACTAATAGGATAACTAAAAAGTTTTAAATAAAGTTAATTATTAAGAATACAAAAAACCCGACTGCCAAGTAAACATACAACTGAAAAGCAAGAAACTAGCTCTACATTTCTTTTGTGATTTTCTTTAGCTACTTACTGTTTTACTTAGTCGGCAACATTTGCAGACGGGAACGGCTATGTCAAGCGAGTGGTGTTTACAAAATAGCTACATGTTCCCATAGCTTGTCCCCGTCTGCAAATGTTGCCGACAAAGTAAAACAGTAAGTAGCTAAAGAAAATCACAAAAGAAATGTAGAGCTTTTCAGTTGTATGTTTACTTGGCAGTCGGGTTTTTTGTATTCTTAATTAATTATTAAGAATACAAAAAACATTTTCAAATAAGGTGGTCCGGGGGTAATTCTTCCCAGATCATACCCGGGAGTTGCGGCCGTAGGCACATGGATGAAAACCTTTTGGTTTTACTACTGACTAAAATCCTACGCAGTATAGCATTCATGAGAATTTTTATACGTAAAAATAAGGAGTACCTACCTACCTATTGACCCATCACGAAATCAACAAATTGTGCCTAAAGGCTAATGTTGAATTTTCAATAAATTGTAAAAGTTTTCAATAAAACGAAGAGGTAACATTTTCTGCTAGCTCAGAACAGAACCGCCATTTTCATTCGCCCACTGCAACATCAATTAATACACAACGTAGGTACTGTATGTAGAAAGATGTTTTTCGGGATGGAGTTCATCCCGAAAATCATCGATCTACTTAGTTACAGACCTGCCTACCTTAGGTAGTTGGTTCATATCGTAGTATTCGTTATCGGGCTACTAAAAAGGGAAGTCAATAGTCAAATTACTTGGTATTTCGCGGGCATGAGCAGCTTTTCCCCGATCCAAAGGAAGTATCGTCAACCAGGTAAGGTGATAACTATTAGGTTCAAGATTTAGAGTCTGTTTCATTAATTTTCAATTTCTGGCACGTGTAATGACGAGGTGTGTACGTGACAAAGATGTAAACACATTTTAGCTTGCCAAGATAACCATCAGTAACCGGTAAAGCGTGTCCATTTTATCGTTGAATATTAAAGGATGCTGATATCTTCGAAATCCAACGATCTGTTTTTGCAACGTTTTGGTCACGATGACGTCGGATAAAAAGTGTTATTGTGAGATATTCTCGCTTGTACAGCGGTTGTAGGAGCAACTGCAAGCTTCGATTTTCCTGAACTTCTTATTCACGAATCAAATCATACAGTTGTAGGTACATCAAGAAAATCAAGAAGATAGTTATAACAAAATTT
The DNA here is from genome assembly GCA_933228765.1 of Miltochrista miniata. Classification (NCBI taxonomy): domain Eukaryota; kingdom Metazoa; phylum Arthropoda; class Insecta; order Lepidoptera; family Erebidae; genus Miltochrista; species Miltochrista miniata. The sequence goes on along the minus strand of OW121747.1, from coordinate 17,391,027 downwards.
AACAAATAAATAAATAAATATTGTTGGACATTCTCACACAACATCATCTAGCCCAAACTAAGCTATAAAGGTTGTGCTATAGGACCTAGACGACTGATAGACATACTTACATATTTCTAAATACACACATATTATACATAGAAAACACCCAAACTCCGAAGCAAACATTTGTGGATGACACAAATAGTTGGACCGACCCTGGATTCGAACCCAGGACCTTCAGCGCCGCAGGCGGTATCTCTACCGACTACGCCACAGAGGCAGACAACTGTTTTGTAATTGTTCTAGTCTAGGTCAACGGGAATTACATTAATGTTGATTCCTTTGAGAGCGTTGAAATAAACTTTCTTTGCGATGACAACATAGCAGCCGTAACTATTTTCTGCGGTAACTTAGAAGTTTGATTTTCTTTACAGTTTCAAGGGAATGTAGACTTGAATAAATACGAGTATGTTGTTGATTTCAAGTCGATACCTCAACGCATTTACGATTTAAAGGTTTTTGACGGACAGACAAACTTTTATAGAAACCTTGTTCTAACAATTACAAACAAAAATAAGTTATTCGCGCTCATACATTCCGGCAGTTCATTTTTGTCTAAGTATACCTATAGATACGGTAGGCATTGTTTTATTTAAGCCATAGCTTATGTATAAATGCAGCCTACGTGTCATATGTTTTCAACTTTTCAGGTGTAAGTAAAATTCCATGACGAGTTCACGTTATCAGCTGTGAGTTAGGTATGTGTATAATTCTAAATAAATAAGGAAATACAACACATTGACATTATCGTAGCAACAGAGATGGCACACTATCGCCACTCGATATGAGAGACAGCAGACAGGTAGTAAACAAGATTGTACTCGCCACAGACAGCGTGCTCATCCCTTAAAACGAAGAGGAATAACACTCGAAGTCCCTCAAAAAAAGTGGAATAAAACGAAAGCCTGGAGGAGACGCCGCTATGGTAGACAAAAGTTGGGTGTTGGGTAGCCCCATGGCCATCCTTCCGAGGGCGAACCCGGGAATCCTGGCAGTGGATATGGTTTGACCTTTTTTGAGGTAGGAGTCAGTCAGAACAGCATCCACGAGAACTTCCGCGCGTAAACAAACTCGTGTTCATCCTTACACTTTGCGTCCGCAACGATCATATACGACAAGGTCCGATAGGGGTTTTGTGGTAGGTATTGCACACGCTTGTGTGGAATGAACTCTCTGCTCAGAACGCCCACATCAGCTTTTGCACCTTAATCCTCAAAAGGGCTATTTCCACTGATTTTGTACGCTTGCTAGCTGAGGTTGGTACACTTAGCAGATGAAACCAACTTGGGTCCCGGGCCTTAGGAAGGGTGAATCATCCATGCTTCACAGGAACATATTTACCAAGACGTCGAGGCGCAAACACAATCAAAGCCACGCACGGTTCTATACAAAGAATAGTAATCTGCACTGCACACTTTCTTGTATTTACGATATGTTTACAAATTATATGTTATCTTTATGGTAGTGGTTACAGAGGCAGTCAACTTCACCGGCGTCGGTGATAACATTTGATTACGAAATCCTTTCTAAATAAACTCCTAAATACTTTTAGAAATAACTATTTAACTACAATAACCTGTGTCAACATCACGCATTATTTTATACCAGTAGTGATTGATTGGTTGACAATACGTACAAAGACGCCTGAATACCCGAAGAGGTAGGCAGAGGTATCACAATGCAGATGTTTGTAAGAATCGACGGATGGATGGATAGATGTTGAATGTTGTAACGACTGAATGGCCGTGGCTGAGATTTTTGTACAGGGATAGATGAACTTTAATTCCAGAATAAGTATGGATTTCAACTCAAAAGCAAAATCTATCCCATTCTAAGTCACTCGCAAACTAGCAGCCTGTGAACTTACTCCGGTCATGTCATCAAGACTGCAAATGCAGACCCGCGTAAACTATGTATACAACAAGGTAAAATTTACTTTAAAAAGAATTATTTACGCGGGCATTACAATTCTATATCGTATGCTAGATTTAAATGTTTATATTAAAATGATTTCACGTAACGAATAACGTTAAAGTAATAGCACGTTTGCTTTAGACTCGCTTCATTGCTACTACATATCAAGAGGCACGACAGACTGCAACTACGTAGGGATATCTTTATAAAGACCACTGATATACCACACATTTTATATGGAAGTAATAGCACAGGGCGGAAACTCTATACAAATGATTCGCTTTCAGTTCTCTCACCTACACTATATAACACGTTATGTTTATACAGAGCTTTAATGTGTGTGACCACTTAAGGCACAGTATATACTAAGGTAAAGCAAAGGTTCCCTCAAAATATCCTCCAACTATATGATAGCTGTAGTGTATGTGTGCAGAGGTAATACTATTTAATTATCTTCAGGGAATAGCATGGGTGATGTCGGACCCCAAGCCCCCGAGTCAAACTCACCTATAAGTAGATACCCGCTGACTGAAGGGGCAGGGCTGATAGCATAGAGAAGGCTACCAAAACAATACTGGCTGTAATAGGCTCACTGGCAAGGAGTTGTTGATAACAATTCATAGGTACCTACTGTTAATAAGCCGCCTGTAGCTAGATTGTACTGTATCTAGATTCGGCTTTGTTTCTTAATCCTCCACACGGGTAAGTTGGTACACTTGGTACCTACAGTCTACTATACCTTTTATTATGTGTACATTGAAAAAAAAGTATTCTTCCCACCAGTTTATAAATGAATATGCCATAAATTAGCACTGATCTCTGTAATAATGATCGTGGCCTTAGCAGCGATCGCGGTCGTATAATAAATACAACATTGAGATAGTGCGGATAATTCTTCGCTTTGATATGCATACTGGAGATCATGGATACTAGAACACCCTTTTCATTAATTTGACCTAAGTAGCACGTAGTACCATAGTGTAAAATATTCTTTTACATTTTTACATAATGGATCTTGAATTTAAAATTTTGAGTTGTGTATTTTGGGTTTTGTACTTTTCATTCTGGGTTTCGTATTCCCTATTTCCAGATTTCGAGATTTTCAGATTTTCAGATTTTCAGATTTCCAGATATCCAGATTTCCAGATTTCCAGATTTCCAAGTTTCCATATTTCCAGATTTCCAGATTCCAGATTCCAGATTTCCAGATATCCAGAGATATATAGAGAGAGACTTGGATAACAATTCTTAGACGGAGATTCATCCGTCACCAAGCGAGCTTGACATTCATCAGAACATAACATTTTAATCCAATATTGACGCGCCGGCAAATATGACGATGAAGTATTATGTTAGGAGAGTACTTAGATAAAATAATCATCCAACAAATATAGTAAAACAGGTAGGTATAGCTTATATTCAATGAAGCAGCACTGAGGCGGTTCCTCGCGCCCCACCTGAGATGTTTGCGTCGAATACTGTTCTCACCCTTGAGCTTTGGGATGATTCTGCAAGGTACCTACTAGACGCACTAGACGCTATGCAAAGACTTGATATCAGAATTTGCGCCGACTATACGACCGGATCTTCGATTTAAAGCAAGTCAGTTTTAAGACAGACGTGTCTCTAATTTGCTATCAGCCTTACTATGTTATTTATGAAGATCTGTTCACGGGATGAAGATCCCGCTAATCTCGTCAAGACTGCTTGGCAGCAGGCCTGCTAATGGGTCTGAAGCATGCCTAGTGTTAAAAGGGAAACACAGTGTTTGACTCGCTCATTACTAACAATCTAGATAGCAGGGACCAGTAGTTTACATGCTTTCCAAGCCATTAAATTTTTCGAAAATCTATGTGCTATTGTTTACATAATACTGAGCCAGCAGGGTTTAACGGTGCCATTAGTTATCGAAATAAAACCCCTCACCAATCCGCCCGCATTCCTAGTAAGGTTAACAATACCCCTAGAAATTTATTGTTTTATAACACCAGCAATGGACTAAGGCTGTCTCAAGACAATATTAACGAAATTCATGAAACTGCGAAAGTGTCTTACAGTCAAAACTATTAAACGGTGCACGCCCACGTCCGATTAATGTTTGCGCCAGAAATCGTATCAATCATATTTTCGTTATAAAGTAAGTGTCAGTCATAAGACAGTTATATCTCTATTAAGGCGAGGGTTAACAAAGTTTGCGAAAAAGAGGTGCAAATAAAGACGTCCTTCTCGGTATCAGTATATGAAAAATGCCAGCCAAAAGTAGATTTGAAATCTACAAGATGTGCTCCAGAAAATGGTTTCATCAGAAATTGTGTATTTATTATAAATAACTAGTAAAACATCATTGAAATAGCCCACAATGTTTCAGAAGAAGCCGTTTTATGACGTCTATTTATTCATTAATGATAATAAAATTTATATCAAGGACTAAAGAAAACATAGACCTCTAACATGGTTTTCTTCAATTTTGAATAAGTATAAGTTTTAACTAATTATAACTGATAATGTATTCAAAGAATACATCACATTGCTTGCTTCCCCGCGCTCGCCCGTAAATCTAGTGCGGGGGGAGTCGTGTTGCTAGACGGACGTGTGTCGCTCTGGTCTGCAAAATATTCTCGTAAAATGTTATATTTTCATTCATGTACAGAGTAATGCGTGTAACAGAGCCAGAGCCCGAGATACACAATGCATACTGCATTACATGAGAATAAAATGCATTTCGACTTATTTTTTGTATTGTTTTATTAAATTACTTCGATAGGTAGTCATGCTTATATTGTAAGCGGTACTTAATCATTTCAATATAAATAAATGAAGAAATATTTGTGGACATTCGCACACAACTGAAGCTATTATAACCTTGTGCTAAGGGATATAGACAACTGATGAAAATACTTATATTACAGTAATTATTAACACACTGCTTTTTTGAGACACTGCTCTTAACCTAAGCTGAAAGAATTGACTCTTTCAGCTTACCATCTACCGGCAACTTGGTTAAGGTAATAAAGTGAGTGCCCGCCGAGTTTCTTGCTAGTCTATATCTATACATACAATAAAACTGTTGAGGGTCGAGAGTCTGTACATGGAAGATATTTTGAAAATTTTGGTTGTAGGGCATTTTCTAATCGATACTGAAGCCGAAAATGGCATTTAAAAATTCCGTGTCTGTCTCTCCGTCTGTCTGTCTTTTTTTTATATACTACTTAGGTGGCAGACAAGCTTACGGCCCACCGGAAGGTTAGTAACCGTAGCTTATAGACGTTTGCAACACCAGAGGCGCTACACACGCGCTGCCGCCCCGGGTACAGGCTGTGACGACCCACAGTTGAAATTTTTCAAGCCGCCCATGAGGCCTTCAACTTGGCTTAACGACTGTCATTTTACTGACAACCGGGACCAATGGTTTATCGTGCCTTCCGAAGCACGGAAACGCTCGTAAATAAATGTCACAAAGTGGTCCACGTGGTGGTCATCCATCCATATCCGGCCATAGTAAATGTTGCTTACTGCAGTGATCATTTACAGAACACTGAGTCCGCGGAGCCACGAGCGCTTTGAAATGGCTGTATCCCGAATAAGTATCACGCCGAAACTACTGAATCAATTTGAATGAAACTTTGAACAATCAGAGCTTATAATTCGAGAAAGGTTCTTGGATACTTTTGATCCCGATATTCTGCGAGCTTCCTTTGGGAGAGGGGATGAAAGACAATATATGGTTTTTTAGTTGTAATTTCACAATGCGTAGTCCGATTCCAATTTTTATTCAGTGTTTAACGGTAGTACTTTAAGGATTATGTCACACAAGTTTCAGTGCTGAGGGTTTTGTAGTTCAGGAATTAGAGATATCTCAACTTTCTTAAAACCAATTCAAGGGTTCCTTTGAATGTGACGGTAAATCTAAACGGGCGTGTTAGCTGAATCATTAAAGAGCTTAATGATTAAGCATATTGTAAAATAATTTAGTCCACGCCGAAGGCGGGGACTGAATTGTTTTAGAATAGACTTAATCTTTAAGCTCTTTTATGATTAAGCAAACAGGGCAGTTTCACCGACCGTTTGATGAGACTGATGAAGAAATACCTCCCGTGTCATACACCTTATGCGTCGTAAACGAAGTTGTGAGGGTCAGCTAGTTACATACATACATACATAATTATGGTCACGCCGTTATCCCCGAAGAGGTAGGCAGAGGCATATTATTATATCCCCACATTTCACCTTTTTAGAATTTGTCCCACGTAATAGGTGGTGAGCCGTATTGCCGTGTTTAGATAGACCAAATAGGCCTTCAACTCGGCTCAACGACTGCCATTTTACGGGCAACCAGAACCAACTGCTTAACGTGCCTTCCGAAGCACGGAAACGCTCAAATAACTGTCACAAAGTGGTCACATGGATGGTCACACATCCAAGGACTGGCCATAGTGAAAGTTGCTTACTAAAATGATCATTTACAGAACACCGAGTCCGCAATGCCACGAGCGCTTTTTATTTATTTTCTAGCTGACCCTCGCAACTGCGTTTACGACGCTTACGTACGTACATATTTTTGTTTGTTTGTAATAATAAAATGAAATGAAATTTAGTTTTTCAAAAGGAATTAAATTTTAAGGCGGGTGGAAGACCCCTTTTGTCTGGATTTGTAATAATTTAAGTACAAAACAATGAATATATGAACATTCGTCAAATTTGTGAATTCGTCACATTCAATTTACGTAATTATTAATAAAAATTTTTGTAGTGTATTTTATATGCAAAAATCGAAATACAAACATTTGTTTTTTAATTTACTTTTAGCCTCTCCCTATAAAATAGAGTGCAGAGGGGCTTATGGCGAGACTTTATCTGTAGTTTGTGACTCTGTTGCATTAAACTACGTCACTAGGTCATCTGCTCAAAGTTTGAAATAAAACAAAAATGACAACTTCAATTGGATTTAACTTTCACAATAAATGTTTTAGAGAGGGGCAGTCGGGTGAGACTTTCTTGTTCATTTGGTGAAGCGAGGAACGCATTTCCGCTACTATTTTCTTCTTGTTCCGTGGTTCTTTTACTCTGATGTCTCTGTAGTTGCGCTACTCTATGTTGGCGAGTCATATCACCCATATGCTCAAGGTCGTTAGCCCTGTGCCTAGCCTTAATAGACAAAATTTTGTATTTCTTACGTTAAATTCGTTGGTTCTTACATTATTTGTACAGTTTGATATCATTTGCACGATCTACTCGTCGTTGTCGTTTCGTGACAACTAAGGGGGCCAAATCTGTGTGAAAATTATTTTTGCAAGTATCTACGTAATGCATTATTTTAATATTTCCTTACAATATTTTTTAATGTTCACGTGTCTCACAACGTGTTAGATACAAAAAATATTTTTTCCAACAAAATACATTTAAAATCGTAAAAATAAAAAAAAATATAAAATCATCATACATCTACATATTATTATCTTCCTACTCGTAAGAAGAATTTTTAATGGACTTGACCAGCAGCCCACCTACATAATGATAGGCGGTTGGCGCTTTAAATACTATTCTAGGTTCTGATTTTTAACTTTTTATTTTTTTTTCTACTAGGGGTTGTCATTGGTGGGGCAAAGTGTACCCTGTTCTATGGATGCTGGTGTTCTTAGCGGGAGCGCCCCTTTCTCGAATCGCATCGCATCCTGTCTACTGTAGGGTGGACTCTCTAGTGTTCAGTCCAGACAGAACAGATTGAGATTGTAGAATCAAGTTATATAGGAAAGCAAAAATGTTCTAGGGTATTTTTTTAACGTGAGGAAAGTCCTACATGGACCGATGCTAGGCCGGACTTCTGCCGACGAAAAACCACACGTTTCGTACCTAATGGAAGGATGACCCCAGGATTCCCAACAGACCTTGGTTACCACTGCGGCCTCATCTAGGGGGGTTGGGGGATTTCCCGCGTATTTGAGGGGTTGTTCGGGTTGCACGGTGAGCAGTTCCTTCAAAATGTTCTACGCTATACATAAACCTTCAACTAGACTAGACGTTAAGAAACTCTGACTTTGTCTACACTTTGCAAAATCTGAAGTAATAATCAAGGTTTTATCTTCTAAGAGTGTTTGATATTTAGTTTATCAAGAACTCTTGCTTTGCGTATTCTCCTATAGTCTGTCCAACCGTTAATTTTACTTTAATGGTTTTTATAATGGTTTATATTTTAATAGTTTCTTTAATGGGTTATAATTAACTTAGATAAATATGATTAGGCACTTTATATTATATTTCTTTTACCGCGTATTTCTAAGTTCCCTTTTACGAATAATGGAACAGTTACGTTCTCAGGCATTTGTCAAAAGTAAAATAGACGGTCGTTTGCTGATGAAAATATGGTCATTTGCGTGTCGGGTCATTTGCATTTCTTTCGTCTGCTGATGAAAATATGGTCATTTGCGTGTCGGGTCATTTGCGTTTCTGGTCATATGCGTCGAAAAGTATGACCCTTATATTGCATCGGGTATTTAAAAAGTGGGTATTTAAAGATCAGATCTGTGTCCAGATCTGATCTGATGATTCAGAATTTGTACCGCATCTAACTTAACATAGTGGAATGCAGTACAGAATTGAGAATTGAAACATGAGTGTAAAAAATGACTGTAAATGTACAAATGCTTTGTCGACGCGTCACCATCAAGTCTCGTGTCAAGGAAGAAAAAACACTATTTATATAGCAGTCTTTTGCGTACTGTAGTGAGTTATAGCTATAGCAGTCGTTAAAGCAAGCATACTGTGTTCAACAGCGTGAAATAACCATTCATTTGAAATTAAAAACATCAATACGTCGAGTTCAAGGTTTTATTCGAATGAAATAACGATGACTGCAAGCGAAGCGGTGAGGTAGATTGACGATAGGTATATCACGAAACTACTGTATCCGATAGAGCACAGACAGAGGGGCCTATCTATCACTATCCTTGGACATGCTTCCGAGAGGTTGCTCGGGACTCCCGGTTGTAGGGAGTCGAGAATAATATTCAGGTATTCCGCAAAAAAGAATACCCACTAAGGTTACGCTGGAGATAGAGAGAGTTTAGCATTGGAGGCAGTCGTAGACTCAAGACTCAAAGTATGAATGATCATTTTACTTGCTACCAGAAAAAAAAAATTCAATAAAAATGAAATCGACTTCAAAGAAATCCTGAAAAATAAAATTTACTTAGCACAAAGTAACATGTATTTTAATTTATCTGATTTTTTATTCAATATCATATTGAAGTCGGCGCCAAGTAAATTCATAGGTTTAGGTAGGTATTATTCATGTAACCAACTTCAATATTATATTGAATAAAATCTGATAAATCAAAATATATGTTACTTTGTGCTAAGTAAATTTTATTTTTCAGGATTTCTTTGAAGACGGTTGTATTTTTTATTGAAAATTTTTTTTCATTATTTTAAGTGACGGGTGAACGGAAAAATATATTTATTCAGGGGAAAGTTCTCATCAATACAAATTAATAAAGCCCCAACACAAGGTTACTGCTGTAAATCGTTAAGGAATTCCCTCGAATCTCTTTTGGTTCCATCATCAGATCGACTCCAGACCTTCATTAATGGTAGTACATTAAAGCACTGAATTAAAAAGTTAACAAACGCACTAGTTGTCCCTATAATTTTCGGTGGTTGCCCTCGATTTCTCCAGGATCCCATCATCAGATCCTAACCTGGTTAAAATGGGTCCATCTCAGAAGTAAACCCTTTTCAACAAAAAAAATAATAAATGCGTCTATAATTGACGGAAATATCGGTGAACATACATAAAACATTGACTTTTCTCTTTTTTTTGAAGTTGGATCTATCAATCTAGGTGTAAAGTGCTCATCAATACAAATCAATCAAGCCCAAACACAAGATAACTGCTAGAAATTGTTAAGGAATGCCCTCGACTGTCTTTCGACTCTATCATCAGATCGACGCCAGACCTTCATTAAAGTGTAGAACATTAAAGCACTTAATTAAAAAGTTAACAAGCGCACTAGTTGTTCCTACAATTGTCGGTGGTTGCCTTCGTTTTCTCCTGGATCCCTTCATCAGATCCTGACCTGGTGAAAATGGGACCACCTCAAAAGTAACCCCTATTCAACAAAAAAAAACTTTTGAAATCCGTCTATAATTGACGGAACCGCCTCTTCCGACCAGTCTCGCAAACTGGAAAAATCGACCGTGTCCTCCGATCAGTCGGACGAAACGGAAAAAATAGTCCGCGTCCTCCGATCAGTCGAACGAAACGGAAAAAATAGTCCGCGTCCTCCGATCAGTCAAACGAAACGGAAAAAATAGTCCGCGTCCTCCGATCAGTCGGACGAAACGGAAAAAATTGTCCACGTCTTCCGATCAGTCGGACGAAGCAATCGGGCCACGCGGTCAGGGGGGAATTATCCCCCCGCTTAACATACATAAAAAAAATACATACAGACGAATTGAGAACCTCCTCCTTTTTTTGATGTCGGTTAAAAAGAACATTGCTTAGCGAAAATGTAAAATGAAATGCAAGGGGAAATTTTGAACAGAATCCTCTTTTTAATATACTTAACTTTACTAAGCACGTGGTTCTGCTACTATACGATTGTCATTAAGTTTAATTTGTATTGTATGAATATTTAAAAACACTCTCATTACCATCACAAAGAAGGGCGAAGTTGCTGCTGCCACATTTCAAATACTTTCTTTGCCCGAAATACCGGCAGCAAAAGAAGAAAATAAGTTTCGACTTAAAGTTGGAGTACCTACATGGGAGAAACAAAAACTTATTATGGTAACACGATAACAAAGAAGCCAACCTCACAGCTAGAGGTAAAACAACTGTGAACGGACTATAGCGCCTCTGCAGGCCTAAAAGGGCAACATTGTATGTTTCATGATATGAAACATACAATTCATATAATTTGTAATACAGAACATACAAATACAAAGCATACCAATCATTTTGCGTTTCATAATATGAAACATACAATTCATATAATTTGAAATACAGAACTTACAAAGCATACCAAACATTTTACGTTTCATAATATGAAACATACAATGTTGCCTTTTTAGGCCCTCTGGTGTTGCAAACAATCATCCGGTGGGCCGTAAGTCTCTGCATACCCCTTTGGGTATGGGAATAGGCGCGATTGTATGCATGTCAACAATTCTTGCCAAACGACAGCTATCTTTTTAAATCAACTCAACAGTAAACAGACTTATTATAATTACTACATTGTCTTTGGTAAGCTTTGACTTTGGTCTCTTGAGAATTCTGGGGTTATTTTTCCGAGGACTTTCCCGGGGCTCCCAATGTAGGCCTTAGGTAGGGAACGTGTAGTTTTTAGTCTGTAGGAGTCCGGCATAGAATCCATGTACGATTTTCCTCACTTTAATAAAAAAAACCTTGACTTTGAACAGGCGTAGGCTTATTTCATTCTTTCCGCGGCCGTAAGTGAAGCGAATCACTATAACACGCTTAGGCCGTCATGAGATGGCCTTGACATTATCGACGGGGGCTTTTGTATTAATGTTTGATCCATATTTTCTTACTAGCTGAGCCCGCAACTTCGTTTACGTCACATAAGGTGTATGAAAGGAAAGGTATTTCTTCATCAGAGTCATCAAGCAGCGTCTGAAACTGCCCTGTTTGCTTAATCATAAAAGAGCTTAATGATTAAGTCAACACGCCAGTTTAGGTTCACTCACATTCAAAGAAACCCCTACAATTAAAAGCGTGATTGACTGATTCTTAAAAGTGTTATAACTTTTTTATTTCTAAACCGATTTACATAAAACAAACGCAAAATGTTAACTGGAGCAGACCTCAACACAATAAAAAAACCGCATTGCAATCGGTTGAGCGGTTACTGAGATTAGCGTGCACAACCGTACAGACAAACAGATATACAGACATACAGACAAACAGACAAACAGACAAAAATTCTAAAAATCATTGTTTTGGGTTCTATTGCGTTCATAAAGCCCCCCTATAATATTTTTTCTTATTTATCTTCCATGTACAGACAGCGACCTGTTACGATTTTATTATATGTATTGATTGATTTTCTTATATTACCTATAAAAACAGTATAACTAGTAAATTAAGTTAGATACAAATTACTTATTAGCCTTAAACTTATATAATGGCTAGATTGTAATTAATTATTAAGAACGTTGTTCTTTATAATAAGGAAAAAAAAATTACTTATAGAGTTCTTCGAAGATGGGAAGATCTCTAGGCATGAAGATGTAGGTATATTCCTAGACTGTGAATTTGAGTCTGTTAAATGCCTCTCCGGCTTGTTATCATGACTTTCCTACAGGCACAACTGAATAATTATGAATAACAAGCAGTAAGCAATTGAAAACATTACCCACTCGGAAAAGACACTTGTTTCCGCTCATCACTATCACTTTTTCACTTTTTGCAACTACGGAAGTCGAAATAAAAATTGGACTAAAATAGAATGTCGTAATTAAAGGGCGACCTTGAAACTTTTGATCACTTACTTCTTTGAATAAACATTTACAATGTTTAAAATAAGACAGACTTCCTAAGAATAAGGATTTAGAAGTAGGTTTAGCTACTAAGTATAATTTTTCATTTATTGTAGAAATACATAGGTAAGTAGTAGGTAATTAATTTGTATTATAAAGAGGGATGATTTATGAATTTGGAAGAAAATTATAATGGCCTTGTGGGTGTGGGAACTTTATTAAGGGGTCTTTACACATTCATTTGAAGTAACAAAATAGATAAAATCGAACTGAAAAACATTCTAATAGCAACCGCAACAGTGTATTTTTTAAAACGCTTTTGTTAGTTACATTATCAGTTATAGTACATAGTACATTGTTAGTTACATACACGACGACCTAATATCATCGTGTATGTAACTACTGTTCTAAGCTGACAACGAAAACACCAAGCAATACAGACGCACTGGCGGAGATGGAGATGATGCAGGCTCATCTGCCAACTTGAAATAAACAAATAAAATGTTAATAATATTTCGTTTTCAAGGACTAAAAAGTTTAAAATAATTTAATTGTTTAAAAAACACTAGAAAAATACGCTTTTATAAATGCACGTAAAAACCAAAAGTAAATTGTGGATCGTTCAAGTTGTCCCTATTTCTGGGCTGTAGTGTAAACTATGTGCTTTTAACTATAATATTTGATTGTAAAAGCGTGAGGCGCTGGAACAGGAAAGACTTTCTTGTAAACAAATACTAATACTAGCCAGGAAAGACTTTCTTGTAAACAAATACTAATACTAGCTTCCTGGCGGAAGCTGCATGAGGTCTTGTCAGGTTAAGGTGAAGGTAATATTTACATACAGACGGACGGCACAATATCAATAAACTTAATTATTTAGAATACAAAAAACCCGACTGCCAAGTAAACATACAATTGAAAATCAAAAAACAAGCTCTACATTTCTTTTGTGATTTTCTTTAGTTACTTACCGTTTTACATACATAGGTACGTTATCTCGAAAAACATTACCCTCCTGTCTTCGGCAGTTCGGGTAAAAACAGGGTCACGTTTGTACCCTTTGGGTACGGAATCCTAAAAATGACAGTTCTATAAAACATAAATAACGTAAGGCCAGAAGTTTTTAATCGCGACTTTATGTAATAATGGATATTAATAAAGACTACAAAGGATATTTTATTCCAATAAACACCAAGGTTGATGAATTCTGAAGGGAATAAAGAAAATATTATTATACTTAAAACTATTTTATTACTTATTTCCTTACAAAAATTTGCATTTACAACAAAATAAGAATCATTTGTTTTAAATTAAAGACCCTCTAATAGTTTGTGTAGGTATAAAGATTTTTTTATTAGCCAAAAACAAAACCCGTAGCACTCGGGCAGTATCGACAGAAGTAAAATTGGCACAATTAATTGAGTGTGGAGTTTTAGGGATATCTAGTCTTTTATCCAAATCGGAATTGGCATTTGCAACTGGAATCGCAACCGGAATCAGAATCTGAATTAAAATTGACATCTCCACGTTCTCGAATAACACGAACGCGAGCCGGTAACAGTTTCGAGGTGACAACGGCAATGTTACAAGGTGTTGGCACAGTATATATATGATACAGTGGTGTTGGTAACTGACGTGGCATCTACATGATTTCACTTTAAAAATGTAATTTTGTATAAGATAAAAAGGTACACTGCCATCTACCGCATTTAGAATTAAGCCTGATACAGCCTGAGTTCGTTCCCCCAACTCTACAATGATTTTTTTTTATTATTGTAAAGGATCCCACTATAGAACGACGTTCACCGAGCTGGTTAATGGATGAAAAGTATTTTATAGTCAATAAATAAATTGCAAATGGGTTGCCCAAAAAAATTCCGTCCAGAATATGTGGAAAACGCTGTTGGTTGCACATTAGACTAAGAAAATTGTGTAACTATAAATAAATCTTACTAATAGATATTATAAATGTGAGTGTTTGCGAGTGTGGATGTTTGTTACTTTTTCACGCTCAAACGGATGAACGGATCGGGCTGAAATTTGGTACACAGATACATTGAATACCTACTGGAATAACACATAGGCTACTTTTTATCCCGGGAATAAGTTCCCACGGGAAGGGACCATTTTTTCGCGGACAAAGCTGCGGGCATCAGCTAGTATAGAATAAAAAACTTTAAAAGCACGAGTGAGCTACCTACAGTTGCTAAAAAAATTGATTCTATGAAATTTATCTAAATATCGTTCTGTATTATGTCTCTGTATAAAATGGTGACAAAATTACACCAAACGACCGATGAGATCACCAAAAAATCACATCGTTTTTAGGGTTCCGTACCCAAAGGGTAAAAACGGAACAAATGAACTAAGACTTCGCTGTATGTCTTTCTGTTTCTATCTCATACACCGTGATTAAAGACAGTTGAACTATTCACAGAGTATGTTTTCTGATGTCGCTTTAGTAATAAATTCTGAAAACAGAATAAAATAGATTATGGATGACGCTGACACTCGCTGCTTCGCCCGCGTGAAATTTAGTACCCGTTCCTGCTTCCCGTGGGAACATATTCACGGGATGAAAAGTAGCCTATGTGTTATTCCAGACTATAAGCTATCTCTGTATCCGTTCAGCCGTTAGAGCGAGATTGGGTAACAAACATCTTAACATCCAAACATCTTCACAAACTTTCACATTTATAATAGGAAAGTAGGATTTACTCTCTCATACAATACAAGTTATATTTGCCGTTTTGTCTAAATAATGATACTGAACCCCTCGTGTGCAAGACCGAACGTTCTTGGGCGGTTTTTTAGACGTACAGCTCGTAGTAACTATTATATAATCTGTGGTTTTACCGCCGATATATGTACTGGCAATTTGGCAGGTATTTATTTTCACATTTAGACATTGTGCTTTTTATGCCCAAATATCACTGTAATAAAGGCACAGTAAATAGTTAACCGCTGACGTGTATTCCGATATGAATAAGCGTTATTTAAGGTATCTAATCTAAGATACCAACAAAGAAAAATGTTGAGGATCCAGGCCTAGTTATACGCAAATTAAATAATAATAATGATTACCTATTTTATTACTGTAAATTGTCATATAGCATTTATTTTATGCTCGCATTGCGTCCTGCACTCCCCGCAATATTTGAGCCAGGAGAAGGTATGTCAATTTGGGCCCCAAAGCTGCTATTGCAAATTTTAATTATGTCAGAACATAATCATAATCGTCGCTCAATATAAATCCAACATATATCCCATTGTAGGCTATACCTAATAGGTACAATGTTATAGTTCTCATAGCTGTTGAGCTACGAATGCGTGGACTGGAATTTCAATTTAATTTTGCAAATATGGGTACAAAAAGGTGTTATAATAAAGCATCAATAGATAAATCACAACCTCATTCCACCCTAATTGGCGAATGTAATATGTTTTGTTTAAGAACTTGCTGTTTCTAAATATGAGACAGGCGATGTTTCACCAGTAAACAAGAATCGGACCGCTGAACTTCACAAAAGAAATAGCGGAGCTGGGCTCCTGAAAGTCTCCGCAGTTCCCGACATCACCTTCCAGGTTGCACCGGTCTTGTCTAAGACCAAAATCTTCGGGGCTAGTAGGAGATCTTACAAAACATAAACACGATTATGCATGATATCTACGTCAGTTGCAAGGAAAAATGAAAATTAAATCCCTCAGATCTGTGTACAACCTACTAAGCGAAAACCTTCACTGCGCATTACTTAGCATTTTATGATACTGAATTATGTATTGTATTAAAACTCGGTAAATAGGTAGTTTTATTTAAGTGCCGCCATAATAATTATTAATTGATATAATAAACCTGCTCTAGCAATAACCGTCTATATTATAAGGTGCTTCAGGAGCCACAAGGTTGCACAATACATGGCTTCGTCGAGGTTCGCCCAGATAATACGTTTGAAAAACCTTTTAAATTGTATAAAAAAGTTAAGTATCAATTGAAAGCATTGGATTTATATCCACATATCCAGAACTATGAGGAAGAATAAATTATAAGTAATAAAATTATTAACTAGGTAGGTAGGTACGTAACTGAAATTATCAAAAGATGAGGTGGTTAGAGTTTCGCTACTGCCGCGATCTTCAGGACCCAAGCGGTTGGCTTGGGTCCCGAAGATCGCGGCAGTACCGAAACACCTGCAAGCAGTGCGCCTGCTGACTAAGGCAATCAAATATCAGCTGACAGTTAATTTTTAGGATTCCGTAGGTACCCAATTGGTAAAAATGGGACCCAACAAAATTCTTTCAAGAAAATTGCACGGACGGATTGGGTAGTTCCTACTAACGAAGTTTTCGCAATACTAACATTTATAGAATTTCTTGCTCCCTTAAAACTACTACTTAATGTAATCTAAATATTCAATCATTCAAATCAGTAAAGCTCTATAATTAGATACACACATATTATGTAGATACTATATGTGTTCTAACATTAACATCTTACTAATATTATAAATGCGAAAGTTTGTGAGTGTGGATGTTTGTTACTCTTTCACGCTCAAACGGCTGAACGGATCTGGCTGAAATTTGGTACATAGATGCATTATGGTCTGGAATAACACATAGGCTACTTTTTATCCCGGGAATAAGTTCCCACGGGAACAAATTTTCCGCGGGCGAAGCTGCGGGCATCAGCTAGTAATTAATAATACTACATAATAAATAACCAGTGTTAACCGGCGACCGGCACTGAAACCAACTCAGGCTATCACAATATTATTATACCAGTTACGAGATTATCTTGGGAAAGTTTTAGTAATGGTCCAAGCCGTTAAAATTGCAGTTGCGGTCATGCACCACAATATTTTTCCTCTGATATACTAATATATTATGAATTCGTCACAACATGGAAATTAACTACCGACTAATGCGCATTTAATAGCTGACTAATTTGTCGTAAGTACTAGGTTTGCGCATCCCTAATTCGTCTGAACGAAATAGAGATAGAAAGGCGGTCGGATCGTCCGCTCGGCGGTGCCGGCGTCCCCACAAGAATTTATTTATTTATTTATTTATTTAGACTTTATGCACAGAAATAGTACATTGGCGGACTTAATGCCAAAGGCATTCTCTACCAGTCAACCATAAGGTGGCGCAGAGCTATATATGAGGTAGGCGCATTTAATAAAGGTCATCGATATATTTAAACTTCACTAACAAGAAAATAATATAAAACATATCAATATTATAAACTAATTGTATACCTTAATAATATACATACTTATATAATATGTATAATATACATACTTATAAAAAAGATTCCACTACATAATATTATAGATATATGAATACATACACAATTAAATACATAATATAAACATAAATAGAATGGTAAAATAAAATAAATACGAATAATAAATTGTTCCACTTAATTTTCCGCAACTGACAAAAGCAACTGCCACACTCTGGCCTTAAAAATATTACGGCTGTTTGACTGTCTCACCTCGACGGGAAGCGCGTTCCAAAGAAGAACAGATTGGACTAAAAACGAAGAACCTACAAAATCTGTGGTATGAGAAGGACATAGGAGAAGTTTATTGTCAGAGGAACGCAGACTTCTATCGTGGTTTGACGATAAGAATTGGAAAGAAGAAGTCAAGTAAGTCGGAGAAGTAGGAGAATTAAGAATGTTGTAAAGAGTAGTAAGTGCTCGTAACTTACGGCGATGACGGATATTCAACCAATTAAGTTGGGAACGGAATGAAGACACATGGTCATATTTTCGAAGATTGAAAACGAATCGAATGCAGTTATTAAGAAGGCGATCAAATTTATTAAGAAGGTCTGCATTCAGGTCATAGTAACACACATCACCATAGTCGATCTGAGGAAATATTAAAGTTTGAGCACAGATTACTAAATAGTGAGCCAACGTGGCCTTTATATTCGTAGGCAGAAAGTTTTTCAAACAATACAGCGCTCGAAGTGTACCAGTTACTTTCTGGCTAACGTGTGCGGCCTGTGCCCGCCAGTCGAGGTTTGAGTCGATTATGAGGCCAAGGTTCTTAACTGACTTACCAAAAGGTATAATAGTGCCGTTGAACATAATAGGCGGCAGAGTGTCCGCATCCAACTTGCCTGTTACCCATCTACTTCCCACAATAATGGCCTGACACTTAGATGGGTTTACCGTTAGCCCAAACCTGCATGACCAATCACTAAGATAGTCTAGATCCGCATTCACCATTCGAATTGCAGATGTTATGTCGTCCACGGGCGTCTGTGTGTACAGCTGCAAGTCATCAGCGTACAGATGATACGTACATTGAAAGTTAAAGGTAACGAGATTAATAAAAATTGAAAATAATAAGGGAGAAAGAATACCGCCTTGAGGGACACCAGAACCGACTACGCGCGGACTCGAAAAAGAATCATCAATGCGAACCGATTGCTGGCGACCCTGAAGATAAGTTAAAAAAAAATGCAATGCTTCTGTAGATATGTTTAGGTTTGCAAGGATAGCTAGTAGGATATTCCTAATTCGTACGGTTTAAGTACATTTTTGTACTACTAAGGAGGCAGACAAGAATATGATCTGATGAAATGTAATCACCGCAGCCTTTGGACATTTAATAAAATTGATAGCACATGTTATACAGTATGTTATGACAGACTGATTCTATTGATTACCTTAAACATACCTTCACAAAATAATAAAAAAGACTTACAATGAAGTGGCAAGTTTTTTTAATGTAATCGATTAAATAGGATTAAAGTTCGTTGACGACATTACAAATAAGAAATACTAATTTAGCCATTTGTGTCCTTAGAAAGATCATAAATATCATCTAGGTAGCTGAGCGTATATTAATCAATACATATAATAAAATCGTAACTGGTCGCTGTCTGTACATTGAAGATAAATAAGCAAAAATATTATAGGGGGCTTTATGAATGCAATAGAACCCAAAGCAATGATTTTTAGAATTTTTGTCTGTTTGTCTGTATATCTGTTTGTACAATGGTGCTTGCTATAGGAAATTTTATCCGGCAATACTGCAAGTAATTTCTCTTCTTGTCGGTACTCAGAGCTTTTGTAAATATATAAAAAAATTGAAGCTATTCATAGCTCGAAGAGTTTTTCAGTAAAATATTCGTGTAGCCAAAGATCTTTTACAAGCTTTAATTTAACGTGTGATGTACTTATGCAACTATGTTTTTCTTCAGACTGATTTCATGAACCAATTGCGCTGAAAATTTTCTTGACTTTTCAGAACTCAAATTTGATTCACAATATTCAAGGTTAGATCGGCGAATCTTGGAAATCCTAGGACGTGAATTACTATTTAGACTGCTTACTATTTTAGATGTGCTTACTTCATGCTTTTATTTGGCAAAGGAAACGCAAATAATGACAGTCTGCTAACAGGTGTCGACTGTTGACATTTTACCTGATTGCCTATCATTGTAGTTAACCATTTGGAATAATATTTACCTTTCTTATTAGGAGCCTAGCATCAAGTATGTTGTTGCGGTGTCGTCGCAAAGAAGCCATGTTAACATCCTAACATTAATACCTACTGATCGTAAACGAGTAAGGAGCCGTGGAAATTTTTCTCATCCATGATTAAATATACAAAAAACTCGATTTCTAAATAGAACTAGATATTTTTCCATGAGGTTGTTAAACAACAAATGATGACTCAGTTATTCCTACTAGATAGGTACAGGTTTTGGGTACTTATAATATTTTTATAGATAGTAGCAGTTTAATGTGCAAAAAAATTTAATTAAGTATAACGTCTTAGGCCACGGGGAAATACAATGTACAGAAATTAAGGTCGAACAGGATAATGAAGAGTGATCTTCAGATGATTTAATTTTCTTATTATTTGACATTTGTATCTATAGCATTGAATTTTGAAATTAGAAATTGTTGCACTGGAAAACATTATATTGAAATTATACTGTGACATAGTGTGGAATTTTAAGAAGTGACTTTGATACTTATGTGATTATTTTATGATACTTTTAGTATGTACCCAATTACTTGAATTAAATTTGCATGCCGAAATCATTAGGCGAAGTATGAAGAACATTGTTAAAAGTATATAATGTAAGATCTGTGTAAACCACCTATCATATTTCAAGCAAATTAATAAATCATCATTCATTCATTCATTTTGCCAAATCACCCTAAGTCATGTAGCGATACTACCATTTTTTACGTGATTAGGATTATTTATCCAGGGATGCTATGCCGGACTCTTACTGACTAGAAATCACACGTTTCCTACCTAATGCCTACGGTTGGGAGCCGCGGGTAAGCCCACGAAAGGATGACCCTAGGACTCCCAACGGATCTTGGCTACCACTGCGGCCTCACGTAAGCGTTACTACATATTCAAAAAAGTTTAAAGCAGACTGCTTAGCGGCCAAAAGAAAGTATATAAGTAATAAAATTATCAATAGTGTAGACAAAGTTAAATCTACTTGGAAAATAATTAACGCAGAAAGAGGCCAAGCAAAATCAAATGATAATAATTTTAAACTTAAAGCAAATGGTAACATCATTACAACAGATGCCGAAGTCGCTAACGAATTTGAACATTTTTTCTCTCGAATACCAGTAGATTTGACCAGAGCCCTAGGTTTTTCTACCCCAATAGCAGAATCCCTGTTAAAAGCAAATGTTCCTTGCTGTAATGAAATATTCAAATTCAGTAAAATTTGTATACACACTATCAAAAAAACTTTTAAATCTTTAAATATTAAGAAAACGGCTGACCTCTGGGGAATTTCTGTACATTTAGTTAATTCGTTAATTGAATTGGTTGCCCCTGAATTATCAATAATATTTAATAATTGTGTTGATAGTGGTGTGTTTCCTGACTTAATGAAGTTTAGTAAAATAACTCCTCTGTTTAAATCGGGTAGCATCTCGGATCCGTCCAATTTTCGTCCTATTTCTGTACTACCCACGTTTAGTAAAATCTTTGAAAAAGTAATGCTTAATCGAATGCAAAATCATTTTAATACAAATAAACTATTCCATACTAAACAATTCGGTTTCAATTTCGGATACGGATGCTGGAATCAAATTATTAGAGTGTATATATGAGGCCTGGGAGGAGTCGTATGATGCTTATGGTGTATTCTGCGACTTATCTAAGGCCTTTGATTGCGTCCAGCATCAGACTTTAATTCAAAAACTTGATCATTATGAGATCCAGGGGACGGCCTTGGATTTAATTAGTTCTTACCTAAGAGATAGAGTACAGAGAGTAGTTATAAATGGTAAACAGTCACATGGTTCTGCTGTAACAATGGGGGTGCCTCAGGGTTCAATTCTGGGACCTTTTCTATTTTTAGTGTACATAAATGATCTCCCTCACCTTATAAGAGACGATCACGAGGTAGTTTTGTTTGCTGATGACACATCTTTAATATTTAAAGTTGAACGTGGACAACGCAATCTTGACGAAGTAAACAATGCCCTCTCTAGGGTAGTCCACTGGTTTAACGCAAATAATTTATTGTTAAATGAAACTAAAACAAAATGTGTTAGATTCACCTTGCCAAATGTTAGGCTCGTTAACACCAGTATTAGGATTAGGGATGATCAAGTAGAATTGGTCGATGAAACTGTCTTTCTGGGCATAAAGTTAGACTCCAACTTGCAGTGGGGACCTCATATCAAGAAAGTCTCGGGCAGATTGAGCTCTGCAGCCTATGCCGTTAAAAAGATCCGACAACTGACAGACATTAGAACAGCGCGTCTTGTCTACTTTAGCTATCTCCACAGTGTCATGACCTATGGCATACTATGGGGTAACGCTGCCGACATCAAATGTATCTTTGTGTTGCAGAAAAGGGCTGTCCGGGCTATCTATGGCACTGTATACTGTAGTTTGACTCGGCCGGATTTTAGAACTAAATGCCTACAGCCGCGCGGTACGTAAGCATGCGATAGGGCTGCCCACTTACAGCATTTTAATAATATGTGCCTACTTTGACTTTCTATTTAGTATTGCGATTGTAAATATGTACATACATACATTCATATAGTCACGCCTTTATCCCTGAAGGTGTAGGCAGAGGCATAGTATACGCCCACATTTTACCTTATAGTTATACGTACGTGTAATAGATAGTGAGCCTAATGCAGTTGATTTTTAGGGTTCCGTACCCAAAGGGTAAAGAACGGGACCCTATTCATGAGACTTCGCTGTCCGTCTGTCTGTCTGTCTGTCTGTCCGTCAGGAGGCTGTATCTCATGAACGGTGACAGCTAGAGAGTTGAAATTTTCACAGATTATGTGTTTTTGTTGCCGCTATAACAACAAATACTGAAAACAAAAACATAATAATATTTAAGGGGGGCTTCCATACAACGAACGTGTTTTTTAGCGATTTTGTCTTATTTATTCGGTAATAATGTATCCTTCTCAATTTAAATACGTTAGTTAATTTGAACATTTCATCAAGGTCATTCATTCCCTTTACAACATTTAAATTAAATGAATACTTAAGGAGGTATAGCACAATCAAATGTTGCTCAAAGAAATTAATTTCGTGTCGCCATGATTGAACATTAAACGGGTCACATACTAACTTATTTTTCGATTTTCGTCGTAAATATTTGTTCTTTAAAAAGTGAACAACTTTTTCAGCAGATTACTTTAGGTAGGTGTAATATTTCAAAGATAGCTATTTCATAGGAAATAGTAAACAAATAGTCCATATTTTAGACTTTTCTCCAGTATAAGCAATTTACGTACAAACACACAATTTATGTTGTAGACGTAGATATCGTGTTTATAATGTCATCATTTAAATGTCATCAATATTCTGAAAAAGAAATTAAACATAGAGTTCACAAACTCTTTTTGAAATATATACTGTACCTACCGTAGAGGATCTATACAAGGATAGTTAATACTATAGAGCAACGCGAACTGTCTAAAGACGCGCGTTGTATAACACTATAGAGCAACGCGAACTGTCTGAAGACGCGCGTTGTATAACACTATAGAGCAACGCGAACTGTTTAAGGCGCGCGTTGCTCTGTGTTAATAGGTAATGAGGGCAACCAGTAGACGCTTGAAATACTCACAGAATATCGAGCAGTGTATTTTTATAAAAAAATAATAATTAAAACAAAATGGACCTTTACTGGGACATCCTTTCGAGAGCTTACCCGGGGCTCCCAACCGTAGGCTGTGGGCCGTAACGTGGGGTTTTTTAGTCGGTAGGAGTCCGGCATATCATCCATTAAGGATTTTCCATCTCGTTAAATAAAAAGAAAAAAGGGGGGCTCCCATGCAACAAATAGGTACGACTTTTTGTTGTTTTTTGGTACGGAACCCTCCGTGCGGGAGTCCGACTCGCACTTGGCCGGTTATTTTTAATCCGCCCACAAGGCCTTCAATTTGTATTAAGGATTGTTGTTTTACTGACAACCGGCTTTCATTTCGAGTAAATATGAACCTTTTTTATTTAAACAAAAAATACTTTGTGAGTAATAATATAATATCCCCGCAACGGCTGGCGACGGGGCGGCGCAGCGCCCGTTATCTACTAACTATTGAGTGAGACGGGTGTAGAAATTTGAAAACGAGTTAGCGGCGTAGACAATAATAATCGGCTCATCACATGTTTCGTCAGTGATAGAATCACGGAATTCTAGTCTTTATAATCATTGCGTTAAATTTTCGATTTACAAAATTAAAACAATTTTTCTATTTGAAAGTACTAGTCAGTCTCTAGTACACTAGTACTTTTCGTACATTGTCAAGTTGTGTTAAACTTTGGAAGTTCATATTTGTCTCTATGCGTGTAATAAAAATCAAAGGTAACAAAAATGCTGTCAATTTTTTTTTTATAAATAAATAAACATTCACGGACATTTCACACAACGCTATCTGATCCCAAAGTAAGCTAGGAATAACCTGCTTGTATTATGGGTATCAGACCACGGATATTAATACTAATACACTTTTTAAATACATACATATTATACATAGAAACAACCAGACTCTTGAGACAAACATTTATGGGTCACACAAATATTTGTCTCGGGTGGGAATCGAACCCACGACCTCCAGTACTATATTGGATCGCACCGTTCACTGACTGAAAAAGCACAAGTCTAGTTTTAAACACAAACATACCTACTTCATGTAACTACCTAGTTCACTCGTGTCAATCACTTTGTTTAACTTTAGTCAACTAGTAGTATAGTACCAATTAGTACTTAAGTAAAATCAATTTATAGTCTTACCTTTCGGACTTTCCAGGTAATCTAAAAAACGTTATCTCTGGATGCGTTATTGACGAATTCATGCAATCAAAACAAGCACAATAGACTCTAGTTGTATTTTTAGTAAATAAAACACGCGCGGTTACTATTTAAAAAACGACACACCGTCCATTCGTCTACTCGGCACAATCGCGACTGCGGACGCTGCTAGCGTGCTGAAAGGCCTGCCGAAAACGAGAATCGTAGGTATAGCTTGCGTTTCGTCCGTTTGTAGGGAGCTACAATACTGGTTAAACAACATATTTATACTGTGTCTATGGTATGGGGTTTCGGGAGTCATTAAGAGAAAAGTTTAAGGATATCAACATCCTTACTGTGTATTCACAGTACATATATGAAAACTTATTATATACTCATAAAAATAATAGTAAATTTATTAAAAATAGTGATATCCATAACCTAAACTTAAGAAATAAGAATAATTTGGATGTACCTAGGTTTAGGCTTAATAAAATAAGCAGTTCTTTTGCGGGCAATTGTATTCGAATGTACAATACATTGCCGACAGCCGTAACAGGTTTGTCAGTTAATAAATTTAAAAAACTAATAAAACTTAAATTGTGCCAGAAAGCTTATTATAGCATTAAAGACTTTCTAGAAGACAAGGCTGCCTGGCAGTGACACGAATTGCTCCTTTCTACATTTTAAAAAAATCTGTATTAGATACTAAGATGAATTAAGAGGGACCGGACTGAGTTTCTTGGGGTGTTCTTCTCAGTCTGTACCTTTTACGAACCCCCGGTAGAGTCACAAAAATTTTGACAAACCTAAATAATTTTTTAATAAATTTCAAAGGGAATAAATTTTATTTTATTTTATTTTATTTTTGATAAAAACTAAATTTTTAACCGACTTCAAAAAAAGGAGGAGGTTCTCAATTCGTCTGTATGTATTTTTTTTTATGTATGTCAAGCGATATTTCCGTCAATTATAGACGGATTTCAAATTTTTTCTTTTTGTTGAATAGGGGTTACTTCTGAGGTGGTCCCATTTTCACCAGGTCAGGATCTGATGAAGGGATCCAGGAGAAATCGAGGGCAACCACGGAAAATTGTAGGGACAACTAGTGCGCATGTTAACTTTTTAATTAAGTGCTTTAATGTTCTACATTTTAATGAAGGTCTGGCGCCGATCTGACGATAGAGTCGAAAGACAGTCGAGGGCATTCCTTAGCAGCTGTGTTTAACGATTGCGTTTTGGGTGGTGTGTTTCCTGATTTAATGAAACACAGTAAAGTTATACCTTTGTTCTAGGCCGGCAGTGCTTCTGATCTAGGTAATTTCAGACCTGTCTCAGTGTTGCCGACTTTGAGCAAGATATTTGAAAAATTAATACTTGAGCAGATGCTGACCTATTTTAACAGTCACAAATTATTTCATAATAAACAATTTGGCTTCACTAAAGACGTTCAACGACCGATGCTGGTGTAGATTTGTTGAAGAGTATTTATGAGGCCTGGGAAGATAAACATGATGCGCTTGGCGTGTTTTACGATTTGTCTAAGGCTTTTGATTGCGTCCAACATGAGACATTGATCAGGAAACTACATCACTACGGGATAAGGAACAAGGCTCTCGATCTTCTGACTTCATATATGAACAATAGAACTCAGAGGGTCGATGTCGGTGGCACACGTTCGGGGGGATCGGTGGTTACTATGGGCGTCCCGCAGGGTTCGATACTCGGACCATTTTTATTTTTAATTTATATTAATGACCTTCCCTATTACGTTGGGGACACTAACGGGATTGTTTTGTTTGCAGATGACACTTCCTTAATTTTCAAAATTAAAAGACAACTAGATGACTATGACGATGTTAACAATGCAATCCTAAAAGTAGTACATTGGTTTAACACTAATAATCTTAGCCTGAATGATAACAAAACTAAATGTATTTAACCTTGCCCAATGTAACACAGGCAGAAACCAATGTGCAACTTAATGGCCAAGAGTTAGAACTTGTGAAATCTACTGCGTTCTTAGGGTTGACGATCGATTCTGGATTGTAGTGGGGCCCACATATTGGAAAACTGGCTGGCAGATTAAGTTCAGCAGCATTTGCTGTCCAAAAGATTAGGCATTTGACTGATGTAGAAACAGCGCGAATAGTGTACTTCAGTTACTTCCACAGTGTAATGTCGTACGGTATGCTACTATGGGGCAATGCCGCAGATATAAATTCAATTTTTGTTTTACAAAAACGGGCCATAAGAGCCATATATAGATTAGGTCCAAAGGTCTCTCTGCGCGAAGAATAAAAATATTCTGACTGTGGCATCACAATATATTTTTGAAAATCTTATGTATGTTCAGAAAAAATTATCTACTTTTACTAAGTTAAGCGATAGACACAATGTGAACACCAGACATAAAAACAACCTTGCCGTTTATCATTGTAGACTGAACAAAGTCAGTAATTCTTTCCTGGGTAGCAGTATACGTTTTTACAACAGACTTCCAAGCGAACTTAAAAGCATGCCCCTAATTAAGTTTAAAAAGGTATAAAAAGTAAATTGTGCTGCAGGGGCTACTATACAATTGACGATTATTTGATTGATAAGGAAGCCTGGAAGTGATCTGCTTGCTCTACTGATGGAGTTTTAGTTTATAGTATCTACATATTGTAAATATGTAGTGCACAAAAAGAATAGCCCGCCGAGTTTCTTGCCAGTTCTTCTCAAGCGGGCCGCGTTCCGAACTGGTGGTACTATTTGCATTGTATTCATTGACGTGTCGCAAGTGCCTATGCAGGTATTAGGATTATGCGAAATAAATGTTTTTTGACTTTGACTTTGACAACTTACAGCAGTTATCTTGTGATTGGGCTTGATTGATTTGTATTGATGAGAACTTTACACCGAGATTGATAGATCAGACTTAAAAAAAAAAAGAAAGTTCTCAATGTTTTATGTATGTTCACCGATATTTCCGTCAATTATAGACGGATTTAATTTTTTTTTTTTTTTTTTGTTGAATAGGGTTTACTTCTGAGGTGGTCCCATTTTAACCAGGTTATGATCTGATTATGGGATCCTGGATAAATCGAGGGCAACCACCGATAATTATAGGGACAACTAGTGCGTTCAATTCAGTGCTTTAATGTACTACAGTTAATGAAGGTCTGGAGTCAATCCGATGACGGAACCAAAAGACAGTCGAGGGAATTCCATGACGATTTACAGCAGCTACCTTGTGTTGGGGCTTGATTGATTTGTATTAATGAGAACTTTCACATAGATAGATATATTTTTCGGTTCACCCGTCACTTAAAATATTGAAAAAAAAAATTTGAATAAAAAATACAACCGACTTCGAACAAATCCTGAAAAATAAAATTTACTTAGCACAAAGTAATAATTATGTATTTTGATTTGTCAGATTTTATTCAATATAATATTGAAGTTGGTGCCATGAATAATACCTACCTACCTAAACCTATGAATTTACTTGGCGCTGACTTCAATATGATATTGAATAAAAAATCTGATAAATGAAAATACATATTACTTTGTGCTAAGTAAATTTTATTTTTCAGGATTTGTTCGAAGTCGGTTGTATTTTTTATTGAAATTTTTTTTGAAAATTGCGTAGGCGATTGACATTACTGTACAGCTACTCAGCAGCTGCCTACCAGATATATTATACCCTCTATCGGACGATAATAGTACCACAGAAAATGTAGAGCAACATGTTTATAAAGTTAATCTTCATTTGTTTCACCGATCTTCATTAGTTTTGCCGATCTTCGATTGTTTTGAAAGCTAGGTACTAAGTTAATTGTCAACTATGAGCGCATCCCTAGTTATATATACAGAATGTAGATAAAAAGTATTGGGACCACGAGAAACAGTTCTCCCTCGTGGTCTCACTAGTAGGACGAAATAGTGGGACCACGAGAATACACCGGACGTACCTTCCCTCTACTCCCACCTGTTCTGTTGACAGAACTACTGGTAATTTTATTACCATTAGTTCTGTGAATTATAAGACTATGCTTTACACCTGACTTACGTAAACTATTCCGATCACCTGTACTGTTGAGTAGTTCTGTTGGCAGGACTACTGGTAATTTTATTCCCGTTAGTTCTGTGACTCATAAGACTATGCTTTTACCCGCGACTTATCTTTCAACTATTCCCACTTGTTCTGTTACTTAGAAGGGGATGATTGAGCCACACGGTTTCACCAAGTCAATAGAAGTAGAAATCAAAACAAATGAAGATCGGCAAACAAATGAAGATCGCCAAAACAAATGCATATCGGCAAACAAATGAAGATCGACAAAACAAATGAAGATCGTCAAAACAAATGAAGATCGGCAAAACAAATGAAGATCGACAAAACAAATGACGGTCGGATAAACAAATGAAAATCAACTTGACAAATGATGATCGTCAAAAGAAATGAAGATTGACAAAACAAATGAAGATCGATAAAACATATGCAGATCAATAAAACAAAAGACTACGCAAGTTGATAAGGTCAAAAATTACTTGCAGCCATATTTGGTAATCTAGATGCGATTACCATTCAAAAAAATAGGTGCATGCAATTTTCGACCTTAATGACACCTTTCTAAAAATGTGCTTTTAGGCCTATAAAGATATCACGAATATGTAAAAAAACAATAAATATTATGCTTGTTCATAAGGTCGAGTATTGCTTGCACCTACTTTTTACAATAGTTATCGCATCTATATTACAAACTAGCTGACCCCGCAACTTCGTTTACGTCACATAAGGTGTATGAAAGTAGAGGTATTTCTTCATCAGAGTCATCAAGCAGCGTCTGAAACTGTGTTTTGCCATGTATTACCATGGACAGAACTAATGGGACATAAAATACCAGTAGTTCTGCCAACAGAACTACACAACCGAACAAGTGGTAATTGAATTACCATTTGTTCTGTGGACAGAACTAATGGGAATAAAAAATTACCTGTAGTTCTGCCAACAGAACAGGTGGGAATTGCATTACCATTTGTTCTGTGAACAGGACTAATGGGAAAAAAATTACCATTAGTTCTGTTAACAGAACTACTCAACAGAACAGGTGGATTATAGTATCGACAAGACGCTTATGCCCATAGCCCATCTAAACTTATTATTTTGAGATTTTGGTTTCTTACCACTGAGTCCCAAGGTAGCGCCGCCCGTGAATATTATACTTAATATTGGTCTACTCTCTTGCCTTGATTACCTTGATAATGCGACGACTGGGTAATTTAAAGCTGGTTTATTTTATTAACGCGACTAAAGTGATGTAAGAAGTGTATAATCTTATATATAAAAACCGGCCAAGTGCGAGTTTGACTCGCCCATGAAGGGTTTCGTTGCAGCAAGTAACATACTGTAAAAGTTCTTATAGTTCGTTGTAACTTTCATTGATGTTTTAACACGTTCGCAGTGGTAGTGATTTTTCGACCCGAAAATTGCGGCTTATGACGTATTAAAAAAAAACTACCAGCTCTATCTCGTTTAAACCAATTTTCGTTGGTAGTTTTTCTGGCAATGTACACCATATATATTTTTTTAGATTTATCAGTCTCTTAGTTTAGAAGTTAGAGGGGGGGGACACACATTTTTCCACTTTGGAAGTGTCTCTTGCGCAAACTATTCACTTAAGGAAAAAATGATTTTAGGAACCTCGATAGCATTTTTGAAGACCTATCTATAGGTACCCCACACGTATGGGTTTGATGAAAAAAAAATGAGTTTCAGTTCTGAGTATGGGGACCCCCAAATTTTACTGCTTTTTTTCTAGTTTTATATAAGAATCTTAATGCGGTTTACAGAATACATCTAGTTACCAAGTTTCATTAGCATAGGCCTTATAGTTTCGGAGAAAAGTGGCTGTGACACACGGACGGACAGACAGACAGACAGACAGACAGACATGACGAATCTATAAGGGTTCCGTTCTTGCCATTTGGCTACGAAACCCTAAAAATGAATCGCAAAATGTGTTGGTAAGCGCATAACTTCAGAACGGGTGGACCGATTTCACTAATTCTTTTTTTGTTGTGTAAGGTATTGTCAGGAGAAGGTTCTCATGGAAGAAAAAATATTGTATTCCCCGGGAACGGGAACAATGCGGGTGAAACCGCGTGACGTCCTCTAGTATTTAATAAATATTTGTGGACATTCTCTCGCGACATCATCTAGCACAAACTCAGCTAAGTATAAGCTTGTGCTATGGGATCTAGACGACTGATAAACATTTTTATATATTTCTAAATACATGCATTTATAATAATAAATTACACACAGAGCAAATCAATGTGCTCATAACACTTATCGATTTGTCCTGGGTGGAAATCGAACTCACGACCTCCGAATCCGTAGTCACGAAGTCAGTCAGCGTATATATCAAGTATTTTGGGAAAATCAACCTCTGATGTTGCACGAGATAATATATATTTTGGTGGTTTTACATACCAACTCACCTACTTCTGTAAAGAGAAGTAACTAAATATTTTTGTATCATAAATGCACCTATTCACCTGTGGATGGATTACCCAAGCAATTATACTTAAAGACTTCCTCTTGAATCATTTAATCCGTCTGTGAAAAACCATGAGAAAATCCGACTGACTGGATATTTTTTCCCCGAGTTTATTGAGTTCAGACAGACAGTTATGCAGAAGCTGGACTTGGTAAAATTACTCGTAGTGTAGGTGAACTTCGTATCGTCTATTTTTTTTAATCCGCGACGAAAAGCGAGTTTTGTTATTCTTCTTCAGATCAACATGTTGTATAGATTAAATACGGTATATTTCAAATTTTGAAGTCTGTTTAGTTACTGATTATTACAAACCTCTAGTTATATCCATAACGAAGATAAGGAGTGTCGAAAATGGCCTGAGTGGGTTAGAGAAAAGATAGTACCTGCTACGGCCGCGCCGCTGTTGTTCGACGTGGTGGGCGGGCGTAACTTTTTTCTTCGTTAACATAGATGTTTGATTTTTTTGCAGATTCAAGGAGCTGTAATTCTAAATATAGGGTGTAAATTTCAGATTGATATTGTAGTTCACGAAATAAAGAACGTGATAACAGCAAAGTTGGCTTTTGGTACCTAAGCTATTTGGTTTCCGCCTTTACCCTTTGAGGTACGGAACCTTAATAACCGATCTCTACTCTATCTATACTAATATTATAAAGAGGAAAGATTTGTTTTTTTGTTTGTTTGTTTGTAACGAATAGGCTCCGGAACTACTGGACCGATTTGAAAAATTCTTTCACTGTTGGGAAGCTACACTCTTTGCAGTGAACATACATACATACATACATATAATCACGCTTGTTTCCCATCGGGGTAAGCAGAGACTATGGCTTTCCAGTTGCTACGATCCTGACATACAACTTTCGCTTCTTCTACTTTCATAACTGTTTTCATACACGCTCGCCGGTTAAGGGTACTCTTGACCTTGCCTTTTTCCAGAACGTCTCTGATTTGATCGGCATGCGTACGCCGAGGTTTACCCCTACCAGTTTGCCCATTCATTCTCGCCTCATAAATCTGCTTTGTCAGTCTATTCTCATCCATTCTCTCCACGTGTCCAAACCATCTAAGCATCCCTTTTTCGATCTTAGTCACTACATCTTCTGTTATACCACATTTTTCCCTTATCACGCTATTTCTTTTTTTGTCCATTAAAGTCACTCCAGCTATACTTCGCAGACTTCTCATTTCCACTGCATTAATTTTGCTTTCATGCTTCTTCTGCCATACCCAACTTTCACTACCATACATAAGTGTAGGGATGAGCACTCCCCTATGTACAGCCAACCTGGCCTTCTCAGACACATTTTGACTGCTCATAAAGGTGTACATAGCCCCATTCACTTGATTTCCTGCCAAAACTCTTCGCTCAATATCCTGGTCACACTTTCCATCCCTTACAAATTTGGAACCCAAGTATACAAATTCTTTCACCTGTTCCACTCTTTGCCCTTCAATGAAGATTGAGCAATTCGTCATACTTTCTTCTCTTTCAAAAACCATAACTTTCGTCTTGTTTACATTAACTTTCATTCCTCTACTTTTTAGAGCCTCATTCATATTATTAACCATCAGCTGCAATTCCTCCGCTGATGATGCTAATATCACCTGATCATCAGCGTATAGGAGGCATTTGACGGTCAGTTCATTCATTTTTAAGCCATACATACTCTCTTGCAGTTCTTTCAGACAACTATCCATGTATAGATTAAACAGCCACGGAGACGCTACACATCCCTGTCTCACACCCTTTTCAATGTGAAAGAAGTCCGTGCAGGCCCCGTTGATCCTGACACAAGCACTAGAACCCTCATAGAGAGACCTCAGTGCCCGTATCAAGTTGCTGTTCACTCCATACATGGACAATATTGACCACAGTTCATTCCTCACCACTCTGTCATAGGCCTTTTCCAAGTCCACGAATATGCAATAGACCTTTTGACTTTTAGCCAAAACTTTCTCAGCTACGCATCGTAAGGAAAAGACCTGATCCGTACATCCCCTTCCTTTCATAAATCCTGCTTGCACATCCCACATTTTTCCTTCAGTTTCATTCATCACTCTTTTTATCAACACTTTTGCATACAATTTGCCAACGATGCTGAGCAAGCTTATGCCGCGGTAGTTTTTGCACTCTTGCTGCGACCCTTTTCCTTTGTAAAGCGGCACAATGACAGCTTTACACCATTCTGCTGGTACTCTGCCACTTCGCCAACAAAAGTTAAAAAGGCGGTACAGCTGGCAAGCTACCACGCCACGTCCAGCTTAGGCTATATTTTATTCCCGTATTCCCACGGTAACGGGAACTACGCGGGTGAAACCGCGTGACGTCCACTAGTTAGAAATAATGATATAACAAACACATTAGGTTTCAGAAATATTATCTCTAAAGACAGTGTGAGGTGTTTGGAATGAAGAAAGGAAGCAATATGAGGAAAAATATAAAGCAGACCCAATACCAATGAATACATAGATAGAACTATGTATTCATATGTACATTTAATGTGTTCAGTATTGGCAATGTACAAAATAGTACCAGAAAAGTTGATTTTGGGTAACGTGAAAAACAAAGAAGTAAGTAGTTTTTTTAACGTGAGGAAAGACCGACATGGATGCTATGCCGCCTGGACTCCTACTGACTAAAAACCACACGTATTCTACCTAACAGCCTACGGTTGGGAGCCACGGGTATGCCCTCGGAAGGATGACCACAGGATTCCCAACAGACCTTGGCTACCTCTGCGACCTTCCCTACCGGGAGGGGGGGGGGGGGGGGGGGGGTTCGGGTGCTATCCCGCTTCTAGGGTGGTTTAAAGTAGGCTACAGATAGACGAATTAAATTAAAATTAAATTAAACATGAATCTTCCTTTTCTACAAAACAATAGGTATTAACTCATTATCCGGTTGACCGTATAAAGACCAAAAACCAGTTTATAACGTCAACCCATCTCAAGACTAAGCTTGAAGTTGATGACACTTTTATGGTTCGCCGCGTTTCTGATTTTTATTTTTCATAACTAGAATACAAAAGAATAATTATAATTCAGGAAATAATCAGTACCGTTGTACTACTACAACGCTGCATGTACTATTTTTCTTATAGATACTTATTTTTCTTTGTATAAATCTTACTTAATATTATAAATGCGAAAGTTTGTGAGTGTGGATGTTTGTTACTCTTTCACGCTCAAACGGCTGAACAGATCTGGCTGAAATTTGGTACAGAGATACATTATAGTGTGGAATAACACATAGGCTACTTTTTGTCCCCGGAATAAGTTCCTACGGAAAGCGAGAACGAGAACATATTTTACTCGGGTGAATCTGCGGGCGTCAGCTAGTATTTAATATAGATAATAATAAATATAAAAATCAATGCCACTTTTCGTTGTAATTTTATAACTCAAGAACGGGCTTACCTATCCAAACCAAATGTTTAGGCTTTGTTCGGACTATTTAGTAGATGGTTTATGTGAAGTTTGCACAAAATCGGTCGAGCGGTTCTTCATTTATCACGCAAACGAAGTTGCGCGGGTCAGCTAGTAGATAATAAATAATATGTTTGTGAAATATGTTTTATGTTGAAATAGCTCACAGTTCTTTTATGAGCGAACAGACACTACGTCATTATGACCTTAGTCTAGCTGTGCAGTAGCAAAGATAATATAATAGTATGCAGTAGTTGAAATTCACTTTGTCACTCATTCAGGGTTTAATCTGCAATTTGCATTCTGGTTTTTTGCAATACCAACATGGACTTTACTACACGAGTAAAGTAGCTTAGCTGCAGGCATTTTCGAAGCGCTCGTAGCAGTCGTAGCCCCGCGGACTCAGTGTTCTGTAAACTTAGACCATATATCACGGGACTAGCCTTTGCGAACCACCGCATACAAAAATATTCTGCTAGTTTTCATAGCGGGTGAAGGGGGAAACACAAAGACATATAAAATTTCATTACATTTAAAAATGTATTTATCGACAAACGCGTAATGGCTGTTGTGTGTTAATTTTTATTGTACAGTCAACTACAATGAAATGTACTAGTTTAATCATATAAAATGATGTACTGATGTACAGTGCTTTTTATAAAGCCAAAAGACCAAATGGTCATGTGGCTTGGCAGAAAACAATGCTTAAGTAAGGCGCATCCTGTGGTTAGATGATCTAAGTCTGTAAACGATCACTGCAGTAAGCAACATTTACTATGGCCGGATATGGATGGGTGACCACCACGTGGACCACTTTGTGACATTTATTTACGAGCGTTTCCGTGCTTCGGAAGGCACGATAAGCCGTTGGTCCCGGTTGTCAGTAAAATGACAATCGTTACGCCAAGTTGAAGGCATTATGGGCGGCTTGAACATCTACACTCACAAACTTTCGCCTTTATAATATTAGATTAATAAGAAGTAAAATGTATAGGTATCTACTGTGTCTATATTGTATTCTGTAGCGTGATAAATCACAGCTTTGTCTTAAGTACATGACAACCTGACCAAACTCATCATTCGCATTTAACACGGATGTCTTTTTAGTTGTCACTAGTTTTTTGTTTTTATTCCCATTGTCAACTAATCACAGTATACCACCAGTATACCTACGCAGTACACAGCCCCGGTTATTAGCTCGGTCGGTATGGGCTTATTAGTTAAGTCGGTTGGCAGGACTGTCTCGGCTAAAAGAAAGGTGATTATGATGGCTTCAAACCTTATAGTAAATGAGTATACCTAATAGATTTGTTTTCACCAGTAACTAATAGTGGAATAAAGTTTATGGTTGTATCATTGTTTAAATAGGTTTATAATAATAATAACAAATATTTTAGGATTATATTTAATAATAAAATATCTCGGAGTAACAGTAACTCAAATTACTTTAACCTGATCAACATTTTCCTGAGAAAAGAAAACAACAATAGCAAAACACAAACAAAAAAAGTCGCAATGCATTGATAACACTAAAAACAGATGAGCAAATTAATTTAAATAATGCTTACTCGTACATAAAATAGAAATAATTACTTACCCAATAAATAATAGTAATGCGTTATCACCAGTTCGTGATGTTTCGGTTGCCGTGAAAACAAGTGGCACATGCGCGCGAGTTTGATGCGCGTTCACAGGTGACTGAAGGAGGCAGCGCACGCGGCTATTACAGTAGATAACACGAACCACCCGATCAGGCTGCCTGTGACAATAACTGTACGATTCATCAGCAATGAATCGATAGTGAAATGCTTTGTAAATGCAGCTGAATTTGTAAATGCTACTTATCAATCGTATAATAACAATGCTGTCACCTGGTGCTGATTATTCGATGGAATTACTTACCTAGTTTTTTTTATTATATTTACCTGATGGAAAGCCGTGACGTATCCAGCGATGGGGGGCCACTCTCACATACTGCTGACAGTAGTCCTCAAGAACCCGGGATTGTTAGATTAGAGAAACACCTGTACGGGCAGGTCGTTCCAGGTTTTTATAGTTAGTTCGACATAGAAACGATCTTTTGAAACGCTCCGTTCTGGCGAAGATTCTCTCCACTGTGTATGAGTGGCATTTCTGCCCGGCACGCGTTGTTCGGGATCGGAAAGGATAGGATAGGATCAGGTTGAAGAGCTCTTCGGAACACCCGCCGTTATACATTCGGTAGAAGTTCAGCGAAGGACGCTATGGTAATTCGCTGCGCGAGGCCTCAGGACAACCAATAATTCTGATAGCACATCTCTACATAGCGTCAAGCGCGTCTAGCAAGCACCTCGCGGAGTCATCCCTAAGGTGAGAATAGTATTTGACGCAGGGGCGAATCTGCGTCTTGTAGGTACAGCAAACATCTCTGGTGTGCAAAATGAAATGAGTTATTATGATGAAAGATGAAAATATGTTCTTCTAGATGAGAGTAGTTAATATTTGTGCAAATCAAATCTATTGAGTACTTTTCGATATCGAAATGATAATAAAATGAAGTGTAAATCTTTAAGGAATTCCCTCGACTGTCTCGATCATCAGGTCCACTCCAGAGCTTTATTAAATTGTAGTGCTTTAAAACACTTAAGTAAAAAGTTAACAAACTCACTAGTTGCCCCCTCGATAATAATCTTAGGTACCTAATATTACAAATGCGAAAGCTTGTGAGTGTGGATGTTTGTTGTTACTCTTTCACGCTCAAACCGCTGAACGGATCGGACTGAAATATGGTACAGAGATACATTATAGTCTAGAATAACACATAGGCTACTTTTTATCCCGGGAATAAGTTCCCGTGGGAACAAATTTTACGCGGGCGAAGCTGCGGGCATCAGCTAGTAATAAATATTTGTGGACATTCTCCCACAACATCATCTGCTAACAAACAACAACAAATATAAATAAGCTAACAATTTTCGAAAAATTCCCTCAGGGCCCATTGTTTCTTGGTCACCGTCAGAATGGCAGGTTGCCTGTGACAAACGAGTCCCAAAGTATACTCAAAATTTGCTACATGATTGCATTTGACATTGTCATATCAGTATGATATGCCAGTATGACCACCAAGAAACGAGGAATTTATCTGGTATGCCTGCATCAAACCCTGACTTCCTTGTAATGGGACCACCTTGGGAATATCTACTTTCCAAGAAAAACAATGAAAAAAAACAAATAAGGACCATACGGTCAAATTGAGTAACCTGCTCCTTTTTTGATGTCGATTAGGGTTACCTTCTCCTTTTATGAAGTCGGTTAAAAATACAGCATTTCTTTGTTTTAAGGATGCGTGTTTTGTACCCTATAGATCGTTAGCCCTGTCCACATCCTTAATTTTTTTTTACGGCATTGTGCATTAACACCTTGCGTGCCGTACGACCCACCGGTGAGCCTTTCGTATCTTTCCGTTCAGGCCAAGCCCAAATCACGAAATCCGTAATTTTTTTCAACTTAAGATTTTTACCCCTAAGTTTATAAAATGTGATAATTCGTACAGAAAATAAAAATCAATGACTTCTACCGTCTAGTTTACGAGATATAACAAAAGGCTCACGAGTGGGTCGCGTGGCGTCTTACGAACGAAAACGTATTTTCCGTTGGCGGAGGCCGCGGGGTCACAACTAGAGATGGGTAGCGGGTTATAACCCAATCTACCCATTTGGGTTAAAACTGGGTGATTTGGGTTTTAACCCAGTTAAAACCCATAATCACCCATTTTGCAGGGTGATAATAAATTTCGTAAACTAGTAAGAAGTGGGAGGGTGATAATAGGCTTCGTAAACTAGTAAGAAGTGGGAAGTAGTGTTTAGTAGTCTAGCAAGTCAAAAATAAACTCCTTACCCTTAAAACAGATATATATTTTAAAAACAGAACTAATTAGTAGGCAGTTTATTCAATTAATTGACGCTACCACTGCGGGTAGAGGTCGAAAAGCCAACCTCTACAGAACCAAGGGGAGGGCATCGGGGCCGCCGGTAGATGTGCCCCCGCTGGACAGTGCCGGACAGCTAACGCAGCTACATTCTTCACATCAGATGTATCAGCGGCAAAACAGATAGTGGCGTCTCTTGCTCGCATTTCTGGCGCCGTAAAAGGCGCCAAGAATGTAGCGGGCAGGAAGAAGATAGTGGCGGAAGCCGTCACAGGCGCCACTAAGGCGTTGGATGAGCACCTCGATAGAGGAGGGAAAACTCTGGGCTCGGGTGGCGAGCCTGGAGACTAAGCTTGCCGATTCCCGCAAACAGCAACAGCTGATGCAGGAGGAAATCGCAAAGCTAACGCAGCTGGCTTGAGGTGTGACAACCTCCGCTCCACAAAAGGCCCCTGCTCGTGCACCCAAAGTGACTCCGAGCGTGATTCAGCTACTGGAGGCCATCGAGAGCCGCCTCGGCGTCCTCGAAGACCGGGCAAACCGCCCACCACTAGCGGCACTAGCCCACCACTAGCCCAACTGGATGCAGACGTCGTCACATACGATGTGACGACGTCTGCATCCAGTTATGCTCCCGGTCCCCAGCGAAAGGCCAACGCCCCCTCCCCCGCCCGCAAGAAGATGGCGCATGGGGAGAGTGGCAACACCGCCTCCCCCAGCACAGCTAACGCTTCCGCTGCACCCCAGAACCTCTCCAGAGAGAGGGTCTGGGAGGTAGCGGTAGCGAAAAAGAAGGCAAGGGCCGCCGCAGCGAAGGCGCCAAAGAGGCTCCGTGCACCCACGCCACCGCCGTCGTCCTTACGGTGACGACAGAGGGCATGGCAAGGGGCGTGGGGAACGCTGAGGTCCTGAGGCAGGCGAAAGCCTCAGTGGACCTAAAGGCCCTCGACACAAGAGGAGGCTCCAATGCAAGGTGACGCGCACTGAAGCACTCCTCCTCGAGATCTCCGGCGCCACCAGCGGTCCCAAGGCTGAGGCCTTAGCGGCTAAGCTGAGGGAGACACCGACACGGGGGATTTCACACGCGTCAGCGTCACCAGACCCAATAAATGTGCCGGTCTGCGCATTACGGGTCTAGATGACGCGGCCACGACAGAGAAGATAATCTCCGCCGTCATGGAAGCGAGCGGCTGCCGTCGCGAAAATAAGATCTAGCGAAATTCGCTTTGGTACCACTGGTCACGGGTCGGCAGTAGCGAGCTGCCCTGTCGCGGTGGCTCAGAAAGTGGCAGACTGACGGAGCCTTCTCATTGTGGGCTTCCTCAAGGCGCAGGTGCATCTTCTACAGCACCTCGAAGCCAGGTGAAGTCATGTGGGGGTGCAGTGCACAGCGGAAGTCACCGTGGGAGACCGGTGCTTCCGCTGTGGATAGTCCGGTCACACGGCCCTTGCTTGTGACGCTCCGCGACTCTGTTTTGTGTCGTAGAGGGCAAGGCGGCCGAACACCGGGTGGGCACCAAGGCCTGCGCCGCCTCCAAGTTAAAGCCCCGTCCGTCCGTTCGGGGGAGCGAGGGTACCGCTCAAGAGCGTCCACTTTCGCGGTAGGGTACATAGATGGACGTCCATTAATGAACACCCATATCCGCATCCTGCAGGTGAACCTGAACCACTTCTCTGCTGCTCAGAATCTTCTGTACTAGAGCATCGCGCAGTGGTCCATAAAGTCTCCACTTTATGGACCACTGCGCGATGCTCTGGTAGTCCTCCGACTGGGTCACTACAGCCTAAACCTAAAACGGAGGAATGTCGCAATCGCAACCTGGACGCGGCGGGAGCTTAGTTCGGTCGTAGACGTATTGTTTGCGACCCCTGATCTCGCCCGCTGTGTCCAGGGATAGCGTGTAATGAAGGAGAGTGAGTCGTCATCAGACCATAGATATATCCCTTTCGACGCCTTCCCTCCACCTAACCTACCGCCGGTTATCGCGAATCCCCCGGAAGCGCGTTGGGCACTCAATCGCCTGGATCGGGAGGCTCTCTAGGAGGCGGCCATCGGGCAGGCCTGGATTCGACTGCACACAAACCTGCCGATGATGATGCCTTAGTGGGGTGGTTCAGAAGAGCCACCCCACTAAGACTAAGTGTATTGGTGGATGCCGGAAATCGCACCGTACCTTATATGACGAGGCAAACTAGGCCCTAAGGCACCCACACTGACCCAGAGTCTCCAGCTGGAGGGTCCTGGGTTCCTTGGTCCCATCAAGGGCGGAGGAACAGGCTTCGTCTCAGGCGCCCGGCGCGGATAACAGCGATAACAGCGAGCACGATGTACCTGAAGTCACGGAGGGTCAGTTAGGGGCGGCTGTACTGCGGCTTAAATCCCGCAGGAACACTGCCCCTGGTTCCAAAGGCATTCCAGGCCGAGCGTAGGTACTGGCTTTCGAGGAACTTGGGCGGCTTATAGGGCTCTTTAGCGCATGCCTTGAAAAAGGCCAGTTTTCCAAGTTTTGGAAGACAGGGAAACTGGTTCTGATCCGAAAGGCGGGGAGGGGGGACGGCTTACTCCCCATCTGAGTACCGGCTGGTCGTGTTGCTCGACGAGGTGTGCTAGCTCTTTGAACGTATTATTGCACAGCGCCTCGTCGGGCACCTCACACGCGTGGGGCCAGATCTGGCGGATAACCAGTTACGTTTCCGTCAGCGGCGCTCCACCGTGGACGCGATCATGCGCATTAGAGGACTGGCGGAGGAAGCGATATCACAGGGCGAAGTGGTGATGGCAGTGTCTCTTGACATCGCCAACGCATTCAACATCTTGCCCTGAAGCTGCATTAGGGAGGCACATATTTATCATGGAGTGCCTCCCTGCCTCCGTCGAATTGTCGGGGCCCATCTTTCCGAGAGGGCCAGCCACAGCGAATAACTTACCCGAGCTGGCAAGAGCCGGGTCGACAGAATCAAATCAAGCCAAGGTCATTCAGGTAAAAACTGGATCAGATCACAATAATAATGCAGAGTCGTAAATAAAAACAACAACAAATTCACACAAAACGCGCCCACTCTAACTGGCGTAGCGAAGTACACTAGAGAGTAAAGAGAGAGAGAGTGAGTTTAAGCACGGGCGGGGCGCGGAATAACCCCCCCCCCCCCTCTGGCACAGTTTTGCCACCCCGCAAACCGATCGCAGCGCGCTGCAAGTTTTATTGGCAATATTTTGTTTTCACCCGGTCAAACCACCCAGTGAGTGGATTGAAACGGGTGATAACTGGGTTTTAACCCGGGTCGTTACCCATCTCTACCTACCACCCCGCAAACCGATCGCAGCGCGTTGCAAGTTTTATCGGCAAAATTTTGTTTTCACCCGGCCAAACCACCCAGTGGGTGGATTGAAACGGGTGATAACTGGGTTTTAACCCGGGTCGTTACCCATCTCTACCTACCACCCCGCAAACCGATCGCAGCGCGTTGCAAGTTTTATCGGCAATATTTTGTTTTCACCCGGCCAAACCACCCAGTGGGTGGATTGAAACGGGTGATAACTGGGTTTTAACCCACCGGTGGGTTTTAACCCGGGTCGTTACCCATCTCTAGTCACAACGCGGCTCACCGCGCACCTCACCGCGCGCCTCACCGCGCGCCTCATCTGTAGTTTCTAGTCAGTATCGCGAGCTATCAGCTCCCGCCCAAAGGTGAAGGAGCTTTTTGGACGCCAGTTTAGCCTTGTCCTCCAAATGACTACGGAACTGAACGTCACTGGAGATGTCAACGCCAAGGATCCCTATACTTTTGGAGATGGAAAGAGATGTGCCCTGAAATTGCGGCGCTGCAGTAATTGGGGTTTGCTTAGCGGTGAAAAAACACGCTTGTGTCTTGGAAGGGTTGAACTGGGCAAGATTTTGTCCACCCCAATCGGACACTCTAGTAAGAGTAGCCTCGATTTCAGACACAAGCTGTTCACGATTTTCCTCCACTGTGTCCCGAGAGATACCGGGGCGGCCCGTGTAACAAGTGTCCCCCGTACTGTCGTCCGCATAACAATGAATGCCGTCAATAGACAACATGTCATTGATATGCAGCAGAAACAGAGTAGGGGACAACACTGAGCCTTGCGGTACTCCAGCGTTTATAGCCATGCAGTCTGAACAGCTGCCGTCAACGACGGCCCTGATGCTTCTACCGGCCAAGAAGCTGGACACCCATCCGCATAATCTCTCGGGTAGTCCATATGAGGGCAGTTTCGTAAGAAGACCACGGTGCCAGACCCGGTCAAAGGCAGATGTTGAGGCTCACAGCTAGAGCCTCACCCTTACTCTCGATAGCCGCCGCCCATCGGTGTGTTA
Source organism: Miltochrista miniata (assembly GCA_933228765.1). Taxonomy (NCBI): domain Eukaryota; kingdom Metazoa; phylum Arthropoda; class Insecta; order Lepidoptera; family Erebidae; genus Miltochrista; species Miltochrista miniata. The sequence goes on along the minus strand of OW121747.1, from coordinate 17,348,083 downwards.
GGTAGGTACACAAGAAGATCGCCCGTCGAGCGGCCGTGACGGAAACCGTACTGCCGGTCGCTGAGCAGGTCGTGTTCCTCAAGGTACCCCAGGAGCTGTGTATTAATTACACGCTCCATCACCTTGGATAAAAGGGAGGTGACGGCTATAGGCCTGTAATTGGCCGGGTCGGTTCTGTCACCCTTTTTGGGTACAGGATGTACATACGCGATCTTCCACGACGCCGGGACTTGTTGCATAGAATAGGAAAGTGTGAAAAGACGTGTAAGTACCGGACACAACTCTGGACCACAATGCTTAAGTACCACCGCGGGAATGCCGTCTGGCCCACTCGACCTATGAACGTCCAGGGATTGAAACTCCCGCCAGACATTTCGCTGTGTAAATTTAACTTCCGGCATGGAAGTGCCACAACTCGGAATGCCCGGCGGTAAAGCACCCCCGTCGCTCATGGTCGAGTTAGAGGCAAAGAGATTACCCAAAAGGTCGGCTTTCTCCTTGGCACTCTGGGCCAAACTACCGTCGGGTTTAAGCAAGGGTGGTAATCCTGACCGACAGAAGTTTCCCTCGGCAGCTTTGGCAAGCGACCAAAATTCACGACTTCCTGAAGGGTAGCCTGCTAGCCGTTCGCCAATTCTGCCGACGAAATCGAACTTGGCCTTGACAATTGCTCTTTTACTGGACCTCGAGGCGGCGTTTAATTTGCGTTTCACCTCAGAGATGTTTGGATCTGAATTTGCACGAGCCGTGGTCCAAGCTCTGTAGGCAGATTCTTTCTGCATTAGAGCTTCTCTGCAGAGCCGATTGAACCACGGTCGCTTTTTTGCACCTACAGGGATCCATCGGTTGGGAATGTAGCATTCCATACCCTCCAAGATCCCCTCAGCGACTGCTACAGCACAAGAATCCAGATCCTCTGAGGCAAGACAAAGCCGCCACCACGGGTACGACGCATAGAACTCTCGCAGTCCATCCCAGTCTGCTGACTTGTAGTGCCACACATGTCGCCACTCCTTGGGCCGAGGTGGTTCAGGCCTTGCGAGAGGCACATGCGTCCGAACGACACAGTGGTCCGACGATCCTAACGGAGCATCCACTGAAACGTTAACTATAACACTGAACTATATACATATATATATATATATATATATATATATATATACATAGAAAGAGGTATTATATTTAAGTTCATTTTAATGATATGAATAGAAGACTAATTAATGTGATATTGAAAAAAGCTGCAAATGTGATTAAAAGTAATTAGATACCTACTTTGTGACATAATTTAAAGTGGTATTTTTATTTGGCGGTAAAGAGCAAAAATAAATGTTCTAGAATTTAAATAAATGTTTCATTATTATGGTTGTATTTTATTATAATAATATTATATAAGTAATACGTGAAACTAAAATATTCCCTGTTACGATAAGAACAACACTGGTGTCATTACAATAACCTTCATAAAACAAAAAAAATCTAATGGATTTGAAAACCACGCTACATCGGTTTTTGTTCGATATCTGTAGAATTCGGCCTGTAGGAAGCATTTTCGCTAAACCAGTCATTAGGCTCACGGGTGACCCGCGCGGCGTGAATGTAACAGTAAGAGAAGGCTCACCGGTGGGCCCTGTGGCGCAAATGGAAAGACTCAATTTTTCACGCGGCACGTAAGGTGTTAAGGAGGGAACAAATTATCGGACGCGTCCGTAAGCCGCGGCTGACGGACGCGGCTTAATAATGTGTACGATTGTTCATAAGGCGTCCGCGGCAGCAAAAATATCCAGCCGGCCAGATTCTATTCGGACGTCCGTGCGCTCGAGGACAGTACAAGGTCACGTCCGCTACTTATGACCGATAGTTTGCACAGTTTCATTTATTTGTACTATTCAGATACAAGCAGGCTTGCTTATATCAGCCGCGGCTTACGGACGCGTCCGATAATTTGTTCCCACCTTTATGGATCACGTCCCGGCCCGTGGGAGGAATCGAACCCACGACCCGTCGCACTATACGATCTCGAGCCGAATTCATTTAATATTTATTAATTTAGTAGAACATTAAATCACTTAATTAAAAAGTTAACAAGCACACTAGTTGTCCTTACAATTTTCGGTGGTTGCCCTCGTTTTCTCCTAGATCCCTTCATCAGATCCTGACCTGGTGAAAATGGGACCACATCAGAAGTAACCCCTATTCGACAAAATTTAGAAATCCGTCTATAATTGACGGAATTATCGCTTGACATACAAACAGACGAATTGAGAACCTCCTCCTTTTTTTGAAGTCGGTTAAAAATGGGAGCCTGTAGTTGTTTTTCAGGTTTTCACAAATGATGTATTTCTGTTGCCGCTATAATAACAAATACTAACAAGAAAGCCGTGAGATCGTTCTCAAACTCAAACTCAAAAAAACATTTATTTCGCCTAATCCTATTACATAGGCACTGCGACTCGTCAATGAATACAAAGCAAAGTCACTACCGCCAGTTCGGAACGCGGCCCCCTTGCGAAGAACTGGCAAGAAACTCGGGGGGGGGGGTTTCTTTTTGTGCAACTTTGTAGTACTACCCGTTCGCTCTAACTTTGCCGCTGGCGTAGAGGCTTATACCCGAATTTTTAATTACACGAAGTAAATTGACAGTAGCTAATGTCACTTCGTCATAGAAAATAAGCAACATTGTATGAAGAAGTGACATTAGTTGCTGTCAATTTACTTCGTCTAATTAAAAATTCGACTTTAGTATGAAGCCAAACGGCAAAGTTAGAGCGAACGAGCAGTACTAGAAAACATCCAAACTCCGAAACAAACATTTGTGGTTCACACAAATATTTGGACCGACCCGGGAATTGAACCCAGGACCTCTAGCGCCGCAGGCGGTATCACTACCGACTACGCCACAGAGGCAGTCAAAAGAGTGTCCACAAATATTTATTTATTTTTTATTTATTTTAGGTAGGCTACTTTTTATCCCTGGAGCAAGTTGCAGTGGTATACATGTAGGTATTGGGAAACATCACAACGACTTTGGAACAGCGGGCCTCTACTATAATAGTAAGTTTCTTTTTTAATTTATTAAATAACTAGCTGACCCTCGCAACTTCGTTTACGTCACATAATGTGCACGAAAAGAGAGGCAATTCTTCATCAGACTCGTCAAGCACCGTGTGAAACGGCCCTGTTTGCTTAATCATAAAAGAGCTTAAAGATTAAGGCTATATTTTATTAGTTTTAGTTTTATTTTACAACAGCCTTAATAATTAAGCTCTTTTATGATTAAGCCAACACGCCCGTTTAGATTTACCCTCTCATTCAAAGGAACCCTTGAATTCTAAGCTTGGCGAAAGTTGAGATGCCTCTAATTTCTGAACTACAAACCCCCCAATCTTGAAACTTGTGTCGAAAAATCCTTAAAGTACTCCCTTTCCAATACTAAAAAAACTTTTGAATTCGCATCACGCGTTGAGAAATAACAACTGAAAACCCATTTGATCTTTCATCCCCTCTCCCGCAGGAACCGCACAAAACTTCGGGATCAAAAGTATCCTAGAACCTTCCTCGGACTATAAGCTTAGAATGTACCAAGTATCATTCAATTCGGTTCAGTAGTTTCAGCATGATACTTATTCGGGATACAGACAGACAGACAGACAGACAGACAGACATGAAAAGTTTAAATTACATTTTCGGCTTTAGTATCGATTAGAGAACGCGCTCCAATTAAAATTTTCAAAATATCTTCCATGTACAGACTCTCGACCCTCTACAGTTTTATTATATGTATAGATAAGACTCAGCTAGAGAGTTATATAACATCAATTTGATTTTGTACGGAATGCGATTTCTAAGTATAACTATATTTGCAAGAAACTGTCTTAGTTTATTGCAAACATTTTCAATATGGTGTCCCCAATTTAATTTGTTATCAATGATCACGCCCAGATACCGTTGGCTATCAACATTTTTTATTAGCGGACAGTTACATTGACGTGGTGGTGATCCATGTAGGCAGATGTGGTTGTGTACAATCAGGTCGTCATATGGTGAGTGTTTGAGGTGTGGGGATTTGATCTGCATTAGTTGCGTCTTGTCTGCATTAAGTACTAACCCAGAGTCGTGACACCATCTCAAAAGGACATTAAAATCTGATTGCAAGCGTTCTGCTGCTTTTTGTGGGTCTTTATCGGCACTGACTAAACATGTATCGTCCGCAAACTGATAACATGTACATGATTTTAAACATTTAGCCATGTTATTGACGTAACAAAGAAAATGAAGTGGCCCGAGCATCGATCCCTGTGCTGTTCCCTCATTAGCATCCTTGAGGTCACTATATGTGCTTTCTATGCGAACAGTGAATTTTCGGTTTTGTAGGTAGTTTTCGCACCACCGAAGCAATGGTCCTCGCACTCCAGTGGCTTTCAACCTTCTAACTAATGTATATCAGTGGTCTGGATATCATAGCAAACACAGGATTTATTTTTTCTCTATAGGGCCTCCAAGATATTTAGCTTGATAATGTAGCCGGTGTGTAAAACCGATCTCTTACTAATATTCCTGCAACGTTTTAGTTTAATCAATTCACATACTTACATATGGCACTACCCTCTGCCTAGTTCCTAGGATATGTAGCGTCATAATATATAGCCTATTTAAAGATGCTACCTCTAGATTGCTCTTCAAGTAAAAGATTAATTAAAATTATTCAGTCGTTTCTCTATTTTGCAAAAATATACGAAAAGATTTTCATTGTTCTCTGCCGAGCTCCTAAAACATTTAGCGTAATAATATGTTGTCTGAGTGTAAAACCTAACTCTTACTAATATTCCTACTACGTTTTAGTTAAATCAATCCACCGGTTAACACATTTCATTGCTCTCTGCTTAGCCCCTAGGATATGTAGCGTGATAATATATAGCCTATTTTAAGACCCCACCCCTAAGTGATATTTGTGCAAAATTTGAACCAAATCTGTTCAGTACTTTTTGAGATCCTTCCGGACAAAGCAAAGCAAACAGACAAACAGACAAACAGATAAACAGACAAACAGACAAACAGACAAAAATTTTTCTGACCATATTTTTGGGTTCGGTATCTTACTTAGAACACCTAGCGAGTATTTTTTTCTTAATATTTCCAATGTACAGTTTTGGCTTTTCTATCATTTTATTATATGTATAGATTAGCTGATGCACGCAGCTTCGTCGTCGTAAAATTCGTTCCCGTTCCCGCTTCCCGTGGGTCCCGTGGTATTTACTAGACGCGCTTGACGCTATGCAGAGACGTCTCTGCAGCTCACCTTTGGGATGACTCCGCGAGGTATTTACTAGACGCGCATGACGCTATGCAGAGATGTCTCTGCAGCTCACCTTTGGGATGACTCCGCGAGGTATTTACTAGACGCGCATGACGCTATGCAGAGACGTCTCTGCAGCTCACCTTTGGGATGACTCCGCGAGGTATATACTAGACGCGAATGACGCTATGCAGAGACGTCTCTGCAGCTCACCTTTGGGATGACTCCGCGAGGTATTTACTAGACGCGCATGACGCTATGCAGAGACGTCTCTGCAGCTCACCTTTGGGATGACTCCGCGAGGTATTTACTAGACGCGCATGACGCTATGCAGAGACGTCTCTGCAGCTCACCTTTGGGATGACTCCGCGAGGTATTTACTAGACGCGCATGACGCTATGCAGAGACGTCTCTGCAGCTCACGTTTGGGATGACTCCGCGAGGTATTTACTAGACGCGCATGACGCTATGCAGAGACGTCTCTGCAGCTCACCTTTGGGAGGACTCCGCGAGGTATTTACTAGACGCGCATGACGCTATGCAGAGACGTCTCTGCAGCTCACCTTTGGGATGACTCCGCGAGGTATTTACTAGACGCGCATGACGCTATGCAGAGACGTCTCTGCAGCTCACCTTTGGGATGACTCCGCGAGGTATTTACTAGACGCGCATGACGCTATGCAGAGACGTCTCTGCAGCTCACCTTTGGGATGACTCCGCGAGGTATTTACTAGACGCGCATGACGCTATGCAGAGACGTCTCTGCAGCTCACCTTTGGGATGACTCCGCGAGTAGGGCTTGAACTCCGGAATTCCGGAATTGACATAATTCCGGAATTCCGATAAAATCTAATATCGTTCTCAATTCCGGAATTGGCGAGATCAATACCGGTATTACGATATTGAAAAAAAAAATATTTTCGCTTCTTCTTTAATTTCATTACAAACAAAAATGTAGATTATAAGCTTCTTATGCAATTTAATTACCTTTTATTGCTACAATGTTGATAATTTAGGATTTCTTTATTAAAAATTAATTGGATTATGTACTTACTTATTAATCATTTTAGTTGATGATATTTCTAAAACCTACTAAGAAAGTAAATCCATAAAATTTATGCTATTTGATAGAAAACATACTATTTAAATAATAATAATATTATTGATAACGTTTTTTTTATAACGTTTTTGTATTTTTTTTACAATCAGAGTTCAATTTATAGTGCGAACTTAGACTTATATCTGACTTATGCTACGACTTAAATTTAACTTTGATAGAAACGCTGTACGAATTTGACAGAGGTCTCGCTCAGCATAGTTCTAGTAATTCTGCCGGAACTCTTGGGACCCGTACCTTATTATTAGGGGCAAACTTTGCCCCAAGGCGCTCCACTGACCCAGAGTGAGGAGGGTCCTGGGTTCCCTGTTCTCATTAAGGCGGGGGAACATATTCCTTGCACCCGCACATGGCTCCGACTCAGGCGCCCGACGCTGATTACAGCGAGAACGACGTGCCCGAAGTCACTGAAGGTGAGTTAGGGGCGACTATACCGCGGCTTAGATTCCGCAGGGACCGTGCCCCTGGACCCTACATCATTCCAGGCCGAGCGTGGGTCCTGGCTCTTGAGGATCTTGGGCCTCGGTAATGGGGCTCTTTAGTGCATGCCTCGAAAAAGGCCAGATTCCCAAGGTCTGGAAGACAGGGAAACTGATTCTGATCCGAAAGGCAGGGTGGTCGACAGTCTACCCATCCGGGGATCGGACGATCGTGTTGCTCCGTTGAGCAACTCCCCGATCCCCGATCGGTCGATCCCCAACAATGATACGCTCAAGGAGCTTGCATACCTCGTTAGGTATGCAAGCTCCTTGGTCGATCCCAACAATGATACGCTCAAGGAGCTTGCATACCTCGTTAGGTATGCAAGCTCCTTGGTCGATCCCCAACAATGATACGCTCATGGAGCTTGCATACCTCGTTAGGTATGCAAGCTCCTTGGTCGATCCCCAACAATGATACGCTCAAGGAGCTTGCATACCTCGTTAGGTATGCAAGCTCCTTAAGCGTATCATTGCACAGCGCACAGTCGGGCACCTCACACGCGTGGGGCCAGATCTGGCGGATAACCAATTTGGTTTCCGTCAAGGGCGCTCCACCGTGGATGCGATCATGCGCATTATAAGACTGACGGAGGAAGTAAAATCACAGGGTGAGGTGGTGTTGAAAGCGATGGCGATGTCAAGAGACACCGGCATCGCCTTCAACACCTTGCCCTAAAGCTGCGTTAGGGAGGCGCTTATTTATCATGGAGTGCCTCCCTACTTCCGTCGAATTGTCGGGGCCTATTTTTACGAGAGGGCCATAACTTACCCAAGCTGGCAAGGCCTAGCCGGGTCAGCGAGATACGTCGTGCGGTGTTCTGCAGAGATCAGTCTTAAGACCGCTTCTGTGAAACATCGGTTACGATTTGGTGCTGCGTAGTCCGTTGCTCAGAGGCGGCCTGTCTCGAGGATCTGGCAGCGAGGCAACTTGCGTCCTTGTTTAAAATAAATTATTTTTTTCTGGTGCAAGGAGGCGCTAGAGCGGGGTCATAGGCCTATGTCTCCAGAAATCTAGGTTCGGCAGTTCCAGCTCCACAAGGAAATCGTGGAGACCTGGACTTGAGCAACAAACCGAATCGCCACATCACATCACACAAGGGGGGAATCGCCACAATCAAGGCGGTCGGGCCGGTCATGGGCGAGTGACTAGAGAGGAGCCACGGTGCGGGTACTCTGTCCTACCGGTTGTCACAGTTGCTTACCGGGCACGGAAGCTTCAATAAGTATCTGTGACGAATACACCGGGAAACCACACCCGAGTGCCAGCACTGCGAGGAATGCAGTGAGGGCACAGTACTTCACACATTAGTGGAGTGCACAGCGTGGGCTTAACAGCGCCCGGTCCTCGTGGTAGGTCTGGACGTAGACATTCTCTCGCCGGAGACCATTGCGCGAACTATGCTCTCCAGTGGGAGTAAGTGGGACGGCACTGCGTCTTTCTGTGATCAGTTAATGCGGCGAAAGTGATCGAGAAAGAACGCTCCCACCCGAATTCCGCATGTCTTTGCCCAAGATTATCGGCCTCCATAATCGGGGGCATGAGGACGGTGGGAGGGCTAATCGCCGTCCTTACAAAAGCACGCCCAAGACGAAAGCGTGACGTGTATTAAGTTTCACGCACGCCACACGCCTGAGATGTAGGATCACCTGAACAAGCCCCAAATACGCGGGATAGCACCCGAACCTCCTAGGTGAGGCCGCAGTGATAGTCAAGGTCTGTGGCGAATCCTGGGGTCATCCTTCTGAGGGGCGTACCCGGGCCAACCGTAGGCAATAGTTAGGAAACGTATGGTTTTTAGTTGGTTACGTTAAAATAAGTAATTTTACTGGGAATCGAAGTAGTTTAGCACTATAGTATCCGCAATACGAACTGGCACTTTGGGCCATAAATGTCAATTACTGTAGGGGTTGAACCATGTCGACAAAATATTTAAGAATTTGTCGATATTTTATTTATTTATTTATTTATTTATTTTATTTATTTATTGTTGAAGAAGGCTTACAGACTAATACAGAAATAGATATATATAAATAAGGTAAACATATGTTGCTAACAACAAGCCTCCGTAAATAGGTGATTATAATATAAAATATACTTAGGATAAAGAAGAAAAAAGAACACTTAAATTTCACATTTAGATATACCCAAACATATTAATGTATACATAACAAATAATATAATATACACTGACTCCTATAAACTCATTTATACATGTACTTAAATAACAAGGTAATTCATCTTACTCTGATGATTATGTGTCACCGCTCTTATTTGACGACCATTAAAGAGTGCGATTGCAATTGTCTATTGGCCTTAAACCAAAGACAACTCATCAAAAGCACTCTGTGACATAAATACCACAGAGTATTAAAAACTCTATGGTTTGATTGAGTTGACAATTCCCAGTTCCCTGTCACATGCAATCTCAATTTTGTTTGTTGTTTTTACATGGTACAATATAAAAAATAACAAATAACATATGTACTTACACAAAATAATGAATATTTACACAAAAGTACAACATACTATAGACTATTCAAGCTGATCCAGATCATTACCAAACCATACCGACGAATGCAAAATCGGAAACAAGATCCACTACGTAAACAAAGTGGCTTCAATGCAATAATGTGCCAACAGACATAATTAAATTCACCAAAACTGTGCCCAAGTGTTATAGTGCTAATAATACTAGATGTTTCCATTCATGATTCGTTGCATCCATGTGCTACCTACATATACTAACGAGAGTGATCCGACCCAACTGCCCCCGCTTCATGACTCAATCCTAATCAAAAAAGGCCTTTGCCATATTTTTCCTAACGGTAATAGCCCGTGTGCAGAACAGATCAAAGTTTAGAGTAGGAGGAAGACTATTATAACTAGATGCACTCCTCAAGAAAAAGGAATTGCGCCTATAATTCGCTGTTGCGAACTTCACATTAAGTAGCGGTCGCTGACGCAGTCCAATCAGGTTGGTTCTTAAGCCTATATTATACAAAAGTTCACTACTATTTATTCTACCACTCGCAATGTCAGCTAAGCAACACAAATCATTGATATGTCTTCTATATTCAAGGGTAAGAAAATGAAACCGTCTACATCGATGGTTATAATCCATGGACCTCTGCTGTGTCCTATAGTCTAAATATCTCATAAACTTCCTTTGGACTTTCTCAATTGCTGATTTGTAAACGTCATATTGAGGATTCCAAACTTGAGAGCAGTACTCCAAATGGCTACGCACATAAGCACAATACAAAACTTTAATTGGCTTGATATCCTGGAAGATGGCTGATGTTCTCAAGATGAAACCCAAGGCCTTAGATGCTTTGGTTACTATAGAATTAATATGCTGATCATAAATCAACTTGCTATCCTGTATAACACCCAAATCTTTAACACTATTAACTTTAGTAATAGGTTGGTTCGCTAATGTGTAACCAAAGCCCACTGTAGATCTCGACCATGTGTATGATAATTGATAACACTTTTCTACATTGAGTTGGAGTCTATTATTTGAGCAGTATAACTCGAATCTGTCAAGGTCAGTCTGTAAGTCCTGTGTATCTGATAAAGATTTAATTTTTTTGTGTATTTTTAGGTCATCAGCATAGAGTAAGATGTATGAATACTTAAAACAAGAGCTAACGTCAGCAATAAACAATAGAAACAGCAGAGGCCCCAAGACCGAGCCCTGTGGGACGCCCGAGGGGACAGTTCTCCAAGCAGATTCGTATCCCTGAAGAACCACAGCTTGTGTCCTGCTTTCCACATATGATGAAAACCATCTAAATAGGTCTCCATGAATTCCTGCCGCCAGTAATTTCTCCAATAGCAGTTGATGGTCTATCCGGTCAAAACATTTCTTATAGTCTGTATATATAACATCCACCTGACCTCCCCCTTCCATGCCATCCGATATAAATTCATTTGAGAGAATCAAATTTGATGCTGTGGACCTATTTCTCACAAAGCCATGCTGCTCATCACCCAGAACACACCTGACAGCCGCATATACATCTGTGTACACAACCCGTTCCAGAATTTTGGAGAACAAACAGACCTTAGAAATGGGACGATAACTTGCCACATCCGATCTGTTCCCCTTCTTGAACACCGGGGTGACAAATGCTGACTTCCAGATGTGTGGTACTATGCCTTCTGTTAGGGACCTCTTAAACAGGACACATATAGGTGTCACAAGGCTGTCAGCACAGCGGACTATGAACATGGGTGGTATTAAATCAGGGCCCCCCGATTTGGACAGATCCAATGTCTTAAGGAGCTTTAATATCTGACCAGGGTTTATGTTCACTGTACCAATCGATGCAACACTGTTTCCATTACAGAGATTATTAGTATTTCCACCAGGATCAGGGTCCTGAAATGTTGACTGGAAGTAGGAAGAGAATAAATTACTTATTCCTTCACCGGTACATGCTGTGATATTATCATAATGCATAAATGCTGGTATTACACCTGCATTCCTTTGGTTCTTCACAAACCTCCAGAAAACCTTCGGATTTTTTATAATGGAAGCTTCTATTTTTTGCAAGTACTGATCATAGCATGATCTTTCCATGACCCTAGCTCTACCCCTCAACAATGAAAATGAATGATAGTCAGAGAGGTTACCATATGTTTTAAACTTGCGGTGGTATTTATATTTCTCCTTGAGAACCTTAACTAGGGCTGAGCTATACCACACCGGATGTGATAACTGTTTTAATGACACCAAAGGTATATACTTGTCCCTTTGCTCATACAGTTTAGTATAAAAAACAGAGACTGCCTCATCTAGGGATCCAGTGGAGAGGAGCTCTTTCCAATTTAAGTTGTCCAAATTTAATTTAATGGTGTCATAATCCCCTCTCGAAAACAGATACCTCCGGTGTGGTCTGTCCCCAAGGCAGTGAACATCAACTGACCGCACCTGAATTACTATAGGAACATGGTGGTCATCTATCGGCGCAACCAAGGGATCATCGCGACTACTAGACACCGTTACCGAGTCATTTGAGAACACTAAATCCAATAATCTGTCATTAGCGTTCCTGACCCAGTTATATTGAGACAGACTACATATTTCAATGGTGTTTAAACTATCTTCAATATGGGAGCAGATTATGTCATGGGGCAGCAGTTCGCCGCTACCGGGATATGAGGGCGACCATTTTACTTTATGAGCAAAATTAAAATCTCCAATAACTATGAATTTATCCAATGGATTAGAAACAATAAGCTGATTTAAGTTTGTAATGAAATTATTTAACTGGGCATTGTAGCACTCGCCTTGGTTTTCATCACACAAATACACAGCACATATATGTATATTACCAGTGAACTGTGGTCTAGTATTTTTTGACTTTCGTACCGTTAATGTCACCCACATATCCTCGGCAGAACTACGCCAGTCAAGCCTCTCAACGACAGCGAGTTCCCTCCTAGCTGCCACCAACACACCACCCCCTCGCTCCTGTTCAGTACGCGAATAATCCCGGTCTCTCCTCCAGACCAGATAACGACCGTCAAACAATTCGCCATCAAAAAAACCATCGTTTAGCCAGGTTTCTGTGATGACGATGAAATCAAACGAGTTAGCACATACTTTGCGAAACAACCCTGTAGTTTTAGTACGTAATCCACGAGCATTCTGGTAATAAATACTAATATCAACCATTGAAAAGCCTTACAATAACAGCATAACATACAACTAATACAGGAATAAATTGAATAAGTTTAAAAACTTTATAACTTAGGACAATGTTATAAATATTTAAGTAGGTAGAATTACATCGCATTTTAACACAGTTCATTAGGCATTGCAAGACACAGTGTACGGAAAATAGAATGTTAGGAAAGCAATCAAACCAGTTCTGGGTGAACACAAAGATACACGCACGCGACGGTATGAGGCACGCCCGTGAACAAAATGTTACCAAGCTCGCCCCAACCCATCGCGCACATGCAACAGACGACAATACTAGTGGGTACATATTAGGCAAATCGTCAACAGCCACAAGACGCAACTGGTCGCACACAGAAATCATCCTTATTTTAAATGTCATAAGTCTACTTTCACATTGACACAGGGATGGTATATCGATATCAGGTAATTGCAAGTTATAATGAAAATCACGATCGACACAGTTTGGACAACGATTCTCAAAGTGTTCTTTGCGAATCACTGGATTGAATCTAGATTTAGGGTAAACAAAAGTCTCAGTGAAATATAAGATACATATGGCCAAAATAATAATCATGCGAGCTTCGACAGATCCCTTTCTGATCTTATGGTAATTATAGGCGACGAGTCCATCTTCCTGACATGTATTTTTGCATGTTTTATCCATACGTACCGAAAATTCATCTCGGCTGCTATCTTTTTTGTTTTGGAAAGTAATAATTTATTATAAATGGTCAAGTGGTCGTTTATGTATATTTTCCCGTGGCCAGACAATCCGATATGGCCCGCCATAAGAGGCGAGGTCTTCAGTCCTAGTCTAGATGCAGCCATAAACTCTTCCTTAATACTTCGGCTGCAGAAACTGACAATGATGGGCCTAGTTCGGTCTTTCTCACGTGTTGGGACTCTGGATATAAAGTTAATTTGCGCCTTATTGATCGGATGGCCTATCCTCGCACCGATGGCATTCACAACTTCATAAAGGTTCTCATTAGACGCCTGCGAAACCCCCTTTATTTCAATATTGGACATGCGCGACCATTGATCTCTGTCGTTGCCCTCCGCCTCCATCTTTTCCACCCTAGCCTGCAGCTGGACAACTTGTTCACGGGCCTGCTCCAAATCATCCACACGTTTCTCAACGGCGTTAACTTTCTTCGTGAACTGAGCTAGCATGTCTGCAATTTGGGCATTCAACGAAGATTTCATTTCGGCGAACTCACCCCTCAGCGCCATTATCTCATCCCTTAATCCGTCCATTGGCGCTAGTTTGGCTGACAGCCCACGTATTTCCTCTAGTATAGAGGAATCATACGTAGGCTGAGGCGACCTTGGAGAACTGGACAACTGCCTGCACTTATTACATCGCCATGTTAGCTTTCGGTCTCCCAGCTTGCGAAATCCAGACTCGGTAATACCGGCACAATGAAAATGGAGGACATGTTTACACACAGTGCAGAGCACCCCATCTGACAAATGGTCGCCACAGGAATCGCACCTTTGAGCATCCATTATGATTATTATGATAAATGTAAACTGATAATGAAATTTGAAAACAATAGTAAACTTTGGGAAACACTGTTTTTCCTTTACTTCCTTACCGACACACCCGTTGTCGATAGGACACCGATTGTGACTGTGAGAGTGTGAGAGATATGTCGTAATCTGATATTAAGTGGGTAATTTGCTTTTTGGGTAAATTTGATATTAATAGCAAATAAGATTTTCTTAAATAATTAGCTAGATTTTAGCAATAAAAAGTTTAAATTAGTAAATTTGAATTTTTTTTTAGTTAGTAATTCACCTAATCAACCTACCTATTTTAATATATTTATTTAATTTAATACATTTGTCTTAATAAATCAATGCTGATATAAAAGTATGTAATAAATAAATAAATCGTATTTAAATTTTTCATTTCATTACTTTTGTCGATACTATTTATACGTAAAAGATTACCTGCACAGCACTATGGGTGCGAGCCCCGCTCCATAAGACTGTGTAGGTGCGAAAGAGATAGCACGAATCCGATGATTTATGGCCCTACGTGCCAGTTCGTATTGCGGATACTATAATCACGTAGGACCGCCAGCTCCCGTTTCTATTTTTACATATCACTATTTTGTACAAAACGAAACTTGATTGAGGGCCAGAATTCCGGAATTCCGGAATTCAAATACTGAATATCGAAACCCAATTCCGGAACTGAAAAAGCGTCCGATATTCAAGCCCTATCCGCGAGGTATTTACTAGACGCGCATGACGCTATGCAGAGACGTCTCTGCAGCTCACCTTTGGGATGACTCCGCGAGGTATTTACTAGACGCTCATGACGCTATGCAGAGACGTCTCTGCAGCTCACCTTTGGGATGACTCCGCGAGGTATTTACTAGACGCGCATGACGCTATGCAGAGACGTCTCTGCAGCTCACCTTTGGGATGACTCCGCGAGGTATTTACTAGACGCGCATGACGCTATGCAGAGACGTCTCTGCAGCTCACCTTTGGGATGACTCCGCGAGGTATTTACTAGACGCGCATGACGCTATGCAGAGACGTCTCTGCAGCTCACCTTTGGGATGACTCCGCGAGGTATTTACTAGACGCGCATGACGCTATGCAGAGACGTCTCTGCAGCTCACCTTTGGGATGACTCCGCGAGGTATTTACTAGACGCGCATGACGCTATGCAGAGACGTCTCTGCAGCTCACCTTTGGGATGACTCCGCGAGGTATTTACTAGACGCGCATGACGCTATGCAGAGACGTCTCTGCAGCTCACCTTTGTGATGACTCCGCGAGGTATTTACTAGACGCGCATGACGCTATGCAGAGACGTCTCTGCAGCTCACCTTTGGGATGACTCCGCGAGGTATTTACTAGACGCGCATGACGCTATGCAGAGACGTCTCTGCAGCTCACCTTTGGGATGACTCCGCGAGGTATTTACTAGACGCGCATGACGCTATGCAGAGACGTCTCTGCAGCTCACCTTTGGGATGACTCCGCGAGGTATTTACTAGACGCGCATGACGCTATGCAGAGACGTCTCTGCAGCTCACCTTTGGGATGACTCCGCGAGGTATTTACTAGACGCGCATGACGCTATGCAGAGACGTCTCTGCAGCTCACCTTTGGGATGACTCCGCGAGGTATTTACTAGACGCGCATGACGCTATGCAGAGACGTCTCTGCAGCTCACCTTTGGGATGACTCCGCGAGGTATTTACTAGACGCGCTTGACGCTATGCAGAGACGTCTCTGCAGCTCACCTCTGGGATGACTCCGCGAGGTATTTACTAGACGCGCATGACGCTATGCAGAGACGTCTCTGCAGCTCACCTTTGGGACGACTCCGCGAGGTATTTACTAGACGCGCATGACGCTATGCAGAGACGTCTCTGCTTAGCGTCAAGCGCGTCTAGTAAATACCTCCAGAACAATATTCGACGCAGGGAACATTTTCGTAATTCTTTTTTGTTGATTTTCAAATTGACAGTGCCGATCGGTTCTGTTATCGAGACTGTGCCTAAACCTTTCCGTTCCAGAACGACTATAAATTCAACCAGTATAGCAGGCTACTGATAAGAAAGGATTTTTGGAAATTCCAACGTTAGGGTGGCAAAATAAGGTACCTATAAACGATTGTATGGAAATTCGTCGATTTTATTTATTTATTTATTGAATTTATGTACACACAAACAGCAATTACAGAGAGAGAGGAAAGTACAAAGGCACTACTTATTTCCATAGAAATCTCTTCCAGTAGGCCTGAGATAGGAGATATAACCGATAAAAAATATAATATGTGTGCAGGTTAACAATAAAAAAAATCACATAAACTACATATAACTACCTATCTAATAAAAATATATACTTAAATAAACACATATTATTGTATTTTAAACATATAATAACTACATAAAAATATTAGACTCTATGATAAAGCGGAGAGGTAGTGTTCTCGCACTCTTTTCTTAAAGGTAAATATGGTTTGAGACTTATGTATATGCTGATATACATAAGTCCACAGCCTAACCGCATGTAAGACAGACTTCTATTCTTATTCTTTTACTGTAAAAGAATAAGAATAGAAGTCTGTCTTGTGAGACGGAAAATTAAGACGGAAAGTAAGATGTGATCTGCACGGTTTATCAGATTTATTCATAAATGATTTTTTTTTATTACAAATCAACAGACACGTGTATCAGGGATTTAAAAAAAATGTCTTAAGGAGTAAAACAGGATGTAAGAATTTTCAAACATAAATAAATACTTCAAATTTCGTATACCTATCTGTCTTTAAATAAAAATAAATGAACTCAGTTTTCAGGATTTTTCGAACTTCTACCCCTAAGGGTGTTAAATATGGAAACACATGATTATTAGTCTATATTCATAAAATTACAGGGTAAGTTATTTATACATAACGCCGAGCTAAAAACCCAACTAAAACAGGGAATTCAAAATTGTATGGGAACTTCTTCATTTTTAAAGACACTTTAAATTTCTTCCAGCTAGCCTTCTAATGTAGGGATCCTCTAGAAAACATTTTTAGATATTGCAGCCCTATTGGGATGGGATGGGAAGTATATCCCGGGCGAAGCCGGGGGGCACAGCTAGTGAAGAATGTAACAAACAGATACCTAGCCTAGAACTGTCCATTAGCAAAATGTATGTCGAGTACCTACCGTGATTGAATCATGGATTTCCAGAATTACCTTCAAAACTTTCCACATTGTGAATTGTTTTTGTTTGGCAAGCTAGATAACATTTGTATTAGAAATCTCTCTAGAATCTCCTATATCATTAATCTAAAAATTGTGGATTACATTGATTAGAAATTTAGGCCAAGGAGCATGAAACAGATGGATTATATTACTACGACCTCTGTCGATCATAGACTACTTATATTTTACTAGCTGACCACGCAACTTCGTTTACGTTACGTCGGCTTTCCTGTCACGTAACCACAACCTGCGCATGTCCATTTCAACACGGCAATGAGCTCCTATTAATTAGCCATCTAATACTTTACTGTGCTATTACCACAGAATAACTAATAATAGTAACCGGTAAAACGTGGGAGTAGAGATGAAAATGACCAAAGTGACTGAATTTGACTGACTGTCATTTACGGTCAAATTGGTCAAAAACGGTCATTTATTGTCAAAAAGGGTCATAAACAGTCACTTTGATTTTGAGTGCTTTTTGATATTTATTTTGAACTAGCTGACCCTCGCAACTTCATTTATGTCACATAATGTGCACGAAAGGAGAGGTACCTAATTCTTCATCAGACTTGTCAAGCACCGTGTGAAACGGCCCTGTTTGCTTAATTGTAAAAGAGCTTAAAGATTAAGGCTATTCTAAAACCATTCAGTCCACGCCTTCAATTTAATAATTAAGCTCTTTTACTTTTAATTACAGGCCTATAGCCGTCACCTCCCTTTTATCCAAGGTGATGGAGCGTGTTATTAATACACAGCTCCTGGGGTACCTTGAGGAACACGACCTGCTCAGTGACCGGCAGTACGGTTTCCGTCACGGTCGCTCGAAGGGCGATCTTCTTGTGTACCTAACACACCGATGGGCGGCGGCTATCGAGAGTAAGGGTGAGGCTCTAGCAGCAAGCCTTGACATCTCTAAAGCCTTTAACCGGGTCTGGCACCGTGGTCTTCTTACGAAATTGCCCTCATATGGACTACCCGAGAGATTATGCGGATGGGTGTCCAGCTTCTTGGCCGGTAGAAGCATCAGGGCCGTCGTTGACGGCAGCTGTTCAGACTGCATGGCCATAAATGCTGGAGTACCGCAAGGCTCAGTGTTGTCCCCTACTCTGTTTCTGCTGCATATCAATGACATGTTGTCTATTGACGGCATTCATTGTTATGCGGACGACAGTACGGGGGACACTTGTTACACGGGCCAACCCGGTATCTCTCGGGACACAGTGGAGGAAAATCGTGAACAGCTTGTGTCTGAAATCGAGGCTACTCTTACTAGAGTGTCCGATTGGGGTGGACAAAATCTTGTCCAGTTCAACCCTTCCAAGACACAAGCTTATTTTTTCACCGCTAAGCAAACCCCAATTACTGTAGCGCCGCAATTTCAGGGCACATCTCTTTCCATCTCCAAAAGTATAGGGATCCTTGGCGTTGACATCTCCAGTGACGTTCAGTTCCGTAGTCATTTGGAGGACAAGGCTAAACTGGCGTCCAAAAAGCTCCTTCACCTTTGGGCGGGAGCTGATAGCTCGCGATACTGACTAGAAACTACAGATGAGGCGCGCGGTGAGGCGCGCGGTGAGGTGCGCGGTGAGCCGCGTTGTGACTAGAGATGGGTAACGACAAGGCTAAGCTGGCGTCCAAGACGCTAGGTGTGCTCAACAGGGCGCGGCGGTACTTCACTGCGGCGCAAACACTGCTTCTCTATAAGTCGCAAGTGCGGCCGCATATGGAGTACTGCTGTCACCTCTGGGCGGGAGCACCTGAATATCAGCTTCGTTCATCTGACTCGGTGCAAAGACGAGCTGTAAGAGTTGTCAACGATCCTGTACTTACAGCTGGTGTGGAACCTCCTCGCGACAGGAGAGACTTTGCCTCCTTATGCGTGTTCTACCGCCTGTACAATGGTATGTGCTCTGAGGAATTGTTTGACATGATGCCCACGGCTACCTTCTATCATCGCACCGCTCGCCACAGACGGAGTTCATCCTCACACTCTGCGTCCGGTGCGTTCCAGAACGGTTAGATCCGATAGGTGTTTTCTTCCGCGCGCGCTCAGGTTGTGGAATGACCTCCCTGCCTCGGTTTTCCCAAACGCCTACAGTATGGGGTTCTTCAAAAGGGGTCTTAGATGGTTTTTGCAGGGTCGGCAGCGCGAGTGTGGCACCTCTGGTGTTGCAAACGTTCATAGGCTGCGGTGTCTGCCACCATAAAAAAAATATATGTGGTATAAAAAAAAAACTTTAATAGTTAGAATTAATAGTAAGTTTAAGTCAAATTGATTGAATTTGACAATAAATGACCGGTCAAATACGGTTTTTGACAATCGTGACTGGTCAGATTCAGTCATTTTACATCTCTACGTGGGAGTCTAGTATGCTCCTTCGGGAGTTAGAGCGTGATTATAATTTTTACGTACACAATATTGTGAATTCAGCCATGTATGAATAAAATTGATGCTGTGGTGTTCGCAGTTTGCCCCAGGATAATAATAATAACTATAACAAGCAAACTCCATTTCTGATTCTTATTTACCTCCTACAAATAATCCGTAAGTATGCAAAAGAGGCTTCGTGTTTTATTGTCATAACTGTTATAATCAAATCAATGAAGGAAACCACGACATCTTCCTCGTAGGCTGCACAAGGTGACATCTGTCTGTACCTACGTTAGTGTTGTCATCTAAAGCCGAATGACGAACTGGATTTTTCCTCAGCCTGTAACCAGATTTAGGTAAATTACCGATAGTCAGCTTATTTAATGTAAACCCTACCGAAGCTAGCCCAAACCGACTGAAATTATACGAAGAGCGTCTTGTCTAAAGTATCAGGCTCTTTCATGTGGCCATCGTCGCCTAGGTAGGTACAGTCTGGGCCAGACATAAGAAATGTTTCCAAAGTCGAGTCTGCATTGGCGTACATACATAGTTCCATTGCATAGTATAAAATGATAGAACTACGCCGAAAGTAGTCCGCAGTCGCCTGAGAAAGTGAAGTTGGTTTAAATTCTGCAGATGTTGGATGCCCTCTTTTCACCATAAGGTAAAACGATAGTCACTGCAACCTTCCAATAGGATGTAGGTGTAGGCAGGGAAGTTTTTCCAATAGGTTTTGCTGCGACAAGGAAACTCAATCATATTTATTTTTCCATTATGCTCATAGCTCTGCTGACTCAGTGTTCTGTAAACAACCGCTGCAGTAAGCAATTTTCGCTGTCTGGTCCTTGGATGGGCAACCACCACGTGACCACCATCGAACACATTCGGATTAAACCAAGTTGGAGGCCTTTTCAACAGTGGGTCGTCCCAACCCGCTTCTGTCCATTTTAACACGGCAATAAGTGAGTCTATTACCGTGTTGACATCCCACCTGCTACATATTACGCTACTTTTGCCTTTGCCTACCCCTTCGTAGATAAAGGCGTGACTATATGAATGTAGATACTCGTATGTAGGTACGATGAAACAGAAGGGAGCGGTATACCGAAACACTTCCTTTGTACTTTATCGTATACTTCTGTTCGTTTTCGGTTCTCACCTTCCACGTCCCTTGATCTCACTTTTTATATGTAGGTACTACATAAGCAGTCAGTTCGCTTGGTAATTTCGTAAATAGTCATCAACATTTTTTCAACCTTAGCCACGGAAATAAGTGGCAATTAGACCAAGGAATTTAAGTGTCACCAAATATATTCAGTGTCAACTAAAGCACTTCGGTAAGAAGAACCATATTGACAAACCGAAGGCGTGTGGTGGTCTCCCCATTATTCATTGTACGATGAATTTCGCGGCTTGAATGTCAACTGTGGGTCGTCTTTAGTTGTGCGCCAGGGTTGACCGCACCAGTGGTGTTCCAAACTTTCGTAAGCTTGTCTGCCACATTATTAGTTAATAAACATATCAAAGACCTGATTCCTTTACCCTGTGGCTTGTCAAAAAATAATGTTATTTTGCCTATGTTTTGTAACACTCTGCAATACTCACCAACACATTATCCATACGTTCTAATATAATACTCTCTTTTTGTCTCGTGATAACGAGGATTTCATACATTAAGCACATTAACACAAAGATATTAAACTCGATATCTTTCTGTCGTTTTATTCCGTGTTTACATCCAGTCACAATACTACACATACACATAGGTTAGACGTCGTGAATCTGACATTGTCATTTTGACAGTAACAATGACTGATCCTTGTCAACGAAATAGTTTAGGAATAAAAAAAGAACATAAAAAAAATAGTTTTATTTAGTGTACAATAAATCTAGATTAGAATAAATAATAGGTATATTAAATTAGTAAACAGATTTGGAACTAATGATAATTTATATATAGTTTACGAGCGGATCAATTTCGGAGTGGTCACACCAGAATTCACGTTCCGCGTAACGTAGAACATTATGTCAAATAGTGGATAAAATATTCGCATAAGAGGATAGGATGGTTAATGTACAGGATAGTTTTAGCTTCAGTTAATGACATGGCGTTAATGCGATAAAGCCCTAATCGTGTATGGCGTATGAGAAGTGGAGGAATAAAAGTCACGAACGGAACGTGAGGGATGAGTGAAATGAAACGGACCGTAGATGTAACTGACCAAGCGGGTTTGGCTTGGTGGGAAGGGGAAGAAACGAAAAGCAAAGATGGAGGCAGTCGGCATTTTTTTCTCTCGAGCGAGAAGACCCGTAGGGTGTCTCTTCAAGAGCAATTCGTACCATCACAGGACCCGCAAAAAGGTATTTATAAGCTAGATAGACCTTGTAATAATCGCGGTCTGTGAAGTGCGTGCTGATTGCTAATGACGCGTAACTTTTGTTGTAGCGGGTCTTTGGAGTACCTACCTATTATTGCTGGGAATACCTGCCCGTCCCTTGGCGGACTCCCAACACGGAGGAATTCTTCTCCGTGGACCCATCAGCGTGGGACGCGTGATCCACAGACGGGACTGCGCGCCGCTGACGAGCCCGGCTTTGTAGCGGTAACCGGTTCTCGCACCGGCATTTTTTATTCTCTTTTTTACGCCACGTGCATTTCTTTTTCACTACTTGGCACCAAGGAGGGCCACCAGGATTCTTCTTATACATCCATACGCGAGGTTGATTACTGCATCTCGTTGGTTAGCGGTGCCTACGCGATAGTCCACCGACAGTTTAACAACGTAGTTCACCTTCAGGAGGCTGCATAACGATCCGAGAATGTAACTAGATTTATTTAGCCTTTAAATCATAGATTATAATAATGTTAACCAGAATGGATCCATCTCTAGGTCGCTAGATTAAAGTATATTTTGTTAGCCACGTCACAAGGTGATGTTTAGTTAATTGTGTCAAATGAAATAATTTCATCGCATCGGCGCAAGAGCCGGCCAGGTCAATAGATTTGATATAAGTTTATAGCAAGTAAGTAAAGTGTGTGTAGATATAAGTATTCTAACTGGAGTAATACTGGTGCATCCTGCCATATATATAGGCTAAGTAGTGCGTTTGATATACCACAAGGCCTGTGGTTTTTGTATTGTAGACCATTAAACGTGGTGATAATAATATACACTGGTTTTTCTTTCACGAACTCACTGCAACAGGGGTTTACTAGCCAGACAACACGGCCCTTAACCTAAAAGGTCCACTGTATCTCCGGCTGCTGTTATCCAGGTAATCTTCTTTTACAAATCAAACTATGGTAACACGGGATTTGGGAAGTCCACACCGACACCCTTGACGCCCGTTACGTTACATGGCGCCCGAACTTTATTTTATTGTGATTACCTATTAAAGTGCTGCATGTACAGCGCCTGAATTCAATTGAAATTAGTTGGTAACCATTGTTGCAATTGAGCTTCGGGGGGGAATTTCCTTTGTGTTTATCTTTTGAGGGATACAATTTTTATTGTTGTATCTAGGCTTGAAAGCAGTAGCTTTACTTTAAGAAAATTAATAGTTCATACTTCACCGTTCCCTCAGGAATATGTCAAAATTTTAAATATTGACATATTGATGGTTTATAGATATTGAATCTGGTCACTCACCCTATTAAGAATTCATATCCGTGAAGACCAGACCACAAAATGTGTAAATTTTGACCTTTTTATGCAAATTTAAGTTTTTTTTCTTTAACAAAAGTTTCATCCAGAACTAACAACATTTTTTAAATATTGACATCTGGATGGTTTAAGTGTTTAATATAATTGCTTACACTGCTTAGAGTTAATAACGGTAGGAAACCAAACCAAAATATGTGCAAGTTTTGTTTTTGTGAACAAATTTGTGTTTTGTGAGTTGTCGTTCTCATCCCGGCAAAAATCAACTTTTTAAGTATCAACATATTGGTGATTTTTAAACTTCTATCTGATTCGGTGCACCATTCTGCATTGATAAACACTAGGACCAGATAAAGTCTTGTGTCAATTTTCGATTTTGTGAGCAAATTTGAGTTTTTTTGTCTTATCGTTCTCCCGACAAAAATCAACTTTTTAAATATCAACATATTGGTTGTTTTTATAGTTTTATCTGATCTTGTACACCCTTTAGAACTTACATACACAAGGATCAGGACTAAATAGTTGCAGGTTTTGTTTTTATTAACAAAATTGAATTTTTTCATAGTAATTTTTACGAACATAATTTTGAAACATAACTTTGTTGTTATTGTGTCTGTGGCATTGCTACAGTGATTATACCATTACTACTACTACTACT
Source organism: Miltochrista miniata (assembly GCA_933228765.1). Lineage (NCBI taxonomy): Eukaryota > Metazoa > Arthropoda > Insecta > Lepidoptera > Erebidae > Miltochrista > Miltochrista miniata. Next base: position 17,324,077 of record OW121747.1, on the reverse strand, counting down.
AGAGCATTTTAGGCTAAATACAAACTAGATATTAAGAACTTATTTATAAAAAATGTCAAAAACTCCAGATACTGATGCAAGTGAATTTGCTTCACCGGTGCATAGTCGGAACGTTATGCAGGTAACTTCTAGCCCGTATACACGACCTTTAGAGGTACACATACCTATGGATACCGTAAATACACGTCCCCGAGTCAACGTGAACCGGACTTCATCTTTGGCTCCCGAAACGTTTACGACATCCATAGTCTCTAATACGACCACCCATTATGCTGCCTCTCACAGCAACACACAAGAGACATACGTGGCACAAGAACCGATAGCACACGCACATAAGACATTCCCCATTAAAACTAGCGAAATTTTTGACAACATGAACCAAGGTAATGGTATAACACAAGTGGTTGCACCGCCCCCCAGTGCGCATGTGTACTACAAATCATTGAATTTAGCTTCCCTTAAACTCAAGTATAACGGAGAGTCAGATATTGACGACTTCCTCCTTAGGGTTAATGAAACACGTATCGCACGACAGATTGACGATACAACATTAGTAAGAGGTTTTTCAGAACTGTTATCTGACACCGCACTCAAGTTTCATAGAACAATCCAACATAAAATTAACTCTTGGTTTGATATTTGCGTTGAATTTCGAAAATTCTTTCAATCAAAGGATTACAACTACAACATAGAGAGACAAATTCGTGAAAAAAAGCAGAAGCTAGGTCAGTCTGTATCATTCTTTATTTTAGATATCCAGGATTTAAACAATAGACTAACATATCCTATTACAAGCGACAACCTACTTGAAATTATAAAACACAATTTGCTACCTACATACGCCCAACTATTAGCCATCAATGATATTACTACCTTTGACCAATTGGTCAACGTGTCCAAGAATTATGAGGCTTATTCTGGTGTTTTATGTCAATCTAAACCGGTTGGCAAGCGCGAACTCAATGCAGTCAGCGTCGGCAAATTACCTGACAGGCGCGGCTCACCTATTACTTGCCTTAAATGTAAAAAAGTCGGCCATAGTTATAAGGTGTGTAGGTCAATACCAGGCATAATATGTTTCAAGTGCGGAGCTAAGAGGGTGACGATTAGGAGCTGCACCCAATGTAACACAGGCTTGCGCTCGCAGTCTACTACACAGACACTTAATGAAAAAAACTGATGGGGCCCCCGAGCAAGTCGTTACACACACAAACAGTCTCTTCGCCTGAAATATCGTCATTCGTAGGGGATAATCGGTTGTTTGTTAAATTCACAATAAAGGACCGTAATTTCGAAGCATTGCTCGATCCTGGGGCACATTTATCAGTTTTAGGTGCGAATAAGCATCAATATTTTCAAAGACTTGGATGGACATTACATGCTAGGGATGCTTCAGTCGTGCCAGCAGTATTTTTAGCGGATTTATCTCAAATTAAAGTCATTGGCATAATGTCTTTGCCAATAACTTGTAATGGGATAACTGCCCACTTTAATTTTTTAGTTTGCCCTGACATACATCACGAAATCTTGTGCGGTATGGATTTCGCTGATGCATTTGGTCTAGTGGACATTTTTAAGTTTGGAGATGTCGTGAGGAGAGGCAACTCCACAAGTTATAGTGCTTGCAGTGCGTTGTGTGAGGTGAAAGCTTTAATACCCAGAGATGATCTAACATCTCAACAAGCCAAACATCTACAAAAAGTAATGAATGACTTTGAGTCAATTTCATCAGAAAAAAAAGGTTTAGGGAAAACGCATATCGTTACACATAAAATTATTACACAGGGAGAGCCTATTAAACAAAGATATTACCCTTTATCGCCTGCTAAGTTGACAGCATTGAATAGGGAGGTGGACGAGATGTTGAGGCTCGATGTCATCGAACCGTCGAGGTCACCATGGTCCAACCCGGTTGTCATGATCCCAAAGAAAGATGGATCATGGAGATTCTGCCTCGACGCGCGTAAGCTCAATGATGTCACGGTTAAAGACTCGTACCCACTTCCTTATATAAATTCGATTTTGGACAATCTGCGAGGAGCACATTATCTTAGTTCAATTGATTTATCATCGAGTTTTTGGCAGGTCAGTTTGTCAAGTCAGGATGGAATAGACGGCAAAGGTACTTCTTGTGAGAAAACAGCTTTCGTAGTCCCTAATAGAGGTCTTTTTCATTTTAAAAGAATGCCATTCGGATTATCCAATGCGGGAGCTGAAATGCAAAGGCTAGTTGATTCGCTATTTCTGCACAAATTTGACGGAAAAGTTTTTTGTTATCTGGACGATCTTCTGATTGCCACAGAGTCATTTTCTGAACATATGGAGATACTTGCTGCTGTAAAGAAGTCGCTTAGTGACGCTGGTCTCACTATCAACTTAAAAAAGTGCGAATTTTGCAAAGGAGAGCTTAGATACTTGGGATACATCATCAATACACAAGGTTTGCGCACTGACCCAGAGAAGCTGAGCAGCATTCAGAATTTCCCACAGCCTAAAACTGCCAAGCAGCTACGAGGATTTATAGGTCTATGTTCATACTATCGTAGGTTTGTTAAGGATTTTTCCACCATCATAGCACCTATGACAGCGTTGGTAGGTAAGAAGAAAGGCAGTGACGGCATCCAATGGTCCGAAGCAGCTGAGGATTCTTTCAATACCCTTAAAAATGCTTTAATAACAGCTCCAGTTTTGGCGTCGCCAGAATTTTCGAAACCTTTCGTGCTTCATTGCGACGCATCATCCGTAGGCATTGGTAGTGTTTTGACGCAGGACATAGATGGAATCGAGCGTCCTGTGGCTTTCTTTTCACGTTTACTGGCAAAACCTGAGAGAAATTACAGTACAACAGAGCGTGAACTGCTCGCGGTAGTGGATTCCATAAATCATTTTCGTGCTTACATAGAAGGTACTAAGTTCACGGTCATCACTGACCATATGAGTTTAAAGTGGCTTAAGTCTTTAAATAACCCCTCAGGCAGGTTGGCCAGATGGGCAATGCAGATATCCACTTTTAATTTTGACATTTGCCATAAGGCAGGTAAGCTTAATGTCGTACCAGATGCACTATCCCGAATTTCGGTCGATGCTATTACTTTCAATCAAGAACTTTCTTCAACTTCTGATGAGTGGTATAAGAAGATGTATAACGGCTGTAAAACTATGCCTACTCGTTTCAAAAATTTTCAGATCCTAGGCAACAATTTGTTTAGATTTTGCAAAGGTGGCTCTTGTACTTCAAAAAACAATTGGAGGTTAGTAATTCCTAAAGAGCTGGTCGATGAATGCATCAAGGAAAACCATGACTCCTTCTGTAGTGTACACCCAGGAGTTCAAAAAACGTATTTGAAAATTAGGGAACATTATTATTGGCCAAATATGTTTGAAAATGTTAAGGAATTTGTCACACGGTGTGACAAGTGTAAAGCATATAAACACTCAAATTCACCACCTCACGGACTCATGACAAATCAAAAGGAGGTGGACGTTCCGATGCACACGTTGTCAATAGATATTATAGGCCCATTACCTAAAGCATATTCGGGTCATATATACATTCTGTCAGTTGTAGACGTTTTCTCAAAATTTGTATGGCTTCACCCCCTCCGTACTGCAACCACTCAAACGGTCACTTCATTTTTGGAAAAGGAATTGATCTTGAAATGGGGAACCCCCGCGATTCTTATTTGTGACAACGCTACCATATTTAAAAGCAAATCGTTTAAATCATTTTGCGATGGATATTCTATCCCTCGAATTTTCTATACGGCGCATTACGCACCGCAAGCGAATACAGTCGAACGGTATAACAAAACCGCTGAAGTCTGTTTATCCATACTAGTTGAACAAGATCAACGTAATTGGTCCAAATACCTTCAGCAAATTCAGCTATCACTGAATAGCACGGTGAACCTAGCAACGGGATACACACCGTACTTCTTAGCCACCGGTCGTGAAATAGTCACTGACGGTCAATTCCATTCAATTCTTAGGGATTTACCAACATCAGCTGATGATCTGACCATAGGCGATAGAAGCGCAGCGGCATCATCGTTGTTGGAATTGGGAAAAATTTTTGACAAGGTAGTAGATGCATTAACTCAGGCGTACCAGAAAAATTCACAACATTATAACCTAAGACGACGACACTTCACAGCGAAAATAGGCGATGTGGTCTGGCGAAGGAACTTCGTACAATCTAACGCAGCGAAGTATTTCTCCGCCAAGCTGGCGCCGAAATTTGTGAAGTGCACGGTTGAAAGGAGGTTGTCAGATGTAGTGTATGAGCTACGCGAGTTATCGTCAGGATCTGTTGGTAAATTTCATGTAAAGGACATCTTGCGTGTAGATTAAATTATTTACACACCCTGTCCGATATTGTTGCTTGTCTAGTGGTATTTACTCCGAACCCAAGATTTTTTTTTTGATCGTAGGGCTAGGCAAGCATTTATCGAAACTAATGTATGCAATTAATAATTGTTTTGCCGTTTGTGTTTTTACATTGTGTTCTTATTCTTACAGTTAATGTTTATATGATATGATACTTAACAACGCATGAGCAAAAAAGTTGTTTTTCTTGACAGTCAAATGATTGACCGACAGTACGATTGGCCAAAGTATGAAAAACTCTTACAGAATATAAGACTGATGAATGACAGCATGTAAATAATTATGGAATGATAGGAGCAAATAAGAAAGGGAAGGATAAGTGCATGACTGAATGATAGGTGGAAAATAAGCTTTAAATATTATTATATGTATTATTATAATTATTATTAATATGGAAAGGATGACGAATGAATGTACATAGATAAATATGAAATACTGTGTGAGGTATGGAAGAGTGAAGTACGCGTTTTGAAAGGAATACCTATCCAGCTGTGATCATTCTAAAGGGCAGTCAGAAGAATAACTATTGCTAGCAGCGTTCTGAAGTTTTATTCTTTTGTTTCTCGGTATTTTTTTAATCCTTTTTGGAGTCGGTTAAGTAACCACTTTTTCCCGGTTGCCCCGGCTGTTTCTTTCGGTAAACCTGTCGGTTTACCTCTTTTCCCGAGAAAGGGGGTATTGTAACACTCTGCAATACTCACCAACACATTATCCATACGTTCTAATATAATACTCTCTTTTTGTCTCGTGATAACGAGGATTTCATACATTAAGCACATTAACACAAAGATATTAAACTCGATATCTTTCTGTCGTTTTATTCCGTGTTTACATCCAGTCACAATACTACACATACACATAGGTTAGACGTCGTGAATCTGACATTGTCATTTTGACAGTAACAATGACTGATCCTTGTCAACGAAATAGTTTAGGAATAAAAAAAGAACATAAAAAAAATAGTTTTATTTAGTGTACAATAAATCTAGATTAGAATAAATAATAGGTATATTAAATTAGTAAACAGATTTGGAACTAATGATAATTTATATATAGTTTACGAGCGGATCAATTTCGGAGTGGTCACACCAGAATTCACGTTCCGCGTAACGTAGAACATTATGTCAAATAGTGGATAAAATATTCGCTTAAGAGGATAGGATGGTTAATGTACAGGATAGTTTTAGCTTCAGTTAATGACATGGCGTTAATGCGATAAAGCCCTAATCGTGTATGGCGTATGAGAAGTGGAGGAATAAAAGTCACGAACGGAACGTGAGGGATGAGTGAAATGAAACGGACCGTAGATGTAACTGACCAAGCGGGTTTGGCTTGGTGGGAAGGGGAAGAAACGAAAAGCAAAGATGGAGGCAGTCGGCATTTTTTTCTCTCGAGCGAGAAGACCCGTAGGGTGTCTCTTCAAGAGCAATTCGTACCATCACAGGACCCGCAAAAAGGTATTTATAAGCTAGATAGACCTTGTAATAATCGCGGTCTGTGAAGTGCGTGCTGATTGCTAATGACGCGTAACTTTTGTTGTAGCGGGTCTTTGGAGTACCTACCTATTATTGCTGGGAATACCTGCCCGTCCCTTGGCGGACTCCCAACACGGAGGAATTCTTCTCCGTGGACCCATCAGCGTGGGACGCGTGATCCACAGACGGGACTGCGCGCCGCTGACGAGCCCGGCTTTGTAGCGGTAACCGGTTCTCGCACCGGCATTTTTTATTCTCTTTTTTACGCCACGTGCATTTCTTTTTCACTACTTGGCACCAAGGAGGGCCACCAGGATTCTTCTTATACATCCATACGCGAGGTTGATTACTGCATCTCGTTGGTTAGCGGTGCCTACGCGATAGTCCACCGACAGTTTAACAACGTAGTTCACCTTCAGGAGGCTGCATAACGATCCGAGAATGTAACTAGATTTATTTAGCCTTTAAATCATAGATTATAATAATGTTAACCAGAATGGATCCATCTCTAGGTCGCTAGATTAAAGTATATTTTGTTAGCCACGTCACAAGGTGATGTTTAGTTAATTGTGTCAAATGAAATAATTTCATCGCATCGGCGCAAGAGCCGGCCAGGTCAATAGATTTGATATAAGTTTATAGCAAGTAAGTAAAGTGTGTGTAGATATAAGTATTCTAACTGGAGTAATACTGGTGCATCCTGCCATATATATAGGCTAAGTAGTGCGTTTGATATACCACAAGGCCTGTGGTTTTTGTATTGTAGACCATTAAACGTGGTGATAATAATATACACTGGTTTTTCTTTCACGAACTCACTGCAACAGGGGTTTACTAGCCAGACAACACGGCCCTTAACCTAAAAGGTCCACTGTATCTCCGGCTGCTGTTATCCAGGTAATCTTCTTTTACAAATCAAACTATGGTAACACGGGATTTGGGAAGTCCACACCGACACCCTTGACGCCCGTTACGTTACAGTTTTAAATAACAGGTTAATTATCAACGGACAATATTATTGCTTAGGTACCCTTATTGTAAGAAATTGTAAGATCTGAGTAATAGTAGATATTTCAAGCAAATAAATTTCTTCTATTCTTCTTATTTATATGTATAGCTATCGGTGAAATAATGGTATGTCTATGTTCCCTTTTAAATTGGCAGTCTTGAGATAATAAACTCGCCAGACTGATTTAACCACGTCGTACCAGATTAAACAGGAAGGACAGAATTACTGGTAGCCAGCATGTTTTGTGGTATAATCTTGTTGCTCTCGAGAGTTGGCATACAATTGCGCATAATGCAGTACAATCGTTCATCTAAAGTTGGACACTCTATTTGAGCACTCCTTACTTTTAAAGATATATTCCTGTATTTTGACAGTAGGTAGTCTTTCTACTATTCAGTTATAACACATTGAAATGTTACAAAAGGACTAAGGCTGATGTCATACTTCCACCATCACCTCGTCGCTGTATCTGGTAGTCTAGGGCCTAAAGAACCTGCTTCTCTAGTTCTCTCTCAAAGCACAAAACTATGTTTAATACTGTATCTTGATATAGGTTTATTAAGATACAGTATGGAGTTCTTCAAAAGGGTCCTTAGAAGGTTTTTACAGGATCAGCAGCGCGAATGTAGCACCTCAGGGCGCCGATTCTCGACCACACGACGTGAATGCGTGGACGCAAATTTACGGGTGAAACGTCGTCCGTCTCATGTTCGCCGTTCCTAAATATGAGACAGGCGACGCGTCACCCGCCGATTTCCGTCCACGCATTCATGTCGTGTGAAGCGAGAATCAGTGCCCTGTTGTTGCAAACGTCCTTAGGCTACGGTGACGACCAGTAGGTACATGCATGTCTTCAACCTATGTGGTACAATTAATTTTATAGATAAGTAAGGCACTTATCTATAACTAGGTAAATTGTAATATTATTCTAGCAACTAGTGTTCACATTCATCTCTCTATTAAATCTTCCTAAATTTGGCACGTGGTAGGTGTTTAACCACCCACCACATTTCAATCTATTGCACCCTACGATTTCCTTCAACTTCCAATTCTTTTCACACGTAAATTCACACATAATAATATATCTATACAGACAGGCGTCCTGAGTAAAGACACCGATCTTGATTTCAAGGCACAGTCACAGTCCGGATATATCAGTTAACTCCGTTAAGGAAACATTGTCTACAAGTCATTGACACGTAATACAAGTCCTTGCATCACTTCCGGCGGAATTTGTTTTCTTATCATAAATTATGCAGACAATACCGTGCAAGTCGAAAAATGGCTATTTCACGTTTTATACGTCATTGGATAGTCTACGGCGAGGGCGTCGTAGACTTGTCTTCGCCCAAGGGCGCAAGGGGGCTGCTCACCGTCCTTACAGACGCAGGCCCAAGACGACAGCGTGACGTGAAAGTTTCTCGCACACCACACGCCCCAACATGCGGGGTAACACACGAACACCCCCAAGGACGCGGAAAAGTAGGTACCCAAACCCTGTAGGTGAGACAGCAGTGATAACCAAAGAAGTGGGTTTATCCGGGTCTCCCGACCGTAGACGGTGGTAGGGCACTTGTGATTTTAGCACAGATTATATAATAATATATTCTATAGGTTCATCAATTTTAGTTTCAATAATTCGAACTCAGCTTTTATATAGTCGGTAGGACGGGCTCCTACCGATTAAAACCACACGTGCCCGCGATAGCATCCATTAGGGATTTCCACACGAAAAAAAAGTGTATGCTGTTTAACATGGAAAGAGCGGCTTGAGCCACATAGTAGGGACCATAGATTTAGAATTTTTCGCTACATACACACACACTAGGTAGATACGATTTGAGGCGGTGAAGTCTGCCATGAAGGAGTGGCTGTAGAGGCGCGCGCCGTGGCAGCCTCACCCAACGAGTGTCCAACGCTGCAGTCACTGCGTTTTCCTAGGCCCAGTGGCAGGTGTGTCGCCGTCCGATTCGAGGGAGCGGAGGAGAAATCCTCCCTCTCGAGTTCCACAGCCAGCCAGTGGGGACGCCGCAGGCTGCTATACGTCCGGAACATACCGGCATCCATGACTGAAAGCCTAAGATCGGCGCATTTACTGCCCGCCGTTCTTACCGAAGCAGGTCAAAACGGTTGCGTGCACTATACCTCTCAAAGAACTGACATTACACCCCCCACCCCCCTAAAGAAGCGCATCGCGCATTTTGATACGAGAGGGCGCCAGGTTAATGATTGCAAACGGGCGCTACATGGGCTAGAGCCGACCCTGCAGATAGACATACAGACAGACAGACGGACAGCGAAGTCTCATGAATAGGGTCCCGATTTTTACAGTTTGAATACGGAACCCTTTGTTATTTGTTTTAGTAGAAGGTGGTTCTGAAAGAAAACGTACCGCGGAATATTTGAAAATCATAAAGGTACCGTAGGTCGTTTATTATAATTTGGTGTTGCAAATGTTCTGCTACAGTATCCACTTTCTATTAGGTGGAGCGTACCGTAAGCTTCTCAGACAATCATGCACGTAGGTATGGTTATACTTACCTATTGAATTCAGGAAAAGTACTTTCAGTAGGTACTCGTAGACTTCTAGTAGAATTGGTAATGCGTGTAACTTTGTAAAAAATGTGTTGCTGTAGATGGTAAGGGGTATTCGTCCCAAGACGTATCATAAGGTGGAAAAATTTGGTTGGTTCAGAGTAGGTTTCGGTGACCGGTGGTAGTTAGCATAGGTACTAATTGTTTTTCAAAAATAATCTTGAAAAAATATTGGTTAAGCAACTTTCACTATGGCCAGTCCTTGGATGGGTGACCATACTGACCATCCATGTGACCACTTTTTGACATTTATTTGAGCATTTCCGTGCTTCGGAAGGCATGGTAAGCCGTTGGTCCCGGTTGCCGGCGGCAATACGGTCCACTGCCTAGGTATTACGTGGGACAAATTCTAAAAAGGTGAATTGTGGGCTTATAAAGGCAGAGGCATCTGCCTACTCTGCCTAGCCCTTCGGGGATAGAGGCGTGACCATGTGTATGTATGAACTTAGAAAATATTTTAGTCTATCTATCAGTTGTCTAGATCCCATAGTCTAAGACTATATCAGTAGATATAGCCCTTCGGCGATAAAGGCGTGACCATGTGTATGTTTGTACTTAGAAATATTTAAGTCTATCTATCAGTTGTCTAGATCCCATAGCCTAAGACTATATCAGTAGATAACGTGCGAGCAAAAATATTTATTTACCTATACAAGTTATCTCGGTACATGCCACGGCCGAAGCCATCATTGCGACACTACCTTAAAAATACCAAAACCCCCCAGAAAAAAATAAATCGGCGCCAGACTCACCATCACACCACCCTGTCACACTAGTGTGGTGGTTAGGAAATCTATTTCTTAACTGTCATACTAGTGTGGAACTTAATATTTGTCCAGACTGCACCATCGGGTCCAGACTGACCATCACACCACCCTGTCACACTAGTGTGGTGGTTAGGAAATCTATTTCTTAACTGTCATACTAGTGTGGAACTTAATATTTGTCCAGACTGCACCATCGGGTCCAGACTGACCATCACACCACCCTGTCACACTAGTGTGGTGGTTAGGAAATCTATTTCTTAACTGTCATACTGACAAAAGGTCGAAATATCAAGTATGTTTAACAGTTTAATGTTTATCTTAAAACAGAGCACAATTAACGCAATATATTCAAAAATGTTTCAATTGTTATTTCACTATGAATTAACCGAATTTGTGTGTTAAGTATTAGCAAAAGCACTCAAAGGGCAAAAACGGGATCCTATTCATGAGACTTTGCTGTCTGTCTGTCAGTCTGTTTATCCGTCATGAGGCTGTATCTCAGGAACAGGCGCAGATCCAGCCCCCAAAAAATAGGTTGTGGGCAGTGCCGAAAATTAGACCACGAGTTTATGAAGTCTTTTTACTATCCACATCGACATATTGTACAAGTTTTCAGACAAATATACAACCCAACTGATGGAAAGTGCTATCTGTATGTCTTATGAATGTTAATAACAACAGAGATGCTAGGTACTTGAGCAATCAACCCAGCAAATACCTTTTAAAACCACTTTCAAAGAATACCATACTGACCTTCTGTACGTTTGGGATTACTGTGGCAGGGCATTCCACTATCAGAACAGCTGCGATCGATAACGGCTCTAATCTTCTATCGGACAGAAGGCAGGATACCTATTCTCTCGGGAAAGCAATTTAAATAGAAGACTACCATGCCAGACCCAGCCAAAGGACTTAGAAATGTTGAGGTTCACTGATAGAGCGTTTCGTTGATAGCTGTCACCAGTGTTGGGCATTAATCAATTAATTTTTTAATTGTAGGAGCTAAAAATTGAAAATTTAATCGCAATTAAATTAGTTGCAACTAATTCAATCCAATTGATTGTTTAATTGTGAGAGACAATTAAATCAATCGCGATTAATTCCATCAATTGTGGTTTACAGTTGATTTAATCACAATTAATATTTTAGTTGACTAATATAATCGTCAATTGTTTTTAATATGTAATTAATACTACACTTAGAAAAATTTAAGGCTAGTGAGTGTTGTGTGGTAAGTTCCTGCCATGATAACAGAAGCTACAATCGTATAAATATTGGAATGTAGGTATGTGGCGTAGGTATTGTGTATGGAAGTTAAAAAGTAGGTATGGTGATACTGTGGCGGCGTTAGTACCAATTCGCGCCACCCAAGCAACTAGCCTTAACGACGCAGACTAGTTGCGGGTCTATGGTCTGGCCAGAGAGATATAGAAGATGTCGGGACGGCTAGAATAAGTTATCGCAACGACATTGTAAAACTGGATCTTGTAAGAGAATCAAACATTAAACTGATCAAACAAGTTTTGGAGCGTTATTATTACACATCATAGGTGGTCAGCAGAAACAATCACAACCACCTATAATACCTATAAAACTAAACCCCAGAGCACAGATTTCTGGTCCGTTGCGTTTGGTGGTGGGTTCGCTGTAAATGAGATCACATCATCATCATTTAAGCGTTAGTCCCGACACTACTCCTCACACCTACTGCAATCTTTACAGTAAATTTTCTCCTCACGTTGCATTTGGTGGGCCCCAAAGTAACTACATATATGAGTTAATATCATCATCATTTTCATTAAGTGCTAGTCCCGGCATACAATACAGTCTCGCCTTTATCCCCGAAGGCGTAAGCAGAGGCATAGTATACGCCCATGTGTATGTATGTTATACGAATATCAGCGATAACCAGGTTATAAATTTTCCCCAAAATTAGGGAAATTACAAATTTTAATATTTTTGTCAGAATAATGTTACAATAATATTTTAGATTACAACGTATCAAATGATCTATTATTTTTTAATTTACCCCAAAAATAGGGAGAAATTTTATTACAATACTGTTTATATATATTGTATTATTAATATTTACAAGAAGTAATAAAAAAGACTCACTATTTTTGGGAAAAAATATTTTCCCCAAATTTAGGGAAATAACAAATTTAAATATTTTTGTTGAATAAATGTATCAATTATATTTTAGATTACAACGTATGAAATGATATATCATTTTCCAATTTTAACCCAAAAATAGGGAGTCTTTTTGGGGTAAAATTGGAAAATGATATATTATTTCATACGTTGTAATCTAAAGTATAATTGGTATATGTATTTAATAATAAAAAAAATGTTATTTCCCTAAATTTTGGGAAAATATTTTTCCCCAAAATTAGGGTAATTACAAATTTTAATATATGTGTTTGTTAAATAAATTATACGAATATAAGAGATTACTAGGTAATAAATTTTCACCAAAATAAGGGAAATTAGAAATTTTAATATTTTTGTTAAAATAACGTTACAATCATATTTTAGATTACAACGTATCAAATTATCTATTATTTTCCAATTTACCCCAAAAATAGGGAGATTTTTTTATTGCAATACTTTTTTATATGTTTGAATATTAATATTTACATGAAATTAAAAAAACAATCTCCCTATTTTTGGGGTAAATTTGGAAAATAATATCATTTGATACGTTGTAATCTAAATTATAATTGTTACTTACATTTAAAATATTACAAAAAATTTAAATTTGTTATTTCCCTAAATTTGGGGAAAATTTATTACCTGGTAAACCCTGATATTAGTAGAATTTATTTAACAAAAATATCAAAATTTGTTATTTCCCTAATTTTGGGGAAAATTTGTAACCTGGTAATCTCTGATGTTTGTTGTTGATAATCTCTACACTTGCCAATATACATTAACAATAAAAAACATATTGTTTTAGTGTTTCATAAGACAGTACCCCCCCCCCCCCCCCCCACCTTGTCCTTTCATCTAACCCTAATAAAAATATTGTGGAACAATAGAATGATACAAGTGTCGTTTTCAATATAATTATGATGATAATGATCATCATCACCATCATCGTTATCATGATGATCATTATCATGCCGGGACTAGCACTAATGATGATGATGTGATAGCTCGGCCCCCGCGGCTCGATATGGAGCTTAAGAGTACGGAACCCTCGTCGCATCGCTTTCGAGGAATATCAGCTGATCGGGAGGGCACTAGAAGCACCTCTGGAATACGGAAAGGTACCTTCCGCCATTTAATCCTCGCCCACCTTGGAGGGCGCGAATATACACTGCGCCGCCTCTTCTGTAGTTGGGTGAAGCTGTCTAACCCCCAGTTTCCGAAAGGTAACAGAAAATTAATTAGTAATTGTTAATCGTAAATATGCCTCAGACGATTGACAATTACTAATTGTAATCATAAGCATATACAAGCAACAACTAATTAGTTGTAATTGTAAGAACTTGCAATTACGATTGATTATTTAGTTGTTAGTTGCAATTAAATTTGAAAATTTAATTGTTAGTTGTCAATCGTTTCCACAATTTTATTGATTTTTGCCCAACACTGGCTGTCACCCAGCTATGTGTAAGTTATACCTACGAGAAGATCGCCAGTAAAGCGACCGTTACGGTAACCGTACCTACCTACTGTCCGTCACTGAGCAGGTCGTGTTTTTCTCAAGACACCTCAAGAGCTCCATAAATTCAGATTTAAGGCGCTTTTTGGGCAAAGGACGATACGTGTGCTGTCTTCTATAAAGCTGAGACTGGTTTCATGGAATATAGAAACATTAAGTCTTGATAATACCGAAAACAGTTCACGACGACACTATTTGAGTACTTAAGCGGGTACACCGCTTTTTAACCGACTTCAAAAAAAGGAGGAGGTTCTCAATTCGTCTGTATGTATTTTTTTTTATGTATGTCAAGCGATATTTCCGTCAATTATAGACGGATTTCAAAAATTTTTTTTTTGTTGAATAGGGGTTACTTCTGAGGTGGTCCCATTTTTACCAGATCAGGATCTGACGAAGGGATCCAGGAGAAATCGAGGGCAACCACGGAAAATTGTAGGGACAACTAGTGCGCATTTTAAATTTTTAATTAAGTGCTTTAATGTTCTACATTTTAATGAAGGTCTGGCGTCTATCTGATGATAGAGTCGAAAGAAAGTCGAGGGCATTCCTTAACAATTTACAGCAGTTATCTTGTGTTTGGGCTTGATTGATTTGTATTGATGAGAACTTTACACCTAGATTGATAGATCAGACTTAAAAAAAAAGAAAGTTCTCAATGTTTTATGTATATTCAACGATATTTCCGTCAGTTATAGACGGATTTAATTTTTTTTTGTTGAATAGTGTTTACTTCTGAAGTGGTCCCATTTTAACCAGGTTATGATCTGATTATGGGCTGGATGCTGGATGCTGGGTATGCGAGGGCAACCACCGATAATTATAGGGACAACTAGTGCGTTTGTTAACTTTTTAATTCAGTGCTTTAATGTACTACAGTTAATGAAGGTCTGGAGTCAATCCGATGATGGAACCAAAAGACAGTTGAGGGAATTCCTTGACGATTTACAGAGCAGCTACTTTGTGTTGGGGCTTGATTGATTTGTATTAATGAGAACTTTCACCTAGATAGATATATTTTTCGGTTCATCCGTCACTTAAAATATTGAAAAAAAATTTTTCAATAAAAAATACAACCGACTTCGAACAAATCCTGAAAAATAAAATTTACTTAGCACAAAGTAGTATGTATTTTGATTTATCAGATTTTATTCAATATAATATTGAAGTTGGTGCCATGAATAATACCTACCTTAACCTATGAATTTACTTGGCGCCGACTTCAATATGATATTGAATAAAAAATCTGATAAATGAAAATACATATTACTTTGTGCTAAGTAAATTTTATTTTTCAGGATTTGTTCGAAGTCGGTTGTATTTTTTATTGAAAAATTTTTTTTATGTTTAGCTCGCCAAATTGACGTCGCCACCAGCCTGATGGAAAGCCGTGGCGCATCTAGCGATTGGGGGCCACTTCTGACAGTGGTCCTCAAGTTGGCGGCTCTGTGATGTGCCTCTTCACGCTCCTCTTGAAGAACCCGGGATTGTAAGATGAGGGAAACACGTGTGCGGGCAGGTCGTTCCATGTTTTTATAGTACGACAGCGATCTTTTGAAACGCTCAGTTCTGGCGAAGATTCTCTCCACTGTGTGTGAGTGGCATCTTTGCCCGGCACTTGTTGTTCGGGATCGGAAAGGAGAGGGTGAGATCTGGTTGAAGAGCTCTTCAGAACATTCGCCGTGATACATTCGATAGAAGGCAGACAAGGACGCAATGGTTCTTCGCTGCGCCAACGGTTCGAGGCCTCCCGTCACCTCAAGACAACCTTAAAGTATTTTTTTATCAAAAATGGATCTTTTAGGACATGCGAGTGGAAAAAGATCCATTATAGGTTGTGGTATACGAAGAACATCTAAAAGTTAAAATGTATAAAGTAATTAAATAATTTTCAAAACAAGCGAAGATCGATAAAATAAATAAAGATCAACGAAACAAATAAAGATCGATCAAACAAATGAGGATCAACGAAACAAATGAAGATCGACGAAAAAAATGAAGATCAACTAAATAAATGAAGATCAGTAAAACAAAAGTAGATCGACAAAATAAATGACGATCGGCAAACAAATGAATATCGGCGAAAATAAATGAAGAACGACAAAACAAATAAAGATCGAAAAAACAAACGAAGACCGATTAAACATAATGCATATCAATAAAACAAAAGAGAATAAGCAAGCTGATCGAAGTTGTAAGAACTTTAAGAAATTACCCGCGACACTACTAGCTGGTAGTGTAGAAGGGAAAGAATTTTCCCCACGACACTACCGGTAGTGTGGTGGGTAAGAAGGGCGAACCCTCTTCGTTCATGGTTGAGTTATGGGCAAAGGGAAATGTCCCTCACTTTGGGTCAAACTACCGTCGGGTTTAGATAGAGGTACTTACCAGATACTTGTGTCAAAAGTTTTCTTTCTATCAAAAGCACTGCCTGGTTATTCACTCACCAATTCTGCTGAATAGATCCTCCGGTATCGCATGAGCTACTTGACGGGAACTACTGGGATACAAACAACGATTGTGTAATCCATAAATGTTTGTCTCAAGAGTCTGGGTTTTTCTACGTATGACAAGTATGTATCGCAACATACGTATCAGACCACGGATATTAATACTTATACACACTCGAGAGCAATGAATCCGGGTCACTTAAAGAATGTTAAAAATCTCGGAAACTAAAAATGATAGGTTAATGCAATAAATTGTATTTAATAGACAATGTAATACTCCTTAAATGAAAGTAAAAAAAATATGAGTCACCATACATTTTATTAACACAAAATTACATAAAGAAAAAACTGCCGATCTCTCCTTAAAACAAAAATAGGAAACATGAAATTTTTGAACTTTATTACGATTTTCTTGAATTTTAATACTTCGTATTGCCTCCTCGTGCTTCCATTACTGCGTTTACGCGGTTTGGCATGCTGTACACCAAGTTCCTTATACGATTTTGGGGAATATTCTCCCATTCCTCTGTGAGAGCAATTTTGAGCTCACGAAGCGTGATTGGGGGAGGGTTTCGTTGTTTTACGCATCTGCCTAGCTCGTCCCAAGCATGCTCGATCGGGTTGATATCCGGGCTGCGCGCTGGCCACTCCATACGAGTAATGTTCATCTCTTGAAGGTAGTCATTCACAATCCTACCTGTATGAGGTCGGGCATTGTCATGCATAAATATAGCATCCTCACCTAAATTGACCATAAATGGACCAACGTGATCATTGAGGATTTCTTCCACATATCTTACGCTAGTTAAAGAGCCGTTTTCTATGATCACCAGCTCTGTGCGACTTTCAGAAGAAATTCCGGCCCACACAAGTACAGACCCACCACCGTAGGCTACTTTTTCTTCGATGCATGCTTGCTTGAATCTTGCCCTGGTCTTCGATACACTCTGTGTCTTCCATCGTGCTTGTAGAGCATAAATTTTGATTCGTCGGAGAACATAACTTTTGACCAATCTTCAATACTCCAATTTACGTGGCTCTGGGCATACCTTAGTCTCGAAATACGATGCCCACGCTCCAGTTTAGGGCCGTTTGCAGGTCTAAGGGGTTTTAAGTTAGATTCAGCAAGCCGACGTCTTACTGTCCATGCACTTGGGTTACTTCCTCCGAGGCGTCGAAACTGATTGGTGAGTTCAGTTCCTGTGAGAAAGCGATTTCGAAGCATGGTGTTCACCAAGTATCGGTCTTCTCGTGCTGTGGTACACCTGGTTCTGCCCGTTCCTGGTCTGCGTAGGTTAGAACCAGTTTCTTCGTAACGTCGGAGAACTCTTTGTACTGTTGACAGCGACACACCGACAGTCCTGGCTGTATCGCGCTGACTCCGGCCGGTTTCCAGCATTGTAAGTATTCTGGTGCATTCTTCAGGCGTAAGCGACATAATTTCAGCTTGATTAATGAATATAGAGCACTATCAACATGGTTTATGTACCCACATAAATGACAGATTACAAACAAAAGCAACACCAAATGATGTAATTTCGTAGTTCCATCTTCGAAAGTGGCCCTTTTTCAAATTTGATTTTTTTATGATATAACTTTACAATAACTAAGAAGTTTTAATACCTTCATTTAAGGAGTATTACATTGTCTATTAAATACAATTTATTGCATTAACCTATCATTTTTAGTTTCCGAGATTTTTAGGATTCTTTAAGTGACCCGGATTCATTGCTCTCGAGTGTAGTTTTAAACCGTATGTTGTTAAGGACGTCGATAAGTATGTTAATGACTGTTAGGTTATACCTGGAGAGGCTATCACTACGTATGGGCATGTTATGAGACGCAATGACGATCCTATGACTGAGGCTGTACTGAAGGTAGAGGAGGGGAAGAGAGGTCGACGACGACCTGCTGCCACCTAGCTAAGTACCATCCAGGAGGACCTAAGGGCGATGTGGAGCAGTAGACAACACATATACATATTCGAATACTTTTTCTTCCAGTCGGTGTCGAGACCCTGGGTCCATGGAGTCTTAACACGCATTTTTTTTTAAATTTGAAAATGCGTCTGGTTGTATCCACTGGTGACCCAAGAGCTGGCAGTTATTTCTCACAGCGAATAGGAATCGCTCTTGAAGGGGGGAATGCTGTCAGTCTTTTGGGCACAATGCCACAGGGGCCTTGTTTAGATTTAGTTTAGTTTTATATATACCTATATTGTAAATAGTTTGCTTCATTGTAATATTATAAAGTGAGGCAGTTATCTCACCGGCAACGATGAACGAGTCTGCGAGTGAGGCGAGCGATTACTCGCTTCACTCGCTCGTTGGTCGTGGTTGCTCTCTCAGCGTGTTCTAATCGCTGAGCGAGTGTTATCTTTCATAGCTCTTGTCGCTCAGCGACAAATTAGTGAAGCGAGTGCTCGCCGGGCAGTGTGAACAGTCAGCGATCAACTATTTGTATATGCATCTCTTTTGTTTACATGGAATGTATATCTATTGTACGTTTCTTGAGCGAGAAAATAGTCGATAGTTGCTAGTTTTCTCGTCGGTGGTGGGACAACTGCCTGAATAAAGATATTGACTACTTTTGAGATATGTTTTATTTTGTCAGTACCTGTGCTATCTGTGTCCAGCAACGACTAAAGTACTCTTTAAACACTGCGACCCATGGTTCAACTATGTATAGTTCGGATTTCAGATATGAAGTGCTGTAGCACTTCATCTCAGTACTCCGAATATTTATGAAAAAGGGTTTAGCTATTTAGATAAGAGAATTTAACAAACAAACACATTTTCATTTTAATGTTGGTATTGTAGGTATGTATTAGAGGATAGACGAGCGATCGTCCTGATTATGATTGCTCATCTACACAATCTTAAATCCTTGCCAAAGGGATAATCACTTACCCACCCACCCAAGTTGCCTAAATTGAAATCGCATTCTCATTTTAGCCCCTCTCTATAAAATAGAGTGCAGAGGGGCTTATGTCCAGACTTTGTCTGTAGTCTGTCGCATTAAACTACGTCACTAGGTCACGTGGATCATCTGTTCAAAGTTTGAAATAAAACAAAAATGACAACGTCAATCGGAGTGAACTTTCACTTTCACAGAGGGGCTGCAGGGTGAGACCGTCTCACGGCTTCGTGTTCTATCATAATAACACCTGCCTAGATAATTTAAGCGGATCTCCAGCGCCGAAGTGACGATTCTGTGTACCACCTTCACGCTAAGAAGAGAGAGGTAAATTGATACAACACTAATAACTTACTCACTATATTCTCCTTATATGTGTAAAAACAGTGATTTAAATCAATTACATACATTATCATACAAGTAAAACAAAACGCCACGCAGCCGAACTGTATAATACTTTAATCTTATAAGGAATTAGCACTTTATCAAGTACAATAGTTTAATGATCTGTACCGTTATATAAAATAATAAACATTTTAAATATACTTAAGCGTTAGTCCAAATAATCTGCGACGTCCGACAAATCCTGCAACAAAATGTGACTGTTCATTAATCTATACTATACTAATAAAACACCTAAATATAACAAAATTTATTCCCGTTGAAATTTAAAAAAAAATTGTCATAAATTTAGTGACTCTACTGGGGGTTCGGAAATGCTACAGACTGAGAACACCCCAAAAGACTCAGTAGGCAATATACTTATATTATAAAGTAACTAGCGGAGGTCACGCGGTTTCACCCGCGTAGTTCCCGTTCCCGTGGGAGTACGGGAATAAAATATGCCTATGTTCACCGCAAAGAGTGTAGCTTTCCAACAGTGAAAGAATTGTTCAAATCGGTCCAGTAGTTCCGGAGCCTATTCGTTACAAACAAACAAACAAACAAACAAAAAAACAAATCTTTCCTCTTTATAATATTAGTATAGAATTCAATGATTTTCAACCTTTTTCATGATGCGACCCCCCTGGCATGAACAAATATTTCGCGACCCCCCCGACCCATCATTTTTTATAATGTATGTATGTGCATGTTACAGTGTAACAAATATTCCTTCTATACGACGTTTTAAGAAGAAAAGATTAAGGAAAGTACCTTTATATCTTTGCAATTTGACAAATCCACGGATATTGCGGTTTGTGCGCAGTTTGTAGCTTTTGTGCGTTTTACATCCAGGGAAAATTTTATGGAAAAAATACTATTTTGCAGAGCGCTTCTTACTAATGCTTGCATAACATGTTCCTTGAAGCCACGAAAGATACATACATACATATGATCACGCCTTTTATCCCCGAAAGCATAGGAAGAGGCGTATTATATGCCCACATTTAACCTTTTAGATTTTTGTCTCACGTGATAGGTCGTGAGCTGAATTGCCGTGTTGATATGGACAGGCGCAGGTTGTGACTTGCCTGCTGTTAATCTTTTCAAGCCGCCCATAATAGCCTTCAATTTCGATTAACGACTACCTAGTGATCACTCATCCATGACCAGCCTTAGTAAATTTTGCTTACTACAGTGGGGCCACGAGTGCTTCTGAAAGAACAGATGCCAAACGCTTGTTGGGTGCATTGCTTTCGCCATCGCCACGCTCTTGTTTGACGACGACTGTCAATATATCAAAATAACTTCGAATATTTTTGTTGACACAATCTTTTACTGTTGAAGTCGGATATGAGATAAACATCAAGGCATAATATATACCTGGTATGAAAATAGAGTAAGACCACAAGAAGAATTGTGTCATTACTTCTCAGTGCAAGAGACATCGCAGACCACCCCTTACACTTGGAATTCAAATCTGCTAATTTGGATACTTTTTGGGTAATGAAAGAAACAGAAACCTGGAGTTGGTAGCTGAGGTTTTGAAATGTTTGATCCCATTGACCACATCTTACTTATGCGATTTGGCATTTTCATTAATTTCCCAAATAAAAAGTAAGCAAAGAAATAGCTTAAACTTGGAAAACAATTTAATTCCAGGTGTAGCAAATACAGATTTACGATAACCAATCGATACGATAAATAAAAACAATAAAAATATAAAAATAATTAAGGCCCGCCCTCACCGGGAGCATTTGTTTAAGAGAAATTGATTAATTTAAAACAAGCACAATCTTCGCATTAACATGAGTCTGAGGATTTTATTATTTTGTTAATTTGTTTGTATTATAATTAGTGTCCGACCGAAACTGGTTTTCCAGCCGAAACCGAAACCGAACTTTCGGCCCTAGGGTCAGTTTCGGCCGAAACCGAAACCGAAACCGAAACCGAAACTCACGTGTTTATATTTAAAAAAAAAAATAACGGCCAAGTGCGAGTCGGATTCCCGCACAGAGGGTTGCGTTAAAAAAATGGGCACAAAAATTAAGTTTGTAGTGTACCTATTTTTGTTATAGCAGCAACAGAACAGGGTGAGGTGGTGGTAGCAGTGTCTCTTGACATCGCCAACGCCTTCAACAACTTGCCCTGGAGCTGTGTTCGGGCGGCGCTTTTTACCATGGAATGCCTCCCTACCTCTGTATAATTGTCCGGATCTATCTTTCCGAGAGGGCCACAACTTACCCGAGCTGGCTAGGGCAGGGTCGGCGAGATGTGTCGTGCGGTGTTCCACAGGGATCGTCTTAGGACCGCTTCTGTGGAACATCGGTTACGATTGGGTGCTGCGTGGTCCGTTGCTCAGAGGTGTAGCCGTAACGTAATTACTTTGCACCAAGAGCACTCTCCCACCCAAGTTTCTTAAAGTTTCCAAATTCCAGAGTTCCGCAGTCTGCGGAATTCTAGTCTAGGAATTCTAAGGCCTGCTTACAGAAGTATCCCTGTAGGATTTTCCTTACGTTAAAAAAATAAATAGTGGCAACAGAAACACATCATCAGTGAAAATTTTAGGTCTCTATCTGTGTCCGACTCGCACTTGGCCGGTTTCTTTTTCAATAGGCGCAGCAAGTTCCACCAAGTGCCATAAATCAACGGTATAAATCTTCTCAAGTGTTTAGTTAGAGTTTAGTGCCATTTTAGAAATATCTTCAACTAAAGATGTGTTTCTTTCTTTTACGTGTGGAATTCCGCCTAGAAACTATTGCAAACTCCTACCGTCTAAACCACATGGTGCCCTGCTACTAGCTACTCTTGGTTTTGGTTACATTAAGTAACTAAAACTAGACAAGAGCGAGCCGGACTCGCGCACGTAGGATTCCGTACGATAAAAGCGGCAAAAATCACGTTGGTTGTATGGGAGGCCCCCTTTATTATTATTATTTTGTCTTTTTTTATTATTTATTGCTATAGCTGGAACAGAAATACATTATCTGTGAAAAATTTAACAGTCTAACAATCACGGTGCATGAGTTACAGCCGGCAGACAGACAAACAGATGACCAACTAAGTCTTAGTAATGTGGCCCTGCTTTTACCCTTTTTATACGGAGCCGACTGCAAAGGGGTAGGTTCATGTAATGTTCTAGATTACCTTTTGAGGAGGTGGTCTAAGACATAACACAGGGATCTAATACTTTTTTATGCTTGTAATTGCTTGTGGTTTGAATAAAATTGTATTATTATAACTCTTAATATATATTGGAAGTCCTTTTTAAATCTCTAAATCTTCGGTTAGTAACATATTAACTGGTTGGGCTGAACCCAACCACGTCACAAACAGAACCAGACACTCAAAATTCACGAACACGTGAGTTTCGGCCAGGCCGAAAGTTTCGGCCCATTTTGGCCGAAACCGAAACTGCGGCCGAAACTCGATTTTTTGGCCGAAACTGGCCGAAACCGAAACCGAAACTTCGGTCGGTCACTAATTATAATACAAATGTTAATAAGTATAACCCTTTTGTTAAAATTCTTTTACTTAATAAATCGATCTTTTTAATTTTTATTTTTTTTAACTGATGTAGTTCTCTCGACCTTTGGCGACCCCCTACAGAAGCCCCGCGACCCCCCAGGGGGTCGCGACCCACAGGTTGAAAAACACTATACTATAGATAACTAATGACTTTCCCGGTCATCCCTGCTACAAAGGACAGCCATACAGAGTGGCAATACCGCAAGGTCTTGGGTTATTCAGTAAGGAATAGGTATATGTTTCTGACCATGTCCAATTTTTTTATTGTATGTGTTTAACAAAAGTAAATATCATATTAGATAGATTTGTATGTTAGTAATCGATAAACTCTCTAATCACTTAACTGATTTTCAAAATCCTTTCACTGAGAGCCAACTTTTTCTGAGGTAGCATAGATAGGCATCATAATCATGTTATTATACCTCTTATACGTACCAGTCAATTACAACTCAAGTCCAAGTCAGTTTTGCTTGAAGAAGTGGTGCAAATGTTACTGGGCTTTCAGTCGAATGTGCGAGGTAACACAAAAAAAAGTATTGTTACAACTTTCATGTCTAAGATACCTTCATTTTACAAAAATAATGAACTAGGTATAAAAGGTATATACAGCAAACGTCCGCCATTATTCACATTTTCCGCGCAAATCAAAGAAAACCGTTAAGACGTACCACAGATTCAACAGTATTGTCTAATATGATGTCGTCTATTTCTCGTTCCAGTTCATCCATGATGTCAGAGTCCTTGCTCTTGGTACTGCCCATTGTGGAATCTGGTCCCGACGGCGCAGGATCTCCTAGTGTTGTGCTATCGGGTGGTGAGTACTGGGTACTGAGGAAAATAAAGTTCTGTGCTTTTATACTATTGATATGAAAAATGAAAATGGTACAAGCTGAACATTGACTGATGAATGTTGAATGTCGAATGATAAATGTTAAATGGCCAGGTTGCCAGTTTGTTCAACCGTTTGAAAGCTATGGATGTAACAAACAACCACACTGAAAAGTCAAAAGGGACCATTCAATTATCTACGTTACGTACGTAGGTTAAGGGCTAGCGACACGGTCAAACTGCACTTGTCATGCACGTTAAATATGAACGGAAGTTGCTTCAGTGTGCGTTATTTCTTAGCATGCGTGTATGCATCGACGTGTATGTACACATGATATTTAACGTGCATCCCCTAGCAGATGCTTTTCAATCCATCCATAAGGCATTCAATTTGCAGTCGCACATTTCGACCTCTAGACCAACGAGGCAGATACAATATACAGAACACCGAGTCAGCGGGGTTAAGAGCGTGACCAATATGAGATTAAAAGTGCGGTTCCACTTAGGCGGAGCGAAGGGGAGCGGAGACGAACTGTACCGCAATTCACCAATCACATGCCTTAAAATCCACGTCTCTTCTCCGCTCGTCACCGTGATTGGTGAATCGCGGAACAGCTCCTCTCCGCTCCGCCTAAGTGGAACCGCACCTTAACGCCCAGTTTCCAGCCCGAGCTGAGCAGGCCCCTAAGTTGTATGCAGTTTATATTACAGTCTGTGCAACTGCTTATTTTACTTTTGACAGCTCGATTACCGATTACTATAGTGATGTTATATATAATGCGTTCCCGATTCGATTGATAACAATCAAATTTATTTAGGAAGAAATTCATTCTTTATTTATGATCGTTCTCAAGCCCCTGCCAACACTTAAATAAACGGTTGGACAGACACTATAATAGCATACGTGTAAAGACTAATAGTCAGTCAACTCCATTGTTAAATCGCAAAATACCTACAACGCTATCTCGACATAAAATATGCTAGGGTTGTCACGAAAATACTTCCGGTGATTAACTAAGGGTTGAGTAATTGCTGGTACCTAAGTAAATAAAATAGTAGGTACTCATGTCACTATAATCTATCTGTCTTTATTAGGTTTATTTCTATTGAGTGGTTTCGTTGCGTGCGCTGCGTAAATGGTTAACGTTACGCCTTTTTAAATCGTGGTAGAAGCCCGGCATGATAAAAAGAGCTAAAGAAAATCTTACTGTTCAATAGGTGTGTGCTTGGAAGTTTGAGCTGGGGCCAGTGTGACAACTTTGCCGAGTCGTTCCGCCTCCGCCTTCTCTTCCGGCAGGCTTCTGTCGCAGTTGGAGAGTTTCGCGTTGGCTGGTAGGCTGGCCATGTCCGTGCTGGCTTTGTGACCAATCTCCTTTTGAAACCTTTCTAGTTCTAGCGATTGCTGTGGAAGGGGTGATATACATTTATAAACTAGTCAATGTCACTTCACGTAGTTCCCGTTCCTATGAATATACGGGAATAAAATATAGCCTAAGTCAACCGGGGATAGTACAGCTTCCCAACAGTGAAATGATTATTGAAATCAGTTCAGTAGTTTCGGAGTCTATTCAATGCGAAAAAGCAATCAAATCTTTCTCTTTATAATATTAGTATTAGACTAGCTGACCCACGCAACTTCATAGTTTACAGCTCGGATTTTCTGTAATGTTTATGTGTGTGTGTGATACATATAAACCTTCCTAACAAATCGCTCTATTGAATGCAAAAAAACGGCATTAGAATCCGTTAAGTACTTTAAAAGATCTAAGCTAACAGAAAGCAAAACGAGTCATTTAACATCATGTAAGGAACAAAACCATGCCTGACTGGCTGATTTGGCTCAAATTTGGGATCAATGTAAAGAAAAGGAGACTTTAGAGATGGTGATTTTTGAGAAAGGGACATTCTGTGATTGAACCATGCGGTGTAGCCGAATTTTTCACATGTTTGTAAAAAAGTACATTTATTCACATACAACAAAGAACTATGCCTACGAATGAATGTGCTATTCAAGCGCACATACAAAAAAGCAATTTAGCTTTTAAAAGTCAACTGCTGAAGGAACAAGTGCATGGTCACTATGCTGAAGCAACTAACTACTTTATTTCTTGTGTGTTGTCCTGATTCAGACGGGACTTGAACCCGCAATCTTTGCCTATACTAGGTCAATGCTCTTGAACTGAGGTGCTGTACCAAGCTGAAATTATTTACCATATTATAGACGTCATTAAAGAGGTCGGCGCAGAGAAGCTTACTAACTCTGATACCAAATAATGGCGTTGCAACCTATGGAGTCGAGAAATTGAGGCCCGAAGTATGCAGTACATGGTGAATCCAAAAGTAAACCCTGGATCAACCCATCTAGTCAGCGTGATATATTCAATCATCTTCCCTTCATGAAAGGCAAAGTTCTCAACGAATTGGCAAAGATCTCTCAATGTATTTTAAAGGACGAATTTGAATGATAGAAGCGCTCGTGGCCCCGTGCTCTGTAAACGATCACTGCAGTAAGCACATTTACTGTGGCCGGTCATGGATGGGTGAACATCTCGTGACCACTTTCATGCATTGATTTAGTGCCTCCACTCTATCTATGACTAGGTGAGGCCGCAGTGGTAGCCATAGGTCTGTTAGGAGTCCTGGGGGGTCATCCTTCTGAGGGCTTACCCGGGGCTCCCAACCACACGCATTAGGTAGAAAACGTGTGGTGTTTAGTCGGTAGGAGTCCGGCATAGCATCCCTGTAGGATTTTCCACACGTAAAAATATCTATAACACATTTGACCGTAAAATAATATGGTTCTTTCTTGCGGGTTGCCATATGTACAGCACGATATACGAGAGTACGTCCAGTATGTTCTACATAGGCATCGTGCAATTTAGGTACTTCACTCAAAATGGTACTCTTTTTTGTTAAGCTGTATCAATAAATTTTAAGCCAATTATGTAGTATGCTAACTTTAACTTTCGGGCTTTTGTTTATCAAAATAACAACAAAAACTGTCCAAGTGCGAGTTGGACTTGCGCACAGAGGGTTCCGTACTCAAAAAACGGCCAAAAATCATGTTTGTTGTATGGAAGCTCTCATTAATCCCCCCTTATTTTCTAATTAAAGACTTGTTGCTATAGCGGCAACAGAAATACATCCTCTTGTAAAAATTTCAGCACTCTAGCTATCCCAGTTCCTGAGATACAGCCTCGTGACGGACAGACAGACAGACGGACAGCGAAGTCTCCTGAATAGGGTCCCGTTTTTTACCCTTTGGGTATGGAACCCTAAAAATGAAATATACTCTTACCGCGAACTCCGGGAACAAGTTCTCGTACTGTTGTGGGTCTGCGAGCGACTGGCCGACCTTCTTGTTGGATATCGACGTTATAGACTCGCGCCAGAGCTTCACCACCTCCGATATCTTGGATGGAATGTACGATCTGGAAACATTATATTATTCTCAATTGCGTGATCCTTAGGTGTAGCGCAGACGAGAATTTTGTGCGATTGAATCTACGACGTACTAATAGACCGTTTGGCACTCATTGTCCATCGCAGAAACTATACCATAGGGCGGAAACTCCATACAAATGTTCGTTTTCAATTCTGACACCTACACTAAACACGCTATGTTCGTACAGAGCTTGAACACAAATTAGAGATAGTACAGATGGAAAGAAGCGCTCGTGGCCCCGCGGTCTCAGTGTTCTGTAAACGATCACTGCAGTAAGCAACTTTCACTATGGCCGGTCCATGGATGGGTGACCATCCATGTGATCACTTTGTGACATTTATTTGAGCGTTCCCGTGCTTCGGAAGGCACGTTAAGCCGTTGGTCCCGGTTGCCAGTAAAATGGCAGTCGTTAAGCTAAGTTGAAGGCTTTATTTCAACAGCAGGCAGTCACAACCTGCGCCTGTCCATTTAAACACGGCAATACGGCTCACCACCTATTACGTGGGACAAATTACACAAAGGTGAAATGTGGGCATATAATATGCCTCTGTCTACCCCTTCGGGGATAAAAGGCGTGACCATATGTATGTATGTATGTACAGACGGAAACCTACATACTAAATTCGTTGAGGCTACGCACACATAGACAACTCATTCACAGACACGAATCAAGCGATCTGAACCGAATTTTCGATTCTGTTTTGTGCGCGAGTCTGTGTAGCAAAGGGTAGGTGTGAAAAAAAAAGTACTTACATGAGTTTTCCATCTGTACTATCTCTAATTTGTGGCTTGAATATGTGTGTGACCAATAAGACTAAGCAAATGTTCCCTCAAAACACTCGCCGAACTATAATGACAGCTGTGGCGGGACCTTAGATCATCTAACCACAGGATGCGCCTTACTTAAGCATTGTTTTCTGCCAAGCCAATAGACCATTTGGTCTTTTGGCTTTATAAAAAGCACTGTACATCAGTACATCATTTTATATGATTAAACTAGTACATTTCATTGTAGTTGACTGTACAATAAAAATTAACACACAACAGCCATTACGCGTTTGTCGATTAATACATTTTTAAATATAATGAAATTTTATATGTCTTTGTGTTTCCCCCTTAACCCGCTATGAAAACTAGCAGAATATTTTTGTATGCGGTGGTTCGCAAAGGCTAGTCCCGTGATATATGGTCTAAGGCAGGGGTCGGCAAGGCGCGGCTCGCGAGCCACATGCGGCTCTTTAGGTCTGAAGCTGCGGCTCTTCAGTTCCTGACACAATTATTCCTAATATTTAAAAAAAAATAAGCGTTGCTTTTATTATGAATTGATTAACAATGATCAATGGAAATGTGATCTAAGAAGTCCTTCATTTAACATGAATCGATAACGAGGATATCTAAAATTATTAACTAGCTTGTTTTTTACTGTTACTTTGATAACTTAGCTTTAAACAACTACAATATTGTTCTACTATTTCTAAATATATATAACTCAAAGGTGACTGACTGACTGAC
This sequence comes from Miltochrista miniata, assembly GCA_933228765.1. NCBI lineage: Eukaryota > Metazoa > Arthropoda > Insecta > Lepidoptera > Erebidae > Miltochrista > Miltochrista miniata. Next base: position 17,295,121 of record OW121747.1, on the reverse strand, counting down.
ATAGTGATCTATCAACGCACAGCCCAAACCACTGGACGGATCGGGCTGAAATTTGGCATGCAGGTAGATGTTATGACGTAGGCATCCGCTAAGAAAGGATTTTGATAAATTCTACCCCCGAGGGGATAAAATACGGAAAGCGGGAACAGGAACAAATTTTACGCAGGCAAAGCTGCGGGCATCAGCTAGTTTAGTAATAAAGAACAAATCAAAATATTTCATGTCTACTGCCCATGTTGGCTACCACAATCAAGAATTTTGGTAGGAGAAATGTTGGGTGACCCATCTAACTGACAACTTAAAGAAAAAGTTAGCTTGATTAATAGTATTCAATTGAAAACCTTGGACCAGGAATCCTAGTAAAGTTATCTGGTAAAACTACCAAATGACTGTACTTACTAGGATCACATTATCAAAACTTCTGGTAAATTTTCCTGGTAAAACTACATACAAAGCTTACCGAAAGCTTTTAAAATGAGCATTTTTATTGATTCTGGTATGGCCTTTTAGAATTTCAACTTTTACTCTTCGTATCTTTGCCTCTCGCACAGCTCACAATTCTGAAATCTTGCAAAACCATTGCATGTATGTTCTTAATGGGACTCGTGTTGCCAGTTCATGGTCTGCACTAGCGATTCAAAAGAAAAGATACCACGTCATCCTTTTTTATATTATGCTTCTCCGCATTTCAAAAATACCTTTTTCTCAGTCGCTGCACTCTTAACAGAGTGGTCGTGGTCAACATGTTGAAGTGTTTGCGGTAACTCGCCTCACGATCTCTCGCCATTTCTCTCGGCAGCGGACATTCTGGTGCACCCGAGTAAGGGCCCTCCCACCAATGCTTTTATGTGGCCGGTCCATCTCATCGATGATCGTCCTCGCGGCCTGGTATCCTCTATTCTGCCCTGCACAACAATGCACTCCACAGAATCATCACTCCGCCTGGAGACGTGTCCGAACAGTTTTAGTATCCGGGTTTGTAGCAAGTTTGATAGACGTTGTATGATGCCGAGCTCGTGTAAGTATCGAGACATTGGTGCGAAATTCAGTCCACAATACTCGCAGCATTCTCCTCCAGCACGACATTTCCAGAGCATCTATCTTCTTCTTTTCTTTTTCTCGCATCGTCCACATCTCCGCTGCGTTTCAAAATATATGGGGAATACAAGCCGGATCTTAGTAGCTGTGGTAATGTAATTATTCCTCCAAGTGATTTTTATTTTGTCCATGGAGGTTCTTGTTATTGCCAGACATCAAAAACACCACAACAGCCTATTGCAGTAAACAAACAACCACACTTATTGGCGGTGTACTGCACTCGCAATTATTTTTTTGCACCAGTTGGTGCGGACGCCCTCAGTATACCCAGTAGGATTCTACTGTAACTTCCGGCGCCGGCCATAACCCAGAGAATGGTTTGAGCGTATCGCACCGTATCATATGAGGTGGAGGGTCTAATTGCCGGCAGTCTGCCGTGGAACCTCGAGGTCGACGTTCTAGCCGAAATTTTCCAGCGGAATGCTTTGGTGCGTCAAAATGGCTCCCAACCATCTTCAGAAAAGATCGACAGCGTGCTAGGGTGCGTGATAATCTCTTCATAAATGTGCGACATTTATGAAAGAGATTATCAAAAACTGGCCTATTCTAAGGTAGAAAAGCGGCACGGTGCTCCGACATATCACTTCACGAAGCTGCTCACGGGATCTTTTGGTTTAATATCTGTGTGAGGTAGTAGACATTGAACTTGAAATGACGTGCCGTCACTGCGAGAACAGCGCCGTGCATGAAGTCCTGGACACGCTTGCCCTTTAAATGGAGTGAATTGGTGAACTTCCTCGTGTTTCAGGGTCACTGTTCGTGGATTTTTAGGGGAAATTTTTAGATCTCCCAGAATCGAACCAGTTGCAGGCAGCGCGCTAGTTGGGCTGCGGAAGTAGAACGCTTGTCTTTCCTCTGACCCAATAATAGCGAAAAGACGGAAAATTTCAGGATTTTGTAGGTATACCAATTTTGGGAAGTCCCACATAATCACCCTGCTCATGTACGGTGTGGTATCCATAAAAGATTTCCCTGAATAAAAAAAGGAAATTAGACTAGCCTGTATACCCGAAGAGGTACAAATGCTACATTACCTAATACCTACGTGTGAGCAACGAAATTTTTTTGTGGCTCTTTAAAAATCTAGAAATTTAAAATTACAAGTTTTTGGCTCTTTTGACTCAAAAGGTTGCCGACCCCTGGTCTAAGGGCGGGACTGGCGGGGGTGGGGAAGCTTGGTCAGTGAGGGGCAGGGAGTTGCCTATCTGTATGTAATACCATTATATTATCTTCACTATACGCCACGGATAGCATATCCTATGTGCTGCATCTTATTTAGCAATAAATGCAAAAGTTTGTATGTATGGCTGTTTGTTACTCTCTCACGCTCTAACGGCTGAACAGATCTCACTAAAATTTGGTACCGGGATAGATTATAGTCTGGAATAACACATAGGTTACTTTTACATACATACATATGGTCACGCCTTAATCCCCGAAGGGGTAGGCAGAGGCATATTATATGTCAACATTTCACCTTTTTAGAATTTGTCCAACGTAATAGGTGGTGAGCCGTTTTGTCGTGTTGAGATGGACAGGCGCAGGTTGTGACTGCCTGCTGTTGAAATTTTCAAGCCGCCTAAAAAGGCCTTCAGCTTGACTTAACGACTGTCATTTTACTGGCAACTGGGACCAACGGCTTATCGCGCCTGCCGAGGCACGGAAACGCTCAAATAAATGTCACAAAGTGGTGACATGAACGGTCAACCATCCAAGGACTGGCCATAGTAAAATTTGCTTACTACAATGATTGTTTACAGAAAACTGAGTCCGTGGGGCCACTAGCGCTTCACCCCGGAATAAATTCCCATGGGATATAATCATAGTCTGCTGTAGAGTAGGTCTGCTTACCTGGCGAAGAATGCGGCTTCAGGTAACTTGTTACGTTTGAGGAGGAGGTCCAGACACGCGTCCAAGTCGTTCAACATGAAGTGGGCCACGAACGATATGTTCTCGGCACCCTCTTCCGTCGACATTTGGGCCACTTGCTTTAGAAGTTCTTTGTCACCTGAAACAACGATTATTATTTCTAGAAACTAAAATATTAGTACAAGTTTAACATCTTCCCGAATCAACCCCTACATACGCGACTTAGCACCTGAACTACTAGGCGAGGTGATTGCAAAAGTCTGCCGGGAATTCTCGGACATCTTTCCGAGGGCTTACCTGAGTCTAGTGTGTGTCGATCAAAAAAAGACCCAACAAAACTACAGAAATTGATGGGTTGTAATCACTTCCGCAATACTTGTGCATACTTATTTAGGTCCATGAATCCAGCCCAAGCTTTATTTTCCGCCTAATTTACACACACACGCAGATGTTTTCTGTGATGGAACAAAGTCGCATTGTTATGTATTTACTTTATTTTGAACAAACTTTTATCTCCTCCACAAAGGTTGTAAGCAATCTGTAATTTGAACAAAAAATTGGAAGTGAAACGAACATACCGGTACTAGTAGCGAAGAGTAACAACGCGCTGTAATCCTTAGCGCTCTGGTAGCATGCCTTGGTAAGGTCTGTGTCCGCAGCTGCCGCGGCGGCCGCCCCCAGCCGGGACCACCGCGCAGATGATGATCTCGACGGACCTTCGAGTACCGCAGCTTCTTCAGCCAGTTGCTTCGCTCTCCTCAACTCGCCAAGTGATAACGCCAGCTCGAATTGATGCTCCGGTTCCGTGGATACAGCTAACGCTTGTTGTTTGAAACCCTGACAAATATAATAATATATTGTCGGACATTGTTTTTTTTTGTGTATTGTAGCGAAATTTGGGAGACGCTTACGTACAGCAGTGGTCTGCCATAGGCTGATTTGATAGATTGACATTGATTTTTACAAAGCTCCATCTAGCCCAAACAAAACTGATATAACCTTGTGCTACCGGATCTAGACAACTGATAAACATACTTTTGAATGACAGGTTAAACATTGAATTCTGTTGTACGTTTCTCAGTAAAAAAGATATTTTACGGCAATAAAAAATTTAAAAAAGGTACTTTTGAGTTTTTAATGTTAGCATTTGGTTGCAGGAACGCTTCCTCAATCTTTCAGACTTACTTGTTTCTCTAGGAAGTGCGCGACTCTAGTGCGGTGTTCGTGGGGAATGGTGGGAAGTACTCGGTCCGCGGTCTCGAAGTCGCCGCGCATCACCGCCGTCTGGTACTCCAGTACCGACAGCAGCAACGAGTATGACACGATGTTCAGTTCTTTGTCGTTTAGGTACAGTCTGCAAGCAAACGGTTACAGTACGTCAAGTAAGTCACGATGAAGAACTATATATGATACACCAGCTAATGAAGTTTCCAGTATCCGTTTTACACGAGTTTCATTAAGTTTCAATAGCTTTTGCGTGAATAAATTACGTGTGATGGGAAGTTATTAGATACACCCGACTATTTTGGGGGACACAAGTATTCAGTTTACTCTTACGATTGGAATTCATCATGGGTCTGTTCCGCTCTCGCTAGAAACTTAAGAGTACCCAATCCTATTTCTATGATTATCTCTAGTTCCTGTCTCAATTTGGATCTATAGACATAAAAATATAGTAAAAAAGTGCGACAGTTACCTGTTTTCCTTGGCAACGTATCCGAGGATGTACATGGTGTGGTCGAGATGCGATATCGTAACGATCTCGCCTCCCACGTAGTAGTTGATTCTGTTCACGGAGTTGGTGTAGATGAAACAGTCGCCCACCCAAAGCCCTGTCTTCACCGTCTCAGTTACTGCACCAACCACCTGAAGAGATGCCACCATTTAAAACATGTATTTACAAGAAGTGTGGAGTACTGTATACTACATATTTCGGATTTTTTGGGTGTTCCCATGCTATGCAGGGCTCTTACCGACTAAAACCACACGAGGCCCTAATACTGCCTACGGGATAAGCCCTCGGAATGATGTCCCATGATGCCTCACCTAGAGTGGTACATAATAGGCCGATGCTATGGGATCTAAACAACTGATAGACATACTTATATAATTTTGTACATAACAATTTATACTGAAGCAGGTCCGAGTCCTGATCAATACCTGACATTTCTTCACATTAAATTGATGTTTTACAAGCTTTAGATTAGCTTACCTCGAAAGCATCTTCGATCCCATCCTCAGTGATATTGGTGTTGGTTTCCTTGGCCCTGGTGACGACCGCTGCGTTGTACTTGAGTACATAGTACGTGTCGTCTGTAGCCAGACACACGAGGTTGCCGCTCTCGGACCAGTACACGTGCCGGGGCTGGATCTCGATACTGTGGCCAAAGAACAAACCTATATTGCATTCACAAGTTCAAATTAAGCCAATATAAGTTTTTATAAGGGTTACAACTTATAAACATACTTATATTTCTAAACACATATTATCTATCTACATAAGAACTCCAAAACTAACATATGCTTGAACACAAATACTTGAACCAAAGGCATCAGCAAAGCAGTCGCATGAAAAAGTCGGAGAAAGAGAATATGTCCTCAGAAATAACGTTTCCAAAATTTCGATTTGTTAACTGTCTTCAAGTAAGGCTAAGCGCACATTGGGGACAGACTGTCTTGAGCTTGAGACTAACTCTTGGTTTACATTGAAAAACCGATCGGTTAGAATATCGGCATAAAACTCGGCTGCCGATTATCGGACGTGCGCTTGCACCGCGAAACAATTTTGTCCGTAAGACCTTACTTTCGCAGTTTCATAGATTTAGTAAGCTGTTAGTCAGACTGGAGACAGTCTTGTCGCCAATATGCGCTCAGCCTAAGACGATTTTTGTCAAAATCTCACATACATTCGCAGGAGAGATAAGCAATGCGTCTAATGTCAACTAGTCTACAACAACATAAATATTGTCTTAGGACCAAGTACCTACTAAAATGCAAAACTCAATGGTGTTCTCTCAATGAGGTAGGAACTATCCGTTCGCACTAAGTTTGACGCTCGACGCCCATACTATGCCTCTACACCAGCCTCTACGCCAGCGTCATTAGTATCTTCTGTAGTAGTATCTCCAGTATCTCCAGTTATGAATAAGGTAGTCACATAAAAAACGGATACAGTCACGCCTTTATCCCCGTAGGGGTAGGCCGAGCCATACTACACGCCCACATTTCAGCTTTAGTTTTTGTCCCACGAAATAGCTGGTGTGACTACTGCCATGTTGAAGTTGATGTGTGACGTACGTACGTAATTCTTTCAAGCCGCCCATAAGGTCTTCAACTTGGCTTATTGATCGCCATTTTAGTGACAACCGGTACCAACTGCGTAACGTGCCTCTCGAAGCACGGAAAAGTTAGCAAATGGAAATATCACAAAGTTGTCAGCCAGCCACAGCGAAACTTGTTTACAGAAAAAGCTTCTCAGTGTAAATTAAAATTTGCAAATAGCATTTTAGATGTATAAAATACAGCATGAGCACACACAGCCTTACAGATACGCAAGCTTTTTTTTTAAATATCACAAAGATTAAATCTCTTTAATATTCGTAGCATGCAGTAATTTCGGTGGTGCCGTTTGATAAAAATTATTATCTGTAATTTAAACTTACTAATTTTCCCAGTTATACCAGTAACATTTGGAGCATGATCCATAAATTAAAATATTTGTAAGATCCATATTAAAATGGAGTCGTAAATCAAAGGTGAGTAATTAATAAACGCACAGCCTCTTACATTTCGTAAGCTCTAAGGCACTATACAGGGTGAATTTTTCAAAAGGGATTGGATGGCCAAATCCGAAACTATAAGGAATAGCGAAAAATGATAAAAGGAGTCACGAGTCCGATTTTGATGAAACTTAAAACCTCATCATTAGATTTTTGAAAAACCAATAATCCTAGCTGGGAATCGAATCCATTGATTTTGAAAAAAAAAACACACCCTTTATTATTACACCATACGATAGTGTTGCTATTACGGATCATATTCTGGGAAGTAATGATATACGGCAAACTACAGGAAAGAGCTCATCTTTAACAAAATACATTTTATTAACTGATTAATTGTTCAAAATCTTTGCAAAACCTAGCTGGATTCGAAAACTCAAGGAATAACTAAGGAATAATATTGATTCCGTTGAGAATATTTTCTAAAAAATCATTCTGAGCATAATTTAAAACACGGAATAGTTACGATCTTTTCTGGGATTTCCAACGAAACGAACTATGATAAAAAATTTAGGTACATGAAATATGCATTCTATTAAAATTCCTAATGTTCCTTAAATTTGGCGTATATCATTACTTTGCAAAATTTGATCCTTAACAGCGACTCTATCGTATGGTGTAATAATAAAGGGTGTGTTTTTTTTTGCAAAATCAACAAGTTCGATTCCCAGCTAGGATTATGGGTTTTTCAAAAATCTAATGATGAGGTTTTAAGTTTCATCAAAATCGGGCTCGTGACTCCTTTCAGCATTTTTCGCTATTCCTTATAGTTTCGGATTTGGCCATCCAATCCCTTTTCAAAAATTCATCCTGTATAAGTCTCATCAAACTTCAAATTGATAAAGTTAAACAGAGCTCGTGTCAGAAGTAAACAATTTATATGGAAACTGCGCATAACTAGAACTTTTGCAATATCAAAATACACACTTAGACACATAGAAAACACAAAAAAAAGACACAAGCTAAAAGTGGGAGAATAAAACACATGATACACAACACTGACATGTCTGTATAAGATCAATGATAGTTACCGTCTTATCAATTCCAAGTTCTCCCAGTCATAGAAGGAGAAAGCCATGCCGCTGATGGACTTGACGCCGAGCATGCATCCGCCGAATATACCTGGCGATGTAAAGATCTTTATCTAAGAACACAGGTAAAGATGGATTACAGAAATAGACGGACTCTATTTCTCAAAAAACAAATTGTTGTATTTTGTACACAACAAATTGTTGGACAGTCGGTGGATACAAATTGTTGTATTTCTATATATTTTAATAATTGTCAACTTAGCTAAGAAAATATTGCGTAAACGGAAGAACATGAAATTTAATATACCTACTTAAAGTTTAGATGGAAAAGAAGTTCATAAAGAATTTCTTTAATAAATTATTGTTGAATTACGATGACCAATAGGTCTCTAGTTTGTGGGACATAATATACAACAAGAATTTTCAATATATTATATTATAACAAATCGTATGAGACGCTATGGAGAAAACTCACCAACCATTGTGTGTAAAATGTTGTGTATGGGGTGCTGTGTATAGGACAATTTAAAGTTTAATATAAAAACAGATTGTGAGAAATTTATATAGACAGTGGATGAAATAGTCTCACCTTCAGCACCATATTCAGGCTTGAAGCTCTTCCTTTCTTTGAAGTTCTTAAACACTTTTATAGTGTTGGAGTTCTCCAACGTCGCATACTCGGAACTGTCGAACGCCCAGACGAACTCTTGCGCAGTACCGAACGCCTTATTCCTGAGAGCCATAGCCGTGTATATGATGTATTCGCCATCGCCACAGACGACTACGAATCTACCGTTGGGATTGTGGGCTATGGTCTGTGGGTAGATCTCGCAGGATCCCATGTCTTTAGCTACCACTGGCACGCGTTCTCCATCTTTTATTTCTATATCTGAAATGTGGAGAGCTGATTGTTTTACCGTGACTAACAAAAAACATAAAAAATATTAGTGTGTGTGTGTGGCCCAAATCACCCTAACCTTTATGTATGCATATTTTTAATTGTGAATCTCCATAATGATAATAAAGGAATACACAGCCTCAACCCGTGAATCCTAGCGCACAATAGTTAAAGGTAACGTCAAATAATTGTAACGGAGAAACGGCGAATCGGACTCCTCAAGGGAAGTGATATAGGACAGATAGTGGGTTTCTTACTCCAGATTGTTAGTAAGGTCCAATATTCCTCGTCTACCAGTAGTACCAGTCTGTTAATGAAGGAAGCAATGAAGGAATGCTGCAAAATGACGACAGTGGGAAGCCATGGCGACATCGAACAAATTGGGTGCCCACTCTCATAATCCACAAGACTATTAACAATGGCCCTCAAGTTGGCGCTAAAATAATGTGCCTCTTCACGCTCCACTTGAAGAACCCAGGTTGAAAGAAGAGGGAAGCACTAGCTAGATAACAAAGAAGCTCTAATATAAGTGTGTGTATTACCTTCGGGCAGTGCCTTTAGGTTGATTTGCTGCATTTCAGAATGCTTGGCCCAGATGATCTTGCCCCCGTTGACATCCATCGATATTGCTGGCTCCTCGCGACCCACCTTTATCATTATTGTACCCTCGTCGTAGCTAACAAACAAACAAACATATTTCTAGAGTCATATCATATACTAGCGGACGTCACGCGGTTTCACCCGCGTAGTTCCCGTTCCCGTGGGAATACGGGAATAAAATATAGCCTATGTTCACCACAAAGAGTGTAGCTTCCCAACAGTGAAAGAATTTTTCAAATCGGTCCATTAGTTCCGGAGCCTATTCGTTACAAACAAACAAACAAACAAAAAAACAAATCTTTCCTCTTTATAATATTAGTATAGATATGTATACCCATCAGAGAGGTACAGTTAGTATATCTGAAACTTATGGCAAGGAAAAATGATGTTATCATTTTTAAGAAGTTGTCTAGATTCAATTTATTAATTAATTATCAATTAAATATGAGATTCTGATTATGGTAGAAGTTAGTCATCTTACCCAATAGCCACATTGTTGGAGCCGTGCATGGACGATATAGTCCAGACGCGCTCGAACCCGTAGTTTAGCGAAGACTCGAGCCTATAGGTGCCAGCATGCCATATTCTAATGCTGCCATCCTCTGAACCAGTCAGCAGGATGGGGAGTTCAGGGTGGAATGATACGGCGGAAACATTTTGAGTATGGCCTGCAAACAAAATACATGCTTACATCTATAATGCTTTACTTTACACTTTACTTTACAAATTTAGATTATAAAAACTTGTTTGAGAATCCTGTAGGGCCACTACCCCATTTTTAAAAATGTTTATGTGTAATAATATGTATGTATACTCACTTTCTAAAGTTTGAACACATGTCTTATTCTGGTAGTCCCATATCTTGACGAGGCGATCGTCAGCGCCACTTATAAGGTACGGCTTGTCGCCACCGTGATAGTAGTCTACGCAGTTGACACCCTTCTCGTGGCCTTCTAGCGTGAAATTGGAGATAGAGGAGCCTAGTTGCCATACCTGTATCAGAAACGATTTTATTACAAAACAGTACTAGTTTTTAAGACCTTATTTATAGTTAATCAGTTCATGGGTTACCTTGACAGTGGTATCAAGACTGGCACTAGCGAATGTGTTATTGTCCTTTGGATTAATCACGATCTGCATCACGTAATGCGTGTGACCCTCGAACACTTGCTGGCACGCCCAGTTGCGCTCCCAGTTCCACAGCTTGATGAGCAGGTCATCTGTAACAAAAGTCACCGTGTAACTCTTTGTGCAGGTCTCACTTCTATACAAAAGTCAGTAAATTCTTTTTCTTTAATACTTATAATAGAGTTACTAGCTGTTCTCCGCGGCTTCGACCGCTTAGAAGATGTTTATCGCGTAAAATCATAACCCTCCTTTTGTGCAGTTAGTTAAAAAGTAGCCTATATCCTTTCCAGGGCCTAGAACTATCCTTATACCAAATTTCATCCTAATCGCTCCAGCCGTTTAGGCAAAGCGTAATAGACAGACAGACAGAAAGTCTGTCATTGTGTTTCGCATTTATAATATTAGTAGGGAAGTAGGGATAGACCATTTTTAAAACATCAAAACTTTAAAATAAAAATTACAACTATCCTGATACCGGTTCCCACAGGCCAATAAAAATACTGGGAGCTGACTTAACATAACAGTGACAGATATTTACCTCATGTCACCTGAGACTGGTGCCTATAATTTACAGGGATAGTATTGGTAGTAGTAGCTCCTCCGTGTTAAATAGTGATGGCCTATTATTTACAGCCATTCAAAGATATACTTACCGCTGCTAGTGAGTATGTAGGGCTGTGTGGGATGAATAGCGATACATCTGACGTAGTCGGAATGTGCCTCAAACGCGTGCACTCTCTCCAGCGTGTTGTAGTTGAACACACGTATCTGCATATCATCTGAGCCTGTGATGACCCAGTTTTTGCGCGGGACGAACTTAGCTGCACGCACTGGCAGGTCACACACCTACGGAAGAAAGAAACACTGTTTACGACAGATGTTATTGACATTTTAGTATTTAAACATACTTTGTAAAGAATTTATTTACAATGTTTCCAATATCCATTTGCTGATCGCGTTATTGATGGTCTGAACGGGAAGCCGTGGCCTAGCATAGAACAATAGCCTCCTTCGCTACACTTAACCAAATCTATCAGATGTATATTCTTTACAGCTTTTCAATTTAATCTCCCAATCTTCATTATGATCTCTAACAACATGCGTCGGGTACCACAGGTGCCAGTATCATACAGTGGAGAGAATTTTCACCGGAATCTATTTAATTATTTCGTCATGAAGAATATAAATTGGGTTTGATTTATTGGTAAAGATATGAGTTAGAGTCTAAATACTGTATTGTGTTTTATATTCATTAAGTGCACCTCAGTAACTTAGTAAACTTCATGTGAAGATGTTTGTTTAAACCCTAAGCCTGATTCCTTGTTACTATATTATTGCAAAACAAAATCAGTTGATGGAGGCCAGCTGACGGGACTAACAAGGTCAGGATGATTGAGACATAATTATCTCAAATAGACTATACTCATTACAGCAAAGCTTTTTAGGCTTGTCCAAGTTCCTCAGTAATAACTCGTGGCGATGCACACACAAGTGTTTGTTTTGAAAAACTGAATAACCAGTAAAGAATTTGAAACACATAAATTAGTCCCACCGCAATCTACAGGAATCACAAAGGCATTAAAACTCTGCTGCACCTTGATTGCTTACTTATGTAGGTATATCACAATCACAAGTTAACAACTGACATTGACCAATATACAACAACAATGCCACCAGGCTGGCTACAGGACGTCTCGCACAACAAAATTATTTTATTTAAGAAATGAAGGATGCTGGATTATGATTGCACACATGTACAAAATGAAATATATATCCTAGAAAATGCTATTTAATGGCATAATTTTAAAATATTTCAAGCAGCAATTTGATTTTACGATACAAAGTAGCCTATCACACTTTGCAGGTCTAAATCTATCTTCATAAAAATACAGTCCAGACTTTGTCAACTTGGGATGTAAAAAAAGCAAACAAACCTTTTTACATTTATAATTTACTAGCTAATGTCTATGGCTGCGCCTGTGTGGAATTTTGTTTTCATTCCTGCTTCCCATGGGGACTTATTCCCGGGATATTTAGCCTGTATTATTTCTGACTTTACTCTATTCCTATACCAAATTTCAGCGAGATATGTTCAGCGTTTAGAGTGTGAAAGAGTAACAAACATCCACACTCACAATCTTTTTAATATTAAGATATGTTGTGTATGTTCTGTGTTATATTAGTATCTTCTAGCTCTAGATTCAGATTCTAGCCTAGATATATCAAAAGTGATTAAAACTGATTGGCCTTTAATACAATTCATGAAATATTGTGGTCATTTGTGTGAAAACTCATTTTCAATGTTTGTGATATGTTTCAGACTCAATCTTGCTCTTGAACATTGAGCATGCTGTTTAGAAGACAATATTAGTCATGGCTGGATTACATACCTCAACCTAATAAGAATTATCATTTAATTTAAAATATGATGCAAGCATAAGAAACTTTGATTAAGAAAAATGTATGAAACAGACTATTTATTAAACCTTCTGTTGTTTTAATAAATAAATAATAAATATTTTAAGCCCTTTAATGGACATTTGTGATTCAGGAGTCACTTGAGATAATGATAGCTAAATCCCTTTAAAAAGGTGTACTCTGTTTCAAGTTGAAATCACTTCACAACTGGATTCCATTTCCGGGTCTGTCCAAATATTTGTATGATCAACAAATGGTTGGTTTCTATTTATCATATAAACTTTATATGTATAGATATATACCTACTTAAGTATGTCTATCAGTTGCATAGAGCAACACAATCTATTATTTTTATCATACCCCTAAAGGGTACACACACATTTGTAAGAAATAATATGTGTGTGTGTGTGTCTGAAATTATGAGTGTTTTCTGTATGTGCCATTGTGATAATGAATATTATATCTGCCTATAACATATGACAAACATACATATACAGAGCAAACATGCGATGTCTACTAAACCGGTAATGATCACACTGCTCTATGATCAGTTGTCTAGATCACATAGGACCAGTAGATATTAGTTTAATTTCTAGATGATGTTGTGTGAACATTTTAAACAATATTTATTTATTACCAGTACCTACCCATAACCAGTAGTTTCTGAGATCCTAACATTCAAAGAAACTCTTCAGCTTTATAATATTAGTATTAGATTATATTTATACATTTTATTCACTATGTATACACACTACATGCAATTTGTTGCCCTTTCTCACTCAACTTATTTATTCACACTACATTCATTTACAAAATTGAAGTTTAAACTTCCATTTTGTCAATATTTAGAACATTCTGAATAATGATTATTACTGACAGAGCTGTCACTAAATAGTAGTATATCAATAAGTGTCGCTAACAGCATATCAATTTTATTACAGTTAACTGATAAGGCACTAACATGGAAATGTTGAACCTATGAAGAGCCACACTAACTCCCAAATAGTTTGTGTTAGAGTTTTGAATTCAAACATATTTTTAACAAATTGTGGTAACTAATGAAATTATATTATCACGAGCAATGAGCTACAATATTTCTATAACATAATGTCTTTAATATTATGGACAATCTCATGTTTAATCTAATTTCTTATCCTAGTGTGTAGTGTCTAGGTGACTGAAGAATGGATACAGTTTATTTATGAATGCACAAATTGTTTGAAACGATGCAGGGGCATATGAAAGTGATGAAATACATTGAAATGGATGAGAATTATTACCTACAGATAAAAGCTGTTAGAAGGAGAGTTTGTAATGTAAGAAAAATTACCTCGAATCTCTTGATCTGTGCGTGTGTTTCATAATTCCATATGTTCACGTCACCGTTGTAGAGAGAGCACAGAAGCCAGGGCTCTGTAGGATGCTGGTCCACGCACTTGACGCGGTCCGACCTCGCTGTCAGTTTCCTCTTGATATCCAGGCGCAACGGCTTTGAAAACATAATTACGATATACGTTAGCCGCTCCGTACAGAACACAAAATACACGTAAACTAATACAACTCAACTGGAAGCCGACATTATAAGTTGATGACACACTGCCGACAACTAAACAACTACGTGGCGAAAATATTATTGTTATTAAGAAACAAGTATGAACACTCCGTAAAGATTATAGTCGTGAATTAAAAGGTCTTCTTACCATTTTTAATAGTTAAAACATGAAAATTTATCATACAGGATCAGTGGAACTGTAGAAGTTTGACAGGGTGGGTGGACGTGTCACCAGTGTTGCCAAACTCATAAAGAAAAAAACACTGCGTTGGGAGGAGGGCACTGATCTGTATTAATACCCACAATAATACAGATCAGTGGAGGAGGGCCAGTCGAGTCGGTGGAAACAAGTTTTTATTGTGTTCTGAAAACTTAGATTTATTTAATTACTAGCTGACCCTCGCAACTTCGTTTACGCCACATAAGGTGTATGAAAGGACAGGTATTTTTTCAACAGACTCAAGGGAGCGTATGAAACTGCCCTGTTTGCTTAATCATAAAAGAGAGGAAGAATAGATAGGTAAAGATATCGATAGAAGATACCTACCAGTGTAATCTATTCAAAGGAACCCTTGAATTCTAGGTTTGGCAAAAGTTGAGATGTCTCTCATTTCTGAACCACAAAACCCTCAATATTGAAACTTGTGTGGAACAATGTTAAAAACATTCCCTTTCTGACACTAAAAAAATATTTAAAATCGGACCAGGCGGTGAGAACT
This sequence comes from Miltochrista miniata, assembly GCA_933228765.1. Taxonomy (NCBI): domain Eukaryota; kingdom Metazoa; phylum Arthropoda; class Insecta; order Lepidoptera; family Erebidae; genus Miltochrista; species Miltochrista miniata. Next base: position 17,280,029 of record OW121747.1, on the reverse strand, counting down.
TACAGCTGAAAAACCATTTTATCTTTCATCCCCTCTCCCGCAGGAACTGCGCTAAATATCGGGATCAAAAGTATCCAAGAACCTTCCTCGGACTATAAGCTCGGAATGTACCAAGTATCATTCAAATCGGTTCAGTACTTTCGGCGTGATACTTATTCGGGATACAGACAGACAGACAGACAGACAGACAGACAGACAGACAGACAGACAGACGTGAAAAGTTTAAATTACATTTTCGCATTCAGTTTCGATTAGAGAACGCCCTCCAATTAAAATTTTTAAAATATCTTCCATGTACACCCAAGCAACATGCTCACGTGATAAATGACGATAAACTGACGTCATCTTTGAAACAATGACGTCCTTCGCCATATATGACGTATTAAAATGACGTGATTCGGAGCTATATGTCGTCGTTTGCTTTTTAAGACGTCATCAAGTAACGTGATTCGGAGCTATATGTCGTCGTTTGCTTTTTAAGACGTCATCAAGTAACGTGATTCGGAGCTATATGTCGTCGTTTGCTTTTTAAGACGTCATCAAGTAACGTGATTCGGAGCTATATGTCGTCGTTTGCTTTTTAAGACGTCATCAAGTAACGTGATTCGGAGCTATGTGTCGTCGTTTGCTTTTTAAGACGTCATCAAGTAACGTGATTCGGAGCTATACATCGTCTTTCGCCTTATAAAACGTCATCACATGACGTTAACCTGCGCTGTGTATCGTCATTTAGTCCATTGAAATGTTAAATGAGCTTTGCATTTGTTGTTGTGAAAAAAGAATTTTTTTATAGAAATTTTCTCACTTTTTTGCTTATAACTTCTTTAATTTTAAATTTAGGGCAAAAGTTGTATGAACATATTTGTAGGCAAAGCGATTTGCTACAAATTATGTCTTTACGAATTTTTTGTAGAACGCATAGTTTCCGAGATATTGCGATAAAGGTGTTTGCACCCCTTTGTCCAAGATGGCGGCCGGGGGACAAGGGCGGCAACCCCACAAACTTGGGGTTAAGCTTCTATTGACCCCCCCACATGTCTCAAAAATAAAATTGCGTCCTCTAACAAATGCAATAAGGTCCTTAAATTGTAACATTTCAATGGACTAATTCGCCGTAAATAACTTCAACAAAAGACGTTTTTGGCTTTATCGCAATGGGGATGGTGACTGTCAAGTCCTCTTATATGTCTGTGGTCAAGTCAAATAACAAATCAGTGCCTTTGTTTTAAACGTCAAAACGGCATGTTCGGTACATTTTAGTATGAAATACTAAAGTATGACGTCACGTCTAGCCGTTGTCAAATCATTCACTTTTAATGTTGATTTCAGGTTTTTAATAAGTTAGAACATAAAAATAAAAATCGAGGTAAGTAATTTTTCGCAATAATTTAATAAGTTGCATTGCATGGCTCAAACGAAATAATTTATTTTAATCATAGCCTCTACCCAATCCGTCGAATGAAAATTAAAAAAAAAAAGTATTTGACATTTTTTAAGGCGGGCATTGGCGAAACGACCGGCACTCGGCTCACAGATTAGAGAGTATATTACTAAATTACAAGACAAGTAGACTCGGCTTTCGTTCGTAGTATTACACATACATTTTCTTTGCACTCGGCGGCTGAGGCCACAGAAATTCTGTGACAGAATACTACCTATTACTCCTACGGAGGCTGAGGCGGATAAGCGGATTACAATTTCACAAATCAATTAATTATATTAGGTAAGGTACCTACGCTAATAAATAATCACAGTGGCCTAGTTTTTGAGTTTTGGGCCAACTGTGTCCTGTTTTGTTTGTTCTGTGTGTGTGTTAAAGAGTAGGTTAGGTACGACGCCGACGAGAGCAGCAAATTTCGTGGTGGACATTTTCTTACATTGGTCAGTAAAGTGAAATGTTTTTCTTAATCCTAGGGGTTAAGATGTACGTGGTTGCTGAAGAAGAATCGAAGGATGAGGGGACTGCTGGTAACGTGGTCATAGTCTCATCAGTATGGCTTACGCCAAGAAAGTTAGAAAGTTTCTGGCCCAATTCGAAGTTTTCTGCTCAATATAACAAACTTCTTGTTAAACATGAACATCCAGCCGAAGATTGGCCTATAATACAATTGAGGCGGAAATTTTTCGAGACTGGTAAGTATGATCGAGTTATCGACGTTGGTAGGATACATATTTATTGTTCACCAGTTTCTGGCACCTGAAATATTTTAGGTTAGAGTCAGTAAATATTTGTTGGGTTATGTTTATCTTTGTAAAATGGTATATCTTCACAATAATGTTTCTAGTGTTTTCGTAGACTTTGTTATGTGTACAAACTGCAGGTTGTACACAGTAACAGATTTTACTGCTGCAAGCCTGCATGTCAACTGTCAGCAGACAGCAAGGTATAATATTATATTATGGATGGCAGGCCGTCCAACTACATGAAAGGTCAGTGGGGCTCTTACGGAAAGGTGATTTACTAGTTATAAGATACTAGCCTTGCAAGGCGCTAGTAGTGTGAGCATGGCCATTGGTTCCCATATGATTGCACCTATCTTCTCACTTTCCTCACTTATCCTGCTACCTGCTGTGTACACAAACACATAATACTGCATGGCAAGCAAGCAAGTTCGCATGTACTGGTGAACTCGTGACTCTGGTGTTGGAGTTTTCAGGCTGCTATAAGGCATCTACCATGGCTTAAAACTGCAAGTTTGTATGTGCTGGTGGACTCGTGATCAACTCTGGTGTTGGGGTTTTTAGGCTGCTCTAATCTAACATGGATTGAAAATAGCTATAAGTATATAGCAAGGATTTTCACAGTTCTTAAGGCGACTAATGGGCATCCCTAAGTAACTTTTCTACAATACTTACCTTATTTAATTAAATTTTAGATGATATTCTACTAGCACGAAAAAAAGCAAAGGAAGCAGAGATAAACAGCGATGTGACTGATGGAGAGGAAAGAATTGAAAAACGTAAAACAAGGCCATCAAAGCGGATATTATCTAGCGATGAAGAGGATGATGATATATTTAATGTTCATAAATCACTAAGTCATACTCGCAAATTGGTCAAAATATTTGAAAATCCAGGTAAAACTTTAAATAACTTTCAGAAACTTAGCCTGCCTATTTTTTATTTTTAATGGTACAGTTTTACCACTAGGTGTAGTCTGGTTGTCAAAGATGAAGTTTGAAAGGTAAAATAAATATGTATTCATAGTAAGTTCAGTTGTCTGCAATAATATATATGTAAATTTTCAAAATTAAACCATTACTTTTGATTTCACGTCTGGTAAATTATCTCATTACTTTTGCATCTACCAGACATGATACTAAGTAAGGACAGATTACCAGATGTGACAAAACCATTTTCTATTCACAAACAATTGTCATTGAATTGTATTTGAAATTACATTATAAGACATCTCAACACATACAATACACTTTAAAGTGTAAGTACATAGTAAAGTGTAATATTAATGTGGGCGACTGTACATTGTTTTATGTTATGTAGGTATGCATAATATACATGCAATATAACTTGCATGTTCCATTAATATTTGCAATAAATTAAATAGCTAAATTGAGTATAGGTACTTAGGTAGGTTAGGTATCTAATGAAAACTTACAAACGCCTGTCATTGTCATTACTATAGCAAATTGATTATTTCCTATAATTAGAAATCTTTTGAAAAATTTACATTATTATTTTACTTTGTTTTTTTAAGGTTCAGTCCAACCATCTCTGTCTACTGATGGTGATACAACAAGCATCACACCTACACATAGAGGTAAAGTAATATTTACCTGTCATTATTTTGTTTTAGTACATAAGTTGATATTGGCTTAGTTTCAATCTCATATAGGTGTTTACTAATAACATTATATTTGTTTTTAGTGTCATTACAACCGTTCATGCCTACTGAAGAACTAGTAAGTGTTCCTACTACACCTCCTACACAATTGAGAGGTAAGTCTTTGTTTGCATATGACTTCTACCACAATGCCTGCCCAAAACATAGGAGATCTGAGAGAATAGATGAGTTAAAATATACACAATCTTCTTAAACAATAAACAAATGAAATAAAACTGATTTAATGTGATTTTGGGGTTCCTTGAATTTTGTATGACACTCTTTAGGTGACTGGTGGTGGTTGCTAGTTCAGCCACCCGTTTGCCTGATCTCAAAACAAATATTATCGTTATTACATTGCATTACATTATGCCTTATTTTTCACTGAATTGTTTTTGTCTTGCTATGATTGAGTAACAAATAAATACTCAAAATTTGTAGTGTGTGGGTTGGGGACAATGTATGTGACTGTTGGGTGTTATTTAGTTAAAAAGAAAATTATATCTTTGTACTATTTTTATGTGTTTTAGGGTCATCACAACCTTTGTATACTGAAGAATTAAGTGTTCCCACGACGCCTCATACTGAATTAAGAGGTGCTAAGCCTGCAGATGGCTTTTCTGCAACTACGCCCGTGTTGAGTGGTAGAATATACTGACTTATTTATTTACTCAATTTATTGTAGTTAAAAATCAGCTATCATTTTACTACTACTACATTGTACCATAGAAAACTCATTGATTAATAATTTATCTTAATTGTATCTAAATCTCGACTTACACTCTTTAGGTGACTGGTGGTGGTTGCTAGTTCAGCCACCCGTTTGCCTGATCTCAAAACAAATATTATCGTTATTACATTGCATTACATTATGCCTTATTTTTCACTGAATTGTTTTTGTCTTGCTATGATTGAGTAACAAATAAATACTCAAAATTTGTAGTGTGTGGGTTGGGGACAATGTATGTGACTGTTGGGTGTTATTTAGTTAAAAAGAAAATTATATCTTTGTACTATTTTTATGTGTTTTAGGGTCATCACAACCTTTGTATACTGAAGAATTAAGTGTTCCCACGACGCCTCATACTGAATTAAGAGGTGCTAAGCCTGCAGATGGCTTTTCTGCAACTACGCCCGTGTTGAGTGGTAGAATATACTGACTTATTTATTTACTCAATTTATTGTAGTTAAAAATCAGCTATCATTTTACTACTACTACATTGTACCATAGAAAACTCATTGATTAATAATTTATCTTAATTGTATCTAAATCTCGACTTATTTAATTACAGCTTTTGAACATAAATCGCTTCGAATGCTAGCAACTATTGTGGAGCAAAATAACCAAATATTAAGTTGGATGAGACAGCAAAATGAACTTAATACAAATAATTTAAAAAATACTGACTTGGAGTTACCTGTACAGTTTCCACTTCATCAAGAAGATGAATTAAAATCATTGGAAACTCACCTTGAAAATGACAACAATTTGACTGAACTGGTTTGTTATCAATTTAAATAAAATTATTGCATGACTTTTAAAATCAATTCTTAATAACTTGAAACACAGCTCAAAACTGAATGACTATGCATTATTAACTCACTTTCTTTTCTGTCTGTTTGGTACCCAATTTTTGCAATCAATTCCAAACTAGCTTCCCGTTGAAGGCGAATACAGGAGCTAATGTACCTCTCGCTACTCAAAAGTTTGCTTTACTAGTTTTAGTACTTAAGCAAACTTTTGAGTAGGTAAACTTGTATCGATTAAAATTATTTTTTTACTAAACTGTGTGCAATGTGATTGCACATAAAATGTTGGATTGCGATTTTAAAAAAATGGGATCAGTGATTTTATAAAATATATATCTTTCAAAATGTCGAAACGTGCGAGCGAGAGGTACATTATATGTAGTAGCGGCACGCAGTTATACTGCACACCACTATTGACAATAAAGAACAGCAATATGCTCCTTTCATGGAACTAATAAGAAGTACTTATTAGTTCCATGGCTCCTTTAAACGTAGTTATTTAATATAAAGACAAACGTCAAAACGGCCATCGTAGCGTGCCGCTAGTATAGCTCTTGTATTCACAGACTAAACATTTAAACATAGCTACACGCACTATACGATAAAGTATCTACTTAAGTATATATTTTTTTATTTAAATAGTTTTATTCATAAATTACGAGTAAATTGATAGGTATGTGCTTTATATGTAAAATTATTATGATTGATTGATTTTATTTTTATTTACAGTGTAACTATTTCACATCATTTGCATCCGTTTCCCGAACTGGGACTGTTAATACCATTTTGAAGCATTGTCTTACAAATAAATTAGCTGCTAAATATAGCTACAGAGGAAAAAAAGGAAAATTTGCCTTTGAAGGGTTGTCTTTAAGGACTGCAATCATTCGTAAGTTTAAAATATTCTCAATTATACTTTTTGTAATTATAAACTATTTGTTATACCACTTTAATTACTTACCTATGTTTTATTGTCACAAACAAATACCGTGTATTTTTTTTCTAGGCACTGTTAAGCGGATGTTCAAACTGCCGACAGAAAAAGATATTGAAAACGATATCAAGATATGGTTGAAACATGCACCTCAAAGATTAGCTATTCAAGAAAAGAAATCTAACGTTCGTTATGTAAGCCGGGTATAAGAAGAATAGGTACTCATAGATAGTATCGGTTTAATAAGTATGATTCTACAGCCACAAAAATTAAACTAAAACTACCTTTACTAGAAAGAGACCAATTAATACATACTTAGTCCTAAATTAAAATTTAGCTATACGCAACCTACCTATGGTACCACGGTTCACTTTAATGTAAAAAAAACATGTCTTTTTTAAGTAAGCGTCAATTATATCGAAAGGTAGCTCAGAATTTAAAAACTATCTTAACTGAAAATATAAATAATGCTGAATCGGTTACTATTGAAGAATCTGACTATTCATATTGTGATACTACAATTTTAGACACTGGGATTGAAACAGATACCATTAATAATGTTACAGATTTGTTGAATGCACCAACTAATAGTAATGTTTCAGATTTGTTTAATGGACCACTACTAGGTACTACAGACGATTTAATTGTGTCCCAAAGTAATTATCAAAGTGGTACAGTAGAGGCACAGAATATTCATAACTATAGACCTACTAGCAGTCTTGAACCAGAAACGAAAGCTTTTGACAACGATTTGTCATTGTTTTTACGGGAATGGGCTCATAAATTTAATATATCACATGTAGCACTATCCTCTTTGTTAAAATTCCTACAATCACGGCATAGTAATCTTGTTTCGGATGCCAGAAGCTTAATGAAAACTGGAGATAACAAGTACAGTTTAAAAATTTTAAATAGCGGTGAATATATTCATTTTGGTATTGAACCTTCTATACGTAGATTTTTGTCTGTTTTATCTTGCAGCAATATAAGCAACATTAAGTTATCCATAAATATTGACGGACTGCCACTCTTTCACAGCTCCAGTGTCCAATTCTGGCCAATTTTGGCAGATATTGTAGGATTCACAAATAGTATCATTGTTATTGGTATTTTTTGCGGTTCGACAAAACCCGATCCACTAGAATCTTATCTAGAATTATTTATCGGTGAAGTTAAAACACTTTTACAAGACGGTATACTATTTGATGGTCGATTAATATCAGTATCTTTGCACAACTTTGTTTGTGATATGCCTGCTCGTGCATTTTTAAAATGCGTTAAGTCACACAATGGCTACTCAAGTTGTGACAAATGTACTTGTTCTGGAAGTTACGTTGAGCATCGTATAATTTTGGATGAATTACATTCTCCATTAAGAACAGATCAAAGTTTTCGTTTGCAAATTGATGAAGATCACCATATTAAAAATTCCCCTTTACTGGATTTACCGATTGATTTGGTTTCTGCTTTTCCAATAGACTACATGCACAGCGTTTGCTTAGGAGTCATGAAAAAACTACTTCACACATGGGTCAAGCCTACTAAAGGTGATGTAAAACATATAAAACTAGATGCGAAAACAATTAATTTACTTACCGAAAGACTAAGCTATGTGCATAAATTTGTACCAATAGAATTTAATCGTAAACCTAGAGGAGTAAATGAAATTGATCGCTGGAAGGCTACCGAATTCCGCACCTTTTTATTGTATCTGGGACCAGTCGTTCTGTTCAAAATATTAAAGAAAGAAACATATGAGCATTTTTTAGTTTTACACTGTGCAATTTCATTTTTGATTTCTTCTAAATGCGCTACATATTCCAGATATGCAAAGCAATTGCTTAAATTGTTTGTAAGTGATTGTAGTAGAATATATGGAAAACAATATCTTATATATAATGTCCACTCTCTTATACATATTGCAGACGACGTAGAAAAATATGGAGCTTTAGACAATTTTTCTGCATTTAAATTTGAAAATTATTTGGGTTACTTAAAAAAAAAAGTTAGATCACCATACAAACCGTTGCAACAAGTTGGTAACAGGATAAGCGAAACAGATTTTAAACCAAGTAAAATGTGTAATGGTATAAACTATTCACATGAACATTTTCAAGGACCAATACCACCTTGTTATAGAGGAAAACAATATAGCAAATTAGACTTTGGAAACTATCTTCTTCAGATAAAATCTAGTGCTGATTGTTATTGCATGTTAAGAAATAAAACTGTAATGCAAATATCAAATATCATTGTGTTACATGGTAATACTCCCGCATTATTTGGGAGCATGTTTAGCCACCATGAAAAGTTTTATGATTATCCTTGTGACTCAACTAATTTAGACATACTTTTGGCTTCTGAAATGTCTAGTCAATTAACCATAATTGACTTACAAGATGTATTATGTAAGTGTTTTGTTATACCAATTTTTGATAAATTTGTGTTTTTTCCTTTGTTACATTGTGTATGATTTTATAATAGAGATTTTATTGTTAGATTATAAGTAAAGCTCGGTATACCAGTAAGAACTGTTTTTCTTCATATTTTCTACTGAAATTTCATTGCCATACGAATAACTTCATTAAACACCACCGGCTCAAAACCCAAACTTGCGTCGAGTAGACAAGAAAAACAGTTCTTCGTAGGTTAAACCGGGCTTGGCACCATAGTAATTAAGATTTGTTAATTCCACAATTAATAAAAACTTATTCTTACTAATCTATTGTTTGTTTTTTAATAGGTAGGTAAGTCCAAACTCTAAAGGTACCATTCGGATCTCGGCAGCTGCGGCCGACTGCTGCGCCCGTAGCCGCATCGTACCGCTCTATATGGATTTGTATGGAGAACCGTCCGATGCTTGCCGCAGTGCCACGCGGCCTGGCGGCGCAATCCCTATAGAGCGGTACGATGCGCCACGACGGGCGCAGCAGTCGGCCGCAGCGGCCGGGCCGCAGCTGCCGAGATCCGAATGGTACCTTAATTTAGCCATTTATGACGTGATTATCACGACGAATGCGACGACATAGTAGACGTTATAATTGACGTCGAAATTACGTAAGCTGATCACGACATTTAGACGTCATTTAGGACGTGATTGCCACGACAAATATGACGACATTTAGACGTTGTTAAACACGTCATTAATGACGCACTAATTTGTGACATCCTCACGTCAAAATTGACGTCTCTAATGACGTGATGCGACGTCTTTCGATGCCTTAAAATTGACGTCATTATTCACGTGAGCATGTTGCTTGGGCAGTTTCTCGACCCTCTACAGTTTTATTATATGTATAGATAGATCGATATAGATAGATATAGATGTAATGTAATGTAGCAGGTATAGCAAAACATGACAACACCTAGGTATTTATATTTATGATAAATAGTTTATTATACATAGGTATAGAATTATAGGTATAGAATAAGAATAGATAGGTAAAGATATCGATAGAAGATACCTACCAGTGTAATCTATTCAAAGGAACCCTTGAATTCTAGGTTTGGCAAAAGTTGAGATGTCTCTCATTTCTGAACCACAAAACCCTCAATATTGAAACTTGTGTGGAGCAATGCTTAAAATATTACCTTTCTAACACCAAAAAAATATTTGAAATCGGACCACGCGGTGAGAAATTACAGCTGAAAAACCATTTCATCATTCATTCCCTCCCCTGAAGGAACCACGCAAAATATCGGGATCAAAAGTATCCTAAAACCTTCCTCGGATTATAAGCTCAGATTGTGCCAAGTATCATGCAAATCGATTCAGTAGTTTCGGCGTGATACTTAGTCGGGATACAGACAGACAGACAGACAGACATGAAAAATTTAAATTACATTTTCGGCTTCAGTATCGATTAGAGAACACCCTCCAATTAAAATTTTCAAAATATCTTCCATGTACAGACTCTCGACCCTCTACAGTTTTATTATATGTATAGATAGATCGATATAGATAGATATAGATGTAATGTAATGTAGCAGGTATAGCAAAACATGACAACACCTATTTATATTTATGATAAATAGTTTATTATACATAGGTATAGAATTATAGGTATAGAATAAGAATAGATAGGTAAAGATATCGATAGAAGATACCTACCAGTGTAATCTATTCAAAGGAACCCTTGAATTCTAGGTTTGGCAAAAGTTGAGATGTCTCTCATTTCTGAACCACAAAACCCTCAATATTGAAACTTGTGTGGAGCAATGCTTAAAATATTACCTTTCTAACACCAAAAAAATATTTGAAATCGGACCACGCGGTGAGAAATTACAGCTGAAAAACCATTTCATCATTCATTCCCTCCCCTGAAGGAACCACGCAAAATATCGGGATCAAAAGTATCCTAAAACCTTCCTCGGATTATAAGCTCAGATTGTGCCAAGTATCATGCAAATCGATTCAGTAGTTTCGGCGTGATACTTAGTCGGGATACAGACAGACAGACAGACAGACAGACAGACAGACAGACATGAAAAAGTTAAATTACATTTTCGGCTTCAGTATCGATTAGAGAACACCCTCCAATTAAAATTTTCAAAATATCTTCCATGTACAGACTCTCGACCCTCTACAGTTTTATTATATGTATAGATAGATTTCTGTATTTTGCAAAAATATACAAACAGATTTTCATTGTATCTGCCGAGCTCCTAAAAAATTTAGCGTAATAATATGTTGTCTGAGTGTAAAACCTAACTCTTACTAATATTCCTGCTACGTTTTAGTTATATCAATTCACCGGTTAATACATTTCATTGCTCTCTGCTTAGCCCCTAGGATATGTAGCGTGATAATATATAGCCTATTTTAAGACCCCACCCCTAAGTGATATTTGTGCAAAATTTGAACCAAATCTGTTCAGTACTTTTCGAGATCCTTCCGGACAAAGCAAAGCAAACAGACAAACAGACAAACAGATAAACAGACAAACAGACAAACAGACAAAAATTTTTCTGACTATATTTTTGGGTTCGATATTTTACGTAGAACACCTAGCGAGTATTTTTTTCTTAATATTTCCAATGTACAGTTTTGGCTTTTCTATCATTTTTTTATATGTATAGATTTAGATAGATTTATATTCGATTTCCGATGCCAAGTCATCTCATGAAATTTGGAGAGTCAATTTTGTTACACCCAGTATATAAGTATCTATGTGTATCAGTCGTCTAGATATCATAGCAAACACAGGATTTTTTTTTATCGGGCCTCCAAGATATTTAGCGTGAAAATAAGTAGCCGGCTTACTAATATTCCTGCAACTTTTTATTTTAATCAATTCACATACTTACATATTTCATTACCCTCTGCCTAGTCCCTAGGATATGTAGCGTCATAATATATAGCCCATTTAAAGATGCTACCCTAGATTGCTATTCTAGTAAAAAATTAATTAAAATTATTCAGTACTTTCTGTATTTTGCAAAAATATACAAACAGATTTTCATTGTTCTCTGCCGAGCTTCTAAAATATTTAGCGTAATAATATGTTGTCTGAGTGTAAACCTATCTCTTACTAATATTCCTGCTACGTTTTAGTTAAATCAATCCACCGGTTTACATATTTCATTGCTCTCTGCTTAGCCCCTGGGATATTAAGCGTGATAATATATAGCCTATTTAAAGATCCTACCTCTAGATAGCTATTAGAGTAAAAGATTAATTATAATTATTCAGTAGTTTCTGTATTTTGCAAAAATATACAAACAGATTTTCATTGTTCTCTGCCGAGCTCCTAAAATATTTAGCGTAATAATATATTGTCTGAGTGTAAAACCTATCTCTTACTAATATTCCTGCTACGTTTTAGTTAAATCAATCCACCGGTTTACACATTTTATTGCTCTCTGCTTAGCCCCTAGGATATGTAGCGTGATAATATATAGCCTATTTGAAGACCCCACCCCTAAGTAATATTCGTGCAAAATTTAAACCAAATCTGTTCAGTACTTTTTGAGATCCTTCCGGACAAAGCAAAGCAAACAGACAAACAGACAAACAGATAAACAGACAAACAGACAAAAAAATTTCTGACTATATTTTTGGGTTCAGTATCTAACGTAGAACACCCAGCGAGTATTTTTTTGTTAATATTTTCAATGTACAGTTTTGGCTTTTCTATCATTTTATTATATGTATAGATGAGCTCATGATCGCCACTTCCTTTTTCATTGCAATTTCATCATTTTATAAATAACAATGCTGGAATATGATCAATACCTAATATAAATATAAGATACCTAGGTATGTTATTCAAAATTCAAGTTTCCGCATTCTAGAAACAGGCGATGGCGGCGTAATTTATATCAGGAACGTAGCAGACTATCTAATTTAGAATTTTTGAAGTTCAAGATTTCAAAAATCGTTCGAATTTTAAATACCTATTAGGTGCGTAAAATTCTAAATCTATGTGTATGTAATCAATATAATACTTATATTGATTACATACACATAGATTTAGAATTTTACATCAGTACAATATGTTATATTGTCCTGAATGAGATGTAGAATCTACATCTCTATCGGATCTACATTGTTGTAGATCAACCGAGATCAACACACATGGTACATAATTATGGCAACAATGAATGTACATGTGACTTAGGGCTGTACTTGACTTTGACTGGACTTAGAGGACGAGGACTGTGACTTATATATAAGCAAAATGAAGATATAACTTTAAATAATAATAAATAAAGACATGGCTTAAAGGTCTTGTAACCAAGCCAGAACTATTAAAAAAAAAAAAAAAAAAAAATCACAGTGAAAGCAGTTTCGTAGTGTAGTTACAGAAATAATTAATTTTCGGTAATTATCGATTTTTGAAAGAACAGAAAATGAATATCGAATGGGCATAAATTTGAGTGTATGGAGTGCGTGAGCGATTTCTTCAGTAACTTATTTATGGTACATAAGGGAGCAGCAAAGCCTTTGAACAAAATGAGGGTTACAGCTAAAGTCTCAACCAAACGTTCAGTAATCAGCTGTATTACATTCAGTTGAGACTTCACTTCAGCTGTAAAATGTAGTACACAGTGTAGCCAGGGGTACCTAACTATGGTTTTGATTGTTTGTCCTGCATCTTGTTTGCTAAAGGAGTAAAATATTACAACGACTGCTATATAAATCATTTCTGAAATCTGTTAGCTACCCAAAACTCCAGAAAGATAAGATCCCAAGTGCTACCCTTGACTTGCATGTGTACCTATTACGTTTTCCCACGGTGAGATACCTACTCCGAACGAACGTCTGATCACGCTGAATAACTTTAATTTCTACATTTCTGGAGCGTGTACCTACCTACTTTAAAAAGGGTTACTGATATGTAAATTGGGACTCCTGGAGTCACCCTACCGAAGGCTTACCCGGGGCTTACAACCGTAGGCATTAGGTAGGATACCGACTAAGAACCATAGTTCTTGGGGTATGGGAGAACCATAGTTCTTAGTCGGTAGGAGTCCGGTATAGCATGAATGTACCTAGGACTTTCCTCACGTGAAAAAATAAGGAATATGGAAGAGTTCGAGATACGATCACTGCAGCAAAAACTTTCACTATATCCGGTCCTTGGATGGGCGACCACCACGTGACCACTTACCTAGTGACAATTATTCGGGTGCATTTCCTTGCTTCGGAAGGTACCTACGTTAAGCCGTTAGTTTCGGTTGCAAGCAGTCACAAAGTGCGCCTGATCATTTCAACACAGTCATACACTGTCCACATAATACGTGAGACAAATTCTATAAGATGAAAAGTTGGCGTATAATGTTTAGTATGTACCAGGGCTTCCGAACTTTTCATGCCAGGGCACCCTTTTGAGTTGCGAAATCAATCAACCCCCCCCCCCCCCCCCCGTCTCTTTCCTCCGCTGCAATAATTGCCTTGAAAGTGTTCCCTTAGTCACCTCTTACGACACCCTCGGGATGTATTGTGGTGGCAACATTTTGTACTCTTACCCGTCGCAACACGGGACCCCGTCGCACGGTGGATCCTGTTGTATGGGATGGTTGGTCAATATTATTTAACGACGTTCCGAGACTTAAGCTAAGTCTTAAAGGTGTATAATACATTCATACGTACCTAAATACATAAAATCACGCTTATTACTCACTGGGGTAGGCAGAGACCACTGATTGCCACTTGGAACGCTCCCGGCAAACATCTTTCGCTACCTTAACTTTCATAATTGTCTTTATTAAAGGTGTTTTGAGGCAAAATAACTTTATTAATGTCTTTATTACTCTAAACAATTTGAATATATATCACAATAAATGGATTTATGAAGGCTAGATTCTTTTAATCTGGTAAAATCATTTCTAGCACCTCACTAGTAAGAGTAGTTTTATATTTTCTCACAACCCTTGAGCACGATACTACTGGATCCGAAAAAATTAAAAACAAATTAAATACATCCGTTATAGTGTCCTTTCTCGAAGTTTTACGAGCGTTAAGTTAAGAAGGAAAGATATGAGGCGCGTAGCTTTGTACCACGTTATACTGCTTCTTACTTTATTTCGCTTCAGTATCTAAACATAGACAAAGCGGTTTGAGGAGATACTGCCTCTTGTTCATTTACTGTGGTTTTCGGTGATAGAATATCAGTCTTTTAATTTATTTAATTGGGAATGGTGGTCTTCAGTTTGAAAATACATTTGAGCAGAATAAAGAAGTTCACTGCCAGAACCGGATGCACGTAAAACTTCGGTCTTCCTACGCTTACTGCGGACACTACACTGCTCAAAATCCTTCGGGGGCCTACCTGGGCTCACCCTTTGCTTAATAATATATTTTTAAAAAATGCAAGTCTTATCTAGCTACGTTGAGTTATTTTTAACAAACCTTTCTTTGATTCTGTTCGACGATTGCTATTTTATTTTAAAAGATTTTTTAAAAATATGCAGTGTTTCTTTAAGGGAAGTTTTATCTGAAGCAGGGCAGTTGGTTTCTGCAATAATTATCTCCTCTAATTTTAAAAACTTGCTATCTAATTTCTTGTATTGAATTAAAAATAATTTGTCACACAAATCTCTCCTTTTTACTGGATAATCCACTATTCCTAAGAAAAAAAAACTTAAAAATAACCTATATAATTGGCTACAATACAATTCAAAACTATTCATTCATGTTAAAGACGAAAATTTTCACAGTTAAGTGTAATAACTAACCGAAATACGACTGGCTCATATTTTTAATCTACCACCGTGAAACTATAAACCACTGCCATTTGAAAAGGAGCATTTTGTCTGAACTTTTGATATCAACTATATAAAACACACTAACTAACGAGTTACGGAGAACTAATTAGTACCCTGACAAAATGCACTTTTTCGAAAAAAAACAGTATCAAAACTGCACTTCGAAGAAAAAGTGGTTTTTAAATAAAAATTTATTATGAAGAAGTTATTTTATCGTGAAGAACTAAATTTATACATTTTAAATACTACATACCTTCAGCATCACTCATGATTTTTTTTATTAATTATACCCTGTTACTTTTAAAGTAATACAATGTTTCAATACTGCACCAAACTTAAAAAACCTAATTGACTACAAGGAAAATACAAATATGGTCAACCTTGTCGTATCATAAAAAGTATACTAGACAACCAATACTACTTTAATTACTTATAATAAATGTGGTATACCCTCTATTTGCTAAATCTATGAAAAAAAATTATCTACCGGGATTTTTTTAATTTTGATTAATGACCAACCAGCTCATACTACAGGATCCAACGTGCGTCGCCACTCGGGGCTATCCTATTTTTTACGTGTGGGAATCCATGGTGGCCATTTATGGGGTATGGGTAGGTACTTACCCGCATTTTTGGGGTTGTTTGGGTGTTACACCGCTTCTTGGGTCGCCGCGGCGTCCCACTTACCCCTGCAGGAAATCATGGTTATCACCATGGTCTCCAGCGAGATAACGTCCAGGCCTGCTACTTGGGTGTAGCGCTGTTGCGCCCATGCTGGGCACTCAACCAACGTGTGGAGCGCTGTGCCATCGCTGCGTTCCTCGCAGTGCTGACTCTGAGCCGTGATTTCCCGGTTTATTTGCCACAGATATCTACGTACCGAAGCACCCGTGCACGGTAATTATCTCTGACAACCGGTAGGAGAGATTGTCATGGTTCCTCTGCAGCCATTCGTTTATATCTGATCGCGTTACCCCACCTTGGTTGCACCAGTCGCACTTTTCAAGTCTCTGTGATTTTCTGACGGAGCTAGGACCGCTGAGCCAGGGAAGCTGTCTGTCACCATGTCGTCGCCTATATTACCACCTCTCTCAACAAGACACTTCAAGGCGGTTAACGCGGTGAGGACTCAGCCGATGTTCTGGGGTGAAAGAATGCAACTTTCGCACAATCGAAGATGGTGTCTTGATAGACAAACCCCGTTATTACAAACGAGTTTTAGATTGGAGACAGCGACTCGGCAATGGATGGGTAGGGCGTCCACACGCCTAATGGACCGACGATTTGGAAAAGGTCGCAGGCAAATTATCACCGTTTTTCGGTACGGAACCCTCCATGCGCAAGTCCGACTCGCACTTGTTTCCAGTACTGGTGTCACTATTTAACTCTCTCCGAATTGCTCATTTCGTATTTTATCCATCCAGTCACACCACACATCTACTTTAGCATTCTTATTTTTGCTACATGCACTCTTTGTTCATCCATCTTCTTAACGGCCAATGGTTTGTGAACTATACAGTACTCGTATCTTAGAAGAGTTTTTAATTTTTTATAAATTTTACCTTTCAGCTTCATTGGCATCCGTCGATCGCATGTTGTGCCTGTAACTGTCGCCGTATTGTCACGATCGATGTCCTCATAGCTCTGGACAGTGACCCCACAGCAGGTACCTAAACGCGGATCATACCTGCCGGTAAAGGCATAGATTTAGAATTTTTCGCTACTCTCAATAGATATACAAAGCGTGCGAGCGAGACCTCATTATCCATAGCACTTAGCTCGAGAGGAAAAGAGAAAGCAAATTGTGTACTCATATGTCAGTATTTTGAATCGCTGAGCCCGCTGGGATCCTATGGCGGCTCTATGTTATTCATAATAACCAATAATCTGTAGTGATCTTACGATTAAAATAGAAAATTTTATATTTTCAACAATATTGTCGTGTTTAGTGTGTGAACAGGATATTACAAAACGCAATTATACGAAGAAAGACTCGTTTAACAGGTCATTTGTGACTTCGTTCATTCCATTTTTGACGTACATATTTTGCCAAATTGGATGTAAAATTTCACTGAAAGTTCAACTCATAACGTAGATTATGCATTTTCCTTCATACATAACACAATATTTAATGTGTAAATGCATTTTTGGAGGATATATAAGGCAGAAATAGAAAGGGCTGTTTACAGTAAAATAGTCATGGGTAGGTATCGATAAGGATGTCGATAGTTCATTATAGTGACATTGCTACAAACAAACTTATCTGGATTTAATTTACTATAAATATGATTGATTTTTACTCGAACTGTGTTATTTAACCTTTTTTTAGGGTTTTGTGCCTATTTTAATATAATATTTCCAAAATTTGTGATCCATTTTGAGTTGAATTTTTATAATTTTACTTAACTTAAGGTACTCCACGCCACACCGGGATGTTTGCTGTACAAGGCGCAGATTAGCCTCTTTACTCATTACTAGTTACCCCATATAATCCCATTTTTACTTTTTCATAGTCGATTAGATTCAAATTAACAATTTATTCCCCGAAACAAGAAGTTGGAGATGAAACTTCTAAGCACTTTGTGTGCTTAGAAGTTTCATTTCCATTCCATCCATTTATACAGATACTTTCATCGATAACATAGGTGTGACCATTCAACAACACTATTTAACCCACACATAGATCTTTCATTTTTGGTCTCGTCTTCAGTTTGACACTTTTCATCTTGTACATTCTAAATCTATGGGTAAAGGCATGTCATCGAGAGATACGGTGACAGAACCGGAAAGACCGCAAAATCGCAAAACAGGTACTGTCTTATGCACAATCCAGACTCTCGCGAGGTGGAAGCTCTCGACAGAGACTAGGCGAGCGAATGTGACAGGAGTGCTGGCATCCACACCCTCGCGAGGTGCCTCCCGAAAGCGCTCGACACTCTCGGTTTATATATTATCTACAGTGCCCGCTACAAAGAAATGAGCTCGCCGCCTCTGGTCCTTTGACTCCATCCCAAATACCGACACGGAGCGGAGCGCACAGGAGGCGAGGCGAGCGGAGGTGAGGCACCTATCTACACTTTAGCGAGGCGCCTCCTGGAGGTGCTGAGGTGCTCGACAGAGACTAGGCGAGCGGAGCGGCTCTGTTACAGGCCAACAGGGGACAAAGGGAACAGTCCACTCCACTGTCCAGTTTATGTTCCCAGTAGTTCCATGGGACAAACATCTGATTTGCCCCTCTCCTCCCCACGTCAGAACATCTGAATTGCCCCTCCCTGGACCAGTAGCTGGGTAGTACGCCTATGTCCCTAGTATTAGTAGCATTCACTCAATAATGATTGCAATTAAATTAACTTAGTAAAATATCTCTACTTATTTCATTCATTTTGACGGATTAGGGAGTTAAGAAAAACAAGTCATTTCCTTTGATTCACATACAATTTATAATTCATAAATCAATACAAAACAATTAACATATACAAGACTGTACAGATAGCTAATCATATAACGTTATACAATATTCTAGATCAGTAACTATCACTTAGAATATATTCTTCTATTTGACTTAAATTTTAATACTAGTTTACATAAATTCACAATAAGCGCCTTAATAGTCTACACATATAACTAGATAAAGTCTGAATTCTAAAATTATAGACTAAAATGACATGGTGGTTTATTTACTGCATCATTAAAATGAAAAAAAAAAGCGTTAGGTTCTAAATTAAAAAAATGTTAATGTAGAGTGGACATCGAACCTTTTCCAGGAGAACATAGTAAATGAAATAGGTATTAAAAAAGAAATGCCGGCATAGTAAATGAAATGGTTTTCAAAAAGAAGGGCAATAATCTTACTTATTTAATATACAGAACAATATATTTTTAGGTAAAGGATTGTGTATTGTGACGTACCTAATTTGGGAGCCGCCTACGTTCAGCAGTGGACTGCCATGGCCGATTTGATTAGATTAAATTATAATTGTATTACATTATTTATATTATCATGGTACTAACAGCATGAATTTATATTTTTTTATGATATTTTTGGTATTTTAGATTTTATAGATTATGAAAAAATAAATTAATAATTATGAAAAATATCATCTTTCCTATTAATAATACGAACTGAATAAATCAAACTTGTTGAGCCATATACAGGACTAGGTACACGCAGTTTGCAAAATAAAAAAAAAGATTGTTACACGGTAGCAGTGAACCTATATAATATTATTATATTATCTTTGGTGAACTCTTTAATCTGCAAGATATATACAGTTGTCTCTCTCAAATTCAATTCACACCGAGCCAAAGCGGCTGTCATTTTAGTCTATTTAATTAATATTTTTAGTACCTAACTAAGTATAACAAGTTACTTGCACACAGTACGAGATAGCCGAAGTCTAGATCTGAGGACGTCGGCTCAGATAATATTCGAAACGTTTTCGTGCACAGGGAAACTACTTTTTTTATAGTTAATAGCACAGAGAGGAAAGTGAATTTCCCTGTTGATAAAAATATTGCCAAATGAGTATGTAGCAGTATATTACTACTGCAAAAAATAATCAGTAAAAGTCGTCAAACGACTCGCCTTAAATAAGTGGAATACTTCATCTCTGAGCGTGACTTGACAGCGTTTCCCCAGGATTAGAAAAAGTAATCCCAAGCTTGAAATTTTTCCACATAAAATGATCGTCAGCCGAGTTCATAGAACCGCCTCGTGGTTAATGAAACAATATTTAGAATACAAAAAACGGACGGAGACCAAATCTATACTTAGATAAAATTGCTGTTTTTTTTTTCTCTTTAAAACATCTTTCTATTCATTAAAATACCCGGACACAGACTGAAATAAGATTAAAATGTTATACAATTATATGTTTTAGGGATCCCACAGACTAAGTACTGGATGCAGCAGCAAGTTGCAGGATACCATGTCGAGGAAATACCACGAAAGCGAGAGTATACCAAATTTCAGATAAAAAAAAATTAATAGCTAATACCATCTAAATCACGTCGGTTTTTTGAAAAAAATATTGCACAAATACAAATTGTCCATACGGCAATGTATTATTATTCATAGTCGTAAAATAAGAACACATTGAAACTTTGTAAGGGTTACAATATTAAAATTAGCTATGAAATTTTGACGAATGATGAACTGGTGAAATGAGGTGAGTATTCTATACTTTATAATATACTAGCGACCCGCTCCGGCTTCGCACGGTATACAGTATTTCTCCACTATTTATTTGATATTATTATACATATAAACCTTCCTCTTTAATCACTTTATCTATTAAAAAAAACCGCATCAAAATCCGTTGCGTAGTATTAAAGATTTAAGCATACAAAGGGATATAGGGACAGCGAAAGCGACTTTGTTTTATAATATGTAGTGAAGCTGAAGTGTTCGTTTGTTTGAGCGCTAGGATCTCAAGAACTAACGGCTGGAATTTAAAAATTCCTTCAATTTGATACTCTATTTGTTGAGGAAGACTATAAGGCTATCTAACATCACGCTACTTAACTATTTGTATAGGAGCGGAGCAGCAATAAAATATGTTACAAAATTGGGATTATTTTTAGAGTTCCGTAAACCATTTGAAGGGAAATGACATTTGTTATAAAATAAGGCAATATTAACTACTATAAAATTATACGGGGAAAAATCCTTACACGGACGGAGCAAAGAGAATCAGCTACTCTATTGATAGAACAATGAGCCAGTCTCAACGATTCTAAGCATGTTATAATTTCAGTAACCAGTTACTTGTAAATAGTAAAGGAAAAATGTACCTCTTTGTCCGTGGCAGAGTTCATTTTGGAAAAAATTATAGAGACGAGACGAGAATACGCATAAGTAACTTTTTGCTTAATTTAAAACTATACAATGATCAAAAGGGATCGGTGCTTGGTCTGTGTTCAGCCGATTTGATTGAGTTATGTTATTTTTAACGAAACCACAGACCAATTTGTCGCATTATCAAACTTCCATATCACATTACAAACTCGAGAGTATTTGGTGGTTACAAGCCAAGCCAACAATAATGTTGGTAAAATTGTTCAACAATTACCAATACAAAAAAAAACAGTATTTGCATTATTACTTTCATCTTATTAAAATTA
This sequence comes from Miltochrista miniata, assembly GCA_933228765.1. Classification (NCBI taxonomy): domain Eukaryota; kingdom Metazoa; phylum Arthropoda; class Insecta; order Lepidoptera; family Erebidae; genus Miltochrista; species Miltochrista miniata. The sequence goes on along the minus strand of OW121747.1, from coordinate 17,258,391 downwards.
CGTGATAAAAAAATAGCTACATATATCGTAGTTGGATAATCTGATCATGACTTTGGTTTGCGAGTCTATGTTGACCAAACGGTTAAAATCTCATAATAACTTAGGTGAGGGTAACGATGAACAGTGAACAAAGTATGGAATAAATTTCTCTTAAAATAACATTTATCATATACAGATATAATATATTATGGTCTCGACCAAAAGGAGGCAAGAGTTTAATTACAAATATTACAATATAGATACATTTTATAGACGTGTCGATCGGTCGCCAAGATGTGTAGAGATCAGTGCGACCATGTTCACTTGAGATAGCTCTTCCAAAGCAGGAGAGAGTGGGAAGTGTCTCGCTCCTGTTCTAGAAGGAACATCATGTCGCGTTGGTTGATGCGTTTGAGGCGGGTCCGCAACGCCATCTGGCTTCGGCCGCTCTGTTCAACAAAACGTTACAATTATACATCTATACTTCTATACAGCTCGCGCCACGGATTTTTGCGTCTATAAAATTCGTTCGCGATAAACGACTGCGCAGATGAGGCGGGAAGGGCGGCCCTCCCTCCTCAGCAGTAGTTTATTGCATATTACCTAATACTGCATAATTGCGACGCGAACGAACAAACTTCATAGATGCAAAGATCCGTGGCGCGAGCTGTACTAATATTATAAAGAGGAAAGATTTGATTGTTTGCTTGTATCAAATAGACTCCGAAACTACTGGACCGATTTGAAAAATTCTTTCACTGTTGGGAAGCTACACTCTTTGCGGTGATCATAGGCTATATTTTATTCCCGTATTCCCACGGGAACCGCGTGACGTCCGCTAGTAGTTCATAAAGTAATGTGAAAAATTAAAGCAAACAAATTGAATACTTTTCAAGTAAGACTCTAGAAAAGTAAAGGAACTACTCTATTACAGAGACTTTACCCCAGTTGCATTTTGATCTCCCGTAATAGGTTGATTTTCAAGCCACCCATAATACCCAAGCGCATATTATATTAGTGAATATATTTAACACTCATAGAATAATTGGTAGCTGATATAAATAGGTCTGTCCTGGAGACACATCATGATCTTCTAAGCAGCTGCTAGTCAATAAATGAGGCTCTAAGAAACACGCTTACATGGGGGTGGAAGATACATGTTCCCAACTACATGCTTAAGTCCAGAGAAGAAAATATGATTTCGCTTTATCACAATAGCTTCTAGAGAAATAATAGTGATTCCGCTAAGATGAAAAAGGGTAAATAAATATAAGAAGTGACTTACGAATCCCGAGGACGAGTTTCCTGAGTGGCTGGATACTGAGTCTCCGGCCGCTCCCGGGCCCTCCAGCCGAGGCTTCTTCCTCGGCCCGATGGCCTGCAGCGCAGTCAAGTTGGCCTCGCGCTGCCTCAACTCTTCTAACTCTGCTCGCTGCATCTCCTTCGCCTTAGCCTTTAATTTCGCCTGCTCGGGATCTTCGTTCTTAGACCGAGATTTAGCTGCCCGAAGCAACATTTCCCTTTCAGAATCTTCACGCCGTTTCTTGTCAACGCGGTCTAGTTCTTCTAGAAACTTGATTTGTCCCTTCACATCTTGTGTCGGTTCGTAGCGGCTGTCAGTCTATAGAACAAATAAATACGGAATAAATATCTGAGAATACGGGTGAATATCTTAATACTGTATTTAAATGCTATAAATATTGTTATCGATAGTCTAAGTATATTTACTGCGTAATATTATGAGTATCCCTGTGTGGCGACGGAACCCGTACGGCAACGGAAAAGAGTACAAAATGTCGCCACTCTGAGGGCGTCGTAAGGGGCGACTTAGGAAACATTTTTGCAAAACGATCCATTGCGTAGAGTAGGAAAACTCGAAATGAAACCCGGATGTCAGTAAAATGACAATCAAGCCAATTTATGATGGGCTAACTGTATGGGCTACTTGACTACTAACTAATGTACACTTGAAAAATTTCAACTGCGGGTCGTCACGATCTTCGCCTGTCCATTTTAACACGGCAATAGGCTTACCACCTATTACGTGGGACATAAAACTATAAGGTGATATGTGGGCGTATACTATGCCTCTGCCTACGCCTTCGGGGATGAAGGCGTGACTAAATGTATGTATGTAATATTATGTAGATCATTTCAAATTAGTCTTTATCCTAGTATTGTCTGAGAGACTACATGAAACATTTATATATTAGCATGTTAAAATATTGCAGTTCAACTGCTGTAACAGTCATTTATGCAGCTGAATGCAATTTAATAACTTACAAAGCAATAGTCGCCAATCGAGCTCGGCGACTCAATCATTTGACGTCACACGTTGGTAATGTACTAGCAACATTGTAACGCTCACGCTTTTGTGTGTGTGAGTAGGCTAAATATGCCGTTTGTGGGGAGCGCCCGAATGCATGTGATTGTAAGATTTTTGGGACAAGCATTCGGCCTAACAGGTCGAGCGTGGTCTCTGAAGCCTATGAATGATTACAACACCAGAAACGGTACATTCACGCTGACGGCTCTGTAAAAGCCTTTCAAGACTCTTTTGAACCTATATTGTAGACGTTAGAAAAAACCGAATTAAGGAATCACAATACAAAGATACGCGGAAGAAAGCCCCTACCGGACTCTACTGATAGACGTGGCCAATAACTACATACACTTACTTTAATAATGTGATCGATCCTGTGTTGTGCGATCACAGCGAGCTTCTCGATCAGTGTTTTCAGTCTCTCCTGCAACGCGTGGGTGAGCAGACCGGCCACTTCTGGAGACGGTTCGTCCAGGTCGCGCTTTGCTGCGATTGCTCTGATCCGCGCTTGCATCACACCCAGTGGCACAAGATATTCATCTTTGCAGGACCTAAAATGAATTCAATGCTATAGAAACAATCCATTGTATAATTGGACATCGAATAGGTAAGCAAGGATATGTATAAATATACAAGTTTGCGCTTATAATAATAATCAAAATATCAAGAAATTAAGCACCTGATTTGGGTTCCAATCATATCCGTTGACCCTAGAATCCGCTGCGATTCTTCAGCCAAGTTAACGCCACCCATCGCGGCGACATCGTTGATGTCATCGTCGCCAGCCATCTTATCATCACCGAATGGCTGCGAGAAAGCGGCCGACTTCTTCTCTTTATCTTTGAGTAGAGATTTGCCCGGAGTGAGGACAGTCGATAGGCCGGACGATACGTTCGACCGGTTGTAGTTAGCTTTACTGTTGACTGTCATGGCTTTAGGTCCGCTGTTGCCTTTGTTCACGTTGATCTTGGACGTTGGGTGGACTGGGATGTTCTGGAGCACGGCTATGGTGTTGCCAGGTTTCTGCTGCGGTGGCTTCTGCTACAGACATAATGCGATTTTAGAACTAACCCATTGCAACCGTAATTTTATCGCCATAAGAAGTTGTTTTGTGTGAAGTTTACGTTAGAAGTTATGAATTTTATTTTGGAAAAAGTTAAGTAGATATAAAATAATTTAACGTCTTGTAGCGGTGTGTTATAATACAATGGTTGTAGAGACGCCTTTAAATCACGTGATTTGCTGGTGTAATGTATGAAGCTTGGTTTAAGTTGTAATATTTTTGGAATTTGAACGGAGCTTTTAACGAAAACGTAGAAGATAACTTCTACGTTGTCGATATAAATAATAGATATAAAAGATAAAGGATAACCTTTAGCAACACAGTACTTAAAACCAGGAGAGAAGAAATTGCGTCACCGCTCACGACCAACAGATTTATGAAAAAAATACTGTTCCTTAAAAGTGTCTGCAGATCACGTGGTTTTAAGACAATACAACTTAATTTTATACCACATTTAGTACGAAAATCACGTAACAATAGCAGAGCAGATTAATAGCTATTACCGAGTACTCAACATCATCAGCCATTATTCTATATGATTTTACTGATGATAAATGTAAAAAGAAAAGTAAGAGGTGTTACGACGACAAGCACTACCTCTGAACTGTGTTCTGGACAGATTCGGTGACGTCGCCGTCGCCCAGAACGGTGCAAGTTTTGCATGTTGGGAATTAATATTGAACACAAATATATTTACATAAATCATGTTGTTGCAACTTGACACAAGATACATACACATGCACTTTGATATTTCACAACTAGCTGACCCTCGCAACTTCGTTTACGTCACATAAGGTGTACGAAATAAGAGGTACTTCTTCATCAGACTCATCAGAAAGCATATGAAACGGCCCTGTTTGCTTAACCATCCTAGAACCTTCTTCGGATCATAAGCTCAGATTGTGCCAAGTATCATTCAAATCGATTCAGTAGTTTCGGCGTGATACTTATTCGGGATACAGACAGACAGACATGAAAAATTTAAATTACATATTCGGCTTCAGTATCGATTATAGAACGCCCTACAATTAAAATTCCATGTACAGACTCTCGACCCTCAACAGTTTTATTATAATATGTATAGATTACCCTTTTATGCTCAAAACGAGACATGACTATGGAAGCAAATCAAAGAGATATTTTCCAATATTATGCTTAAAAGTGCAGAGAATTTATTTTTATTTCGAAAATATGTAAAATACCCAAAAAAAGCAAGCGACCTATTAGCACTATGTATTCGCGCCGTGTCGACGTCTAGGACTTGCGTCCCAGAATGTAGGTTTAGAGTTTAAGAGAATTTTGAATTAATAGGATACAAATTTCTGAGATATAATTCTTCCAATAAGTGCTCCTAAACTTTCATCTTGTGTCACATTGCAGAAACGGTCATGCTATTAAACAATTTCATGCACTGAATAACATAAATATATTACGGCCACGGGTTGCAATCGCGCAATAATAATATGTACTTACCTACTTCAATGTAAAACCTATATGACATCGAGTATGTAACTGAAGATTTAAGCTAAACATTCCAAAGCTAATAACACAAAGAACTACAGATTTTTACATAATAAGACAATTTTACTATATCCAAGTAAGAGAAATGTCTATAAACGTATGCAAAAAAAAAATATAGCTGACTTCAATTAAACGCAAAAATGATGGTCTACGGAACAAAAAATAAATACACGAAGCATGGGACATTTATTTTATTCTTAGGGCTGCCATCTTGAATCATTTTGATTTACAAACGAGTCTGTAAATTTATAACAAAAAAAAATAAACGATGTCGGTATGTATCAACGTGGAATGAGTGTGGCCCATTGGACGTGGACTAGTGGTAGATGGCAGCCCTGTCTGTTAGAAGGACAAACCTGTGAGACAATGCTGGACGTGGAACAGACATACGTATTAGCGATTGAGGTGGGCAGGGGACTCGGCAGTGTTAGAGGCAACACGGGCGGCAACAGGGGCGTCAAGGTTGTGATGCCACTCGAGTTAGAGTCGTCATCGTCGAGAAGCTACCCAACACCACCAACTTTGTTAGTACTCATACATTGACATACAAGATACATTCATAGGAGTGCATCTAAAATTTTTGAGTTCGAGATATTTTACGATTCAAAGGAAATAAGTGCCATGTTAAGATTAAAATGACAAGCATTGTGGCACGTGTGAGGGAGTAAATATAGCAGTGGATATCAGGCTGCTCGTTTATGTACACAATAAATATGATGCTCAGTTAAGCTACATTTTTTATAAGAGATAAAACCTGAAAAATGAATATTTCGAGAGAAGTTGAGCAAGAAACTAACTTTTAGAAAAGTGAAGTAGCTAAACCTCTTCGTACCTGTAAGATAGAATTTCAAAATGTTTCATGTATAGTCAGTAGTAATAGGGTCGGGTCTAAGAATAGATGGGTTCATACCAGACGCCTGGAGCTAGCCGGATAGGTAGGGACCGAGTGGTTTTAGTCAGTTCTAGTCCAACGTGACATCCATGAAATGTGTCCCCTCGATTTACACATTTAACAACAAAACCTTGTATAATAAAATATAGTACCTGCTCCTAACCGTACCTATCATAGAAGTATCCCTAAGGGCTATGTTTCACCGGGTACCATGGCGGTGCAACCAGTCGCCGCGACCAACAAAATGTATACAGCTCTATGGAGCGTTACTCACCTGGTGTCCGTTTGGTTGCGCAACCAATTTGGTGACGCGACCAGCTCGGACGCGCGCATACAATGTTACTGGTCGCGCCGCCACGCTGGCCGCGCCACCTCTAATTAATATGGCGCTGTTTGCAGTCTTACTCACTCGGCCGCCAGTCCAACCGCCAGCCTTAATGTTACAAATCAAACAGTTAGTAACTCATCAAAGGACCTCACGGACATCCTCACATAGCTGAAAACCTTATCCGGAAATCTTCTTAGATCGTCGTGTATGTTAACGAATTGTCCTTTCTTACAGCGATCTGCTAAATAAGGATGAACCCACCACTGTTTCTTTCTTTTCTTGAACTTTTCTTTCCTACGCGCATACAGCAGTATCCTTTCGACGTCCATTTTGATATTGTCTCAGTGTTGTGTCGCTACTCTGGTGGCTGTTTGGTGTCTCGTTTGGTAGCTTTCGGACACCACGGTTGCGCGACCGGTTGCGCCGCCATGGCGTCCAAGTGAAATATAGCCCTAGGCTAGGGTACGATTGGAGAAGCAAGCCCAGAATAGCGGCGCAATGCTTACTTGCAAGCGCTGCCCTATAGGCGATGCAAAAATTTCCACCGAAACAAAACGCGGTACTGGTATCAGTGGCGTCCTACGCTAATCATGGCCCCAGAGACCTACTAGAGACACGCACGGTCGTGAAGTATTTCAAGGTTCGATTTTTATTTTGTTTTGCAACCGATATAGATTGACATAACACGTTTCGTTATTTATAGAGCAAGAGCCAGCGGCCCCCAGGCATTCGGTAAAGTATAAAAGCTGTAAGTTTCTCAATGTATGTCCCCAACACAGATAAGAACGAACCCCGTCTACGAAACTTGGGTCGCGGTGGCTTTCGCAGGTATCAGGTAGTTAAGGTGTGTAAAATTGTGTGTTAAATTTGTTAAAGTATAAAACTCAGTTTTTACATATTTTACTTATAATAATCCTAAAAGTCACCTTGTCGAAAGCCAGACACTTCGTACGGTTGCAACCCTCTGCCAGACACCCTTAAAGTATATTTCATTATTACTATACTTACGGTATAGTATAAAAGCTGCAATTTATATATGTTATTTAGAGAACTATCAAATGATGTTTTCTCAATAGCCAGACAGTTTCAGTAGTTCCTTAAAAAGTTAAAGTCTAATGTAGGTGCGAGCGCGAGGGATATTATGTGTCAGCGGGTGCGAGTGAAATACCGCGTTCGGTCCACTGCGACGATTTACTGCGCATCAGCTGTCATTTATTGTGTATAATGAGAACTATTTTCTAGATTTACTATGAAAATTCACTATGTACAATAACTAAGAATCAACGAATAAATGTTTAGAAAATTCTTTTATAAAATTTTTGTGTTTAGGAATCATTAAATTAACACTCCAATAATATACTTAAATAATTATTTTAATAATAGTTATTGGAATAATATAATTAATCTAATACCTACAATAATTAATGGAAAAATATTTCGAAGATATTCTATGACTCGTGGTCGTCGATATCTTCGAAATATTACAGCGGTGATGAGGACACTCATGTCCTCATCACCGCTGCTCCAATCTGTGGGTTGGTCGTTATCAATATCGTCTTCTTCGCCAGTTTCAGATTCAGTTGGGTGAAGAGCTGGATCCAAGGTTTTTTTTTATACTACTTAGGTAGCAGACAAGCTTATGGCCCATTGGAAGGTTGGTAACCGTAGCCTATAGACGTTTGCAACACCAGAGGAGCTACACACGCGCTGCCGACCGGGGCGCAGGTTGTGACGACTCACAGTTGAAATTTTTTAAGCCGCCCATTTGGCCTTCAATTTGGCTTAACGACTATCATTTTACTGACAACCGGGACCAACGGCTTATCATGCCTTCAGAAGCACGGAAACGCTCGTTAATAAATATCACAAATCACAAAGTGGTCCACGTGGTGGTCAACGTTTACTTACTTTACAACGTCAACGTTTTTCAATGTTTACCACCTTGTAAAAGTGAGCTATCTCAGAAATTTTTGCGGGCAAATTATATTTGTAACAATAAAAATATATACAATCATTAAATATTAGAATTATAACTAGGAATTAAATATTTACAGAAAAATGGGAGAAGAATAAACAGAAAGGAAAAATACACAAGACTGTTGTAACACTCGTCTAGGTGTCGAAGAATTCCTCCCCATCACAATCGACTGGCAAGGTCCCCATAAGGCTGGCCGCATTGCCACGTTGGATGGCAATGCTTATTCTCTGAGCGAGAAAGAGGCCAGCCTTATGGTCACGAGAAGCATCGACCAAACGCTTTGCTATATCTTTATATAGCGCACGTGCACTTGGGCCCCACGAACCTAGTGTCTCGACACCAAACGGCTGAAATATATAATTACCAATTAAATTATTATATTTGCGCCGTTTGAGTGTCTCGGCAGATGCAGCAGCAGAACAGGCGCAGCCCGCCGTGCTTGGAAGATGAGAAGGGGCAAGGGTGTCGACACAAGTTGCGTCCCACACCAAAGGCCTTCCCATCTTCCATGGCACCAATGACATACCATCCGGTCTCCTGCCATCGTCGCGCGCCAAACCATTTGGTTCAAGAATAGCTGGCACGCCGGCGGTGACAAGAGCGCGGCGGATAATATCATTTAGGTATGCATGACGAGACATACGACCTGCACTCCTGCTGCACGAAAGCCCGTGGTGCCCAAGCGTGTCGACTGCTTCTCCACAGTGACAACGATGTGGAGACACGCAAGGAGCACCTAAACGAAGGCAGGCGGCAATTCTGAACGTAGTGTCGTCCAACATAGTACCTATATGGGCGACGGAAGAGCCTGAAGCCAGACACCTGATTCCCATTCTCCCACAGCCAGAAGGCGAGCACGTTCTGCAACGTTAGAGCAAGAGTTCAGTAAATTGATTCTAACTCTGCTGCAGAGCGGCCTATCCCACTGTCTCTGAGAGCATGGGTAGGTGGGCAGATCAGTATTTGGGCAAGCCATTTTCCAAGCATTAATGGCTTCAATCTTACCTGACACTTCAGAATTAACCAATTGTAACAATTGGAATAATGCTCACCTGAAGAAACCAACAAGATACAAACCAGAAAGTAATGGTTGGATCCTGCAAAATAATCAGTATCATTTTAAATGGTTTGAAGGTGATCAGCTACCAAACTACTTCAGTGATTCTCTAACAACTGTATCAGGTATGTAATTATGATGTTACAATAAAATTAAGAAAATTTTGATTATTTATAACTATGTTAACATGGATTAATTATTACAGAAACTGGCGAAGAAAAGGATACTGATAAGGACCAACCCACAGATTGGAGCAGCGGTGATGAGGACACTCAACATATCGACGACCACGAGTCATAGAATATCTTCGAAATATTTTTCCATTAATTATTGTAGGTATTAGATTAATTATATTATTCCAATAACTATTATTAAAATAATTATTTAACAATACTATTATAAAAATTTTACCTTTGCACCGGATACCGTAAGGGGCGAGTTATGTAATTAGAATTAAGTAGTTTAAGTTTTGACAAAATGTATGACATTATTTAAGTATATTATTGGAGTGTTAATTTAATGATTCCTAAACACAATAATTTTATAAAAGAATTTTCTAAACATTTATTCGTTGATTCTTAGTTATTGTTCATAGTGAATTTTCATAGTTAATCTAGAAAATAGTTCTCATTATCCTACTTCCTACTAATATTATAAATGTGAAAGTTTGTGAAGATGTTTGGATACTTGGATGTTTGTTACTCAATCACGCTCTAACGGCTGAACGGATTTGACTGAAATTTGGTACAGAGATAGCTTATAATCTGGAATAAAACATAGACTTTTCATCCCGGGAAAATGTTCCCACGGGAAGCGGGAACGGGTAACGATTTTCACGCGGGCGAAGCCGCGCGCATCATCTAGTACACTATTAATGACAGCTGATGCGCAATAAAACGTCGCAGTGGACCGAACGCGGTATTTCACTCGCACCCGCTGACACACAATATCCCTCGCGCTCGCACCTACATTAGACTTTAACTTTTTAAGGAACTACTGAAACTGTCTGGCTATTGAGAAAACATCATTTGATAGTTCTCTAAATAACATATATAAATTGCAGCTTTTATACTATACCGTAAGTATAGTAATAATTAAATATACTTTAAGGGTGTCTGGCAGAGGTTTGCAACCGTACGAAGTGTCTGGCTTTCGACAAGGTGACTTTTAGGATTATTATAAGTAAAATATGTAAAAACTGAGTTTTATACTTTAACAAATTTAACACACAATTTTACACACCTTTACTACCTATTACCTGCGAAAGCCACCGCGACTCAAGTTTCATAGACGGGGTTCGTTCTTACCTGTGTTGGGGATATACATTGAGAAACTTACAGCTTTTATACTTTACCGAATGCCTGGGGGCCGCTGGCTCTTAGACCATTATAATCTTAGCCACATGGGGTCACAATGCATGGTGAGAACGTGACAGAGTATTTAGGTGGCATAGGCGCTTTTACTTGAAAAGCTTGAATACATGGGAACTAATCAGAAATAGAAGAGTTGTATTTTTGGTGATAATGGGAGGATTAAGCCATTTCAGAAAAAAATATTATTTCGATATAAATACATAGGGTAAAGGATTTTTGCAAAAACTTGATATTACAGAAAATGGAAACAAAGCCGCACTTACGCATAATAATTTACATTAGTGGTTCGTCTAAAATGTGATCTGAAATCGCCAACGGTTCACTAGCGAGAATGATTGCAGCACACAGAGAACTGCAGTACTGTATCTGCGACACGAGCCGATTTCTACTCCATCATAGTCATGATTGCAAAAATTTTATACAATACACGTATTGCTGGAACTAAAGCGTTACTCATTTTAGCTACAAGATCTGGTACCTATCAGTCTTATCATGTTACAATTGGGAAGTTATTTTTTTTTACGTAATATCTTAATTAACACGGAAATTACTGAAAGAGCTTGCTTTGTTCTGCAAAAAAAAGTTACTCTTCTTTTCTAGCCGGGTAATTATAATTAAAACCCGACGCTGATAATGAATGATGATATTATTTTTTATTGGTGCAATTTTTATATAATCGACGCACGGGAAAATAAATATATCTACAAGCTTTATGGACGCATGCGAATGAAATTAAACTGTCCGAAGATGAAACGATTCTAGTTGAACTATTTGCATATTTAGTGCTTTTAACCCCCATCGGAAGTGGAGTATTTGATTTGCGATCTGAAGGAAAAGTGTTACTTTGATTTTACACGACAACGTAAATGGAAATTGATGACTTATCACTTGTTATAATATTGAGTAAAAAATCGTAAGGAGCCTTCGATACAATTACAAACATTCTAACAAATTACAACAGATAGGTGGGTAAGTACTAAGATACAATCACTTGAAAAATTAGATTTTATATAAACAAAACATATTTATACTTTTGAACCTAACTATCAGAAAATTACTTTTTTTTATTTACATACACACAAGGAATATTAAATTAAAATATGAGAGAGTGAAGTACAAAGGCACTACTTATTTGAATAGAAATCTCTTCCAGTAGACCTGAGATAGGAGAGATAAAAAAAAGAATAAAATGATGAGTGTGGAGGTCAATAAACCTCTCTCAATTCTCTCAATCATCTCAATTGGTGATAAATTCATGACAGATGTGTAGTCAATAATAATTGGCTACATCAGTGAGCAATTCGATGTCAAATATTGGCTACATTCTCACTATTTAACAAACACAGTACAATGGACCTCTGGTAATCTGACAAAAGATTTGCAGGGTATGGTTCAAGTTTCGAATTTTCCAGATTATAGGGTACTGCCTCAGTACACCTTTTAGTCCAGGGCTTTTTAAAGGAGTACCATGTAATCCGACCAAATCGAGCTCAATCAGACCTTTATCTATAAATGAGTGATCACGCGTCGTGCACAATATGGTTGCTGGCGTCATACAAGGCGCAAGCTGTTCAATCATACAGTAGGTTCGTTCATTATTGAATGATTGCGAAAATTACGTTTGTGTAGCTACATGAAACAGTAATAGGAAAGTCAGATTACAGGGGGGCCAGATTACCAGGGGTCTGTACGATTAAATTTATGTAAGGTAAGCCTTTTTAAGGTTAGTAAGGGTTACTTGTAAGGAATTGAGCAATCCTCGGAAGCAGTATATGTATAGAGAAAATTATCTTACAATTTGTACTGGGCTGCTCTGAACGAGCGGTGGCGCCAGCGCTGCAATGCCGGTGAAGGCTATATGTGGAGGCGGTGGGTTGATGCCTTCGATAACAAGTTCCTTAGTAACCAGCGACTGACGCAGCAACGGAAGACTTTTCTACAAGAAAAAATAGTCAAATGATTAATAACAAGCAATAAAAAAGATAGAAAGAAGTACGTAATCGACAAGAGAAATAAATGCATTGGAATAAAATATCTGTACATTGTAAACAAGTTGCAAAAGCTTAAATAAATAAATCAGTTTACATTTAACGCCAACTACGGCGTTCTCCTAGGTCAACGACAAACGCGGCAACGCGACGCGAAAATATTATTGGGACCTACGAAGTCGCGCTAAAACGAGACTCGAAAGGTATGCGTCGCTACATGTCGCATCCCTTCGCTCACCAAGAACAACGAGTTACATTATAAACCATAAGAAAACATGGGTCTACTAAAGTAATATACATACCTTCAAGAAACCAATAAGACACGGTTGTGGACTCGCATTCAACAGTCTCTCGAGTCGGTCACAGAACTCCTCCGGTTCCACTTGGGCGTCTATGAGTTCCTGAATGAGATTCCTCACATTGCTCTCCACTGATGGAGGCTCCTTGCTGGATAAGTCCAGGAGATTCGCTAGGAAGTTCCTGCATTTTTCTTTTGTGTTGTCCGATGGTTTCTATAGAGGCAACAAAATTAAAGTTAGGCGGTTTTTTTTAATGATAATTGAAACGTTTTTAAACATTCTATCAAGGTGCGCGTTTTTCTATTTATCAAGAGGACCCCGTTTTCCCCGATTCCTAATTTCTCTTGGAAATATACAAACATAAGACATTTTGTGGCGTGATAGTATAAAGCCTAACATGTTGACCCCCTCTTATTGACTTAAAACTTTTTAGTATTAACTTGATTTAAATATTTAACTTAGTATTCTCTGTGCGGTGTGTGGTGGTTAGGCTAATCATACAAATATGTATATGGTACTAAAATGCGTGTTATCTGTGTAGGTCGTATGCGCGACAACATTAACTCTAGTGAACTCGTCAAAGACCACCTTTCATCACTTTACCGCTATTAATAAAATAATAAATATTGTTGGACATTCTCACACAATATCGTTTATCATCATTTTAGCCTTGTAACCTTTTGTAGTTGCCCTCGATAACTTGACGTATTGATTATCATCAGGCGGCCAATATCTATTGAGCCCAACTTGCATAACACATATTTTGGTTGCAACCTTTTGACTCTTCTCGCAGTGATGTAGATTTTCGCATAATTATGTCTGTCTTGTCAACCAGTTCTACTAAATACCGAAGTTTTAAAATATTTAATCTACATTTGCAATTGATTGCAGAGGTGATCGCAGTAAAATACCAGATGAACATTTTTCACAAAAACTTAACTAAAACTAAGGTGTCACCCTTTCTCATCTTCTCTGAAAAACCACACAGCTTGCTTTGCTTCAGCAGCAGGAAAAGTCTGTGGCTTCAAAACTGCTTGAAGGTGTATTGTAGCTTGTGAGATCTGTTTCAACCGATCTCTTTGAACTAAAGTTGGATGTAATATAAAAGCAGTTGTAACACTTACAATTTGGGTGGGCTGCGCGGCAGGCACCTGCACCTGCGCCATAGGCACCTGTGCCATGGGCTGAGGCGGCGGCTGGCTCATCGGCTGAGGAATGTTCGGCGCCGAGACGACCACCGGTGACGCCATCGGAGCCGCGGGCATGTGGCCCGGGATCGGGCCCGGTGGGGCCATGCTCGTCGACACCGTCGGCACGCCAGGGTGCTAAGAAAGGCGATACCGCTTAGTATGTTCAGTTAACAAGTACCATCTACGCATGCTGGAGTGGCTATCGTCAAGGCGCTAAGCAAACACGTTCAAGCAGGAAAAGGTCTGGATATAAATGGCAGTTTTCAACGGTTGGCGCAAATCATGAACAAAATTACTGTATTATAATCTGCAGGTAGTGTTATTGATGTATATTTGTTAGACTGAGTGAAAGCTATTAATTTTTATAGCTGTTGATGATACCTATCCAAATTTCTTTATCAACATAATGGCATCAAACTGCAATTTATCTCTACCTGTAGATTTAAACATGCTCATTATGTTGAACATTTAAGTAAACCTGTAATTCTCTGTACATTAATACCGCATTTACTTTTCGGATTATTTCATAATTTTTGGGGTACGTAGTTTGGCAGCAATTACTATTGGAAAATGGAAGGAATAAAATAATGCCTAATGTCAAAAGTAACAGTACAAATCTGTTACTTTACCTGAACTGAGTTACCTTTATGTAGGTATAAACAAGTCACATGACTTAGTGCATGGTCCGTGAGACAATAATGATATTACTATGGTGTCACAGCAGTTCTAAACCACCTGCTTAAGGGGATCCTATGAGAACTAATGGAGCAAGCATCTTCAGATGCATTAGCAACATTTCTTAAGGGTTGGTGGTGCCTATGCCAGTCTTGATATATGAAACTGATACATAGGCAACTAAAGCGGAAGAGGACATATAAGGAACACTGTGAAATACCAAGTGGACCAAATTCTGGGAGAGAATTTGTGACAAAACAACACTGTTGACTGCTATCTAACCAAAGTAAGATAACACAATGGGAAAAGTGCATTATGTTCTTATTGACGGCATTCAGCTTATAGTACCTAGTTATAACTAGCTTATAACAAGTTACTACTAAACAATGGACTTATATTTAGTAATATCTCATAGCCATTCAAAATGCAATCAAATTAATGACTACAAGCATTTAGGTGTAACTTAACTACACAACAAAACATCGAAATGTTTGATTATTAATTTTAGTGTTGTTATTCCATATATATTCATTTTTAAGAGCTGAAATTAATAATCAATTTGTTTCTAACATAGTCAAGTTGCAAGCAATAACACACAGTCCGCCTGATAAGGGGTACCAGTGCTGAACTAAACTTCACTACTGTAACTGTTTTTTTTGTCAATGTTAAAAATGTTCTTTTTTCTCCCACTGTCCTCTCCATTTAGCCTAAACGCTATTTACCACTAATATCAGGGTTACGAGTGGAAGGTTAAGATCTGTTCCTACAGTAGTTTTAAAATTTCGTATTTTGTTCATGGTAGAAAGAAACGCACTGGACGCTAAATCGTTGAAAGAAGATAAACATTTTAGCATACAAGAAAGATAGATGTGATCGGTCTTTGTGCGTTTTTAACGCAATAAATTAATAGGTAATCATTAGAAAAAAAAAAACCGCGTAAATGAAGTTTGAACTGAAGTTGCTTGTGTTATAATTTTAATTCATTAGGTCTCACGAGTCCTGAGATCTAGATCAAGATAAAAGCTTAATTAGCATTAACAGACTCCTAAGAGCTTGTCTACAACAACACGGCACAAGTGTCATTTCACTTACACACACTACTTACTATTGAAGAGATATGTTAGTGCAGGTAATATAGACCTGTCTTTTTATGAACAACTTTACTTTCTGGAACATGAGGCACACCCCAATGGCCTTTACACATATGTTCATCTTCCCAGTAAGCTTCTATTCTAGGTGTCCCTTATTAAACTTTAAGCAAGTTATATTGCATGCTGCATACATTATTATACAGTTACAGATTACACTTCAATACATCCTACATAACTTCTAGCAACCTTATGATATTATCAAATGAAATCTAATTAATATAAAATTTAAACAGTACATAATATTAATGTAATAACCTTTTCTATATATTTTTATGGGGTACCTATTGCATGTGCAGTAAAGCCCCAAAATAATTTTGAAGCATTGAAGGTGTCACTAAAATAAATCAGATGTAAGCTGATCCAGCTCGTATCAGCCGTCATGTTTGCGCCCAGCACTATGATACTAATAGTTGAGTCATTAAAGGTGGATTAGTAATACACAATCGTCAAGAGATTCCAATTAATCTTACCTTGTTAATGATAATAAACATGCACCTCCACCATTATCAACTACATGCATGATTAAGTTTTAATTGAACACACACATTGTGTCCACTATGAGTAGGGTACAAGTGAGTGCTAAATTGTCCAAATTGTAACGAGCGCGGTGAGAGTAGCAGAGTGGCAGTGCCTACTTACTGCCGGCACGGACGACAGCCGGATAGTTTGAGCCTGCGGCGCCGTGAGAGTGTTGGCCGCGGGCGCGGGACCCACCCTCAGCAACTGGTACTGACCATTCTCAGTCTTTAACAACAAATGACCCTGCTGTCCTGGTTGAAGACTCTGTAGAGTTTGCAGCGTTATCTAAAAATGAACGCCTCCTTTCAATTTTAATGAACTTAATTTATGTTCAATCCATTTCTGGTATTAAAATAAAAAATAACGAATTTCCAATAAATAAAATCTCAGTAGAAATCTAAAGCAGGTCATTTGTTAGATATACAACATCTAGTTAGGATTACATATTAGACATTTAACACTGTGCAACACTGAATCTAACACATATTAGAAATTAATACTGAGCATGGGAGTTACTGGAGTCATAGGGTTAGCAGAGTGGAAGCCGGTGTTTATCATTGATCTTACAATAATATAATCAAAGCCCATACAGCACAAGTTGCCTGGTAGATATTCTGTTCATAACACAAAAACCACACTTCTCAGCCAACTTTTTTCTGGAAATGTGGTAAACGGATTTTTCTGTATCTTACAGTATCACATTGAACTTTAAAGATACTTGTTTGAGATACATTTAATAATTTAATTAAGATATTTAAAGCATATAATTGATAGGTTATTATAGTTTCAGATCTAATGCTGTATTTACACTGAAACTTAAAATAACAGGTATTATTGTTTATTAGTCCCAAGCTTAATTACATTGGCTCATACCATAATTGTCTTTAAAAATACTCTGCAAATGTGCTACAAGAAAGTTATAGTAATTATTGTACAATATTATTTACAGGTGTCATCTTATGAGTCTCATAGCAGACTTGCAGAGTTAATAACAAATTTAAAGTTTGACTGGTTCCTACACTGTGATAGATTGCATACAAGTGTGCATAGACTGACCATACGTGCAACATGAAATGAGCAGTAATGTGATATTAATGGTTATGGATTGTAATGATGTTTTATGGTTCTAATCATTCAATTTATTTACTTGCAAGTGAAATGTTTACATAATATATCAGCATAGAAAGTTTGAAGTGCTAGCTTGCTTTTATATATTGCGTGATGTATGCTAGTGAACGTTGGCTTACAATTATATTTGTACATAGTAACCCATATTTCTATTATTTGAAACGTCCACCTCTGAACCATATGATTTACAAAGCAAATGATTATGAAGAAGAGAATAGTTGAGACTGAAAGAACATGAACATTGAGGGAGACATGTAAACAAACCTGGTACTGCAGATAAAATAAAAAGAAAAATGAGCAACATAAAGTATATGTTGACATATAGACCCGAGTCTACATGTCAACATGTAACATCAAGCAACATTTATATTCAATCAGCCTCAAGTCGTGTCTGTACAAGAGTAATTTTCCTTTTTATATATTAATGTAAAGATACTGAGCAAAAATGTCTGTACAAATTAAACAGACAGCTAACTTACTGGGGCAGTTGCTCTCGTACCAACAACTTGAGGCGTTCCGATAACCACACGTGGTGATACTGTTGCAACTGATTTCTGAGCGGCAACTGTGGGTGCCCCTTGTCTCATATTCAGTATTTGAACATTGGGAAGAATGGCAGGCTGGGCAGAACCCAGATTCTGTGTGGTCACAACAACATTCTGCCCTCCAGGCTTGTTCAGTGTCATCACATTAGGAATTGAAGCAGGCATGCTAGAGTTCACAGTCATTGGGACAGTCACCATTCCAGGCTGCATACCCACTTGGCCAGTATTTGCGCCTTGCTTAAGGACGAGCGGCGGCTGCATGGTGAGACCTTTGTTGCCCTGCTGAGGGAACACACCACTGGTAACCGCGTGGAATAACTGGCTCTGCGAAGAAGGCTGCCCGATACAACCGTTTCCCAACGTTTGGTTGGAAAATGTGACACCGTTGGAATAATTTAAGGGTTGTGCATGGGAATATATCACCTTCAATGTCTCATTAGGATTTTGGACACCAAGCGTCAGTGAGGAATTTGTGAACGGTAAATTAGATGAATGCACAGTATTATACGTAACACTACAGTTTGGTGATAAATTAGATTGAAAATTGTTCACTAAACCACCAGAGTTCAAATGGTCCAATACGTATTTAGAACTAGCATTTGAAATTATATTACAACTTTGAGACGGTATAACATTCACAATATTATTTTGAGGAAGCACTGAAGAAACACGTGTGACCAACTGATTCTCCAACGAGCCTACAATCGCGTTTACGGCGATCTCATCGACGTTTGTGGACAGGGCTTGCTCTAGGAACTCGGCTGACGCCATTTTATACAAATCATCGGACATAGATAGCGTTGCAAATAAACCGGTATAAACCGTAAAAATCGGTTTTGGTAAACCAAATAATAATTACTTATTAATATTATGCCGAAAATAAAATTTTATTTTAATTATCGTGAACTGATTGTTTTGTATCCTTAAGTATTTAAAGCGCTCGTGGCCCCACGGACTCAGTGTTCTGTATACGATCACTGCAGTAAGCAACATTCACTATGGCCAGTTCTTAGATGGGTAACAATTCATGTGACCACTTTTTGACATTTATTTGAGCGTTGCCGTGCTTCGGAAGGCACGTTAAGCCTTAAAATGGCAGTCGTTAAGCCAAGTTGAAGGCCTTTTTAAACAGCTTGAAAATTTTCAACAGCAGGCAGTCACAACCTGCGCCTGTCCATCTCAACACGGCAATATGACTCATCACCTACAGTTTTCCTATAAAGTCGTGAAATTAAATGAGGGCGCTGCTGAATGCATGTATGCAACCCTATATAGTACGACCAAAATGATTTTGATACGAGGAGTTCGTTCCGAGTAAAATCTTACTAATATTATAAATGCGACAGTTTGTGAGTGTGGATGTTTATTACTCTTACACGCTCGAACGGTTAAAGGGATCTGGCTGAAATTTGGTACAGGGATACATTATAATCTGGAATAATCATGGCTACTTTTTATTCCGGGAATAAGTTCTTACGGGAAGCGGGAACGGGAACAATACAAATATTATAAATGCGAAAGCTTATGAGTGTGGATGTGAGACTCTTTCACGCTCGAACAGTTGAACTGATCTGGCTGAAATTTGGTACAGGGATACATTATAGTCTGGAATAACACATAGGCTACTTTTCATCCCGGGAATAAGTTCCTACGGGAAGCGGGAACGAGAACAAATTCGACACGGGCGAAGCTGCGGGCATCAGCTAGTGAGTTAATAAATAAAACACATTATACATTTTTAATTTTGTTTCTGTTTTATTGAATCAGATCCAGAATAAAGTTATTGAACCAGATCCAGAAGCCCCGGTCTAATAGCGTCTTACAACCCACCAGCAGGTGCCTAGCAGTCCCAATTGCTTTGCCACAATCATGTAATTACATGTTTTATCTGTAACGTTCCCCCATCTGACAAGGATTTTTTTGGCGCAGTGCTCAAATATTAAAATCGTCTATTTCTTTCTTTGCCGACCTTTTCTGTGTTTACCAGGAGTTTCAAACTTTCCTTCATTATTAAAACCTTCGTTAACTATTCGCCTAACTGTACTCTCTGATTTTCCTGAAAAGAGTAAAAAAAGAAAATTAATTACATATTGGAAACAAACTATTGACATGAAGCAATTAATTCAAAATAAAAATTGGTAGAAAACCAGATTGAACTGAGTATCAATAATGTAGGTCGTACTATAAAATAACCATGTTGTTCTAACCACTGACTTACATTATAGGTAGATTGTAAGTTTAAGATTCTAACCTAAAAATATGCAAAAAATGCCTTTTTTTTGTCTCCAAATCGTAAATTCAGTAAATTTGTAACTTCAGACAGATTCAAAACAAACAATAACACGATTACATACCCACCAAAGATGCTGTTCGCTCATAAACATCCTCAAAATCCCACAACAATTGTCCAGATTGGTACTCCGCGAAACATCACTGGAAAACTTTAAAAATCACTTCCTGCGCACCACTCCGATTTTCTTTACTCATTTCTCAAACCTTTATGCGTAGTTTGGTCTCAATTTGTTGCAGTTTAAACCAAACATTAAAGTTACGTGAGAGAGTAAACGAAATTCGACGATAGCATTGACAACTGACGTACCTACATATAGACATATAGACGTACATATGTTTCTTATTGCCAGTGTTGCCACACACATAACTATTTTTAGTTCCTCAAACATTCATTTCACGACTTTATAGACAAACTGTATTAAGTGGGAACAAAATTCTAAAGAGGTGAAGTGTGGGCCTATATTATTGCCTCTATTATATGCCCCAGCCTATCCCTTCGGGGATAAAGGCATGAAACATATGTATCATTATTGTAAACATTAATTTTTAAGTTGTAATGAGCTGGCTAAGATGATCAAACTACTTGAGTCAAGTCTGTTGAAATTAATATTTCAACGGACTTAACTCTAGTCGCTTGATATAGGTAAGATGCATGGCGTGATGATAATACTAAAGGGATATCGTTTCCATAGATTGAATAATAATATTCAAACAACCATTGACTTTTCTTCTTGTCAGTGAATTATTTTAGGTAGGTATATAGTGAAGGTTTAGATGTCTCTAATTTGTGAACTATAAAACTTGAACATTGTGTAAATCAATAGTTAAAGTGTTCTCTTTCTAACACCAAAATGATTATTGAAAACGGAATACGCGTTGAAAAATTATATTTTGTCATATAAATATCACTTTGTATTTCATGCCCTCTCTCAAAGAAACAGCGCAAATCTCGGGGTCAACAGTATCAAAAAACTTCCTCGGAGTATCAACTCCGATCATGCCAGGTATCATTTAAGGTGGAAACACATTATTAAAACACGACGCGACGCTACGTGTAGACTGTACTGCGCATGGTGGCGCATCAGGTGTTGATAGTGTGACTCTGGTCATAGAAAACAATGCAAATTAAATCTACTTAACACGCGTTTCCTTCCGTCGGATCACGTCGCGTTTTAACAATGTGTTTCCGCCTTTATTCTTTACAGCTTCAAGGGATCATAAACTTTAATATAATGGTATTGATTTCAACTTGATACCTTAACGTGTCACGAGATAAAGGGCCATGATAGACAGATTGATGGAGGGACTTCCGACGGACGGTTGGATGGACCAGGATGGACGGATGTACGGAACCCCCAGGTGGGCGAGTCCGACTCGTACTTGTCACGGTGGTATTTATTTTAATAACGGCAACAAGTAGACGTTTGAATATGCTCATAGAGCATTTAGATGTTCGTCTACATCACGGCCCATTTTCTCGAAATTTATTTTCGTAAATTAAATTTTTACATGCCTCCCTGGCCTTTGGATAAGCGATTTCATAATTTCTGTGGTGGTTTATTCCAAGAATAATTATTCAATCCAGGAATCGAACCTTGAACTTAAGCAGGTCATTCGTAGACGCAAAAACGACGTTATCACGTTCAAATTGTGAGTCGCCACTAGAGACACATAGCAGACAGATGTAAAACATCCCAAAATTCTAATTCCTAGTTGCAATACCCAGCTCTGCGATCGATAACGTCACTACCACAAAAAACATGTTACTATTGGGTTCAGAGTTTTTCATCAATATCCAGCATTGTTAACTAATCCACCGTTATTAATGAAAATACTCACTAGCTTTAGTTTTGCTTGCTTTGTATAATTAATAATTATTGTACCATATAATTAGTGTGCACTTATTTCTACTGTGTAAAATTTAGACTAGTATTTAATATTGTATCTGATTTCTGTGGCACCGTAAGCTGAAATACAGGTTTCGTACCTAGTTTGGCAAGGGTCGCATATTTGATGTGTATCTACTTAATTTACCTACTATAGTTTTTATGCTAAGTTATAAAAATAACGTTATCGTAAATAGTAAATAAATAAATTAAAAAATTAAAAAAATCTCAAGAAAAAAATTGAAAATCGATAATCCATATTATTAAAATTAGGGTATAATTTGTAATTATAAGTGTAGTTAAGTTCATTAATTATTAAAGCGTCTTATACAGCACGGCGGAAATTTCTGCGAACCTGGCTTCCCCTCGCGCTTACCCGCACCTGACCGCGTTTTCTTTAAAGCGTCTTATACAGCACGGCGGAAATTTCTGCGAACCTGGCTTCCCCTCGCGCTTACCCGCACCTGACCGCGTTTTCGCCTATTGTGTACTTTCATACTGCACAGAAAATTGACACGAAAATAAATATAATTGCGTAAAACCGCCGTAAATATTGCATCAAATCACAGAGAGGTTTCCGCCAGTGTGGATTTTCGGATACAAAACCATGTGTCAAATTTTTGTGACAAAAATCGCGCAGATACCATCAGTGCCTTACGTGTGGTGGTAAGGCACTGTAAGCACAGCAGGCAACCTTTTTGCCCGTGCTACTACCAGTGGTACTACTGGTAGTACCACCGGTAAAAAAATTACCCGTGGTACTATCAAGTGGTCCCAGTAGTAACACTGGTAATTCAATTTTACCCGTGGTACTACTGGATCAAAAATAAATGAAGATCGGTAAAAACAAACGAAGATCGGTAAAACAAATGAAGATCGGTAAAAACTAATGAAGATCTATAAAAACAAATGAAGATTGGTGAAAACAAGTGAAGGTCGGGAAAAACAGGTGAAGATTGGGAAAAACAATAGAAGATCGGGAAAAACAAGTGGCGATTGTAAAAAACAAGTGAAGATCGGGAAAAACAAGTGAGATCGGAAAAAACAAGTGACGAACGATAAAAACAAGTGAAGATCGGGAAAAACAAGTGAAATCGGAAAAAAACAAGTGACGAACGATAAAAACAAGTGAAGATATTTGTTTTTACCGGTCTTCACTTGTATTTACCGATCGTCACTTGTTTTTCCGATTTCACTTGTTTCATAGATTTAGAATTTTTCGCAATTCTAAATCTATGGTAATTTTATTAATACAGATTATCTGCTTTCAATGGTGGATATTGATGAAAAACTCTAAACCCAATGGTAATGGTAACATGTTTTTTTGTGGTGGCGATGTTATTGATCGCAGAGCTGGGTCATTTGTTTTAACATATCTTCATTTGTTTTTACAGATCTTCATTTGTTTTTACCGACCTTCATTTGTGTTACCGATCTTCATTTGTTTTTATAGATTTTCATTTGTTTTTATAGATTTTCATTTGTCTTTACAGATCTTCATTTGTTTTACCGATCTTCATTTGTTTTTACCAATTTTCATTTATTTTTGATCCAGGTGAAAAATTGAATTACCAGTGGTACTACTGGGACCACTTAGCTTAGTAGTACCCCGGTTACATTTCTTACCTGTGGTACTACCAGTAACATGTTTTTTGTGGTGGCGACGTTATCTATCGCAAAGCTGGGTCATTTGTTTTTACCGATCTTCATTTGTGTTACCAATCTTCATTTGTTTTTATAGATTTTGATTTGTTTTTACAGATCTTCATTTATTTTACCGATCTTCATTTGTTTTTACCAATTTTCATTTATTTTTGATCCAGTAGTACCACGGGTCAAATTGAATTACCAGTGGTACTACTGGGACCACTTAGCTTAGTAGTACCCCGTTTACTTTTTTTACCGGTGGTACTACCAGTAGTACCACGGCCGGGCAAGAAAGGGAAATAAGTATATAGTATATATAAGAGCGCTAATACAGTCCGTTCATAGTTAATTTACCTCTAGCGCTGATGTTGGCTTCCTTAATTTTCGTGTTACCATACTAAGTTTTTGTTTAGCCCATATGTTCTCTAACCTTAAAGTCGAAACTTATTTTCTTTTTTGTTGCCGTTTATCGGGCGCGGAAATTATGTAAGATGTGGAAGGAGTATCTTCGCTCTCCCTGGTGATGGTAATGAGTGTCAAATTAACTGTGAATTTACGTCTGACTGACAGCTTGTCTATTGTTTTCTGTGCAACACACATTGTAATAAAGTCGCTCTATGAGTGCCAGCTTAGGACATTTTGGTGAATATTAGTGGAGATTATAACATTCAACTGCTATCACGAAGTTTTGATTGGCATTTGAACTAAACTAAAACAGTGCTTCTGTTACTATACGATTGTATTTAAGATTTATTTCTATTATTATGACTATATCCCACTATAAACATAAATGTAAAAAAGGAGAGCCATATTTAATACAAAAATTATGCTTGACTGTGGGCTTCGCCCCAAAAAAAATGGAGATCTAAATGAGTGCCAAGTTCTATTGAAAATCCAATACATAGGTATGTGTTTATAGAACAAAATAGTGGCAAGTTACTGCAACGTGCTGCTTTTCTGCCCAGGACCTCAGAATAGATCAGATAGCCTCGACGACTCAATGCTTACCGCCAGGCCTCTTCCAAAGATGTTTGGTTGCCATTTTGACACACCAAAGCATTCAGCCGGTAGATTTCTGCCAAAACTTCGGCCCCTAGGTCCCACGACTAGAGATGTAAAATGACTGAATCTGACCAGTCACGATTGTCAAAAACCGTATTTGACCGGTCATTTATTGTCAAATTCAATAAATTTGACTTATACTTACTATTAATTCTAACTATTAAAGTGACTAATTATGCACCGAACAAATGTCTCAAAACCGTATTATTAGAGTTAACGGGATATTTACCATGTACTATTGAGTATTTCAATCGGGAGGATGGGTTTCAGTTGCCGAGCGTCTGGCATCCAGTGGTTCGTTTGTGTACAAATAACCATAAACAGTTCCATACTAAACCGCGAGTAGACACGGTGAGCGTTGTGTGTCGTGAACGTCGAGTTAGTGAAAACGAAAGTGAGACCAGTGGTAGTGGTTTAACGCGTAATAAACGACTGCGAAGGAGGGTAGATCGATATATGTGCTGAGACTTTCGCTTTCAACCGCCTATACTTCAGTTCCTCCGTGATCATGGTGCTTGCAACAGCGCCGAAATATCGGAAATACTCAATAGTACATGGTAAATATCCCGTTAACTCTAATAATAGTGTTAGTGACCATGAAAGTTTAAATACCTATATTGTCTCAAAACCGAACGTCAAACTAGTAAATCTATTCTCCACCTTGACGTTGGCGGAATCGTTGGTAAGCGACGGGGGCATTCATATATTATAAGAAAAGAAGAAGAAGACTAATTATGCCAATTTTTCCCGACAGGGGGCACCATGTCAGTATAATCTATACATATAAAACTGTTGAGGGTCAAGAGTCTGTACATGGAAGATATTTTGAAAATTGTAATTGTAAGGCATTCTCTAATCGATACTGAAGCCGAAAATGTAATTTAAATTTTTTATGTCTGTCTGTCTGTCTGTCTGTCTGTATCCCGAATAAGTATCACGCCGAAATTACTGAATCGATTTGAATAAAACTTGGTACAATCAGAGCTTATAATCCGAGGAAGGTTCTAGGATACTTTTGATCCCGATATTTTGCGCGGTTCCTTTGGGAGAGGGGATGAAAGAGAAAATGTTTTTTTCGTTGTAAGTTTCCAATGCGTGTTCCAATTCCAAAATATTTTCAGTGTCATCAAGAGAGTACAATATTGAGGGTTTTGTAGTTCAGTAATTACAGACATCTCAACTTTCGCAAAACCTAGAATTCAAGGGTTTCGTTGAATGTGAGGGTTTTTTTTTACGTGAGGGAAAATCCTCATGGATGTTATGCCGGACTCCTACCGACTAAAAAACCTCACGTAACGCCCAACAGCCTATGGCTGAGAGCCCCGGGTAAGCAATCGGAAGGATGTCCCAGGACTCCCAACAGACCTACAGCCGCCACTGCGGCCTCGCCCAGGGGGAGGTTCGGGTGCTGGCCGCGTCTTTGGGGGGGAGGGGGGGGGGGGTTCGGGTGTAATCCCGCTTCTAAGGGGGGGGGGGGGCGTGCGTGAGTTTCTCACGTCACGCTGCCGTCATGGGCCTGATTCTGTAAGGACGGTGAGTGACCCTCTCACCGTCCCCAGACCCTCTCATCATGGTAATGGAGGCCGATAGTCCTCAGCGAAGACACGTCGGCGGCGCCCAGGCCGCCGACTGCGGAACTCGGGTGGGAGAGTTCTCTCCCGTACCCGCCCCGCCGCCTCTTTCACGAGCATGATCTGCACGCAGAAAGAGGCGGCGCAGTCCCACTTACTCCCGCAGGAGATCATGGCTCGCACCATGGTCTCGAGCGAGAGAGTGTCCACGTCCAGACCCACTACGAGGACCTGGCGCTGTTGCGCCCACGCCGTAAATGTGAGGGTACATCATGACGGGCGTGTTGGCTTAGTCATGGGGGAGCATAAGATTAAGGCTATTGTCCGCGCCGAAGGCAGGGACTGAATTGTTTTAGAATAGACTTACTCTTTAAGCTCTTTTGTGATTGAGCAAACAGGGCCGTTTCACACGCTGCTTGATGAGTCTGATAAAGAAGCATTAGCTCCATTAGCAAACCTTATGTGACGTAAACGAAGTTGCGAGGGTCAGCTAATCTATACATATCATAAAACTGTAGAGGTTCGAGAGGCTGTACATGGAAGATATTTATTAAGCAAACAGGGCTGTTTCACACGGTGCTTGACAAGTCCAATGAAGAATTAGGTACCTCTCCTTTCGTGCACATTATGTGACGTAAACGAAGTTGCGAGGGGTCAGCTAGTTCAAAATAAATATCAAAAAGCACTCAGGATCAAAGTGACTGTTTATGACCCTTTTTGACAGTAAATGACCGTTTTTGACCAATTTGACCGTAAATGACAGTCAGTCAAATTCAGTCACTTTGGTCATTTTCATTTCTACCCACGACAGACTTTCAGCAATTTAGACACGTCGCCTCATATGTATGATACGTTTTGATTCGCTCAAGGTATTCCTTGGACTATGGCCCGCTGCGGACATCATAGCATAATGCTATTGTGCTTCCTCCACATTGCTCGCGAAGTTGAGCGAAGTTGGACGAGTACGAGAGTGTGGAGGGCACTGATCTGTATTAATAATACAGATCAGTGGTGGAGGGGCACCTCGGCCTACTTCGTCAAAACTCGGGCAACTTCGCCGACGAACTTCGTTCAACTTTGCGAGTAATGTAGAGCAAGCATTAGAAAGACTTAGGGCGTGCTCCGAGCTCCGCCCACCGCCCAGCCAAACTGTTGCTCCATATAATGCTCCCTTGTGAAGAGACTGTATGGATGTCGTCTCTTTGGTATCACAACCTATGGTTTGGTTGCTATAGTTACTCAGAACTGTGATTTAGAGTCTGTCAATATATTTCGATAACTGCTTATTCATATTTCTTAAAACTATAATAAAACAACGTTTTATTTGCTTTAACCAAGCTGTTTATTATTCTTATCTTCTTAGAACTTTTCCACATTACAAAAGTTCATATGGTAGCAGAGCGAAATGTTCATAGTGAAAAGTTGTCACGACGTAATATAGCGAAAATTTTTACGTAAGTTTTTTTTTGCTATAAACATGCCAAAAGCAACGTATCACATTGATCCACTTGATAAGGATAACTATGATACTTGGGCGATACAAGCCGAAGCTGTATTGGTAAAAAGCAAGCTATGGAAGTATGTCTCAACTCCGCTTGACGTAAAAGCAGATACTACTGAGATCGAAGCTGATAAACAGGCCAAGGCAGAACTAATTTTAATTATTGCTCCTTCCCAACTAAAAGAGGTTAAGAAATGTAACACTGCGAAAGATTTGTGGGATAAATTGAAACAAATACATGCGAGCAAAGGCCCTGCTCGTAAAGCCACATTATTGAAGCAACTTATTCTGACCAAACTAGAAGGCAGTGATGTTCGTACACACCTAAACAAGTTTATAGACACCGTCGATAAGCTCGCTGACATGGATGTCACCATAAATGAGGATTTGCTAACTATCATGATGCTCTACAGCCTTTCCTCAGAGTACGAAAACTTTCGCGTAGCTATAGAGTCTCGCGACATATTGCCAAAGCCGGAAGAATTAAAAATAAAAATAATCGAAGAAAGCGACGCTCGTCATCACAATGAAAATTACGAACCTGGCCAACAACAACAAGAAGAAAACGCACTTTTAGCTTCTTGCAAAATCTGTAAGAGAACGGGAAGCAGAATCTTTCAGAAAAAGACGCACAGAGTTTGCTCTAACTGTTGGAAGAAAACAAAGACAAACAGAAGTCTAACATTAGCAAAAACGCCGATTCCCTATACGCTGAAGAATGTTTTCTTAGTTTAACACGGAACAACCAGGATGACTGGGTACTTGACAGTGGTTGTACCTCACATATGACCCATCACCACGAGCACTTCAAAAACATGAAGACTGTGTCAAGAAAACTCAACTTTGCATCAGAAAATCACTCCACAGAAATTTTGGGTGAAGGAAGAATTACATTTTCTGATGAAAAACGAGGACGACAAGTACATCTGGAAAACGCTCTTTATGTACCTTCCCTTTCTACCAATTTACTATCGGTATCTAAAATGACTTCACATGGAGCCACCGTCTCGTTCGACAACAACCGTGCTTTAGTTCGCAACAAGTCAGGTGAACTTGTACTCTCTGCAAAGAAGTCGATCAATGGTCTTTACTATGTAAGAAAACCAAACATTGAACAAAGCTTTGCAGCAACACCGGCAACTGGTTCGACAAACACCAAACAAGGTACCATACAAGACTGGCACAGAAAACTTGGGCACATGAATTACAAAGATCTCCAACTGACTCTCAATAACGAGACAGTGACTGGCATGAGCTTTGATAAAAATGAGATTTTGTCGTTGCCAGACTGTGAAATTTGCATTCAAGCAAAAATGACTCGAGTACCGAGTCCTCCACAACGAACTACTCCTCGAACCACTGAACGTCTAGAAATCGTCCACAGCGACGTGTGCGGCCCAATCAGAACACCTACCCACGCCAAAAACAAATACTTCGTTACTTTTATTGACGATTACAGTAGGTATGGACGGGTCTACTTCCTCAAAAAAAAAATCTGAAGTATTAGACAAGTTCAAAGAGTACAAACAAGAAATGGAAAAATTTACGGGCAATAAAATTAAACATTTGCAAACGGATAATGGATCAGAGTACGTCAATGCCAAATTCCAAGCCTATTTAAAACAACACGGGATTGCACGACGCTTATCTGCACCCTACACCCCACACCAGAATGGAATCGCTGAACGCAAGAATCGGACACTTGTGGAGAAGGCTAGAGCTATGCTTATTGATGCTAAAGCGCCAATGCACCTATGGGCAGAAGCAGTGAACACTGCTAATTACCTAGCAAACAGAAGTGTGAACAGTGCTGTAGAAAATAAAACACCATTTGAGAAATGGGTGTTAAGAAAGCCCTGCCTTAATCACCTCCACCCTTTCGGCTCAAAAGCTTTTATTCTGAAGAAAGGACCAAGAGGTCATAAATTGGCTCCAAAAGCAATACCGGGGATGTTTGTTGGATATTCTGACACCAGCAAAGCATACAGGGTTTATGTTCCGAACAAAACTTTTATATCCGCAGATGTGAAAGTAGTCAAGGCTGATTACTACAAAAGCCCAACTAGTGTTAACAACTTTAAATACAATAAAAGCACTTACTGTGATTCGGTTTCTGAAACAATGAAAACTCAAATAGAAATCGATGATGCTGACGACACTCGGCAAGATCTTTCTATTGACAACATTGAAACGCAAGAAGGTAATTTTATTGAAAATGTTGAAAATCAACAAAATGATAGTATTACTGAAAACGTCGCAGCAGATTCTACTCTACAGTATGAAAGTGTTGATGAAAATGTTGATGATGAACAAGATTCTTTTTACGAAACTTCTATTCTAGAAAGTCTTAGTCATGAACATGTTGACACGGAGTCTGAACCGAATAGCTACAGTCTACGAGACAGATCAGCAATACAAAAACCACAACGGTATGATGACTTTGTACTAGCTACTGTTGCTGAGGTTCAAAATTTACCTAGAGATCCTGTGACTTACAAACAAGCATTGGAATCTCCTAATAAAGAACAATGGATTAAAGCCATGATGAGCGAGATAAACTCTCTAAATGAAAACAAAACATGGGACTTAGTCAGTTTGCCTGATGGAAGAAAAGCACTACCATGCAAATGGATATTCAAATTAAAGACAAATCCAGATGGCTCAATCGATAAATACAAAGCTAGACTAGTTTTAAAAGGTTATTCACAGCAAAAAGGAATCGATTATGACAAAACGTTTAGTCCTGTGGCTCGACTAAGTACTATACGAGCTATTATCGCAATTGCTGCTAAAGAAAATTTAAACCTACGCCAATTCGATGTAGCTACGGCCTTTCTCAATGGCTCAGTTGAGGAAGAAATTTTCATGAAACAACCTGAAGGTTTCCAAGATGGGACAAAGCAGGTATGCAAACTAATCGCAGCCTCTATGGTCTGAAGCAAGCACCTCGATGCTGGAACTCATGCATTGCCGAATTCTTGAAAATTACAGGCTTTCAACAAAGTGAAGCTGATCCTTGTCTGTACGTTAGAACCAGAGGAAAGTCAAAAGTTTTGATTGGTCTCTACGTTGACGACGGACTTGTGGCGTCGAATACGCCAACTGCAGGAGACGAGTTTATCAAGGAATTAAAAACAAGATTCAAGATAACTACCCGACCTGCTTCCTACTTTTTGGGTATGGAAATCAAAGCTGAAAAAGGCAAAATAACATTATGCCAACAAGCCTACATTAAGAAGGTTCTTGAAAAGTATGGTATGACTAGTTGCAAACCGACACCGACGCCAATAATCAAAGAAAGTATCAACGATACAGAACCTGATGTTTGTACCATTTTTCCATATAGACAAGCCGTTGGAGCCCTTACGTACTTAGCCGTAGGTACAAGGCCCGACATAGCTGTGAGCGTTGCATCCAGAAACCTGGAGAAACCTAGCACGAAAGATATCATGCTAGTGAAACGGATTCTCCGTTACTTAAAAGGAACGACGGATAAAGGTCTTGTATATAAGCAATCAAAAGAGTCAGACCAAAGGCTTTTATGTTACTCTGACTCAGACCTTGCTGGAGATCAAGCAACAGGCAGATCAACAACTGGAATGGTATGCTTGTTCTCAGGAGCTGCAATCAGCTGGAAAAGTCACCGACAAACAGTTGTTTCTATTTCATCCACTGAAGCAGAAATCATTGCTGCTAGTGAAACAGCACAAGAAATTATATGGCTGAACAGCCTTATAAAAGGTTTGGTGGATTTGAAGAAACCAATACTGTATTTGGATAACGAGTCTGCTATAAAGCTATCGCACAATCCGAAGCACGAATACCACAAACGTACAAAACATATCAAACTTAAGCATCTATTTGTGCGTGAATGTGTTATCAATGGTGAACTTGAAGTTAAGCAAGTACCGTCCGTGCGACAGCTGGCTGATATGCTTACCAAGCCGCTCTTTGGTCCAAGATTGGAAGTTTTAAGCGGACAGATTGGTTTGAAGAGAATTTAAAAATTCTTAAAAGTTCCGAGGGTGTGAAGAGACTGTATGGATGTCGTCTCTTTGGTATCACAACCTATGGTTTGGTTGCTATAGTTACTCAGAACTGTGATTTAGAGTCTGTCAATATATTTCGATAACTGCTTATTCATATTTCTTAAAACTATAATAAAACAACGTTTTATTTGCTTTAACCAAGCTGTTTATTATTCTTATCTTCTTAGAACTTTTCCACATTACAAAAGTTCATATCCCTCCACATGACTCGTAAAGTTCAACGAAGTTAGTCAGCGAAGTTGCCCGAGTCAAAGAAAATATTTGGCGAAGTAGGCCGAGGTGCCCCTCTATACTCAACTTCGCGAGTAATGTGGAGGAAGCATAATGCTTTCGAGCGCAATACATAGGCGTTGTTGCTTGTTTAACTGCTGGTAAGGCTGTTGTGGTGTTTTTGAAAATGAAAGTTAAATATGTTTTTGAAAATGTATGATATTCATACTTCTAAACTTCGGGACTTCACGCGAAATACTATTAACTTACATTCACCGACGTTTTGAGCACGTTGCAGCGCCCGTGTTCGCGGTTGGACTGAGGCGAGGATCGACAAACGCTGCAACGTGCTCGAAACGTCGGTGAATGTAAGTAAATAGTATTTCGAGTGAAGTCCCGAATTCTATAAGTATGAGTGTTAAAAACCGCGATAGTTTAAAAATAACAATGTATGATATGATAATTGCGTATGGAAATAAAGAGTCGCAGCTTCACACCTAAAGAGCCGCAAGTGGCTTGCGAGTCGCAGGTTGCAGACCCGTGGACCAAAGGTTGCAGTAGAAGGTAGAAAAAAAAACCTAATTGGGGTAACACTGCAATCAAAGCAGGCAACCTAAGTGCTAGAGGTAAAAGAAGGTTTTGAGTTGACATTTTGACAATTGTTTTTGTCAAACTCGTACTCGTAACATGAAAACGTCATTTTTATTTGCTATGACACATGCAATATAATTGTAGTGGTGTGGAATTCAACACTATTAGATTTCAGATCACGGAAAAATCTAGGTCTAGTCTAGTTATTTATTTTTACAAGAACTTACTTACGATGAGGTCAAGCCTGAAGTATATCGAGTAAAACAAAAGAAATTCACTGCGTTGTTTAATTACTACTGTTACGGGACGGGGGGCGTTTGTTTTGTAATCCAAGAGTTGTTTTTACGTTACGAGCACGTAGACTCTAACCCTCCTTTTATGTATTAGCTCCAATCACTTTAATGGAGGTAAGTAAAACAACGTATGAATTTATAAATTGTCTAAGTACAAACTTGGTAAAATCAATCATAGTGACCTAATCTCATATTTAACCGTAATTTGCCTTTGGATTGAGTACATGTTTGATTACTTAGTTTATCATCTGTAACCTTCACTGCAAACTATGTAGTCGTCGAAGTTTATGAAAATATGTAGTATTAAGTAATATTTCTTAACCGGTGCTTGGTGGAATAATAAAAGATTCAGTTCAAATATTTTCCTTGGTATGTAGCCCCTTCATTTTTCACTTTTTTTAGAGAGTATCTTTTAGAATTGCAGAATTATGGCTTCAACATCTTATCTCTTTCATTTTGTATCATGGGATTTACCGATTAACCTATATTCATTTGCCAGCAGAAAACAGTTCTATATCTGACTGCTTAATCAGCCAGAAAAATAATAGATTGAAAAAAATATTCCAGTTTTATTTATTTAAAAATCACCACTATAAAAGGAAAATTTGTGATGGGCAACTGATCTTCGGAGTGATAGGCTGTCAGGGACTTGGTGAAATCATATTATCACTTTGTTCAGTTGGATGTTTACTACATCTTTATATCTTGGCCACAAAACATGATATCATTTAAAATGGTAGTTAAAACAGAAAAATGCTCAACAGTACTTTTGTTGTTTTGTAAATAGGTAGGGACCACTTTAAACACTTATTATATGCCCGGGAAGATTCACATATTGCTAGTAACCACAAACATCCTCTATTTTTCATTAATTCATCAACACATTCAATCACTTGGAGTTGTTACACTGCATTCACCAGTGGACAACCATAGCCTGATTAGATTGTATGGTGACCAATAATGCAATATGTGTCTATGATACATAGTTCCTTTTTAAGAATTGACGGAACTCAGCACCAGAACTTAATCATGATAAAAGAAGATTCCGTTTTTCAAATTATATCATAAATTACGGAGCTCATCAACAGAAGCCATAGCTCTTGCCAAGCATTTATTGGCTCACTCCCAGGCTCCACTAATTTCCCAGGAAACTTGGGTTCCATGACATTATTTGGTCTAACATTATACCATTTTTAGGTACTGCAGACAAAGCCTAATGTGTGTATTTAGGTTCAAAAAAGGTTTTATCTATACTTTAGGTTTGTTTGTTTGTTTGCATCGAATTGGCTCCAAAACTACTGGACCGATTTGTAAAATTCTTTCTTTGTTGGAAAACTACACTCTTCCCAGTGAACATAGGCCATGTTTTTATTCCCGTATTTCCACGGGAACGGGAGCTACGCGGGTGAAACCGCGTGACGTCTGCTAGTTTCTTATAATTTACCACGCGAGGCAGCTCGTACCCGACGACGACGCGCATGAACTAATGTGTGACTTCCGAATATACCGAACTTTTTTTAAGACGAAGAATTTAGTAATCAGCAGTACTAAATATTATTGCAGTACACGCAACGGAAGCTAAGGAGCAGCAATGATATATTTCGAAAACGTAATAATAAATATAAAACGTAAATATACCAATACTGCTCCACTTCCTCCCTCAAACTTCAAACACATTTTAGTTTTATAATAGTATAAATTATCGACGAGTTTTCTGTCATATTAATAGTCTATTATGCCCTATGCATACAAGAATGCATAAATTGGTTAGGTTTTTTTACGTGTCGAAATCCTTCATGGATGCTATGCCGGACTCCTACGGCTAAAACCACATGATACCCTACAATTGCCTGCGGCCGAGGGTTCCGGGTGAGCCCTTGGAAGCATGTCCCAGGATTTAAATGTCATCCAACAAGCCTTTTCCCAACTAAGTTGTGGTCGGTTTTCTAGGCTAACTGCGATGCGGCTGAATTTTGTAACTTTCCATCAAATGACTGCCAAGTGCCACCTGACCTCCATAACCAATAATATTGGCGATGTCGAAGTTCTGTAGACTGTCAATTAACAGCAATCAATTTTCAAGTTTTAAATTTGACGTTAACCCTCCAAAGAGTCCATAGTGAGTAGGTAGGTACGTTAATAATAATAATCGCGCGTTAACTAAACAATCACGGTTTTATGAAGTTAAATAATACCTACTGAAACTTATCTAATTATAAAACTCAGTAAAACTGTATTGAATTTCAATTCTCTGTAATAAAATACTGAATACTTATCCAACGGTGCCTTTTTAGGGCTGTTACTCGCGCGTTTAATTTTATAGTTAATTTTTATATTTTCAGTTATTAACTGAAAATATATTTCCATATGGGTGTGTGTGTGAGCGCGTGTGTGTTGTCTCTTTTTAGGGTTCCGTACCCAAAGGGTACGTACGGTAAGGGTAAAGAGGTCCCCAGTACGTAGACTCCGGTGTCCGTTTGTCTGTCTCCCCAGGCTGTTTCTCATGATAGTTAGACAGCTGGAATTTTTACAAATTATGTGTTTTTGTTGCCGCTATAACAACAAAAACTATAAAAACAATCATTTAAGAGGGCTCCCATACCACAAACTTGACTTGTTTGCCGTATTTTGGCAAGGAGCTCTCCGTACGCGAGTCCGAGGTGCACTTGGCTTCGGTAGAGTTCTTAATTAAAAGAAGTCGGTTAATGAACAAGACTATACTACATCACTAATATAAATTTAACCAGCACTAACATAATAAAAATAGCATACTTACAAGCTATAATTTATGAAGATTCTAGCTGACGCCCGCATCAAATTTTGTTCCCGTTTCCGCTTACCGTGGAAACTTATTTCCATGATAAAAAGTAGCCTATGTGTTATTCCAAACCTATATCTACCCCTGTACCGAATTTCAGCCAGATCCTTTCAGCCGTTAGAGCGTGAAAGAGTAACAAACATCCACACATCCACACTCACAAACTTTCGCATTTATAATATTAGTAAGATTGCGTAAATTGGTCAGCATTATAGTATAACCAAAAAAATACCATCCAAATACCACGTTTGGTGCATCGGAGACCCCTGACATACCTACCTATATTTTATTCTGTTTTTAGTATTTGTTGATATAGCGGTAACAAAAATACATCATCACTGAAAATTTAAAGGTCTAGCCTAGCTATCACGGTTCATGAGATAGTTTGGTGATAAACAAACAGATAGACAGCGATGTCTCACTAATAGGGCTGCTACTTAGATGCCACAGAGGAGCTGCTAGACAAACTTGAGAGGCTGCAGAATTTATGCATTCGTTTTATTTTTAACCTAAGGAAGTATGACCATGTTTCTCAATTTCGCCAAAAACTCAAGTGGCTCCCAATCCGACTTCACAGGAACACTCGGATACTTTGCCTCCTCTTTAACATACTGCACAACCCAAAGTCCCCGTCCTACCTTAGGGAGCGATTCTCATATGCACGTTCTCCTGAAGCTCCCTGCAGGACACACCTTCGCTCCTTCCTTAAATTCCCACGCCACAAATCCGATTTCTATTCCTATTCCTTCACGGTACATGCGGTTAGGCTGTGGAATTGCTTGCCACCAGATATCAGAGATATTAATACAGCAGCGTGTTTCAAGAAAAAAGTCCGCGAACACTATCTCTCAACCACTTTTAATAGCTAATGTCGTCATTTCTCCTATGTATGTATGTATGTACTAGCTGACCCGCGCAACTTCGTTTGCGTAAGAGAGAGAGAAATAGAAAGGTCCCCCGTCACTTCTATTCTTATCGCGTGGTTTTCTGTCGCATGTATTCCAGTTGTATTATTTTAGCACAAATTGGATTTTCATAAAATGGTTATTTTAAACGAACCTAATTCGAAGCACTATCAGAAGGGTTGCGGGATATTTTACTTTCCCGTGACTCTACTGGATGCCAAGGGAAATATGAGTCGACATGCAGCAGCGCCACTGGTGTTGCAAACGTTCACTATGCGAATTAGTCCACTACAGTAACCAACCATCAGGTGGCGTAAGCTTGTCAGCCATCTTAGTAGTATAAAAAACTGGCCAAGTGCGAAGCGGACTCGCGCACAGTGGAAATAAATAAAGAATAAAGTATAGATAGGAATAAAGACCCTTAATGACCTGAATTCCATTCCGAACAACGGTTGGCCGGAGTGGAAAGACGGAGGGTTCCGTACCAAAAAAACAGCAAAGCATCACGTTTGTTGGATGGGAGCCCCCTTAGTCCCCGCCCCCCTTTTCTGACGTTAGTATTTTGTTGTCATAGTGGCTACACAGAAATATATCATCTAAAAATTTCAACTCTCTAGCTATCACGATTCCTGAGATACAGCCTCATGACGGACAGATAGACAGACGGACAGCGAAGTCTCATAAATAGGGTCCCGTTTATGGGCACGAACCCTAAAAATCATTTCTTTATGCCATGAATCTAATTTCAAGGTTCTAGATCTCGATCAGGTATCTAAGTCAGTTTTTATTTTTATATTAATCAAATCAGCATGTACGCTCCTGGACGTAGGCCTCTCCTAATTTACGTCCTGCGCCTTCAGCATCCAGCCTGCGACCTCTTCTAGGTCCTCGGTCCATCTAGCGGGTGGACCAAGTCGCGATGCCCGCTTTGGAACTCGTTTGCTCCATCTGCCGTCGTCTGTCGTCTTCTGTGGCCAGCCCGCGGCACTTCAGTACTGTTTTTATATGTAAAGATATAATTCTGACTAAACAAATCAAAATACGTGCTTTGAGCGAAGTGAATTTATATTTTTGTAAAAATAGATACCAAATGTCTTTGTTAATTGGTTTAGAGAGCA
This sequence comes from Miltochrista miniata, assembly GCA_933228765.1. NCBI lineage: Eukaryota > Metazoa > Arthropoda > Insecta > Lepidoptera > Erebidae > Miltochrista > Miltochrista miniata. The sequence goes on along the minus strand of OW121747.1, from coordinate 17,220,439 downwards.
TTCTCTGCTGTTGCTAAGGAATTGATATCTGAACTTATTTCTTTCTCGTATTTCTGGATTGTGTAGGTCTTCAGACTTTCGAGGCTGAGGCAACCCGTAGATACTAATACAGTTTCTCCTATTGTGACCAGACATTTACTGTAGATTTCATCTGCTAAACTGATCGTTTGTATTATCCCTGTATAAAATAAGGAAGTAAGCGAAGATGTGAATAAATACTCTGTGATAATCGGAACCGTGTACACCTTACCTAGAACTTGTTCTTTCATAATTCCTAGCCAGATATGTATAGGCTTTCCTTCTCACAAATGTAATTTTGACTTACAAAATATGAAGGCAATTCCGCATAATGAAGGGCAAAAATCAATAAATGGAGAGTTTTAATAAAATTATTATTTGATTTTTTTGACATTTACCTACTTATCAAAAATTGAGACAATCTTTTTTAATTCGAATTGAGCTTTCAAACATGTGTCAAAAAAAAACAAAAAGTACCGACTAAGAAGTATTAATATGAACTATGGGGCAATTCCCCCCAAAATATTTATCTACCCCATTTTAACTAATAAAATACAAAACACGTCCCCTATCAATTCAGTTAAAGATGTTTTATGCCAAATTTGAAGAAGATCGGACCAAGGAATCACGTTGTCCCATACAAACTTTGCAACCCTTGTTTACCCCCTTAGGAGTTGAATTTCCAAAAATCCCTTCTTATTGCTCGCCTACGTGACATAAGGAGCATTTGTGCAAAATTTCATGGTTCTAGACCCAGCGGTTTAGGCTGTGCGTTGATCGTCAGTCAGTCAGTTCTTGTTTTTATATATATAGATAAATGTATATATGTATATATCCATAACCTTTATGTATATATTTATAACTAATAATAATAAGTACCTATTTATATATCTGTATTTATGTATATGTGTATATGATATATGTGTGTTTGGAATATTTATTTCTAAAGTATGTATAATCGCTTGTTTTTATCTAGATCTTTTTTTTTACACACTTCTACCTCTTTCAACTCTTGTTGTCATGCTCTCCTCTCGCCGGCCTGCTGGAAGAGATTTCTTGTAGAAATAAGCAGTGCCATTGTACTCTTTTCTCCTAACTCCTTCTTTGTTAAATACATGTGTGTACATAAAGTGTAAAATAAAATAAAAATAAATAAAATAGGGTCTTGATTTTATACTTTGGGTACGGAACCCTAGAAAGGTCGATCAAATGAGTCTTATACAAATTCCAAAAAGTTCGTATTACGAGTTATGAAAGTATAATGTCTTATACACTACATAAATATAATAAATATTTTATAAGTCACGACGGCGAGACGATTAGAAAGTAGGTATTCTGCGGCTTACTAAAATCACAGTAAATATATTTATGTGGCAAAAATTACGGACCTGCTGCGAGTGATGTGGCGGATGATAATTTCGTCGACATAATTTATTCAACTACCGCGCACCTGGAGAGGGCGTAATAGCAAGTATAGATATTGACTGAAGTATAAAGGATACTTCAGACTATATCTCTACTTACAAATTATAAAATTGTAAACTGATCGTGTCTGTACAATGGAGATATTAAAAGAATAATACTTGGTTATTTTATATTTACGACGCTGGACACAAATTTTCTTCTTGTCTGTTTGTTCGCGATGGACGCAAAAACTACTAAACGCATTTCACGCGGTTTTAATTATAAAAAGATCTTGTTTTGCCTTAAAATCTTACGTTTGTTTCATCGCAATCGGTTAAATAGAAGCGAAGTTGTGAAGAAAAGAATAATCAAGGTAGGATTTCCGTGGGATAATTATTCAGATTATTCTATTGGTCGCGATACCGTCATCCACGTGGACGGAGCCGCGGGGATAGGCTAGTATACTTATATAATTTTATGTATGTAATGTAACATTGCCTCTCATCAAGCAGTTTTACAAAAACTCAAGGAAGCAGTGCCGCGAAAAATATTTATAATTACAAAAGAAAACTGTAAATAACATCAACAAAAAAACAACTTCCATTCACATAATTAAGGTCAGAAAGCCTTACAAGTATCAAAAGTTCCATCAGCTTAAAAATTCTTGTCGGAAAACTTGGACACTTGACAGCCCTAGCCGAAAGAAAAACCAAGCGATATTTCTCAATAAAATAATTTATCAATGGGATGCGATACTACGGTTTCTTGGAATATAGTTGGTAAGACATTCCAGCGATATATAAGTAGTTTACCATAATAGTAAGTTTATTTATTTTCCTCCAATACCAAGAAATTCCGCAAACTAGTTTTAGCATCGCGCTTGTTCCCGTGTCTTATTTTTGAACCTCGTGATACTCATTTTTACGACTCCTGTTGGACTATATGACCAGGGAACTTGGCATACCCTCGATAGGAATTGCCTGACCAGTTTTAGTCGCCAAGTCAGCCGACTGCTTTCTGCTGTTTGAGGATCATCCTTATGAGCACGCGGTAACATGGCTCCTGAGCTCTGGGCCTGTTACTGCTAAGACGACACTACTACACTCAAATGCACAGCCCCAGATACATCATTGAGGGTTCGTCAGCCGACTGCTTTCTGCTGTTTGAGGATCATCCTTATAGAGCACGCGGTAACATGGCTCCTGAGCTCTGGGCCTGTTACTGCTAAGACGACACTACTACACTCAAATGCACAGCCCCAGATACATCATTGAGGGTTCGATGTCTATGAATATACCTACTGAAGATGGTTTTGGTAGTAGAAAAACGCACAAAACCATTCAAGACCCAAACCCAACTACCGAATACGTTTAACGACCCGAATGTGGACAAAACAAATCCATATAACTATTTTTATTTACAAAATTACACAAAATTTGTGATAAAAAGGTCATTTTCGGACTAAGCCCGCCAAAGAGTGACTGAGTATAAGGAGTAAGTGAGAATAAGGAGTTTGGTCTAACAAAGTCAAAACGTTCAGAATATACACTGTAACCTTTGTCATGTTCTGATGTACTCTCCATTCTCTTCAAATTTCAAGCTCACCTCACCTCACCCAAGGATTCCGAGTCAGGCGTGCGAGAGTCTTGAGAGTTGATTTGGACCCCGGACATTATGGATAGAGTCTACTACACTGACCTGAAGGCTTTTCTTGTAACTAATATTAGGTTTTATTTACAGATGTTGTCATGGAGCGCCACCCTTTGAAGTCTTCCGTTCCCAATATGGGATCTACTTATCAGTCGGTTTATAAAAAGGTGAGCGAAATGTATAGTTTTTTAACAAAATTTTGATAAAGGAATTTATTTATAGGTTTTATCGAGGTTACCCAATTTGATAGCATTGGGAGTAAATTTCGTTTATTCAATTACAAAAATATTTTTAAATCAGTAGATTGTTCTAAAAAAATAAAAAGTAAATATTTCCATTCTTCCGGAAAAAAATTAAGAACCAAATTGGTACCTACACCATGAATTAAAGAACTTGTAGATAATATAATATACATATAAAAAATTAAAAATACAGAAAAGGCTGCAGAGTGAGACAGGATCCGGTTGAGAAGGTGCAAGATAGGTAGTGTGCGAAAATTAGGAGGGGGTCTACGTCCTGAGTGGACTGCCATAGGCACGTATAAAATAACATAACAGATCAAAATATAAAAGTCAAATATCAAAACAATAACAAAAAAAGGAAAAGTGTTAATAGAATATACTTAGATATCATGTAAAACTATGGAGTATGGTAATATTGGTAATACATAATTTATGAGTGAATTCAAGCCTATCGTCGACATTCATTCACACGCAAATTTCAATGATTGGCCTCAATTTGTATTTGTATCATCGTAGCATTCGTAGCGTTAAATCCCAAACGCATTCGAATTCACGTTCACTTGATAAAAAATTCGCTAATGCGCTTTAGTAATTGCAACATGTGTATTCATGTATCCTCTCGAGTCAGATCTAGTCTAGTCTAGGCTACAACCTTGAACGAAGAAAGTACTCGATCGACACCGACGCGGTGTCACGCTTATAGTGTGCTATGACCTTTAAGGTCATAGCACACTATAACCACCCCGCTCCAACACCGCTCCCACCCAACACTGCCCTAAAAGAAGGCTACTGCTCGCAGTCTACGCGGCGACAGCTAGCACGCACCGAGCAGTCCACGCGGCGACAGCTAGCGGACGGCCAGCTGTCCACCCGCCGACCGCTCTCGCTTTTCGGAATAGACACAGTTCGCGATCGGTTTCCATTAAAGCAACTCGTAGTAGCGACCCGCGAGGCGACTGCTAGCTGTTAGCGCGCGGGCACCGCGCCGACCGCTCGTCTACAACGCGCGGCCAGCGAGGCGTCCACTCCCGAGGAGTCTGACGGCGGTAAGCTCGCTGACAGCAAGCTGTCTGCTAATTGATGATGGCAATGTAAAATATATCTAAAGAGCAATATTTAAAGCCTATATTTGAATTATATTGTTTTTGCCGGGTGGGAGTGGAGTCGTTATAGTGGGCTTTGACCTTAAAGCCGCCGCGCCCGTCAACGTCAAAATGACAAGAGTAGCGGTCACAGAGGGGTGTTAATTGGCAAAGAAATGATTAAATATTATAATCTAACCCTCATATTCATAATCGTTTATTAAACCTATTTTAGTTAAAACACACTTTAAGTCTATTGCTGTCTCTAACCAATGACAGAGTATGGTTAGAGACAGCAATAGACTTAAAATGTGTTTTAACTAAAATAGGTTTAATAAACGATTATGAATATGGGGGTAAGAATATAGACTCTCTTGTTTCCATTTGTTACTTTATAATCTAAGATTATAATAATAAAAATGTGTGCGCGTCATTGAATGCTAACTGCTCCCAACAATGCAAAGTTTTGACTTTGATATTGTTGGGAGCATTCATAGCAGTTAGCAGTCAACAGAAGCAGACCTAACTACAAATCTAGGTAGGGTTTGGAATCAACTGGGCAGCCTCTAAGATGAAGTTTTTGTCCGATCCCAAAAAAAAATGACTTATGAAATTAATGGTTACTGTAAAATTAAATTCGACTTCAGACTCGCAAATTAAACCTACCTATACAAATCAAAGATTTCTATATAAAATGAGGTAGATACGCTCTACTATAAGAAACGATAGCATAAAAGCAATCCTCATACACACACATTGCTAAAACTACACTCACTCATAAACTATATTTACGTAATTGTAACTGCAATAACAATATACAAATAGAACAAGAGTAAAAGAGAAGGCGTATGGACTCCAATTACAAGCCGAGTACCACCGAATACCCTCGAAGTTTTACGATTCTGTATCACACGTACTGACTGCAGAAAAATGTTAAGTAGGTATAAAGGTATAAAATGCAAAATTTACCAATGATGTTCATATTTAAATATAAACTTAAAAAACTGATTATATACATACCTATTTAATTAAGGCATGTATTTTAATCGATATCTGAATATTCCCCTTTTCCGAACAAAATATTTCAAAGTCAAACTAAAAATACTGACTTGAACACTAATTATGTACACCACATAAATCAAATTAAATGTACTGTTTAATGGTGTTTGCAGAACTATTTTACTGAACGAATAACTATTTTCTAAATAGTTTGTCTAACAAATTCCATAGTTCAACAAACATAATATCTATACGTTTTTAAGGAAAACCATCGCCTAATTTACTTTTAGGAACATCGTTTATGCTAAATAAAATCCCAATTTAATAAGTAATCAGTCATCTTCATATAATTAAATTTAATTAAGGCCACAAGGAAGAGAGGTCTGCCTGCCACAAATAAGACTGGAACTAATGAAAGGAAATGTACACTAAATGTGTGTAATATTCTATAACCACTTTCAAGGCGGCTCTCACTAGTCATTTGAACAACAGAACTTATTATATTATTCAGAAATAAATTAATGACAAATCCTAGTTTATTTAAAAATCAATGCAATTATTACTACTTTTATATAGGGTGTCCCACGGCAATGCCACATGGAGGGAAAGTACCTTAAATATTGTAGATGGAACATTTTAATGAAAGAAGACATTATTTTAATATAAAAAATAAATTAAACTGCATTCATAGATTGTTAAATAATAACATGGTTGAGCCGGGAATCGAATCCGCTACACGAGAAAAAATAATTACTCCGTAGCTTTATCATACCGATCGAAAGGCTTCATCATAAGGATTATTTTTTGCTAACTAACATAGTGTCAGAAATAAAAGGAAGACCATGAATTTTAGCATTTTTAATACAAAAGTCCCATACTGTTGAATATAACGTCACACACTTTTGATTATTTTACTCCTTGTCAATCTTTTGATCTTGCTGTGGTGGATATTTATAATAATATGTCCAAGTTCTGTTCGTAACTCGTGGACATTTTCATTTCTTGTAAACTACATTTAATATAGGCTGCGGTGACCACCGGTCCTTCTGGTGGACCGTATGCTTGTCTGCCACCTTATTGGTATAAAAAAAAATCATGTCATAACCCCATAAAAAATCTAACATTATTAGATCTGTGGATCTTGGCGGCCATCGTATTTGTCCCGATCCAGGGATGAAAGTCTTTAGTGAGAACACCGGCGATGCCAGCTTTTCATTTTTCTGAACAAAATTTCACATCAAATGTTTAAATTCATGGTCTTCCTTTTATTTTTGACACTATGTTACTTAGCAAAAAAAAATCCTTATGATGAAGCATTTCGATCGGTTTGTTAAACCTACGGGGTGATTATTTCTTCTTGTGTAGCGGGTTCGATTCCCGGCTCAACCATGTAAGTATTTAAAAATCTATGAAAGCAGTTTAAATTGTTTTTTAAATTAAAATAATGTTTTCTTTCAGTAAAATGTTCCATCTACAATATTTAAGTTACTTTCCCTCAATGTGACATAGCCGTAGGACACCCTGTATAGCATATTCTGGAATAGGTATTGGGTATCCAATCGCTTTCCGACCGCTCCAGTCTGACAAATTCATCCCATTTTTGCTGACGTAGTTGATCTTGAGGAAAGCTAATGAAAACAAAAAAAATGTAATAATATTCGTCAATGAATGATGTAATAATCTCATAAAAAGTTAATATACCTAATAATCTTAAAATAACCTGTGAAAGGTAACTGCATTTTGATGTGTAATTTTTACAAAATCTTAGTAGGTACATAAGATGGCATTAAATGACTGATTTGATCACAATCGTTGTAAGTACCTACCCAAAAAGTAAAACATAAATTAAATTTTGTTGCAAACTGTACTTGCGTAGAACTATAACTATTCGGGGAATCCCCGTGCTTTGACGCTCGCTTGGCATATTCAGCAAGTATTATGCTGTCAAAAAACGAAGTATAACAAAAGCATTGGGGTCGTCAGATTAGTTAGGCCTGTACAATTTGGTGGGTTAATACGATTAAGAATAATCATAAAATTGATGAAAAATAATTAATTACGCATAAATTGTGCGTAATTACCAAATAAATTTGTGCTCCTTCGTAAACTACCAAGTCTTAAGCACTTTTATGACGATAATTATGTACTTTTCCACGTTAAAAATACAATTTTGTTGTTAAATCGTGGGAGATACGACAGTGACATAGTGTCAGCGCGAACTGGGCGCAGCCGCGCTAACTAGCTCAGTTTATACGCTTCAAAAATTGGTGCGTAGGGCATGTCTACCTCTATATAGAAGTCTTTGATACAAATGTGTCGCAAGTTCCAAACACCCTCACAGTGTTACCATTTGTACCACGCTATGGACCCGGGCGCGGCGCCCGCACGGTGAATCCATAGAGTGCTGAGGAAACCGTCTCTCATAGCATATAGCAAAAAAATATTGCTCACCATAAATTAACTATGAACGCATTCACACTTAGCACAGTTTACGTCGGTACGTTGGTAGATATTTGCTTGCTATACTACATTACAGCACAATATAGTAGTGTACCTACTTTAGTCTGAAGTCACCTTAATTTATTACACCCTCCATAATTTTTTTCTTCATTCTTTTTCTTCATAACCAAATCTAAATAAATAAAATCAAAATTTACTGATCTCAATTATCAGTTAATTTGTTATAAGTAATGGTTTCGTTAAGTGACTTAAAGATTAACTTTCATTTGTTGTTTTAAGAAATAGCCTCGAGCTAGGATTCTTTTGCAAACTGCGAGGGAACATTTTTATTTAGGACACAATAAACCGGCCAAGTGCGAGTTGGACTCGCCCATGAAGGGTTTCGTAGCAGCAAGTAACATAATATAAAAGTTCTAATAGTTCGTTGTAACTTTGACTGATGTTTTAACACGTTCGCAGTGGTAGTGATTTCACTAACCGGAAATTGCGGTTTATGACGTATTAACAAAAAAACTATCAGCTCTATCTCGTTCAAACTAATTTTCGTTGGTAGTTTTTATGGCAATGTACATTATATATTTTTTTTAGATTTATCATTCTCTTAGTTTAGAAGTTAGAGGGGGGGGGGGACACTCATTTTTCCACTTTGGAAGTGTCTCTTGCGCAAACTATTCACTTTAGAAAAAAATGATGTTAGAAACCTCCATAGCATTTTTGAAGACCTATCTATAGATACCCCACACGTATGGGATTGATGAAAAAAAAAATTTAGAGTTTCAGTTCTGAGTATGGGGACCCCCAAAATTTACTGCTATTTTTCTAGTTTTATAAAATAATCTTAATGCGGTTCACAGAATACATCTAGCTACCAAGTTTCAATAGCATGGACCTTATAGTTTCGGAGAAAAGTGGCTGTGACACACGGACGGACAGACAGACGGACAGACAGACAGACATGACGAATCTATAAGGGTTCCGTTTTTGCCATTTGGCTACGAAGACCCCATTCACTGTGGCGCCACAATTTCAGGGCACATCTCTCACCATCTCTGAAAGTATAGGGATCCTTGGTGTTGATATCTCCAGTGATGTGCAGTTCCGCAGTCACTTGGAGGGCAAGGCCAGGCTGGCGTCCAGGAAGCTCGGAGTGCTCAGAAGGGCGCGGCGGTACTTTACTGCGGCGCAAGCACTGCTTCTTTATAAGTCGCAAGTGCGTCCGCATATGGAGTACTGCTGTCACCTCTGGGCGGGGGCACCCGAATACCAGCTTCGTCCATTTGACTCGTTGCAAAGGCGAGCTATGAGAGTTGTCAACGATCCCATACTTGCAGGTGGTGTGGAACCTCTTAGTGACAGGAGAGACTTTGCTTCTCTGTGTGTGTTCTACCGCCTGTACAACGGTTTGTGCTCTGAAGAATTGTTTGATATGATGCCTACGGCTACATTCTATCATCGCACCGCTCGCCATAGACAGGGTATTCATCCTCACACGTTGCGTCCTGAGCGCTTGAGCACGGTGAGATCTGGTAGAGGCTTTCTTCCGCGTACGCTTAGGTTGTGGAATGATCTCCCTGCCTCGGTTTTCCCAAACGCCTACAGTATGGGGTTCTTCAAAAGGGGACTTAGAAGGTTTTTAAAGAGTCGGCAGCGCGATTGTGGCGCCTCTGGTGTTGCAAACGTCCATAGGCTGCGGTGACCACCGGTACATCTGGTGGGGCCGTATGCTTGTCTGCCACTCGAGTGGTATAAAAAAAAAAAAAAAAAAAAAAAAAAAAAAAAAAAAAAATACGAAACCCTAAAAATTAACTTTAATTATTATTTCGGTACTTAAAATAGATATAACGACGACCGTATTTTCGGTATGAATGTGAAGAGCTAAAGGCGCTTGTCGAGATCTGCAGTAATAATATTAGCGAAGCAGTTCTCTTGTCCATAGACTAGTGCATTTGAGTACCAACCAGGTAGATTCACTTGACTCTATACTATTTCGATCTTTGGTCGAAAGTAAAATGTTCGCACAGTTCACAATTTTTATTGATACAACTGGAGCTAGTTTATCGGTACTTGTTTGGAACTTCAGTCATAGGCCTTATTCAGATACCATAAGTCTGTTAAAAAATCACATCACTTCATGCCGGTGAAGTATTCTTTCCACACAAAAACCAAATGCGCCGAAATACACGAGAATAAAAGCAGTATTTTATTCTCCTGTATTTCGGTGGTGTATGTAATTCTTTTTTTTTTTTTTTTTTTTTTATACCACTAAGGTGGCAGACAAGCATACGGCCCACCAGGAGGACTGGTGGTCACCGCAGCCTATGAACGTTTGCAACACCAGAGGCGCCACACTCGCGCTGCCGACCCTGTAAAAACCTTCTTAGACCCCTTTTGAAGAACCCCATACTGTAGGCGTTTGGGAAAACCGAGGCAGGAAGATCATTCCACAACCTAAGCGTGCGCGGAAGAAATCCCCTATCGGATCTAACCGTGCTCGAACGCTCCGGACGTAGGGTGTGAGGATGAAATCCCAGTCTATGGCGAGCGGTGCGATGATAGAACGTAGCCGTGGGCATCATGTCAAACAATTCCTCAGAGCAGATACCATTGTACAGGCGGTAGAACACGCATAAGGAGGCAAAGTCTCTCCTGTCGCAAAGAGGTTCAACACCACCTGTCAGTAAAGGATCGTTGACAACTCTCACAGCTCGCCTCTGCACCGAGTCAAATGGACGAAGCTGATATTCAGGTGCCCCCGCCCAGAGGTGACAGCAGTACTCCATGTGTGGCCGCACTTGCGACTTATAGAGAAGCAGTGTTTGCGCCGCAGTAAAGTACCGCCGCGCCCTGTTGAGCACACCGAGCTTCTTGGACGCTAGCTTGGCCTTGTCCTCCAAATGACTGCGGAACTGAACGTCACTGGAGATATCAACACCAAGGATCCCTATACATTTAGAGATGGAAAGAGATGTGCCCTGGAATTGTGGCGCTACAGTAATTGGGGCTTTCCTAGCGGTGAAGAAACACGCCTGTGTCTTGGAGGGGTTGAACTGAACAAGATTTTGTCTACCCCAATCGGACACTCTAGTAAGAGTAGCCTCGATTTCAGACACAAGCTGTTCACGACTTTCTTCCACTGCGTCCCGAGAGATACCGGGGCGGCCTGTGTAACAAGTATCCCCCGTACTGTCGTCTGCATAACAATGAATGCCGTCAATAGACAACATGTCATTGATATGCAGCAGAAACAGAGTAGGGGACAACACTGAGCCTTGCGGTACTCCAGCGTTAATGGCCATGCAGTCAGAACAGCTGCCGTCGACAACAGCCCTGATGCTTCTACCGGCCAAAAAGCTGGACACCCATCCGCATAATCTTTCGGTCAGTCCGTAGGAGGGCAATTTATTAAGAAGACCACGGTGCCAGACCCGGTCAAAGGCTTTAGAAATGTCGAGGCTCACTGCTAGAGCCTCGCCCTTACTCTCGATAGCCGTCGCCCATCGGTGTGTGAGGCACACGAGAAGATCGCCCGTCGAGCGACCGTGACGGAAACCGTACTGCCGGTCACTGAGCAGGTCGTTTTCCTCAAGGTACCTCAGGAGCTGTGTATTAATTACACGCTCCATCACCTTAGACAATAGTGAGGTGACGGCTATAGGCCTGTAATTGGCCGGGTCGGTCCTATCACCCTTCTTGGGCACAGGATGCACATACGCGATCTTCCACGACGCCGGGACTTGTCGCATAGAATATGAAAGCGTGAAAAGACGTGTAAGTACCGGACACAACTCTGGACCACACTGCTTAAGTACCACCGCGGGTATACCGTCCGGCCCACTCGACTTATGAACGTCCAGAGAACGAAGCTCCCGTCGGACGTCCCGCTGCGTGAATTTAACTTCCGGCATGGAAGTTCCACACCACGGAACATCCGGCGGTACAGCACCCCCGTCGCTCATGGTCGAGTTAGCGGCAAAGAGAAAACCCAAAAGGTCGGCCTTCTCCCCGGCACTCTGGGCCAGACTACCGTCGGGTTTAAGCAAAGGTGGTAAACCTGACTGACAGAAGTTTCCCTCGGCAGCTTTGGCAAGCGACCAGAATTCACGACTCCCTGAAGGGTACCCAGCTAGCCGCTCACCAATTCTGCCGACGAAATCGAATTTAGCCCTGACAATTGCTCTCTTGCTAGCCCTCGAGGCGGCATTTAATTTGCGTTTCACCTCAGAGATGTTTGGATCTGAATTTGCACGAGCCGTGGTCCAGGCTCTGTAGGCAGATTCTTTCAGCATCAAAGCTTCTCTGCAGAGCCGATTGAACCACGGTCGCTTTTTTGCTCCTACAGGGATCCAGCGGTTAGGAATGTAGCACTCCATGCCCTCCAAGATCCCCTCAGCGACTGCTGCAGCGCAGGAATCCAGATCGTCTGAGGCAAAACAAAGCCGCCTCCACGGGTACGACGCGAAGAACTCCCGCAGTCCATCCCAGTCTGCTGACTTATAGTGCCACACATGTCGCCACTCCTTGGGCCGAGGTGGTTCAGGCCTTGCGAGTGGCACATGCGCCCGAATGATACAGTGGTCCGACGATCCGAGCGGAGCATCCACTGAGACGTTGTATCCATCCGGACGCGTTGTCAGCAGGAGGTCCAGCAATGCACTATGCTCGTTCTCCTTGTCTGGTATCCTCGTATGGGATTTAACCAGTTGGGAGAACCCATAGGTCAGGGCAAATTCGTGTGCAGCTTTCCCCGCAAAGTCGGTCATCCGGGAGCCCAACCAGTCAATATGATGACCGTTGAAATCCCCCACAATCACTATCTCCGCAGTGGGATACTGCTCAATCACCTTGTCAGTCGATTGTTGCAGGTGGTCAAAAAGGCGAACTGTGTCCGTGTTACCGCTGTGAGACCTGTACACGCACGCGTAGATCCGGGTGTGGCCCCCGTGATCCACGCGCGCCCATAACGTAGACAGGTCCCTGTCTTCAAGGCTTGTAAGACGGCGACAACAGACATCATCACGGACGTACATACATACCCCGGCTTTCGGCCTGAAGTTGTACTCAAGCTTATAGCCTGGGTACATTAAGTAAGATGTATCGCCCGGGCATGAGATCTGCGTCTCCGTCAAGAAAAGAAGAGTCGGCTTCGTAGTTTCGAGATGTTGGTGAACTACATTGAGGTTCTTATGCATACCTCTGATGTTGCAAAGGCCCATGTAAAGTGTGGACGACGATGCCGCTGTGTATACTCGTTCTATTTTTCTTCTTCTAGCCATGTTTTTTAAGAAAGGGGGGTTAGAAAAGTGAAGGGATGCCTGTGTGCCGGTGGCGCAAGAGACTAAGTGAGACTCTAACTAACCAAAGGCAGACAGAGGTAGTGCGGTAGATTGGCACGGCGTACGGAAGGGCCCCCGGTCCCCCCCCCGATGCAGTGGCCACGTCCACTCCGGTATCCTCCTCCGGCACGACCACAGCACCAGGGACTTTACACAGGCTGCTGGTTCAGCCTCCTGGGGCGGAGATTATGTAATCCCCAGGTTCGGGTTCCGTACAGCCTGCGGGCTGTCAGCGGTCAACCGTTTCACCGGGTCTCCCTGACCGCCGTACCAATATTCCGCGCCTCTATCCGCCAATGGAGACAGATTAAGCCTCTGGTCTCACCGTCACCGGCACAGAGTCACCCCAATGAGCTCTGGAACCCTGCTAACCGACGGAGAACATAACCCAACCGGAGTCAGGCTACTATTACCGCGGTCTTCTGCAGGGCGGAGGTACTGCCCCAGGCGGGCTGCTCACCGAACGGAGTACCGTTATGCCCTTCCTCCTAATGTGGGCTTTTTCGTTAATCCCTAAGATATTGAATCTTAGGGATCTGATTGAAGAAGCCACTTTTGTACCCTCAGGGTGTAACGTTAGCTCCATGAGAAGCAACGCATGACCCCTAAAACCCCGAGGGGGATTTCTTTATACACTTCTAAATACATTATTATTATATTACAGATTATTATTATATTACAGATATTATTATTACAGATTCTAAATACACTTTAGCATACTATATTCAAATATTTGGTGCTGACTTATGTACACTGGTCTACTATTACTCTACGTACAATGACATGCTTTAATAATCTATGCCACGGGTGTGCTGGCCATCCCTAGCAGCTATATCGATTTTTCGCCCGCGCGTTGTGAACCCTGTCGCGCCGCTCGCCAATGCTCAGTCGAGAGAGTCGGCGAACGGTAATATAGTACGGTAACGCCAGAAAATAACGATTTTCCCTATTCTTACGTCGGGACTGTATTTGTGAGTGACAATTGAGCGAAGTAATTGTTATGAAAAACTCCACGTAAGTATACCTTCACAGTAAACATTGTCTAGTAGTTTTAAAATCATATTCAAAATACATGTATCTATGTGGAACGTTTCAAGGTATCATCGCCCTAATTTGAATATTATCATAATACGTAATATCAATTCATGGTAATTTAGCGTGGCTTGTTACATATATTTAAGGTGTTCAGTTTATTTGTTTTTATAATGAACTTTCGTGGAGTGATCTCCGTCCGTCAGTGGAATTCTACTGCGTAACTGGGTAAGTACTGCGTCGAAGACTACAATGAATGACGTGCAAAACCTCGTACGAAACCTATAGAGCTGTACTTGTATTGTGGACTATTAAAGCACCTCGGGGATCTAGGACATGAGGTGATAATTTTCATTCTTTTTACTCACCATTATGGTGAAATTACACTGTAAAGTATTGTGATCCAGGTATACATATATTATTATCCTGGCAAAATAAATAAATATTTTTTTTTGTCATAATTTTATTTATTTTCTTGTACGTAATCTTCTTCTATAGATAATACGTAGGTACTAAAAAAAATGAATTCACGTTTGTTAATGTCACTGGAAGTGATTCGATCGGCTGAACTGACTCGGCTAATTTATTGTGAAACATATTTTGTAGAAGTTCAGAAGAGGTATGTAATAGTTGAGGCAATTAGAAATCTTGCAAGGAAAATTGTGAATGCAATCATTTTTCATTTTCCCGTAACAACTAGTTTATACTAGTGATGTAACGAATATTCACATTAGCGAATGCGAATATTCCTAACGGCATCAACGATAACGAACGATGACAAGTGAGTGCGAGCTAGTCGCACTCACTTGTCATCGTTATTAATTTTCGTGTAGTGAAGGGACATCACCAAAATTCAACCTTAATGATTATATTTTTGGTCATATTTCTGGTGCTACTCAACCGATTGCAATCAAACAAATGTTAGAATTTAAGTCTGACCAAGGCCTTATAAACACATAATACCGCATCGAAATCGGTTCAGTAGTTTTGCGTTCATCGCAGGTAAATAATTATAACGACAAAAGTCCGCCATTTTGATTTTCCATGAATTTTGTTATACCTGGTGTCACGCACACAATCACAACGAACCAAATGACATCCATCAGGCCGTTCAGAAAAATTATCAAACTTTACATTTTAGCGCCAAAAGCATTTAAAAATCCATCAAGCCGTTCAGAAAAATTATCAAACTTTACATTTTAGCGCCAAAAGTCTGCCATTTTCATTTTTCAAACATTTTAATATACCTGGCATCACTCGCACAATCGCGACGAATCAAATGACACCTCGTATATTAAAATCCGTCAAGCCGTTGAGTCTGTAGAGCGTGCAAGAAAAAAAATCAACGTTTTCATTTTAGCGCCAAAAGTCAGCCATTTTGATTTTTTAGAAATTTTAATGTACCTGGTGTCACTCACACAATCACGACGAATCTAACGACACCTCGCATGTCAAAATCCGTCAAGCCGTTCAGGCTGTAGGACGTGACAAAGAATTATACATACATACATACATTATCTCGAAAAACATTACCCTCCTGTCTTCGGCAGTTCGGGTAAAAAGGTTCGAAAATCTATCATTATTTTATTTTCTTTGACCACGTTCCGCGTTCTTCCTGTAGCGCGCGAAAAAAACCCATTCTTTGTAATGTAATCATGTGGTATACCGTCACAATACCAGCAATCATAATGCCTTTACTTAAAATGCATGAGCTCAAAATACCCGAAATCGAAATATCAATATTCAAAAGGCCAAGTATGTATAATACAAATAATTTAAAATGCCTTACGTTCGAATAACCGAAACCCAAAAAATAAATTTACTAAATACTTAATCGTAAAATATTCAAACACAAAATACTTTTTTTTTCCGTGAAGTAAATTCTACATGGATGATATGCAGGACTCCTACCGACTTAAAACCACACGTATCCTACCTAACAGCCTACAGTTGTAACGAGGTGTTTACCATAATAAGTGAATGGTTAACACCCCGACTCAGAGTACCCCGACACGGATAGGTTGGGTTAGAAGGCTAAGGCGAAGCGGAGCGGCGCACTGTGGAAAATGCTAGAACATTGGCATATCATAAATCAATTTTACTTATGTCGTTAACTGTAGACTTTATTACGTTAATTAATTAGTTCATAAGTTGAAGTTTACTATAGTGTAATCTTTTATATATTTTTTTTTGTAGGATATATATTTTTTAATGCCACAAAGATAATGTTTCATAAGAATTATAAATTTACGTAAAAGGGAATTACTACATTCAAATTGATTTCCTGTAAAATTTTGTGGTAATCGATATCTATTATTACGCATTTCTGAAAAGCTTATTTTATGTAGATTTATAAACACTTATAAAATTGTAATATTTACGTTCCTATTTTTATGTAAAAAAATAAATAAATAAAATACGAAAAAAAATACAGATTTTTAAATTCATCGAGACTTTTAACAGTTACCGAAGACTTGCAAAGGCTTACTTTTGATGTTGTTTGATAGCCTAGACATTCATAAATATCATGATATAAAAATATGCTGCAACCATCTGCTATTTTTGAAGTTCTCACAAAAAGAGTGATGGAAGTCAGGAAATTGAAAAACACAATCTGTTGCGGTTTCCGAAGTAGACTATTTTTTTTACTAGTTTGTGGTTTGATTTTATATGAAATATGTTTTAAATTGATAAAATGACATTTTATCTGCATTGCACACATTTTGTGGTAAATTGGTTATCAACAAAATTCACACTACCCTTATTTTCAAATAGTATATAAAGAGTTTACGTATTTAGGTTGCTATCATAAATTTGTAGTTGTATCTAAACAGAAGTTTAATTTTTACAATGTCTACTATTTTTAAGTGTACTAAGCGTGATATATTCCTTCCATATATTGAAGGAGGTAAAACATTTGAAGCAATACACACAGCTTTAAAAGAAAATCACAATGTTTCTGAAGACAACATTTGTTTGATTATTGGTGATATTCAAAGGAAAATTATCCCATACTTTAATAAACGTTGGGCCGAAGCTGCAAGGAGGAAAGATTTATTTTTAAATAGGAATATGAATTGGCTGGATTCAGAGTATGTAGTACCTCTACCGAGCTCTGAAGAAGTAACGAATGTCTTCACACCATCTACTTCATCAGGAAAACGTGGAAGAACGTGTGTTTCATATGGGAACTCGTCAGAATCAAGTAAAAAAAGAAAAAATACCATGCTTCTTAGTGAATATGGATTTGAGCACATATATAATGCCTATCTACAAGGATTACGTGCAATTGGGAACTCGTCAGAATCAAGTAAAAAAAGAAAAAATACCATGCTTCTTAGTGAATATGGATTTGAGCACATATATAATGCCTATCTACAAGGATTACGTGCAATTGGAGAAAGGACAGAATCAAGACTTGTGGAAGCACTTAGGCTTGCTGATATTGACCAAAAGACCGTATATTCGAATTTCGTTTGCATCATGCCAGGAAGTGCTCTCGATCAGTTACAAATGAAGATGTATTTCATACTCTTCTCTATACTTCAGACTCGTACATTTCCAGTCTCAGAAAAACATATAGCAAAAGTGTGAAGGAACTTGATGAAGATACTCTAGATCTTCTAAAAGTAAACGAGCTCATTTTAGATCCCGAAGTTCAGCAAGTGTAATTTAGCATAGGTTTAACATTTTCTCCTATTATTTTTATTAAATAACATTACGAATTGTTTTTATAATAACCGTAAAAATTCTAATAAGACAATATTTTTTTATTCAAGGTTTTTTTTTTTTGCTTACTGAAATAGGAAAATTACTTTATATTTAGTTTTTTATGATAGCCAAGTATATAAAATAAATGTTTTTACGATATTATGTCTAGTATTTTCACTAACATAACAAAATAAAGGTAATTTGCCCAACAATTTGTTTTCTTATCTTTTTTTACTACTAACTACTGAATTAAATCCGGACAAAAAGCATAACACCTAAAGCCTTATTTAATACTCTATAAGTGTGCAAAATTTCAATCGATTTCATCCACAAATAACAAAGTTATTGATTTATGGTCCGAAAAGGTCCTTTATTTTCCACAGTGCGGCGCGGCGCTCCCGCCTTAGCCTTCGTGGTTATTTTTTTTGTTTTGTCGTTTGCCTTCCTTGTTAGACTTGACTGTACTTTATTGAAAAGCGGGTGGAATCGGGAACATAAATAAATGTCTTTAATGATAAGTTTTCGGGTTGAAACGGGAACGGGTGGAAACGACACTAACCCGCTTCACTTAGGGGGGGGGGGGGGGGATTAATTAAAGCAAAATAAAAAAGTATGCGTGGCAATCAATCTTTATTTTTTAATCATTAATTTATTAACCCAGTAATGCCTAGCGTGTCCATATGGACGCACAAATCGGGGTTAAATAAAAGAGTTGTTATGGTAGTATTTTTTTACTTTTGTAATTATTTTATTAGTCTAACTCTGCATTCAAATGTCAAATTTTAATACAGTGTAAACACCACTGTTACAATAATTTTAGTTTTCCAAGTATATTCATTTATTTGCCGCCTTTAACCAGTACGCAGAAAAAATAGACCCGAGATGAGAGTAAGTAGTTATTATTTTTAAACTATAAATTATATTCATGTTATTAAGGCACAAATTTATTGCGATAGTGTGTATTTATTTATATAAAAGCATAAAATACTGCCAGAATGTAATTTCCTATGTAATATATAGCACTGAACTTCATGTGTCCATATGGACACGCTAAGCTTTAGCCATAGCATTACAATATGTTTCGTTTTACTTTTAGATTGTTCGATTTTGACTAGTTTCTAGGTAGAGACACCATAAATCAAGCGTCAGATGTGAGAAGAGTAGAAAGGTGGTGGTGGTAGTGTAGTCTACAGTGATATCGGCGGTTGATAGCAAACCAAATGAGGAAAAAGTCGAGAGGTTATCATGATTTAGCCATTAGTAAATGTTTTTTGTCAAACCTTTTGGGTGTGCAACAGCTATACATAATAAAACAATAATCCCAAAAGTACTATCACATGCATGTGGCACCACCACCTTTATCTACAAGCCTTACTCTTCAGAAGAATCCAAAAATATATAGGAAAAGATAGGATTGTCTACTACTACATTACATTTGTTAGATTTCTCTAAAGACTAGTGGACAAATACATACTTATAGGTACTTATATAAATATGTAGATAAATATATTAGAGAGGAAGTGGTTATTATCCCTATTTGTATGGATGCTGGAGGCTTGTAATAATAATGCTTGTGATTTTCAAAATAAGATGCCACAGCTGGAGCTTCGTAGAACAAGAGTATTGATATCTTACCTAAAAAAACTTTTGTAGTAGGTGCCAAAGGTGCAGGTAGATCATCTTACCTTCAAACTATAGGGTAGGTTTGATAAGATATATCATTATGTACGGAAAATTACGTAAAAAAATGTACGGACCCAAATGCAAAACAATAAGTTCGATGACCTCAGGTATTGATTGTACTGTACCTACTAAAAATAATAATAAACTTTTATATTATTATTAAAAAATGTTTCGTTTATGTTTTTAAACAAATAGCAATAAATTTAGGTTACCAATTACGAAAAAAAATCTGCTTATGTTTATGTCTTTTCAGCTATTGCAAGTGCTTAGTGTGTCCATTTGGACACGTGATTTTTTTTAAACTTCCAAATTATTTATAAAAATAAAATTAATGATTTATATCTAGAAATACCTCATTAAATCATATTTAGTGTCTAGATTTACCAAAATCTCAAAAAAAATAATTCGGGCATTACTGGGTTAACGATGCGCTATACATATAATGAACTGGTATAGCCTAATAATTATAATAATACCCAGTCTTAGACCATATAACACGGGACTAGCCTTTGCGAACCACCGCATACAAAAATATTCTGCCAGTTTTCATACAAATGAAGGGGGAAACACAAAGACATATAAAATTTCATTGCATTTAAAAATGTATTTATCGACAAACGCGTAATGGCTGTTGTGTGTTAATTGTTATTGTACAGTCAACTACAATGTAATGTACTAGTTTAATCATATAAAATGATGTACTGATGTACAGGCTTTTCATAAAGCCAAAAGACCAAATGGTCATGTGCAATGGCAGAAAACAATGCTTAAGTAAGGCGCATCCTGTGGTTAGATGATCTAAGTACCCAGTAGATTATAACAATAAAAAAAAACAAAATCTACCGGGTAGTACGAGTAGGTGGAGTAGGTTATGGTTTTTTTTTCTATATTCGAAGTGTTAAATTTTACGCAGTTATGACAGTGACACATGGTATTCTAATTTAAGGATAATTGAAAATTTGAATTTTGAATTTAAGTATAATAATTATATGTATTTTAAATTTAGACATTGTACGGTAAGATGTACTGGATTAAGGTATTTTGAATGTTAAGTTATTTCGAATTCGGGTATTTTGGGCTAATGCATTTTAAGTAAAGGCATTCTGATTTCTGGTATTTTAATATATAACCAATCTATGTATTTTCGTTTATCTGTAATGAACTACTTTTAAGATACGATTGACACTCTATCTACAGAATACTACAATTAGGTTAACTTTAGCAATGTGTTTACTGATTAAGAGAGATTTTTGGTTTGAATAAATGTTATATATGTATGTATGTCGTGATTTCCATACCCAAAGGGTAAAAACCGGTCATACTCGTGCACGGTCGGTTCCGTACCAAAAAACGGGCAAAATATAACAATTCTTGTTGTTTAGGAACCCCCTCAGTTATTATTTTTTTCTTTTTTTTTGTATTTGTTGTTATAGTGGCAATAGAAATAGGTATTGACATCAGTTCATGAGATGCAGCCTGGAGACAAATAGCGAAGTCTCAGTAATAATAGGGTCTTGTTTCTACCCTTTGGAAATGGAAGCCTAATAATTCGAATAAATGAAATATGTAGTTGTTGCGATAGGGGAATTTTTATAACAAATTCAATTATGTTTTCTGCATACCAGCTAAGTGATTAGTTCCAATGCAATTGGTGCCAGTAACCTCTCCACTGCCTGTATCTCTCCACGTAGTGAGTTATTACGATATAGAACCACACGGCTAAACTGAAAGCACAATTAATTCTAATTAATCCATTAGTGAATTCGTTTCTGCTTTTGACGCTACTCTAATCCATTTATTGTAATGGCTCATTTAGGTATTCAATTGTTGTTTTTAATTCCACACTAATCTACTCTCTTGAACTGATTGGCCATTTAACAGAATTAAAATGTTGGGAAGCAAAACGAAATGTCGGGAAGAGAAAAATGAATAGCTACTCGATGTGTAGCGTGAGCTGCTTCCTCTCTATCTATTCCTTTGATCTAAAAGAGGAATTTTACATAAGTTTGATATGTGTGCCTGCATGAGGAATTTTACATAAGTTTGATAAATGTGTGCCTGCATGTAACGGATGAAGCGGTTTTACCCTATTTTCTAACAGTTTAGCGGTTTGAAGATCATCAACTTATTGCGATTCTGTCAATCTGCGAATCTGTCAGTCTGCGAATCTGTCATTTTGCGACACCTGGCATTATGCGTTTCTGACAATTCGCTAATCTGTCATTTTGCGTTTCTGTCATTATACGCCTAAACCTTGTATTGATATGAGATGTTGGCATTATACAGCGTCAAAAAATATGTAAAACCGCATCATGGAATCATAAGTTGGCGCTACAGTATTACAGAAATGGATCTGAAATTACAGTTTGTTGTATTGTAACCTAGCTGAGGAGGGCCCGCTGTCCACACAAATTGACAAATTGCAGCTAGCTCGCGTGCACAGTACAGATAACCGCTTTCCGTCAACCGGAGGGGTCGTGTCGAAAGTCTACTTACTTTGTTTATTCTTGCTGTATACATAGAAATGAAATATAAACTCCTACGCACACCCGTTGCCTGTCACCTGAATTACGTTAGTATTTGCAACTCGTTTTTCTTTTTGTTTGCCTCATGCTCGTTCAAGGAATTACTCAATTCAAAGCCATAGTTTCACAAAGAGAATCAAGTGGATTCTCATTCTTTTTATCAGTGATGTCATCATGATACAACAGAATTTCTTTGCCTGGCTGTTGCAGTAGCTAAAGACAGTGTGAAAACGAAGGAAAGAAATATTTCAGAGAGTACGGCAGTACACCATAGTATCTTGTATGCTATGCTTCTTTTGGCTAATCTCTCGGTAGGCCTGACCTGGTCTTCTTAAACACGAAGCCAAATTGACCAGTTTAAGGATTTATTGTTTCTGAAATCGATGCTTGTTTCAAATCAGTTAGTTACTAATTTATAAGATAGTCGACCAAAAACAGGGGTTTGAGCCATAGGCGCCGCTAGGATTATTTGGTATGTGCATCCTTTTTTTTACTTCCTTCCTAGGAAATGTTCTTGGTTTCTAGGACTCATGACACGCCGCCATCTTAGTCCTGCTTCTGTAAGAATGGCAAGCACAGCCGTAGCCGTCCTTAGATAATGTTCACCTCCAGATTTGCCATTAGGCCCTGACGCTACTGTGCCCATGCTGAGCACTCCATCATTGTATGGAGTTTTGTGTCCTCGCTCCGTTGTTCGAAGTGTTGGCACTGAGCCACTCGGTGTATTCGCAAAATATACCTACCAAAGCATCCGTGCCAGGTAATTGGCTGTGACAACCGGTAGGAAAGGTTGCGGTAGTTCTCTCCAGCCACTCGTCCAGGACCGGAATTGTGTCGTATTCCCAACTTGGTCGCTTAATGGCACATTACATGATAGTCATGATACCCTGAATTCCTGACGGAGCTGGGACCGCTGGACTTCGATTTCTGGAGACGCAGGTCTATGACCGTGCTTCGTTGTCTTCTTGCGTCATTTAAACAGAAGATATGCTGCCTTACCGGAGATCGTGCTCTGTCTCGTGCGTGTCGTGATCGTGTCTTATGACTCTGACAAATGGCGTCCAATGTTCCATCGGCTATGGACAACGAGCCTCTCCTACTTCATCAAGGGCTCGAAGCCGATCCTAACGCCCCCTACTTGTATGGTGGATCCTGTAGGTGGGTCCTTCCGATGTCCTATGAAAGTATATACACTCGGATTTGTGAAGGGCAGGCCTCTAATTATTATCTTCTTGTGGGGACGCCGGCATCGCCGGGCGGACGATCCGACCGCCTGTATTGCCGCCCATTTCGTCCAAAGGCCGCCCCGCCTTTTATATCCAGAGACCAGTATCCCGTTTTCCCCACTTTGGAAAACTGGTCTATTTCAAGGCGTGCGCTAAAAAGCCCTATTATTCGAGGCCCTCTTCTAGAGCCAGGACCCGCGCTCGGCTTAGCCTAGTATGCCTTCGACGGGGATGGTGCTCTGGCGGATTTTAAGCCGATTTTAAGTCATCTGCCCTTAACTTGCCGTCGGTGACTTCAGGCATGTCGCTCTCGCCGTAATCCGCGTGGACGCCTGAGGCGGAGCCAAACATGTAATATAATAGGTCAATGGGGATGCCATAAGCCGAAGTTTGCTTCCAAACATAAGGTACGGGTGGTACCACCGGGACGATCCTACCGCCTGTTTTGCCGTCCATTTCGTCCAACGAGCGCCCCCATGGATTCTGCTCTAGAGTTAGGGGGTGCATCTGCATCTACTCAAACTTAATTTATTTTGTGCACTTTCTTGCTTGCCAGGGGGCTGCAAGTTCACCCTCTGGCAAGATTCGAAGAATCTTGCGAAGATTCCATCCTGATAGAAGGGTGTAAGTATACCCCCATGTACACCCTGCCTTCGCCCATGGTTTGAGCTGCTTCCACTAACGTTTTGATTAAGAGCATTACGTACCCAATTCAATAATATCATTCGCACTATTATCCTCTTACATCAATAAAATTATATTGAATAAGTCATCTTTGAAGTGCCTGGGACAGTTTAATATAAATAGACCACTCTATTCTGGTATCGAATTGATTAGCGACATAGGGGTAGATATAGTGACATAAATGTTTGCTGTTCTCCGGTACCTATAGTATAATAGTATGGATGTGATCTTGTGGATCTGAATTTAGTGCAAATAGATATCGCATCTACGCCGTTTTTAAACATTTCCATGTCCTTGCCGGTATTTTTTAAGAAAGGAACATGCGCATTTACATCGTTTTACTCGACCGAACGTTCTGTATGGTAGGGGATGTCATGCAGGTACTCGTATGCTGCTCTGCCACTCCGTAGTCATAGCCAGTGGATAGAGCAGTCCAGCCGCGAATGATGATGATGACCTATAAGTACTACTAGACTCGTTTGTTGTGATACCAAGCCGGCACTGCGTCCTATTCTGATACTAAATCACATACAGGTTTGTCACAATAACACGAGTTCATTAAAAAGTATAAATAATGTTAAGTTTTATGGTATAACAGAATCATGAATTCATCTCCGCCACACGCAGTTACCAGTTACTGCCTGGCCTTAGCACCGGCTATGCGTATATTGACGTTGTAATCCATGTTTTCGGACTTGTGTAGTACACAACAGCAGGTTGTATGTATTTCGCTTTGTCTTCGGGCTTTATTGTACAAATAAGATATTCCTCTGCCTTTTCCAGTCGGATTAATCTTCATATTTAAAATGTGCTTTTGTTTGTTGTAGGGTGCAAACGCCACAAACGGCAGGGGTTTACACTCGCCGACTGAAGATGACCTAGTAGATATCACGGCGGGGCTGCAGCAAGCCGCAGGTGCTGCCAGTGCCAACACTACTCCCACCAATCACGGGACTTTTCAGCTTTACGAACACGGCCAGAGAAACTCCAGTGCAAGCGCCACTTGTAAGTACAGCTTTATATATGCGTAAGACGATGATGTTCATAATAGCCATGAAGTTTATTGAAGTTTATTTCAAATAGCGGTAAATTGGCAGTTAGGGATAGTTACTGCAGCAGCCAAGATTATTTGACATGCAACTTTCGCTCCTTTCCATCCCCCATCTAATTTTCAGGTTGGTCTCCAATAACAAAACAAATTATTGCCGATTGTCAATGGTTAGAATAGGTCTCAAATTTCTTTAAAAGTTTTTATTGCCCGAAAAGGTGACGATCTTTGTGTTTTCTGTTTTCAAGCGTACGTCGCTCAATACTTCAGTGCGTCTGTAGGTAAGCATATTTGCTGTCGTTATGTACATGTACATAATTGTATATTTCTTATAGTTTAGTGTGTAGTTAGAAACATTCCTTTAAAGTGCTGAGCTTTAGTTCCAAATAAGAATTTAATGAGTATGTTCCTTTAATTTTTATTTGGCCAACTTT
This sequence comes from Miltochrista miniata, assembly GCA_933228765.1. Classification (NCBI taxonomy): domain Eukaryota; kingdom Metazoa; phylum Arthropoda; class Insecta; order Lepidoptera; family Erebidae; genus Miltochrista; species Miltochrista miniata. The sequence goes on along the minus strand of OW121747.1, from coordinate 17,194,908 downwards.
TGTGTTTGTCAGAATTAATTCTAACTTATGTCATGTCGAGGTACCTATTTTTTTCTCATCATTCATTCATTCAACCAACGTGCATGTCTTGTTAAATATATGCCTCTTCATTCACTTAGTTACTGGGACTTTACTTTTAGATCTGGGACACCAAAATTAACATTTCTTTTTTACTCGTCAAAGTAACCAGTAATAATTATTTTTTTACCAATTTTTACTGTCAGCGCTGACAAGCACTTTTGAAAATAAACAAATAGTTCAAATCCGTATCATAATTTTAATTGAACAGCAATTCACCCGAGTATAATTTAATAGGTTTAATATTAACCTTTAACTGTGGACGTGCGGTCTCACAGGCCGCAAGCAGACTGTGAATCACGTGCCCCTGACTTTATGCGTACCCCACACGTCTGTCCGTTTCAGTAGCTTCGGTTTAAGTGGCAAAACGACTGTAGAGGAAGAAGGTTGTATCGCAGGATGCATATTTCGGAAGTAATTACGCTTTAAGTTTTGGGAGCGGTCCGTGAGACCGCACGTCCACGATTGTGTGATAATTTGAGCTGATGGTGATTTTTTTTGTGCTACATTTTTTAATATAAAATGTTAGATATCAATAACCTCAGTACATCTACATTCAAACGAACTTTGAAATCATCAATTCCAACTAGTACGAGTAAAATATTGCGATTAGATGAACTATTTTTTAAATGGATATTTTTAAATGCACATCTGTATAATTTTTCTGCACACTAGGAAACTCCACTAATTAACTGAATGCATACCAGAAATCTGAATGCTGTGCAAAAAAACTAATTGATTAACTAAACATGTACTACTTAAAAAACTAAAATTATACACAAAATGAGATGACCATTATTTCTGGAATTTAAACCAAAAATGTGGTTTGTACACCGGATATAAGATTTGCTAAGCAAAAATACGAATTGCTTATCAAAAATACTAACTTGCACTCTAAATTTTACAATCTTATAACGGAATAGGTTAGGTTGGGTTAGTTTTTTATTTTTTTGATTAACAAATTTAATTTTGTAAAGATGACTGATTAAATTGGGTATTTAATTAGAATAAAAGATGTTCCTAAAAGTAAATTAGATGATGGTTTTCCTTAAAAAAGTTTTAATATGTTTGTTAAGCAAAGGAATTTTTAGATATACTATTTTAATACTAGTGATTTGTTCAGTAAAATAGTTCTGCAAATACCATTAAACAGTATAATGAATTTGACTTATTTAGTGTGCATAATTAGTGTGCAAGTCAGTATTTTTGGTTTAACTTTGTAATATTTTGTTCGAAAAAAGGGAATAAACAGATATCGATTTAAATACATGGTATTTTTTAAAGACTAGCTTCAGCGATTGCTTTTAGGATCAGATCAGTGCACAACAATAAGGATGTGGATGATTGTTTATTTTATGAAGACGTGATAAAGGAAAAATGTAGTAAAAAGTAGTACTAGCAGAGTTGGGGCGGTGATTTGGACACTGAAGGTTGTGATTACAAAACACCTTTTTCATAGTTACGGTCCTAGAAGTATTACAATGGCAAAAATCGCTATAAGTGGACTGCAGAACTACCTTCCAGACGAGTACTCACTTCACAACATAATAAATTATTGAGCACATCTATTCAGCTTCTTACTCAGAATGAAAGAAAGATCCTATGGGTTGATATTTGAAATAACTTTTCGATGACGAAATGCAATAGGTACTCCAAGATATTGTGTAAAAACTGGCAATAAATATGTAGTAGTTGAGGGGCTGTCAAAAGTTTTATGTTTTGTTATGAGAAGTAATTTTTAACTTTTTTACATTCTTTATTCTTTATATTTTTAAATAAAAGTAGTCAAACTGAGTAAAAATGAAATTTTCCTTAGATAATCTTTTCATAAAGTGATCGCTTATAAAAAAGTCAGAGAAGTGCCTTTAAGTGTTACATGGTTACATTTTAGTTCAAAATAGATACATACCGTTTTAAATTTTAACTTTTATTTGCACTTAGTAACACCTAAAGGTATTAAAAATAAAAACTGGTACAATACCTTCTTAACTACATAGAATACAGCATTTAAAGGAAGCGGTCTATGAGACCGCACGTCCACATTTATGTAACAAAAATTTCACGTCCATAGTAAAAGGTTAACAAATTCGCTTACACCATTCGAGACCTCTGCCTCTCTCGCAAAAATATTAAATAGGTACTCAACCAAACAAACTTAGTTTGATAGATACCATACTTATAGGAGAATATTACGATTGTTAAAAACAAAGTTAAAATCAAAATGCCCAAAGAGATATCTATAACTCCCGGAGACTTCTTATAGAAACTTTTGGTAAGGAATTTATTGTTTCAAAACGCATGTGTTTTGGTGACCGAGTTAATAAATATCATTTTAACTTAGTGAATGCATAACATCAAAGTATAGTCAATATTTTCTGAGATTACTCGTATATGAAACATAACGGACACAAACTTTCCTCTTTGTAATGTTATAGAAATCGTAGCTCTAAATCTAAAGAAACAAAATCCTTTATCAAAAGCATCACACAGTAACTTTTTTCCGAGAAAATTATGTGGCTAATGACTAATGACTTGAGGTGTTTAAAAGAGTTATCTACCTAATCGATAACAAGTACAACTATTGTTAATGTACTTAGGCAATTAGTTCTTTAAAATAGTACGTGGTGACAGTTGACGATTTGAGACTTTTTTTTACGTGAGGCAAAATCCTCAAAGGATGCTATGCCGGACTCTTACCGACTAAAAAACCTCACGTAACGCCCAACAGCCTGTGGTTGGGAGGCCCGGGTAAGCCCTCGGAAGGATGTCCCGGGACTTCCAACGACGATTAGAGGCTGCGTGATTCACGCACGCCCCCCCTTAGAAGCGGGATCACACCCGAAACCTCCAAAGACGCGGGATAGCACCCGAACCGAGGCCGCAGTGGCGGCCTTGGGTCTGTTGGGAGTCCTGGGACATCCTTCCGAGGGTTTACCCGGGGCTCCCAACCATAGGCTGTTAGGCGTTACGTGTGGTTTTTTAGTCTGTGGGAGTCCGGCATAGCATCTATGAGGATTTTCCCTCACGTTTAAAAAAAAAGGGGCTGCGTGGAGTACGGCGCCGGCGCGGACAGACACAGTCAAAGTTCCTCCGCGACTGTCGGCGCCCTCGTCTGCGTAGCCCCTGTTGCACTGTGATATATCCGTCATCCAGTCATATGGTCACGCCTTTATCCCCGAATGGGTAGGCAGAGCACATTTCACCTTTTTAGAATTTGTCCCACGTAATAGGTGGTGAGCCGTATTGCCGTGTAGAGATGGATAGGCGCAGGTTGTGACTGCCTGCTGTCACAGATTACTAAATAGTTACTACGTTACTGCTGTTGAATTTTCCAAACCGCCTAAAAAGGCCTTCAACTTGGCTTAACGACTACCATTTTACTGGCAACCGGTACTAACGGCTTAACCAGGGCCGTCTTAACCGGGGGTTCAGAGGCGCGGCCGCACCCGGGCGCCGAGCCCGAGGGGGCGCAGGCCGAGCTCTAAACATTTCGATATTTCCTTACCTAATTAAACTTTAACTCATAAGTACAATATTAACGCCATTCCCCCGTTTCGTAAACTAACGTCAAATAAACATCTACGTGCATAAAAATATAGGCAACACCCATATTAAATTACCATTGTAGGTATTATATAGAATATATTATATAATCTGTGGTATTATTGTCACTTTTGCCTTTCGGCACGTGTCATATCGCTCATGTTCGGGCCACACTAAGGGGAAATGCCATTAATTATCGCGTTGATGGACGTTAAACGTTAGTGTAGCCACCGAATTATCGCGATAATTCGACAACGGCATTCACATTGCCGTTTGACGTTAGGCGATAGCTCAAGTGGCGGCACATCAAAGAGATTAACGCGAGAATTATTACGTTGAAGCGGCCACACTACGTGTGTCAGTGCGCACCGTGGGAGTGTGACCGTTTTCAGTATTTTAATACTTTTTCGGTATATTTTATTGACTTTTCTCGATATCAGTATATTAATGGGTATATTGGTAAAAGTCAGTATTTTTAGGTATATTTTGAATAAAAGGTTACACCTCCGTGTCTCAGCGAACATTGAAGTTCTGGAAATTTCCCGGATTTTGTCCATAATAAATTTCATTTGGGAGCATAGATAATCTTATGTTCAATAGTCCCATTAGCCAATGGAACCACGGTTAAATTACTATTTATATATATTACTATATATATTACATTAAATATTAAATAGGTACTTAAAAAGTACCTAGGTACAGGTATTTTTAATTATTGTTCTTCAAGGTGTGCAGTTACAATAAACATAAAAAAACCGGCCAAGTGCGAGTCGGACTCGCGCATGGAGAATTCCGTCCACCGAAAAGGGTTAAGATATACCTATCACGTTTGATGACATGTATGAAAGCCTTAATATAGCGGCAACATAGAGAGGAGACAGACAGCGAAATCTCAGGTAGGTTCCGTTTTAACCATTGGGTACCGCACCTTAAAAATATTCTGCATTTTTGTTCTGCTGACGTGGGGAATGCGGTTGGCACCGTCATTCCAGCTCGCGGGGACAGCTGGGTGTGGGGCTCCCGGTCCCGGAAAGGGGCCGTCCTACCCATTAAACCTGGTGGTATTCCTCCTCCCTATAGCCGGCCGAAAGCCAAAGAATTTCCAAAGATTATTCCCGTCGAGAACCGTTGCGCGGCTCTCCTCGGGGGAGCAAGATGGGAGGTTCCCCCGGAGCTCGCTAAGGACCTGAAAAAATAAAAACCCAATTCCTCATCGCAATGATTTTTTTCTTTGTAGGGTTTGTTGCAATAATATTCGGTAATTTTTTTTTTACGAAGCGTGTTGCAGGTGAAGGTCGTTGGAATCAATCCTTCAAATAGAATGTTAAATGTAAATTCTAGGTTCTTCTTTTATAAAAATAAGGTAGTAATTAAAGAATAAACACGTTTTGATAATCGGTATTTTTATCGGTATAATTTCTCTGTGCCAGTATTATATATACATTTCAGTATATTTTAAGGAGCTAAGGTATTTTTGTAAAATTTAATTCGGTCACACTTAACGTCAATTTTAACGCCAAGAATGGGCATTCACGCGAGAATTATTACGTTGAAGCGGCCACACTACTCAAATTATGACGTTAAGAATTAACGCCATAATTAGCGCAATATTTATCGCGGTGATGGGCATTGACGTTTTCTTTAATGTGGCCCCGGCTTCACGATATGCAAGGTAAGATAGCTCTTATTTCGATAAACCTAACAATTAAATTTATTTAACAGCCTTGGCCTCTATTTTTAGGTGTTTAGGGTGTAAATTGTAATTTTTGCCACCTTAATGGTGGAATTTTCAAAAATTCTTTCTTAGTGGATCCCTAGACCATACAAGGAACCTATTTGCCAAATTTGGACTTTCTAGTCCCAGCGGTTTGGGACGTGCGTTGATTATCAGTCAGTCAGGACATTTACGTTTATGCTACTGCTCCACCTGCGTCTTAACGCGTAAATTAACACCATAATAGCACTTCAACGTAGATGTGGCCAAGGTTTTAACGTGGTAAATTACAAACGGCATTAGTAATGGCATTAAACGTTAAGCAATAGCTCGGGCTGTCGGTTTTTTTCGACACATCAAAGGGTTTAGCAGGTAGTTTTGCGCGCTAAGCGATGTTGGCTACATTAACGCCAGTTAACGCCATCTCATTTCGCGGGCATTCATCTAAAAAATTGGGGCTTACTCTATGATTGCTTTACACATTATGTATAAATAATATAAAATTTACAACCAAAGCATATTTTGACACCGATTTTTTAGAATAAAAATCTAATTCTGGCTATTAGGTATTTTCCGTTTGCTTAGGTAGACAAAAAACGCCTTCATTTGCGGGGTTTCGTCTTTTTCTAAACTAGTCCCCTTACACCCCCATTGTGTGATTAGGTTCAACCTCCATCTTGTGTTAACGCGTATCTTCTTGAATTAATCCACTCTAACGGCGTTGTGACGGTCTTCTCTCGTTTTCCATAAATTCATTTGCACTAATATTGTTTGCCATAATCATCCCCGATCATAATATTGTGTAATAATGTTTGCCTTAACAACTCAACAGTGATAACTTTTATTTGCCATAAAATGACTTTCTATAACAACATATAAGTATCATAATAATTAGTTTCCATAAGTAACACATCTCATAATCGACTCTTGACCTAATCAAAATTTGATATAATTATAAAAATAATACAAAATATTGTTAGGTCAAAATTAATTATTCTTAACACCCCGACTCAGTGCAATCCGACTCGGATAGGTTAGGTTCGTGGTTTTTTTTTAAACCATCCAGAAGTAGAAGCCCTGCAAAGCGGGGCTCCGTCGAGCTTGGTTAGTAGACGCCATTATGAGGTTTAGTTTTAGGTTTAATTGTGAATAAAAATCCGTGTCGTATAAATTATCTTTATATTACGGTGAATAAAAGTTATGGAAAATGGCATTATTGAAAACGAAAATTACGGCAAATACATTTATGGATTTAAATTATTATGACACTTGATCGATTATGACCAATCAAATTAGTGAAAGTCATTTTATGTCATTTCACGATTATGGCAACTAAAGCGTTATTTCTAATGAAATTATGGCATATAACAGTATGGCATATGAAATTATGGCATATTAAATTATGGCAAACATTAGTAAACCCGTTGTGACCTTAATGTAGCCAAAGCGAAGATGCGCTATGATGAATGTGGAAATCTTCGCGGATTTCATGCTGGAGTAGAACTAAAAACTACACGGCGTTAATTATCGAGTAGTTGGACATCAACATTAATGTTAACGCAGGTGGAGCAGTAGCATTATATAATTATATAGATTACAGATCTTCGATAAAGGAGTGAAACATCAAAAATGTATTGCGTTTTTGGTTGACCGGGAGGGGGGGGGGGGGCGCAGTCTGAGCTTCGCACCCTGGCGCTATATAGCCTTAAGACGGCCCTGGGCTTAACGTGCCTTCCGAATCACGAAAACGCTCAAATAAATGTCACTCTGGTCACATGAATGGTCAACCATCCAAGGACTGGCCATAGTGAAATTGCTTACTACAGTGATCGTTTACAGAACATTGAGTCCGCGGGGCCACGAGCGCTTCCTGATATATCATCTTTATCTAAATCTAGTATTCCAATGTTTTCAACAGATTAGACCGATGCTATATGTCACGACTAAAGTCAGATAACGAACTGATCGTTGCGCGCAATATTTTTTCATACAAACACGATAGTAGATAAGAGCATACAATGGACAGTATTATTTTAGACTTCAATGCATTCAATAGTTGTTTAGTGAAATGGCAATGGAACCAACTGACTTGGACCAGGAGGATCTGCTGACACCTCTTGTGACTCAAGGCTATGTAAGTAGGTAAAAGTGTCAACTAGTTTTCCAATTTGCTTCTGTGACCAGCCGTGTTTGAATGGAATTTGGAGATGACATATATTTCATTAAACAGTGATAAAATTATCGATGATTAGATGATACTCGCGGATTCGCCCGGAATTCGGTTCCCGCTACCTCATTCCGTGGGAACGCATTTCAGGGGTAAAAAACCTACCTATGTGTTGTTCCAGAATATAATCTATCGTTGTACCAAATTTTAGTCTTCTCCGAACAGTTGTAAGAGCGTGATTGAGTAGCAACCATACAAAAATCTTCACAAACTTTCTCATTTATAATTATCGATGATTACGAAAGTGCTTCCTGTTTATAGGTGAAGTGGAATGTTTGTAAGCCGTAAATGGTCATTCAGTAGTCTGCCGTCAGACCGTAGTGTAAGATACTTCAGCGATCGTTTACATTAGGTATTTACACAATATACCTACTCATAGCTTCTGTTATATATTATATCCTCAAGCCATTATATTGTCAGATACAATTATTTCCAATACTATACTTAAAACAAGAAGTACATTATGTACTTATTGTTCTAAGTGAAATCTAAATAATCTAGCGACCTTGTTGGCTTGTCCACCAATTAATCAAGGCGAAAACACGTGACTAATAAATGTATCTCACTGTTCGTGTAATCCACAATTGCATCGATTCGTTAAAAATCTACGCGGTTATTGGTTATTCCATGTATTCCGGGTAGGACGAGGTAGGGGAGACACATGTAACAAATATAACCCCTATAATATGGAACCTAAAATTGTATTTTTTAATTAGTAGGTACCCCAGTATGTGTTAAAGTGACCGAATAAAAAACCTGGTCAGTGAATGGTGGTTTTAGGCATTTTAGGGTTCGAAAACCCAACATACACACATAGAGAGAGAGAGAGAGAGAGAAAACACGCGGGTAGAGTTACGTGTATTTATTAGTTAGGTACAACTTTTCTTTCACGAAGTGCTGTCAACTGAATACTCTACTGAACCTGTCATTTACATCTACATGGGATCACGTAGTACAATAATTATGCTGCATTTTCATTCACATTCATACATTAAATGCGAGAAGTTTGTCCTTTTGTATAATGTAAGGGATAGTTGTTTTCGTAGGTATTTCATACAAAAGTTTACTGAAGTCAACCCGCGCCCGTTTTACTCAGTTCATAAATTAATAATGAGTAATGAAGTCAATACGTGCTAGCGCACAGTGTCTTATAATCGCTCAGTAGCGGTCACTCTCTTCTTTTTATGTTTTATGATGGATAATAGCCAAACTAAGCAGATAGTTAAACTCCAAAATGTTTATCACCCATAGTTTTAGAAAAGTTTAAGAAATCGAGAAAAGTCCAAAGAAACCATAGAAACCCTTCATCTCCTTTGTTATTCGTATTATTTTCGTTGTTTTATTTTTCCATGATTAAGTTATAGTCTTGGCATCGATTTATAAAAAGAAAATGAACGAATGTTGTCTAGTTTAGCGAGAATATTTTTTTTTGTAAATATTTTATTTATTTTTTTCTAGGGGCATCCCTTGACGGTCGCATTTTTTTTAGATGCCGAATTGATAACTGTGAACAGTACTATTACCACAAAAAAAATTAGACGCTACAAGCCCAGGACAGCTGGGATATTCAGCTCTAAAGTTTGGAGTTAGGGTTGTCACTCAAATCTATGGTATAGTTCAGTTGTGGTCCTTAAATTTTTTATGTGTTATGATTATGAATCAAAACAGCCTGTTTTTTTTTATTAATTATATGTTTACGTATATGAAGAGTAAACTACATTTAACTGAAATGATAATAACAATCCTAAATTTCAATTAGAAACTAAGTAGTAACGATTTTAATGGTGTATAATGCGAAACTATTTTAGAGAGAATTTTTATAAAAAAAATGAACGAATGTTGTCTATTTTAGCGAAAATATTTTTTTTTGTATTTATTATTTTTTTTTTTTTTTTCTAGGAGCATCCCTTGACGGCCGCATTTTTTTTAGATGCCGAATTGTTAATTGTGGATAGTACTACTACCAAAAAAAAAAATTAGACGCTACAAGCCCAGGATAGCTCTGAAATTCAATTTTAAAGTTTTGAGGGTTGTCACTCATTTCTATGGTATAGTTCAGTTTGCCATATCGCAAGAAGATAAGTGTAATATCAATGAATAAATTTGGATTTCTTTTTGATTCCTAACACATAAAAATATAAAGACCACAACTGAACAATACCATTGACTTGAGATACAACACTAACTCAAATCTTAAAAACTGAATATCGCAGCTGTCCTGTGCTTGTAGCGCGTAATTTTTTTTGTGGTAGTACTCATCAGAGCAATTAACAAAAAACATTTTTAAAAAATGCGGCCGTCAAGGAATTCCTATGAAAAAAAAGATATAATTTTAAAAATCTCGCTTAAATAAACAAGTACACTTTTTATATTAATTGTTACCTACAATATCACTAACCCATTCCAAAACTTTCAAGCCTAAATTTAATTTCATTTTAATTATATCTCAATTGTATCATCATTCTAAATATTATAAATTTCAGACATCAAAATTTTTTGTGACAACCCTATTTCCATAGAAAATTATAAAAAACTTAGAAACGTCTTATCTCAGCTGTCCTGCATTGAAAAAAAATAAAAATTTATGAGTAGGAAGCTACATAACTGGACATTAGTTAGATAGTGAAAAAAAATGCGACCGTTCACTAGAAAAGTTTTTATATTTATTTTTCTAAAATTTGAAAATGAATTTTTATTTCGTATGCTAGGGCAGGTGCAGACTTGTAATTTCTACACATCATTACGAATATATTCCTGCATTCATTGCTAATTTTAACCACCATAAATTTTGATTATTTCGAGCATAATCTGTAAAAATGTTTTTGTCAAAGTTCAATGACCTTTTAAGAAAAGCTTCATAATTTCAAAACTATTTTTTTTTCAATTTTTGGTGTGTCATATTATGATGTACTACGTTTATATCTATCGTTATTGGCCATAAAAAAAGAGTGACCGCTACTGAGCGATTATAAAACACTGTGTAGCGTGTCCTGTGGTTTCGTCGGTGACATACTATGAAACTCATCTCGCGATAACTTCTTTTCAACAACAAGGCTATCCAACCCTAAGTCATGTGCGCCCCGAGAATATTTGCATCTGCATTCAGGATTATTTTCAACGGGGTGCATTTGCATCTAAACATACTAAGATACTTAACTTATATTTTTTCTATGCACTTTATTGTCTGAGAGAACATCATTTCTTACAGGGGGATTCCAACTCACCGCCTTTAATCCAGCTTCCCGGGGCGCGTATTCGATTTTTTTTCAATTTAATTGAGTTGTTCCTGAGATTAACGTGTTTAACAAACCAATCAACAACAAATAAAATATTAGTACCTAAATGTGAGTTGATAGGTATAAGTAAGACCAAAGATTAATTAGTAGGTACTGCATAGTATGAGGTGACAAGCATTAAAAAGAAGAACAATAATATGTAATCAGCTTTAACCCCGTCTTCCTTTTGTATGTGGTTAGGTTAAAATTCATTATGCTGCTTTTGCCGGAACTGTTTCCGAGGAATCAAAAAGGAGCTTTTATTGATAAGAACTAACATGAATTACCTCTCAATCTGCTAGAACAGATTATAACATCGTTTTACTTTTACATTTTACGTACTAAATATTTAGTTGGTGTCTGATGCATGAGTCAATATGACATGTTATTTTTAGCTCATTCCTCAAAAAACTAATTTACAGTGTCTGAGCTATGAGGCCGCTTTGATAAATAGTTTGAATATTCCTATGGCAACACTACAACTGACGCGTATTGAAAGACTTATAACCAGGCCATACTTTTTTAAAAAGAATTCAACTGCGTCATTAGTCAGCATGTCAACGTCAATTCAATGTCTTTTTCATGTCATTTCTAACCTTGTAAATTAGTTAGTGTTTAGGTTTTAACCAAGTCAAATGGGCAATAAATTGTGAGATATTAGATTTAGTAAATAATTAGTACGTACGGAACAGAAATGAGCCTATTTAAAAGTAGTTAAAGTAATAAAATATAAGGATATTGTTATAACAAATTGAATTGTTTCAGGGGACTCAATTATATTCTCCGGAATGCAAGGTGAGTAATTGAATTTTATTACGTACAACTAAAACCACTTACGACTATCACTTTGAAACGAGTTTTGACTTGTATCTTTTGTTCCCACTTGTTTACGTTCAAATCTGTATCCTAAAAAGTTTGGTAGATGAGGTGGCGTTTTGAAACTTTTTGTAAACTTTAAATAAACTTTTTGTGTCAATTTCTTTAAATTTAGAATTGCATACACAGTACATATACTCTTTAAACTATAATTTTATTACTTACGAAAGGAAAACATAGCAAAAAGTTTCATCCATTGCAATTAAAATTATGACATGGACCAAGTAGTGTAGTATCAAACACTTAGCTTCACTGTACAATAAATTGATAGACAAATAGTAATAATATACATATTTATGTCTATAAAGTGTAGTATGATATACTTACACGACACATGAGCTCATAGTCTCATTACTGAAGACCGTTTAAAGTGGCAGTCCAGGCTTCATTCATGCAACTGAGAGTAACACTGATAATGTAGCTAAAAATATTATTAATATTTTTATTTACTTTATCTGTAAGGCACTGGATAATATCTCTTACTTCATATACTTTCTAATGGTAGGAGTTTTAAAAATCTTATTATTATTACTAAAAGAACATTATAACTTTGCATCAATAAAATCTATACCTACTAACTTACACACAAAAACAAAAAGTAAAAAAATTGTCCCAAGTACTAAGTCAGTACAAATTAGTAGTTAAGAGTTAATTGTTTACAGACCTATTGACAGGGTATTTATAAGCAGATAACTTTAAATTATGTAAAATATCAGCCTAAATTAGTTGTGCTTTGAGGGATTTAAGCTGTCAAATACAGTTTAATTTTTAAAAGTTTGAAACATATTTTCAAATTACTTGTAATGCTAGATTGCCAGAAATGCAGTCCAGAGAATAAAAAAAAGCGTACAAGAATGCAGTTAAAAGAAAATCAGCCCCTTTGGTGTGGGGTGCAGAAATTACCGGAGGCATATGCTTGTCGGCTTCGTCTCGGGGGCTATTCTTAATGGACTCAGTTTTTCAGAGATCTCTCTGTGATTGACAGATTTATCACCGGTAGTGATTACTAACTTGTCCCAGCATCTCTAAATTTAGACTTCCGAGTCTAAAGGGCCTGGTTGATGAGGGCTACTCTCCGACCTAGCACACTTCAATTAGCCTCAGGGGCTGAGATTAGATGTTTTAATTAAAACTTTCAAAATTGTTTCCATCTGCTAGAAACCACTGGAGACAATCACTATAAAGTTGATAATGTAGTCAAGAAGCTACAGCATGTGTCCCAAAAGTTTTTGTATGGTAAAAACAATAACAAGTCCTCCAAACTCTTCCCGAGACTCTCAAACTTATGAGAAAAAGACGGGAAATGGCATCTGTGCACTTGATTTCGTCAGATGTCTAGGCAGCAATCGAGCAGAACAGGGGTACCAAAATATTTGCCCTACAGCTTGGAAGACTCCGTATGGCGAAATTAAAGACAGCGGGTAGCAAAATCGTGGCCTCTAAATTCGAGATTCTCGAGTAAGTCGAGAGCTTTTACAGAGAACAGTATGCATCATGGACATCTCACTCCTGAGCCATGTTTACAAGTTGTTCTCGAGAGTAGCCACAAATCGCCTCGCCGGATATCTCGACGAGTTTCAGCCAAAGGAGCAAGCCGGGTGTCGAGAAGGCTTTAGTACCGTGGACCACATCCATATTGTTCACAATGACACACCACACAGCCACAGCCATACTGTGTATGGCTTTTGTGAACAACGAAAAAGCCTTTGACTCTGTCGAGAAACCTGGGTAGTCCTGTACGCTCTGCAGCGCTGTGTCGATTGGCGATATATCCAGGTGTTTAGATATTTGTATGACAGCACTACTATGATCAATCCCATCGAACTGCGCAGAGGTGTAAGACAGGACGAAGCTGTAGCGTCGATTGGGAGAGTCCTACGTCCAGTAATAGACTACCATAGGCTACCATAGGCATTTGATTAATGATTTATACACCCATATTTTTAGGTACCTATGTTATTGACCAATATGATGAAGGAGAGTAAATTTTATAGGTGACGATGACATCCCTGGAATCGGTCAATATGACGATTTTCACACAATCGACTGGCAGCGAGATATTGCACGCGATCGCATGCGCCACAGATATATCGTGAAAAAACGGCAAGACTCGTTATGGGATCTCATAAAGGTATGTCATGTATTTATTTATAAAATTGATAAAACACCTTGTTAAAAGTTTATTTACTCATGTAGTTCTAGCTGATCTGCTTAACTTCGTTTTTTTTTTTTTTTTTATACTACTTAGGTGGCAGACAAGCTTACGGCCCACCGGAAGGTTGGTAACCGTAGCCTATAGACGTTTGCAACACCAGAGGTGCTACACACGCGCTGCCGACCCGGGCGCAGGTTGTGACGACCCACAGTTGAAATTTTTCAAGCCGCCCATAAGGCCTTCAACTTGGCTTAATGACTGTCATTTTACTGACAACCGGGACCAACGGCTTATCGTGCCTTCCGAAGCACGGAAACGCTCGTAAATAAATGTCACAAAGTGGTCCACGTGGTGGTCACCCATCCATATCCGGCCATAGTAAATGTTGCTTACTGCAGTGATCGTTTACAGAACACTGAGTCCGCGGGGCCACGAGCGCTTCAAAAATACGTTCGTTTACGTCACATACAGAAGAGAGAGGCAAGCCATTTATTAAAGCTGAGAAGGAGTCATGGTTCAGTGGACACCGCATAGGTCTTAAACCTTTGAGTATTATTGCGCCTTTATATACTGTTGGTATGATACTCGTGATCAATTTGGTATGAAAGAGGTTGCAGTCAATGACACGATAAGAACATTATTTACTTGTGAAGTAAATAAGCTGTCTATTTTATGCTAATCGATATAGTAGTTTTCGATACAAGTGTGGGATATATGTTATTACAACGAGTTACGACAGGTGTTGACCCGAGCCGAAGGCGAGGGTAGACAGTCGGAACGAGTTTAAATAACAGTCCCACACGTTGTATTGAACAACTATTTTTAATACAGTTGCGAAAAATTTAAGCAATTTTATAAAATAACAAAAACACAATAAACCTGAATATCCAAAATGGCGCCAACCGTAAAAGAATAATTATATAGGTACCTTCCTAAGCAGAGACTATGGCAGTGCACTTCATACAGCCAAATTTTTTTATATCTCTAAATTTAATTTGGCCGATACTTATATTAATTTATGCTTACATTTTAATTAAAATTACTTTTAATCTGATATAGAAACAAGTTAGTATCTTTTTTTAGAAATATATGCATGAATTACAGACATTATTTTGACTGTTGGGAAAGAAAACGCACGAGTACGGGAATGGTAAAGAAAAGGCACGAGTGTGTAATAGCCCTCATCCCGAACGCTAAACGTCCCTGTAATATGCCACTTTTTGAGCAACTGTATTAAAAAATTCTTATCACATTCTTATAGGTATTTTGATTTTAATGGATATCATCATTAGAAATGGATATTGGTTCACAAGTTTCAATAAAGGGTTTGGTTTTCTATTTGTCAAAATAGCGACTCACATTAAACCCTAAACTCATATAGATTGATTAGCAATTAAAAAAAGAATGTTTCAATAATATTTGCAATGCAAGCAAAGACTTCAAATAACTTGACACACTTTAAGCTGAGTACACTTTTTAAAACTGTCCTCTTTTTACTGTCATGACGGAGCCATGGTATTGTATGTGACTGGCATGCTGTGGTCAGAGTTTCGATTCCTGGGTAATAACAAATTTAATGTTCAATTTCGTCATGTATCCACAAATGTTTGTTTCGAAGTTTCGGTCATTTCTATGATAATACGACGTTTGATGGCACGGCGCAAAGACATTTAAAAAATCACGAGTATGACTCTATGGGAAACAATACCCATTTCAGATACCTAACTATCTATTTAGACTTCTAGTAGGCGGAATTCCACAGTTAATATTGTGACAAAATAATCACGTGTGGCTCAGCGTTTTCCTTGTGCGACCAGCTGATTTATGAATTACATTTACCTGTTACGATACCTGCCAAAGTATAATAGCAGGTAAAGAATATAAGACGTCGCGCGTCATCCTTCTGCAATATTTATAGGTACTGGCAGTAAATAATAATACTCAGTCACAGACATAACGCCTCTTCAATAAGGTACCCGTGATGTCTGAAACGTGGGCGGCTCTTATTACTGAGAATAAAATTGTGCCGTCAGTACAAAAGAAAGTTTAAAAATAAAAATTCCTACGCTTTATAAGTAAATTATTCACAGCGTCTTAGGATATCGTTGCGTAGATCTTATCATTGATATTTAATTACTAGGCTGTAATAACTAAATGTGTTACTTTGGAAAGACTTCTTATTGTTATATTTTTACCCGAACTGCCGAAGAAAGGAGGGTAATATTTTTCGTGACTATGTATGTATGTATGTCACGTCCTACAGCCTGAACGGCTTAACGGATTTTGACATGCGAGGTGTCATTTGATTAGTTGTGATTGTGTAAGTGACACCAGGTACATTAAAATTTTAAAAAAATCATAATGGCAGGCTTTTGGCGCTAAAATGAAATCGTTGTTTGTATTAACGAAACTGAAAGCCATAGAAGAATTCTACTGAGTACATATTAAATATATATGTTTATTTTAGTCATTTATTTTTATCTTTTAAAATGACACTGAGCCCAACCTGCAAAGCAACTCTGACTCCAAGCAGCGGCTTTTAAGTTACATAGACAAATCTCTTAGAGCATCCCAATGTGCCAATAGTGCCATAAATATCACCACACCACGTGCCACTCGTGAAGGACGTGTCTCGCACTTTCCCCTTCACTGATACTGTTCGAAGGTTCTCAATGAGGCGCCGACAAAACGTATATCGGATGACACGACGACGACATTCCATCCTTATCTGGTGGATTTTATAATGTGGTTGGTTTTTTGAGAGCTGGCGTTGAAATCATGTTATGTTAGTAGGTAAACCCTTTCATAGAATCCTTCATGCTAATCGGTTTGATCGAGTTTGAAGCGTCAGGGCGCCAATTCTCGACCACACGACGTGAATGCGTGGACGCAAATTTACGGGTGAAACGTCGCCCGTCTCATGTTTCGCCGTTCCTAAATATGAGACAGGCGACGCGTCACCTGCCGATTTCCGTCCACGCATTCATGTCGTGTGAAGCGAGAATTGGTGCCCAGGTCTTTTCTCCCGGAAAATTCATCAAATAACTAACTTGTGGTTTAGTGATATGTATTAAAATTAATGTACTTTTTATTCAGGGTGCACACGACGCGTGGTCGGGATGGGTATGCGTGCTACTTGTGGGTGTGTGCACTGGCATGGTGGCCGGCGTCATCGACATCGGCGCGTCCTGGATGACGGACCTCAAGTTTGGCATCTGTCCACAAGCCTTCTGGCTCAACAGGGAACAGTGTTGCTGGTCAGACACTGATACCACATTCAACACTGGAAACTGTTCACAGGTATGTCTTCTTTACTTTTCATTGGACTAATACAGTGATTAAACTCTAGTGTGCCCTGACCGGTATGATTTTTTTCTCCAATTGATATTACTTTCTTCGTCATTGTGATTTAGGACTGTGAATGGTTAATCCTATCGACTTGTTAATGTAACTTTGTGCCATCTGTTTATTAGCCAGCATTACATAATGCCTCAGAGTTGATATTGCTTATTCAGACCAATAAAAGTTGCGGACGCCACGTCTTACTTAATAATGTTGTTCTAGTGGTTAACATGGCCGCAAGTGTTGGGAGGCAAGCGTGAGGGCCCCGGAGCCTACATCCTCAGCTATCTTTTCTACATAGTGTGGGCTCTCGTGTTTGCGGCGCTATCGGCTTCCTTGGTACGG
The DNA here is from genome assembly GCA_933228765.1 of Miltochrista miniata. Taxonomy (NCBI): domain Eukaryota; kingdom Metazoa; phylum Arthropoda; class Insecta; order Lepidoptera; family Erebidae; genus Miltochrista; species Miltochrista miniata. The sequence continues at coordinate 17,177,353 of OW121747.1, read as the reverse complement.
ATGTTCGCACCATATGCCTGCGGTTCAGGTGAATATATCTCGAAGAATATTTGTATGTAATGTAATATCTGTACTGAGATAATTGTTTGAGGAAGTTCTATACAAGTTATACACAGCTAAGCTCTATATATCACGTAACTGAAACGGTGATCTTGGTACCAGTCTCCATGCATAAGATATATGGTATATAAATGGTGATTTTAAAATACAATGGCGACAATCCTGTTTTTTCCTATTTATCGCGACCTACCACTAATAGCTTTGACGCGCGCCCACTAGTCGTCTACGTCTCTCGGTCACCTAGCTAGTAGAACTACACCTACAAGCTATAAAATTGTAGGACTTATGTACATTAACCACCGGGACTTCTAGGACCCATGAAATCAGTAGTATTGGAGTTGTGAAAAATTTTTCCTACTGTTTTATTGGTCGACATTCTGACGTTAAAGTAAATATTGAAGTAATTTAAACTAGATTTTTTACAATACCTAACACTAGATATCGAGATACTAACATTGGTCGTGTCATATCTTAACGACCTCGCTCACTAACTATTCGCTCGAATTGTGCCGATACGTATTGTATAAAATTTCAGCGCCGTGAAGGTCGCGCGTCGCTATTCGTGTGAATTAAACAGGGTTTGAATTGTAAACATAATACAATGCTATTATAAAACGATTAAAATGTTTTATAAAAGCGACCATTCCTACGTACTTATATATATTTCGATTGCTCATGGTATTATCCACTTTCCGACATAAGGAGTAATATGTTAACGTCCTTAAAATTTGGAAATAGTAGTGGTGAGCTCTCTAGTGGTGATACACTAACCGTTTTGATGTGATCAGGCGCAAGTTTGTGGCTACCTGCTGTTGAAATTTCAAACCTCAAACTTGGCTTCACGACTGCCGTGTTACCGGCAATCGGAACCAACAGCGTGCTTAACGTGCTCTCCGAAGCAGCACGGGAACGATCGCAGATGGAAATGCCACAAAGTGGTTACCCATCTGAGGAATAGCTATAACGTATAAGTGAGTCATCGAGTTTAAGGAGCTAAGAGCGTTTCAAAAACAAATACAATTGCTCAATTCTACTTTAGACGTTGACACGATTATTTCTGAACACGCTTCGTTAAACATACATCGCGATAATTTTGATGAGTTTGCAACTCAGTGGTCTCGTTGCTGTATGTGCAGTAACAGCTGATATTATGTAATATTTACTGTGTAATGAATACAATTTCTTCTTTACTGATGCCACAGAATATCAAATCGGTCACTTCACTGCTAGAAGTAGACCTCTTGCCAATCATTATAATACTGGCCAGAATCGTCGGTAAATAGTTTTGTCTCGTATTTTCCTTCTCTTACCTTTGACCTTATTAGTCAGCAGGTGCACTACGTCCCCCCTCCGCCGAAAATCTCAGTGAGTCCTCAAGGCTCTTAACGTCAATACTGTATACTATTGTCAGTTAGGTGGTTTAGTTGATTTCCATTTGTGACATAAAGGATGCTAAATACGAGTTTGCGTTTTAGGTATACCCGAGATCAAGACAATATTGAGCGGGTTCATCATCAGAGGCTACCTGGGCAAGTGGACGCTTATCATCAAGGTGGTCGGCCTCATCTTGTCCGTGTCGTCCGGCCTCTCCTTGGGCAAAGAAGGCCCTATGGTGCACATTGCCAGTTGTCTTGGTAAGTAATGTATATTTCTATTAATGACTGGTGCCTATTTTGTATAATAATTGAAAACGGTGTCGGTGTTTATTCAATCAATCAATCTGTATTCCGTTGTTGACAAGTACATTAGAGCATCTATTACAGGCAATATACTATCGTACCTGTTTCCCAAATACGGGCGGAACGAGGCTAAGAAGCGAGAGATCCTGTCGGCGGCCGCCGCTGCCGGAGTGTCAGTCGCTTTTGGTGCTCCCATCGGTGGAGTACTCTTCAGTTTAGAGGAGGTATGTTTATTTTTATATTTGCACAACTTAAGACTGGGGCAACACCCGAACCAACCGCCAAAGACGTTGAATAGCGCCCATAGGCGAGGCCGATATAGTCAAATTTTACCGGGAATCCTGAGATCGTGGAGATTGAATTTGACCTCAAGATCGTAGTGGAACTTCTTACCCCTAACTTACTTGAGTTATTCTACGTCTCCCTCAACGCTGAGAAAAATATTTACATCCAATCCGCAAATATTTGAGTCTTAGTAGTTAGTGCGAAACGGAAGTTCTAAATATGTGACGGACGAAGCCATAAGATACAGCTAGTTATTAACATATACATAAATGTGTACAGGTATCGTACTACTTCCCGCTCAAGACATTATGGCGTTCGTTCTTCTGCGCATTGATCGCCGCTTTCATCCTACGCTCCATTAACCCCTTCGGCAACGAACACTCCGTGCTATTCTTCGTCGAGTACAACAAGCCGTGGATATTCTTCGAACTGATCCCCTTCGTCGGCCTCGGAATTATTGGGGTGAGTCATTCTTACAGCTTGTTATAATGCCACACTTGAACACGCCTATAGCCACATTTCAATTCGCCTATAGCCACATTTCAACACGCCTATAGTCAAATTTCAACACGCCCATACTTAGTCACACTTCTACCTGCCTATAGTCATATTTCCACACGCCTATAGTCACACTTCTACCCGCCTATAGCCACACTTCAATACACCTATAGCCACACTTGTACACTCTTATAGCCATACTTGTACACACTTATAGCCATACTTCAACATGCCTATAGCCACACTTCAAAATACCTATAGCCATACTTCTAGACGCTTATTGCCACACGGCGTATTGTTTGCCTCTGCTAACCTTGGTGGTCAAGGCGTATATGTGATAATGTACTGCTCGTTCGCTCTAAGTTTGCCGCTCGGCTCCATACTAACGCCCTTAGCACACCTCCGCCGCGAAACCATGATAGCGAAACCGCAGTAATTCCGCCAAGTTCTGTCACATGTAGGAGGAGCGGAACACTAGTGGAACCGCCTGTTCTAATGCTTAGATTTAACTATCTTCTATCTCTTTCACCGCACGGTTTCGCCAATCTGCTCCTACGCCAGTCAAACCTCCGCGCTTCGGCCGCCTTGTTATTGCGGTGCCGCGTTGTCTACGCGCCGGTTTGTCAAAATTGACAGAAATACAGAGCGGAACGGCGAAACTAATATGTTTTCAGTCAATGGACGTGAAGTTCACCGAAAAACTACTTCAAGCCATCGGAAATAGACCCTTTATGTATTTATTAAGTCATCCAGATAATAAAAATAATATGATAAAATTGCAATAGCGCCACTTCGACTAACTCGTGTCAGGTTCCGTTGCCCAGTTCCGCTGTACAATCCACACTTGATCACAGCGGAATTCATTTAGCGGTTCCGCTGTTCTGGTTTCGCGGCGGAGATGTGCCTAGGGCGTAAAAAGTCGAATTTTTAATTAGACGAAGTAAATTGACAGCAACTAATGTCACTTCTTCATAATTATAATGTTGCATTTTCTATGACGAAGTGACATTAGCTACTGTCAATTTACTTCGTCTAATTAAAAATTCGGGTATACGCCTCTACGCCAGCGGCAAACTTTGAGCGAACGGGTAGTACGTATTCCATGTGCCACAAGAAACTACAATATTCCTGTACTTTCAGGGCTGCATCGCAACGATTTTCATCAAAGCCAACATTTACTGGTGCCGCTACCGCAAGTACTCTAAACTGGGCCAGTACCCGGTGACCGAAGTCTTGGTAGTTACCCTGGTGACCGCCATCATTGCTTACCCCAACCCGTACACCCGTATGAACACGAGCGAGCTGATCTATCTACTGTTCAACCAGTGTGGCATCTCCAACGCTGACCCTCTGTGGTAAGTCTTACCAACTAATATTATAATGAAATTCTCTTTCTCTCTCGTTATTTTCTTTCTACTTACCTATCTATTCTATTCTGTGATGTATGTGTGTAATGTTTTCTTTAGGTGCGCTGTTCCTGACTTATTATTTATTAGATGATGCCCACAGCTACGCCAGTATGATGTTGGTACCCGTTACCGCTTCCCGTGGAAACATATTCCCGGGATGAAAAGAAGCCTATGTGTTATTCCAGTCTTTAATCTATCCCGGTACCAAATTTCAGCCTGATCCGTTCAGCCGTTAGAGCGTGATAAAGTAACAAATATCCAAACATCTTCACAAACTTTCACATTTATAATATTAGTAGAATGTCTTATCCAAAGGTTGCCTGAAAGAAATCGCCTTAAGAGATTAAAGTCTCCCATTGTACATTTGATTATTTGTTATGCATTGTGGTTCAATTTATTCCTATTATGTGCTATTAGGTTATTTCTTTTGTACCAATTTAGATTTACAGTAAAGGATTATCTATATATCTCTTCCTTTTAGTTTTCGGCTATAGTGAGTTACTAGCTATTGGGAGCTCCGTCGAAATGCTCTGAGGTGACGGACGTAACCTAGGTTAAAGCGCATGTACGGGCACAAGTGTTTAAAGTTGACTGCCACTATAACTCCGGAACTAACGAAGTTATCTAAGCCGCTATAGTTTCCAAAGTTCTTCACATGAACTATCATAATTTTTAGGGTTCCGTACCCAAAAGGTCTAAACGGGACCAAATTTATGAGACTTCGCTGTCCGTCTGTCTGACTGTCTTTCTGTATGTGTGTTTGTCTGTCCGGCACGAGGCTGTATATCAGGAACCGTGATAGCTAGAGAGCTGATTTTTTTACAGATTATTACTTTTCATTGCCGCTATAACTAAAATCAGAAAAATAATAATATTTAAGTAGGCTCCTTTGTTGGTAGGGAACCCTACGCGCGCGAGTCTGACTCGCTCTTGACTAAATAATTATTTTTTCTGAATTTTCGAGCCAGCCGTTTAACTTTTATATTTAAGAGAAGTCATACTTGAGTCAAAGTAATCGTCTTAGAAACCTCTCAATGTTTTAATAGACCTTTCTAATAATTCCTCACACTATGAGACAGACGCGATAAAAAAAATCCTCATTTTACGTGTAGAGAAAAGTTTTATTCGCGATTTTATTTAGCACTCCGTGTACGTAATTAAAACATATCTATGCAATCTTTTTGTTTGGACGGTATTCCGAGGACGGACAGACGTACATTCGTACAGCTTTTAAGGGTTTCGTCATGTGCGTACATGACAAAACCCTTAAGAGCAGTACAGAATGTACGATTTACACGGTAATAGTTTCCAACAACGTTGGAAATAAAAAGACAAATTCTGTAGATGCTGATACGAAAAACTTAATTTACGATCAGGTGTGGTAAATACGAGATGAGTTTCTATACATATAATAAAATAATAGAAAAGTCAAAACTACATTGGAAATATTAAAAAAAAATACCGCTGGGTGTTCAACATAAGATACCGCAGTCGAAAATATAGTTAGAATTTTTATTGTCTGTTTATCTGTTTGGTTTGCTTTGTCCGGAAGGATCTCAAAAAGTACTAAATAGATTTGATTCAAATTTAGCACAAATATTAACTAGAGGTAGGGTCAAATTTAGGCAAATAAATAATTATTCTATTCTATCTAAAATAAATAGTGTGTATAGGTATAGTGGAATTCAACAGACCTAAATAATATAGTAAACAAAGAAATTGGATCTCGACTACTCCATAATTACTTACATTTAATTATCAATCCTGATCATAGACGTTTCAAGGAACTCTAGTTAGATTTATGCGGACATTTCGACACTAATAAACCTTTAGATTATAGAATAATTTCATGAAAAATACTCGGATGGTAAAAATTTAAGACTGTCATTTTTGCTTGTCATTAAATTATTTTTTCTCAGACTTGTTTGTCTTTGCCATAGTGTTGTAAAACTGTTGTACTGGCCAATTGATTTTAAAAGGAGGTCATTGTTTTATCAATCTGTCAGTTCGAAAAAATGTACTTACTTTAATAATACAACTTATTGACCCAGAGAGCGAAGAGTGCTAGTCCACAGAGTATATTGAATATATGGAGATGCGAGTCTTTGCCCCTTTTCACAAGTACCGGTTGCCGGGTGCCGGGTAGGGTGGGTGTATGGCCGTGTACTATAGCTTTCACACGTACCGGCGTGATTTGCCCGGCAACCGCTTGCATTCACCGCCGGTTACCCGGCACCGGCTACCCGGCAACCGGTAAGTGTAAAAAGGCACTTTGAGTTTGGGTCTTCGATTCCACAGTATAGACGATTTTGCTTTCGTCCGTATGGGTGTGTACATGTCAGTTTCGGTCTAGAAGACGCATTTGTTAACCAATTTTCTCCAAACTTGGCACAAATGTTCTTTTATTTAAAATCATTGATCTACGAAAAGATAAAAATACAACTTTTGTCGAAAGTTTTTTTAATAGGGCGGAAAATAAGGGAGAAAAAGGTCCCCGTTATATATGATGGGATCATAAGGGATATAATTCCTGACAGGTTGTTTTTTCCTGGGCGCTCGCGAGGCCTACTCTTCGCAGAAGTACTTTTAAAAAATTGGGACTAAATAAGTATTTGTGCGACCCAGAAATAGTCAGAAGGATCCGGTTAGGCTTAGTACCGTGTGGAGGAGTAAATTTAAAGAGGCTAACGTTCATCAGCGAGCTGCCAAAAAGATAATGTAATGTTTCGAACGCCATAAACATTTAAATATGAATAAAAAGAAAAAAAAATATTCTTTAGGGTAGACTGGGTACGGTTGACGGTGGATGGTTAAAATATTCAGTCCTAAAGTAATATATTATTGTAAATAAATGATTATATGTACTATAAAATTTTCTAAAAGTTTCTTTTTTTTAAAGATCCTTTAATTAAATTAATATAAAAAAATTATTGCACATAATATATATTGATATACCGAATTTCATGATTTAATGAATTTGGCGATTGATATACCGAAGTAAATGAATGTACGGTGAACTAGATATAACTCAATGATTATTTACATACATAGAATCAGTATAGTTACAACACTATGATCATAGACAACTTCTGTCAACACATGACATGTTTACATGATTGCTGAGCTGTCCAGGAAAAGACTATACATGTTCTTTAATTTGTAAAAACACCTTTATGGTATTAATTGTCACACACAATAGGGATACGTTGGGGGGATCACTAAAAGTTCAACCTTGAGATTTGTAGGTTATTCCGTCCGCTGCGTAATCAGCCATCTTGATTTTAATTTATGTAAACTGACTGTCTCTTTTATTTTTAATTTTACAGCAAAAGTCATAACTACAGAAGATTTTTAGAAGTAGGCAATTAAAATAATAATAGAAAAAAATTAAGATTAAAATTGGTACATATCAAAATGGGTAATTTGTAGCAAAGTAAATTTTCACCAAACCAAATTGCCATACATTATTTTTGAAATTTTTAGGGTTCCGTACCCAGAGGTGTAAAAACGTGTTCCCCAATTCATGAGACTTCGCTGTTCGTCTGTTTCTCAGAAACCGCGATAGCCTGGGAGCTGAACTTTTCACAGATTATGTATTTCTGTTGCTAACAACAAATACTAAAATCATAAAAAAATTAAAGCAGGGATCCCAATCAACGAACGTAATTTTTTTCACACATACAGGCAACTTAGCTAATTTTGACTGTCATTGATCTCCCCCATGAATCCCTAAGAAAAATTGTTATTACTCACATCATTACATCCATAAAAAAATATTACATTTTCATTTATGCCAGAACCAACGGCTAGATTAGTTATATATCTACCTATCTCAGTTTAACATTACAATAATTGTAAATTGAATTTCTATGTGGCCATCCAATCACATTTATCCCAACATCATAATTTCAAAATGAAGGGTTATGTTATAAGTAAAGGTTGTTATATAGCATCAGCTAGTACTTATATAATTCTAAACACATACATATTATACATAGAAAACACCCAAACTCCGAAACAAACATTTTTGGATCACACAAATCACTACCGCCTACGCCACAGAGGCAGTCATTTTCATTTACATGAATTGCTTAAATATCAATATTTATAAATCAACTCAGTACGTGATGATTGCTCAAAGATGAATATTAAAATTAAAGTTATAAATTTGCATAGCGCAAATCTAATGGGAACTGAATTATTGATGCTTTGTTCCGCGGGACAACTGGGAAAAAAAGTCTCACTAGTTCCGTCACGGAACTACTTCAACGGAACAACTGGGAATAATCGAAAGCATCGGTGTCACGCAGCAAATGATATTTTGCTTACACGTCAAGTCAATCTGTCTAACTGTTTCGAAAATGTGTTTGTCTAGTTCAATAAGTACTTCAGTTACGCACGAGATGGCACTATTATAGCTTGTCAAATTCGTGCGCGCCCTCCCATGGTTCGCGGGCGAACGGGGGGAGGCGTCAGCGGTGGTGAGGAACTTGTGTGCGGGGCGGGGTAACTTGACGGCTACGTCATCGCTACAGTCAGTTTGAGGTGCTTTAATTTAGCAAAATGTATTTTACTATTAACCAACAACAACAATGTATGTATCAAAACCCGATCAGGATTGAATCTTTCTTAGACTATAACTTTCGATAGCATTATAGTATGACAGAGTTGACAGCTAATTCGATGTGGTTAGCGAATCTTTCAATAGGTAATGTCGCCTAGCAGTGATATGTGATAAAACATTAACCCTAAAAGTGTACTTGTAAAATTATACAAAACGGTATAACGGCTGACGCCTATCGGCGTAAAAAAAGTTGAGTTAATTATTTTCCGATGAATGTGAGTTTGATCGAATTATCAGGGAATTTTATGTAAAATTATACAAAACGGTATAAGGGCGTAAAAAAATTTAGTAAATAGTTTTCCGATGAATGTGAATTAGATCCTATTATCAGGGAATTTTAAATTGTATTATGTGGTTTCACCCGCCTACGCAGTTTGCGTTGGAATGAGAATAAAGAAATGAAATATAGCCCATTTCCTCACTAATATTATCGTTTGATTGAAAAATATTGATATTTAGACTTTGGACATGTCATATAATGTAATGTAGTGTGTACTTTGAAATAACTGTTAAATATTTTTAATAGTGATAGCCATTGTTATTGTCAAATAATTAAATGACATTATTTTTAGCCATTCTGGCTGAAATATGGTGGAACTTGAACTAATTATTATTAACATCATTGTATGTACCTATATTGGGTGTAACAAAATTACCTATCCAAATTTCGTCACGTGACTTGGCATCAGTCAAGAAACATTACAAAAATAAAGAAAAAAATTCACATGAATACTTTAACCGTAAAGCCGTTTTAAAGGTCCTATTTTATCCTATTTTCACCCTTTGTATCGCTACTGAGCAGCAGTAGAAAGCGACAACGACAGCCAGACGGGTGCTCTGTGTTTGTTTTGCCACGGCGACCATGTTACCTCTAATAGCCGCGGTAAAAAATGAATTCTTAATGTGCGACAAAAAAATTTTAAAAAAAATGAAAAAAGTTACCCCCCTTTTTATTAAATATTTGTATTTGATTTCCGATGCCAAGTCATCTTATGAAATTTGGAGAGGTAATTTTGTTACACCCAGTATATCGCGAAAAAAATATAAATTGAAATTGAACAAAAAGTAGGTATATTTTTAAAGGAAAATAAAAGGAAACAGGTCCATTAGTTTTGAAAGTATTCGTTGGATACAAAAATACAGTATTACCTGTTTATTATATTATTATGAATTATTCAAGCTCTAATGATAATATCAATGACGCCTATAGGCGTCATCTGCATCGGATTGAAATTTTATTTATGTCGATGGGCGTTCACAGCAACGAATGGGTTAAATCTTACATTTCGATTTGTAAAACTGAGAAAGGCGCCATCTACTATTGTGTTACCAGAATCTACAGATAAATTCGTATTGTAACTCGTGTTGTCTGTGAGCAACCACGTCTCCCGACCTCCCGCGCGCACCATGGGAGGGGCGCGCACGAATTTGCCAAGCAAAAAAAAGCTAAAATTTGTAAAGCTAACTTTTTTTCGTAATTTTGCTATAGCATCAATACTAATATTATAAAGAGGAAAGATTTGATTGTTTGTTTGCATCGAATGGGCTCCGAAACTACTGAACCGATTTGAAAAATTCTTTCACTGTTGGGAAGCTACACTATCCTCGGGTAACATAGGCTAAATTTAATTCCACAGGAACGGGAGGTACGCGGATGAAACCGCGTGACGTCCTCTAGTCACTAATATATTACTTTAGCCCCATTATCACAAATACCCCACCGGACTATGCGTTAAAGATTACTGCGTTAGAATCTTACGCTATGGCTGGTTCTAAGATGAGTGCTTTGTGCCATTTCCAATTACAACAGAAACAACGTCAAGACGTCGGCCCCGGCTGCCCGGCTGCCAGTATAAACATGGCAGTCGTTGAGAGAGGTACTCAACTCACTACCTTTACTGTTGACAAAATACAAACGGCGGGCGTGACTATAATTTATATTTATCTACAAAAGTTTCACAATTGACTTTGTAGTAGCAGTAATGGAGAGTTTCATAAAATATAAAAATGACATGGCAACTAAGTACCAAAACAAAAAATTGTCTATTACTTTATATTTGTTACAAAGTTAAACATTGCCAGAGTTTTATAAGGTAAAAAGTGACAAAAGTTTTTTGAATATCATTTTGTAATACCTATAATACCCTAAGATTGTGTAAAAATCGTGCGACAGCTCTGCTACATACGCGCTCATCAGAATTATGCGCTCTACCGATTGTGCAGCAACTTACAACCTAATACTCGTTAGACAACACAGCTTACTTGTATCCTAATGTACAAGTACGTTAATATTCTTGGTAATGTATAGTTTCCTTAATATCACACTTGGACCTAAAACATATGGACGTATTCTCGCAAAGAAGAAGCAAATATAATGATAATTATTTACACGTTTGCAATGTATGAATAAAACATACATAGGTACGTATTGTCACTATAAAGATGTGAAGCATGTTACTGTATCACACTGTCTAATTTTTTCCCAATTATTTGTGTATTATGATTAAATACACAACCGTTGTGTATCTAAAGATTAGTCCTTATAATTGGAAAACTATATGGTACCCACAATTGCTATTATACATATTGATGGGCTACCAGATGGCAGCATTAATTCATGATAGGACTAGGCTAAGGTCTATATTTTAGGTTCGTTATGTGTAAATCGTAATGATATGGTATATCAATATCATTCGTTTAAGTTTTTCTTCTTAATATTATTTAAAACCACAAATAAAGAGAAATAATTAGACTATGTAAGGTTAAACACCACCATTTTGAATTGTTTACACAAAAAGCTAATTCGGCATGTCACGTTAAAGCGGCAGTAGCATTAAATCAATTTATTTAATAAATAAACCTTATAACATCGAAAAAACTTACTGGGTAATAGAACGGCCAAAGCCAGCAGAACATTTTGAAAACTGTTTATTACAAACGTTAAGAACAAATTTGTAATACTGTTTTCGGATTAGTTCACAAAAATCACTACTTATTATCAATACACTACATAAATATCACTAAAATCCAGAATTCCATTGATTTAAGCATACAATGCTATTACTATGTTCACAGTTCTATTGATTTACATACAATGTTCAGTTTTCGACAGTATTAGTCCTGTTTTCAGTCTATGAGAAAATCAAAGAAAACTGACAAGACATCAAACCGCACAGCACTTTGTTATCACACAAAATGGTATCAATAAATCGCGATCGTTTGTCTATGACAGCATCTGCCTATTGATCGCATCTTTAACTTTTTAACGTTCCATTATAGGCTTTTGAGCAAAACCCTGATACTCAATTAAGAAATATAAAAAGGTCGATTTGCTATTGAATGAATATAAGTGCCCTTAATTTAAAGTAAATAGAATTTTAATTCTTGTAAATTTTATAGTTACGAAATTTATGAATAAGTGAAATGCGTCCCGATTATAAACTTCAAATTTTGATTGGAAAGACTTATCGTTACAAATATTGGCACTTATTTCAGTATATTGATATCCGTGCGTGATGTTTTTTTTGTTACACGCGTAGCTCCCAAACGGGTTGTCCGCTCCGGGAACTTGATACAGTATGGTCTTTAGGTTTTAACAAATGTAAAAAAACTGGCCAAGTGCGAGTCGGACTCCCGCACGGAGGGTTCCGTACCAAACAACAACAAAAAGTCGTATTTGTTGCATGGGAGCCCCCCTTTTTTCTTTTTATTTAACAAGAGGGAAAATCCTTAATGGTTGATATGCCGGACTCCTACAGACTAAAAAACCCCACGTAACGGCCAACAGCCTACGGTTGGGAGCCCCGGGTAAGCTCTCGAAAGGATGTCCCACTAAAGGTCCATTTTGTTTTAATTATTATTTTTTTATGAAAATACGCTGCTCGATAATGTGTGAGTATTTCAAGCGTCTACTGGTTGCCCTAATTACCTACCTATTAACACAGAGCAACGCGCGCCTTAGACAGTTCGCATTGCTCTATAGCTGTGTCTATAGTGTTATACAACGCGCGTCTTTAGACAGTTCGCGTTGCTCTCTATAGTGTTATACAACGCGCGTCTTTAGACAGTTCGCGTTGCTCTATAGTGTTAACTATCCTTGTATAGATCCTCTACGGTAGGTACAGTATATATTTCAAAAAGAGTTTGTGAACTCTATGTTTAATTTCTTTTTCAGAATATTGATGACATTTAAATGATGACATTATAAACACGATATCTACGTCTACAACATAAATTGTGTGTTTGTACGTAAATTGTTTATACTGGAGAAAAATCTAAAATATGGACTATTTGTTTACTATTTCCTATGAAATAGCTATTTTTGAAATATTACGTCTACCTAGAGTAATCTGCTGAAAGCGTTGTTCACTTTTTAAAGAAAAAATATTTACGATGAAAGTCGAAAAATAAGTTAGTATGTGACCCGTATAATGTTCAATCATGGCGACACGAAATTAATTTCATTGAGCAACATTTGATTGTGCTATACCTCCTAAAGTATTCATTTAATTTGCACGGTGTAAAGGGAATGAATGATCTTGATGAAATGTTTAAATTAACTAACGTATTTAAATTGAGAAGGATACCTTATTACCGAATATATAAGACAAAATCGCAAAAAACCCGTTTGTTGTATGGAAGCCCCCCTTAAATATTATTATGTTTTTGTTTTTAGTATTTGTTGTTATAGCAGCAACAAAAACACATAATCTGGAAATATTTCAACTCTCTAGCTCTCACCGTTCATGAGATACAGCCTCCTGACGGACAGACAGACAGACAGACAGACAGACAGACGGACAGCGAAGTCTCATGAATAGGGTCCCGTTCTTTACCCTTTGGGTACGGAACCCTAAAAAAGACAAGGCAAGGAAAAATAAGTCTTAATAAGTACTTCCAGTTCCCATTGGTCAAAACTGGGTTAGTTCCGTAGTTATTACAGGCGTAGCTCCTTAATGTTCATTTCGCAAATTTATTGGTGCATCAGCACTTCCGATTTGCCATAGATCAACCGGAAAGTTACAGGGAGCCATTCACACGATGTGCTTATAAATTAATCAATGCTCAGCTTTCTATATCTTATCTTGTCATACGTAGCAACAACGTCTGAGAAGTTTCAGATCCTGGCTATCTTCATGCCGATCATTAATTTTTAAACGCCAACTTAATATCAGTAAAGGCGCGGGTACATTTAAAATCGTACGTACGTTATGTATTTAAGCCCAAAATATGCTTTCTTGTCTTAGACCATATAACACGGGACTAGCCTTTGCGAACCACCGCATACAAAAATATTCTGCCAGTTTTCATACAAGTATAGGGGGAAACACAAAGACATATAAAATTTCATTGCATTTAAAAATGTATTAATCGACAAACGCGTAATGGCTGTTGTGTGTTAATTGTTATTGTACAGTCAACTACAATGTTATGTACTAGTTTAATCATATAAAATGATGTACTGATGTACAGGCTTTTCATAAAGCCAAAAGACCAAATGGTCATGTGCAATGGCAGAAAACAATGCTTAAGTAAGGCGCATCCTGTGGTTAGATGATCTAAGTTTCTTGTTAATCGTAAGAGCCCAAAATTGTAGTCAAATCCAAGGAATGTTTATGGCACTTGAAACTTCAAGAATATAAAACAAGCAGGTAGTACCACCACTTCACAACGTTTTTAGAGCTGTTTTTACAAATGTATGTTGTGATTTTTCTAAAACCATTCAGTTTTAAGTAGTAATAAGTTAATTTTTGTGATGTCAACACCGCCTCATAGTAGAATGATTAGCCTGTACTTATAACATTTATTGATTATTCGAAAATAGTGGGTAGTTGATTTGACATAAATGTTCAGTCTGTGGGAGTTGGTGAGAGGCGATAAAAAGTGAATATTCTGGAAAAAGAACACATTCTGTTGTCTGATCAAGTTCCGTAAAGTGCTAATTAGTAAAAGTAGAATATTAATATGTAGTTTAAGTGGAAGTATACAGTAATTAAAAGTGTAAAGTACGATCATTGAGTTATCAATTTATAACACTAGTAGTGGAAATATCCATTGTACGAAGAGCAAAGAAAATAAAAGTATAAAGGATAATCATTGGAGTATCATTATCTCATCATGTAGTTGTAATAAAATCCCCCTTCTTTCCCCCATGGTAATAACGATCCCGGGCTCGTTTTCTTAGGTGAGCGAATGTGAGACATGACACACATCGCTATGTGACATATTGCGACCCATACAATATCGAGTCTCGTTTTAGGACGACATCGGAGGCCACAATAAACAAGGACTTAATATTTTGTCGTTCACATAGGACCACGACTTACCGTTAACACAAGTGAAAATTATGATACATTTTGTTCGCAGTGACTACAACCGCAACTTCACAGATGTAAATTCCGCCATTGAGAAAGCAGCGGCCGGTCCTGGGGTATATCAAGCTATCTGGCTGCTAGTCTTGGCGCTTATTCTGAAGCTCGTGATGACCATCTTCACGTTCGGTATCAAGGTGCCTTGCGGACTGTTCATTCCTAGTCTGGCACTAGGCGCTATAGCTGGCAGGATCGTTGGCATTGGTACGTTGTTATATGATTTATGAAATACTAAATTGACGAACGATAAAGCATGTGTTTGGTCAAGGATTTTTTGTCAACCCACTACGTTGTACTTTAGTGTAAAAAGTGATATTCATTAACTTTTCTAGCATATTATACGTAAAGTATTGTAGTCGAGCCTGTGATTACATATAAGGTGTATTAAATATCTACTAGAACAATAACAAATATACCCCATACGACCCCAAAAGTGCGGACTTCCGGGGTCGAGGCCTTGACCTATTTAGCTACATATTAATAGGTATATCTTTGAGATCCTTGAATGGTTAAGTTCAACAATGTTTTGTTTGCAAGCTAAAACAAAGCGTTTTTGTTGGATGAATGTAGATAAAATATGACATTTATTATGGTCGTAGGCGCAATTTATATTCATAAATTCGTGACTATCTTGATATTGTTTTGTGCTGAAACTTGAATTGGTTTTTATGAAACGAAACATTTTATGACACAAGATAGTATGGAAATTTTATTTCTAGGTATTATGTTTGAACACTAGCTTTATTTTATTTGTATATTTAAATTTTAGACATTGTTTAAATTTTATACCCTTACGACGATTGTTATTATTTTACTAATGCTTCTATAGGCTTCATATTTTTAACTTGCTTTGTATGTATGTATGTAAGGTACAAATTTTGCAAGTAAGATTTGACCCACTTCTCATGCTACGATTGACCTGAAATTTGAAAAAGAAAATACAATATGATGGTATCTTGGACCTGGTCTGAAGATGGAATCTGAAGGTCACCATACTAATTCCTCAATGAAACAAGATAAACCCTTTTGGGCTCTTTAGATAGGTCTTGATGCGCACATGGCAAAAACATCATAGTCTGATGATGACGATGATGATGATAACGGTGATGATGATTATCATGATGATGATGATGATGATAATGGTGATGACGATGATAATGATGATGATGATGATGATCATCATCATCATCATCACCATTATCATCATCATCATCAAATTCATGACTACCTACTACCTTCATGACGACCTGGCACGGGAATCCTGGTCTACAATCCTTAAAAACCCCCGATCTTGAGACTTTTTTAACTTGTGAGAATGATGCGAAAGCTCTATAAATTCTTTTTGTCCATAATTTAGGTGTGTACCATGTTAAACCACGTTTTGTAATAAGGTCAATAGTGTTTGGGTTCTTTAGATAGGTCTTGATGAGTACATTGGTAAAAAACATACTTACTAAAAAATAAAAAAAAACCTTAAGTATATTAAAAATAAATAAGCACTAAAAAGCACAAAATAAATTAATTTTTCAAAGGTACTGTTCATACACTTTCTTACATTTAATTTTTAAACACTGACGGTTTTTTGTTGTTGTTTTGTATGAACAGTACTTTCAAGAGTACCCTAACGCAAAACCCGTCAAGTTATGTAATAAAATAAAAATTAAATAGTAGAAAAGTACAAGTGTGAGAATAATGAATATTTTATACGGGGGCGGCACTGAAAGTATCGGGAATGGAATATTTCCACTGTTCCTGGCATATTAAAATCTTTTTAATTGAAAACTCCTTTAGAGGTTGCCTATTAGAGATCTCTCTTACCGGCCCCATACACGTACAATAATATTGATCAATATAGAAATAATATTGAGGTATGAACAGTCTATATTCGGACGGAAATAAATATTGATACAATGTTATTGAGTCAATAATATTGTAGGTGTATGGGGCCTCTTAGTGATAAAAGGCGTCCGTTGTACTGCCTTTTATACGCAAAATATGTACTCTAATTTCTATTTCCCAATCATACAATAAAGTGGATATAAATATTACTATTACAGGTGTGGAACAACTGGCCTACCATTACCCTAAGATCTGGCTGTTCTCGGGCGAGTGTTCTACCGGCGACGACTGCATCACTCCCGGCCTCTACGCTATGGTCGGCGCCGCGGCTGTCCTCGGAGGGGTCACCAGAATGACTGGTGGGTATCTACTAATATATTCTAGCTTGTACACGTTACAGCTCAAGGGTACCCTTCACCGGAGAGCGTGTATGATAAGATGGATGTGGCAAGCCGTAGTCTTTGCTTACCTCGACGGGAAACAGGCATGAAGATATGCATGTATCTGCCTACCTTGATGGGAGACAGGCGTGAAGATATGCATGTGAGAGTGACTTTGACTCTCGAAGTATGTTACGATTAAGAGGCAATTCTAGTATTTTCTAAATATACCCTCAACTATCAGATGTCCGTAGCTTCGCCTGCATGAAATTTTGTTCCCGTTCCCGCTTCCCATGGAAACTTATTACCGGGATAAAACGTAGCCTATATGTGATTCCAGACAATCTATCCCTGTACCAGTTTAAGCAATTAAAGCGCGTGAAATAATAACAAATATTCACAAATTCATACTCACATACTTCGGCATGCATAATATTAGTATGTACATAAAAATACTTACATAAATTATCCAAATCTATTTCCAGTATCGCTGGTGGTGATAATGTTCGAGCTGACGGGCGGCGTGCGCTACATCGTGCCTCTAATGGCCGCCGCTATGGCCTCCAAGTGGGTCGGCGACGCTTTGGGCCGCCAGGGCATATACGACGCACATATTGCACTCAACGGGTACCCATTCCTCGACAGCAAGGATGAGTTCCAACACACATCACTGGCTGCGGACGTTATGCAACCCAAGTAAGCATACATTTACTTTATACAGGCGGATGCCACGCGGTTTCATACGCGTCGATCCCGTGGGAATACGGGAATAAAATATAGCCTATGTTACCCGCAGATAGCGTAATTTCCCGTACAAAGAATTTTTCATATTGGTTCAGTAGTTTGCGAGCCTATTCGATGCAAACAAATTGACTATTTGTTTTTTTTGCATCGAATAGGCTATCTTTCCTCTTTATAATATTGGTATTGATTTGAGGCCATCCAAAGTCTTTCAATATCTATAGCTATACCAATATTCTAAAGAGAAATGATCTGATGGTTTGCATTGAATAGGCTCCGAAACTACTGAACCAATTTGAAACATTCTTATACCAATATAAAGCTACAGTATTAGCGAGTTAAATAGGCTATATTTTATTCCCGTTTTCTCCCATATTCAGGAACAACGCACGCAAAACTGCGTGACGTCCGCTAGTGTATTATAATTTATTTGTATTTGTGGAATGTCATACTGGAGTCCTACCTGTTAAAACTACACGGTTGCCTACAATCTGCCCTCGGAAGGATGTCCCAGGATCCCCTTTCCTTTTCATTTGAGGCCATTGAAGCCATATTGGCATAACTTTAATAATTACATACAAAGCATACAACCCACCTGATCGAAAGTGGTCACCGTAGCATATAATGGATGTTGGCAACTGTAACACCAGGGGCAACAACATTCGCACAGCCGACCCTTCAAAATCTTTCTAAGATACCTTTTGATAAATCCCATTCTGTAGACTTGTGGGAAAACCAAAGAAAGGAGAAATTTTATTTGGTGGGGCCGTACGCTCGTCTGCCACTCTAGTGATATAAAAAATAATTATAGGGCTTCTGTTTTTTCTCACTACTGGGTTTTTTTTATTTATTGTTTGAGTAGTGAGTTCACTCTGGTGTTTCCATTACTTACTAATGCAGAGGTTGTTTTTACGTTGTATAACAAGGAAGCCTGGAAAATCTTAATTATTTTTTACATAGTAAAAAAGCTAGATATGCTTTGAGTATAATGCTGAGCGTGACAATGCCATGCCAAGTGATTGAATATAAAATATGCATACATCTGTTGTTAATTTATTTTTTGTCTTCCCTTATTTCCATATCCATACTTAATTAATAGGACAATGTGTATGTTTGTCCTTTTTTATAACCCTTCTTTTATTTTAACCCCCCGACAGAAAACGAGAAGTGTTATAGTACATGTTTAACCTATGTATCTGTGGATTTGATGATAGCTCCTGAGAGGATTGATAAATTTTGATTCATTATACTATTACTTTGATGGTATTTCACCCAAACCTCTTACAAGCCAACGCAATGCCTTGGTTCGCTAATCATGATCTTAAATGGGCTTGGGACTCGCAAATCTTGATCAAACTTTATAATGGGACGTCAATGTAATCAGCCTATCGCAGACCACTTACCGCATTCTTTTTGGAAGTGTGTTTCCCTTTCTTACCGCGCCAGTAAGACGGGGTGGTACAGTGTTTTATTTTGAGGTTCACATCTTACGGGAGATGCTGGCTAGGGCACTAAAGTTCTCGATACGGGCCTCATTGCTCAGTCATATTGTGTGTTGACCTTCAAACTTGCCAAGCGACTAAACTTATACCTACTGATCCCCATCTGTTCCGCCGTAAGAAAGGGAATGCGTTTTTCCTTTCTTACCATTATAGCTAGACGAGTTGGTATACGGGTTTGTTTCGAGTTTTCCTCCTCTTCGCCGTGACCTTGTATGTTAGTCAGCAGGTGTACAACTTGAAGGAGAGGCTGACTAGGGCCCTGAAGATCTCGATAGGGATCCATTGCGCCTTTAGTTTGTGCGTTTACCTTCTAACTGTTGCCCGGCGACTATGCTTATACCTACGGATGCAAATCTGTTCCGCGGTTAGAAAGCGTTGTTTTCTCTTTCTTACCATTCTAGCTAGACGGGTTGGTATAGGGTTTTGTTCAGAGTTTTCTTTTCGCCCATGACCTTGTATGTTCGTCAGCATGTGCACAACTTGAAGGAGAGTCTAGCTGGGCCCTGAACCTGCAAATTACATGAATTGCCTGCCTGATGCACAGCGACTATGCTTATACCTAGTGATGACGCCAACCTGTTCTACTTCAAAGGCGAATTGTTTCTAATAAATTGCGACGGTATTAAAGCTAAAGCTTAAAGAGAATATTGTTGGACTCCAAGCGACCTTACTTGCTAGTGGTGCATGTACTGCTCAACGAATGAGGTCGATACAAAAGCCAAGCCATAGCTGCCACTAGCGGTCATTAAAAGCAGACCATTGTCATCCAATGTGCGTTAGGACCACGGGTGTACAGCACGGAATCGAGCTGCTCCTCTACACAAAGATGGTACCTGCAGTGTACCTCAGTGTACCCTTAATGAAATCCGGTGTACTTCTTTTGATAAAAAAATATATAGTACAATGTGTACACCCGCCATCCTACAGTTAGGACTGCGGGTGTGCATTTTTCCCATCAGGAGATGCGTATTTTACATATGTTTTTTTTTGTAAATATGTGTACCTGCAGTGTACCTTAGTATACCATTAATGAAATTCAATTTACCTTCTCGGATAAAATATTATATAATTAAGTATGTACATCCGCCATTCTAAGTTTAGAACTGCGGGTGTACATTTTTTTTCTCAGCAAGCAGATGCATATTTAACTTTTTTTTTGGTTTTTTTATGCGTACCTACTGTGTACCTGCATACAAAAATATTAAATATAACTAACTAGCTGTTCCCCGCGGCTTTGACCGCGTAAATGTCGTTATTGCGTAAAATCATAACCCTCCTTTTGCGCAGTCGGTTAAAAAGTAGCCTATGTCCTTTCCAGGGCCTCGAACTATCTCTATACCAAATTTCATCTCAACCGATCCAGCTGTTTAGGCGTGAAAGCGTAACAGACAGACAGACAAACAGAGTTACTTTCGCATTTATAATATTAGTAGGGATATAGTAGTATTAGTACCACCATCTCTGGAAGTTTAAATTCCATGCTCAGACCACTCTGTTGCTGATAAAATGCTTTGAGTATATTATTTACCCGTCTGCGAAGAAGGAGGGTTATGTTTGTCTAGCCTAATAATGTATGTATACATATACCCCCTTATTCATAATCGTTTTTTAAACCTATTTTAGTTAAAACACACTTTAAGTCTATTGCTGTCTCTAACCAATGACAGAGTATGGTTAGAGACAGCAATAGACTTAAAATGTGTTTTAACTAAAATAGGTTTAATAAACGATTATGAATAAGGGGGATTGAGTGTATGTATGTATATTTTTACCCTTGCTTGAGGTACCCCGTTGTCTCAACATTTATTAATCGTATTTTCAACATCCCTACTAATATTATAAAATGCGTAAGTAACTCTGTCTGTCTATTACGCTTTCACGCCTAAACAGCTGGATCGATTGAGATGAAATTTGGTATAGAGATAGTTCGAGGCTCTGGAAAGGACATAGGCTACTTTTTAACCAACTGCGCAAAAGGAGGGTTATGATTTTACGCGATAACGACTTTTACGCGGTCGAAGCCGCGGGGAACAGCTAGTTAGTTATATTTAATATTTTTGTATGCAGGTACACAGTAGGTACGCATAAAAAAACCAAAAAAAAAGTTAAATATGCATCTGCTTGCTGAGAAAAAAAATGTACACCCGCAGTTCTAAACTTAGAATGGCGGGTGTACATACTTAATTATATAATATTTTATCCGAGAAGGTAAATTGAATTTCATTAATGGTATACTAAGGTACACTGCAGGTACACATATTTACAAAAAAAAACATATGGAAAATACGCATCTCCTGATGGGAAAAATGCACACCCGCAGTCCTAACTGTAGGATGGCGGGTGTACACATTGTACTATATATTTTTTTATCAAAAGAAGTACACCGAATTTCATTAAGGGTACACTGAGGTACACTGCAGGTACCATCTTTGTGTAGAGGAGCAGCTCGATTCCGTGCTGTACACCCGTGGTCCTAACGCACATGTCATCCAGCTAGGTCTTAGAAGCAACTGGGAATATGCTCAGATGAAAGTGGACCGTAAGAGAGGGGGAACTAGGATCATGATAACGACGAGTTGTTAGTTTCATTTATACCACAGAGGCGGCAGAAAACCATACCTCCCACCTTTTTCTTTTGTATTAAGCTGGCAAAATTGACGCCGCCTGCCTGATGAAAAGCCACAATCTCAAGTCATATCTAGCGATTGCAGACCACTTTCAAAGTTCATAAAACTTTTAACAATGGTCCTCATGTTGACGGCCCTATAAAACCTGACGGGAAGTGGTCACTCATCGGCCTATGGACGCTTGCGACCCCAGGTGCGCTACACTCCAGCTGTCGAATCTAAAAGAGTAGTTTTGAACTTCACACGTATTGATGAAGTTTGATAACGAACGTTGTATTTAATGTATTTTAATTGTTTATTTTGATAAAGATATCCCCCTAATGGCTTTATTAACTGATAGTATGTAATCCATTGTCTCGCCTAGGCTATGATAACACTACGCGATAAGATTACGACAGTATATTGTGCTCGCAGCGGCAAAGCGTTGCTTAATGTCATGTATGCGAATTGTGAACAACAAGACAACTCAGCTCAGCTGTACCTATGTATATGATTTGAAAAAAAATCCAAGTTGAATAAACTTGAATGAAACAACTCGACAATAATGCCATTGCTTTTGATTACTCCTTGCAAAATGCTATTTAGCGATGCATTCAATTCTGTAGCATTAAACTATCTGTGCTTTATACTTTACTATCTGAAATGAAATATTTGTCTGATCCCTAAATGTTTGTTTTTTATTATTTGGTATTTTTATGCAACAGTTGTTAAATTCCACATCGCCAGGTTCTTTATGTCTGAAATATGGTTATTTATTCAGTCGAATGAACAACTGATCACTTGGCAAGGCATTGGCTATGCGCACTTATTATGTTTTCGTTCAAACAGCTCTAAAGTGTATTCTGTATATAAAATATGTTTATCTTATGGGCAATACTTTCCGCGGCGGCACAAATTAGTATCGAAAAGTCTCAACCGAATTTTCGATACTAATTTGTGCGCGAGTGTGTGTAGCAGAGGGTGAAAAAAAAGTACATACATTAGTTTTCCTTCTGTACTATCTCTAATTTGTGCTGCTAGACTGATAGCAAGGGCTGCAAAACATTCGTGGGAACTTCCAAACGTTATTTTTTTAGATTTACCTCGCCTGATAGCTACCCCTTATAGTTGGGGGCCAGTCTCAAAGTCAACTACATTATTAATAGTTACCAACTTGTGTTGGTGACCGTATGATGTGCCCCTTCATCAACCCATGAATTACTTTTCTACATTTTTAAGATTCAATACATACCCAATGGGGAAATACGGGACCCCATTATTGTGATGCCGCTGTCCGTCTGTCTGTGTGTTCGCCATGAGATTGTTTTCATGAACCGTTATAGCTAAAAAGTTGAAAATTTCATCTATTGTCGTTATAACAACAAATACAAAAAAAAAAACATAAAAAAAGAGTACATACTAGCCCTTTGGCTCCCATACACCAAACATGATTTTTTATGATTAGTTTTTAAGTACACAACCACTCGTGCGTGACTCCGACTCGCACTTGGCCGGGTCTTTTTTTTCACATCTATAAGAATGTGTGTCGTTTGTCGTAGACGGAACGAGACGCTATCGGTGATCACGCAGGACTCTCTGACGGTGGACGACGTGGAGACGCTGCTGAAGGAGACGGAACACAACGGGTACCCCGTTGTGGTGTCCAAGGAGTCGCAGTACCTCGTCGGGTTCGTGCTGCGCCGCGACCTGAACCTAGCCATCGGTATGTGTGCTCATTGTGTACTAGCTCTCTTTCACATTAGGGCTGAGTCCACATTGGCGACAAGACTGTCTCCAAACTACCGCCACAGGGCGGAAACTCCATACAAATGATTCGTTTTCAATTCTGTCCTACCTACCTAAACACGCTAGGTTCGTACCGAGCTTGAATGTGTGTGTTGTGTGACCAACAAGACTCACGACATGCGACACCCGCCAACTATACCGGTGGGGAACCTTGGTCAGTGAGGGGCAGGGAGTTGCCTATCTGTATGTAATACTATGTCTTTACTACCGCGTTACTAAATGTATGAAACTTCGAAAGAGACGTCTCACAGACGAAACTGTTTTACGGAGCAAGATCACGTCTAAAATCGACAGCCAACTTATACGCCGATTATCGAACCGATCGGATTTTCCATGTAAGCAAGAGTCAGTCCTAAGACAGTCGTGTCTAATGTGCGCTGAGTCTAACTATTTCTGTGTATCATATCATCGTCTGTCATCATAGAAGACACAAAGACCGCCCACACTTTTCTCAAATCGCTTATAGTGTAAGTGTGCAATCTTCCATAATGTATTTGCATTCTGTCGATACACACTAATTATTCGATGAGTTGATCAGCAGATAAATGATTATGACAATGAGCTGAGGCTTGACGATCCAGGGGTTGTAGTGTATCCGCTGTTTAAGAGTGGCACCTCTGCCTTGCACACCACACACACGGAAAGAAGTATTAAGTGGAAAAGCTATTGAGAACAATCGCTGTGGCAGATTCAGTAAAAAGCGGTCAAGGATGCAATTGTTCTGTGATCTGACAGATCAACATTCCACACATGCGTCAGCAACGTGTTTTATGTGAACATCCCGCAATAGCTGCGTTTATCATAACGTCTTTCTTAAAAGTACAGCTTGGCAAAAAAGTCTAGATACGGAACTAATATTTTGCTGATTGGCTACATTGTCAAAAAGCTGCCAATAACGTCACATATGTCTGTCAGTCAATGACGGTATATAATTTGATTGGTGGGTTTTATTGACGGTTGTTGACAACTGGATACTGATTGGTGGAAAAATCCAGCGGAGCGCGCCGTATCATTGAAGTCAACCTTGGGTGATTTGTCGCGTCGTCTATACTGACGCGTCGGTGCCTCTGTTCGATGGGGGGTACTTTTTAACGGGTTGCCATATGAACAGCACAGTGGCTCCATTATTTTCGTCTCTTTTTTGCCAAGCTGTACCTTCAACTTTCACGTGTTGGAAGACTAACCATAAATAATAAAAATAAAAAGTAAAAAATGTTTATTTGATACAAAAATTACAGGCAATGGTCTTTAAAATTCATACTAATTGTGACTACAAATTATAATACAGTACAATCCAAGGTTCCTAAACTAAGCTAGGCCTGTATTTTAGTCTTTCCAAACTTAACTTTAATTCCTTTATTATTTCCAAAGCGAACGCAAAACGCACACTGGAAGGTATAACCGGACAGTCGGTGGTGATCTTCGCGGGTACCGGTAATCAACCGCCATCGCCGCCGCAATGCTTACACCTCAACCGTATCCTGGACATGGCGCCTATCACGGTGACCGACCAGACTCCTATGGAGACTGTCGTCGATATGTTCCGCAAGTTGGGACTGCGACAGACGCTCGTCACGCATAACGGGTGAGTAAGCTTGTACTAGAATTACAGGACGGCAATTCACTGCAAAAGCGTCGACAAAAATCTACTATTCAAGTGTTTCATCTTTTGCCGTTTTTAATATAAGACAGATGACGTTAAACCAGTGTACTTTTGTCAACGAATTCAAGTCGTATGGTGGAAAATCACTGCCCTGAGTCGTTTTCGCGAGTGTAACGTCTTTGATACTGACGGCTTCGGACCAGCGCTGAAGTCTCGGGTTCGAACCCCCACTTCTTTTACGTATTAGCCCCTCTCTATAAAATAGACTGCAGAGGGGCTTATGGCGAGACTTTGTCTGTAGCTGTGACTCTGTCGCATTGAACTACGTCACTAGGTCACGTGGATCATCTGTTCAAAGTTTGAAATAAAACAAAAATGACGACGTCAATCGGATTGAACTTTCACTTTCACAATAAACGTGTTAGAGAGGGGCAGTCTGGTGAGAACGATCTCACGGCTTTCTTGTAATAATGTGTGTATATAAGTATGTTTATCAGTTGTTAGGTCCCAGCCATGGAGCAAATATAAGAGAGGAGGTGTTGTAATATGATTTCCCTATGAAACAATGTGTGACTCGGCGCGGGGGGAGGGTGTGGTGAGGAGGGGTTCGTATCCGCCCACTTTACTATTATCCATCTAGCGGTCAGTGTCAAAACTACTTGCTTACTTCAACATCCGAGTAACTACGTAGTACTATTACTGTACACTGAAAACAGGGCCGAAGTTGGAATACTTTGTCCCCCGGAGTATTAACTCTTAGCAAGATGAATAGCGTATTTTTTTTTATTCTATCACTATGAAAAAAAATCATGACACATTCTGATATTTTTTATTATCGAAAGTAACCCGCTTCTTAGTGGTTATTGCTGTAAAGATTATAAATCTTCGTAAATATATTTTTATAATGTCTTTTTCATTGACAATTTCAATTTTTCAATTTTCAATTTTTTCATTGACAGGACAATTTGAAAGAACCGTTTGACGTAGTGGACTAAATTATCGTTCGTTGCCTTAGCAACAGACTTTTTAAATCGGATTTCAATAAGAAATAGCTTTTATTTTATTATATTTTATTTTATACAAACCTTGCCCTGGCTATAACTAACACAGAAAAGAAAGAATTAGCGAAGTTGGTTCCACCGTTCTGGAGTTATGAGCGTACATACATTTCGAAGATCCATTTTTATATTATACTAGCTGACCAGCGCAGTCTCCTATTGTAGTACGAACGAACTGCATCCAGTCGTTGCTAAATTACTTTTTGTACCTACTACTAGTAGGTAGGACGGTTATGGGCCCCTCGATGAAATTCTAAATTTGATCCTGTTTTTGGTGCTGTTTATTCTTGGCAATAGATGGCGGTCTGTTATCGAAGTTCTTAATTTAATTTGTAAAAATAATCTTTGGTTGCATAAATTTATTTCGGAATTATTGCTAAATAAGTTTAAATACTTGACAATATTATAATTATATTATTACTGAGCTCTACGCACCTACATATTTTAGGCAACCAAAACACAATGTATCGCCATCTAGCGTCGAGTAAAAAATATCTTGCTGTATCCGGGGGTCAGAGATGTTTCTAGAACTATTTATGAAAATAAAGAATAAAAATACTTACAACTAAAATGTGATGCCATGCATAGCATCAAAACGTCTATCCGAGTAATTTTTACACGATAAAACACAACACTTTCTCCTTATCTTCTTAAATTCTTCTAATTTCGCGGAAATACGAATGTTGACATATATTCACGTTTAACAAACCGGAAGTTGCCTAGACAAACGCGGACAGTGCACTGACTTAAGCCACGCCCTCTGATGACGTCAGGACCCGCATTGAACGGTCACAGTGCACGCTTGCTTAGGCCCTCTCCTCTCTTATATTTGCTCCATGGTCCCAGCTTATATTATTGACTTAGTTTGAGCAGTAAGGTAAAAAAATCCCTATAATATATTGCTATCGTCTTGATCTCCGGATATGCGACTACTGTGAGGTTGTGGGTCCTTGAGATTCTGGTACCATTTTAAATCCATGTTATTACCCAACTAATGTAATATCCACGTTTCTAGCCGTCTCCTTGGCGTTATCACCAAGAAGGACGTACTGCGCCACGTGAAGCAAATGGACAACGAGGACCCCAGCTCAGTGTTGTTCAACTGAGGGCCCCATGGACCCCCCACTCGCCAGGGTACACTTTAGGCAAGCCGTCAAACTGTGTATAACATCGGTCGACCAATATATACAACCCTTTGAGGGCAGGCGATCGTTGAAACACACTTGTAGCATAATATTATATCACAAATAGTTACCGCAGTATATATTGCCACCATATAACATAGGCATAATTGTATTAGGTAGGAACGTGAAACACACGTTTGTTTTATACGAATCGATATGAATCGATACGTGATATCTTCGGGGGATTATTTGTATATTATGTTTCTGTCAAACACAACCATCACATTTGTTGGCGCAATTATACAGAGTTTTATGTCTTGCATCGAGTACGCATGTTTATAGATTGTTTGTATGTAAGCGATGTTATATGTATAGTGTGTCGACGGAACAACTATTACAATCGCCTCACACTTTGTTTATTAATGTATAAAGCATAATTTATTAGCAATCCTTTATTGAGATGATATTTTATTATTTAATGCAATGATAACTTGACTATTTCAAGGGTTTAGATGTCGAATTTTATCAATGAACACCAGCTGCATACATAGGGAAATAAAATACACTAGAACTGTCGTTTGTTTGAGGCGCGACAATCGTTGTAGCTACATCGCTCTGGCCATGGCTAGTTACCGACATTTGTATTATTTATTTAAGGGTATTAGAAAAAAAATCCTATAGTTTTATGAGTAATATATAATTTTATTTTAAGAACTATTTTCATATATTTTGCTCATAATTTATACACCTACTATACACACAGCCAGAGGAGCGCTGTGAACAAACACGTTTATTTATATTTTTATTTTTATCTACACACAACACACGACATTTTTATGTAAATAGATGTAATTTGGTCGATAAATGACATAATTTATTTTAAGTATTTCATATTTTTGTATCGAGCTATGCTTTACATGTTTGTATTTGTATATATGATTTTACGTTTATACACCCACAAATATATTTTGTTAGTAATACATGTACAGAAGCTACGAAAGTGCTGTTCCGATTACTATCGGATTATCGCAAGTGGCAGCCTATTGCAGTAGCATGCAGGAAAGGTAGGTTTGTATAGTTAGTTGCAGCGTGCGGATCTTAGTTATTGCTTACCTTTTGCCAAATCCGCACTCGGTTGTGTATCGCATATTTATTGCAAGGTGCACAACTTTGCAAAAACTAACATATTGAGGAATAATCTTTTTATTTATCACTAACACATCAAACGTGTAATATTCAACTAATTGTGATTTCCCAGTTCAAATACAATAATAACACTATAGTCGCCTCGCTGTAACAAGGTGCGTATGACAGTTGGCAGTATGACGTTGATATCTATTAGTACCACATTACTAGGGATGTGTCGATATGCAATTCATGTTTAGAATCCTACGATAAACGAGAAATCACGTTCTGTTTGTTATTGTTATGAAAATTATTGCTATATTTATTTTTGAATTAACTAAACAGTTTAAAAATCCGGTGAAGTGAGAGAGGTCTCCGTACCGAAAAACTACAAAAAATACGTTTGTTGTATTTGTAAAAATAAAAATAAAATAAAATAAAATAAAATTTATTCCCTTTGAAATTTTTAAAAAAATATTAAGGTTTGTCAAAATTTTGTGACTCTACCGGGGGTTCGGAAATGCTACAGACTGAGAAGAACACCCCAAGAAACTCAGTCCGGTCCCTCGCATTCATCTTAGTATCTAATACATTTTTTTTTAAATGTAGAAAGGAGCAATTCGTGTCACTGCCAGGCAGTCTTGTCTTCTAGAAAGTCTTTAATGCTATAATAAGCTTTCTGGCACAATTTAAGTTTTACTAGTTTTTTAAATTTATTAACTGACAAACCTGTTATGGCTGTCGGCAATGTATTGTACATTCGAATACAATTGCCCGCAAAAGAATTGCTTATTTTATTAAGCCTAAATCTAGGTACAGCCAATTTATTCTTATTTCTTAAGTTTAGGTTATGGATATCACTATTTTTAATAAATTTACTGTTATTTTTATGAGTATTTAATAAGTTTTCATATATGTACTGTGAATACACAGTGAGGATGTTGATATCCTTAAACTTTTCTCTTAATGACTCCCGAAACCCCATACCATAGATAGCCCGGACAGCCCTTTTTTGCAACACAAAGATACATTCGATGTCGGCAGCGTTACCCCATAATAGTATGCCATAGGTCATGACACTGTGGAAATAGCTAAAGTAGACAAGACGCGCTGTTCTAATGTCTGTCAGTTGTCGGATCTTTTAAACGGCATAGGCTGCAGAGCTCAGTCTGCCCGAGACTTTCTCGATATGAGGCCCCCACTGCAAGTTGGAGTCCAACTTTATGCCCAGAAAGACAGTTTCATCGACCAATTCTACTTGATCATCCCTAATCTTAATACTAGTGTTAACGAGCCTAACATTTGGCAAGGTGAATCTAATACATTTTGTTTTAGTTTCGTTTAACAATAAATTATTAGCGTTAAACCAGTGGATTACCCTAGAGAGGGCATTGTTTACTTCGTCAAGATCGCGTTGTCCACGTTCAACTTTAAATATTAAAGATGTGTCATCAGCAAACAAAACTACCTCGTGATCGTCTCTTATAAGGTGAGGGAGATCATTTATGTACACTAAAAATAGAAAAGGTCCCAGAATTGAACCTTGAGGCACCCCCATTGTTACAGCAGAACCATTTGACTGTTTACCATTTATAACTACTCTCTGTACTCTATCTCTAAGGTAAGAACTAATTAAATCCAAGGCCGTCCCCCGGATTCCATAATGATCAAGTTTTTTATTTAAAGTCTGATGCTGGACGCAATCGAAGGCCTTAGATAAGTCGCAGAATACACCATAAGCATCATACGACTCCTCCCAGGCCTCATATATACACTCTAAAAATTTGATTCCAGCATCCGTGGTAGACTGACCGCGCGTGAAACCGAATTGTTTAGTATGGAATAGTTTATTTGTATTAAAATGATTTTGCATTTGATTAAGCATTACCTTTTCAAAGATTTTACTAAACGTGGGTAGTACAGAAATAGGTCGAAAATTGGACGGATCTGAGGTGCTACCCGATTTAAACAGAGGAGTTATTTTACTAAACTTCATTAAGTCAGGAAACACACCACTATCAACACATTTTGTTATTATAGCGGTAACAAAAACACATAATCTGTGAAAATTTCATCTCTCTAGCTATCACCGTTCATAAGGTACAGCCTATCAAAAGACCGAGTAACTTCGCAAGAAAAAAAAGAAGGTAACCGAGAAGAGGAAAAATATTAATAATAATAACTCAATAATATACTTTTTACATTAAAAGTTGGAACTACGGACAATATACGTTTTGTTTTATCAAAATATCGACTATCCATCGTAGATGTATATAATCCCATCACTAAAGACATCTTTGGTGTTACGTTATACTCAACAATTTGTTAAATTTTTCTTCCAAATTCATTTATTTGTAGACTAGAATATTCTGGTTGAGTTTAATTTTATATACAACAGTGATTAACGATTTAATATATTATGAATGGGATGTAGCTGAAATACTAAGTTCATAATTGTAATTCACGGCAACTTTCAAGAGTGAAACGAAACGCGATCGACAACTGTCATACGCACCATGCTACACCGAGATGACTATAGCAGACCATTTAATTTCAAATTTTATTAATATTATTTTTATTGTTTATAGATGTCATTTTAATCCAAAGATTACGAACTCGCGTAGGGCTTTTATTTTTTGCCCCAAATATAAAATAAGTTATTAATTCACTAACCAATCACTATTTATTTGTATTGGGTTTTTAATTATTTTTTACGAAAATACAATGTTTGCACTAACAATTCTTTCATCAATTCTACAATAAAGTTCAAGGGCTGGTTTTTGTTTAAATTGGTTTTTAATTTTTCGAAGTGCAACGATAGCGACCGTTGGAAAGTGGAAATATATTGATTTGTTGCAGAACTGAAAAATAATCACACAACTAAGGTAGAAATTCTTTTAGGGCCGTCTACTTGAGGATTTGTTGCCGTGATGATATCAAATGCTATAATTACAAAAAAAAATCAAGGATTGGATATGAATGAATTATAAGAAAATATAAGACGGCTCGTGAGACGCGTTAGGTTTTAGAACCGGTGATGTAAATAGCATGATAATAACATTCAATAATTTATTATAACAAAAACAGCTGTATCTCTCTGTATCAATAACTTTTTTATATATATGCAACCAGTGTCCCAGAGATAGAATATCGATGGACCTCTCACAGAGGACCAACATTTACATACTTCGAATTTAAAGTTGATACAGGGATGCGGTAATTTTACACAGTAAGAATTTAATTATTGTAATGCAGCTATTCCCTTCAAATACTTTCAAATTATTTTATGTTTACACAATATAATCCACGCGGATGTCGGGACAAGGGTTTCTACGAGATCAATCGTCTTGAATCTCACTGTCCTCGCAGAGTATTGTACTGTTTATAATTATGTATTTTTATAAAAAAATGGACTGAGATTTAACTATGTAACTGACTAGTATTTGTAAATATTGCATAAAAATGTGTACACGAGCGGTGAGCGACGTCGCCGTCAGGTTTTTATAAGAAATTTACTATTATTATTGGTTTATTACACTCGTTATATTGGTGTGCAATGTTGAATTCACATTGGATCTAGCTTAGAACGTAAGAATTACTTATTAGCTATGTCTGTCATTGTATAATATGAGATTTTAAAATGTACCGCATATAGAAGAGACGTTTAGGTGATATCGACAGTTTGAATATTATATTATATATATATGGAACAAGATGTTGTACACTCTATTTTAGTTATTGTCAATCTCAACAACTATCCATGATCATGATTATATTATATTAAATAAATAGTACCATTTTAATTGCAGTTTTGTGTTTATGTGTGACTAGGATCATAGCACCCCTTGTGCCGCCTACGAAACCCTTGCTAAGTGATTGGTGTGATTTCTTTCTACGAAACTAGTTAAAAAGAACGCTTTTCTCCTACGGTACTAGCTTTGTAGAAAGAATGATTCCATTTATTCAATTGTAAAACCGCTTCCAACATGACGAACAGTGATATAGGGATTAGTCCGTTAATCCACCCATGAAAATCCACCCCTTGGGTGGATTTCCGGAATTATATATTATTAATCAAATAGTCCGATAATCCACCCACTAAAATGCACCCAAGGGGTGGATTGCCGGAATTATATATTGTTAATCCAATTAGTCCGTTAATCCACACATGAAATGGGTGGATTTCGAAGATGGACAAAACACATGGAGAATAACAAAACAAATGTGTCGAAAAAAAACATATGAAGATCGTCAAAACAAATGACGGTTGGATAAACAAATGACGATCGAGTAAACAAATGAAGATCGATAAAACAAATGATGGTCGGATAAACTAATGAAGATTGACAAAACAAATGAAGATCGACAAAACAAATGACAGTCGGATAAACAAATGACGATCGACAAAATAAATGACTGTCGAATAAACAAATGACGATCGAAAAAACAAATGAAGATCGACAAAACAAATGATGGTCGGATAAACAAATGAAGATCGACAAAATAAATGACTGTCGAATAAACAAATGACGATCGAAAAAACAAATGAAGATCGACAAAACAAATGATGGTCGGATAAACAAATGAAGATCGACAAAATAAATGACTGTCGAATAAACAAATGACGATCGAAAAAACAAATGAAGATCGACAAAATAAATGACTGTCGAATAAACAAATGACGATCGAAAAAACAAATGAAGATCGACAAAACAAATGATGGTCGGATAAACAAATGAAGATTGACAAAACAAATGAAGAGCGACAAAACAAATGATGGTCGGATAAACAAATGAAGATTGACAAAACAAAGGAAGATCGACAAAACAAATGACAGTCGGATAAACAAATGAAAATCGACAAAATAAATGACGGTCAGATAAACAAATGACGATCGAAAAACAAATGAAGATCATCAAAATAAATGAAGATCGAAAAACAAATGAAAACCCATAAAAAATATGCAACTTAATAAAACAAAAGACCTAAGTATGAGCTTTGAGTTTTGGGTTTTGAGTTCTGAGTTCTGACTTTTGAGCTTTCAGTCTTGTTGATTTTTGAGGGACAAAAATTACTTGCAGCCATTTTTTGTAATCTAGTTCGTCTCATCTCATAGTGTACTTTTCTCGAAATGTCCTTTCCTCGAAATGTCCATTCCTATAATGTCCTTTCGCAGATTGTCCTGTT
Organism: Miltochrista miniata; assembly: GCA_933228765.1. Classification (NCBI taxonomy): domain Eukaryota; kingdom Metazoa; phylum Arthropoda; class Insecta; order Lepidoptera; family Erebidae; genus Miltochrista; species Miltochrista miniata. Next base: position 17,143,456 of record OW121747.1, on the reverse strand, counting down.
CTTGAAATGTCCATTTCTCGAAATGTTCTTTTCTCAAAATGTCCTTTCTCGAAATGTTCTTTTCTCAAAATGTCCTTTTCTCGAAATGTTCTTTTCTCAAAATGTCCTGCTTCCGCATTAGCCTTCGTGGTTATTTTTTTTTTATAACCACCAAGTTACCACCAGTCACTTGGTAAATTTGATGTTATTTTTTTATAACCACCTAAACAAAACTTAGGTGGTTATAAAAAAAACCACGAGGGCTAATGCGGAAGCTCCGCTGCGCTCCGCTCCCTTCTAACCTAACCTATCCAAGTCGAATTGAGCGGGGTTAATTCTGTAGTGAACATATTTTGAGAAAGGGACATTTTGAGAAAAGGAGATTTCGAGAAAAGGACATTTTGAGAAAAGAACATTTCGAGAAAAGGACATTTCGAGAAAAGGACAATCTGCGAAAGGACATTATGAGAATGGACATTTCGAGAAAAGGACATTATGAGAAAGGACATTTCGAGAAAAGGACATTATAAGTATGGACATTTTGTGAAAAGGACATTATAAAATGAGACGATCTAGATCGTCCTAGATGCGTGTGCCATTCAAAAAAAAAGGTGCAGGCAAATCTCGACCTTAATGACACTTCTCTAAAAATGTTCTTTTAGGCGTTAACAGATATCATCATATCACTGATTATGACTATGTAAAAAATAAATAAATATTATGCATGTTCATAAGATCGAGAATTGCTGGCACCTATTTTTTTCAATGGCAAACGTAGCTAGATTATTTGCCGATCCTCATTTGTTTTCCGATCGTCATTTGTTTATTTGACCGTCATTTGTTTTGACGATCTTCATTTGTTTTGCCGATCCTCATTGGTTTTTTCAATCGTCATTTGTTTATCCGACCGTCATTTGTTTTGTCGATCTTCATTAATTTTGCCGATCTTCATTTGTTTTTTCGATCGTCATTTGTTTATTCGACCGTCATTTGTTTTGACGATCTTCATTTGTTTTGCCGATCTTCGATTATTTCTTCGAACGTCATTTTTTTTATCCAACCGTAATTTTTTTTGACGATCTTCATTTATTTTGCCGATCTTCATTTGTTTTTTCGATCGTCATTTGTTTATTCGACCGTCATTTGTTTCGACGATCTTCATTTGTTCTGCCGATCTTCATTTGTTTATTCGACCGTCATTTGTTTTGACGATCTTCATTTGTTTTGCCGATCTTCGATTATTTCTTCGAACGTCATTTTTTTTATCCAACCGTAATTTTTTTTGACGATCTTCATTTATTTTGCCGATCTTCATTTGTTTTTTCGATCGTCATTTGTTTATTCGACCGTCATTTGTTTCGACGATCTTCATTTGTTCTGCCGATCTTCATTTGTTTTTTCGACCGTCATTTGTTTAGACGATCTTCATTTGTTTTGCCGATCTTCATTTGTTTTTTCGATCTTCATTTGTTTTTTTTTGATCTTTTTTATTTATCATGAATAGATCCGGAAATCCACCCCTTGGGTGGAATTCCGGACATACCATTACATGTAATTCCGGTTATCCACCCCATTGGGTGGATTTTTTGGGGTGGATTAACGGAATAAACCATATATAGCAGATGTCTTTTTCGGAAAGCAAAACAAATACACAAAGTGTACATAAGCATCACATAGCGAGATGTCATGGTTTAGCGTGGCTACCTCCTGAATACCTGAATGAATGTGTATATTATGACATAGCTCACCAAACAAAAATATTATAATATTTATTTTTTGTGAATGCACTATCTTGCATCTGTTATTTTAAATTACACACGCGTCCCGGTTTCTGTACTATTTCTTCGTAGAAAGAGGAGTTATTCTTCGTTCGGTACTAGCTGCGTCATGGGTTTCGTAGGCGACCGAAGGGCACAGTTCGTCTTTGTACGATTGCGTTGTAAATAAAGAACTTCTGTAGTTTTGCTACAACCGTTTATGTGTCCGCAGTTTAACCCAGGTACCTCAATGTGGAAAAAGAAGAAAGAAAACATCATGTAAACTGGGGATACCCATGTTTTCTTGTCTACCCCCATGACGTCAGGGTTGTGATTGCAGAGGTGGGAGTTTATGAGTGCCTAGTGTAAGTTTTTTCTTCATTGTGAATCATCAGGTCCAGGTTCAGAACAAAATGCTAATATTAAATGAATAAATAAATAGACGCAACAACTTCTTCAGCATCCATCGTGTCCAATATTTCTATAGCTTGGATTGGTGCCCACAGACAACACTAGTTACGATACGAATTTATCTATAGATTCTTGTCACAAATAGTAGATGGCGCCTATCTCAGTTTTACAAAATGATTTAATTGAATTAATGTATTCGTTGCAGTGGACGGCTATGGGCCCAAATAAAATGTCTTTGCGAATTGATATTATCATCCTAATTCGACCAATCTTTCTTTATATAACAAAGAGGGAAGATTTTTAATTTTGTATATAGCAAACAAATTCAGAGGATTTCTTTCTAAAAATTAGTTGATGTTATAAAGTTACGTTATAAGCGAGGAACATTGTTTATATTTTGTTCCTGTATTCCCATGGAAACGCGAACTACGCGGTTGAAACCCTGTGAGGTCCGCAAGTTTGTAATATACTAGCCAATGATAAATTGAGCGATTTTAAAATAACTTAAAAAAGTTGGTTGACATCACTTAGACAAAAATAAACGTTTTAGGCCATGTCAGAATGATTTGCAATAACAGTAAAATAATTTTAATTATTTTTTAATGAAAAACAATCAAATATTCGATGCGATTTTTCCGCGTATTTCATAGAGGTGGACGCCAATAGGCGTCAGCCCTTATACCGTTCCCCACCTCCATAGTAAACCCATTTTATAACTGCAATGAATGGGTTAATGTTTATGTCACATGTCACTGCCAGATTTCAGTATTGAGAGCTTCAAAATACCACTGCCATCTCTTGTCAGAATTTTTAGAAAGAAGATTATTTATTTATTTATTTATTATTTATTTAACACTAAGACAGGTATAGGTTCAATCTCGATGCGGTTTCATACCTATATAACTCGTTGGTTAATAGTTAGGTTTTTGTTCAATATATTGTTTAACACCGTGAACCGACTCTGAACCGATGACCCCTGCCCTGCACACAAGTTCCTCACAGCCGTTGACGCCTTCCCCCGTCGCCCGCAGACGATGGGACGGACGCGTGTACGAATTGGCCATAGAAGTACTAATGAACGATTGTGGCGGACCGCAATAAAGCGGGACCATAAAGGCAACAGCATGTACGGTGCGGCCCGCTGCATTGGAGTACCTATCTACTTACGTCATTGACGGGCTATGCTGGGATATGGTGCAAGAAAATAATGAAAACACCATTGTATATTTATTTATTTATTTTCATTAAATACATTAACATAAAATTAGTTACGATTTAGTAAATTGCGAATAATAAGCTTCTTGCGTTAGGTGTGTACAAAATGAGACAACTTTCTAATATTATTATACATTCAATAAAGAACCGAGTTGCGACCGCGGTCTTATTACACCCATCTAACACAAACTTCATAACAGTAAAATACATATAAACTAAAAATAAATATTGTCAACGTTAAAAAAGACAAATATATCACAAAAGATAATTGATGAAAACGTAGTGATTATGCGGATTGAGAGCGTACAATAGGACTAACTTAAACGAGAGTTGGAGGAGCACCCTCGAGTGCAGCGGCCGTGTGGCCGGACAGGTGTGGACTTAGGAACATAACATATCGCCATGGAGTCGTTCGTAAACACACTTTATAAACAAATATTTGGTTAAATTGTGAAGCGGCCGCGTCGGACGTGCGCTAAGAACGCGTCTACACAAGTCATAATTCTATAGCCATTGTGGAATTTTATAAGAAACCCGTCGTTCGAGGCGCACACCCGCGTGGCCGGCGCAAACGTTTAGTATTCTACTTATGAGATCAGTTATGTTGAAAACTTAGCATGTTAAACGATTAGTACCTATATCGATACAGTTAATAGTGTGATATTACCTAGGTAAATATCGCCGCCGCATACGGACTCGCCAGTCGCCGTGATGTGAGCCCGGGAACTAACCTAGCTATGGCTACATCGCAAAATATTGTTACATTAAGCTCTCGGTATTCGTTATACAAATAGACTGAAATAGTTAACCAATGTGTAGGCTCAGCCACACCCTGTTTAATTATTTAAATTCGATACTCTACGCTACACTTTTCCAATATTCTTATATATTACGCAGGTCATCGAAATTTAAAGTTACGTAATATTTACGCGTAATGTCAAGTTGAAATAAATCGGCGATTTACGTTTCGTATAATGTGCAATTCACGACTGGTCCCTGTGCTTGAAAAGTTACACTTATTAAAAAAGTTGTAAGGGACAAATGATATCATACACCAAGTTGTCGTAGCTGAGATATGACACAGACATGAATGTCTTGTATAACATTTACAGACTAAGATACGTTACAAATACAAAAGAAAGCGGTTTACAAAACAACGTATATGGATATAATGTAGATAGATGTTTATTTATTATTTGCCTAAGTGTAGGTGTGTAAGTGCGTGCGTATTGCGGCGGGGTGACACTAAGCCTCATCAGCCATACTCTTGCCTCTGTAGGGCCACTGACACTTTGTAGAGGCTCTCCATCATGAATGAGAGGTTCTGCGACAACTCGTGCACCGGCCGTGTGATAGCTACCATATCTGCGGAGAAAAAATGCATTTACGATGAGTTTAGAAAAATATGGAACCAGCAATTCTTTAAAAAAATACGGAACCCGCAATTCTTTAAAATCATTTTATAAAATATCGGTACTGGAATTCCATGCCCTTGTACCAATTTATTTGGGTACGGCGTCTTCTTCCATTCCTCAATATTACTCTTCATCTCATCATCAGCTCCTTTCACATACATATCATTCTTTACATAATCCATCCACCCTTTCTAAGATGAATTACATAACATTTTAAATTTTAATGTTTAGGTACAGAATATTATAATTAATAACAAACTGAATTAAAGTGAGTGTCCTTGGACAATACATTTTATACATTTTAAAACTACTTGATACAAGAACAAGTAATGTTGAGTTCATAAATAACGCGACAATTCACCCCTTTTCTCCCTCATTTTCCCCCCTATCAATAAAGCTCTCGAAAAAAAGTTGTATTTTTTAAATCAAAGAATACGTGTGCCAAGTTTGGCGAAAATCGGTAAAAAATGCACACCGACATACAAACGAAAAGAAAACTGTCCATACTGTCGAATTGGAGACTCGATGTGAAAGTTTGTGAAGATGTTTGTTACTCAATCACGCCTAACGGCTGAACGGATTGAGCTGAAAATTTTTGAAAGAGATAGATTTAGTCTGGCATAACCCTTTTCATCCCGGGATTATGTTGCCACGGGAAGCGGGAACGGATACCAAATTTCACACGGGGGAAGCTGCGAGCATCATCTAATATAATAATACGTCGCAATACCTGGCTGCGCCTGCGCCAGCCCCTTGCAATAAACGTGCAGTAGGCTAGTGACGTCATCCTCTGGTAGTTCCCCTCGCTCCAAGATGCGTTCTGCGTTGCGTTCGCGCACCAACGCTAAAGCCGCGCTCCATCTGAAATGACAAAAACCAATGAGGGTCTAAATAAAGGGACCTTGTAGTAGAGTACCCTTAACCGGCGAGCGTGTATGAAAACAGTTATGAAAGTAGAAGAAGCGAAAGTTGTATGTCAGGATCGTAGCAAGTGGAAAGCCATAGTCTCTGCTTACCCCGATGGGAAACAAGCGTGATTATATGTATGTATGTATGTATGTTAAAGGTAGGTGATAGAATCCCAAGGCTACTCGTTACACAAATTACTTCTTTCTAGATAACTAGCGAACGTCACGGGGTTTCACCTGCGTAGCTCCCGTTACCGTGGGAATACGGGAATAAAATATAGCCCATGTTACCCGGATAGTGTATCCCAGCAATGAAACCATTTTTTAAATCAGTTCGTTGGAGATATGTTGGTAGTGGGTTGCAGAAGGATCAGTACGTCAATGTCACAGCGACGATCCGACATTTTGGCCTAACCCATTGGGCTCAATATTAACACAACAAAATTAGAGAAACACTAACTTCTGCCTCTGCATCAAGTGCAGTAGCCGAGAGTCGTCATGCGGCGTCGGCGAGTGCTCCGCCCAAGAGTCGCTCGCGCTCGCGCACAGCTGGTTCCTCACGGCGCACACCGCTCCGCTCATCTCCGTGCCCTGCGTGACACAATTATAACATTAGCTTATTTCATTTTTACATCTAGTCAAATCACCAAGAAAGGTTTCTACTACATACAATGCGAGCGAACTTTGATTTCATTTTATAATTTCTATTCCAACCATTGATTTAATTCTACAAAAGGGATTTTTGCATATCAATGATTCCACTTAGCTCTTTTAATGGCTGTCCCGAAATGAAAGCCAAATCATATCTGCTTATGATTTGGATTTTTACCGTAATTTTTGACCACCCAACCCCGTGAGTATGCCTGCCTTGTGTCCTCGTCCGTTAGCCAGGCGAGGTCGGTCCGGGCCAATAACCGATAACATAGAACCCGGCATCGGTCCCAGTTTGGAAACTACTGGGATAATGGTAAGATTAATAAAATTGTGGGTTAGGTTCGGAAGGTCTGGATGATATAAATAAAACGTCTGTGTTAGCAAAATGTCCGGGTAGAAATAAGACAACCTATGCAGAACGTCTTGATTAAAAATAACTGAAATTAATTGTATAATGTCACCAGGTAAGCAAAACGTCGTAGTGCATAATAAAGTAGTATTTGTAAAACGTCTAAGTTGAAGAAGGACTTGATATTGTTGTAAACGTCTTGAAGAGCTCAATGACGCCAGATGTCGTTACTTTATTTGCCTACCTAGATCACATGCTACAAGAACTATTTACCACAATAGCCTTTTTAAGAAATTTATTTAGTATTTTATAGCTTACTAGCTGACCCGTGCGATTTCGTTTGGGTCACTTATGAGAGAGTATATCACCCGTTCCCGTCGCATTTACTATCGTAGTTTATAGTTAGTAGTATGTTTGTGAACTGTTCATTTAATGGAATAGCTCACGTCGGCTACGTTATATTTTAATTTTGATCCCATTTTTGTACTTAGCGTCTCAAAATACTATGAAAACGATACCCGTATTGATATTTTGAACTATCAACCCTATTGCGGACTTTTCCCCCTCTTAGGGTTGAATTTTCAAAAACCAGAAACACGTGTTTATTCATTTATTTTTAAGAAATACTCCTGTGAAATTTGGAATAAAATAGTCTTACTAATCTTGTTTCCCCATACAAACTTTGGACCCCTATTTCACCCCTTTAGGGGATGAATTTTGACAAATCCTTTCTTAGTGAACCCTTAGACTTTATAAGAAACCTATTTGCCAAATTTGGATATTCTAGTAAGTGTTCAAGCTTAGTGTGAATGTGGACCTATCGATAAATTAATCACCTCGTAGCGTAGTGTCGATAACCATACTTAAGCTAGAAAAAATTTGCTCGTACCATTTTTTTGTACTAGTAGTAACTTCTAAACGAAAGGTCCGATTTGATTGAAGTAAAAAAAATTATATACGGTCGAATTGAGTAACCTCCTCCTTTTTTTGAAGTCCGATAGAAAAGGGAATTTACTTCTAGATAAATGCCCTTGATGACATATTTGGATAAGGGTTAATATCGTGATTCAAATTTGAACTACTTTTGTTCCTGTTGTTGTATGTTTCATATTATGAAACGTAAAATGTTTGGTATGCTTTGTATGTTCTGTATTTTAATTTATATGAATTTTGTGTTTCATATAATGAAACATACAATGTTGCCTTTTTAGGCCCGCTGTTGTAGTAAAAAAACTATAACAGTTGCATATATCGCCTCGCGGACTTTTTTGTAGACATTAAAAAAAAACATAAACCTGTAGTACATCATTTTATTCTATCATCAATAGTTTTCGCAGCGCACGCCTAAAAAGATTTTCATTTCTCTATATTTTTTACAAATTTGCGATTTTCTTACGAATCTCAAATTTTTTTGAAAATAAATTATTGCCTATGTTACTCCCAGATATTGTAGCTTTCTATAGGTGAAAGAATTTTTGAAATCAGTCCAGTATTTCGGAGCCTATTCGTTACAAACAAACAAACAAATATTTCCTCTTTATAATATTAGTATAGATTTTAGTTGTAAAGTAACTCATAGTTATAATTATTCAAAATCGGACAAATACCAAATTGGCTTTTCTTTTCCTTTCGAGTCGGCGGTAATAAAAAGAAAAGTAATAAAATGCAATTAAGTATCTAAAAATTTGGGAATGTGTAAAATGATCATACCATCTATGATAATTTTTACACAAAGACTAATACAACTTATAACACATACGAATATCTTGTAGATGAGAAATCTACTTTTGGCCTTACATTTTTCGTTTACTTATGCCGATATAAACTGATTTCATTTGCACCTTATTCACGTCATTTTGTAAAGCAGGCCTCGTAAGTATTTTATAATATTGAAGGCGAGGTAGTATTGTACATCTTCGAGGAATTTGCGAAATAGGTATTGAATTGAGGTATTGCCATCGCACTGCACCTGATCAACTCTGTATAGTGCGATATGGATAGCTGTAGTTCAGACCGATTTCATTTGGAGAAAATAGATTTTTTTCCATGAAAACTGAATCAATTTAAATATTTTTGAGACCATTTTTAGAAAAAGAGTATTTCCTATCTCTTTTTCAATGTTAAAAGCTTTCATGTCTTATTGTCAACTAAACATGGCGATAAAATCGGTTTTAAAGTGACATATTATTATTATTTATTACTAGAGGACCAGACCACGCGTTGCTGTGGCTAATATTTTTGTCACCTGTTACTCCCGGCCGCAGCCATGTAAACTATCCATCTCTCAAGTTGGATCAAACTGGACTGCCTCGGTGGTCCATTCGGTAGTGATACCGCCTACCGCGCTGAGGTCCCGGGTTTGATTCCCGGGTCGGTCCAAATATTTGTGTGATCCACAAATGTTTGTTTCGGAGTTGGAGTGTTTTGTATAATATGTTTTGTATGTGTATTTAGAAATATATAAGTATGTCTATCAGTCGTCTAGATACCATAGCACAAGCTTATATTAGCTTAATTTGGACTAGATGATGTTGTGTGAGAATGTCCACAAATATTTATTATTATTTTTTAAACTGCACACGGCGCGGCGTGCAAATTTAGTTAATATCGGTTAAGAAGTTTGAGTTAAAAATAGTAGTGATAGGGACAATTATACAGCAGATTTTGAACCTATAAAAATACTATGATTCTTCTAGATGGATTCAGGGAATAAAATAGGGGAATAGTCCGTATGGAAAATGCGCTGCGAATCTTCCCTCTTGGTGCTACAACGAAAATTGAGACTTAAAACAGTGCCGATATTGTGTGGTAATTACGTACTTGCACGAGATTTCACTTTTATTTAACGATTTCAAGTGATAGGTAGAATTAATAATCTCCTATCTAGGTGTAAAGTTCTCATCAATACAAATTAATCATCCTGTACACAAGGTAACTACTGTAAATAGTTAAGGAGTTCCTTCGACTTTAGCATTACAATGAATCTATACTTTCGCCTCGTTGACCTAGTTATTCAATGGTAAACTTCGGCTAAGTCATAATGCCACCCAAGACCAAAAAAACATACTGAGCCGGCGTGCCCAAGGTAAGTTGTATGTCATCATGTTGTCTCCTGTATTAGCACCTCTCTCTAAGACGATCTAAGACGACAAGCATGCAGCGGTGACGTACCTAAGTTAAGTCTCGCTGGTGGCCTTGCCGAACTTGACGACCGGACATGAAGCCACGGCGACCACTGGTCACCCCCCGCTGTACGTGTGCGTAAAAATATTTAAAGGCATGTTTATTTTTTAGTTAAAATTTTAACGAGAATATTGTATATTTTTATTACCTCTTTCATTTTTGTACGTACAGCGGAGAGTCAGGCGGCGCCCACCTACACTTTCTACAGCACCCAGGTTGGGAGCGTCTATATCTGCACCATAAATCATCAAAACTTGATCAGGGACTTCAGCGTAACCCCATTACATGTAAACTCACATTTATGATACTAGAGGACGCTTGACTCGGCTCGCATAAAATTTAAGAACAGGAATTGTTGACTGGGTTCTTTCAGATCTGTCCCGTTCCCATTGTCCTATCCCATTGAAATCAGTTTACCTGTGGCGCGATTAAATAACATACATTACTACCTATTTATTTAGTTTCGCCCAAATATTAGGAGGTGAAATTCATATTTGCGAAATCGTGAATCGCCTTTATGTATCGAGGTATGCTTATGTATTGATTTTAATATCTATCTATATTGATTTATATTCAGAAATAGTCTGAGCGTTACATGTAATACGCCTCCCCCCGCCCCCCGAACCGGTGCATTACGCATGCGTCCATTGATTACTTGTGTATTGCACAACAAACAACATAGAAGCAGCGATACACCGACTGCACTCTCTCGTGCTCGTGCAACGAACTCGTCGAGGCTCAGACACACGGGTGTTCGGAACGTCGCGTCGCCGTCGCGACTACACGGCTCACCTTGTTGTCCAGCGCAGCACTGTAGACCGCTACAACCATCTTGTTGTTGGTTTCGAGGAGAAGCAACAGTTGGAATATCAGCTTGTATAAGCAGCGGCTGCATTCGTCCGAGGAACGCGCGAGCTCCAGTGCCTGTGAACATACAATACTTCTGTTGTGATGCAAAACATATTCGAAGAGCGGCCGCCCCCTATGAGAGATACACTATTTACTCTCGCAATAAATATAACGATAATCGTAGCGGCGTCTGTGGTATGGTGGCAGACGTCTAGGGTTGTGTTGATTATGTTTGGGGTGGACGAAAAAGTGGTCCAGGATCTGTTAGCACGCTGCTTTATTTTCGTCGTGATAGTCGTTTACTGTTGGATATTGGAACTCCTAGTGGTCATATGCAACGATATCTTGGAAGACTATGAACCAGCTCGCCGCGCGCCACCCGGTCGGCGCGGGCGCGGGCGCGGGCACTGGCAGGAGTACAGGCACTGGCACGGGCACGGGTTCGCCGCCGCCGGGTAGACGTGCGTGCCTGCGTGCGTACCTCCAGCGCGTGCTCGCGGCGGTCGAAGTACGTCTCGAGGTGCTCGTTGATCTCGAGCGCGGCGAAGCGCACGGCGTCCCGCACGCGCGCCGACTCGCCCGCCAGCGGCCCCACCCACAGCAGCGGCGGCTCCTCCGCGCCGAGCCTCTCCAGCACGGCGCTCAGCTCCGCGCCGCTCGCCCCGCCTCCGCCCGCCGTCACTGCGCCCTCGGCGCACAGCGAAATAGTTTTTGATGATACTTCCTGTAAATAATTAACATCACTTAAAAACTGTAGTAGTAGTAGTACCATATATAAATGTATGTTTAGTAGTGTAATAAATGTTTAGAAACGCCATTGTTTACCATGGTGCAGCTTTTTTTAGATATTTGTGTTGAATAAATCTTAAAGAAAACTGTACTTAGGTATTATTACAGCAAATCTGTGACTACTAATTTTGAACTTGTAAATGACTTTCATATTGTTTGAATAACTGTAAGCAATTAAAATTGTAAGTATCTATCAAATGCAGTGAAAATTTGATATTGTTCCATCGAAATGGACGAAGGGCTTTGGGCACAATATAATATTGTATGCACTATAATACATATTATAAAATGTCGACTATCTGGTTGTAATGTAATTGACACTTTTTTACGTCTGTTTTTTTTTATAGTTGTTACTCTCAAAGCTTACTTATTGTGCCTACAGTAAAACCAAGTATTCTCGTTATCATAACTGTATATGCCTACCTTTAACAAAATACATTTATTTTTAAGATGTAAAGAATAATAAAAAAATAACAAATTAAAAATGTATTTCTGGGTACATTGATATTACATTTTATGACTAACTCAATTTTTAGATCGAGATATACCTTCTTTTTGGTTGCCTTCAGCAGTAGGACTGTAGCAGTCTGTGAACCAGTACAGAAGGAGTTAAAGTTGCAAATACCTACCAGCTAATAATGTGTAATTTTATTTGTTCTAATAAAACTAATGTTATATGAGGAAGTAAAGTTGCAAATACCTTTAGTAAAGTTAATATTGTAGGTATAATTATATTTGTTTAAATGTAATAAAATTAATAATCTCTAAATAAAAATATCGTCCACATGATGCGTTTTATTTCACAACAACAACAAATAAGTAATACTGCGCTGAGCCGCAACTACTGAACCTGTCAAAGCTGTGCGAATGGTGATGTGGGATAGCCCCGTCTCAACTACCGAACCGGTTAAAGCTGTGCGAATGTTGATGGAGAACCACCTGTGTGAATGGCGCTGTGGGACCGCCGAGTCGCAACCACCGAACCAGTCTAAGCTCTGCGAATGGTGATGTGGGACCGCCGAGTTGCAACCACCGAACCAGTCAAAGCTCTGCGAACGGTGATGTGGGACCGCCGCGTTGCAACCACCGAACCAGTCAAAGCTCTGCGAATGGTGATGTGGGACCGCCGAGTTGCAACCACCGAACCAGTCAAAGCTCTGCGAATGGTGACGTGGGACCGCCGAGTTGCAACCACCGAACCAGTCGAAGCTCTGCGAATGGTGATGTGGGACCGCCGAGTCGCAACCACCGAACCAGTCAAAGCTCTGCGAATGGTGATGTGGGACCGCCGAGTCGCAACCACCGAACCAGTCAAAGCTCTGCGAATGGTGATGTGGGACCGCCGAGTCGCAACCACCGAACCAGTCAAAGCTCTGCGAATGGTGATGTGGGACCGCCGAGTCGCAACCAACGAATCAGTCGAAGCTCTGCGAATGGTGATGTGGGACCGCCGAGTCGCAACCACCGAACCAGTCAAAGCTCTGCGAATGGTGATGTGGGACCGCCGAGTCGCAACCACCGAACCAGTCAAAGCTCTGCGAATGGTGATGTGGGACCGCCGAGTCGCAACCACCGAACCAGTCAAAGCTCTGCGAATGGTGATGTGGGACCGCCGAGTCGCAACCACCGAACCAGTCAAAGCTCTGCGAATGGTGATGTGGGACCGCCGAGTCGCAACCAACGAATCAGTCGAAGCTCTGCGCATGGTGATGTGGGACCGCCGTGTCTGTTGTGTGAATGTGGGACCGTCGTAGACGATTTAAATCCTTTACAAACGTTGACATATTACATTTAGGGCGCATTCGACCATAATCGGAGTAAGACTATACTAGAGTATAACTTGTATGTACTTATTCTAAAAGTAAAGAGATTTTCCATTCTAGCAACTACAAATAAGCACAACGTAGCTATGGTAACCATACTGAAGTGGACTACTTCAGTGTGGTTACCATAGTTCCGATACATACTTTACTTTTAGAGCAATAATTTCAAGTTATTCTCTAGTAGGTATAATAGTCTTACTCCGATTTTGGTCAAATCCGGCCTTAGTGAGAATAGAATGCAGAGTAGATAGTGTACAGGCCGTTCTATTCACAATAGCAGTTTTATCAATAGAAAGAGATTTAACCATACCTTGAGTACAGTGTGAAGTCGATGGACAACCGCCAGGGGCTGCATGAGCGCAGCGTGACGGAGTAAGGCTATGACCGACGCTCGCCATGCGTCGCGGAGGATCGGCGCGGCCCCTGGGACCGGCGTTACGTCGCCACGGTCACCTGTACAGGTTATATTATGTAGGCTTACTTACATAAAAGCACAAATAGCAGGCCCGACGACAGTTTTCAAATTAAGCCCGTTTTTCTTCCGTAAAAGCCTGGTGTGCGGAAAATAGGCGGAAAAGGGCTGTTTTCAATGAAATATATTAACGTGTAAAAGGAATAAAATTGAGAGGAGGGCTTTTTCTTGCGAGTCCTCACCAGGGGAAAAGGATCTCCAAGGAATTTTCTACATAGGATATTGATTTAGGTACTATTCGTCATGTCTAGTCTAGTTACATCGTGTTGCACCCGGATAGCTTCGTAGAGTACGATTAGAATAGCTGCGGCTTAAAACCATTATGTATATATCACAAAACATTATGGAGGACCGCTGGCCCTGTTCCCTCTCAATGGTTGTGTAGTTGGTGGTGGGTGGTATATGTGGGAATGGCTCACCGTCGGGCTCCCCGCTGGAGGCGCTGGAGAAGGAGTGCGTGCGCGGGCGCAGCGCCAGGTCGGGCGCGGCGCCGGTGTCGCCCTCGCCGCGACTGCCGCTGCCTGCCTCGTCCCAGCCGCCTTCCTCGTCCGACGAGTCCTCGTGACCCAGCTGCGCCGCCACACAAATATATCAGGTTCACGGAACACCGATGACACACAAAGATCACACAAAAAATATCTTGGCAACTATAAATAGCATAACAGTCGAAACTATTAGATAGTATTATCAATGGTCTCACGTGTGAGCAACTTGTGCCCCGGCTTCGCTCGCTACTTGTGCTATGGGATACAGATAACTATAGGTATGGGAATAGCACTCCTCGATAGAGGCCGCATTCGACTTGACAACGTGAGCATACAGCCTATATGCTTATAGTAGTCTACTGATTGCAGATGAAACTGATCTGATCAGATAGTAAGACTAATACAATATGTATGTAAAATATAAACAGAATCAGAAAAGGTTTCCGAAATCATTCTTATATTTGGAAGATTAGACGCAGTGATTACAGAGACAAAAATATGGTGCTGGATATAATTAGTCCGACACAGGGGTAAGGTGAATGCTTTTCTTTTATGAGTACGACAGCCTGAACGTGGCACAATATTCAATCTAGCAAGGGTACTAGGACTGCCCAGTCTACTGTTAATCAACTATGCAAGTGTACAATATCAGCTACATTTCGCTTAGGCTCTAAAGAAGTAAGATTAAAATGCGTATGTAACTCTAGAGTTGCGATAGAGAAGGAAAACTCGAAATGAAACCCGGTTGTCAAGAAACTGACAATCGTTAGGCCAAGTTGAAGGCCTTATGGGCGGCTTGAAAAATTTCAAACCTGCGCCTGTTCATTTCAGCACGGCAATAGGCTCACCACCTATTACGTGGGACATAAAACTATAAGGTGAAATGTGGGCGTATACTATGCCTCTGCCGGGAGGGGTAGTCTTCGGGGATAAAGGAGTGGCTATATGTATGTATTTAATAAGCGATACTAAAACTGTCTCTTTAGTCTAAAATGTAAATGTAAAATCTGGAATGAATTGTAAGTAAGATTACACGTGTGTCATCGACAGCGAGCCAAGTATCTGTCCTGAACTTCAAGTCCCCGTACTTTAAATACGTACGTCTTAACCGACCTAACGCGCCGGATTTTGGTTTGACATTCGAATTTCAAGCCATATTCTGTGTATCAAAATTACAGCTCTGAACGGGTTCAATAATTGGCATAAAGGAGAAGGGTGTAAGGATTCTGATGAAATGCATCGGTATGAGTACCTACCTACTAACGGACTACAGATGAACTTGGGTGCTTCGATTTGCAATAGCTGCATTCATTGCAAGGGCAAGATTAAATAAATGGGACAAGGAAATGAGGGCAGCGGGAGGGGGTAGCTATGGCGCATGTACAACTATCAGGTCATATCACATATATAGGTCAGGGTCGTATTGGGTGCTACAGATTCTGATATACAGAAAGTATTCAATACACTCGCTGGGACAAATAAGTAAATGGTTTCACAGTTACGATTATTTTTTTTATTGCCTATTAGATCCTTGTTACTCAGTCTATCCAAAGGTTGCCCGGAAGAGATCGCTCTTAGCGTTAAGGCCTCCCTATTGTGCATATATAGTTAAACATTTCTATTTAAATTGTATTGTTTTGATGGTGTAAAATAAATAGTAAATAATAACATAAATAAATATTCACGGACATCTCACACAACGTTATCTGATCCCAAAGTAAGCTAGGAATAACCTGCTTGTGTTATGGGTATCAGACCACGGATATTAATACTTATATACTTTTAAATACATACATATTATACATAGAAACACCCAGACTCTTAAGACAAACATTTATGGGTCACACAAATATTTGTCTCCGGTGGGAATCGAACCCACGACCTCCAGCGCCGCAGGCTGTATCACTACCGACTGCGCCACAGAGGCAGTCGAAGTAAAATGATGGTCATATTTATTATTTTTCGTAAAAGATATACATACATCACGCCTGTTTCCCATCGGGGTAGGCAAAATCTAGAATGCGCCTTACTCAGTTTTACAAAACTAATTATAGTATGATTTAACCCATTTGTTGCGGTGGACGCCTATCGACGTAAATCAATCTGATGCGAATGACGCCTATGGGCGTCATTGATATTATCAGAACTTGACCATTCTTTACTAATATAATAATATTTTAGTATGTAACGAATATACTCAAAACTAATAGATTGGATCCAATTTTTTTTTCATTATAAATTTTAGGCTAGTTTTTATTCCTGTACTATACAAGGCGTCCCACGGCTATGCCACATGGAGGTAAAGTACCTTAAATATTGTAGATGGAACAATTTAGTGAAAGAAGACATTTTTTTAATTTAAAAAACAATTTAAGCTGCATTCATAGATTTTTAAATACTTACATGGTTGAGCCGGGAATCGAACCCGCTACATGAGAAAAAATAATTATCCCGTAGCATTATCATACCGATCGAAAGGCTTCATCATAAGGATTATTTATTGCTAAGTAACATAGTGTCAAAAATAAAAGGAAGACTTTATACTTGCTTTGGTGACCACCCCTCGCAATCCGATTTGGATAGGTTAGGTTAGAAAACAGGCGGGAGCGGAGCTCCCGCATAGGTGTGGTTCCACTACGGCAGAGTGGAGCGTAGTTGAGCCGCGATTCGCTAATCACGGTGTGTAGTGGAGAAGAGACGTGGATTTTAAGTCATGTGATTGGTGAATCGCGGCATAGCTCGTCTCCACTCCGCCTGTATGGAACCGCACCTAGCCCTCGTTGGGCATTTTTTTTAAACCACCTAAACAAAACCACGCCAAATACGAATTATTACAATGATCCTTTTTAAATAACATAGACAAAAATATTAAATCAAATTAAGGTTCGTGTTCAAACGTTAAACAATCGACTGCGCCTACTTATAACATGCCTTTTTCAACATTTACCGTGGCTTTAATGTAAGTGGCTTGTACCGTGGCTGTAAAGTATGTTCAAATTAAAACTATAAATATCATCTTCTACCCACATATTATGGTAATTATGTTTAGGCATAAAATCGTTATGATAAAAAACAGTAGGAGATTTAATATATTTGAATATATAATGTTATTAATTACAATTTTCGGAAACATTAGTTAATGTTATGAACATCGCCGGTAGCACTACTAATAGAATGAATGAGAAAGTCTTAGGGGTGAAAAACTTTAGGACGAATGATCATTCGGATTAGAAATCATTAGGAAGAACAATTTCAGGTAAAGAACTTTAGGTGAGCCAATATGGACCCTATAAAAGGTCTTGACAGACGTACGGACGGACGGCCGTACGAACGGGCGATCGGATGGTTGGACGGGCGATTGGACGGACGGAGATACGGAACCCTTGGTGCGCGAGTACGACTACTATTCCGGTTTATTTAATTTTTTTACATCAGGCATCTATTTTCAAGTCTTTAATCAATGACACCATGAAAGGAAAACATTGTCAGAGTTATAAATTAATAACAATCCCATTTACAAATGTTCGTGTTACAAAAAATGTTAATTAATTGATGATAATTAATTAGATATTCTTGTAAATTATCAGTTCGTTTTTATTTTTCATATCTAACAAGTTTATGGTCTAATATTTATTTATTAAAGGTACGAAAGCTAAAAAGGTAATCAAGTGGGCGAAACCAGAGTTCCCGTTTTCGGGCGTATTTTCGACCCTCTGGCTTTTTTGAAATTATTTTGGGAATTTTCCTCTTCTTTGAAAGTCTCTATTCAAATAAAAAAAGAAGTGTTTTTCGATGTATATTTGCGGATAACCAAACCAGTCTTTTTTTTTTTCAATAAAGTTTATAAATTATGCGAGTGGCCCTTAAATTGCAAATAAATATGCAATTCGAATCAAATGCTACCTTGATCATCATAATTATTCAGAGAATTATAAAAAAATCCTAAAAAGCACTTGTTGACAGACTGACAGATCTCAAGACTATAATTATGTACGTGTTTAAAAATATATATAACTACCTACCTATGTCTATCAGTTGCCTATGTACCATAGCACAAGCTTATGTTAGCTTGATTTGGGCTACAGGACGTGAAAATGTTTAAAAATGTTAATTATTTTTTCTCAATTAATTATTAAATAAATATAAATAAATAAATAATAATAAATCCGTTTAGCCGTTAGGGTTAGAGCGTAATGTTTGAAAAGTTCAGTCCACACTCACAAACGTTCACAATTATTATAATACTAGCTTTTGCCTGCAACTTCGTTCGCAAGGCGAATTTAACTAATAACCAATCGACTTTAAAATGTCTTATGCAAAGGGCTACTAGTAAAACCTAGGTCAAGCTGTATTATTATTTCCGCTGAACCGATTTTGATGAGACATACAGCGATTTTTAAGTTGATAAAATACCTTCACTTCAAAATACTAATGGTACAATTATGATCAAGCCACAGAATTTTGCTCCAATCCCGAACAAATAAACCAACAAACAACATGGGGAAAAATACAGATTTGGACTCAGAAGCCCTAAATTAGTCGATTATCGATTGCGCATACCAAACAGGTCGGCCCATGAACTTGCCCTGCTGGACTTGCTGCTGACGAGTTATCCAGCACAGTACAGTGTTTCGGTTGGCGCCCCACTGGGTGATTTCGACCACTGTGTTATGCGTGCCCGCCTGCAGGTGTCATCTCCTGCAAGGGCAGTAGAGGTGACGCGGCGATTGTGGCACAACTCGTCACCAGACTGGGACGGACTGATGTCGCCAGCATCCGCAAATCAACAAAAACAGGCGGCGTACCACGCCTGGATCAGGGCTCGGGCTGTGCGCGACCCGAATGGGGCTCGCCTCATGGCAGCATACAACATAGCCACTAGGTCCAATAACAAGGCCTTCAAAAGAGCGGACGGCCAGCGCGTCACGCGGCTTGGTCAGGAGCTCACGTCACATCCAACGGGCAGCCGTGGATACTGGCAACTGGCTAAAGCCGTGCAGGCCAACTTCTGCACGCCTTCGCTGCCGCCGCTGCGCTCTCCTGACGGATTACTGGCTCACAAGGCCAAAGAGAAGGCAGAAATGCTGGCCAATCTCTTTGCGGTTAGTACCCGGGTCGATGGCTGCGGCGAGAAACCTCCCACTGTCGCCGACTGTGGAACCACGATGCCGGATATTGTAATCCGGCAGTGCGATGTGCGAGCGGTGCTACGGTCACTCGACAGGCGAAAAGCTAGTGGTCCTGATGGCATTCCGGCGGTGGTGTTGAAGAAGTGTGCAGCCCAACGCTGACACGCCTGTATCGCCTTTCCTACTCGTCGGGGGAAGTGCCGGAGGCTTGCAAGGAGGCGAACGTCAAACCGATCCCCATGAAAGGGGATCGGTCGGATCCGGCCAACTATCGCCCCATAGCCGTAACCACCGTCATCTGCAAGGTGTTTGAGCTAATTATAAACAAACAGCTCATGCGCTACCTGGAGGATAACTCGCTAACCTTTGATAGGGCCATGCGTCGCTTCTTTCCTCAGTTGTGCCGCTGGTTGGCCAGCTTCCTGCACGGGCGATGTGTGCGGGTTCTCTGTGATGGTCAGGCTTCCTGCTTTTTGAAGGAGTAACACAGGGATCGGTATTGTCCCCAACTCTCTTTCTTCTGCATATCAATGACATGCTGTATCTTGGGTGCATTCATTGTTATGTGGATGATAGTACTCTGCATAGGAGCTATTCTGGCCGTCCAGCGGAAGGGCGGGGCGACAAGGAGGAGAGACGGCAACTTGTGGCGTATCTCGACCGGGACCTGAGTCACAGTGCCCGATGGGGTTCGGTCAACCTGGTCGCACGGGGGCACGGGAACGGTGGTGGCGGATCGCTTTTGACCACGCGTAGTGCACGTGATGTTATTTTAAATAAATTGCTATGTTATGCACTTTACGATATTAGAGTGTCCAATTCGTTCAATATTTGGGTGAAGTTTGGGATAAATATTAACATAGGTTGAAACCGGGTCCATTGGATAATGTCACTAATTCTGAGCAAAGTACTTTCAGGTTTGCACTATTCAAAAAGTCACGTTGTATATGGAAGAAGAATATTAGTAGTATGTATACGTTACCGGTTTCCCCGCGGGGTGCAAGTCGGGCGGTCGCAGCAGCTGCGGCGGCGGGCTCCGCTCCAGAGCGCCGCGCTCGTCGCGCTCCTCGCTGGGCAGGCGCCGGCGCACGCCCCAGTTGAAGTTGTCAGAACTTTCCCCCTGTACACATACACCACTTTTCACGTTATACTACATACCTATCTATAATTGGCATAAAAATTCGCATAAAAATTCGCTAGCTGTGTAAAATATGACTGAACATTATTACCATTCAGTCTTATTTTTCACAACCTTATTACAATTTTTATTAAACATAAAATAAGAAGAGAAAACTGTAATATTGTACAAGTTTATACTTGTAGTTAATACTAGAAAATTAAAACACCCCCGATCTTGCAACTTTTCCAATAAGCCCAAACATGATAAGTATTCTGTAATTTTCTGAGAATTTAGGTATCCCGCGGTCTACATACTTAATGCGTCAGTGAGCACCAGGTTACCATGTCGTGGAGTGCTTTCAAGAAATAGTATACCACAGTTTCGATGAATCGGATCTCTGAATTTTAGTAAAGTCCCATTCATCACTTGGGATGCAGTTGATAATCTTCAAAATGTATAGCTAAAACCATCCCCGTCACATCAGCTTTCTAACAAAAAAACGCATCAACATTAATCAATCCATTGGACCGCTGCGATACCACAGACAGATACACACGTTAAACTTATAACACCCCCCCCCCCCGCGTTTATGTCGGGGGTAATAAGGAAAAAAAAGAAAAGATATGCTAACTGACCTCAATACTTTCACTCTCATACTCCAAGAAGTCGAAGTCTTTAAAGACCCCGAAGTGGTCGGTGGGTGGGGCTCCTCCCGAGGGCTCGTTGCCAGGAGTGCCCGACACCTCCTCCAGCGAAGACGCCATCGACGACTCGCGTTCCAGCAGCTCGGAACTCTGACTGAATATCACCTGTACAATACACCACACGTTAGCAACTGGCAATTGTGGAGATATCTTACGACACTGTTGAATTTCATCGTAGTTGACAAGTTTTAAGTGAAAAGTTAATAAAAGTAGTATTTTTTCAAATTCTTGTCTGTTTGTCTATATTTGCTTGTCCGCGATAGACAAATACTTGTATACTGATGGGCGGACGAGTTTAGATTTAGAAGGATATGGTCAGACTAAAAGTCTTACTTTATCTATTTATGTGAATCGAAAACAATGAATTTAGTCCTATTTGGCACAGTTAAAGCTTATAATGGAGCATAAGTACATACCTAGCTATTTTGTAAACGATTTTTCTATAACTTTTCGTATAATATTTCTCACGTTTATGTAAATATTCCTATATTCTTACTATTTTGTAACGTAGCATTTTATTAATATTAACAAAGCGAAACAGGTTTTGACCATACTAAAAATGTAAAAATTGAATTTACTTAGCAAAGTAATAAGTATTTTATAATTTAGAAGTCTGTGCCAAGTAAAACAATTGGTATTATTAATCTTTCCATTATATGAAGCTAATAATAGAAAATAGGTATCTTGGAATAATATAACCCAGTATCATCAAATCTCCCGGAAAACTTTTAAGCTATAGCTTGGCAAATTCGTGCCATGGTGCGCGCGGGGGGGAGACGTGGTTTCTCAGAGACAACACAAGTTACAATACGAATTTATCAGTAGTTTCTAGTAACACAAAAGTAGATGGCGCCTTTCTCAGTTTTACATAACTAATTATTTGATTTAACGCATTCGTTGCGGTGGACGCCTATAGACGTAAATAAACTCAATCTGATGGTAACGACGCCCATGGGCGTCATTGATCATCAGAATTTGAATAAGGAAGATTCGTATTGTAGTATGTAACGAATATACTCAAAACTAATAGATCGGATCCAATTTTTTTGCCGTTGTTTATGTCTGTATTCCCACGGGAACACAATCCGCGTGAAACCACGTGACGTGCGCAGTTATAACTTTCTTATAAAAGGCATTTGATGTCGCTTCGATACTAAGATTCACATTGGGATTAACAGGCAATTTTTTTTAGCGATCTCTGAAATATTTGCAATAACAGCAAAATAATTTAAATTATATCTGAAATGTTTGAATAAACATATAAAATATACACTTTTGGAATTCATACCCTTTTTGGCTTTGAAATATTCAATTAAATGTATACCTACCAGTTTATAAATTATACATATCCCATCAAAAACATAAAATTACATTGAGAGTAAAGTTCAATCCCATCAGAAAAGGTTAAGTGTTTGCCAAGTTAAGTGTAAAAAATCCTAAAATTTTAGTTACAAGATTACAAAAAAAAATACAATGATCCGTAAAATTTGAAGGCTGATCAAAAAGTTTGAATTTCCTGAAAATAGGTAATATTATATTATGCAATTCACATTCATTGAAAAACGCCGATCAAAAATTTTCACATTGTAATGAGGTAGACGCCGACAGGCGTTGGCCCTTGTACCGTTCCAGATAATTTTACTATTACATTAAGGCCGAGGCCGCACTTGCGGTTATCGCGGCGGTTTCTAACCTCAAAATGTCAAAACATTGACTTGATTTCATTGATTTTGACAGTTTGATGACATTTTGAAGTTAGAAACCGCCGCGGAAAAACGCAGATGCGGCCTCGCACTAAATGGGTTAATGTTTTGTCACATGTCATTGCCAGATGACAGTATTGAGAGATTCAATAACCACTGTCAACTCTGTCATATTATAGTATCTATTGCCAAAAGTTACAGTTATGGAAAGATTCAATCGTAAAGGGTGTAACGTTGTGCAACAACGTGTGCATAAATTAATAAAATTAGTCAATTAAAAATGAAATTTTAGTGAAAATAAATGAAAGCGCCATCTGCCGACAACTAGTCACATCAACACCAGCACTGACGTAACCAGAGTGACGTTGAGTGACGTAAGACGTAGGGACGCTAATTGCCGCCAGAGGCGCTGTCCAAAGCTATAAATAGGACTGCGCGCGAAGTTTAAGAAACCATTTTCACAAATTTAAATTATACTCGTCGCGAAGGTGTCTGTGCGTCGAAAGTTAGTCAAAGTAATTTAAATTTTATTATAATTTTTATAGGGAGCGAAATTCTCCCTAAGTGAACAGTTGTTTAGCTGCAAACGTCAAGTACCCCATCATTGGGTGAGTTAAATTATTTATAATGTAATCTAAAATTTAAACAGTGAAAATTAACGGCTGTTGGTCAACCCTGTTATAGGGGGGTAGTAACAGGGGTGTGAAAAAACATATCTGTAAAATTAGTACTGTAAGCAGACAATGTAAGACTCCCGATTCCTGCAATGGTTAGCAGGGGTCGGCTGTCTTAGGCAATAGGCGGGAAAAAGGGTTCCAGCTAACCCCTCATCTGGAACATTCCAGGGTCCACCCATCGGGTTCCACGAGAACCGTCCACCCTTCGGGTTCTACGAGAACCATCTACCCTACGGATTGTGAAAATCCACCCTTCGGGTTCCACGAAGGTGAAGATGCACCCTTCGGGTTCAACACGCAATCATCCACCTTACGGGTTGGAAAACACCGTGCCAGCCGAACTTGTGGACGGCACGGCTACCTCGCGGACTGCATCACCATCAAGGAGCCACAAGATAAGTCGAGCCCTAAAGGCCTACCGGAAATCGCAAAGCCTTTGCTGCCCGATCACGAACCACGACCCCGAGTTTTCAGTTCATAATAAACCGTCGTTTTATATTTTAAATTTAACTTTTTATTTCTCTCTCCTTTCCTGAAAGCCCTCAGCTTTTCAAGGGGTTTTCTATATCTACATAACTTGTTGGTTAACAGTAAGATTCATTTTGTTCAAAATAAAGCACCATAAACTGATTGTCTGAAGCGATGACGTAGCCGTCAAGTTACCCCGCCCCGCACACAAGTCACCTCACCCCCGCTGACGTCTCCCCCCGTCGCCCGCAGACCATGGGAGGGGCGCGCACGAATTTGCTAAGCTATAAACCCCTTAATAACTACTTAACTCTTGTCGTAGTGTTTACTTGGCTCCGACTTAAATATTATAAAATATTTATTACTTTGTGCTAAGTTGTTTTTTTGTTTGATTAAGGTTTTTCTGTTGTTTTTTTTTTTATTTTACGGTTTTATGTGATGGGTAGAGAGACCTCTCCAGGTGTAAAGTTCTCATCAATTCAAATAATAAACAACAAACACAAGGTAAGCACAGTAAATCGTTGAGGAGATCCCTCGACTTTCGGCTTTTCTTCAAAGTAAAGAAACAAAAGGTATTACCTATTCGGCCGAATCGAGAAACCTCACCTCCAGCTTTTTGAACTCGGTTAAAAATAAAGTTAATAATTAAATTCAGACACATACCTCGCCTTTTTAGGCACTTTGTTCCTTCACATCATTAATATCTCAAAAGTAACTTTACTGCAAAGACCACCGTGTCCAGTGTGACTCGATGAGAATTAAGGAAATAAATGTATTGGTCTAAGTTCTAAAAGTTTAGGTCGCAAATATTCTAACTTTCTTACTATCTAGGTAGGTATATATTAAAATTGATGTATGTTTGATTCTACAATTTAATAATAATATAAAACACACTCAACCGTTAGAACCCTGACATCCGTAGTCTCTATTATTTGAACCTGAATTACAGTGCGGTGCAAGTAAATTGTGCGAATAGGGTTTTTTTGATGGGCTGAATACCATAGTATGTACATTGTACGTGCAGTGTAATCTGTCATACAAACCTTAAATATGTAAAGAGGTATTATGTCTATATTTACGCACAATTTGTGAATATTTTCTTGTGAAGTTTATTAAAATTCTATTAAAAAAACATAAGTGATGGTCTCTGCGATGCAAATAAGGTTACTCATATATACCCGGTTTTATAAATATATGAAAAATAATGCCGCAATTATAAGGTAGAAAATAATAAAAAATGTCGGATATAGATATTTATAAAAATAAAAATAATATATTTTAATATACGTTTTATATTAGGTTGTGTACAGACGAGGCAGCGACATTAGCAAAAGAACAATGGCCTTTATGTTGAACATGTGATGGTAAGCGAAGCTAAAATGTTTTATGACTTCGATGCAAACTATGTACTGTTTACTCATCAAAATATATTTTATGTGGGTTATATATTAAAATACCAGAAATCAGAATGCCTTTACTTAAAATGCATTAGCCTAAAATACCCGATATCGAAATAATCAATAATGTAAATAATAATAATATTCAAAATACCTTAATCCAGTACACCTTACCGTACAATGTCTAAATTTAAAATACATACAATTATTTTAAAAGAACTCAACATTCAAATTTTCAATTAACCTTAAATTACAAAACCAAAAATAGAATACAATGTGTCACTCTCATAACTGCGTAAAATGTGACACATAATTATATTTGATGTGTTACATTTTGCACACAACAGATAGGGCATAGTAGTGTGCATAGGGCATAGCAGTGTGGCGCTCGGCTGCCGCTGCCGCGGCTCGCATGCTTTGCTCGCTCGCCTTCGCGCGTCCATGGGCACAGTTCCAACCTAACCTAACCATCGAGCGTTCGATCTTATGACTGTCGCACATTTGTCTTTTCAATTAAATGGCCCATCGGCTAAATGTTGTTTCGTTCCTCTGACACTTCGATTGTCTAGCGTCACACAAATGGCTTTCGCTTTTTTCGCTTACACGTCTTCATAAATCGGGTCCTAAACCCGGGTATCCTTCCGAGGGCTTACCCGGGGCTCCCAACTGTAGGCTGTTAGGTAGGATACGTGTGGTTTTGAGTCGGTAGGAGTCCGGCATAGCATCCATGTAGGATTTACCTCACGTTAAAAAAAAGTATTTTGTGTTTGAATATTTTAGGATTAAGTATTTAGTAAACTTATTTTTTGGGTTTCGGTTATTCGACCGTGAGGTATTTGAAATTATTTTTATTATACATCCTTGGCCTTTTGAATATTGATATTTCGATTTTGAGTATTTTGGGCTAATGCATTTTAAGTAAAGGCATTATGATTTCTGGTATTGTGACGGTTTACCTTTATGTGACCAAGGCCCTTACACAGGCTGTGAGTCTTGCTAGAGTATGATTTTTCTATAGACTGTAAATCTCTACACAGACTATGAGTTTTACATAGACTATGGGTCTCACACAGACTATGAGTCTTACACAGACTATGAGTCTTACACAGACTATGAGTCTTACACAGACTATGAGTCTTACACAGACTATGAGTCTTACACAGACTATGAGTCTTACACAGACTATGAGTCTTACACAGACTATGAGTCTTACACAGGTGTTGAGTCTTACACAGACAATGAGAGCCTAAAATTAACTATGAGTATTAAACAGACTGTGAGTATTAAATCGATGTTCGACTGTTGAGAGCATCTTTAGCGTGTTATGTGCGCGTGAAAGCGTTTGCGACAAAATATACAGTATGGATGCGAGTTACCTTAGAACATAAAGTGGTTATTAAATCGTCCTAAACGCAGCGATGGATAGAAATCAATATAGTCATTAGTTGTGTTGATTAACTGTCGGTGGACTGATGACTGCCGGAATCAATCCGCCATTTATACATATACACCAATTTTGTATAACATTTGACAGTTTGAACGTTATTCTGATAATGTGTGGTACAGTTCTGCAGGTACATTAACAAATTTGGACTCTAAACCCTTGCAAATAAAATTCATTATACTTACAGAAGGGCTCTTTGGTAGACCAACTCGTTGTCCGCAAGTGGTTAGTAAGTTGACTAGGCACTCGCGTACTCGGCTCTGTGGAAAAGACACAGTTTAGAAGTTGATAATTACAGAGAAACATAATTATTACATATCTATATTTACATTATTACTATCTAAACTAAACCTAAATAAGGCCCCCGTGGCATTGTGCCCAAAAGACTAGCAGCATTCCCCCTTTGAATAGCAATGCCTATTCGTTGAGCGAGAAAACTGCCAGCCCTTGGGTCACCAGT
The DNA here is from genome assembly GCA_933228765.1 of Miltochrista miniata. Taxonomy (NCBI): domain Eukaryota; kingdom Metazoa; phylum Arthropoda; class Insecta; order Lepidoptera; family Erebidae; genus Miltochrista; species Miltochrista miniata. The sequence goes on along the minus strand of OW121747.1, from coordinate 17,116,065 downwards.
TGACACCACAATGCGCTTTTTCAAATTCTTGAAAAATTTTTGCGCATTGGGACCCCATGGACCTAGGGTCTCGACACCGACTGGACAAAAACGATACGATGAGTCGAGACCCTTATATTTATTAATTTTAATATTTTCAGCCGCTTCTTTTTTTATCAAGGCTCTTAAAATCGAAGTAGTTCATATACACTAGACCGTAAATGAACGTTGCCTTATCAGCATTTTTGATTTTAATTTCTGTTTATTAAATAAGTTTTTTAATTTTACACGAAAAGTGGTACCAATAAAAATAAATTAACATTAACGTAAATTTACAAAATTTTTACGTGTGGTTTTTAGTCCGTAGGAGTCAGGCATAGCATCCCTGTAGGATCTACCTCATTTTAATGCAAACATCAACTTATTAACCCAAAAATCACAATATCACATTTGTATTTGAAATTTAAATTGCCATTTGGTGTGATTGACTAATATTTCAGCATCGACATGAGTTCGCAGACGCTACGCCTGACTGGTGGACCGCGCGCGTCTCAGTTCCAAAAGGTCGCATCCTATTCTGATCGCGCGCGGTTTATATCTGTGTGAATCTAACTAATCTTCGATACTATGTCGTGTTTAACATTGATTATATGTTTGATTTAATAGGTGCTTACTATAACACACGTTATTTATTTGATCCACACATGATGAAAACAAGTACTTGTATAATATATATTATATTCCACAATTTATTTTAGTTTCTCCCAACCTGATCGGTTTCGCCTTATAGCTTTATCAAAGGTGATTTTTAAACTATTATTTCGAACACAATATTTTTTTCCTAATTTTGCATGTGGGTATACAAAAATAAACGGGTTTGACCCACAGAAGAATATTTTAACATAGGTATTTATACTTAATCATTCACATTAAACTTATTCCAATTAAAATCGACAAAAACACTAAAACAGATATTAAATTCAAATCACATATAATTCATTTTAATATAATTGAATCATTTTAAAACAATTGGATTTTTAAAATAATTGTGACTTGAATTTAATTTAAAAAAAAGTCACGTGAAATATCCAATAAATTAAAAACAAATTTTCCCTTTAATGACAAATTTTCTATACGTAACTTATTTGTTATGCATGATAGAGCCGAGAATAAAATGTTCACGAGTCCCACGAGTCACACAGTTCCTCGTTGAGATTTGTTTTTCCGAACGAGTTACACTGGTGTTACTCGATGCGAATAAACACTCAGATTCCAGTCACAGAGTGTTACTTGCTGCGAGTAAAGTAAGATTCGCAGTGTGACCAGTTCTAGTGTGATTTTTTAAATATTAAAGTAATTACGCAAATAATGTTTTTTGATGAATATTGGCTTCACGATAATTTAATTTGCTAAAATTATGATGCCGACTTTTATCGTTATTTTTGATTTTTTGAATAATTATAATTTATTTAATTTATCATTTTCTTTTCTTTCTCTGTAAAATTAAAAGGGCATAACCCTTTTAATTCAATAAACAAAACTTAACATTAATCTGGCGGATGACGAAACTTGGAGGAGGGCTATAATCAGCAGTGGACTACAATAGGCTGATTGCATACCTGCGACATCCAGGGTCGTTTCCAGCCTGAAGCGAGCGCATCAGCCGGCGAGAGGGACAAGGAACGCCGTGGAGAGGTCGCACTTGGCGGCTGGGATGCAATGTTCCCCGCCGACGTCTCTGGCCCCACCACTGTGGACGCCGAGCCAGATGTCGATGCCGACGAACCTAGGTTGTACACAAATTATTAACATTTTTCAATACAAAAAAAAAATCAACAACGAGGGTTCCGTACCAAAAAACGGCAATAAATCACGTTGATTGTATGGGAGCCCCCTAAAAAGTTATGATTTTTGTATTTTTTGTTGTTATACCGGCAACAGAAATACATAATCTGTAAAATTTGGTCGTGGGTTCGATTCCCACCGGAGACAAATACTTGTGTGTGTGTGTGTGTGTGTGACCCATAAATGTTTGTCTCAAGAGTCTGGGTGTTTCTATGTATAATATGTATGTATTGAAAAGCATATAAGTATTAATATCCGTGGTCTGATACCCATAACACAAGCAGGTTATTCCTAGCTTACTTTGGGATCAGATAGCGTTGTGTGAAATGTCCGTGAATATTTATTTATTTATTTTATTTATTATTTCAGCTCGCAATCCATCATGGTTCCTGAGATACAGCCTTGTGACTGACAGACAGACAGACGGACGGGGAAGTCTCATGAATAGGGCCCCGTTCAGACCCTTTGGGTACGGAACCCTAAAAAACGAAAAGAGCAATAGGTAATTTTATGAATTACAAAAAAAAAGGCACGTGGTCTGATACCCATATCACAAGCAAGTAAATCCTAGTCCACCTTGGGATCAGATAGCGTTGTGTAAAATATTTGTGAATATGTATGTATACTTTTGACGTTGCTGTGTGACGGTTGAAAAATTTCAAAGTTAGTGGAATAGGTTGGGATCCACGGAATAATAAAAACAATGTTTTTCCTTTTCTGTGTTGGAATCACACAACCATTTGCTTTTTTTTAGTAGTAGAAGTTCCGCGAATTCGATGGCCATTTTTTATAATCTACATCATAAATTTTAAAAAATACTTCGTCTTCTCGCTCGAAGTAATCTCACGGTTATAACGATTTAGGCGGATCTGACATTGGCGACAAAACTGTCTCAACACAGACACTCTTTACTAAATCTATGAAACTGCGGTCACTAAGGAGGACTTTCATACAGACAAGTTTTTACGGTGCACGCCCACGTCCAATAAATCGGCGCCGATGTTTACGCCAAAAATCGAACCGATTGGATTTTCAATGTAAAACAAGATTCAGTTTTAGCCCCTTTCTATAAAATATTATTGAGAGACTTGTCTGTAGTCTGTGACTCTGTTGCATTAAATTACGTCACTAGGTCACGTGGATCATCTGTTCAAAGTTTGAAATAAAAATAATTACAACGTCAATCGGATTGAACTTTCACTTTCACAATAAAAGTTAGAGGGGCAGACGGGTGAGACCGTCTCACGGCTTCTTGTTAAGATAGTGGTGTCTCTAATATGCGCTCAGTCTTAGATCAAAAACTAACACGATTTCATATTTTTAAAGTTGATGCGTAATTATATCAAGTTTCAGCTGAATTGGATAAACTGCGAAAAGAGTAAGACTCGGTATCCTGGTAAGATGAGATGTGTTTTAATAACTATTTTTTACATATTAATATCAAATTCAGATTTCATTATCTCGGAGCAAAGAAGTGGAAATAAAAAAATCTGATTGGTATCAATTAACATCTCGCCTCGACTCATCTTTGGTGGCAACCGGTCCTAACTCTCTTCTGGTCTGAGATCCTGTATTCCAATCCTGTTGTCTACAAACCTAACGATCTAATATTACTAAGAAATGAAAATTGTAATAAATTTCAGAGTGTGTTTAAAGGTCCATTTAGAGTCTTAGAAGATGTCTCACCTAATTTCAGTACCTAATACGAACGCAAAGTTCCAGGTCAGATTAAAATAAAGTAATTTATTTGCATAAAACAGTTAACAAAACAGCTGTATACATATTCGTAGCGCTGATTAATATAGTCACGTCTTTATCCCCGAAGAAGTAGGCAGAGACACATAGTATAGGTCCACACTTCACCATGTAGTTTTTTATCATACGTAGTCGTGCTAAGCCTATGGCGGTGTTGAAAGGACAGGGGCGCAGGTTGAGACGACTCACAGTTGACAGTTTTCAACTTGGCATAATAACTGTTATATTTCTGACAACCGGGACCAATGGCTTAAAGTGCCTTCCGAAGCACGGAAACTGAACGGAAGTCACGTAGTGGTCACCCATCCAAGGACCTGCTATAGTGAAAGTTGGTTACTGCAGTGATCGTTTACAAAACACTGGAGTCCACGGGGCCACGAGTGCTTCATTTATTTCACACAAGTCTGACAAATATGATTTACCTAGCTGAAATTACTAAAACAAAATGAAAGTCCCAATTACGCTAAAATATCAGTATTTCATAATATCGTACGTAAAGATGTTTTAATGAATACTGCATTAATATTCCCACCGGAGACAAATATTTGTGTGACCCATAAATGTTTGTCTCAAGAGTCTGGGGGTTTCTATGTATAATATGTATGTATTTAAAAGTATATAAGTATTAATATCTGTGTTCTGATACCCATAGCACAAGCAGGTTATTCCTAGCTTACTTTGGCATCAGATAGCGTTGTGTGAATGTATGGCAGATACATGAACTAAAATCCATATCGTATTTTCACATCTATTTCTCCGAAGACGTGGGCAGAGGTACTTCACACTAGTTGTATTTTGTATAGGTGGTGAGCATATAGATAAGTACATCCAATCACAGAACAAACCACATTATCAGAGGCTTTGTCTTCGATGGGAATGGGACTTACGGCCTTCAGTTCAGTAGTTAGTATGTATCGCTATCTACTGGTAGAGCATGAGGTCCGTTCAAATATAGATATTAAATGCGTTATAAAATAAAGGCTTCATTTATAAAAAGCGCTCGTGGCCGTGGCCCCGCGGAGAAGCCCTCGTGGCCCCGCGGACTCAGTGTTCTGTTTACGATGCAGTAAGCAACATTTACTGTGGCCGGTCCTTGGATGGGTGACCACCCAAATGATCACTTTGTGACATTTATTTGAGCGATCCCGTGCTTCGGAAGGCACGTTAAGTCGTTGGTCCCGGTTGCCAGTAAAATGGCAGTCGTAAAGCCGAGTTGAAGTCCTTTATGGGGCGGCTTGAAAAGTATCAATAGCAGGCAGTCACAACCTGCGCTTGTCCATTTCAACACGGCAATACGGCTCACCACCTATAACATGGGACAAAATCTTAAAGGGGAAATGTGGGCATATAATATACCTCTGCCTTTGGGGATAGAGGCGTGACTATATGTATGTATGTTCATTTAAACATTGCGAAATTGCGTAATATCTGGACAGCGACTGCATTTTTCTTATGTAGACATACTCCAGGTATCACAGCATTAATCGATACATTTCTGAGTACCTATCATTGAAGGTCACACGTGTATAGAGGATCGGGGGAGCGGGGGCTGGGGAGGGGTACCCCCACTCCTGTAACATACTGCGCTGCTGCATCGGATGACATGCTTCAACAATCGCTGCATAAATCAATACTTTCCTATCTGCGTCTATTGCAGGATCGTACGTGTCTATCTCCGTCCTGCTCACACTATGCCATTTTGTCCTTCACTAACACGAACTTTTCCGTTCTGTATAGTGGGTTGAAGGGAGGAGGGAGGGGTACCTCCGCTCCTGTGAAGTACTGCGTTGCATTTGAGACATTTCCTTATAAGGTCACGTTCACAGCATCAATCAATACTTTCCAATCTAAGTACCATTCAAGGTCACACGTGTCTATCTCCGTCCTGCTCACACTATGCTTTGTTGTCCTTCACTAACACGATCTTGACAGATTCGTATAATGGGGGGTATCCCCCAACTCCTATGAGATACTGCGTTGCATTTTAGATGATTCTAGAACATTGGTGCAGACAGCAATAAAAATAACGGACGCATGAAATCTCAATATTGGGCGCTTGCACACTGCCACGATAACGGTAACGACACGATATCGTAGGAGCGGTGTTTTCATACAATTACTACTACACGCTTTCACACTGCCACGATATCGTCACGATATCGCACGATATCGTGGACGATATTTACTGTCGTGACGATATCGTGTGACGATACAAAGCGCGGTCACAATATACAGATACTTACAACAGTAGAGTAACTTCATAGAAACGTGCGAAACGGCTCACTCACACAGACGTGCGCATCTACTGACCCGTGACATTCCTGGAGCATGACTTGTAGTGAGCAGTCATGCTCCAGGTATCGTTTAAGGGGTTTTTTGGTATGCTGAGTACGAATCACGTGATAATTTTGCAATCCAATATGGCCGCCGCGCCGTAATCACAAAATTCCATAATGGGTATCGTTTAAGGGTTTTTTCGTATGCTAGGTACCAATTTAATGTAATTGACCTTAATTTTACAATAAAAATCTTTTGTCATAGTATTTTCGCATTGCTAGTTCAGAATGCCTAAACTTAACAAGCAAATCTTTTTACTTTACTACTGTAAATAGCTTAGGCGGCCATATTGGATAGATACTGCTAACATTTCCCGCGGTGGTATTGCCATCCGGAAGTTAGTGTCTTGTTTTCTTGAAACCTCCAACAAATGACACAGTATGAACTCGAAAGTGTTCTGGGTCATTCGAAAAAAAATATTAAACATTTCACTTCGCGCACACAGTTTATCGAAGAGAAGGTAATAAGTTCCCTCTAAATATCGCACTTGTAGAAGAGGATCAACCCAAAATGTTCTTCTACAGTATCGTTTTTTTCTCCGTAAATATAAAAGATAAAGTAAACGTAACTTGTTCACTGCTGCCATTATTGCTTCTAATATTTTAATAACTTTAAGAATCGCGCGGTTACCTTTCTTGGCGCAAAGCTACTAACCGAATAACAAGCTGTGGGTTATACTGTGTCAATTTCGTTCGGTTAAATCGTTCCACGATATCGTACGATATCGTGGACGATATCGTGCCACGATATCGTGCAATGTGCAAGCGCCCATTCGCTAAACAACTTTATTCATCGTTTATTTAAAGAACGTACCTACCCATTTTTACAATTTAACCATGTTGCCAAACTGCAAACGTAGTTTGTTGGCATTGTTTATTTATTTGGCGTCCATTAGGAAGCATTCTAATTCTACACTTTCAGTATGAGGACCGTTTTTTTTGGCTAGAAGAAGCTAAGGTTTAGGGTGTTTTGATTTTGGGAGTCCTGGAACATCCTTCCGAGGACTTACCCGGGACTCCCAACCGTAAGCTGTTAGGCGTTACGTGAGGGTTTGTATTCGGTAGGAGTCCGGCATAGCATCCATCAAGGATTTTCCCTCACGTTAAATAAAAAAAGAGTGTTTTGATATTGCTGAATGTGATTTTCGCATCAATTTCGAAACCCCCAAGAAAGCTTAATATTTAGCCATGTACTTCTTGTTTGTGTGGTTATGTAGGACCAGAGATCGTGGTACATTAGTATGCGGTATTCTTAAAATAATAGTTAAATACAAACAAGTATTTCTTAGGCTGACTGTACCTTTGTCCGGGGTGGCTGTTGATGCATTCGAAAGAGAACTAGGTCCGGTGGCGGGCTGGCTCCCACCCTTGGGGAGGTATTTCCTCCCTATGACGGGGGTTTGGGAAAGGTCGAAGGTGAAATCCATCGTGCGGCCTGGCAATTCCTGAAATAAATGAGAGCTTTAGCTACATGCACTTTTTCATTGGTGACTAGCTTACGTTCGTGGCAATGCTCGCTTGCAATAGTGTACGTCCTTGTTTAATCGACAGGAACTTCATACGAAAATTACCTTATAGGTTCGGTTCCACTTAGGCGGAGCGGAGAGGAGCTGCGATTTACCAATCACGGTGACGAGTGGAGAAGAGCGGAGACGAGCTGTACCGCGATTCACCAATCACATGGCTTAAAATCCAAAGCTCCTCACCGCTCCGCCTAAGTAGAACCGCACCTTAAGATCGTTGGGTCAAAGCCAATCTTGATTGGACCTGGCCTTGGGGAAGGCGCTCTTACGGAGTTGAGAGGTCCTGGCTGCCCCTAGCTCAATAAAAGCAGACCGTAGGCTCTCCAAGTACCAGAAGCTTCTACGATCTAATTTCATTACTAGGATCACAGGTCACTAAGAAGATACTAAGATGCAGAAGGATCGCATCTGTTTCCAAGGAGAAGCTGAAGCATACTATATTTTAAGATTTTAGACAGCGTTGTATGAGTACGTGCCAAAACTAAAAAACAAAATTGTTTAATAAATACTGTGAGTTCGTTATTACATTGTTTAAAAGGCCTCCCCTTTTAAACAATGTAATAACAAACGGGTGGGAGTTCTCTGAATTGCGTCGCAGATGTTTCAAGGCCATTCGTGCATCAAGCACCCACTAGTGGTTGAAACGCGTTGAAACAGTGGGTGGGGTAGCCTCCTCTGCTTACAAAGGACAGTGGGCGGAAAGCCTCCTACACCTCGTCAGTTCAGTCGCAGAATGCACTTTGAATTTTGTATTTTTTTGATGTGAAACATATTGTAGCGGTAAAACTGATAGTTGGTTTAGCGATGAGTGGATATTATATTGCCACTGACGACCCATACGAAGAGTGTGTTAGAAGTGAAAACGTTCGGGTCTGATGGTTTCAAACTATATTTCAACTCGAATTCCGAACTTCGATTTCGATCTCGGATCTCGAATGCAAGCGACGAAATTCGTAATATTTCATTTTTTGCCATGTAGTAATCTGCTCTTTTATAGCCGTGTTGAAATGGACAGGCGCATGTTGTGACGTTACCTTCTTGCCGTGCAGTTCCGTGTCGAGGAAGGAGGAGGCGTGGCTGTCCCAGTACGGCGGCACCACGAGCGTAGAACACCGCGTCACCACCAGCTTCAGGATCTTCATGGCCTCCTTGTAGTTGTTGCTGTCTTGCACCTGTACAACAAACGGTTTCGTCAGGGTCTCGGTTAATTCAGTCTAGTAAATACAGGCAAGCATGCATCATATTTTTTGTAGTTTTAGATTCGAGAGAAACAGCGTTCCTGTAATAATAGTATCCCTTTGTCAAATACAAAAGGAATACTTTATGAGTATAAGGGGCCCACCACCACCAATATCCAGGGGCCCAAGCTACCTCACCTGCACGCAGTGCACCTGCTGACCTACGAAGGAGGCTCCGTGCATTTTGGTACCCATATGGAGCAGAAGACTAACTAGGGGGGTGGGGGATACCGCGCCCAACTGCTGTGTATAAAACCCCAAGTAACCCGGCCCTGGTTGAGTTGCATTCAGGGTTCAGCAGCTGCACAGCCACACCCAGGGTGATGTTTGATGCAGCCGGGGAGGACCATTAGGCGCTAAGTGGAGTCTACTGTGTCCGACGGGGGTCGACCCGCCGGCCAAGGAGACTCTCTAAAGGGGCCGAAGCGGGACTAATCACCCTGGGAGGCTGACCCACCAGCTCACGCTTAATGTCGATGTGGAAAGAATTTTCACGAGAACTGAGCGATTCAAAAAACTGTTTCTCTATCAAACCATAAAAACTTAGTAAGAGCTACCCGCGCAAGCATCCTTTGTCTTAAAACTACGGATTCTTCAAGTGGAGCGTGAGGAGGCACATTATAAGGCCGTCAACTTGAGGACCTCTGCCAGAAGTCTTACAGATTGTGGGAGTGGTCCCCAAACCCTAAATGTCATAGCCATCATGTCATAGCTTTCCATCAGACGGGTGGCGTCAATTGGGCGAGCTCAATTTAAAAAAAGAACAAAAGCCTTTACTAGGTATAATATATATATCTCGAACACGTAATGTTTCAAACTAACAACGCTGTATCAAAAGTGTTCATCCGTTTACCATCTACAAGATCATAGATACTCATAACATATACACCGGTCAGAGCAATAACACTCTTTTTGCATCAAAGATGTGAAATCAATATATTCGGTACATATTCAGTACGGTTGTACTGAAAATCGAGATCTGTGTGCTATGGAGGCAGCATTAATCGGATTACCCTCCCCCCCGCTCCGTGCAGTGGGGTATAGCACCCGGCGCAGGGGGGACATGTGTAAGGACTGATTCTAGGCCTCGTGTCTCTCGGCAACTGCCTGGGCTAGGAACTTGACCTTGTCCTGTTTTCGATCTGTACTGCGCAGTTCTCAGTAACCTTTATGCACGGAAATTTTCCATTAAACAAGAAAATGGCTGACAAAGCTTCTACCGCTTAGTTGCATTATCATACTATTCGCATTTCTATAAGTGTTGCAATTGTCAACCTGATGGCCATTGTTAATAGTCATGTGGACAATGACAAAAGACATTAATTTCGGGTGACGGACAGCATCATTTGCGCGATATAACATTAAAAAAAAAGAGATATCTAGCGGAGATTCGGTAATAGGGCTCGTTTTTACCCTTTGGCTATGACACCCAAAGAGAGACTTTATAATAAAATTATAATGCGAATTAGGTGAATTGCATAATAATATAAAAAGCTTTATAACATTGCCGACCTCATCAAAGTACTAAAACATAAAACGTCTACATTTTATCCTATTTAAATTGTATACTGAACTAGCGGGCCCGGCTAAAGTTCTGCGAACCCAACAGCAGCGCCACCTACCGGTATTATCTATTGTGTTTTTGCAATAAGTATACACACAAAATTCCATTCAAATCGGTCCAACCGTTTAGGACGAGATAAGTGACAAACACCAAAACAATTATAAGTATTATACCACCACGGTGGCAGACAAGCGTGCATACTATATCCGCTTGTAACACCAGAGGCGCTACTCTGACAATTTTTATACCCATATAATTTTTAAGATCACCAAATCACATAATAACGCTCTTGCTTTGGAAATTCTAGATGAGCTCTCCTGCTGTTTCCGTATCCCGGCAACAAAAGAGCTCGAAATGTTCCTAAATCACATTGTCTCGGTCTCAAAAGTGCCTTGGGGAAATTTCCATGTCCATGTTTTCCATATTTTACATCGGTGGCACCAAAATCTCTACTATTATAAAATTGAAAAAATAGCTGTCACGGTGCATTCATGATAAATTCAAAAAATATAGTGGAACCGACTAATTTAAAGTTTTTGAGCCCAAATCGATGTTTATTTGTTCGGGGTTGGAGCAAAATTCAGTAGCTAATGATAATTGTACTATTAGGGTTTTGAAGGTATTTTTACCTTAAATATCACTGTGTGTTTCATAAAAATCGGTTCAACGGAAATGATAATACAGCTTGACCTATGTTTTACTAGAAGCTCTATGTATTGGACAGGTCAAAGTCGATTGGTTATTAGATAAAATCACCTGGCGAACGAAGTCGCGGGCAAAGCTAGTCTATAATAAAAAAAATATTGCGCAGAAAGAAAACGAATCTTTAAAATGAAAAGCGAGGCGCACATCAATACAAAGTAACCTAGTGCGCAACAGCAGAAACGGCTAATCGATACATTCGGGACCTCGTTCCCTGGTGACCTATATATTGCAATATCTATATACGCATACGGCTTACGCAATCCCCCGGAAAATTTCTAGACCTTACAGCCATCTGTCGATATGAAACATACGGCATACTCTCTGTCACGGCCTGCGAATGAAAAGTTTAAGTTCCAAATTTTCATTCAAGAGATGGCGTTTATTTCAATTTTTACTGATGACAAATTAAATAAGTATTTAAGGTTCAAATAGGTATATATTTTTATACGTATTTTATACAACTAAGGAGGTAAACAAGAATTTAATATGAAGTTTTAATAAATGTGTTACAAAAATGGACCCGTAGAACGCTACCATATTATTTTTCAATACGTATTTAATTTCGACAAATCAAATTTTAGCAGCTGAAGGGCCTCTCAATCCTTGGTCGAATATTCCACTTTTCCCACCCAGGGGGGATGCCGGGTGGGATAGGTGGAACAGCCGATATTATATATTTTAGTGACATACAGTTATTTTGACTTTTGGTTTCATAGATAGAACTTTTTTATTTCTGTTAGAGCTTGATATTAAGGCCGGAACTGCTTTTTTGCTCTGATTTGTTGTTTGTATTAGCCAGTGCTGAGTTGTGGCTAAGCTGTTATAGTGCTTTCGTCAAACATATATTTGAAACTTATATTCGTAACATGAACTATCTGCTTTATTAGAAATCTTGGTAGTTCAGTAAAATTAGACCAAAAAGCGGTGCAATTTCGGAAACAATTATTTACATAAGTTCGTTGGAGGGGCTGGCAGTTCAAATTTAGTTTTGCGCGAAGTTCGGTCTGTTGCGTAATCAGCCTTATTGATTATAATTTATGATAATGAAATAACTTTTACTCAAAAGTGGTGATTACAGAAGATTTTTATCATTTAAATGATAATATAAAAAAAATTCAAAACATAACCCATTGTTGCCCTATCAGTAAGGAACCCAAAAACAACTCCAATATGAGTGCCAACTTACGGTGACATCAATAAATTTAGCGACTGCTCTCAGAAGGTCCACGTTGACCGGTTGAGCGGCCGGCGCGTTCAGATCCACGTAGTACAACATGCAGTGGAGGATCGAGAGTACTGGCAGTTGGAGATTTGCTGAGCCCTGTGAATATAGTAAGAAGCTTTAGTTTAGTGGCTTAAATCTATAGACATCATACGGCCGCTGACTTGAGGACCACTGTCAGAAGCTCTATGAACTGTGAGAGTGGTCCCCTAATCGCTAGATGTCGCCACGGATTTAAATCAGGCGGGCGGCGATAATTTGAAGAGCTTAAGGCCGTGGATAGGACTAACGACCTTGAGCATACAAAACACGCGTCCTTCAAACAAAGAAATGTAGTATTTTCTGAAATCATAAAATGCATTCATCTAAAAATTTGGTGCTGATCCAATGATCGTTATACAAATTATGTAAAATACAATTTATAACAAAACCATATTTTCTAGTTCTTGACGACAGCGTCTATCGAAACAAACTTGAAATTTGAATTTGAGGATTGGAATTTTGACAGTAAGGTTTCGGATTTAGATTTCGGATTTCGAATTTCTGCCTTTGAATTATGGGTTAATTTATTTTTAGGTTAGGAAATATGTATAATGTAATAAATATTACAAAATAATTTTGATGTTTCACATCGGGATCACGGCGTTAAGCATCTTGATCTACGGTCGCCTCTGGGATGGGTGACCGTGACCATTCACATTTACAAGAGTATGCATGCTTGGAAAAGTACGTTAAGTCGATAGTCCCGGTTGCCAGGTAAAGGACTAGCGGCAGGGCTCCACCGCTAGCTGAGCGGGCTCATTAATGTAAGCCGTATACTGGTTTTCCCACCACCGCTCCACAGCTGTATGGCGCGTTGTATTTGTATTCATATCCGCTTATCTCGCCACAGTAAACTGCCTACTTGTTATTCCACCACTAAATGGTCAGGATGAAATGACTGAGCGGCAGAAATGGTTATAAATAACGAGTTCATTCAGTTCTACTTAGCGGTAGTTGGAGGATTTAAAAGTTCATTAATGACTCATTAATGGGACATTAATGTGTCATTACGAAGTCATTAATGTGGTTCTATAGGCTACTGAGTTCAGTCACATTTGTGTGACATTTAATACATAGAAAACACCCGAATTCCGCAACAAATATACAAATATTTGAAAGTCTGTTTATCATTTGTCTAGATGCCATAGCACAGTCTTATATAAATATATAACATAGTTTGGGCTAGATAACATTGAGTGAGAAAGTACACAAACATACATATATAAAATATACAATAGATTTCACCCGTCACGGGACGCCTTGGAGACGGGAAATATCGAGATTATTTTGAAAAATAAAATCTCATTTCCCGAAATCAAATTTCAAGTTCTTGCGATAGCGTCGCCACCGGTGGCGACCCGACCAAAAATATACTTTACCGTCTTAGAGGTTTCATACAAAAAAAAATGTACAGTCACCTTCTCCAGCACTTCCACGAGGAAGGCAAGCATCTGCTGCGAGAGGTGCGAGTACGTGTCCCACAGGTACTTGACCACGCACTTGGTCCATTGGAAGCTCTCCTTGCTGAATGTTCTGCGGGAGTACAGCGTCATTACCGTGCCCAAGTTCTCTAGCTTCTTGCTCTTTTCCGCTGTGAACTGATGGAAAATACTAGTTTGTAGAATAAAACATTCAATACAATTTGTATATGAATAACAATTTTTTAAGGCATCTTTGAATGGACAAACAATATTTTGAAATTATGGGTTTTATTTTTAGGTTGACCTGCGCCTGTCCTTTTCAACACGGCAATAGGCTCACCACGTGGGACATAAAACCATAAGCTGAAATGTGGGCATATGCTATGCCTCTACCTACCCCTTCAGGAAAAATGCGTGACTATATATATGTATGTATTTTAAGTTGAAGATTAGCATTTTTAGGGCGGATTCGAACAAAACAAGAAGCCGTGAGATCGTTCTCACCTGACTGCCCCTCTCTAACACGTTTATTGTGAAAGTTCAATCCGATTGACGTTGTTCTTTTTTGTTTTATTTCAAACTTTGAACAGATGATCCATGTGACCCAGTGACGTAGTTCAATGCGACAGAGTCACAGACTACAAAAAAGGCTCGACATAAGCCCCTCTGCACTCTATTTTATAGAGAGGGGCTAAAATTGGAGTAAGACGATACTAGAGAATAACTTGTACTTATTCTAAAAGTAAAGTGATTTTCCATTGTACTAAAAAATAATAAGCACAACGTTACTGTGGTAACGATATTGAAGTAGACGTAACTATGGTCACCATACAATTAAGTAGACTACTTCAGTACAAGTTATTCTCTAATATAGTCTTATACCTTTTTTCGGTCGAGAAAGTTCGGTCCGTTGCGTCATCCACCATGTTTATTTTAATTTTTGTTTAATAATTATCTTATTTTAATTTTACAGGAAAAGTGGACTACAAAAGTAGTTTAGAATTCAATTATATTTAGTAATAATTGATCGAAAATAATAAAAAATAAGAATGTAATTTCAAGAAACCAAATTAAATTCAATAAAAAAATCAATAGCAATCAACAATTATTACAAAAACATCAAATAGTAAAAATACACTCGAGAGCAATGAATCCGGGTCACTTAAAGAATCCTAAAAATCTCGGAAACTAAAAATGCTAGGTTAATGCAATAAATTGTATTTAATAGACAATGTAATACTCCTTAAATGAAGGTATTAAAACTTCTTAGTTATTGTAAAGTTATATCATAAAAAAATCAAATTTGAAATAGGGCCACTTTCGAAGATGGAACTACGAAATTACAGCATTTGGTGTTGCTTTTGTTTGTAATCTGTCATTTATGTGGGTACATAAACCATGTTGATAGTGCTCTATATTCATTAATCAAGCTGAAATTATGTCGCTTACGCCTGAAGAATGCACCAGAATACTTACAATGCTGGAAACCGGCCGGAGTCAGCGCGATACAGCCAGGTCTGTCGGTGTGTCGCTGTCAACAGTACAAAGAGTTCTCCGACGTTACGAAGAAACTGGTTCTAACCTACGCAGACCAGAAACGGGCAGAACCAGGTGTACCACAGCACGAGAAGACCGATACTTGGTGAACACCATGCTTCGAAATCGCTTTCTCACAGGAACTGAACTCACCAATCAGTTTCGACGCCTCGGAGGAAGTAACCCAAGTGCATGGACAGTAAGACGTCGGCTTGCTGAATCTAACTTAAAACCCCTTAGACCTGCAAACGGCCCTAAACTGGAGCGTGGGCATCGTATTTCGAGACTAAGGTATGCCCAGAGCCACGTAAATTGGAGTATTGAAGATTGGTCAAAAGTTATGTTCTCCGACGAATCAAAATTTATGCTCTACAAGCACGATGGAAGACACAGAGTGTATCGAAGACCAGGGGAAAGATTCAAGCAAGCATGCATCGAAGAAAAAGTAGCCTACGGTGGTGGGTCTGTACTTGTGTGGGCCGGAATTTCTTCTGAAAGTCGCACAGAGCTGGTGATCATAGAAAACGGCTCTTTAACTAGCGTAAGATATGTGGAAGAAATCCTCAATGATCACGTTGGTCCATTTATGGTCAATTTAGGTGAGGATGCTATATTTATGCATGACAATGCCCGACCTCATACAGGTAGGATTGTGAATGACTACCTTCAAGAGATGAACATTACTCGTATGGAGTGGCCAGCGCGCAGCCCGGATATCAACCCGATCGAGCATGCTTGGGACGAGCTAGGCAGATGCGTAAAACAACGAAACCCTCCCCCAATCACGCTTCGTGAGCTCAAAATTGCTCTCACAGAGGAATGGGAGAATATTCCCCAAAATCGTATAAGGAACTTGGTGTACAGCATGCCAAACCGCGTAAACGCAGTAATGGAAGCACGAGGAGGCAATACGAAGTATTAAAATTCAAGAAAATCGTAATAAAGTTCAAAAATTTCATGTTTCCTATTTTTGTTTTAAGGAGAGATCGGCAGTTTTTTCTTCATGTAATTTTGTGTTAATAAAATGTATGGTGACTCATATTTTTTTTACTTTCATTAAGGAGTATTACATTGTCTATTAAATACAATTTATTGCATTAACCTATCATTTTTAGTTTCCGAGATTTTTAACATTCTTTAAGTGACCCGGATTCATTGCTCTCGAGTGTATAAAAAAGTTTTTTGGGATCTTTGAGCACCAACAAATTAGATGCTATTTTTGAATTTTCGCTTCGGCAATAATATCTAGACGTATAAAAAGTTTACCAACAGGTAGAAACTATCATTCGCAGAGGCAAATAAATAAAATAAAACGAGTGTGAGTTCACACTCGGTAGAATAGCAACTTTACGATTATTCCCAGTTGTTCCGTTGAAGTAGTTCCGTGGCGGAACTAGTGAGACTTTTTTTCCCAGTTGTCCCGCGGAACAAAGCATCAATAATTCAGTTCCCATTAGTTCCGCGGAACAAAGTATAAATGAAATACTAATAAATTCATTCCCAGTAGTTCCGCGGAACAAAGCATAAATTAAAATCTAATAAATTAAGTCCCAGTAGTCCCGCGGGAGAAAGCATCACTTACATACGAATATTTTATGTTCCCATTAGTTCCCTCGGTCTCTTACGGCTATTTAAAAAAAATGAAGATCGACAAAACAAATGAAGATCAATAAAACAAATGAAGATCAATGAAACAAATGAAGATCGACAAAACAAATGGAGATTGACGAAACAAACGAAGATCGACGAAACAAATGAAGATCAATGAAACAAATGAAGATCAGCAAAACAAATGACGGTTGGTAAAACAAATGACAATCGAAAAAACATATGCAGATCAATAAAACAAAAGACTATAAGCAAGTTGATAAGGTCAAAAGTTACTTGCAGCCATATTTTGTAATCTAAATGCGATAACCATTCAAAAAATAGGTGCAAGCAATTCTCTACCTTATGAACATAAATAATATTTATTTATTTTTTATATATTTGTGATCTGTGATGTCTATAAACGCCTAAAAGCACATTTTTAGGGAAATGTCATTAAGGTCGAGAATTGCTTGCATATAATTTTTTGAATGGTTATCGCATCTAGATTACAAAAAAAGGGGCCATGCAAATTTCGACCTTATGAGCATGCATAATATATATTTGTTTTTTATATATTCCTGATCTGTAATGTCTATCATCGCCTAAAAGCACATTTTTAGATAAGTGTCATTAAGGTCGAGAATTGCTTATACCTAGTTTTTTTAATGGTAATTGCTTCAGATTACAAAATATGGCTACAAGTAACTTTTGACCTTATCAACTTGCTTATAGTCTTTTGTTTTATTGATCTGCAAATGTTTTTTCGGTCGTCATTTGTTTTTCCAACCGTTATTTGTTTTTCCAACCGTCATTTGTTTTGCTGATCTTCATTTTTTCGTCGATCTTCATTTGCTTTTGTCGATCTTCATTTGTTTTTGTAGATCTTGATTTGTTTTGTAAATTATTTAACTACTTCATACTTTTAAACTATATGTTCTTCGTATCGTTCCTTTAACGGATCTTTTGACACTCGCATGTCCTAAAAGATCAATTTTTCATAAAAAATAAAAATACTTTAAGGTTTGGAGTGGACATAATATAATGTCCATAAAGATCCATGATAGTTACATAATATAATGTCCATAAAGATCCATGATAGTTACAGCTACGGAACTATTGGGAATAGAAAAGTTTCACTAGTTCCGCTACGGAACTACTGAGAATAGAAAAGTCTCACTAGTTCCGCCACGGAACTACTGAGAATAAAAATGTCCCAGTAGTTCCGTGGTGCGGAACTACTGGGAAAAAAAAGTCTCACTAGTTCCGCCACGGAACTATTGGGACAAAAAGTCTCACTAGTTCCGTCGCGGAACTACTGCCGCGGAACAACTGGGAATGAAGGCAACTTTATATGGACATTTTTTCGTTTCATAAAACCGTTTCAAACCCAATACTTTTTCGTATCATAAAACCAAAATCACAAAACCAAAAGCCATTTCACATCCTTACCTGTGCAATATGGCAGGCAGCTCGAACACACAACTCGTTAGCATCTTCATAATGTAGCAGCATGTACGGTAGTAGGGCCACCACGGTCATTGGGAAGGCCACGGACTGTGTAGGGTCAATGACCGGCAGCTCCAGTAGAGGGATCATGTCGACTAACACCCCTACTACGGGTTCGTATGTGTTCGGGTGAGTGCAACCCTGTGAATGTAAAAGTACGTTATTATAATATCGTAACTGGTTGCTGTGTGTATGTGGATGATGTGTAAGGAAAACGATTATAGGAGTAGGTACTTTATGAACGGAATAGAAGCTAAAACAATGCATTTGGGATTTTTTCTAAAAAAAAATTCAATAACAGCTTAACCGATTTGAATACGGTTTTCACAATTGACTTGCGGTTTGATCCACTTGATATTCATAAATATGGTGTTCTGTGTTCTTGGCACTTTCGGTTGGCGGTCGGAAAACCGGAAGTGAGTTTTATCGTATGTTTTAGCCTTAACATGGCATTATATATGATTCCACGTCAAAAAGCATGTAAAATTTACACTTCCGGTTGCAATTTGAAAAACCGGAAGTGGCAAGATTCAACTTGTTTTAACTTAAGAATGTCATTGTTTCAAAGAAATGTGTAGTAGCTCACTTAAATTTAGCCAGTGTACAAGTATGACAAGTATACCAATGTCAAGTCAAGCAGCGAAGAGAAGTTACGTACCTTTAACAAAAGCGCGTGTAAAGACGGCGAGGTGTGTGCCTGCGTGCGGTCGAGGCGTTCCCGCGCGTCCGGGCGGTCAAGCGGTAGACGCGACATCACGCGGGAAAGTAGCCTCACACCAAGAAGGAACTCGTGCTCGTAATCCGACTCTAGCAGAGACGCTCCCACCCAGAATAGAGTCGCCAGGATTGTCAGCTTGTCGTCCTGGAAAGGATTGTGGAAAAAAATTGAATCTTTGAAGCAATAAAAAATAAAATAAATTAATAAATATTCACGGACATTCTACACAACGCTATCTGATCCAAAAGTAAGCTAGGAATAACCTGCTTGTGTTATGGGTATCAGACCACGGATATTGATATACTTATATACTTTTAAATACATATAAATACATACATATTATATATAGAAACACCCAGACTCTTGAGACAAACATTTATGGGTCACACAAATATTTGTCTCCGGTGGGAATCGAACCCACGACAAACTGGTTTTGCAAACGTCCACAGGCTAAGATGACAATTTTGTACTAGGTGCGCCATATGCTTGTTTTCTACCTTTGTGGTATAAAAAAGAAAATTTTTACGCAGTTTTTTTGTCAAATAATACTGCGGCAGTTCGCTGCTGGCATAGGCCGGCATTTACACCGCAACATACGCTTTTCGAATTTAGTCCTTTCTTTTCTAGGTCGTTCGTCATCCATTTGGCGTTGGACACTTAATCTAAGTTTTATTTAGTCAAACTTGGTAAGCCTATTGCTGCGATGAGTTGGTTATCTACAAGAGTCCGTGAGATTCGACTAAGGAATGGTACAATCTTCATGTGGCAGCATTTAACTATCTTATTTAGAAATTATAGTTAACCTGAAAGTCTAAATAAGCTAAGACATATGATAACTTTTTCAAGCCACAAGATGAATCTAAAAGTCTATCGCAATTTTTAAAAATCTATATTATATAAAAATCAATGCCACTTTTCGTTGTAAATTTATAACTCAAGAACGGGCTCACTTATCCAAACCAAATGTTTAGGCTTTGTACGGACTATTTAGTAGATGGTTTATGTGAAGTTGGCACAAAATCGGTCAAGCGGTTCTTCACTTATCAAGCAAACGAAGTTGCACGGGTCAGCTAGTAAATTATAATAATTACTAAACGAATCCAAGTTCAATTAGTAAGTAAGAGGTAGTACCTGTGTGGCGCTGTCACCGAGTAGTTTGAGCGACTGCGCCGAGCGTGACCGGCACAGATTCGAACACACGCCTTTGGCCGCCTCGCTGCACGGCCGGGGACGCTCTGTATCGACAAACACTATGCACATCACATATGGAACTCAAAACAGAAAAACCAAAAAAAAAAACATATACTGGGTGTTTCTTTTAGGGTGTTTCTTTTAGGGTGTCAAGCCGCCACTAGCTGGTAGCAGGGTTCCATACCTATCGATTTAACCCCCATGTATGTTCTACGATTTTTTGTAGTTTTCGAGATATAATGTTCTGCA
Source organism: Miltochrista miniata (assembly GCA_933228765.1). Lineage (NCBI taxonomy): Eukaryota > Metazoa > Arthropoda > Insecta > Lepidoptera > Erebidae > Miltochrista > Miltochrista miniata. Next base: position 17,095,645 of record OW121747.1, on the reverse strand, counting down.
TAATTCCCTATTTTTTTTATTATCGATTAAAATTTTTACATCTTGTATCAAAGTTAGGAAGGAGATTATTTTGTCCATAATACTGCAATCAATAGGCATTATAATAATAAAAAATATCCAAGAAAAGTCGAACCAAAAAGAAGTTGTAATTATTTAAAGCCACGTGGAAAAATAACGAAAAAAAATTATATCTCGAAAACTACAAAAAATCGTAGAACATACATGGGGGTTAAATCGATAGGTATGGAACCCTGGTACCAGCTTGTGGCGGCTTGACTCCCTAAAAGAAACACCCAGTATAAAGTGTTCCAAAAGTAACTGTCCAAACTTCAGTCAAGAAACATTACAATAATGAACAAAAATATCACATGTATACTTTAACCGTAAATCCGTTTTAAAGGTCCTGTAAATTTTCATTATTACCCATTCTGTCGCTACTGAGCGGCAGTAGAAAGCGACAGCGACAGCCAGGCGGGTGCTCCGTGGTTTGTTTTGCCACGCCGACCATGTTACCTCGAATTGCCGCGGTAAAAAACGAATGCATCGACGAAGTGCAACAATTTTTTTAAGCTATTGCATAGCTTCTATCGCGGGCCTTGCGTGGAGACCGAATCCAGAAATTCTGTCACGAAAACGAATTACACTCTCGGCACCTTCGGCCACGTTCGTGTATCTCATATATAGTGGAATTCAACAGATTCAAACAATGTAGTAAACAAACAGATTGGATCTCGACTCTTCATAATTACTTACATTTAAATATCAATCCTGATCATATTCGTTTTAAGGAACCATAGTTAGATTTATGCGGCCATTTCGACACTAATTTACCTTTAGAATATAGAATAATTTCATGAAAAATACTTCGATGATAAAAATTTAAACCTGTCATTCTTGCTTGTCATTAAATTATTTTTTCTCAGTCTTGTTTGTCTTTGGCATAGTGTTAGAGAGATAAGAGATAAATTTATTTTCATGAGAAAAAAGATACAGTGTAACACAATACAAATCCTTAATGATAGGCATATATGTGACATAAACTGTGAATCTTAAAATAAGTACAATAATTATATGTTACAATTTATGAGAACCCTGCCTCTTAAACTAGGATGACCTGTATCATAAGAGGCAGTATCAGTGGCGACTATGTTTGCGAACCAAACGTTTAGGGTGGAGTGTTGCCTTTCTGCTATTTAGAGATAGGGAAAATAAGTGGTTATGTGTGTGTGTGTGTGTGTGTGTGTGTGTGTGTGTGTGTGTATGTGCGTGTGTGTGTGTGTGTGTATGTGTGTGTGTGAGAGAGAGTGCGTGTGTGTGCTGTGTCTGTTCCACGTTACATTATATTACGTTATACTTATCTGATGTTGAGTTGATTATTATGATATGAATGTTAACAAACATTCTGTTCCTATGTAGTCCTGATTAAGGAGCCAGGACGTTAATTTTAATTTAATTTCGTTCTTGTTAAGATCTATTATGTTTATTTTTTTATGAATTTGTTTATATAAATGGGTGCTCAGTATGTAGAATTGGTGTTTTGCGAATGTGGTTCTGTGTCGGGTCATGGCCGGGTAGTTTGTACGTTTGGTAGGGTTCGAGGGAGCGACACTAGAATGCCTCCTAAGGATCGAGCGAAGGATATAAAGCTGACGAACCGTTAGTATCTTGCAGTCCAGGTATAGCTGGGTTGTTGGGTATCGGAATGGTTTTCGCGTCATAACTTTGAGGACTGCTCTCTGCGCTCTCTCAATTTTCAGAAAGTTCGTTTTTGTTGCTCCCCCCCACACTGGAATACAGTATCCTATTATTGATTGGCACAGGGAGCAAAATACCATCTTTAACGTGTCAAGGTCAGCCGATGCACGGAGTGCCTTGAAGATGTGTATAAGTCTCATTGCCCTAGTAGTGAGTAGGTTAAGATGTTTATTCCAACTCAAACTTGAATCAATTTGTATACCAAGGTACTTCACATCTTCATTTCTAGTTAGGGTCGGACATGTACAAGGAAATGAATTCTGAGAGCATATGTGAGCTACTATTGAGAAAGATGAAGGTAAGGTGTTTTGACGAAGAGCGAAGGGAACATAACTAGATTTTTTAAGATTTAACGTGAGAAGGTTATTATTAAGCCACGAGGTTATATTATTTAAAGTAATCTGTGAACTGGCCCTGACGCGGTCCCATGAAGAACCATAAACTAGAATCGCAGTGTCGTCAGCATAGGCAAATATTTTTGAATTAGTGAGTGGCATATTGCACAAATCATTTATATAGATTTGGAACAAAATAGGGCCAAGAATGCTTCCCTGTGGGACACCGTAACTTAAACTTTCTTCGTCACTGAGATATTGTTCAATTTTAACCCTTTGTATCCGATTCTGAAGGTAACTTTTAAAAATTTCAAAGGCAATGCCTCTTACACCAACTCGTTCCAGTTTTGAAAGGAGTAAGGTTACGGAGACTGTATCAAATGCCTTAGAAAGGTCCAAAAAGATACCAAGGCATTTCGTTTGTTTATCAAGATACCCAGCCACTGATTGTGCGAAGTTCATTACCGCATCTTCGGTGGATATTCCTCTACGAAAACCATATTGGTTATTGGAGATAATTCCATGTTGGTCTAAGAAACTCTCAAGACGGTTACTAAGAACTCTCTCAAACAACTTCGAGAGTTGACTCAGAACCGAAATTGGTCTGTAGTTGTCAAGACAGTTTTTATCACCACCTTTGTGTATTGGGTGGACTATTGCCTTTTTCAAAGCATCCGGAAATATGCCCTTTCTCAAGCATACATTTATTATATGGGTTAGAGGTGGTATCAAAGAGTCCCGGCAGTGTTTTAAAACTAAGGGTGTTATACCGTCCCATCCCACGGCCGAATCATCTCGTAGCTGGAGAATGAGTGACTCCACTTCTGGTTTATCTGCGTCCAGTAATACTAAAGAGTTACAGGGTGGGTGGTGGAGATTGTTTACGCCTGCACTGTTTGGGACGTCCCTACGGCTTGACGTGATGTGCAAACGTGAAAAAATGTTGTTGGCCAGGTCTTTACCCACATTGCTCAGTTTATAGCACACTTCATTGATGGATGCTCTGGGGTTGTCACGGATATTCAGGAGTTCAGAAGCACTAGACTTAGGAGGATTAGTATGTGTAATATCTTTAATAGTTTTCCACAGGGCTTTTGGGTTATTTTTCACTTTCTCGAGTTCACATTTTTCATAGGCAGTTTTAAGTTTACGAAGTAGCGAGTTGCAGAAGTTTCGATAGCGTGTATATGTAATTTTTAGTACAATATTTTCGGGAGCATTTCTTGACTGTGTGTGTAATTTGTCTCTGTTTTTAATACATTTTAGGAGCCCACGTGTCATCCATGGTTTTATTAGTTTTTGTCGTCTAGTGATTGGAATCAATCTTGTATGCTTAGCTGTTACTGTTTGTATAGTATGGATAAATAAATCCATTAGTGTGTTAGGTTCATCTATGTTAAGTAGGTTTGTGAAGTCTATACTTTCTAATTCTAATTTTATTGCATCATAATTTACATGTTTAGAGAAGTGCTTTAGAGTTGTCTGTCCGATGTTAATGTTGGGAATAGTTAGTAAGATGGGTTTGTGGTCAGTAATATGTGATTCCAGAACTAGTGTGGATATGTTAGTATTTTTTGTTTTAACGAATATATGGTCAATGCATCTATCATCTCGAGTGGGAAAGGTGTGAGTTGGGAGGAGACCATGGGATATGTTTTGTGTTAAGTAATCGAATTTACGTTCGTCTTTGGTATTCTGCCGTATATCGATGTTTAAATCTCCAATCATGACAATATTTTGCCATGCGGAGAGATTGACATAAATGCGATTTAAGCTGTCCAAGAAAAGCTCAAAGTGTTCTTTTGAGTTGTAGCAGTGTGATCGATAGACGGAGACAATAGCCAACTTTTTGTTATTAGTGGTACAAACAAGACAATTGCCGCCCCCAAAGTTGGGTTCACTTACTGAGACCTGCAGTTCAGTTCTTGCGTAAATTACGATGCCGTCGTTTTGGTTGCAGTTTGTTTGCGTGCGATATGATTGGAACCCTTGTATAATTGGTAGGTTAATAACTACAGAGAGCCAGCATTCTGTCAAAACAATAAGATCAAAATTAATTTTTGTCGTATTAAGAAGTGTTCGTAATTGGTTAAAGTTTTGGTTTATACTGCGTATATTTAGATGGATGATAGTTGGATCGCCGGGAGCGGGTAGCAGTAATTTGTGGCAGTCGTCGGGATTACATAGAAATGAGTTGCCTATATTTAGTGAATCAAGTTCACTACTTATATTATTAATTGTAGCCATTTATAACAGTACACATGTCAAGAACTATTGCACAGGGTACGCGCGCTCTATAAGCTGGAGCACGCTTGGGAAGCAATTGTTCCCAAGAATGCACCAACCCAGCGCGCATGAGTGGCACAGTTAATGTGGAATTGAAGTAGGCAGAACAACTTGATCCCTTGTGACTTGTAAGTGGTAATGATATGAAAGAACAATAGTGGGTAGTGAAAATTTTGTATAATTTTAGATTAAGTGATTGTGGTATGTTTGGTAGAATTTGTTGGATGAATGTGTTTGTATATATTCTTTTAAACATTATTTTTAAATAAACTGTTTTAATCTTATTTGTAATGTTAGTTTCCTTACGCATTGAGAAAGTAAGATTGGTCATTCTAAAGTCAATATGTATATGCATAAGCGTGTATAACTTATGAATTATGTTTGTGGGCTTTGTGTACAAGTTATGGAGTGTAGTAATTGTTTTGTATAATTTAGGGAAGAGACGTCCTAAGAAATCCGTCAAAGTGTGTGTGTTTGTGTTACTTGTGGCGATATATTTATATGCAATAACAAAATTGATAACAGTTATTAGTAGCATTATATAAAAAAATAACAAATAAAGATCTGACAGTATATAAGTAAAACATGCAGGGAAACTGTAGCCCCTTAAGAGAGCTAGTCAGTTGTTACTGGACTTCGCGTCTTGAAGAGACTTTTCTGAGGTAATAAGGATTTGTTTTTCTCCCTCTATTTTTCGCAGAAAAATATTTCCATTCGAAACCCAGCAAAATTTGAAGCCATTTTTTCCTGCGAACTCCCGAGCTTGGTAAAAGAGCTGTTTTGTGGTGGGGGGCAGTTGCTCGTCAATAAATATGGGTTTTTGTGTTCCTGAAAGGCCAATAAGTGTGGTGTTCAGTTTGTCGTCCTTGTTTTTGTCTTTGTTGAAAGTGCGTATCGCGGATAGGATGTTCATTTTCTTTTGGACTGAAGTCAGCTCAGCTATAATTGGACGTGGGGTTGGGGTGGAGCTCGAGGCTTTTTGGGGCAGGCGATAGATATCTCGTATTTCTGTTTCAGAGAGTTGTACTCCCACGGTTTTACCAATCTCACACAACGTCTTGACAAGGCCCGAAGCAGATTCATTGTTTGGTTGAGGTATATTGCGGATTTCGATCCCAGATGATCTTGATGCAAGCTGTAGGTCCTGAAGTTTTTTTTCTAATCTTTCAATGTAATGCTTTTGCTCTTCTCGCTCTCTTCGCAAATCCTCCACCTCCTTTTTTATGTCTTCAAATTGATTATTAATAAAAGACATGGATTTTACCATTTCTTCATTCGATTTGCAAATTTCTGCATTTGTAGTTTGAATTTGTATGTTCTGTTTCTTTATTTCCGCGATATCCGAGACCAATTGTGTCATTACGGATGTCTGATTTGCTATCATCTTTGTTAAGGAAGCATCAGCCGATTGCTGTGGGGAGTCCTGTCGAGGGCGTTTATTTCTAGTTGTGTTGACAAAGTCACTCATCATAGTAGCAGAATTTATATCTGGTTCAGATTGCGTCTGAGACATGTTTTTATTAGAAGTTCTTGCCGCTTTAGGAGGAGTGCGCTGTACATTTGCCATTTTGTTCTCAATGTTGTAGAATAATAAACAACTTGAAACCAAATTGATACCTCAGAGATGATAGTGTCGTTCCGTAGCCGCTGCAATTGTACGCTACGTTCGTAGCTAGTCGTAGCACTGTGATGCTGTGACGTCAGACGGCTGTAGCAGATCTGAGACGGTAGACAGCACCGTTCGTACGTAGAAATATATTGCTTGTGGGCAACACCTTTCCTATATGTCACTTGACAACGTCAACCGCGCTGTCCAGATGTGGGTAAACAGGAAATCGAAAGTTGGTGATTTTATAGGTAGTTATTGATATATAACAGTACTGTGGTAGTTCTTCTGCACTTTTTCACTCGTTATTATTGTTTTTATCTTCGGATTTTAGTGTTTTTGTGTTCCACAGGTTCAGCTTCGGTGATTTCAGACACTTCAGCTATAAGGTAGGTAATATTTCACTCGTTTTCGTATAAAAACACGGTCGCGACTTTTAAACACTCCACTCCGTCAAATGTCAAACAGCCAACCCCAACGGTTGTTTAACGGTTGTACTCGCATATTGATTATGAAAAGAGGTTTAATCATAATCAGTTTGACAAAAATTAGTTTAATAGTATAATAAATTATTTAAAAATGAACTTTAACTTTAAATAATTATAATCGGTAATCGTAAAACAGTACTGTGTGAGTGTGTATTGTTCTGAAGTTCTGCGAGGTTTTTCTATTATCTCTAATTAGGTAGGTATATCAACGACTTTGCTTCAAGTACTTTGGCTTTTGGACATTTTCTTTGCGATCTAATTAAAACTTTTTTATACATACTCATATAGTTTCTAAGAATGCGTACATACGGAGAATTTAAAACGGCAGTAACTGAGTGGTTAAAACCAATGGAATATGAATCTGTGGAAGACCTTCTACAAGTTCTTTAAAATCAACTCACATAAACATACATGCAACACACACACACACACTCACACACACACACCCTCAAAAATCAACTTACATAAACATACATGCAACAAACACACACATACACACACACAGACACTCATACACACATACACACATACACACACACACACGCGCACGCACGAAAGCCTAAGCATGCTTTAAGATTTTGTACTGGTTTTGTTTCATATTTTATCGTTTTCTCTATGTAAAATTATTATAAGTTTATAAGTTAGTAGGAAACAATTTTAATATTTTAATAGTTCTGTGTAAACATACTGTCAAGTGTCAATATTTTGGGGGAGAACACTGACATCTGCAACACAGTTTGTACTAGCGTAGGTATCAGGGAATTCCAATTTCATGTATGTACACAATTAATGGCAATAAAGAATTTATCTATTTATTTATATATATTATACTAAGAAAACATCAAATCTTCGAAACAAACATTGGTAGATCCCACGATTTTTTGGCCTGCCCGGGAATCGAACCCAGGACCCCAGCGCGACAGTCAGTTATATTACCGAATGCCACCGAGGCAGGCAAATAAGAATCTGGAGGGTACAGATATTTTTCTTCTCCTACATCCAAATTTCCTCCGATGAGGAGTTCGATTCGTCAATCCTATCCTGGTTATTCGTAACTGTTGTACGTTAGGATTGAAGAATCGAGGATGGGTACCTCTGGAGAAAGCCGATAACACCAGGATATTTTATAATTATTTTAAAGTTTTTAGGTATATTCAACAAAAAAAACAAGCCTTGCCGTGTACCTGCGATACGTCTCGATGGCGCAGTACTGAAAAGTGTTGCAGAATTTAAGCAAAGACTTTTGGGTCTTTTGGGACTTTTGGGACTTTTGGAACTTTTGGGACTATTGGGACTTTTGGTAAGTCCAAAAGTCCAAAAGTACAAAAGTCCAAAGTCCAAAAGTCCAAAAGTTCAAAAGTCCAAAAGTCCAAAAGTCCAAAAGTCCAAAAGTCCAAAAGTCCAAAAGTCCAAAAGTTCAAAAGTTCAAAAGTCCAAAAGTCCAAAAGTTCTAAAGTCCAAAAGTCCAAAAGTTCTAAAGTCCAAAAGTCCAAAAGTCCAAAAGTCCAAAAGTCCAAAAGTCCAAAAGTCCAAAAGTCCAATAGTCCAAAAGTCCAAAAGTCCAACAGTCCAACAGTCCAACAGTCCAAAAGTCCAACAGTCCAACAGTCCAAAAGTCCAAAAGCCCAAATGTCGACAGTCAAGTAGGTACTTGGTACTTTACTTTGTTGAACATAGGCCTTAAAATCTTACTTATACAATATATTATTATTATTGTATATATAATATAATATAATAATATTATAAATGCGAAAGTTTGTGAGTAAACCGCTGAATGGATCGGGCTGAAATTTGGTACAGAGATACATTATAGTCTGGAATAACACATAGGCTACCTTCTATCCCGGGAATAACTTCCCGCGGGAACAAATTTTACGCGGGCGAAGCTGCGGGCATCAGCTAGTATTCTTATATAGAAATAATTATACTAGCATAGTTGATAAAAAATGCTATGTAATAGCTTTACCGCGGCAGTCCCCGAGTGCCACACGTCTTTTTTTAATAAAAAAATTAACACCCCTTATTTATTAAATATTTGTATTTGATTTCAGATGCCAAGTCCTCTCATGAAATTTAAATAGTCAGTTTTGGGACACCATAATCGAATAGAATAGAAACAAGCTATGGTCGGAAAAAAGCAAAAAAAACCGCTTTTACTCCTACATTGCACATATTAATGAAGCTGGCATTATGAATTATTTTTAATAACTAGCGGATGTCACGCGGTTTTACCCACTTAGCTTAGGTTTTCGTGCCGGTAGAAAGACGGTAACAAAATATACGGTAATAGAACCTTTGATAATGCTTTAAAAGCGAAACCGGTCAGGTATTTTTAAATTAAAATAAAAGTGGAATAGTACAAGTGAATTTTCATAATGTATAATAAAATATAGCTTAAGTTACCCCGAGATAAAGTAGCTTCCCATCAGACAAAGAATTTTTCAAATTGGTCCAATAGTTTCGGGGCTTATTCGATGCAAACAAACAAACAATCAAATCTTTCCTCTTTATGATATTAGTATTGATAATTATATGGCCGTTCACACTGGATCATTAGCGAGTTTCCGTTTTTCTTAGACACTTCGGGTTAACCAAAAACCGGAAGTGGCTAAGAACTTTCCTCAGATGTCCCAATAATAATATATATTTATCGCAAGGATCCTCCAAGCCGATTGAGAGTTACAGTGGCTCGACCAATTAGTGCGGACCCACGATCTCAATCACACAAATTTCTACGTCTAATAAGACCCACTTCCGGTTTTAGTTTCAAAACCGGAAGTGGGTACAAGCCATTTTCGACCAAATCCAGAAAGGCCTGATAGGTATTTGGTTGTACAGGCCGTGTAGATACAGTAGGTACTTATAAGTACTCATTCTTATAACTGTCCTAAGTGACAGGTGATAATTGCTACTTGTACAATTCAATTAAACTATAAAGATTCAATTTGAGAGAGAGCATTATTTAAGTAAAGAAAGTCAGTTACCATGTTGTGGTTTGTCAGTATTGGGTGGCGGCGCGTTGTTCTTGCGAATGCAGTATGATACGGAGTAGCTGGTACTGCGAGTGTGGTTCGTCACGCATCCCACGCACACGCCCGGCGAACGCTTGCCTGGAAGATATCAGAAACCTTATTCTTTCATTCTGCATTTTTATTAATATTAAGCTCGCTAAATTGACGTCGCCACTTATGAAAAGCCGTGGCGCATCACGATTGGGGGCCACTTTCACAGTCTGTAAGACTTCTGACATTGGTTCTCAACTTGCATTCCATGGATTCACCGTGCGGGTGCCGGGTCCTTAGCGTCGCACAAGGAGGAACACGCAGACGACGATTTTGAGTTTTGAGAAAGCACCACTAACATTGGCAGGCCACGAAGTGTCAAGAATCTTATTGTGGATTCGGGAATATATCATTGAGAGTCATCGCGATAGCAAATATCGAAACGGGCCAATTGTATTTTTAGTAGGTTTTGTAATTAGCTATTAGTGAACCCAACATATACGGGCCGAAGGACAATATCTCTTTCATATTGTGCATCCCTTTTAGTCCTGGTTAGTAACCAATAGCGACAATTATAAGAAATTAACTTCCATCTTTTACATTCATACAGAATTTGCCGTGCATATGGCATTGACCCACTAGAAGCTAAACACCTTATAACCCAAGAAAAAAAAACAGGATACGCACAATATTTTGCTCTCACACGTGGGTAAACACAAAATAAGGTATGAACTTCAAAAATAGTCTCTTACCCGCATTATAAGGACTGCCATTAGCAGGCGGCCCTCCATCCTTGTTATTCAGATTGGGGGTAGACTTGAATATGTCTCGCATGTAGTCGAGCGGTCTAAAGTTAGATTCCAGCGAGTCGACCGCGGCCTCGAGAGTGAGCAGTAGTTCCGTGACGTATCCCTGCATGTCCTCGCCTTGTTCAGCCACGGTCTCCACCAGCCGGGATAAGATGTCGGAGACCATGCGGCCCGTCATTGCCACGCCGATGAAGCGGAAAACCTTTTGACACAAACGGTACGAAAATATAGAAAAAATGTAGGGATGAATAGTTCTGAAAAACAGTTTTACTAACTCGGGAGCTGACTTTACATCTACTATTATTTAAATTGTAAATTATTCTCTTATACTAAGTATATGTTATGAAGAATATCGTAAAAAACTTCAAACAAACGATTCCACAAATAAAACATTCGTGGTCAACAACTAGGTACTTGTTTATCTGTGATATGGATGTACCAATAGGAATGCTATGAATATGATAGTATATCCCGTTCGCTCTAAGTTTGCCGCTGGCGTAGAGGCTGGTGTAGAGGCGTAGTATGGGAGGCGACCGCCAAACTTAGAGCGAACGAGTAGTACTTATGGCGATAAAACATACAGTTCTTATTTAAATTTTCTGGTCTCCTACCCGCTTTAAGTGAAATTGAACGATTCAAGAATCATCATTATCCACTGAGTCTTTTTCAAACCGATTTGTGGTTGACTTTTCGTCTAATAGCGATGCAGCTGAACTACGATACTATATTGTCCGTAAAGCGTCTGCCATTTGACCTCCACAACCAATTGACGATAGTGAAGTTCCATATCACCAATTGGTTATGGAGGAAGATAGTTCATTAGATCCAAGAATACAGGTAGTAATGAAAAACCGATCTAAATACAAACCTGCAAAGATCTGCCCGCGTAGTGCCTTGAAGGACAAGAGAGGCCGAGTTGTAACGCGGTCTGCGCCCACCGCTCCGAGATAAGGGCATGGGGCAGGGACTCACGGAACACACGTAATACGTGCCGCAGCAGAGTCGACATCTGCTGGCAACTGCGCAACGTCCATACTGCAACACGCAACCACCAATATGGTTACTACAAAGACAAACAAGCGTTGGGTCCATCTGATGGTAAGAGATCCCCCCGTTCCCAACCGACCACCAGAGTTATCCACCTGGTTGGTCATTTAGGAATAAAAGTTCCTAACCACCCACCTTCACCGTAGTCTGTGGACGTTTGCAACACACTCGTGTTGCCGACCCTGCAAAAACCTTCTAAGACCTATTTTTCTAAGGTTATGGTACTATTAGAGTTGTAAAAGATTTGAGTCACACTACATAAATAGAAAATGAGTCTCACATAAAATCCCACGTCCATAATTACTCGATGGGAAAAATACATGAATATACATCTTACTAATATTATAAATGTGAATGTTTGTGAGTGTGGATGTTTGTTACTCTTTCACGCTCAAACGGCTATACGGATCGGGCTGAAATTTGGTACAGAGATACCTTATAGTCTGGAATAACACATAGGCTACTTTTTATCCCGGGAGTACGTTCCCATGGGAAGCGGAAAGTAAAATTTCACACTGTCGTAGCCGCGAGCGCCATCTATCCCATACCTATGTACTTTAAACGTGTCATAAAAGTCACAACAATACCATAAATGCACATTTCAAAGAATGTCTATTATTACCATAAAATTCGTAAAAATAGTTTTTAAGTAGGTAAGAAGAAAACTATTGTTTTATCTTTAAACTAGCTGACCCTCGCAACTTTGTCTACGTCACATAAGGTCCATGAAATTTGAGGTATTTATTAATCATACTCATCAAGTAGCATGTGAATCTGCCCTGTTTGCTTAATCAAAATAGAGCTTAATGATTAAAGCTATTCCTCATATCGTATAGAATTTTCCTCAGTATAAACAATTTACATACAAACACCGGCGTGTTAGAATTTTAATAATGTATCAATGTAGTAGACGCACTAGACGTAACGTGTATAAAATGACATCAATCAAATGTCATCAATATTCTGAAAAAGAAATTCAAAAGAGTTTGCGAACAAACTCTTTTGAAAATACATACTGTACCTACCTTAGAGAATCGTTATGAAGATAACAGGATAGTTAACAACCATCCATAGAAAATAGATGGTATAATGCTGAATACGGCAAAGAACAAGCGGCGCGGCATAAAATGGGAACTATCCTGATATCTGCCTATGCCTATGCCTGCTGAGGCACAGGTCATCGGCGACATTTTAATCCTCCAGGCCACGCCGTCATGCATGTCTGCAGGATAACGTGCAGGGTGAGGCAGCGAATGGCTGGACTGAAAATAAAATTGACAGACGCAGGAGATGTGGTATAGGCACTGTGTCGTGTCAGAAACTAATGGTCTATCTCATCAGTTTCTGGCATGACACTCCTGAGAGTACCCTACATCATTTCGAGACTCGCCAAGGCTAGAACAACCTTCACACAGCTCAAACCGGAGATTGTAGGTTCGTTTCCCACTGAAAACAAATCTCTTTGTATAATGAGCACGTTGATTTCTGTATCTGGTCTGGGTGCAATAATCTTCATGATTCTATAGGCGGTCACGAAAATGGACTCGAAAAGTGAAACTCAAAAACAAAGTAAACGTTAAAACTGTACAGCTAACTGCTATACGGGTACGAGACATGGAAGGTCACTAAAGACATTTCGCACCAGCTACCAGCTACAAGTCTTCGTCAACCGCTGCCTCCAACGGATACTCGGTATATACGGGCCCGTGAAAATCACCAACGTAAGCCTATTGGAGCGCTGCAGTGAGATCCCTATCCACCAACAGATCAAACGTCGGAAGTGTAGCTGGACACACGCTGCAAAGGGACCATGATCACATCATACCAAGGCAAGCCTTACTGAAACTAATGGTAGGGTTTCAAAAACTCTTTAACTGTTCGATAGTAGTAGGTTCATTTATTGAGAATGGCATAAGGCTACATAACATAATGCTAAGATTAATAGGAGCGGTGCAGCAATGAGAAATGTTTCGAAAACGGAAAACATTTAATCGTTAGAGTATCCGTTGCGCCTCTGCGTAAATGGTTAAAGTTACATAAAAATAATTTATTACAAAATTGTTCCTCTTAAAAAGTTCTAAAACACAATACCTATTTATTTATTTATTTATTTTTTTAAAGTGAGGAAATTCCTACATATAGGTATGCTATGCCGGACTTTTAAAGATTAAAAACCACACGTATCCTGCTAACAGCCTACGGTTGGGAGCCCCGGGTAAGCCTTCGGTAGTCAACCCAGAACTTGCAACAGACCTACGGCTACCACTATGGCCTCACCTAAGTGGGTTGGGGCGCTATCTTGCGTTTTTGGGAGGTTTTCGATCACAGTAACGTTAATTATTTCTAAAATAATGAATAGTAGTGATGCGACGGGAGTAAACGCAACGGGGGTAAATGACGGGAAACATGATATCAAAATAATAGCGCTCTTTCTCTCTGTCTCTCTCTCTCTCTCTCTTATGAGACGCAAACGAAGTTGCGCGGGTCAGCTAGTTTTTGTCATAAATTTGATACCACCTCATTTATAAAAGTTTCTACCTTTTTTTTTTTTTTTTTTTTGATTTATTTATCACACAAAAGAAATATTTACATTATGATACACAATAGCAAACAAAACCACTTAGGTTTAATACTTACGCTATTGACGTTATTGTCTAAGTTTATTACATCAACATTGTTGCATACCCACAGGGAAGGTAGAATGAATAAATTATCTAAATTCTAAACCTTAAACACAAAATATAATGATACATTAGCATGGTCAGTATTGCTCAATCACAAAAGATTAAGAAAATGCTCTCCAAGTTTACTTTTAATATTTTTATTAGTTAAAATGCTAGTCAAATTAGACGGCAGGCTATTTATTAATTGGGGTATCATGTGGGTATTAGTGCGCTCACCGTAAGCGTTGTTAGCGCGCGGTACGACAAGCCGTTTCCTAGAAATTGCTCTAGTGCATACAGGATGTTGAATAGGTGTTTTTAAATGGTCATTGAAAAAATTTTCTTTTAATAAATTATAATGTACTTGCAATTGTATTGGCAACGTTTGACAGTGCTTAAAAAGCCCATTAGGGTTGTCCTGAAATTTTAATTTAATTTTATTTGAAACTATATTTTTTAATATTCTTAGTTGTAAGTTGTAAATTTGATCAAGATATGACTTATATGTTCTACCGTAACTGCTTAAACCGTATTGGACATGTGACTCCGCAAGTGCCTTATATAACATTATCTTTACTTTAAATGGAATGCGATTTTTTAATATAATGATGTTTGCCAGAAAATGTCTGAGTCTCGTACATACACGTTCGATGTGGCAACTCCAATTGAATTTGCTGTCGATTTCAAGTCCTAAGTATATGTAGCTATCCACTGTTTCTATTTTTGGACAGGAGCATATACCAGTGCTGTAGGAGTGCAGGCAAGTGTGGTCGTGAGCCACTATGTCTTTAAAACGGGATGGTTTACTGTATGGAGACTTGATTACTAGCAGTTTAGTTTTATTTGCGTTAAGCACCAGCCCAGCATCATGGCACCACTTTGTTAAGGCATCTAGATCCGATTGAAGAAGATTGCTAGCAGTTTGCAGACTTTGATTTCCTACAATAAGACAGGTATCGTCCGCAAATTGGTAACATGTGCTGTTGGTGATACAGTTACCCATATCGTTGACATAGGACAGGAAGTGCAAGGGACCTAATACCGAGCCCTGAGCCGTGCCCCCCTCCACTGACATGGGCTTACTGTATGTGTTGTCAACCTTAACTGAAAAAGTACGATTTTCAAGATAGTTTTGGCACCAAGTCAGCAATGGGCCACGCACTCCACATTTTTCTAGCTTGCCTACTAGTTGCTCATGAACAAGGGTATCAAAAGCACGAGTGAAATCAATGAACAGAACCAAGATATATCTTTTATCATTTAGATAACCATTAATTTTATCAGTAAAAGCGGACAAAAGATTTCCAGTTCCTTTTCCCGATTGAAAACCAAACTGATTTGAGTTGATCACCGAGTGCTTTGTATAAAATCTGTGTATTTGCTCACATACGTACTTTTCTACGATTTTATCCAGTGAAGAAAGTAATGTGATTGGCCGATAATTTGTGTAATCATCACGTTTGCCTTTCTTAAAAATAGGTCTAACACATCCCTCCTTTAATTTGTCTGGATAATGGCCAGTTACAACACTGCAGTTGATCAAATCAGAGATAGTAGGAGAAATATAGTTGCCTATCGATTTAATATCAGAAATTGTTATGTTATCTAAACCTGGAGCTTTATTTGAATTTAAGTTTTTAATTATTGTATGTATGCTTTTTGGAGTCGCTTTTTGAAATAGAATGCTGGAGTCCAGAGTATTATTAGTAGTTTGGTTGAATAACTTAATTTTACAATTAGGAATTACATTTTTCACTGATTGATCAAAGTTAGTAGCAAAATTTTCGGCTATAGCTTTAGAAGTAAGTCCCTGTGCACTAAATGCCTTTAGTATAGATTCGTCTATAGAAATAGTCACTCTACCCATCATTGCGTTGATAATGCCATATAACTGCTTAATGTTCCTATAATTACTTTTTATTTGGTTTATATAATATTTATTTTTCTTAATTTCTATGACTTTATGAACTTTATTGCGTATTTTATTGTATTCTAATCTTAGCTTAGAATTTTCTGGATTATTCTTCCAATCCCGGTAGAGTTTGTGCTTTTTTTCACATAGGCTGGTAACATTACCGTCAATCCAAGGCACTCCAAGCCGTTGGACTGACTTTCTAGTGTTTTTACAACTTCTAAATTCCGTGGCAGATTTTTTCGCATTTATGAAAGAATTATATAGGAAATTTATTATCTCATCTGCAGAATTCATAACTCCAGACCTTGACCAATCCACATTTTTTAATTCCCTATAAAAAATGTCATAATCCACAACATTTTTTACACCCTGTATACGCCTAGGCACTATAGCTGTAGGTTTGTCGTCAATGCAAGCGAAGACGACACCGCGATGATCAGCCAGTACGACATCGAGTACCGCCGAATACGGATGTTGCGTGGGAAATCGGGCGAAAATATGGTCTATACAAGATTTAGTGATAATGTTTTTTTTTGTTTCGATTCTTGTGTAGTCCGATATTCCACACATAAGTCCGCGTTCGCTTAGTACTCCGACATAAGAATCTTTGTATGAAGTTGAAGTCTTTAAGTCAATGTTAGTATCTCCAATAAGTATAAAGTTTTGTTTCAAATCGAATTTGGAAATGCATTTACCCAGCTCAAAAGTGAATAAGTGTTTATTTGTACTTGGTGGTCTATAAATAGCACAAACAACTACACTTCTTTTGGAATCCAGTTTTACTATACCACACAGGCTCTCATATGTTTTGGTTACATGATCAACTACCGTGAATTTAAGATGATTCCGTACATAAATTATAATTCCGCCTCCTTTCTTTTTTCTCCGCAGTTGTGAGTGCAAGTTATAGCCAACCAATTGGTACAAATTGACAATATCACTAGAGATATTTGCCTCCGTTATTACTATGATATCTAGTGGACAGGTACAACTCTGAATGACTTGCTGCAATTTACAAAAGTGTTTCTTGAGTGATCTAATATTGAAATGTAAACATGACAGATTCAGATAGCTTTTAGGTGGTAGGTGTTGGAAAAAACTATTTAGAGAACTACAATTTGAAATTTCGTTCATTTGTGTTTCCATGTTATTTATTTTTTGAGAAAGTAATAAATGAAAAAAAATATAAATATGCACAGTAGGTACCCAGTTAAGCACTACTTACAAAATAGAAGATATAATGGAGGGCTTTTGCTGCTTCTGGGGATTGCATGGATTATTTTTTACAATTTCATCGATATCCTGTATTTTACGGATATAATAAATTTTACTATTACTAGATTTTCGGGCACATACCTTTCCATTCTTACACCATACAAATTGACACGATTTATTTAACAATTGTACCTTTGCGTTGTATAAGAGGCTTTTTTGATGTTTAGTAAGAGCTTCTCTAATAAAAACACGCCCATCAGCTTTCTCCTTCATGACATCAGGCACCACCATTCCAACTGTAAAGCATTTATCCTTAGCAGCTTCTATCCACCGTTGCTGTATAATTTTAGATTTCAATTCGACTAGAATAGGTCCTGGTTTTTGTTTCGATCCTGGTAAACGCAGTGTTGATTGTACCTCATTTTTGTCCACATTTAATTTAGAACTGAGAGTTGCTACGATTTCGTTCACTGCGTTGGGTGATACTTCTGGTAATCCCGAGATTTCCAAAGAATTTAAGAGCGACTTTTGTTCAACATCCTTCATGTCTTGTTCCAGAACAGAAACGCGCAGTTCGAGATTTTTGTTTCGATTTATTAGATCATTGTTTTTATTTTCGAGCTCCTTGATCTTAGAATCTTGCTTTTTTATAGATTGCTCCATGGAAGAAAGTTGATCGGTTATAAAGTCGAGTGATTGTTCCATATGACCGATTTCTTCACGAAAAGTCTTTTTTACTTCACGACTAATATCCTGTATCAGCTTTTTGGCATCAATAAGTTGGGCTTGATCCGCTTCACAGTCATCATCATCGTCACCATCGTCGTCGGCTGCGGGAATGACAAAGGATGACCTCCGAGAGATGTTTTTGAGACAATCTTCACAGCTCCACTCTATACCGGGCGAGTTCATCACGGTCTTCAATTGCTTATTTGACATCTTTGAACATGCAGAATCAGTGTGAATACATACATCGCATCTGCTGCACTCTAACCCCGGCATTTTTTTGGTTATGTTTTTTTTACATTTTGTACACTTTTTCACAACCATTTTACTGACGGGTATTTACAACTTTTTAACAGTGATCACGCGCACGTCCTTCCCTGTAGATGACAACTTATTTAGATTAGAAAGCTGTCGCCCATTATCAGCTGTGACGCTAACCTACCTACCTACCTACCTACTTACTAGTAAAATATCTAACTGCTCCATTTTTTTCATAACTCGTCTTCTCAAACATCACCAAATTCGATCCGGCCTACTTTCAAACTTGTGATACTAGTAAATTGCTCGAATCGCGACCTGGTTAAATTCCGAATAACACCTTCAAATTAACAATTGTTGCATAATAATTGTTTTATAGACTACTAGCTGACCCGCGCAACTTCGTTTGCGTGATAAATCAAGAACCGCTCGACCGATTTTGTGCAAACTTCACATAAACCATCTACTAAATAGTCCGAACAAAGCCTAAACATTTGGTTTGGATAGGTGAGCCCGATCTCGAGTTATAAAATTACAACGAAAAGTGGCATTGATTTTTATATATATAGAAGAGAAGATAGAAGATAGAAGATTTTATCGGCGATAGTTAACTTCTTAAAATCGAAAAATTAAAATCTTAATCGAAAAATGATTTCAATAAACCTAAAATGTTTTAATAATCAACCTTATAAAAGTTGAAAGAAAATATATACCTACTCGTACGTATAGAATACTTTCTTTTTCTCGCTTACTTTGCAATTTCAGGTAAAGCTTATGAACAACTTTTATATCCATGTCCAATAATGATTTTATTGTAACAAGAATCTATGATGAGTAAATAAGTTAATGATTTTCCTCGCCGTGGGTAGGTAATCATTCACGCCTGGATGACACCTTTTAGATATTACAAATATTTTGGTTGTCCTCTTCCAATGGTCACCCAAAAGAACTAACCGCGTAATCAGCAACTAGATTCTAAAACCTACCTTTGGCGGTAATATCCTCATACTGCCAGAGCGGCATGTGCGTCGGTCTGGTAGCCAGGAAATACACGAGGGACTTGATGATGTCAGCAACCGGCAGCTCAGTTGGCTCGGCTTCGGCTGGCGGCTCAGTTGGAGCAACTTCGGCGTCCGTGTCCGCCGTCACTATTACCGGTAAAGACGGGTAGTTGTCCCCTTCACCTATTGAAGAATCGATATGTAGCTATATCATAAAGTGTCTAGCATAATGGCGACATAGGTTGATCTAGTGCGAAGGGTTCGATGAAATGTTAGATGCAGATGATATTTAAGCAGATGGAAACTAAATTCTAATGATTTTTTATGACCTTCGTTAAAACTTTATATCGTTAGTGAATGAAGTTTACTAGAGAACAAATAGTCAACAATTTATGAGCTTAAATCCTCATTTTGTACTTGGTAGTTTTTATCGCAAAATTGCTACCTAGTAGTAGATGGATTTATTCACATTCTGTTACTGAAATAGCATCAGATCGTCATTATTTTTGATACTTTTATTTTTACGACAATTGTTGAATTCGTGATTGTCACATTTAAGTGGATAACATGGTCTAGCTACTAGCTATAATTATATTAAGTATCTATTTATGTCATGTGTATGGTCTAGAAAAAGATTTTAAGAGTTTACATTACTTCCATACTTACATCTCAGTGTAATACCTGCATTACGAACAAATAGATCATTCTAATCAGTGAAATTAGTAGGTTTCTACGATTGAAATAAACATCGGGCCTCTCATCATATTCAACAAGAGTAATCAATGAACCATATCTACTTTAATGACTATCGCAAATTTTTAAATTTATAATTAGGGATCGGATATTCAGGCGCTTATTCACGTAAACTTCGTACGAAAAAATAATATGGATATGCCATTGGAAACAAATTTATTTATTTTGGCGAAACAAAATTTCTAAATCACGAGATTTCTCAGCACGACACCAACCTGTTTTGAAATCTCGTGAATTTTTGACCAGTCATAGCGAAAGTTACTTAATGCAGTGATCGTCTACAGAATATTAAGTTCGTAGGGCTACAACCGCTTTTATTATTGGATCAATAATCATTTTACTCTTAGAGTTATCAAAACAGAATAGGCTCGTTTCCACATTTGAGAAAGCGCAGCTCTCATTGGCAGATTTAAAATCAACCAAAGCGATTCCGTTCCATGAGAGTCGTCGCGATGAAAATGTCAAAACGGGCATATTTTATTTTTGATTCTATAATTCATTCAAAGCAATCAATAAAATAGTAAGGACATGGTTAAGTTAAGTTACTTTAAAAAATATCAACCCCGAGTTTTGAATAGAAAGGCATGTCCATATCATAATATCATCAAAACAGTAGAGTTTAGGTAGTTAAACTTCCGAATATCCGATCTATTTACAATCATCCATACTGTCTATCTATTTACATCTGTACTTGGAAATCAATTCGATACCAATATTAGATGGCCTTCATATACATACGTATAGTACCTTCGGGCGTGACTTGTGGGTCTGAGCTAAGCGAGCGGGCGTGCGAGCGAGGCGAGTGAGCGCACTGGGGGTGGTTGTCAAAAGCGGCGTCCGGCTCTGAGGGCATATTTTAAAACGACTAAGGACTTGCTCACATTTTACCATCAACATATGTAGATCCAAATGAGACATTTGTTATCACCCACATAATTACCAAGCAAATTTTGTACAGATTACAATTCGAAAAATATATTTTCGTTCTCACCATATAAATTACAAAAAAAAGCGAAGGTCTTGGTGAGGATCAAATGCATCTTCCAATACTATTCAAAGTAAAACTAAATCAAGACATTACCAGTAAAGTTGTGCTGCACTAGAGGCAGAGTAGGCGGAGGCATGCCAAGCCCGAGTTGCGCCGAGCGACTAGCGAGCAACACTCTGGCGACAGTCAGGTGGTCGTGGTGGGCTGCTACTGCCACCAAGAGGTTTAACAGTAGCTGCCGGCAATGCTGGTGGACTATCCATCTGGAAGAAGCACTGCGGTTACAAGAGAAGGCAGGTCTTAAGCCACTAACGTAATGTCGGCGGTACATTTTGTTATTGAAAAACCTTTATAAAATAAATAGGTAAGAACGAATAGTTTTATTGATTCCCTTCGATTATAACGAGGCTTTTAAATCGCCCAGATATATATCAAAATAAAATTACAACATACATTTTCAGCTACTCTCACGTGTGTACAGGACTTACCTGGTGTGATCCATTCCGAGGAAGACGATGTGTAGCATCAGCGGTACGTGTATGGACCAGTCGAGTTCCACGCCGTCCAGCACCACGTCACACAGTAGCATCACGGCCACGTTGCACCTGAGTTGAGTAATGAGCAAAACATTTGCTTATTTATATCTCGTCAATAATGACGGAAAGGCAAAGATCGGGGCTACTCATACTCATCACAGTATATAAAGAAAATTACATTGGGTACGGCTTTACAAGAGTGGTCCTAAAGTTTTGCATATTCGAATACAGTTATAGTTATAACATTAGAACAACTCTTCGATTTCTACCGATTGACGATAACGCACTAGCAATCCAGAGCAGAGAGAATTAAGAATGGCTGTATAAAGGCAAATTCTTACGATAATCATGTCTTAGTTTTAGCCCCTCTCTATATAATAGATTGCCGAGTGGCTTATGGCGAGACTTGTGTCTGTAGTCTGTGACTCTGTTGCATTAAAATACGTCACTAGGTCACGTAGATCATCTGTGCAAAGTTTGAAATAAAACAAAAATGGCAAAGTCAATCAGATTGAACTTTCACATTCACAATAAACGTTAGAGGGGCAGTCGGGTGAGACTGTCTCACGGCTTCTTGTTTGTTATGAAATATGAAACTAAACAAAAAGGAATCGAGGGAAACAAAGTCTACTTACCTATGGAATCCAGAGATAGGTTGACTGGTGTCAGGCAAGTACTCAGTCAGCAGAGCGAAGAACCCGCCGTACTCAGGCATCGGCAGCGGTCGCGGCTGAGGCACGTCGATTCGGTGCTCTTGGGGCGTTTGCGGCGCGCTACCCACTAGTGGCATGATGCCCGACTCTGGACATAGACCCGTCTACGGAAGAAATTGTCTTTATTTATAAGAGGTAGGGAATGATCAGAACATATTGTACAATTTGACAAATGGAGCATTTTTACCCAGGTAGGTACATACTACGAACGTCTACCCATTTAAGTTGCGAGCGATCTCTCTGATTGTGTGGTTCATCCCATAACATTTTTTTAACGAATTATGGGGATATTCAAATTCTCTATATAATTTGGTACAGGGATTGATGAGGATTTTTAAGCTACCACTTTTTATCCCGGATCTAAGTTCCTATGGAAAACGGAAGCTGGAACAAAATTCCACGTCGGCACCGTCTGATGCATCTAATGTAGCACAGCGGGGTAAACGGTTCGTGTCTGACGCTCCGTTGACCCTTCCTCCCAACTGCTTTCGAATTCTCCCTGGGTTCGTTTTTATTAGCACGTCCAATTGGACTTTAAAGTTATAGTTAAAATTTAAAAAAATCCTGGTAGGTACTGCGCTTTTTGTTGTGAAGCGCTTGTACCTCAGTGTTCTGTAAACGATCACTGCAGTAAGCAACTTTCGCTGTGGCTGTTTCTTAGATAGACGACCACCACTTGACCACTTTGTGACATTTTATTTGCGAGCTTTTCCGTGCCACGGAAGGCATCTTAAGCCGCTGGTCCCTGTTGTCAGTAACTTGGCAGTTTTAAGCTCAGTTAAAGGCCGTATCGGACGGAGGCTTGAAAACTTTAAACAGTAAGTCGTTCTCCTCACAACCTACATCTGTCCACGTCATAGTTATGAGTATAATTATATACTAATATTATAAAGAGTAAAGATTTGATTGTTTGTTTGCATTGAATAGTCACCAAAACTAATGAACCGATTTGAAAAAATTCCTCATTTTTGGAAAAGTGCCATTCGGGGTGACATAGGCTATATTATTCCCGTGTTCCCATGGAAACGGGAACTATGCGGGTGAAACCGCGTGAGGTACGCTAGTAGCTTATTTTATGGTTATAGGCTAAATTATATTACTTGGAACTAAAAACTAAAACGTGAAATGTGGGCGTACATATACTGTGAAGCTGCCTATCCCTTTGGGGATAAAAGTGTGATTATATGTAAGTATCAGAGATCTTTACCCTGTATTACAGCAATATCATACATCTTTGTAGTACCTACAGCGGCAATGATCTTTGAATTATTGAATAAGTATAACAAACTAGAAAAAGATATTATCAAGTTGCATTCATGCAAATTTGAGTATTTCATTCACCTTATCAGCTATCGACCTATATCTTAGTAAGGCAAGGATGCTCGCGCCACGTGATTGCTCCTGTTTCCCTCCCAGCTCCTGTCAGTCCCCGGGGCACCGCGCGGTGTGCATTACGTATTTACAGTTTGCTCTCCGTAGATTTACGCGCGTATTTCAGTGTTGTGAATTTTTTGGAACATCAAAACTACGAGTTACGTGCCCTTCCGAACAAATTATGTAAGTACTTGTTAGTATTTCTAGTATTAAGTCTTAGTACTTGTGTTTTTGTTTAAAACAAGTCGCTCCGATAAGATTTTCATTGAAAAATCATATTATTTATGGTCAGACAGTTGTTTTTGTCCATAAACAATGTCAGGACACCTTAAGGTAATATATTATTCGGCTTATTGAAGGCTAGGTTCTCATTACCTCGTGTACCAAGATCACGTAGAGTTACCTATCTAACCACGTCGCCTCCAGTTGATCGGAAAGCTCGTAGATTGGTAGGGTTGATGACATACGACTTGTTGATCTCACTGCTAGGAATAGCGAAGATATTGTGCGTTGAGAGAGAGCGTAGTAGAAATTCCTCACACTTTCTGTCCAGAGCGTTCGATATAGTAAGGTAAGGAGCGATAGAGGCTTTCTTCCGCGCAAGCTTAGATTATGACGCTGCTTTCTCAAACGCCTACAGCATAGGGTTTCAAAAGGACTCGTATAAGGATTTACAGGGTCGGCAGCGCGAGTGTAGCACCTCTGCTTTAGCAAACATCCATAGTCATATAATATAGCCTATAACCACAAAATAATAAGCCACTAGCGGGCTTCACGCGGTTTCACCGAATATTTCAAATCGGTTCATTAGTTTCGGTTCCTATTCAATGCAAACAAACAATCAAATCTTTCCTCTTTATAAAATTAGTATAGATGCTATAGTGGATAACCGTGATGTGGACAGCTGGACAGGTGCAGGTTGTAAGCAGGACGACTTACTTACTGTTTAAATTTTTCAAGCCTC
Organism: Miltochrista miniata; assembly: GCA_933228765.1. Classification (NCBI taxonomy): domain Eukaryota; kingdom Metazoa; phylum Arthropoda; class Insecta; order Lepidoptera; family Erebidae; genus Miltochrista; species Miltochrista miniata. The sequence goes on along the minus strand of OW121747.1, from coordinate 17,071,211 downwards.
CGTCCGATACGGCCTTCAAAACTGAGCTTAAAACTGCCAAGTTACTGACAACCGGGACCAGCGGCTTAAGATGTCTTCCGAAGCACGGAAACGCCCGCAAATGAAAATATCACAAACTGGTCTAGTGGTGGTCATCTATCTAAGGAATACGGTGACCACTTTACTATCAGGTGGGCCATATGCTTCTCTGTCACCTCTGTGGTGTAAAAGGCCAAGTGCGAGTGTGACTCGCGCACAGAGGGTTCCATACCAACAATAAATCACGTTTGTTGTATGGGAGTCTACCTAATTTTTTTTATTGGAGTCTGACCCGCGCGCTTTGGATTCCGTACCAAAAGACGGCAAAATAACACATTTGTTGTATGAGAGCCCCCCTAATACCGATCTTTCTGATTTTACTATTTGTTGTTACAGTGGCAACAAAAACACATACCTAATGTGTGAAAATTTCAGCTCTCTAGCTATCAAGGTGAAATTTAGATACAGCCTCGCGACGGACAGACAGACAGACAGATCGACGGCGAAGTCTCAACGTATCTTGAATAGGTTCCCGTTTTTTACCTTTTGGGTACGGAACCCTAAAAAGAACAAAAGCGTATTCCTCTGAAGCGAACTTAAAGTGGATTTCAATTCGCGATGTTGCTTGGCTTTCAACTAGGCGGGCGGCGCGGCGTCATAATGACTTACTAAATAATAATAAAATAATCAAGCGCATACAACATGATCGGACAAAGGGGTTTTATACAAGTAGCCACTGTTTATTCGTTCGGAGTCGAAACCGGTAGGTATAGCAGTCTACGGCGCATACCTGAACTAGAAAACCGGCTAAGTGCGAGTCGGATTTGCGAACAGACGGTCTCGTACCAAAAAACTTCAAAACCATTATAGTCAGTTCAACTCATCTGTGCGCGCGGCACTATGTGTGGGTAGCCTCGTCTCAACACAGTGACTTCGTGTGCGTGACATGAGGTACAGTGAAGTACAAAATACAAAAACACTTGATTAACTAAAATAAAAACTCAATGGGTAAAATGTATGTTATACATATAGGTACACATTAATATGTATCGCTGTTTGAAGAATAAAATTGAGGAATTTTAGGATTCGCTGCTCTCTCCAAGGTTAATTATAAATTCAATCAAAATGTCGATAGTATTCTTCTTCTTTGGCGTGTCGACAAGTATAACGCCACATCTCTTCATCAATTTGACTTAAACGTTCGTTTATTAATTTCATTATTTCCATCACATTTTGTTCGATTTTATGCGAAGCATTATAATTTGTTTAAATTCCCCATACATTTTCTATTGGGTTTAGTTCAGGATGATACGGTGGTACCCGAAGAACTTTTAAGCCATATGGCTGAAGTATGTCATTAATCTTATAACAAACTAGCTGACACATAAGGTGTGCGAAAAGCGTGTGAAACTGCCCTGCCCTCTCCCAAAGGAACCGCGCAATATATCGGGAACAAAAGTATCTTAGAACCTTCCTCGGATCATAAGCTCAGATTGTACCAAGTTTCATTTAAATCAATTCATAATCAGGATACAGACAGACAGACATAAAAATTTCTAATTACATTTTCAGCTTCAGTATCGATTAGAGAACGCCCTACAATTAAAATTTTCAAATTATCTTCCATGTACAGACTCTCGACCCTCAACAGTTTTTTTTTAGATGTATGGATATGTTCTTTTTTATTTTTTAAATCAAGTCATACCTACAGTTCAATTTTTGTCATATTTGCAGTATAAGCAATGTTTTTTTCCGTCGACCATCTCTGCATTTCTATTTTTTTTTCATTAGAATTTGGAGCTCTATCATTTATGACTTTTCTGTAGGCCTTTATAAGTTACAAAATTCTACCATACATTATCTTGTTATGCCTCGAAGGGTTTAGGCAGCGTTTTCTTTAAAAGCTCCCAGACACCTTATTTTTTTCCGACATCTCCAACTAATATCATTATTATCTTAGTCAATGAATACAAAAACTCAACAAATTATATACGTTAACCTTTCTCAAGAATCATTGGTGATCTCAGCATGAAAATCCATGCAGTAGTTTTTAAGTTTATCGTGAACAGACAGACGCGGCGGGGACTTTGTTTTATTATATGTAGTGACAACAATTATTAATTCCATCGAATTAACACCTAAAAAATATTTACCTGACTTCTTAAACATTTTCTCAGTGAAGAATTAGACATTTTCTTTAACGACTGTACCCATGGTATTATCACTAAGAACACTATGTACTGAATTATAATGTGACCAAGTTACACAGGATCTCAACGTTGCAGTTACATTGAGACTTGTCACGATATTTGATTTCGTTTCATTACAACGTAAGAGTTGCCTGCAAACGTGGTAGATGGCGCTGTATGCTTTTTGTATAAATATGATGTTTATTTCGCGGCTACGCAGAGCGTTTCCTGCAAAGACTGCTTGGCACCGCTGGTGTCGTCAATAAGTAGAGTTACGTCTCTACCTCATAATATAAAAATGTACTCTGTGAAGACGGCCGCATCACTGCCACACAAATTAAAGCTGTATAATTACTAGCGCACGCACACATAGCGCCGCGCGCACTGATGAGTTGAATTATCTATACATTTTTTGTATTCGAGTGAGAGTGTCAGTCCTTGCTGGCCCGCACAGCGGCTAGATTACATAGCCCGCAAAAGGCAATGGCCGTTAGGGTGATAAGAGGGTACCGACCGATATTCGTTTCCTTAAGGCGGCATGACTTTTTTTAGCGTGAGGGAAAATCCTTCATGGATGCTATGCCAGACTCCTACCGACTAAAAAACCACAAACAGCCTACGGTTGGGAGCCCCGGGTAAGCCCTCGGAGGACGTCCCAGGACAGGCGGCATGTCTGCTTGCCGGGAACCTCTTCATGGGATTTAGACGCGAGGCCATAGGTGAGACGCAGAAATCGAGGCGCAGTTGTCCCAGCTCCGCCAGGAACTTAAGAGAAATGGTAGATATGACTTATATAGCTCATAAAGTCGCATCTACTATGCCTCCTAAGTTCTCAAGGTGGAAACACCACAATCGGGACGATGAAACCGGTCATGGACGAGCGACTGGACTGGAGAAGAGCTATTTTGTAATATCTGCTAGTTACGCCAACCTCTCATACCGGTTGTCACAGATAAATAATTACCGGGCGCACGTGCTTCGATAAGTATGTGTGTGCGAATACACCGGGAGACCACGGCGGAGTACTACGACTGCTGGCAGCACAGCGAAGAACGCAACGAAGAAACAGCGCCGCTGTGGAAGTCAAAGTCTGTCTTAAATTCTGAGACATCCTTCCAAAAGCTTATTCTTGACTCTTGACCGTAGCCGGTGGTAGGCAACGTGTACTCTTAACCCTTAATTTGACAAGGTTAAGTATACTCAACAGTCACTTTGTAAAAATGTGGCTAAATATTTTACTACCGAGCTAATGTTTTTTTAAAGTGTAAATATTTCAAAATATATCTAAGTTTGGGAGAAAAAATATTTCACCTGGCTGGCAATACTAAATTTTGACAATCTCGGTTTAAAATGGCGACGAAACCGGGTCAGCTGCGAAGAATGAAGGTTAGTACTCATTTATTTTTATTTTTCAGTTCAAAGTTTTTTATAGTAAGGTGAATATAAGTTTTCTAATGTGTATTCAATGTTTTTAGACGTTTTTTATGTCTGTAATCAGTGCGGTAAGGATTTCACAGGTCGGTAAAACTAAATGTTAAGTATGATTAACAAAGTCAGGTGGCGAGTTATTAACCTATTTGTATTTATGTTGAGTATTCTCAACAATTCTGCATGTCTAACAATTTGGTGGCAATTATGTTTGTTATGTATGCTTAACAATGTGTGGGACAAAGAAACATATTTTTACTGTTTTTTTTTGTTGCAAATGGCCTTTTCTTACAAACTAATCCCTATTTTCCTTTATAACTAACCCATTTAATATGCATTTATACGCTTTGCTTGTTTGTCTGCAAAAAACTACTTTATTTTCAGAATTCAAGGTCAAACCGTATTCTGGCGCTTGTACCTCCAAGCAACGCTCAGTCAGATGTCAGTGGCAGCTCAACCTCTGAAGAAGAAGAAGTGCGACGATTTCAACGCCGCATTTCGGAGTCATCTGAAGCTCCATCACTCGACTCATCACTAGAACGGTTAGCCTTAAATTTATCAGAAGATGAAGCACCTCGTACTTCTGCCGTGGAAAGCCCTTTATTATCAATAAGTCCCCTGCCTATGATCTCTCCAATGTCCAATATACCGTCAGTAACTACGGCGTCGTTTATACTTAATGAAGTGACTGGTGCGTGTCAATCGTCACCACAAAATATTTCAATATCACCACAGGTACTGCGTACCCAACGTAAACGTCGTAACCAGAGCGCCAATGTCATTAGGCCGCGGCTGGTGGTAAAAAAAAGGAGGGTGAAAATACCCGACCTAAAGTTTGACTGGAAAAACGGCAGGTTCCAATATCGTGCAGAGATTGAACCAGATGCGTTTTTAAGGCCTTTACCTGTTGATAAGACTATGTTTGCCTACTTCACTGACTTTTTTTCTGAAGATATTTTTGAACATATGCTTCAATATACAAACATGTATTCCATTCAAACAAAGGGCCGATCTATAAATGTAACTATGAGTGAGCTGCGTAAATTTATTGCCATAAAAATAATGATGGGTGTAGTGACTATGCCTTCTTATTTAGATTATTGGGCTGCAGATACTCGTTTTCCTCCAGTGGCAGATTTAATGTCTTTAAAACGCTACCAGGCTATCCGTAGATATTTGCATTTTGTAGACAACACCCACATAGACACAGATCCTTATTTCAAAATAAGACCTATCGTAGAAAAAATTCGACAAAACTGCCTTAAAATTGAAGAAGAGCGTAGGTTCAGCATTGACGAGATGGTTATACCATACAAAGGAACCAAAGCTGGGAAACGACGACAATATAATCCCCAAAAGCCCCGTAAGTGGGGATTTAAGAACCTAGTGCGTGCAGGAGCCTCTGGAATTATTTATGACTTTTTCTTGTACTCTGGCAATGAATCCTTTGATAACTGCTCTTTCACAGACGTAGAAGATCAAATGGGCTGGGGCGCCAAGGCAGTATTGAGACTGTGCAAAACGATACGCAACAAACCCTGTATTGTTTATTTTGATAACTTTTTCGCAAGTTTGAGACTAATATACCATTTACGACACTCTTATGGGATTTTTAGCCTTGGCACTATGCGTAATAATCGCTTGAAAGATGCAGTAGCTAAGCTCAAAACTGACAAAGCTCTCAAAACTCAAGGCAGAGGATCATTTTGCCAAACTGTGTGCAACAAAAATAAAGTGTCCGTTGTTAAATGGAATGACAACAAGTGTGTTGTGTTGGCATCCAGCTATACTGATGCTTATCCAGTGTCTAAAATAAAAAGGTACTGTAAAATTAAGAAAGAAAGGATTCAGGTAGACTACCCTGACATAGTCAAACATTATAATGCTCATATGGGAGGTGTAGATTTAGCAGATATGCTAGTCGCACTTTATCGAACTGAATTAAAAGCTAGGCGTTGGTACTTATCAATATTTTCCCAACTTATCGATATTTGTGTCAACAATGGGTGGTTGACATATAGAAGAGACAACAGCAGACGAGGACACATTAAATATAAACATCTTAAGCAATTTCGACTTGAAATTTACAAGGCATTGGCAAAAAAGGGGATGACAGTAGATAATTCGAACGTGCCAGATGTTTCAAAAGAAAAAAAACTTTATAAGCCCACTCGAACTGTCCCAGTGGATGATGTAAGACTTGACAATTTAGACCATTTTCCAGAGCACGGCAAGGATTACGGTCGCTGTACTTATTGCAAGAAAGGCTTCACTACAGTTTTCTGTCTGAAGTGTAATATAAGGCTATGTTTCGTTAAAGACCGGAATTGTTTTTATAACTATCACCACAAACAGAATTAGGGAGTTCGAAAACGTCATCATTAATTCATGTATTCATTTTTTTTTCTTTGTAATAAAATAATTCTTTATAATGGACTGTTTATTTATTCTACCCTAATTGTACATTGTTAAGCATACTTGACACTAAAAACTGCATCTTATTTTGTGATAAATTAGTTTAGTTAAGTATGCTCAACACCATTTTGCCATGAGAACCGTGACCCTGGATTTTTTTGAACATTTTTTTTGAGGTCCTTAGACGTTTATTGACAACATAAATTAAGCGCAAAACGATTTCGTAAAATTTCTTTACTTGCCAAATAAAGGGTTAATCGGTATAGCATTCATGAGGGATTTCCACACTTAAAAAAGGGAGCCCCGTTTAATATTTAAAAAAAAAACGATTTTAGTATTTGTGTTATAGTGGGAACATAAACATATCATCGGTGACAATATCAATTGTATCTGCTTTTTATAATCTAGTCTTAATAATTTAATCTTTTTTTTTATAATATAGAGAATAAAATCATCGAGATGAAAACTCGCTATCAAACGTTATTTTCAAATAGTTCGACTCTGAGTAGGTACGGATTATGTTGATGGAGCGATTGTAATAATAGACACAAATTTGAGCAAAATTATAATCATGTAATGGAGATGATAATAAGCTTGCGATTTGATGTTGAGAAATTAATTTCTATCCTTTGAACAAGCTTCCTTGTAAGCAAATCGGTCAAAGTGAGGTAGACCACACGATATTAACTAATTCGAGCAATTAGTTAATTTCCACCTCGCCTACCTAGGAATATCTGGTTACAACATAATAAATACTTACCTACCTAATTTCAAGATAATTGCTCGAAGGTTTAACGTGAAACTGGACACGGTTACAGTACAGAAAGCTATTGATGTAATCCATTTATAGCCGCGAGTACCTAAATCAAACAAACAAACACAAACGCACAAACGCTGGATTAATTTTAATACCTACCTATACCTGACTATACCTGAATAATATACCTACATCTATACTAGTATTATAATCTATACCAATATTATAAAGAGGAAAGATTTGTTTTTTGTTTGTTTGTTTGTTTATTTGTTTGTTTGTAACGAATAGGCTCCGGAACTACGGGACCGATTTGAAAAATTCTTTCTCTGTTGGGAAGCTACACTCTTTGCGGTGAACATAGGCTATATTTTATTCCCGTTTTCCCACGGGAACGGGAACTACGCGGGTGAAACCGCGTGACGTCCGCTAGTTTTTAATAAATCGACATCATTTACTTGAAAAAAAAAAGCCATCCCCACCCAATGTTTTTTTTTCATTGTTTCAATTAGTTATTGTCTATTCTTTTATTCACGTAACTTTTTAAGAAATTTAACTTTTTAAGAACTTTAACTTAACTTTTTAAGAGAAATAATTTACAAGCTAGAGTTAGGCTACATAATTTTTTTTTACAATGTACCAAAAAACAAATTCGTTTACCGTCGAATCACTCACACAGGGCACCAAGTAATTGGAGTTTATTGGGAGTTCGGCGAGCTGAGTGCAATATGAAAGCATCTGCCTGTCGAACGAGGTCGTAGTGATAAAAGGAAAAATTTAAAACAAAGGCCTGAATGCACCCGACAGCCTTTATAGTCCGTTCACAGTTATATTACCTCTGACTGACAGCTTGTCGATCATTTTCTGTGTGTTAGCATAGCAGCAAAGTCCCCCGTTGAGTGCCAGCCTACGACATTTTACCGATTATAGTGAAGATTATAAACATCCAACCGTTAGCACGAAGAGTTTTGTTTTTCATGTCATAATATACTTAACTTTACTAAAACAGTGCTCTTATAACTGTACGATTGGATTTGGGATTTTTTTTATGAATACCTGAAAAGAAACTATTACTACCATCACCAACGGAGTTGAAGTTGCTGCTTCCACAACGTTCCACATCTCCATTAATGGTCACCCCCGAAAAAACGATAGCAAAAGAAGAAAGTAAGTTTCGACTAAAAGTCAGATTACATGGGAGAAACAAAAAACTTATTGGGGTAACACAGCAATCAAGATAGGCAACTTAAGTGCTAGAGGTAATATATCTCTGAACGGACTATAGTGGTAGGTACAGCAAGAGTATTTATCTATCTCCCCACAACTATGTAGTCCTGTGAAGATTGTGTCTATTATGGTATGGTATAGGTAGCGTTTAATGAGTATTATCACTGCCGATATTTATATCAATGTTAGTTTTTTACTAATGTCACTAATACAAAGTGGAGTCGAAGAGGATAGGGGTTGTTAGGAAATGCTTCATTCTCAAACATAGATCGTTGGTTCGTATTCGTTCGCTTCAGATATTAAATTTTGCATAAAAATATAAAATGTGACAAATAGTAAGCAATGTATAAACTTAACAATAAAGTTTGCTGAACAAATCCATACCTATGGCGCTACACGCCCGGATATTTATAAGGATGGTTATTTTGTATAATTATACAAATAATCTACGTGTTCCTTTATAAATTTAGATAGAGTTTGTAATTACTCGTAGCATAATAACATATTTGAGTCTAATTTAGTCATTACAGCCGGTCTCATATATATTTAACAATTTACATGTAAAACGATTTTCAGCACAAAACCTTTAAGGCACTTAATTTAAATAGCGATAAAATTATTACAATTCCTGCCACCGCGGGTGCGGCGACTGACGCGCATTGCCCGCAGCTTCGCCCGCGTAAAATTTGTTCCCGCGGGAAGTTATTCCCGGGATAAAAGGTTGCCTATGTGTTATTCCAGACTATAATGTATCTCTGTACCAAATTTCAGCCCGATCCGTTCAGCGGTTTGAGCGTGAAAGAGTAACAAACATCCACACTCAGAAACTTTCGCATTTATAATATTAGTAAGAAGTAAGATATAGAGTTTGTAATTACTCGTAGCATAATAACATATTTGAGTCTAATTTAGTCATTACAGCCGGTCTCATATATATTTAGCAATTTACATGTAAAACGATTTTCAGCACAAAACCTTTAAGGCACTTAATTTAAATAGCGATAAAATTATCACAATTCCTGCCACCGCGGGTGCGGCGACTGACGCGCATCTTGTTGATTATAAACCCTACGTAACAACCTAATTAAAAGTAACAAGGTACAAAATTCCTAAAACCAAAATTGGTATGCTACTTCTGATGCTATGCCGGATTTTTACGGACTACTATAACACGTTGCCTAACTATCTGCCTACGCATGGGAGTAGTATACGCCCTCGGATAAATCCCAGAGATAACCCCTGGGTTTTCGACACAATATAATAAAATTAAGTATATTATCTTCGGCGCAATACAAATAGCGAGTGTAACAATAAAAACTAGGAGAGGTGTAATCCAGGTATTCACCTCTTCAAAAAAGAATTTGGGGCCTTTTCCGCTAATAATACTCAACGCTAAAAAATGTTAGCGGCTAACATGATACACGCGTGTCTCATCAATCGCAAGTAGGTACAAGCTTGTTTTGAAAGAGAAACGCCATTATTTTAAGATCAAGTCATGATCACGCCTTGTTAAAATATTTCCCGGAGTTTATTTATCGTTTCACGTTGACACATTACCTAGCCCACTCGTGTTTCTTATCCTTGAACAACGACAAAGTCATCATACTCGTAATACAGATTTATGTTCACTCAATAGATTTAATTTAACAATAAAGACATCCTTCCGAGGGCTTACTCGGGGCTCACAACCATAGGCTGTTGGGCGTTACGTGAGGTTTTTTAGTCGGTAGGAGTCCAACATCCATGAGGATTTTCCTTCACGTAAAAAAAAAATGTACATACACTCAATAGATCTTTTCAAAAGGTAATTAAGGCCATTATTCCGTTCAACTTACGATAGCTGAAATGTTTATGATGACCACAAATGCAAATGACCATATTTTCGACAGTGAAATAATCAAACAACCGTTTCCGTGCTTCAGAAGGCACGTTAAGCCGTTGGTCCCGGTTGCCAGTAAAATGGCAGTCGTTAAGCCAAGTTGATGGCTTTATTTAAACAGCAGGCAGACACAACCTGCGCCTGTCCATTTAAACACGGCAATACGGCTCACAACGTATTACGTGGGACAAATTATAAAAAGGTGAAATGTGGGTATATAATATGCCTCTGTCTACCCCTTCGGGGATAAAGGCGTGATCCATTTTTGATTATCTACCTAGAATGATACAACAGTTAACCAAATGAGCTGGACATTTATAGGTAGACACTTTTGCACGGAGATAGTATTAAGAAATAGGAAATGAATAAAAGAATACAATGGTATCCAGGCCATCGAGTTCCAGGAAAAATTGTCAGAGCCGTACTACAATGTGGATGGCCGGGTGGGATACTCGTAGGTGGAACACAAAGCTTTATTTACTTTAGCTCTCAATGGTCTTAACAGTAGATAAGCTATTTCTATCCTCTTCAAACTTTAATATATTTTTCCTAGAATTTCGCGATCTCAACCTTACGCTACTGTGTTTTATATTAGTGAGGTGGCAGACAAGTATAAGGCAACCTGATCGGAAAAGGTTCCAGAGGTGTAATATTGGCGCTGTCGACTTTATATTTTCGGATCAGCACAAGATGTGACAACTTGCTGTTATAAATTTTCAAATCGTCCATAACACATTTTTAAATTCGTTTCACGGCTAGGTACTATTATTATTGGCAGTCGAGATCAACGGTTTAACGTACCTTCCGGAGCACGTAATTAAAAGAAAACTGAAAAAATATATCTGAAACACATGTAGGACAAACTAAAAGCGCAGAATATTTAATAGCAAGTACCTACGTAAAGGCTCCCATTTCCAGTCATCATAGCGAATTTCAAAGCGTTCGAAGTATGAATAACGTCTGGGTGAATTACAGAAAGATGTTATCTTTCAAAATATCTATGAACTTTCTATTAGGGACCGTACACATAGACCTACTCGGAGGGAAGAGCAGATTTAAGATTTTGAATAAATTGTAATAGGGTTTCTTTTTAATGTCACTTCTTTTATTGCTTGGTTCTTTTAATGCTTGGGAGCAAACCTGGAGGAGGATACCTAAGAACATTCTATTATACATATTGAAAAACTTCACTTGTACTGTTCCACAACATTTATTATTGTAATACCTAACCGGTTTCGCCTTTCGGCATTCTCAAAGGCTATTTACTTATTTAGATGTGTTTATGATTTCTTTATGGGTTCGAAGTGTAATTATGATCTAAATAAGTAAATAGCCTTTGAGAATGCCGAAACGCGAAACCGGTTAGGTATTACAATAATAAATGTTGTGGTACAGTACAAGTGAAGTTTTTCAATATGTGTAGCAAGTTCCATCAAGTGCCAGCAATCAACAGTATCAATAATTCTATTATACTTTTCTCTTTCGTGCAGTCACAATTACTTCGTTTGCATTTATCTACTTAAAACAGCGATCTTCCAACCAGCAGTCTATGCGAAACGGCTGTCGGTTTCAACCATTTCCAACCATATCTAAGCTCCCCAATTCGATGTGTGTAACGAACCCTTAGCAGAATTTGACCGAAAATACTATTTAATTTTCCGTCCGGAATTAATAAATCGAAAAACCAATCTCAGTCATCAACATGCTTGAACTATCCTCTCGGTAGCGAAAATAGCTACGGTCGAAATTAATTTGTATCCATAGCTGCAGTAGGCGATTAATTAACCACAGAACATCAATAGATTGATATTCAATACTAATATGTCAACTGATATTCTGTTGCGATGATTTCCATTTAGGTAATGTGTAGATAGCATGATAGACTAATTTGCAATTGGGAGGATAATCTATATTAATATGAGAGGAATGATTTGTATGCTAGTAAATACACAGCCGATTTTAATAAAAAGTGTGTGCGTGTAACCTTTACGCGCGATTGAAGTAAAACTTCTTTGCCATTGACGGCATCAAATGTTATATCATTAATGTTATATAATTCATTAGAATTTTCAATAGGTAGCGGAAACGATTCCGCTATTGAAAATTCAAATAGTAATCGTTATTTCGGTCAGAAAAAAAATCTGAGTTACACCCTAGCTGCGCCTAAATAAGTGTTACTTCAAAAAAAATTCTCTATTGGTACCTAAGTCACATTTACCAAGGGAACAAAATAAACTGGCCTACGGATTACAGTGCTACTGGGCTCATTTTTCCAAGTCAAAGCCGTCGGGCGCAGTTAGTACTACATTTTTTCATCGATAACTTGATGGGGGACAGTTTAATAGCCCTTAATTTCCTTCCCTTATACAAGTACCTATTCACTTTCAATGTCACGGGATTAAAAATTGTGTCTCTTAGAAAACTAAACCTTATTGCTCATAAACATAAAGTTTATTGTCGAATGCCAACGCTACGGGATTACACGTATGGTTTGAGATTGTTGAAGGCAAATATGTTAACGCCGCTGTCACCAACTTAATGTGTATTACAAGACATGTTTATAATTATCTTCAAATTGTAGAAAATATTGAATGAATTTTTATTGAAAATATCGATGTTCAGACGACCCCCACTCGATTGGGAGTTCGAAAGAGCTCGGAGAATGTTAGCAACTTACAATTTTTTTTATGTAACCATGAAATATCGTCTGCTACAACTTCTAAGCCGTCAAAAGGATGTGGTTCAAATGCAATTTCTATTAATTATTGTTGGAAAGAATAATTTTGTATTAAGTTGTTCGGCTATATTTCACCTTTTTATGGGCATGTTGTATATGAAACTGTTTAATGATTAGCGATTATATGCATCACATATGTTTGTACTGGAATGCGTAAGACTCACACTTAAATTTTTCGTCGCTATTAGCCTGATGGAGTAGTCATGGGGATGTACGTCAAGAGACTAAGGTAGAAAATATCACGAAGGATTATAAAAAAATATCTGCACTTTGAACCCTTAAGTACCTACCTGTACGAGCGATATTATGGCAACGAATCGCCCCTCAATTGTAGGGTAATATCGTATTGTTGTGGACAGACTTGAAAGCATACTGGTGTAACTCCGTGCTAGGGAGGGTGCGTCGCTAGGTTCACGAAAGTCGATCAAAGCGTGTCTCGTCGGAAGTGTGCGATGCTAATTATGTGTGGAGAAAATGTGAGAGTGAACTGTGAAGTCTTGAAATTTACAACACTTAAAAACTTCATGGTTTTTGGATTGCTATTGGTGTTATTTTGTATCTATCTATTTATCTATATATATAAAAATCAATGCCACTTTTCGTTGTAATTTTATAACTCAAGAACGGGCTCACCTATCCAAACCAAATGTTTAGGCTTTGTTCGGACTATTTAGTAGATGGTTTATGTGAAGTTTGCACAGAATCGATCCAGCGGTTCTTCATTTATCACGCAAACGAAGTTGCGCGGGTCAGCTAGTTATTAATAAGAAAACAAATGAAAAAAAAATGTTACCGGTCCCGCAACTATTGGGAACCATTATTCCAGGGATAAAAAGCTCCGTGTTATTCCAGACTATAATCTGTTCCTGTACCAAATTGCAATGAGATCTGTTCACCTGTTACAACGTCATTTAGTAGCACACGTGTAAACCTTACCACAAACTTTAAAATTTATAATTTTAGTGGGACTTGTATGATTTGGAAGCTATCACATAGAAAAATCGAGGGCACCTTTATTCTCCAGATATTTGGTAATCTGCAATATTCCATTGTTTGATTCGAGAATGAATTCGTAAACTTTGTTCGATTTGCCTTACCTCGGTTCGACGAAAGTCTAGGATAACCTTAACTCGATAGTAAACAATCGAGGTAAGGTTAGTCTAGAGTCTAGACTTTCGTCAGTTAGGATTGACGAATCGTGGGTGTGTGGTGGGTGGGTTCATTTGTCTGCCATTTTTTCTAATCGCTGTAAAAGTTCAGTTCACTCACCGGTGTGGCGTCTCCGTCGGAGGGCGCTGAAGCTTCTTCGTCCGCTGGCGGTGTAGGACACGGTGGTGCCGATGCACGTTTATCTTGCGCCCGGGGCACTGGTGTCTCAGGCGCTTTGGCACCGCTGCCGGAAAAGGACATCTTTAGTACACAATATTTTATTATAAGTTTGCATACTAATTGCTTTAGATATTTTATCTTCAGTACATATTATAAGATTCTCGCGGACTCAGTGCAGTGTTCTGTAAACGATCACTGCAGTAAGCAATATTTATTACGGCCGGTTCTTGGATGGGTGATCACCCATGTGACCACTTTGTGACATTTAATTGAGCGTTTCCGTGCTTCGGAAGGCACGTTAGGCCGTTGGTCCCGGTTGCCAGTAAAATGGAAGATAAGTTGAAGGCCATTATGGGGTGGCTTGAAAAAGTCAGGCAGGCAGTCACAACTTGCGCCTGTCCATTTCAACAGGGCAATACGGCTCGCCACCTATTACGTGGGACAAAATCTTAAAGGTGAAATGTGGGCATATAATATGGCTCTGCCTACCCCTTCGGGGATAAAGGTGTGACTATATCTATATATATAAAAAACAATGCCACTTTTCGTTGTAATTTTATAACTCAAGAACAGGCTCACCTATCCAAATCAAATGTTTAGGCTTTGTTCGGACTATTTAGTAGATGGTTTATGTGAAGTTTGCACAAAATCGGTCGAGCGGTTCTTCATTTATCACATTTTTTGTAACAAATGAATTCAAAAATGTGACGGGAACGGGTGATATACTCTCTATTATGTAACGCAGACGAAGTTGCGCGGGTCAGCTAGTGTATGTATATTATAAGGTGGCAGAGAGAATGTAGTACTCATGGACTTTGGTATATTCGGAGGTGCTACACTCGCGCTGCCGATTCATAAAAACCTTTTACTTGAAGAAACCGACACACCTGATCGAATGTAGTCATAATTTATCTCCTGAACGTATGCAAATCCGGAGGCCGCTCGCGCTGCTGAGCCATAAAAACCTTCTAAGACCCCTTTTATAGAAACCCACTGTAGAAGTTTGGCAAAAGAATTTAAGAAAATTTTGAGCAACCCGAGGAAATAATATTACAATTGACAGAAATCAATGGAACAGTGTCAAAGTATATAGAGATTTTCCATGGATCTGCAGTAGCATTTATTCAAAGAAATTATCTTAATCATTATTCAAGAAAAATGTTAAATGTTGATATTGAGATATGAAACATATAATCTCCGCATTTTGAGCAAAAGATATAGTCATTACATTTACACCTTCAGCAAATAGATCAATAAACTATCGCCATAACGCAATCACGACGATCACTGTTCCTTTCAAAGGGGATGGTTATTCTTCCCTGCGATCGATCTTATGAGGCACCTCATTGGTAAAACATCGCATATCAAGTCGACACACATAATTATAATATTCAAGGTCCTTGAAAGAGAAGATTACAGAGCGGTATATATTTATAAAAATAGGCATGTTTTCGCCTACGCAATACTGCCTGTGTTTCTATTGCTTTTCAGAGGCAAAATTTAAGCAGATTAGAAACCACTTCGGCCCGAAAGACCCCCTCATAAAAAGCAGCTTCATGAACTTCTCCATACAAACTTTAACTGTGTTAAATTTAATGATCTATCATTTGCACATTTTTTTGAGGGACACCTACACATACACAATCTTCACGTAATAATAGAGATAAGAAAGTGGAGTTAGACATTCGAATTGAATATCAATTGTCTATAAAGTTATTGATAAATACATATATCGGGGGAAACGTGTCAGTGGAAGCTACGAGTCTGGTTGATGCGTGTTTGGAAGAAGAACGCACAATATTATTTGCCTACATTTTGATTACTTTTAGAAATGTTCATTTAATTTTATGATACTAGTCAAATCTCAATTTATCAAAAGCTACTGAATTGTTATTCACGTATCGATCAAACAGAGCAGAATACTTGACGTATTTGAGCGGGGTCGAGGCAGCCATTGCTTACTTGGAAGGAAAAAAGTTGAGTTGTTGAGTTTGGTGACAGGTAGGTTGGACCGTGTTGAGGTTATGGAAAAATAAGTAAGAGCGGTGCCTTGAATCCGCTGCTCAGTCTTAAGTGAAAAACACTCGGTCTAGAAAGTGTTGTTCATAAATTGAAATCAATTACAATATTGTGAAACAGTGATAATTGTGTTTTATGCTCGCATTTCACCCACATACGCCCACTAAGCTCGGAACAATACTGAAAATGTCGACAGGATGGTGTCTCTTCGACATATATAAAAGTTTCATGAAACACGCAATCAATACATACATACACTAGCTGACCCGCGCAACTTCGTTTGCATGATAAATAAAGAACCGCTCGACCGATTTTGTGCAAACTTCACATAAACCATCTACTATATGGTCCAAACAAATCCTAAACATTTGGTTTGGATGGGTGATCCCGTTCTTGAGTTATAAAATTACAACGAAAAGTGGCATTGATTTTTATATAAATAGATATGGTCACGCCTTTATCCCCGAAGGGGTAGGCAGAGGCATATTATATGCCCACATTTCACCTTTGTATAATTTGTCCCACGTAATAGGCGGTGAGCCGTATTGCTGTGTTTAAATGGACAGGCGCAGGTTGTGACTGCCTGCTGTTGAAATAAAGCCTTCAACTTAGCTTAACGACTGTCATTTTACTGGCAACCGGGACCAACGGCTTAACGTGCCATCCGAAGCACGGAAACGCTCAAATAAATGTCACAAAGTGATCACATGGATGGTCACCCATCCATGGACCGGCCATAGTGAAAGTTGCTTACTGCAGTGATCGTTTTTACAGAACACTGAGTCCGCGGGGCCACGAGCGCAATCAATACGATGTGCGATATAAAGATGAACGATAGGTTTGAAATTCGTTTTTATATTTGCTACTAATTAGGGACGTCTGTTACTCGGAGATTTGTTTATCCCCGATATATGCTAATCCAAATGGCCTCATTGAACCGTATCAGTAATGACTACGTCTTATACATAAACTGTTCATTAGTTGTGCCAACATTTAGCGAGCGATATTGCTGTGCGATCTGTCAATATCAGAAGCTACGCATCACAAAGAGAGTCACGTAATGAATTTGATAGATCAAACGTCCCGGTTTATCCGGACATGCCTATGCGTTCATTGACAGGATTAACGAGGCTTTTCTGTGTTCCTAATACCCGATTGGTAATGACCTTGAACAACAATCTAAGACAAACTGTTTAAGATCCCCTTGTTGAAACAGGGCTCTCGACCCTACCATGTAGCTACGGGTATTAGCATTATCGGAAATTTCCAAGTGTAAAATAATATTTTGATGATAAGTCGGCAATTAGCTGTATTGCCGGATGCTTGCGCCCCTATTATATATAACTTGATGCCAAACTTCACTCAAATAATCCGTCAATTATTTCATGCTTTTTCTACTAAGTATCTGCCGCCATCCATGCGTGAAAATAAAAAGGAAATGCACGGATTGCACGTGGCCAAGTCCCACTCTTTTTATTTTCACAGAGTTCGACGGGACTAGACAATTTCGTTAGTTAGGTAAGTTGCGCCTAATGGACGGATAATTGAAATGACAGTGAGCCGACCGAGCGAAGCCGTGGTGAGACAACGGAGTAAAAGTAGTGCAGATTTGCTTCACAAACCTCGTCACATAACAATACCTGACGTCTAGTACCAACTGTTAAAAGATTTCACATAATTACATCCGAGAGCACTGAGCAGAATAATTGAAATTTTATTTTATTACTCACAATTCCGAAATATAGTAGCAAAACTTTGTAAGAACAATCTGTGAAGTATCTTTCTGTTAGGAGTCCCGGGGTATCCTTCCGAGGGCTTACCCGGGGCTTCCAAATCGTAGGCTGTTAGGTAGGATACATGTGGTTATTAGTGGGACGGAGTCCGGTATAGTATCCACCTAGGATATTACTCGGTAGTAAAAACAAAAGTAAAGTATCTTTCTGAATATTCAAATCTTTTTAAATACCTAGGTACCTATACAAAGTTTTTCTTGTTAAATTTAAGTTTTTAAAGTTTCCTACCTGACAAGGAAATAAAACCGAAGCTTTATACGAGTAGGTTCGCTTCGTTGTCCACCAGCCTGTCTGTCTGACTGCCAAGATCTTGATAACGAGTGAAGGTATCAAAGTTGAAATTAAAACCATATACTCACGACTACGTAATGGTCCTTTCGAGCTGTGAAATCCCATTTTTAATTTAATGGTAAAAGATACCGGCATTTAAGTCGCAAAAAATTAATCTTTCGACACTTTCAAGGGAATCAGAATTTATAAGGTAGGTACTCTCCATTGACCTAGATCTATGAACTTCAGTAAATATTTATTCGCATAGTGTAAAATATGGAAACTAAAAAATATGGTTTTAATGAACGTAGTAAAAGAACTACAAATTTCGATTCCAGAACTACTTGAATATGAAAAAGTTGTAGGGAACCCTTGGTGGATGAGTCCGACACGCTCTTATCGCCCATCTCGATCGTATGTGTGTGTTTTTAAGTACACATTGTATTTAATAAATACGTCATGAATATACTGAAAATTAGGCGGCCAGCTTTTATTCTGTTCTCGGAGGCAGCATTGCAAATCTAAAGGGCTGCCGTGTGTAGGTAAACTCCTTAATTGGCGACAAGCAACGCTCTACAACCGCAATGCAGATGCATCGTCGTTACGAGATATCAATTTGGAATTCTGTACTTACCTTTACCTACAAGGATCGATCAATCGATGTTACTCGTATTCCAATGTCATATGTGGTTGCAGTAACTAACGAAGCAAATCTTACTCGGAATTTCGAATATTCTACTCGAGATACATTCGTGTAATGTCCGAGTGTGTGGTACGACGATATCAGTCAAGCGTGCCGAATCAGTTACCAGAACCAGGCATATAGGTCTCTTCTCCTATACTTACATATAAGTTACAGGGGAGCCTGTTAACGTCATCGGCTCTAAATTACATGCACGAGTAAATCGATATCCTTTCTGTTATTTGAAGGAAACATTCAACGGCCAGGATACACGTAAGAAATTTTACAAATACGAGTAGGTACAATGTCTTTGGCCCGAACATAAAATTATTATGCAACATGATTGTCGATATTTCATAATAATCTTAGCCTTATTTGTTTAAATATCAGGTTCATCATCACGCCTTTATCCCCGAAGGGGTAGGCAGAGGCATATTATATACCCACATTTCAACTTTTTATAATTTGTCCCACGTAATACGTTGTGAGCCGTATTGTCGTGTTTAAATGGACAGGCGCAGGTTGTGACTGCCTGCTGTTGAAATAAAGCCTTCAACTTGGCTTAACGACTGCCATATTACTGGCAACCGGGACCAACGGCTTAACGTGCCTTCCGAAGCACGGAAACGCTCAAATAAATGTCACAAAGTGATCACATGGATAGTCACCCATCCATGGACCGGCCATAGTGAAAGTTGCTTACTGCAGTGATCGTTTACAGAACACTGAGTCCGCGGGGCCACGAGCGCTTCTGTTTAAATATCGTAAGTAAAACTTACATTTATATTAACTTGGGTAATGGGTATACAACATTTGCAATTAATTTACGTATGTTCAGTGAAGTATTCACCATCAACTTGTTGAAGAATATGTTGTTAGGAATCCAGGAATCCAGAATACAGATATAATAACGCGATACAATGACTTTACTTTTGGATCCTTTATTGTTCGCCATGTACTTCAATCAAACGGGCGGAATCAATATAATATGGCGAGCTAAATATTATAAAATAAATACATGGTCACTGACATTACAGAGTTAACAGGATCTTTACCATGAAAATGAAGTTCACATAAATATCTACGTATAACGGTTTGTGCTCTGAGGAATTGTTTGACATGAAGCCTACGGCTACATTCTATCATCGCACAGCTCGCCACAGACAGGGCATGTTGCATCCGGATCGCTCGAGCACGGTTAGATCCGATAAGGGCTTTCTACCGCGCACGCTTAGGTTGTGGAATGATCTCCCTGCCTCGGTTTTCCCAAACGCCTACAGTATGGGGTTCTTCAAGAGGGGTCTTAGAAGGTTTTTACAGGGTCGGCAGCGCGAGTGTGGCGCCTCTGGTGTTGCAAACGTCCATAGGCTGCGGTGACCACCGGTACATCTGGTGGGCCGTATGCTTGTCTGCCACCTTAGTGGTATAAAAAAAATCTATCTAAACGAAAACGTAAATGTGAACTGAGAGATGAAGTTAGAGAACAATTTGTATCTAGTGTAATGAAATTGCCGCACCACACGCACTTGCAGGATTTGGATGTTTTCTATCTATACTTATAATAAATCTGTAGAAGCGAAAATTCTGTACATTCAAAATATCAAAAAAATAAATAGCAGGGGGTGTTACTAGACCGACACCGATTCCAAAAATGTGATTTAAAAAAATTTTGTCTGTCTGTCTGTCTGTTTGTTCAGGCATCACGCAAAAACTACCGGTTCGATTACGATGAAACTTGGTAAAATTATTCTTTAATAGCCTGGGCACCACACTAGGTACTTTTTATCCCGGGAAAGTATATAGAATTCAAACCAAACTTAATTTTGCGGTTCGATCCCTAGACCCAAAGTTATTATCAATTATTGCTTAAACGAATAATGGTACGATGATGAAGCTAAGCATGAGCGTTGTTTGTTACAATTTGAAAAAAGTAATTTTAACATTTTTGCAAATTCCACCTCCAAAGGTATAAAAAACCGGCCAAGTGCGAGTTAGACTCGCCCATGAAGGGTTTCGTAGCAGCAAGTAACATAATATACAAGTTCTTATAGTTCGTTGTAACTTTGACTGATGTTTGGAAATTGCGGTTTATGACGTATTAAAAAAAAACTACCAGCTCTATCTCGTTCAAACTAATTTTCGTTGGTAGTTTTTATGGCAATGTACATCATATATTTTTTTTAGATTTATCATTCTCTTAGTTTAGAAGTTAGAGGGGGGGGGGGGGCACATTTTTCCACTTTGGAAGTGTCTCTTGCGCAAACTATTCACTTAAGTCTTAAGAAAAAAATTATGTTAGAAACCTCCACAGCATTTTTAAAGACCTTTCTATAGATACCTTTCTATGGGTTTGATGAAAAAAAAATTTTTTGAGTTTCAGTTCTGAGGATGGGGACCCCCAAAATTTACTGTTTTTTTTCTAGTTTTATATTAGAATCTTAATGCGGTTCACAGAATACATCTAGCTACCAAGTTTCAATAGCATAGACCTTATTGTTTCGGAGAAAAGTGGCTGTGACACACGGACGGACAGACAGACGGACAGACAGACAGACAGACAGACAGACATGACGAATCTATAAGGGTTCCGTTTTTGCCATTTGGCTACGAAACCCTAAAAAGGAGGGTAAAGTTTGTATGGGACAACGGGATTCCTTGGTCCGATCTACCTAAAATTTGGCATAGAGCATTATTAACATAATTGATGGAAGACGTGTTTCGTATTTTATTGAAATTTATACTCTATCGAGCTAAAAAGGGAATGTAAATTATTTTGGGGCTGATTTTCTCCGGAGTTGATATCAATACTCCTTAAATACTGTTATTTTATACTTAAATTACTTAATTAAAGTTCTATACAATTGACGTTTTCATTTATGTTTTATTTCAAACTTCAAACAGATGATTTTACAAAAAAGCACAGTAAATCACAAAATTAACTTATTTTATGCTTTTTTGGGCGTACCTACTTCTTTAAGGTTGTTTTTATTTATTTAATTTATTTTATAAGTAACAAGCCAAACGTAAATCGTTGGTCTCACGATTTATAATGGTAAGAGCTCAATTCATTAAGATTTATGTATAAGGTAGGAGTCTTCAAGAAGATATCCATACGTAACGAAGAAAATAAGTACATCACATCATATTTATATAGAACTGCGGCATGCTTCATATTTATTTCAAATTTTTAAATAATTCTGAAGCATTTATGACAGCATATCGCGGATTTATCTACATAGCACAGAGAAGTCAATGAAGAGGACAAAAAACCTGAATCAAAGTGAAATAACAAAGCCGTCCCCGTCTCGGATCGCTGTGAAGTTACCTGATACGACATACCTACGAAGTGAACTACAACTCACAGAGCGGCCTTTCTACCACCACAGCATGGAAGTGAAGTGTCTAAAGACAATCCACCACGCACAACAAGTGTCCTCCTTGTAGCGCGTGGCGATTGTCTAATAGACGCTTCGCACTTTGATTTAAAGCGGGGCGTTACAGGTTTTATATTTTACGTTATAGTCAAACTTAAAAAATAAAATATAAATTCCTACCCAACTTGTTATAAATATTTTTTGACATTCTCACTTAGGTCATCTAGCCCAAATTAAGCTAATATATTTACTTCTACCTTGTACTATGAGATCTAAACAACTGATAGATTAATAGCCCGTTCACTCTAAATTGGCGTAGGCTGGTGTATGGTTCATTTTCCCCTTTAACCAACAATCATTAAGTTAAATAATAAATAAATAAATAAATAAATATTCTTGGACACTTCACACAACGCTATCTGATCCCAAAGTAAGCTAGGAATAACCTGCTTGTGTTATGGGTATCAAACCACGGATATTAATACTTATATACTTTTAAATACATACATATTATACATAGAAACACCCAGACTCTTGAGACGAACATTTATGGGTCACACAAATATTTGTCTCCGGTGGGAATCGAACCCACGACCTCCAGCGCCGCAGGCGGTATCACTACCGACTGCGCCACAGAGGCAGTCTAAGTCTAAGTTATAATGTAACGTAGTACTATAAGTTCAATGTTAATTGTCACTTGCAACAAAGCAGAAATTTGGAAACACATGATAAATACCCTGTTAACCCTAATAAATGTTAGTGACAATATTTATTAGGCAATATTTAATTATATCTATAGGTACATACAATTTAATAAAATTGGAGTGTCTGTTTGTAACATTAAAATAATAGCTTTCTACTACAATGTATATACGGTACACATACCAAAATATATTTTTTTAAATATTTGTCTGTATGTCTGTTTGTTCCGGCTACGGAACGGCTAGACCGATTTGGACGGGACTTTCACTTTTTTAAAATTTTACATTCCATGCGGACGAGTCGGACTGAGTCGCGGGCACAGCTAGTAAATCAATACATATAATAAAATCGTAACAGGTCGCTGTCTGTACATGGAAGATAAATAAGAAAAAATATTATAGGGGGGCTTTATGAACGCAATAGAACCCAAAACAATGATTTTTAGAATTTTTGTCTGTTTGTCTGTATGTCTGTATGTCTGTATATCTGTTTGTCTGTACGGTTGTGCACGCTAATCTCAGTAACCGCTCAACCGATTGCAATGCGGTTTTTTTTATTGTGTTGAGGTTTGCTCCAGTTAACATTTAGCGTTTGTTTTATGTAAATCGGTTTAGAAATAAAAGAGTTATAACACTTTTAAGAATCAGATATTTTGAAAATTTTAATTGTAGGGGTTTCTTTAAATGTAAGTGAACCTAAACTGGCGTGTTGGCTTAATCATAAAATAGTCTATTTTCTCTGTCTGTATGTATGTGAACCTAAACTGGCGTGTTGGCTTAAACATAAAATAGTAGCAAACAGGGCAGTTTCAGACGCTGCTTGATGACTCTGATAAAGAAATACCTTTCCTTTCATACACCTTATGTGACGTAAACGAAGTTGCGGGCTCAGCTAGTAATAAATATTTGTGGACATCTCACACAACATCATCTAGCCCAAATTAACCTAATATAAGCTTGTGCTATGGGATCTAGACGACTGATTATTATTTATTATATATTTCTATTTCTATATTATATATTTCTAAATACATACATATCTTCTTCTTCTTCATTTGTCTAAAAATAAATCCCTATTTCCTTTGTCACGACATCACGCGTGAACGGTTGGACCGATTTCGCTAATTCTTTTTTTGTTGTGCTAGGTATTGTCAAGAGAAGGTTCTAAATAAAAGAAAAAAAAAAGTTGCGTGGAAAATTACAAAATTTCCAATATGTGTAACTGGCTCGAACTGTTTAAAGAAATGGTTTCTACTGCTCGTTCGCTCTAAGTTTGCCGCTCGGCTCCATACTAAAGTCGAATTTTTAATTAGACGAAGTAAATTGACAGCAACTAATGTCACTTCTTCATACAATGTTGCGTATTTTCTATGACGAAGTGACATTAGCTACTGTCAATTTACTTCGTCTAATTCACAATTCGGGTATACGCCTGTACGCCAGCGGCAAAGTTAGAGCGAACGGGAAGTACAGCGATTTTGGATCGGTCCTTGGAACTTGAAGCACCAAAATGGGAACCGGGATCAGTAATTTGCCGAATATCATAACTTCGCAGAATTTGATCCTTATCAGCAACACTATCGTATGGTGTAATAATATAGGAAGTTTTTTTTTCAAAATCAATGGGTTCGATTCCCAGCTAGGATTATTGGTATTTTAAAAATCAAATGATGAGGTTTTAAGTTTTATCAAAATCGGGCTCGTGACTCCTTTGAGCATTTTTAGCTATTCTTTATAGTTTCGGATTTGGCCATCCAAGCCCTTTTCAAAAATTCACCCTGTATATTTTGAGATGAGAAAAAAAAATCTTTCAGAAGGAATAATTAGCATCGCTAGCGTATTAAGTTATCGTATTACGTTTTTCAGGACAGAAAACACGCTTTTGTGTACATTTTTAGGGTTTCGTAGCCAAATGGCAAAAACGGAACCCTTATAGATTCGTCATGTCTGTCTGTCCGTCCGTGTGTCACAGCCACTTTTCTCCAAAACTATAAGACCTATGCTATTGAAACTTAGTAACTACATGTATTCTGTGAACCGCACTAAGATTCTTATACAAAACTAGAAAAAACGCAGTAAATTTTGGGGGTCCCCATACTCAGAACTGAAACTCAAATTTTTTTTTTTCATCACACCCATACGTGTGGGGTATCTATAGATAGGTCTTCAAAAATGCTATTGAGGTTTCTAACATCATTTTTTTCCAAGGTGAATAGTTTGCGCAAGAGACACTTCCAAAGTGGAAAAATGTGTCCCCCCCCCCTCTAACTTCTAAACTAAGAGAATGAAATTTTTAAAAATAAAGAAATTGTACTTTATTAGAGAATGATAAATCTAAAAAGAATATATGATGTACATTGCCATAAAAACTACCAACGAAAATTAGTTTGAACGAGATAGAGCTGGTAGTTTTTTTTTAATACGTCGTAAACCGCAATTTTCGGTTAGAAAAATCACTACCACTGCGAACGTGTTTAAACATCAATCAAAGTCACAACGAACTATAAGAACTTTGATATTATGTTACTTGCTGCTACGAAACCCTTCATGGGCGGGTCCAACTCGCACTTGGCCGGTTTTTGTATTTTATTTATGTTTTTATGGGGCCTACTTATTAGACTGTTTTATTTAATAAAAGCTTGTTTTTGATTTTTTTAAAATATAATCTTAAATCTATACTAATATTATAAAGAAGTAAAGTTTGTGTGTTTGTTAAATTGTAAGGGGTAATCTCGGGATCTACTGAACCGATTTTAAAAATTCTTTTACCAATAGAAAGCTACGCTATTGTGAAGTGTCATAGGCTATATAGCATCACGCTGTAACGAATAGGAGCGGAGCAGTAATAGTAAATGTTTTAAAAACGGGGGAAAAGTTAATCCTTTTGAGAGCTTCGTTGCGTGTGCTGCGTAAATATTTATAGTTATTTAAAAAATATGTACTACGAAATTGTTTCTCTAAAAAAGTTCTAAAAAAATTGCGCGATAGCATGTGTCTATCTTTGGGTTGGTGCACAATACCCTTTTAATGGCAATCACTTTTTTCTACAATAATGCCACGGGATACCTCTTTCATAAACGAAATTGTTCTTTAAAATAATGCGACGGGAATACACGCGACGAGAAACCTTTCTCTCTCTCTCTCTCTCTCTTACGTAGTATTGAATATTAACGACGAGACGCTACGGGAGTAAACGCAACGCGATGGGAGTAAATGCGACGGGAACAGGTACCTAATACTCTCTTTTATGTGGCGCAAACGAAGTTGCACGGGTCAGCTAGTATTTTATAATAACAATAACAGACCAACGATTTACTAACGTAAATCGTTGGTCTGACGATACAATGGTAAGAGCTCAATTCATTAAGATTTATGTTTAAGGTAAGAGTCATCAAGAAGATTTCTACACGTAACGAAGAAAAAAAAGTGTGAAAGAATGCGGACTGTATACAATACGTTATCTAAGCGCACGGCAGTGCGCAGGCCAAGTTCCAGCAACAGGCCGAGCGCATGCCGTACTCTATTTA
This sequence comes from Miltochrista miniata, assembly GCA_933228765.1. NCBI lineage: Eukaryota > Metazoa > Arthropoda > Insecta > Lepidoptera > Erebidae > Miltochrista > Miltochrista miniata. The sequence goes on along the minus strand of OW121747.1, from coordinate 17,044,869 downwards.
CACGAACCGCTTCGACCCACTTTTGACCCCCCTGTAGCTCAGTGCCTATTGCAAGTACAGAAATAAAATTGTACGTACATAATCATATACTAGTACTAAGGCAGTGTACCAAATTTCATAGATGTAGCTTTAGTAGATCCTGAAATATGACCCTGTGAATATAGCTAATTTTGGCACTGACTGACTCACTCACTCACTGACCGGTCATCAAAACCTCTAGGCCACTTCCAATTGTCCTAGCGTTATGAAATTTGGCACACAGATCGGGTGTTATATGTAGATTACCGAAAAATTGAGAAATTTGAGAAATCGGTCAAGCGTGAGTTGGAAAAGGGTTACAAAGTTTGTATGGGACCACAGGATTCCTTGGTCGGATCTTCTTCAAAATTTGCATAAATCATCTCTAACATAATTGATGGAAGATGTGTTTCGTATTTTATTGAAATTCATTCCAGAACAGGCTTAAAGGGGGTAACAATTGTTTTCTTCGGGGGGTTTCGATTCGATTTTGTATCAATACTTCTTAGTGATGAGAGGACTCTTTTGATTTAATTTACTTTTTATTTTAACACATGTCATGTTTAAAAACTCAATCAGATTTGAGAAAGATGTTGTCAATGTTTTGATTAATGTCAATCAAATTCTCTATACATACAAATTATGGAAAAGTCAATACTGCACATTGAATATTGTTATTCATATTTGTGAAATATTTGGATCAAATTCGTCCAGTAGTTTAGAGATCAGCAAGCATTCTAAAGGATGACTCACGCTAGACCGTGCCGGGTCCGAGCCGAGTGTCGGCCGTAGCACGGTCACCGAGCCGGTTGCATTCACGACTGCTCGGGCGAAGCTCGGTGGCACTGTATTCATGCAACGGGCCGTGGCCGAGCCGAGGCGGGACCGAGTTGTTTATGAGCGCTTTCCGTAGTTCGGCTGTCACTCAGTTGCCGCTCGGTTTAACGCGTAGATTTAGCGCGAAAAAATCTAAATCTATGGTTTAACGTGAGTTTGTTCACACAAAATATATATAATATTGACCTTGCTGCGGCCGGCACTCGGCTCGGACCCGGCACTGCGTAGCGTGAGTCATCCTTTTTAGGGTTCCGTACCAAAAGGGTAAAGAACGGGACCCAATTCATGAGACTTCGCTGTCCGTCTGTCTGTCTGTCTGTCTGTCCGTCAGGAGGCTGTATCTCATGAACGGTGATAGCTAGAGAGTTAAATTTTCACAGATTATGTGTTATTGTTGCCGCTATAACAACAAATACTGAAAACAAAAACATAATAATATTTAAGGGGGGCTTTCATACAACAAACGTGTTTTTTAGCGACTTTGTCTTATATATTCGGTAATAAGGTATCCTTTACAATTTAAATACTTTAGTTAATTTGACCATTTCATCAAGATCATTCATTCCCTTTACACCATGCAAATTAAATGAATACTTTAGGAGGTACAGCACAATCAAATGTTGCTCAATGAAATTAATTTCGTGTCGCCATGATTGAACATTATACGGGTTACATACTGACTTATTTTTCGACTTTCATCGTAAATATTTGTTCTTTAAAAAGTGAACAACGCTTTCAGCAGATAACTTTAGGTAGGTGTAGTATTTCAAAGATAGCTATTTCATAGGAAATGGTAAACAAATAGTCCATATTTTAGATTCTTCTCCAGTATAAACAATTTACGTACAAACACACAATTTATGTTGTAGACGTAGATATCGTGTTTATAATGTCATTATTCAAATGTCATCAATATTCTGAAAAAGAAATTAAACATAGAGTTCACAAACTCTTTTTGAAATATTTACTGTACCTACCGTAGAGGATCTATACAAGGATAGTTAACACTATAGAGCAACGCGACCTGTCTAAAGACGCGCGTTGTATAACACTATAGAGCAACGCTAACTGTCTAAAGACGCGCGTTGTATAACACTATAGAGCAACGCGAACTGTCTAAAAACGCGCGTTGTATAACACTATAGAGCAACGCGAACTATCTAAGGCGCGCGTTGCTATGTGTTAATAGGTAATGAGGGCAACCAGTAGACGCTTGAAATACTCACAGAATATCGAGCATTGTATTTTCATAAAAAAATAATAATTGAAACAAAATGGACCTTTACTGGGACATCCTTTCGAGAGCTTGTCTTGTTGGGAGAGAGTATAAAATAATGTCATGTATACATAATGCACACTTTAAAGCTTATTAAAGACAAAATAGGTACAGTTTCTTGAAAAAAAGTATTGAAATCCCACCAAAAACATCACTGTTGAAAAGGAGGCCAAGTTCCTATGGGCTAATTGTTCGCCTAAAAAAGGGTTGAAATCCAATCCAATGCCAAGTTTAGATGTACTTTAAATAATCTAAAAATATCTAAAATAATGTTACTTCTAAATTTGAACTTGGCAGGTTAATTTAATTATATACATAATAAATTTAATTATACAATTAATCAAGTGTTGCGTACTGCACGAAACCCTGCCAAGTTCAAATTTAGAAGTAACATTATTTTAGATATTTTTAGATTATTTAAAGTACATCTAAACTTGGCATTGGATTGGATTTCAACCCTTTTTTAGGCGAACAATTAGCCCATAGGAACTTGGCCTCCTTTTCAACAGTGATGTTTTTGGTGGGATCATATATAGAACTGCGGCATGCTTCATATTTATTACAAATTTTTAAATAATTCTGAAGTATTTATGAGAGCATATCGCGGTTCTATCTACACAGCACAGAGAAGTCAATGAAGAGGACAAAGAGCCTGAATCAAAGTGTCCCAGCCGTCTCGTCACGGGTCGCTGTGAAGTTACCTGATACGACATACGAAGTGAACTACAGCCCACAGAGCTGCCTTTCTACCGCCACAGCATGGAAGTGAAGTGTCTAAAGACAATTCACCACGCACAACAAGTTTCCTTCTGTGTTGTGCGTGCCAATTGTCTTATAGACGCTTCGCACTTTGATTTCGAGCAGTGCGTTACAAGTGTTATATTTTACGTTATAGTCAAACTTAAAAATTAAAATATAAATACCTACCTAGTTATAGATCTTTTTTGACATTCTCACTTAAGATCACCTAGCCCAAATTATCTAAACAACTGATAGACTTATAGTCCGTTCGCTCTAAAAATAATGAAAAAAGAAATTTTAACAAAATAAAACCGACTTCAAACCAAACTAAAACCTTAAAAATAAAATTTAGGTACTTAGCACAAAGTTTGTATATTCTGATTTATCAGATATCATTAAATATAATAGGTAGGTAGGTACTGAAGCCGGTGCCAATATGATTTGAAATTAATAATGCCTACCTAAGCCTACGTAGTTTTACTGGGCACCGATTTCAGTATTATATTTCATGATATCTAATAAATCAGAATACTCTCTCGCCTCGGAATCTCGTCGGAATGACAACAATACCTACTTGGTATATATTTAACTGCCTCTGTGCCGTAGTGGCGTAGTGTGTGTGGGGGTGTAGTGGGGCCCTACCAACACCATCGGGCCCAAGTCAACCTCACGTGCAAGCTCGTGCACCTGCTGAACAACGGACGAGGCTCTGACGGCGGCGGTCCATTTCAACACGGCGATGGGCTCACCACCTGTCACGTGGGACCAAATTGTACACGGTGAAATGTGGGCCGGTATAGGCCTCTGCCTACCCCTTCGGGGATAAAGGCGGGAGTATATGTATGTATGTGCCGTAGTCGGTAGTGATACCGCCTGCGGCGCTGGAGGTCCTGGGTTCGATTCCTGGGTCGGTCCAAATATTTGTGTGATCCACAAATGTTTGTTTTGGATTTTGGGTGTTTTCTATGTATAATATGTATGTATTTAGAAATATATAAGAAAGTATATCAGTCGTCTAGATCCCATAGCACAAGCTTATAATAGCTTAATTTGGCTTAGATGATGTTGTGTGAATAACCACAAATATTATTTATATTATTATTATTAGTGAGCTGGGTCAAAGAATTGGGGAAAAAACGGGTGACTCCCGCTCCAAATCGTTCCTGGTTCAAAGGCTGGCCATAGCCATTCAGCGTGGCAATGCGGCTAGCGTAATGGGCACCTTTACACCGGGAACGGTTAGGGGTGGGTTATTTGACTATGATCACGGTTGATATTTCTGATTGTATTTAGTATTAATTTATAATATCTAGTATTTTATTGTATAAATAATATATTCTACAATGAAATAAATTTTATGAATAAGTACAAAAAACTAAATATTATCTATTGCGTTAGCTTTGCATGTTATTTACTTCTCAAATGATGCATTTTATTTAATTCTAAAATAGCACGATCTATGTACTCGAGATACAATAAATATAACTAATCCATACAGTTCAGCAACTCTCCACATCCCTCTGAACCAAGCTTCCCCATCCGTACCCATCTCGTGCCCTGCGCTAAAATGTGGTTAAAAATATGAGGAGCATCAAAACGAAAACCAATAAATCTAATTTGCATTTTTGTGCAAAAATGTGGCCAAGTTCGTAGTTCTCTAATAAGTAATTCCGAGTTAAACGATATATATATTAATTGTATGGTGTTGGCGTCCGTTTCGAAACCTAAATTCTGTATTATACGATGTTGGGTGCACTGAATAGTAATACTCCAATAAAAATGTGACGCGATCAATTAAACTTTTATTGGCTCCCGTATGCCACTGAAAACTTCAGCGGACGATATATTGTAGCCTATGCAAGTATGGACCAATCGCCGGTGCATAAATATTTGTTTCCTATCATAGTCATGCAGGAGGATAAATAAATGATGACGCACTTATACGCTTTTTTTAACGTGAGGGAAAATCCTCATGGATGCTATGCCGGACTTCTACCGACTAAAAAACCTCACGTAACGCCCAACAGCCTATGGTTGGGAGCCCCGCGTAAGCCCTCGGAAGGATGTCCGAGGACGCACTTATGCGTTTCATGTCATTGTATTTAGGATTCTGTACCCAATATGTAAACCTACCTTGTATTCCTTAACTATGTAAATATTTTTTTTGGTGTACAATAAAGAATATTTCTATTCTATTCTATTCTGCCTAGAAATTCTATATTGCCTTCACCTTCAAATAATCGACACATTCCAATTAATACGTCATATGGGCTTGCAGTAATTAACGATATAACTATATATAAAATAACTCAAGTATATATAACTATATATAAAATAACTCAACTCAATAACTCATATAAATATATATAACTATATATAAAATAACTCAAGTATCTTTTTAGAACCCACCACCCCTGGTGAAGTTATAGGTATAATTAAGTCACTAAAGAACTCCAAGTCTTCTGGTATGACAACATTAACACAGGCCTATTAAAGGGCATTTCACAATATATAGCAGAGCCCTTGGCATTTATAATAAACCTGTCTTTTGAACAGGGTTGTTTTCCAGATAGGCTGAAGCTTTCTGTAGTTAAGCCTCTACACAAAAAAGGATGTAAATCGGATCAGAATAACTACAGACCAATTTCTCTGACACCTGTATTGTCAAAAATCTTTGAGAGAGCCATGTATAAAAGAGTACAGAGCTTCATAGATAGGTATGATATTCTTGCGGGGGATCAGTATGGGTTTAGAAGAGGTAAATCGACGCAGTTGGCAACTTTTACTTTAATGAAATCTCTACTAACCAATATCAATTCTAGAGTTCCCACATCTGCTATATTATTAGACCTTAGCAAAGCATTTGATTATGTAAGACAATCAATACTTATTACAAAATTAGAAAAGTATGGGATAAGGGGTCCTGCATTATCATGGTTTCAATCATATCTAAATAACAGAAAACAATTTACAAGAATAACCAAATATAACAATATGAGCAGTAATGTGGACGTCTTCGATTCCGAGCATAGAGTTAATGATTCTGGTGTTCCCCAGGGAAGTATTTTAGGACCTATGTTGTTCCTTTTATATATAAATGACCTTCCATGTGCCATCTCTAATAAATGTGTCCTGTTTGCGGATGACACAACGATTATCTTGGACTGTAAGAACATAAATACATATGAGCTTGAAATAAACAAAACTTTAGATGATGTAATCAAATGGCTGAATATAAATAAATTAAAAATAAATCTTGACAAAACAAAATTGATCCAATTTAAGACTTTTAAAAGTAAAGTAATAAACTTGATTGTCATAACAATACATTAGTTCAACAGGCATCTAGCGGCAAATTCTTAGGTATAACATTGGACGCACATTTCACATGGAAGGAACATATTCATCAACTATGCATTAAAATAAACAAATTTATTTTTGCTTTACGTAAGGTAAAAGACGTAACAAGCAGGCAAACCGCCTTAATGGTTTATCACTCTTACGTCTGTTCTATTATACGTTACGGGATAGTCGTCTGGGGTAACTCATCTGAACTTCTTCGAGTTTTCAGAGCTCAGAAAAAATGTATTCGCACGCTTTTTAACTTAATGTGGTCTGAATCCAGTATACCATTATTCAAATCAGAAAATCTATTAACTGTACCAAGCATATACATTTACGAAGTTGCTAAATTTGTGAAACTCCATGACCAGCTATTTGAGAATAACAATAATATAGGAAAGCGACAGGTAACTCACCTTCCAAAGAAAATGCCAGCCCCAAAACTGGAACTATTTAGGAAAAACTGTGTTTACATGGCACCACTTATTTTCAACTCCTTACCCAAGGGAATGGCGGAATTACCGTGTTCCAAATTTTTGCGTGCATTAAGAGAGTGGTTAATGAAGGAAAGTTTTTACTCCACTGAAGACTTCCTGAAGAACAGCTCTTGCCGTTTCGGTGCGCATTGACTGGGAGATATTGTTTCAGTCATACTGATATTTTGATATTTTGCATAATCGACAGGTTCATTTTAAATTACGACTTATTTTAACTCTGACATGTTGTATTTTAAACTTGACTTATTATTTAACTTTGACATTTTGTACCTAATTAAATTTATATCGTTGCGATTTTAGTATCTTGAATTCTTTAATGACTCCCATTCTTCTAAATATTGCATGCAATAATCTGCATTTATGTCATATGCAACCGACGTGTTTATTTTGAATTTGGACATAATTTAACATTGACATTAGTTAATTTGTGACATGTTGAACTATTATTTGATTTCTTTGCACAATTAATATTTTGATCTTGTTGGATTACTCTTTGACTACTAGATTTTGCATGCGGAAAATCTGTATCTGTGATAGAAAGTAATTGAAATACCTATTTATTATAAATTTTGATATATTTTAAAATGTTGACATGTTGTATTTTAATGATTTCATTGCATAGAATCTTGTCACCTATAATATAAATGTTGCATGCAGAAAACCTGTGAAACATGCTGAACACTAATTCATATTTTGTCATCTTTATACCTAACCATGTTTCGTGCAATAAATGATTATTTATTTATTTATTTATTTATTTATTTTAACGATGCAAATCCTATTTGGAATTTCGAATATTCTACTCGAGATATGTTCGTACAATGTGAGTGTGGTACGATATCAGTAACCAAGCGTGCCGAATCAGTAACCAGAACCAGGTACTCTTCTCCTATACATACAAGTTACAAGGGGAGCCTGTTAACGTCATCGGCTCTAAATTATATAGACGAGTAAATCAACATCCATTCTGTTATTTGAAGGAAACATCCAAAGGCCAGGATATGTATGTCTGGGTCAGCACCCATTGGTCCCCTAAAACTCGTCCCTTAGCATAAAAGTTGTACATTCGACCCCTTTTCAGGTGCCCATTGGTCCCTCGGTAGGAGACCAATTAATATTAATATTAATTTTTAAGGTACCCATTCGTCCTCTGCAATAAAATATATAGATTCGACCCCTATTCAGGTGCCCATAGGTCCCCTCATCCACAAACAGCTATTTTTAACCCCCGACGGAAACCCGGACGGGGTGTCCGGGTTTCCGTCGAGTGACCCGGTTCACCCGGTGGGGTGAAGTCTGTCTGTGGCATCGTAGCGCCCAAACGGATGAACCGATTTTGATTCTGTTTCTTTTGCTTGAAAGATGGGTTAGGGGAGAGTGTTTTTAGCTATGTTTTATAAAAATAGGTTCAGCCATTTCAAAGATATGAGGGTTGAAAGTGGTGATAAAAAATTGAATGTGTTCAAATATACCCGTGTTGGGTATCAAATGAAAGGTCGTAACATATACATCACGATACCGCAATTTTATGAAAATCGGTTTAGCCATTCGGAAGATATGAGGAGTGGAATGTATTTCTAATTCTGTAACCACACTCCGCGCAATTCGCATTAGCTCTGAATAATTGTTGATAGACTATACGTATGTTGATATTAAAAACCCCTATAAAATCCCTATAAAAAGCATGAAATAAAAAATTAAATTTAAAATTTAAAAAACCCCCGACGAGACCAACTGTTAGTTAAAAATAGGAATACGTAAATAATATAGCTACCTATAATAATAATAAAGGTTTAATACTTAGGGTAGATAGGTATAATAGTTATTTTATTACTTTTTACAGGTTTTTTTATGAGTCGGGAGTTTTTTTTACATAAAATTCGTTGATTTAGTACAGATGTGAACAGCAAGTTTAAAGTACATTACCTAATTATATTAAATTAAGGAATGTTAACATTTAAATGAAACTTTGATTGTTTTTAGGACCAGCTAGTTAGAAGGAAATTTTACATATTATAACAATAGGGGAAAGTCTAAGAATTGATTTTACACCTTGTCTAGGATAACGACTGCGACATGGAACCACTCATTCACTCCATAAATAATATACAGCCTAGAACCAGGGATTATATTGAAAACAAAAATTTTATAGACTGCCTGTAATTTAATCAATAAAAATGTTCCTTTATAAATATTTTTATTAATTGATGATAATCCTTTAAGTACTACTCGTAGTAATAATTTGATATAACCTGCTTGTACTAACCAGTAGTAGCAAGAACCTACTTGTACTAACCTGTAGGTTATTGTTTTCTTTTACTTTACCCCCCCCCTAAATTTAAGCCATACCAAAAAAAACATAACCTACGTGTACTAACCAGTAGGTTATGGTTTGTTTTTTATTTTGCTTTAGCCCCCCCCCCCCACCCCTAAGTGAAGCCGCAGTGGTGGTCTGGTTTCTGGTATTTTAATGTATAATCGTTTTGTTATTTTTGCTGATCACTATAAATATTTAAAAACTAAGAGTTGATAATTTCTTGTTGTTATTTGTTTTATTGTTTACAAATGTGAGATTTAATGTATAAATGTCTTAGATCATCTAACCACAGGATGCGCCTTACTTAAGCATTGTTTTCTGCCATTGCACATGACCATTGGTCTTTTGGCTTTATAAAAAGCACTGTACATCAGTACATCATTTTATATGATTAAACTAGTACATTTCATTGTAGTTGACTGTACAATAAAAATTAACACACAACAGCCATTACGCGTTTGTCGATTAATACATTTTTAAATGCAATGAAATTTTAAATGTCTTTGTGTTTCCCCCTTCACTTGTATGAAAACTGGCAGAATATTTTTGTATGCGGTGGTTCGCAAAGGCTAGTACCGTGATATATGGTCTAAGATAAATGTGCACAATTTTTAATTTGTCATGGTGTGTCAAGTGAATAAGCGATTTGTTTATTTGCGAGGAGACTAAATCACTAAAACTCATTTTATTGAACTAATTATATCTGATTGATTTATTATTCTATAGTATACTAGCTGACCCGCGCAACTTCGTTTGCGTGATAAATGAAGAACCGCTCGACCGATTTTGAGCAAACTTCACATAAACTATCTACTAAATAGTCCGAATAAAACCTTAAAATTTGGTTTGGATAGGTGAGCCCGTTCTTGAGTTATAAAATTACAACGAAAAGTGGCATTGATTTTTATATATATAGATGTAGGTGTGATAAAGAATATGTGCCTTAACGTTCATGTTTTATTTTCAAGATATGCCATTACTACGCGATTGTACCACAGCCACAGGGACCAGAGTAAATGACAAAAATATATAATAAATAAAATAAATAATAGACCAGGGGCCGAGTGGGCACCTCAAAATTATGAAGGGACGTGGGTACAAACCCGTATGTCTGTCGATGGAATATCACATTTTATAGAGCTAGACGGCGGCGCAGCGGCGTTGTGTTAGATGTCTCGAAAAAAAAAATAATATTTTTATTTAACATCATGTTGCGTATGTACACTTTTAAGGTAAGAAAAACCGGCTAAATGCGAGTTGGACTCGCCCATGAAGGGTTCCGTAGCAGCAAGTAATATAACACGTTCGCAGTGGTAGTGATTTAGATTTATGGCAGTACATCATAAATTTTTTAGATTTATAATTCTCTTAGTTTAGAAGTTAGAGGGCAGGGGGGGGGGGACGACGACGACGACGACACATTTTTCCACATTGGAAGAGTTTCTTGAGCAAGCTATTCACTTAACAAAAAATGGGTTTAGGAACCTCAATAGCATTTTTGAAGACCTATCTATAGATACCCCACACGTAAGGGTTTGATAAAAATAAAAATTTGAAACTCAAAATATAGTTTCAGTTCTGAGTATGGTAACCCCAAAAATTAACTGCTTTTTTTCTAGCTTCATATAAAAATCTTGCTGCGGTTCAAATAATACATCTACTTACCAAGTTTCAACAGCATAGGCCTTATAGTTTCCATTTTGTTTTCATTATTGTATTTAATAACTACGATCAGTACGAGTACGTAAACCACAACTATTTTGTTGGAAACAACGCCGCACTCAATCTCATGTGTTTGTGTGCTAATGTGTATTGATTGGCATTATTAATAATTCTTGAAATAAATTGTTTTTGTTACGTTTAAAGAAAATCATCGAATTTTCCTGAAGACGGTTTGTGACTACTCTTGAAAACAACTGGTAAATATGGCTTAGAAGTAAGATGGGTATATTTAGTTCTTCAACTATGTTGTGTCACCTTTCTTGAAAAATAAGCAAGCACCGTACTCCCTGTATCTTTTTGACTAGAATTGAATAGACTTGCCAGTTTTTTAAGGACCAAAGCCCCTCCCACTTTTACGAGCTCAGTTTTAATTCCGTCCTCTCCAGGGGACTAACTGTATTTAAGTTACTTGGAAGCCGCCCTGAACTTACATCCATAGTTGACCATTTCATCAGACGGGGCCTCCTGAGCTGTAGGTTAAGGACTTGACAGTAATATGCCTTCCTATGTTTCGTATTACCTAATATACAGGATGGAATTTAAAGACCGTTGTTGGAGGAAAAGTACCCTTAATATTGATGATGGCAAAATTTGCTCAATGGAAACATTCCCTTATTTGCAAAGTAAGTAAAACTGCATTTAAAGATTTTTGAAAAATCATCTGCTTGGGCCGGTTCTCAAACCGGTGAGATGTGAAAAAAATCATTCTGTATTTTACGATGCCAACTGAAAGAGTCTTTCATTAGGAACAATTAGCATTGCTATCGTATTAAGTAATCGTATTAAGTTTTACAGGACGGGAAACACTTTTAAGTGAATATATGTATTTTAACTATAACACACAATATTAATATATTTTATGCTTTTTATATCTTATTTATTAGGTACTGTTTTATTTAATAATAGATTGTTTATATTATATATAAATTTATTTTTAAATAACGGGCCAAACGTAAATCGTTGGTCTCACGATACAATGGTAAGAGCTCAATTCATTAAGATTTATGACATGTATAAGGTAGGAGTCATCAAGAAGATTTCTACATGTAACGAAGAAACAAAAAGTAAAAAAGAATGCGGACACTTCATATTTATATAGAACTGCGGCATGTTTCATATTCATTACAAATTTTTTATTTATATTTCGTGATATTTCTGCAGCAAATCGCGGTTCTATCTACACAGCATAGAGAAGTCAATGAAGAGGACAAAGAGCCTGATTCAAAGTGTAATAAACACAGCCGTCACCGTCTCGGATCGCTGTGAAGTTACCTGATACGACATACCTACGAAGTAAACTACAGTCCCCAGAGCTGCCTTTCTACCACCACAGCATGGAAGTGAAGTGTCTAAGGACAATCCACCACGCACAATAGTGTCCTTTATTTTGCTCGCGGCGATTGTCTAATAGACGCTTCGCACTTTGATTTAAAGCAGAGCGTTACTAGTTTTATATTTTACGTTATAGTCAAACTTAAAAAATAAAATATAAATTCCTACCCAACTTGTTATAACCCAAGCCAAGCATGGTTCATTGTCCCCTTTAACCCTCAATCATTAAGTTATAATGTAACGTAGTAATATAAGTTCTATGTTAATTGTCACTTGCAACAAAGCAGAACTTTGGAAACACATGATAAATATCCTGTTAACCCTAATAAATGTTAGTGACAATGTATAATAAATATTTGTGGACATCTCACACAACATCATCTAGCCCAAATTAACCTAATATAAGCTTGTGCTATGCGATCTAGACGACTGATAAACATATTATATATTTCTAAATACATACAAATCTTCTTCTTCATATACCTAAAAATAAATCCCTATTTCCTTGGATACGATATCACGCGTGAACGGCTGGACCGATTTCGCTAATTCTTTTTTTGTTGTATTCGTTATTGTCACGAGATTTGAAAATAAAAACCCGATTTCCATATTCCTAGTTATGGTAGAACAACGTCTGTCGGCTCAGCTAGTTATAGATGAATTATAGGTACCCAGACACAGAACAAATCAATGTGCTCAGAACACAAAGAGATTTGACTTGGGTGGGAATCGAACCCACGACCTCGGAATCTGTAGTCAGGTACTCTAACCACTGGACCACGATACGATATATATATATATATATATATATATATATATATATATATATATACATATATATATGATGTATTTTTATAATAATATAGTTAGCTCGCCATATACAGGATGGAAATCAAAGACAGTGGTTAGAGGAAAAGTATCTATACTTATAATAAAACTGTTGAGGGTCGAGAGGATGTACATGGAAGATATTTTGAAAATTTCTTGAAGATTCTGAAGCCGAATATGTAATTTAAAATTTTCATGTCTGTCTGTCTGTCTGTCTGTATCCCGAATAAGTATCACGCAGAAACTACTGAACCGATTTGAATGATACTTGGTACATTCCGAGCTTATAGTCCGAGGAAGGTTCTTGGATACTTTTGATCCCGATATTTCGCGCGGTTCCTGCGGGAGAGGGGATGAAAGATAAAATGGTTTTTCAGCTGTAAGTTCTCACCGCGTGGTCCGATTTCAAATATTTTTTTAGTGTCAGAAAGGGAATGTTTTTAACATTGTTCCACACAAGTTTCATTATTGAGAGTTTCGTAGTTCAGAAATTAGAGGCATCTCAACTTTTCGAATTCAAGGGTTTCTTTGAATGTGAGGGTAAATCTAAACTGTCGTGTTGGCTTAATCATAAAAGAGCTTAATGATTAAGGCTATTCTAAAACAATTCAGTCCGCGCCGAAGGCAAGGACTGAATTGTCTGTTGAAAAATACCTATGTTTTCATACACCTTATGTGGCGTAAACGAAGTTGCGAGGGTCAGCTAGTCCTTAATTTTGATGATGGCAAATTTTGCTAGAAGGAAATATTCCTTTTATTTTTTAAGTAAAAAAATTTAAAAAAGTAATTTTAACAGACTTCAAGGAGGTTACTCAGTTCGACCGTATATATTTTTTGAGATGTGAATAAAAATTCTTCGGTAAGGAATAATTAGCATCGCTAGCGTATTAAGTTATCGTATGAAGTGTTCCAGGGCAGGAAACACACTTTTGTATACATTTATGTATTTTATTTATGTTTTTATGGGGCCTACTTATTAGGCACTGTTTTATTTAATAAAAGCTTATTTTTGATTTTTTTTTAAATATAATCTAAAAAAATATTTTATAATAACAAGCCTAACGTAAATCGTTGGTCTGACGATACAATGGTAAGAGCTCAATTCATTAAGATTTATGACATGTATAAGGTAGGAGTCATCAAGAAGATTTCTACACGTAACGAAGAAAAAATAGTATGAAAGAATGCGGACTGTATACAACACGTCATCATATATAGAACTGCGGCATGCGTCATATTAATTACAAATTTTTAAATAATTCTGAAGTATTTATGAGAGCATATCGCGGTTCTATCTACACAGCACAGAGAAGTCAATGAAGAGGACAAAGAGCCTGAATCAAAGTCCCAGCCCTCTCGTCACGGGTCGCTGTGAAGTTACCTGATACGACATACGAAGTGAACTACAGCCCACAGAGCATGGAAGTGAAGTGTCTAAAGACAATTCACCACGCACAACAAGTTTCCTTCTGTGTTGTGCGTGCCAATTGTCTTATAGACGCTTCGCACTTTGATTTCAAACCTAAAAAATAAAATATAAATACGTGCCTACCTAGTTATAAATCTTTTTTGACATTCTCACATAAGGTCACCTAGCCCAAATTAAGCTAATATATGTTTGTACCTTGTACTATGAGATCTAAACAACTGATAGACTTATAGTCCGTTCGCTCTAAATTTGCCGCTTAGGCGTAGGCTGCGGTGTGCGTAGAGGCGCCGTGGTAGGTATATACAATATTATTAGCTTTTGCCCGCGACTTCGTTCGTCTGATTAAAAATCATAGATTTGGACTCAGAAGCCCTAAATTAGTCGATTACAGTTATTAACCGAGTTAAAAAAAAAGGAGGATACTCAATTAAACCGTAATTTTTTTTTATGTTTGTTCGCGCAGAAATCTGTCGTTTATGGACCAATTTGAAAAAAAATTTTTCCTTGGAATAAAGATTCTCCCAAGGTGGGCCCCTATTTCAAAGAAGTCAGGATCTGATGATGACATCCTGGAAAATCCAAGGGAACTTTTGAAAATTGTAGGGGTATCAAAGGTGTTTGTATTTTTTTTAATAGGTGCTTTAAAGTAGTACAATTCAATTCAATTCAAAGTCTGGAGTCGATCTGATGATGAAATTTTAACAAAATAAAACCGACTTCAAACCAAACTAAAACCTGAAAAATAAAATTTAGGTACTTAGCACAAAGTTTCCTTCATTAGTAGTTCCGCGACGGAACTAGTGGGACTTTTTGTTGTATATTCTGATTTATCAGATATCATTAAATATAATAGGTAGGTACTGAAGCCGGGGCCAATATGACTATGAGAGAGATTAATAATGCCTACACAGTTTTACTGGGCACCGATTTCAGTATTATATATCATGATATCTGATAAATCAGAATACTCTCTCGCCTCGGAATCTCGTCGGAATGACGTGAGTGTGATATGATATCAGTCAAGCGTGCCGAATCAGTAATCAGAACCAGGTACTCTTCTCCTATAACTACGTATAAGTTACAGGGGGAGCCTGTTAACGTAATCGGCTCTATGAGATGTCTCGAAAAAAATATTATATTTTTAGTTAACATCATGTTGCGTATATACACTTCAGGTAAGAAAAACCGGCCAAGCGCGAGTTGGACTCGCCCATGAAGGGTTCCGTAGCAGTAAGTAACATAATATAAAAGTTCTTGTAGTTCGTTGAAACTTTCATTGATGTTTTAACACGTTCGCAGTGGTTGTGATTTTTCTAGACGAAAATTTTGGTTTATAACGTATTAAAAAAAAACTGACTTGATCTTTTTCAACAAACCAATTTTCGTTGGTAGATTTTATAGCAATGTACATCATATATGTTTTTAGATTTATCATTCTCTTAGTTTAGAAGTTAGAGGGGACGACGACGACGACACATTTTTCCACATTGGAAGTGTCTCTTGCGCAAGTTATTCACTTTAGAAAAAAATGAGTTAAGGAACCTCAATAGCATTTTTGAAGACCTATCTATAGGTACCCCACTTTTTTATCAAACCCACGTATGGGTTTGATAAAAAAAAATTTGAAACTCAAAATATAATTTCAGTTCTGAGTATGGGAACTCCAAAAAATTAACTGCTTTTTTTTCTAGCTTCATATAAAAATCTTGATGTGGTTTACATAATAGAACTACTTACTACTTACCAAGTTTCAACAGCATAGGCCTAATAGTTTCCATTTTGTTTTCATTGTTGTATTAAATTTAATAACTACGATCAGTACGAGTACGTAACCACAACTATTTTGTTGGAAACAACGCAGCACTTAATCTCATCTATTTGTGTGCTTATCTGTATTGGCATTATTAATGAATAAAAAAAAAATGTTTTTGTTACGTTTAAAGAAAATCATCGAATTTTCCTGAAGACGGTTTGTAACTACTCTTGAAAACAACTGGTAAATTAATATGGCTTAGAAGTGAGATGGGTATATTTAGTTCTTCACCTATGCTGTGTCACCTTTCTTAAAAAATAAGCAAGCACCGCCGTACTCCCTGGATCTTTTTGACTAGAATTGAATAGACTTGCCAGTTTTTTAAGGACCAGAGCCCCTCCCACTTTTAAGAGCTCAGTTTTAATTCCGTCCTCTCCAGGGGACTAACTGTATTTAAGTTACTTGGAAGCCGCCCTGAACTTACATCCATAGTTGACCATTTCATCAGACGGGGCCTCCTGAGCTGTAGGTTAAGGACTTGACAGTAATATGCCTTCCTATGTTTCGTATTACCTAATATACAGGATGGAATTTTAAGACCGTTGTTGGAGGAAAAGTACCCTTAATATTGATGATGGCAAAATTTGCTGAATGGAAACATTCTTTTATTTTCAAAGTAAGTAAAACTGCATATAAAAATTTTTGAAAAATTATCCTCGTGAGAACACCGGGTTCAAACCGGTGAGATGTGAAAAAAAAAAATTCTGTATTTTACGATGCCAACTGAAAGAGTCTTCTCTCAGTCTCTCATTAGGAACAATTAGCATCGTTATCATATTAAGTAATCGTATTAAAGTTTTTTCAGGACAGGAAACACGCTTTTATGTGAATTTCTGTATTTTAACTAACACACAATATTAATTTACTTTATGCTTTTTATCGCTTATTTATTAGGTAGGAACTGCTTTATTTAATAACAGATTGTGTATTACTATTATTTTTTAAATTTATTTTAAATAACGAGCTAAACGTAAATCGTTAGATTTAAGCTCAATTCATTAAGATTTATGACATGTACAAGGTAGGAGTCATCAAGAAGATTTCTACACGTAACGAAGAAAAAATAGTATGAAAGAATGCGGACTGTATACAACACGTCATCATATATAGAACTGCGGCATGCGTCATATTTATTACAAATTTTTAAATAATTTTGAAGTATTTATGAGAGCATATCGCGGTTCTATCTACACAGCACAGAGAAGTCAATGAAGAGGACAAAGAGCCTGAATCAAAGTCCCAGCCGTCTCGTCACGGGTCGCTGTGAAGTTACCTGATACGACATACGAAGTGAACTACAGCCCACAGAGCTGCCTTTCTACCGCCACAGCATGGAAGTGAAGTGTCTAAAGACAATTCACCACGCACAACAAGTTTCCTTCTGTGTTGTGCGTGCCAATTGTCTTATAGACGCTTCGCACTTTTATCTAGAGCAGTGCGTTACAAGTGTTATATTTTACGTTATAGTCATACTTAAAAAATAAAATATAAATTCCTACCCAACTAGTTATAAATATTGTTTGACATTATCATATAAAGTCACCTAGCCCAAATTAAGCTAATATAGTTTGTACCTTGTACTATGAGATTTAAACAGTAGGTAGTAAACGGCGAAGGCTGGTGTATGTTTCATTTTCTCCATTAACCACCAATCATTAAGTTATAATGTAACGTAGTAATATAAGTTGAATGTTAACTTGTAACAATGTGCACTTGCAACAAAGCCGAAATTTCGAAACACATGGTAAATATCCTGTTAACCATAATAAATGTTAGTGACAATGTTTAATAAATATTTGTAGACATCTCACACAACATCATCTAGCCCAAATTAACCGAATATAAGCTTGTGCTATGGGATCTAGACGACTGATAAACCTACTTATATTTAAAAATGAATCTCTATTTCCTTGGTCACGACATCACGCGTGAACGGCTGGACCGATTTCGCTAATTCTTTATTTGTTGTGCTATGTATTGTCATAAGAAGGTTCTAATGAAAGAAAAAAATTAAAAAGTTGCGTGGAAAATTAGAAAATTCGCAAGAAGTGTAACAGGCTTGAACTGTTAAAAGAAATGGTTTCTATTGCGATTTAGGATCGGTTCTTGGAACTCGAAGCACCAAAATGGAAACCGGAAACAGAACTACGGACTGGTAAAAGAAAACCAGGAACCAGGAACCAGGAACCAGGAACCGGGAACTCGGAACCCGAAACCGGGAACAGAGATCAGGAAACCAGGAACGAGAACATGGGACCTCGGGATACCGATTAGCATATTTTATAGTTATGGCAGGACAACGTCTGTCGGGTAAGCTAGTCTTTTATATAAAAAACCGGCTAAGTGCGAGTTGAACTCGCCCATGAAGGGTTCCGTAGCAGCAAGTAACATAATATAAAAGTTCTGGTAGTTCGTTGTAACTTTCATTGATGTTTTAACACGTTCGCAGTGGTATGGATTTTTCTAGGCAAAAATTGCGGTTTATGACGTATTAAAAAAAACTGTCAACTTGATTTCATTGAAACCAATTTTCGTTGGTACATTTTATGGCAATGTACATTACATATTTTTTTTAGCTTTGCCATTCTCTTAGTTTAGAAGTTAGAGGGGGGGGGGGGACATTAATCCACTTTGGAAGTGACTCTTGCGCAAACTATTTACTTTAGAAAAAAATGATGTTAGAAACCTAAATAGCATTTTTGAAGACCTATCAATTGATAGGTCGACACGTTTGGGTTTGATGAAAAAAAAATTTTTGAGTTTTAGTTCTGAGTAAGGAGACTCCCAAAATTAACTGCTTTATTTCCAGTTTTATACAAAAATCTTGATGCGGTTAACAGAATACATATACTTACCAAGTTTCAACAGCATAGGCCTTATAGTTTCGGAGAAAAGTGGCTGTGACACACGGACGGACAGACAGATAGACAGACATGACGAATCTATAAGGGTTCCGTTTTTGCCATTTGACTACGGAACCCTAAAAATGAATCCCTATTTCCTTGGTCACGACATCTCGATTAAACGGCTGGACCGATTTAGCTAATTCTTTTTTTGTTGTATTCGTTATTGTCAAGAGATGGTTCATATGAAAAAAAATACCGATTTCCATATTCGTAGTTATGGTAGGACAACGTCTGTCGGCTCAGCTAGTTATTTATAAATTATAGGTACCCAGACATAGAACAAATCAATGTGCTCATCACACAAAGAGATTTATCCTGGGTGGGAGTCGAACCCACGACCTCCGAATCTGTAGTCAGGTACCTACTCTAACCACTGGACCACGATACGATATATTTATGTATATATATATATTTGATGTATATTTATAATATTGTTAGCTCGCCATATACAGGATGGAAATCAAAGACCGTGGTTGAAAGAAAGTATCCTTAATATTGCTGATGGCAAATTTTGCTGGAAGGAAATATTCCTTTATTTTAAAAGTAAAACTGCATTTGAAGAGTTTGGAATAATCATCTGCTTGAGCCGGCAATCAAACCGGTAAGATGTAAAAACAAAAATTCTTTTATAAGGAACAGGTAGCATCGCTAGCGTATTCAGTTATCGTATTAAGTTTTCCAGGACAGGAAACACGCTTTTATGTGTAAATATTTGTATTTTATTTATGACTAGCTGAGCCCGCAACTTCGTTTACGTCACATAAGGTGTATGAAAGGAAAGGTATTTCTTCATCAGAGTCATCAAGCAGCGTCTGAAACTGCCCTGTTTGCTTAATCATAAAAGAGCTTAATGATTAAGTCTATTTTAAAACAATTCAGTCCACGCCTGAATAGTTTAAAAATAGTCTTAATCATTAAGCTCTTTTATGATTAAGCCAACACGCCAGTTTAGGTTCACTCACATTCAAACAAACCCCAACAATTAAAATTTTCAAAATATCTGATTCTTAAAAGTGTTATAACTCTTTTATTTCTAAACCGATTTACATAAAACAAACGCTAAATGTTAACTGGAGCAAACCTCAACACAATAAAAAAAACCGCATTGCAATCGGTTGAGCGGTTACTGAGATTAGCGTGCACAACCGTACAGACAAACAGATATACGGACATACAGACATACAGACATACAGACAAAAAGACAAAAATTCTAAAAATCATTGTTTTGGGATCTATTGCGTTCATAAAGCCCCCCTATCATATTTTTTCTTATTTATCTTCCATGTACAGACAGCGACCTGTTACGATTTTATTATATGTATTGATTTGTAGGGTCTATTTATTACTGTTTTATTTAATGAAAGCTTGTATTTTGATTTTTAAAAAATATAATTCATTTATAATAACAAGCCTAACGTTAATCGTCGGTCTGACGATACAATGGTAAGAGCTCAATTCATTAAGATTTATGTTTAAGGAAGGATTCATCAAGAAGATTTCTACACGTAACGAAGAAAATAAGTACCTACATCACATCACATTTACACAGAACTGCGGCATGCTTAGGGATGCAATATCGTTCATTAAAAATATCGATATTGGAATATCGATATTTTTCAAAATAAAATATCGATATTGAAAATATCGATGTTTATAAACGATATATCGATATTGATGAACGATATATCGATTTTTTTGCTGCTCTTGTTGTTTTTTTAAAGAATATTGATCGCACGGAAATGACCTTGATTATTCTACTTTTGTTCATAACTCCGCTTTTTTTTCAACCGATTGCCATGAAACAAAGCTCAGATTTAAGCTTAACAAGATCTCTCTATTAAAAAACGCATAACTTTCTGTTCAATAGTGTTTGCGTCCATAGCGAACAAACAGGCATAAGGACCAACAGACAGGAATTAATAAAAACGTTGTGTGCAGTATCGTTTGTTTAGATATTATAATTCAAGTATTATTTTTTATATATCTCCGTTGTACAGACATGACCACTTTACACTTTAATAATACGAGTAGTATAGACAGAAAACACTCAAAATTTGAAAAATGTATTTGGCCGATTGTCTTACCCGGTTACCGAACCCAAGTAAGACAATCGGCCAAATACCTCAGCGTAGCAGTTGCATGCACTATCACTCCGCCACCGTGGCAGTAGCAGCCATACAGCCTAGTGTTAAGTTTATATTTTAACATTTTAATAGTTTTGGTAATTCAAATTAGATAGCTAAAATAAAACAATCTATCAATCAAATCTGGATGTAGGCCTTTCCAAATTTACCAACGCCACAATACGCTTATAAATAACACATGAAATTAATTACATCTTAACTCAGTTTCATTTACCAAAACCTAAGTGTCTTGGCATATCAAGATAAATACCCAAATCTTTTATTTAAAATATTCAATTATTTATAATTTTTGATTGAGATTATATCGCTCTTAACGAAATCAGCTCACGCTCTAGAATAAATTGCCGAAATTTTGGATTTCAATATGGATATTAAAATATCGATATTTCGCTCATGAAGAACGATATATCGTCGATATTTTTGATTCCGATATCGATACTAAAATATCGATATTTATAACCGATATATCGATATTTCAAAAATATCGATATATCGTTTGCATCCCTAGGCATGCTTCATATTTATTACAAATTTTTAAATAATTCTGAAGTATTTATGAGAGCATATCGCGGTTCTATCTACACAGCACAGAGAAGTCAATGAAGAGGACAAAGAGCCTGAATCAAAGTGTCCCAGGCGTCCCGTCGAGGATCGCTGCGAAGTTACCTGATACGACATACGAAGAGAACTACAGCCCACAGAGCTGCCTTTCTACCACCACAGCATGGAAGTGAAGTGTCTAAAGACAATTCACCACGCACAACAAGTTTCCTTCTGTATTGTGCGTGCCAATTGTCTTATAGACGCTTCGCACTTTGATTTCGAGCAGTGCGTTACAAATGGTATATTTTACGTTATAGTCATACTAGTCCAGTCATTCGGTCGGAAAAATATAGGTTACCTGAAAGTTTTCCGGGAGTTTTGAAAATTGGCAATTTTATAGATTTTGATATGCTCTTTCTAAATTTCAACTTTGCCACCTTGTAATGGGTGTCCCAGTAAGAGTGCACTTTTTCATTTTAATATAAAAAACATATTTTTTTGAGAGAGTTGTGATTTTTTTATTGAATTGTCAAAAAGACATGTTCCGATTAAGTATGGAACAAAATATCCGTCAAATGGCCTCCACGGCTCTGATGGCAGGCCATTACTCTATTCATGAAAATTTTCATGACTTTTCACAGAGATGAGGCTGTATCGCACCGATAACTCGTTGGATCTCGGATTTGAGCTTAGGCATTGTTTCTGGTTTATTCGCTTAAACCTGCGATTAGAGAAAACCCCAAAGAAAAAAATCGCACGGCGTTAAAAATCTTGGTGGCCAGTTCACATCAGAATTTATTGAGATATTTTTTCCGGCAATCGTTGCTGCAATGGATTGTTTCATGCGCGGTGTAGCAGGTGGCGCCGCGCCGTCTTGCTGAAACCACATGCCGTCCGCACACAACGGAAGCACAGGAGTCTTACTGTCCATTACCGACCCAGTTTCTTCATTTTTTTTGACAACTTTTCGAATAGTTTACACATTAGGTGTACTATCTCGACTGAAAATTGTTCGTAGTTTGCGAGCGGTCTCAGCATAACTTTCCAAATTTTTGCAATAAGTTTTCACAATTATTACGCGTTGTTCTTTCGAAAAGCGCTCCATTTTTATTAATCGGAACAAATAAATGTGTAAGCTGCCAAATCTCAGAGTCGCCACTTGCACAAAAAAAAAATAGCACTAAATTTAAAAAGTGCACTCTTATTGAGACACCCTTTATGTTTGCCGCTCGCACCGCCACATTAAAAAAATGGCGCCCAAAAGCAGTTTTTTGATAATAACTCCTTTCCGGCGCATTTTACAGGAAAAACATACTATAAAAAAAGTAGAGAAAATTTCCTACAATTTATGTCAAACCTTTTCTTTCCTAAAATCAATAGTTTCGGTGTGCGAGCACCGTAAACCATTATACATCCACACCAACGTGTAATATTTACTTTAAACTGCTCATATTGAGATTTGTAAATTATAAAAATTATACGAAGGTTAAATATTGTTCCGTAGAATGAAAACCTAGCTAACTATAGTCTGTCATATCTCAGCTGAGCTCTACAGAAATATTTAGTCTGAGTCATCAGTATACGTTTATCATTTCATAGTATAGTTTACATTTACAGAGCCATGGCTTCTAATGAAGTAAACTGCTTTATTTGTGGTGATATACTGCAAGAAAGTGAAGTTATTGAAGTGAAGGACAAAGGATTGGAATTACACTTGACGGCGCTCCTACGCCGGAACTGTTAATTTTAGGGAAAAAAGATTATGACTAATTGTAGGAAATTTCCTCTACTTTTATTGTGTATATATGTTTTTCCTGTAAAATGCTTCGGAAAGGAGTTATTATCAAAAAACTGCTTTTGGGCGCCATTTTTTCAAAATAGCGGCGCGAGCGGCAAACTAATTTGGAAAGAGCATATCAAAATCTAGAAAATTACCAATTTTCAAAACTCCCGGAAAACTTTCCAAGTAAAAATACTAAATGACTGTACTATACTTAAAAAATAAAATATAAATATGTGCCTACCTAGTTATAAATATTTTTGACATTTTCACATAAGGTCATCTAGCCAAAATTAAGCTAATATAAGCTTATACCTTGTGCTATGAGTATGAGATAAACAACTGATAGACTTATAGCCCGTTCACTCTAAATGTGCCGCTAGCGTAGGCTTTTTTGTTTATATTTAGCTCGCCAAATTGACGTCGCTACCAGCCTGATGGAAAGCCGTGGCGCATCTAGCGATTGGGGGCCACTTCTGACAGTGGTCCTCAAGTTGGCGGCCCTGTGATGTGCCTCTTCACGCTCCTCTTGAAGTCGTTCCATGTTTTTATAGTTCGACAGAGGAACGATCTTTTGAAACGCTGGTGTAGAGGAGCAGTAGGGGAGGCGACCGGTAAACTTAGAGCGATCGAGTAGTACTTATATATTTATTACTAGCGTTTGTAGTTAAATATAATTAATATTATCTATACATACATACAAATAAATAAAATTGGAGTGTCTGTTTGTAATATTAAAATAACCGCTTTCTACTACATGCATATGAATGTATATTCGGTACACATACCAAAATATATATTTTTAAATTTTTGTCTGTCTGTCTGTTTGTTCCGGCTAATCTCTGAAACGGCTGGACCGATTTGGACGGGACTTTTACTGGCAGATAGCTTATGTAATAAGGAGTAACGGCATATTTTTCTAAAATAAAAGTAGCTTAAGTTACTTAGGCTACTTTTAATTTAGAAAAAATCTTTTATTTTAGAATTAAATGCCTAAAAAAAAACCACAAAATAAACATTTTTTTTGATACATTCCACGCGGACAATGTCGCGAGAAGAGCTAGTATGGATAATAAAATGGACATATAATGGATTTTTTGTCGTTTTTAGGTACGGAACTTTCTTCTTTTTATGCGTCCCCCACAGCTAACGCACCGCACTCCGGAAGACTAATTGTCCCCTATCATCTTATCTACAAATTCTAATAGATTTTCGCGACGATATCGAGTTACTAAAATGTAGCATCAGGGGCTTCCCCTACCACCTTTGCCCCAGAGTTGCCATGACAATGAACATGGTTAAAGTAATTAGGTATTGAAAAAAAAAACGTTTTATTTGTTGATAGTTCATCAAGTATTTGTCAAATTGAATATATAAACATCTACTTGATAAACTATTTCCGCTTTGTGCGCTTCTATGATTAATTTAAGTATAGTTATGTAATAATTTTGTATGATGAAATTGTTCCTCTTAAAAAGTTCTAAAATAAAGTTAGCAGTTATGCATCTTTTGAGGCTTGCTCAGCGGCTAGTTTTATCGGAAAACCTAGAAAAAAATGGAAAGCGCCTTATCTATGGCATTTATAATACTTTGCCCTGAATGACTGACAGATCAACGCACAGCAAACAGCTGATCGTAGAGGCCTATAACTCGATGGACGTGTCCTTTATACGCCGTAGGCGTCTGAAAAAAACGATTTTCCGAATTTCTACAGTACCTATACCTAAGGGGAGCCCTGGGATATTCTTCCGAGGGCTTACCCGGGGCTCCCAACCATAGGTTGTTGGGCGTTACGCGAGGCTTTTTAGTCGGTAGGAGCCCGGCATAGCATAGCATCCATAAGGGATTTCCCTCAAGTTAAAAAAAAAATAACTAAGGGGATAAAAAGTGAGGCGAAGCTTTTATTAGGACAACATGATTCCTTGGTTCAATCTATTTCAAATTTTGCATAAACACTTTGTAATAAAATTAATGTTTCGTATTTTCTTTAAATTTATCCTCTAACTGATTTAATGCGGGGTAGAAAGTTATTTTGGGAGTGATTTGTTTCGAAGTTGACATCAAAACAGCTTAGTATCTTTGATATAAATTAAATTTTATTTTGACACATTGCCATGTTTCAAAACTCAAGTCATATAAGCCGTGAGATCGTTCTCACCCGACTGCCCCTCTCTAACACGTTTATTGTGAAAGTTCAATCCAATTGACGTTGTAATTTTTGTTTTATTTCAAACTTTGAACAGATGATCCACGTGACCTAGTGACGTAACTCGACATAAGCCCCTCTGCACTTTATTTTATAGCGAGGGGCTAAAAGTACAGCCCCTACCGAAATTAATTGTTTGGGAAGTAAATAAGTTCTATGATTCTTTAAGGAAATTTCAAAGTACAAGATAGATTGTACAAGATGTTACGGATACCACAATCCGGTGGTGCCGAAACCCTGTCTGTCGCCTTAGTAGTATAAAAAAGGGAGAAGATAGTGTATTATAGTCGGCGATTTCCGGCTGGCTTTACGCACGAAGGCTGAAGCGTGTGGCCTTCAACAGCTACATAAGGTATACCAAAAATATTACGAGGGTTTATCTGAGGGTGATAGCACAAATTAGAGATAGTACAGATGGAAAACTCATGTATGTATTTTTTTTCACACCTACCCTCTGCTACACACACTCGCGCACAAATCAATATCGAAAATTCGGTTAAGACCGCCTGACCTCATGTCTGTGAATGAGTTGTCTATGTGTGACCTCGTGTCTGTGAATGAGTTGTCTATGTGTGATCTCGTGTCTGTGAATGAGTTGTCTATGTGTGATCTCGTGTCTGTGAATGAGTTGTCTATGTGTGACCTCGTGTCTGTGAATGAGTGAATAAGTTTGCGAATTTAGTATGTCAGTTTCCATCTGTACTATTTCTAATTTATGGTGATAGTAAGTACTGTCTTATAAAGTTCTCAGACATTTTGATTTCCCGAAACGATACGTAGGCACATAAACATGCGGAACCAACAAATCAACATTTTAAGGAGAATATCGGATTTGTTATAAGCGGAAAAGCTACTGAAGCTTTGCCCACACGTTGGCCTTCGAAATAAATTGTAAGAAGTCGTGTTCATTACAAAATTGTTGTATGTGTACTTACCTCCATCTTTTTTTATCCGTTCTTACAAGTTTCTACAAAAAGGGTCTTTTAGCTTTTGTTTCTCGTTTTAAAATCTGTTTATACAAAAATACACTTTCACATCTCTTTTGGGCACGTTTTGTCTATTTCACCCTTTTCGTTGCAATATTTGTCGCAAAACGAAGATGCGCAGGTCAGCTATATAGTAGGTACTTATATTATACTAGCTGTTTCCCGCGGGTTCGTCATTCGGGTAAAATCATTACCCTCCTTTGGAGCAGTCAGTTAAAAAGAAGCCTATGTCCTTCCCATGGACCCGAACTATTTTTATACCAAATTTCATCAAAATAGGTTCAGCGGTTTAGACGTAAAAAACGTAACAGACAGACAGACAGACCTGCGAAGTTACTTTTGCATTTATAATATTAGAAGGGATTTGAAAGTAGGTAATTGGTTAAGTAGAAGCGTAGAAATTACCAAATATTATAATATTACATAGTAACTTTGATAAAATTTACAACCAGGTGGAATAATTCGAAGAAAGAAGCATTATGTTACTCGACGGACAAGCAGACAGATCACACAACCTTTTATACACATAAAGCAACAAGTTGTTACGGAATGCCGACCTCGGCTTTCGGTAATTATGTCAATTTGACTACGCGGCAGTGTACGAGGAGAGATTATCACCGGTGCCGACTGTCAGGTGGGAACAGCTACATCATTATCGGTCAATCACATTCGTATAGTGATTGACATTTATATAATTACGTCCGGAACTGATAGCGAGCTATGCTTGTATCCTTCGCATTGCTTCACCACTGAAAACTCCTAAATTGTAATAGGAAGACAATGCAGTGTTTAGAGACATTGAGTTTGATTATAAACTTCGACTTTGCTAGCCGCCCATTAAAACTTCAACTTGGTTTAATGCCTGCCATGTAAGTAACAACCATGATTAGCGACTTAACGTGTCTTCCGAAGTACGGAAACATACACAATGCATCCGAGGACCAGCCGTAGAAAAAGTGGTTTACTGCAGTCATCGTTTACAGAACACATAAATTAATAAAGTTTCTTTTAAATGTACACAGTCAGACACATGTAAACTTAGTAAAGTTGTTGCTCATCATAATCGCAGTCAATCGAAATCCACAACTGGGATTGACCTTCTTTGAAGAACGCCACAGCATACAATCTTGTGAAGATGGCACCACCTACGTCACAGCATACAATCTTGTGAAGATGGCACCACCTATTAGCTATAGACTAAATACCTACATTACAAATGACCTTATAGAACACTGACCTGGCTTTAGCGGGGTCTTCACCGCTATGTCTCTTCGTATGGATAGTGCCTTTCTCAACTGGTGCCAGTTCCCCGGTGCGACCCGTAGCGTCCTGAACAGAACGTTCACTTGTGAAAATTATGACCTCAACTCGGTCCAACGACTTATGTTTACTAGAAAATATATCATTTATATCCCAGATATAATCACATCAATTACACTTCCGATATAGATCTGTTGTTATAGTTTGCTCACGTGCAAAAGTCAGTGATTCATCGTCCTTTCTACCAAGCCACATAGCAATCAAAACTATCCAAAATTAAAAATAGAGTTAACAGTAACTCGTAAAGTAAAAAAAATGATCTTAACATTGCAAAATATATCAAGTGGTCGCGTTTGTGAAATTCAAGTTTAAGAATAGGTAATGTAATTGTTATAAAAAATCGAAAATTGCATTAAGTTGCGTTAATCTTTTTATACCATAACATGGAATATAAGAGTAGGTACTTGCTCGCCTTGTATAATCAATCAAAGAAAGAGACAAGTTACGAGTAGCGAACAATTAATTTAGTCAAAATACCTGTGAGCCAGTGCCAGGTCCATCACTGTGTCCAGACGTGGCCTTTCTCATGGAGGTCAGCCGGTAGAAGGGCGGTGTTTCAGTGCGTTCTATGAGGCAGTTGAGGGTCTCCACAGTCTGTAGCTCCGTCATCATCTCGTCCAACAGTCTCTCAGGCCTAGATCGGGCCAGATACAGCACCACGCGCTTTGCCTATACGACAAATAACAAAATTTAGTTGTTATAATTGAATAACGGACTGAAATTCATAATCTTAAAAGGTATAATAACGTAATAAATAACATTACAAGCATTTTTAAACTACGCGAATAAAGTTATTTCTAAAAAATTATGTTATGTTTCTGAACTGGTCCTTCATTTTTACTACATTTCGCTTTGGTTGGTATCAGCGAGCGCAGTGATTATTATCAATATCAAGAAGATAGACTAGGCTATGCAATATCTGACTAGAAAGTTTGTTATCTTTTCAAAACCAAACTTTTCATATAAGAAAAACGATAAAATAGAATCTAATACCTGGTTACAAGTAACAAATTCAATTTAAAAGAATTATATATTGCAACTTACATAAGGCAGCAGCTCGTTAGGCGCCATACCAGACACTATGATCAGGTATCGGATGATGACCTTCAAGTTGTTGGGCCAGCACGCGCATAGAGTTGACCATAGCTCTTCAATCTCTTTCGGGTGGTTGTCGGAGAACTGTTCAACAAAAAAAGTGTGAAAAAGCGGCAAAAGTGACATTATTCAGTTTTGTCGCAAATATGAAAAGCGAAAGGCAGAAAGATGTAAAGTTGTCGCTTTTTCGTTTTATAAAATCCAATTTGCACCGAGCCAAAACTTTCCTTTCAAAATAACTTATGTGGGCGGGCTGGAACTTCAATGAGTAGGCGTATGTACCTACTTGCCTTAGGTATCTTTACATTAATATCCTCGAATGGACGTATGTGTCAATAACCACTTTTTATTAGTTTTTTCTAACAAAACTACACGTTAGAAGTGGATGATATCGGCGTAGACAAGACCTCCAGTAAATTAACAAGCTCTTAACAGGTGTTGTGTACAGGGTGTTAGCGTCGGTAAGATGTTTATCTACTTATTATAATGGCGAGCGAAGGATGACGGGATGTGTACTCGATTGATAAGCAGTGGGCCGGCAAGGTCGCACCACCTTCCGTGACTGATGGGACAAACAGGGGCGCGCCTGCCGCAATCGTATTGAATCAATATTACATACTACATACACCCTTTGGTCAAATTCATGGCGATGGAACCTTGAACCCTAATTCGCACAAAGAGTTTGCTTACACCCTTATATTGTTAAGTAAACACGGAAAATAAGAGGGTCAAAGTCAAGAAAACATCTATTTCACGTTGGAGCATAGTACATGGTAATATTTTAGATGCTGTAAATTTCAATAATGTGGAATAAAGCTTTAAGTTGTAAGTTAAAATGGTGGGTTCTTGGATACATATAAGTAAAGATAACGTGCAATAATAAGAGTTAGTTATAACATACATGTATATAATCACGCCTTTATCCCCAAAGGGGCAGGCAGAGGCTAGTATACGCCCACATTTCACCTTAGTTTTATGTCCCACGTAATAGGTGGTGAGTCTATTGCCGTGTTGAAATGGACAGGCACAGGTCGCTGAGACCCGCGACAGTTGAAATTTTCCAAGCCGCCCAACCATAAGGCCTTCAACTGGACTTAACGATTGACTGACAACTGGGTTTCATTTCGAGTTTTCCTTCTCTTCGCAATGGATCTTTTTACGAAAATTTTCCATTAGTCGCCTGTTACGACACCCTCGGGATGTATTGGGGTGGCGACATTTTTTACTCTTACCGGTCGCAACACGGGAGCCCGTCGCCCAACGGGGCAAAGTTATTTAAAAATCGCTTTAAAATACGAAATTTCATGGTTCCACGGAATATTAATTTCACAGAAAGCTTTAGTAACGCGTAAATTCCACAGACAGAGTCAACACCCTGGTCAAGTAGAAAAGGTATTAATAACCAAGCGTTGAACAAATCAAAAATTACAACGATAAAATACGAACGATTTTGATATTACGCCTACAGAGACGTACTGGAGTTAAAGAGACATAAAGCCCCACGTTAAGTCCCTTTCCTCGACTTGAATAGTGAGGCGCCATTTGATTGGTTTTCTTCGTAAAGTTACATTTTTTATAGTCAGTTGGATAATATTATTCTCATTTAAGTAAGTAATGGACTGCGAGATACTATCTTATACATATTCTAAGCAGTGCAAAGTAAAAGTAGCGTACCTTGGCGGTGATGTAGAAGAGATTGTTGAGCACCATCTCGGTCGCCTCAGCGGAGCCGAGCCCCTCTCTGCGGCCACTCCTGCCCGCCTCCGATGCATAATACTGCAACAATTATAAATAATAACACCTAGCTTTGTGGCGGTTTAAGAAGTGCTGAATACAATAGAATAAACTTTATATAACTAGATTACTGTTGTAAATATACAAAGGGTGCCTCTTTCGCTAAAAAGTATATTCTCTTTATGGCAACCTTATCAAATCAATTCCAAATTAAAATCATATTTTTTTTTACAAAAATAATGTTTATCACAATCTAAAACTCGGTAATTGGTATAGTTTGTAATCCTTTAGGCGCGATTGGTCCAATTCGAGATTGGTCCAATGTTCAAAATAATGTCCAATTTGCAATTGGTCCAATTCGCGATTGGTCCAATTCGCTATTGGTCCAATTCGCGTTTGGTCCAATTCGCGATTGGTCCAATTCGCGATTGGTCCAATTCGCGATTTGTCCAATTCGCGATTGGTTCAATTCGCGATTGGTCCAAATCGATTCATATTATATGTTTCTTTACTTGCCAGTTGTTTTGCATTTTTGCACTTATCATATTTTTTAAATTTTCATCAAGCAGATAATGTTACTCAGCAAACACTCTTGAGGGATTTCGCATATATTGACGATAAATCGAAGGTAGTAGACATTTTCACATTTCGGATACCAATATTTGCCAAGCCAATTTAATTTGTAACCTTTCCGTGTATGCATAACCACAAATATACCACATAAGTATTTGAACAAATCATCGTAACTTAATCAGTAGTGCAGTCGTAGGCTGCGATTTATTATACAGGCCAAAGCACCTAGCATACCCGAAGGCTACATTTTAATGTAACAAAATAAACAGGTTCCGAAATACTTATCACAAAATTGGCTTCACGCACTGTTGGTAAACAATTGGAGGAGCTTAATGCTGCTTCGACTCTGGAGTGCCCCTTTTATTATAAGGCTTTCTGCTACTCAAGACACTCAAGTACTTGTTTTTCACTGAACAACACAATTTGATCAACAAATTAAGTATACGCAAGATGCTTTAAAGACCAAAAAGCAATATTATAGGCACAATAAAATGAATACGAATTTGTAAATAAAGTTATTAAATAGATAAATAATAAAAGTCTATAACTGACTTTTTATATTATCATCCATGTAAATCTATCTATATTTTATCTTAGTCCCTCCATTTCATCGCTGCTATGCCATAATATTGTTCCCGTATCGCGTTAAAAAGTATGTAAAATCCGGTTGTTCAAACTTTAATAGAAGTATCATACTTCCTATGTTTGAGTCTGAGTTGGAATCTTAAACCGGATTTAGCGTTTGGACAACCGGAAGTGAGTTACATTGACATTTAACGGTGCATATAAGGCAAGCTTCAATCAACAATATACTGTATATTGTTGATCGAAGAACGCAAGCAATATTTTTTTCAGTATTTTTGTACAAATACAAAGCACGCTTACTTGTATGTAGGAGAGTGGGTTGGCAGGCGGCACGTTTGGGTCTACGAGCTCGATGTTGACGAGCCACGGCAGTAGGTACTGCAGCAGCAACTGGCGCACCTCCGTGCGAGCTGTCTGGAACCGGGCCGTTATCTCTGCGGGAACAAATGGTTTATGTAGAATCCTGATTGTGTGTGGTTTTTTTTTATACCCCTAGGGTGGCAGGCAAGCATACTGCCCTCCAGGCGGACCAATGCTCACCGTAGCCTGTGAACGTTTGCAACACCAGAGGAGCTACACTCGCGCTGCCGACCCTGCAAGAACCTTCTAAGACCCCCCTATTAAGGGTTTATTAGAACCCCATACTGAAGTCCCGATCCGTTAGTTAAGAGATAAATTAACTTACAGAGCAGTTAGTATAAGTAAGATATGTTTGATTTTATTTTTATTGATTTTGAGTTTCGGTCGAAAGTCAGATAACCGGCAGTGGGTCAAGTAAGATATCAAACTATTCGCCCGATCAAACATCTATTTTTTATTTTTCATTCTATTTGATTACGCTCTGTGTGAGAGTTCTGCTAATCGAAATGCATTAACACACCCAGTGATTGTGTATCCCACCCTGTATCCCAGTTTGGAGGCACGATCATAATGCAAAGCTGTATAGAAATCTTGAAACCATTGATTTCAGGCGTCATCATACGAGTATCATAGTACACGCATCCAGATCATTTGGCAATCGCAAAAATACATAGGAAAGCCTACATAAATCTGGATTTTTAATTCAGTTAACAAAATAAATAACATTATAATGCTGCAAGAAAAGATAAGTATTTGACATTGAATAAAGAGATAATACGCAGGGGTAGTTGCCCACAGTCACAATGGAAGTATCAACACTCTATCTGTACATTTATGTGTAGTAAACACAAGTTCACACTGGGATTGTAAACAGAATATCCCTTGCGTGGAACGAGTCGTGCCCGGAAATTTGAAGCGGTGAAATTTATACTTATATAGGTACACATCGTTGAGTCGTCAGGGCAGTGTGACTGATCGGTAACTAGTTTAGTTTCGCGTACAAGCACATAGGTAATATAGGTTCCAATTATCAAGACGTATTTTAAACGAGTACTAAATCGAAATCTGGGCATAGTATTTATTACATAGGTACCTAAATACTATACAAAAAAGTAATTTCAAAATTCTATTGACATAAATTTTTGATGATCGTCAATCCTACGCTAAATTTCTTTTCACGTTCTTACAAAATGTTAACAATATTTTTAAAAATAATCATATTTTCGACGACTTCTTGGCTAACTTTATGGAACCGAAAATACGCAATTTAACGCAAACAAATTAAAGTACCTAATCCAATTAGCGTTGTCAAGTTACCTCATCAGTTGTTAAACTGGCATCAGTGACTTTTTAAAGTTGATGACTTTGGACATTATCAGAAACTTTACAGAAATTTAATAACCACCATTTTGAAGCAGACATAATAAATATGTAGGGCTGAGTACTTAGCGCAAATTGAAGACCTAGTTGAGAGACTGATTCGTGGCGATATAAAATCACGCGCGTGGGCGGCTTCCTCGGAAGATAGGTACTATGATCAATAATTCATAATCATTTCATATTCGACGAGCGAACAGATTTTCCGAGTTCCTAACACGATTGTATTGAGTCCGTTTCTACGTGAGTAAGTTTTGAAAAGTATAGAAAATTTAGTGAGGGCCCATCTTCAGTATGCTAATATAGTTTGGGAATCAGGAAAAAAGTTTAGTAATATGCGAGCCTTCTGTGGATTTAATATTTCGTTATGTGGATTCCCATTCAGCAAGTATGAAGAAACTTACACTGAAATTAGGAAGAATTGTCCCTTACTTGTTATGAGTGACCGAAACCCATGGGATTCCAAGCATCCGCAGTTTTTATAGACATGAAAAATTGGTTCAATTGTATGTTAAAAGTGTATGGCAATGTGGCTGATCGGCATGTCATCAACTAGATGTTGACTTTTTATATACTAATGCGGTGCGTTGTATAAAACATGCAGCCTAATTGATCGTAAGTGGTCACCGCTACAAAACTTAGGTATGCAGCGCTGGTGGTGTTACGGTTGCACTGCCAAAATTATCGCCGACTTGAAATAGACTGGACTTTGTGGCTGTTAATAGAAATGTCTTCAACTCCGATTAAACAGTAGCACATCACTGGCACCTTTGACCAATAATATGAAAGCTCGTAAATGTAATTAAATGTTCACCCCTCACAGGACCAACCGTTTAATAGCTAAAGATGTCACAGTAAACGTTCAGGGATCACTAAGCTAGCAGCTTCATTAGAAGTTCAAACAGACCACATTACACATTTATATAGAGAACTTAATTTGTTCTTCATTATGGACGTATACGACACACGACATCCCATTAACTTTTCGGGATACACAGTTGTATGAGCAATTTCATCAGTAAAGCGGTAACACCAGAATACACTGCATGTGGTTAATACTGCTAATGGGTTTGTTTATAGTGCAATATCGAAGGGAAGGCTTATAATTTGCAATATCAAATGAAGGGACTAAATTGAATATTCAATTTGGCTTATGATATTGCAATGCTTTATCTATCATAATGTCCTTTTAATTACTTTGTCTTAGGTTAAGTAAATAATAACCATTATAATAGAATGGTTCCATTAAAAAATTACTTAAAGGAGGGCATAGAGTGCGTGAGAGAAACCCTATGCAATTTCTTTAGAAACTTAAAACCTTATGTTCAGATGTCTAGGCGGCGAGCAAAGGAAGGGGATGGGTTATTTATATTTCTAAAACGCGTAGTTAAAAAGGATTAGGAATACGAAAAAATGTTAGAAATCAAATAAATAGAGAATCATTTAATGCCAAAACGCCGAAATGTATCTTGGGTTTTTTGAATACCAATGTACCACGCACCGTCTGTTAATTAAAATAAGACCTTTGTCATCCTCCCCTGCCTCAGGCTTACCACCTACGACATCAGAACTATACTACGTTTTCTCGCTAAGCACCTTAAATTCTGAAGAAACCGCGCTTATGGCTCAAAATATGAAATAATTTATTTGTTGGCATAAGTAGACAAGAGACAAAAATGATATTGTAATACAGTTTTAACTTACTGGGTCGTCAGGACCAGCGCTTGTACATTTCAATACGGCAATTGGCGACACCTATTACGTGGGACATAAAACTATAAGGTGAAATGTGGGTTTTGCTATAATTTGTATATTGATTCAACATAATGTGTAAAAAGATCATAGAATTAACACCAAATTGTTTAGATGAAAGCAGATTTTGTTTTAATTTTTTATCTATATTAATATTATAAAGAGGTAAAGTTTGTGTGTTTGTATATTTGTTAAATTGTAAGGGGTAATCTCGGAATCTACTGAACCGATTTTAAAAATTCTTTCACCAATAGAAAGCTACGTTATTGTGGAGTGTCATAGGCTATATAACATCACGCTACAACGAATAGAAGCGGAGCAGTAATAGTAAATGTTTCAAAAACGGGGGAAAAGTTATTCCTTTTGAGAGCTTCGTTGCGTGTGCTGCGTGACTAATATTGTTTAACGGACTTCAAACAAGGAGGAGGTTACTCAATTCAACCGTTTTTTTCATTTTTTATATTTTTTTATGTTTGTTCGCGCAGAACTCCGTCGTTTATGGACCGATTTAGAAATTTTTTTTTCGTTCGAAAATAGATACTCCCAAGGTGGTCCCATTTTAAGGAAGCCAGGATCTGATTATGGCATCCTGGAGAAATCGAAAGGAACTTTTAAAAATGTAGGGGCATCTAGGGCGTTTGTAAATTTTTTTATTAAGGGTTTTAAAGTAGTACAACTTAATGAAGGTCTGGAGTCGATCTGATGATGGAGACGAAAGACAGTAGAGAGAATTCCCTAACGATATACAGCAGTTACTTTGTGTTTGGGTTTGATTAATTTGTACTGTCGAGAACTTTACACCTAGATAGATAGATAGATTTTCAGTCCACACGACACTAAAAATAGTGAAAAAAAAAATTAACAAACCGACTTCAAACAAAACTAAAAACTGAAAAATAATATATACTTAGCACAAAGTTAGTATATTCTGATTTATCAGATATCATTAAATATAATACTGAAGTCAGTGCCAATATGACTATGAGAGAGATTAATAATGTCTACTTGCCTACATAGTTTTACTGGGCACTGATTTCAGTATTATATTCAATGATATCTGATAAATCATAACTTTGTGCTAAGTAATTTTTTTAAGAAGTAAAGTTTGTGTGTTTGTTTATCTCTTAAATAAATTGTAAGGGGTAATCTTAGGATCTACTGAACCGATTTTAAAAATTCTTTCACCAATAGAAAGCTACGTTATTGTGCAGTGTCATAGGCTATATAGCATCACGCTACAACGAATAGGAGCAGAGCAGTAAGTAATAGTAAATGTTTCAAAAACGTTGGAAAAGTTATTCCTTATGAGAGCTTCGTTGCGTGTGCTGCGTAAATATTTATAGTTATGTAAAAAATATGTACCTAAAACAAAATTGTTTCTCTTAAACAAGTTCTTAAAAAAATTGCGCTATAGCATGTGTCTATATTTGGGTTGGTGCACAATAACCATTTTAATGGCAATCAATTTTTTCTACAATAATGCCACGAGATACCTCTTTCGTAAACGAAATTGTTCTTAAAAAAAATTCGACGGGAATACACGCGACGCCAAACCTTTATCTCTCTCTCTCTCTCGCGTAGTATTGAATATTAACGACGAGACGCTACGGGAGTAAACGCAATGTGACGAGAGTAAATGCGACGGGAACAGGTAATACTCTCTCTTATGTGGCGCAAACGAAGTTGCGCGGGTCAGCTAGTCGCATAATAAAAGAAATATGCTCTCTCACAGTCCGTAAGACTTCTGACAGTGCTTCTCAAGTAAGCGGCCCTGTGATGTGCCAGTAAACGCTCCGCTTAAAGAACCCGGGATTGTAAGATGAGGGAAACACGTGTGCGGGGCAGATCGTTCCAGATCTTTTGAAACGCTCAGTTCTGGCGAAGATTCTCTCCACTGTATATGAGTGGCATCTCTGCCCGGCACGCGTTGTTCGGGATCGGAAAGGAGAGGGCGGGATTTTGAATGTAGTATGTAGTAAGTAAGCCTAAGGTTGTTAGCAATATTCCAAGCCTTAAATACCCGCTCACGCACTGTACAACAACTTCATTAACTGGTGAAATGCTGATAGCTTTCAGGAAGAAGAGAGAAATGAGAAGAGGTGACGTTTAGAATTTGAAAGTAATAATTTATTTAAATATAAGGAAAGAACTCGGGGTCGTGGTAATTTCGGGCAGCAATTACGGTTTCCGAAGGCCTTCGCAGGGTTCGACTTATCTTGGTGGTTCTGAAGTCTGAGGCAGTCCGTGACGTAGCCGTGCCGTCCACAACTTTGGCTGGCACGGTGTTCTCAACCCGCAGGGTGGATTGCTTCTCTCGTAGAACCCGAAGGGTGTACTTTCACAACCCGTAAGGTGGATCTCTTGAACCCGTAGGGTGGACGAACACTTGTCGCCCGTAGGGTGGATGTTGACAACCCGTAGGGTGGACGAACACTTGTCGCCCGTAGGGTGGACCCCAATGATGGGGTCTTCTGTCTAGAGCTATTTGCTCCTTATACTTGACAAATATTTACGATGATATTTACGATGATATAAACGATGATTTTCAACCTTTTGTATTTCTCACAATTTCCAATGACACTTATACGTCCGTGAGCTATTTTAAATATTAATCTGGCGGTGCTCCTGCCTTTGACGCAACGCTTTATATATTAAATCAAATAGCGCCTCTAGTGGCACCACTCGAAACTACTCAATCGTCAAGACCGCCTATATGACTATGGCTTCCGTCGTTGCGACCCTTACTCGGTAGATGGCGCTTTCATTTATTGATCTAAGTTTTCATTTTAAACCCCTAATGTTAAACCCCTATTTGCACCCGTTGTTTCACAACGTTACACTGGACTAGAAATGAAACTTGTTCTAAAATAATTAAACATGAGCTACGAGAAACCAATACGGGAAAAAATCTCTACGCGGGAATCAGCTAATAGGTACTTTCATATTTCTACGGATCGTGAAAAATGAAGGGGATAAATCATTTTCCCGGATTCAAGAAATGAAGTAATTTTATAGATTTTGATGTGATTTTTACGTAGCAATACTACTTTGCTACCCCGTATATTTATCGCGCCGCCATATTGCAAAAATTCGTCTGATTTGGATACCAAACTACAACGATCCAATGTTGCGAATTTGCGTTCTTTTTATATGGAATTTGAAATTACATTCAATGAAATCGAATACAATAAGAAACAGGTATCGTAGACGATCGGTAAGTGTTTAGCTGGGATCCGACCCGGTGCGGTGTTTGATGTTATGATAGGTGTATATGTGGATCTTAAACAAACATTAATTTTCTTTAGTGTTTCCGAAAAAACGGGCGGCTCACATTTCTCGTTGTGTGTGAAGTACCTACACACACAGGAGAGACAGCTTACAAAGGAGAAACCACTACCCGCGAGGCAAAATTCACGTTCACGACCTTGATAAACGTACACGTTGCCATGCAACGGAAGCTTTTTGCGGATTTAGGTACAGTCGTAAAATACATTTTTTTGTCAAATTTTAAATTAGCTTCCACTGAAATGTTTTTTAAATACTTTTTGATAAAACGTTTTAGCATTTGCTAAAGGGGGAAATAAAAGTGCCAATATTGAACAGGAATCTTGAACATTTTGATATAGGTACTTAACTTAGACAAACACTCATTCATTACTTTAGGCAACTCCGAATTTGATTATTTACGTTAAGGGGCCATGACGAACAAGAGATGGGGACGAAATATTTTTTGTCGGGCATAAGTTGACAAAAACGATAGCTTTTAAAAGTAGTATGTAGTATTAAAGTATAGTATAGTAGTATTAAAAGTTTATTTTTGGCAAAAAATACTTATATTATAAATTGTATATTAATTATACTTACCTACATAATGTGTAAAATGATCAGTCTCATTTTTTAGATAAATGCATTACTTATTTGACTACAGATTTTACATATGAATAAACATACACCTATAATTAGGTTTTTTTCGATTTTGAATAATTATGAGTATTACCTTTTAAACTAAAATAAGCTATAAAATACTACATTTCCTAGCTTGAAGGACGCGTTTTTTGTATAGTACTAGCTGACCCGCGCAACTTCGTTTGCGTGATAAATCAAGAACCGCTCAACCAATTTTGTGCAAACTTTACATAAACCATCTACTAAATAGTCCAAACAAAGCCTAAACATTTGGTTTGGATAGGTGAGCCCGATCTCGAGTTATAAAATTACAACGAAAAGTGGCATTGATTTTTATATATATAGATAGGTTAGCTTTATCAACGGCCATAAACAAATTCCTGGCAGTTAATATGTTTTTACAAAAACGGTTTTCTACATCTCCGAGCACAATGCGTGACCAATTTTTTAGACTGAGTCGATAGATTAATATATGTACCTAATATTAATAATATCTATCAACCCTGTAATATTCTTGTATGCACGAAATTGTTAACAATTTTTTTCAGTAAGTATTCATTTCAATCACTAGAATTAAAGACCCGTGACTGTACCAACAGGAGAAAATAAATTGTGTTCAAATCTATCAAATATATCATGCACACCAAGTCGAATTGTCGGCACGAATTAATTAATTAATATAATAAAATAAAATGTATTACTTGTGAGATACATTATGTTTTCATGCGATGGCCAAGTCAATCTATTTACAAAACGTAAAAGATTTTATATATATATATTATGGAGATAGACTTGGTATTGCCTCAATTTCACTCCTTTTTACGGTATTACAAGAACTGAGTTTCGAGACTTGGTTTTTTTACAAGTTTTAATTTAGATGGCATAAGATTTCTCAAAGACTTATTAGCAGAGTATTACACGTAATATAATTTCAGAACATCTTTGATGTAGGGTAATACTGTCAACAGTATTATGATGTCTTTTGAAACCATTTTAATTTTTGTTTGAAGCCAATTCTTTTATACCAATTATTTCATACTTTGCTCTTCAAATGATCAAATGTAGTGACATGAAAAGAATAGTCCCCACATTAAACGTTTCCATCGTAGCGACTACGTTTTCCAAATTCTATGGGAGAGCGTTCCCAAGTCCTATAGAGCATTTATTGGAACATTTTACACAGGCTGTCAATAGAACTTTCTCACATTGGAATCTTAGTGGTCTCTTTTACACAATGTCAACTAGCCCAAATTAAACTAACATAAGCTTGTGCTATGGGATCTAGACGACTACACATAGAAAACACCCAAACTCTGATTCAAACATTTGTGGATCACATAAATATATGGACCGACCCAGTAATCGTACCCAGAACCTATACAAGGCAGGCGGTTACACTGCCGAATGCGCCACCGAGGCAGTAGTATCAAAACGATATCAAAATCACTTCCAGTCCATCAAAAGCATGAAGGGGGGACTCATAGACAGACATAACTTATAACACCCCTCTTGTGTCGGGGATTAAAAAGAGCCGTGTTATTGAGTTGTTTAAGAGGGAACAAGGGCTACGAGGAATTTGCTAAATAGGCATTTAATTAATTAAAACAATATTGTCATCACATTGCACCTGAACAACCCCGTAATATACTGAGATTAGGATAGTTGTAGTTCAGACCGATTTTATTTGGACAAAATCGATGATTCGTATTCCCCGGTTTTCTCCCTGAAAACTGAACCGATTTAAATATTTTGACACCATTTTTTAACAAATAGTATGTGGTGGTTCCTATTATTTATTTTTAAAAGTAAACAGCTTTTGAATTTTGTTTGGTAGTCCTTTACTCCTTTACTTTTAGATATTTTCAGTCGTATTTTCTTTATTTATTATTTGCCGAACAAAACAAGTAAAACATAAAATTAAACAAAAGATTCTTCCAGAGAGAATACGTTTGTATGAAATGAGCGCTGGTTAAGTTCCCTCTTAAATCTTCGACATGGATTCGCAGAGCGGAGGTATCAGCGTGGTCGCCCTATAATTTTTTAATTGCACCCAGTTTTGGGGAGAGCACAAGAGTTGACTAAGTGCCGCTTCGGGCTTATACCGTATACCTGACAAGCTTGTTGTTAAAATCGCTAATTGGTAGTATGCTGGACGCTACTTTAGGGTTGTCAAAAGCTGTGCTAACAGAATGGATTCGGACAGTCAAGGTTGTCGCTCGAGAAAAAAGCAACAACAGTGTTTTGAAAAGTATTGTAAATTAGAAATAGTTTTGAAAAGTAATTAGTTTACTAACTAAATCGTAAATAATAATAATAACAACTTCGTAGACAGTCGTTACCATTACCCATAAAAAGATACCAACTGTCTGTTGCGTTAATGTCATGATTAACGCAACCCTATGAGGGCATAGTAGATTATATTTATGAAGCATCCCCTTTCTGAGATCAAGAAAAAAAAATGTCTCAAAAAGTTATAGAAAAGCGCACATCCGCAGGGCAGCTTGTTGCAAGCTGAATGTGCGTGCCTACAAATTGGTCCCGATTCCTCGGAGATTTCGATTCAATTCAAATTATTTATTTACACGAAATGGTTACAAAGATTTTCACAATATGAGTAGTTGGTACAGCATGTCTCACCGTAGGTACGATAAGTACATTTAAATAAAAATTTAAAAAGAAAAATAGAACCGACTTCATACAAATCCTTAAAAATAAAATTTACCTAGCACATTGTAATATGTATTTTGATTTATCAGATTTTATTCAACATCATATTGAAGTCGGCGCCAAGTAAACCCATAGGTTTAGGTAGGTATTATTAATGGCACCAACTTCAATATTATATTGAATAAAATCGGATAAATCAAAATACATATTACAATGTGCTAGGTAAATTTTATTTTTAAGGATTTGTATGAAGTCGGTTCTATTTTTTATTTAAAATTTTTATTTTTTAATTTTAAGTGACGGATGGACCGAAAAGTATTTCTATCTAGGTGTAAAGTTCTCATCAACACAAATCAATCAAGCCGAAACACAAGGTAACTGCTGTAAATCGTTAAGGAATTCCCTCGACTGTCTTTCGGTTCCATCATCAGATCGACTCCAGACCTTCATTAAATTTTAGTACCCACATTAAAGCACTTAATCAAAAAGTTAACAATCGCACTAGTTGTCCCTACAATTTTCGGTGGTTGCCCTCGATTTCTCCTGGATCCCAGCATCAGATCCTGATACCCTGGATATGGGACCACCTCAGAAGTAGCCTCTTTCAAACAAAAAAAGAATTTTCAAAATCCATCCATAATTGGCGCCGCTATCGCGTAACATACATACAAAAAAAAAAAAAAAACATAGCGTACGAATTGAGAACCTCCTCCTTTTTTGAAGTCGGTTAAAAAGAAGACAACAATATTAGTTACATACAAGTAGTTGTCGTGTAAGTTTTTTAAATCTAGCTAATTCTGTTATATCTCTAATTGATATAGGAAATTCATGTTATATAAGTGGTGCTTTACAAAAGAATACTGTTGTGCATGTGCATCGCAGTGGTTTCCCGGGCACCACACATAACTTTCCTCTTTGACATTTTCTCTCCTTCAGGTTAAACAGGCACAGAATTTATTAAATGTATAAGCAAGGGATAGTCATTAAACCGTGTTGCATAAATTAAGGCTTACATGATTCTTTGGTATAATACTACACATATTCCTAAAAAACGTTTCTGAGCTCTAAACACTCGCAGTCAATCTGTTGAATTACCCTAAAAGATATTAACATAACGTAGTGTTGAGGAAACCTGCCCATGATACTTTGCAATAAGGAC
Source organism: Miltochrista miniata (assembly GCA_933228765.1). Lineage (NCBI taxonomy): Eukaryota > Metazoa > Arthropoda > Insecta > Lepidoptera > Erebidae > Miltochrista > Miltochrista miniata. The sequence goes on along the minus strand of OW121747.1, from coordinate 17,001,624 downwards.
ATCTCTGCTATGTTTGTTTTCTCCACTAGTAAGCATTTAATGGTCGCAGATTTTTTGCGCACTCTAGAGAGTGCAGCAAAATTCCACTCCGGCGTGCCTTAATTGCCCGGTCAGAGGAAGAAAGTCACAGCTTTATTTACTAGGTATGGGAAAACTCACTCTGGGTTTAACCCTCGATGGCGAAACCGGTCGACAACCCTAGCCGCTCATACCGGTTTTGCAATCTGTCGCCTCACAGGCTTACGAGCCTATTGCGATTGTATAAAGGGCACATCATACGTTTTAGGGCGACGTGACGGAGGCACTATCTTCCGGCACTTAATTAAGTTACACGGAATGATACAATTGCACATATAATAATCATCCGATTTGTGATGACACCTGCCCAAATATTTAAAATTATTATGAAAAGCAAGAAGTAGCAACTTATATCGTAAATTTTAATTCATAGCAGAGTTCAAGTAAAAAAAAAAAAACAAAATGTCCCAAGACTATGAGCCTGATAACTTGTTAAAATATTTTATTAGGGTTCCCGGTCACGTCACGGAACCCTTATACTCGTAAAAAATAACTTTGAAAAGCTTTTTGTATACTAACTAATTCATAAAGGAGAAAGCCCACAGATCGTTTCTTTTTGAAAAACCTTAATAGAAAGTGTATGGCTATCTAAGTAGATTGACAAATCATTTAATATTATTTTAACAATCTTTTAATTCATTTGATCAATATATTTTGTGGCGTTTAAACTTTGATATAATTCGTAGTGTTATCGTTTTTACGCGTCGCAGACTGACCAAATGAATGGTACTGACGTGACGAAGATGGCCGCCAATTGCAAATATCAATGTGTGGGGTACTCAAATGCACTTATCAGTTTCAAATGGATTAGTTCATGCATCAATGTTGTTGAGATCATAGATTTAGTATCAAAAAATTCTAAAACTAACTAAACTAAAAGATTTTTAAATCTAAAAGGTCGACAACGTGCACAAGTGTTGGAAAGTGATATAATGCAGTGAAACGTTACTCTTTAATTTTTCGACAAACTCCAGATAACTCGATATTATTTTATGTTCTAAAGGTTAATTGGTGTGAAATGTTTGTATAAAATAATTGTATGGTTCCTTATGAAGTGATTATGATCTGGATTGATAATTTAAATGGTAAGTAATTATGGAACTATCGAGATCCAATTTGTTTATTTACTACGTTATCTGAATAAGTTTCAATGTGGTAAGTATATACATTTTCAGGGTTATTTATAAGTGTTTTGGAACAAATACTTCTATCTTTTTTGAATTAAATGTAACGATTAGCATTTTTGGACAAATTGATTTGTTCGGATTGATGAACATTTGCTTCAAAACTAACCTCTAATTTGAGCAGCAAAACGAAGAATGAGAGAAAACCCTACAAAATAAGAGAATATTTTTTATTTCCTTTGAAAGTAGGATATCCATCCAATTTAATATCCGATTTTCGCTGTCATACTACATTATTTGTTATGAAACGGCGGTCCATTGAAAGGTGTTCAATCCCCTCATAAATTTATAACAGTTCAAGTGGAAAAATCAAAATGTACTAAGGCAATAATCTTGATAACTTGTTCAAATATTTTATTAGGGTCCCCGTTAACGTCTCGGAACCCTTATGCCCGCTTTCCACTGCGAGCGAGCCGGAGCCATTGCGGACTCCGCTATACTCGTAACGATGATTTTCGATACATGTCATGTCCGCTTTGGTGGAAGGAGATGTATGAAAATCGTCGTTACGAGTATAGCCGAGTCCGTAATGGGTCCGACTCGCTCGCAGTGGAAGGCGGGCATTATACTCGTAAGAAATAATTTAGAACATCAGAATACTAACTAAATCATATATTTAAATGTGGAATAGTAAATTGTATAACTAACAATGAACTTTCAAATTAAACTTTCAGCTCAGATAACTTTGGAAGAGGTCTAACTTTTTTCCATTTTCTAGTCTAACTTTCTTCAAAAATCCTACAGGGATGCTATGCCGGACTCCTACAGACTAAAAATCACACTTATCTTACCTAACAGCCTACACAGCCTACGGTTGGGAGCCCCGGGTAAGTTCTCGGAAGAATACCCCAGGACTCCCAACAGACCTACGGCTACCACTGCGGTTCAGAGGCTATCTCGCGTCTTTGGGGGATTGTTTGGGTGTTATCCCGTTTCTTAAGGGGGGCGTGCGTGAATCCCTCACTTCAAGCTGTCATTTAGGGCCTGCTTCTGTAAGGACGTCGAGCAGCCCCCTCACTAAAGGTCTAACTTGTAAGATGTTAAACGATGCGGACAATAATAGTTAAACCGTTTCAACAAATACTTAAAGACCGCTTTCTCAATCTTGCAGTATAGGTGACTACGGAATCCACTCCACACGGACTATGGAATTCTATCCATAATTTGATACGCACTTGGCCGGACTCTATTGTAATGAAAAGCTAGGTAGCAGTGGAAAATTCCAAATTAAGTTACGTAAATATTTCGATCCAATTATCGGCCTATCACGTGGACACAAGTCTCCCACGCCCCAATTACACAGGATACTTGAGACGTTTTGATGCTCTCCATAATTTTACTTGATAATAAACATAAATACTTTGAGTTCTCCTCGTGTAAAAGTCAAGTGATTAGCTGATATCTTTATTGATCACTCTCCATGCTCTGCCATTTGTGATATTTTCAGTGTTCAGAAGGCAGTTATTTTTCAAAACGATTATAGAAATATTATCTTTTGTTAATAATTTTCCAATTTAATATTTTGGTAATTTTACTTTCTTTTATTACGCGGGCGGAAAAGCTTTAGTTATACATTAACGCTTTTCCGCCCGCGCAACGAAGCTATCTTTCCACTGTCGTGTTAGCTTCCAGCGAATTATAAAATAAAGACGCATAAGCTTTTTTTACTTGTAAAATCCCTCATGGATGCAATGACGAACTCTTACCGATTAGATCCACACGTGCCCTACCACCTGCCTACTACAGTGGAAGCCCCGGTCAAGTTCTCGGAAGGATGTTCCAGGATTCCCAACAGACTTTGGCCACCATTAATTTTTCTTCTTTTGATCCTCCTAAAAAATCTTAAATATAGTCAGACACATCCTATCGCGGACTTCTTTTAGAACTTTTTAAGAGTAATTTTTTTTTTCACACGATTGTTTGGGTATCGTACTCAAAAAGGTTAAAACAGGACCCTGTTACTGAGACTGATGTGATAGCTAGAAAACTGAAGTTGTCACAGATGAGACATTAAGGTATGAGTCCGAACTCGACCGCAATCAGAACTGATCGGCTCATCTTAAAATATTTCTGAAAGTCTATGAAGAGGTTTTTAAATAAAACATTATTTGATTCAGAGACAGTTCGAAGAGTCCGCGGGTCAGCTAGTTGTATTGAGTAATCTGTACCAGAATTGCTAAACTTTAATATTAGAACAGATAATTATTTTCACGATTGAATGGTGAATTTCATTTCAAAAGTTTAAGAAGTTTGGCGCGGATGAAAATGAGACACTGTGGATAATTTCTCGAGTTTATTATAACTTTAATACTATTATCTCACAAACTAGCACAGATTTCACGAACTTCGAGCAAAATGGATACAAGTTTCGTTTCAAATTGCAATTGAGATCGCGGAAATTCTTCAATATTAGCCTTCGATCGCTTAATAGTATTGGTACTACTTTCGTGAATTAAAAGTATATTTTGGCGCAAACACGCCTAGGGAACTACAAATAACACATACTTATGAGTACTATTTAATTAATGTCAATTTGGATTCCCTCTTATTATTTGTGACTGCCTCGGTGGCTATAAGTCGAATATGGAGATTTAGAACATACACATAAAGTATATCTCAACGCGATCTTACGGGGCATTGCAGGCAGTTTGTCAAATAAGTTTAATGGCATCATTACATACTTTTAGCTGTTGTTTTTTTGCATACAACCGAGTTAGAGTTATCAAACTAAAGGGTAGTATTAAAACTATAAGGGTTATATTCGTGAATATAAAGAAAATGAGAATGACGTCACACTGAATTCAGTCTCGCAGAAGCTCAAGCGAATCTTTTAATTCTTTTTAGGGGTTCCGTACCCAAAGGGTAAAAAACAAGACCCATTCACGAGACTTCGCCGTCCGTCTGTCCGTCACGAGGCTATATCTCAGGAACCGTGAAAGGTAGAGAGCTGAAATTTTCACAGATGCTGTATATCTATTGCCGCTATAGCAACAAATATTAAAATCAGAAAAAAAGGGGGAATAAGAAGGGCTCCCATACAACAAACGTTATTCTTTGCCGTTTTTTGGTACGGAACCCTCCGTGCGCCAGTCCGACTCGCGCTTGATCGGTTTTATTTATCATATTATACAAGCCTGACCTAGTCACAAAATTAAACACGATTCTTTGTTACAAACTTCAAACATTCTTGTGTAATTGATAGATCAGCTTTTCACTATCTGTGTCGACGATTAAACTCAAAGAATTTACCTGAGAACATCGGCATGGTTAGCTCGGGATGCAGTTGCGAGAGCTGCCGTGATAGGTAGAGCTGAGAACGGCAGTAGGTGGTACACAGCAGGGCGTCCAGAGTGCCCCGACCTTTGTCCTGACCTGCAACAATACAGAACTAAATAAATAAATATTCACGGACATCTCACACAACGCTATCTGATCCCAAAGTAAGCTAGGAATTACCTGCTTGTGTTATGGGTATCAGACCACGGATATTAATACTTATATACTTCTAAATACATACATATGGTTAAATAAGTTTATTCATTCATAAACAATAATAATAAAATCAATTAAAACTAATATCATCACACTATTAGGGTTATACAAAAAACATATAAAATTATAACTACTTAAAATAAAAACTAACTAACTATCTATCAATATACAAATTGGGTCCCTTCGGTAAGGTACCTATGACGCAGGCAGCATTCCCACGCTGAATAGCTATGGAAAGCCTTTGCGCTAAATAGCTACCTGCGTGGGGATCACGCGTTTCTTCCCTCAGACGCTTACTCAGTGCCGTGAAAAGACCCTGTGCACCGCGACCCCATGGACCCAGTGTCTCGACACCAAATGGAACGAATTCATATTGGGCACCGAGACAACTGTACTTGCCGATCTTTAACCGCTCACGCGCATTAGCCGCCGCACCAGCTCTTTTGCTAGTAGCCGGGAGGTAGGACGCCGCAAGAGTGTCGGTGCAAGTGGCATCCCACACTAACGCACGTCCCATTGTTTTTTGTATAACCCTAATAGTGTGATGATATTAGTTTTAATTGATTTTAATACATACATATTATACATAGAAACACCCAGAAAAAAAACTAAATGTAACTCAAACACATAACGGTGCCCGGAGTCGCTCGCGTTAAATTAGGCGTGATTTTTCGTGAAAATATATATAATGTTTTCCGGGATGAAAGGTAGGCTACGTAGCGTCAATTTATTTCTTCTTTCTTCGAACGAAGCTAAAGAAGAACATATGAACGAATAAACATAGTTTCACATAAAAATACTAGTAACATGTATTAGGTAAAAAGTAATAAACATGCACATAACAGTCCTAAAATCATAGTTAATAGAACTAAAGGCAGATGACGCTTGCTGAACAAGGAAGTCAGGCCGCGAAAGCAAATCTAACCAATATTATAAATGCGAAAGTTTGTGAGTGTGGATGTTTGTTACTCTTTCACGCTCTAACGGCTGAACGGATCTGGCTGAAATTTGGTGCAGGGATAGATTATGATCTGGAATAACACATTAACTTTTTATCCAGGGGATAAGATCCCACGCGAAGCGGGTACGGGAACAAATATCACGCGGGCGAGGCGGGCATCAGCTAGTACTAAATACATAAGTGAGTACTGTGACGCGGCAGTGCTAAATACTGTTTACACGTAACGGTGTAAATACATACATTTCGTTCCACAAACACATTTCCAAAAATGGTAAAATTACTTTTTTCAAATTGTAACAAACAACGCTCATGCTGAGATTCATCACCGTAGCACTAACCATTTAGGCAATAACTGATAATAACTTTATACGACTATAGACCCGTCATCTGCGATTCAATTTTGATGAAAAAATTTTGCCTATAAGTTGCCTTAAGTTGACCTTAATCTATTTGTGATAACTGCGAGAGAAAAGAGAAAAAAAAAAGTTCTTTCAGTATCTTCGGAGATTACCCTGTTCATACAAACAAAAAGAAAATAATTTCTCTACTGGTGTTTTATATGCACCCCACTACTTTTATAAGGTTCCATACCTAAAACGAAAACCTTATAGGATCACTTTTGTTAAAAGTTACGACAGTTTATGTTGTCAAACACGTGTATTTAGACATTCTTAAGGGAACCAAAATTAAAAGGGTACCTACTTCCCGTTAACCTAGAACCATGCAATTTGGTAAATAATATCCTAATAAACAAAAAAAAAATGTAAAATCTGTACATTTGCTACGAAATCATAAAATAAACCGGCCAAGTGCGAGTTGGACTCGCCCATGAAGGGTTTCGTAGCAGCAAGTAACATAATATAAAAGTTCTTATAGTTCGTTGTAACTTTGACTGATGTTTTAACACGTTCGCAGTGGTAGTGATTTCACTAACCGGAAATTGCGGTTTATGACGAATTAAAAAAAAACTACCAGCTCTATCCCGTTCAAACTAATTTTCGTTGGTAGCTTTTATGGCAATGTACATCATATATTTTTTTTAGATTTATCATTCTCTTAGTTTAGAAATTAGAGGGGGGGGGGACACACATTTTTCCACTTTGGAAGTGTCTCTTGCGCAACCTATTCACTTTAGAAAAAAATGATGTTAGAAACCTCCATAGCATTTTTGAAGACCTATCTATAGATACCCCACACGTATGGGTTTGATGAAAACAAAAATTTTGAGTTTCAGTTCCGAGTATGGGGACCCCCAAAATTTACTGCTTTTTTTCTAGTTTTATTTAAGAATCTTAATGCGGTTTACAGAATACATCTAGCTACCAAGTTTCAATAGCATAGACCTTATAGTTTCGGAGAAAAGTGGCTGTGACACACGGACGGACAGACAGACGGACAGACAGACAGACAGACATGACGAATCTATAAGGGTTCCGTTTTTGCCATTTGGCTACGAAACCCTAAAAACAGTCTTTAAAGTAAGAGCTTACTCAAATCTACAAAAGGTAGGCACGGAGGCCTATCTTATTATATGTATAGATATTTGAAAACTGATTAAAGTTGGACAGGTTAAATAAAAAATATAGTACAACCGTTTTTATATGTAGGCGATCTAGACAGCTGCTAGACATACTCAGGGCCTGATTTACCCATAAGCTAACTAAGCTGAAGCTTAGGGCGCCAGGACCGAGGGGGCGCCTGAGGTCGGGCTAGGCGCTGGGCTGTGAGTTACGGTACTCCCACAATTTTGTTTTTCATAATCTTAAATAACATTACTTGTTGAAAATTTAATCACCAATGTTATAATTAGAGATGGGCCGAGTGACACTTTTGCCGAGTAACGAGTACCGAGTTTTACTCGGTTCATTTTTTTTCCAACCGAGTACTCGGCCGAGTAACTCGGTACAATCAAATTCCCGTTTCGGGCCTGAAAACAAGTACAAACAGGTTCACGCGGCACGAGCGGCCAACTCGCGTTGATACACCCCTCACCCCGCCTTTCATCTATCAGTCGCTTGCTAGTTTATAAACAAATAGGTATGTAATTAGTATTAAATACTTTTTGATTAACCCTGTTGTATTAATTATCAACCAATCAAATAACTCAGCTTATAGCAGCCCACTGCTGGACGTAGGCCTCTCCCAATTCACGCCACAGTACACAGTAGGCATGTGTAAGTAACGTAAGTAATGCATTACTTGTCATGTGACTCGCTCGAGTACCATGACAGTGTACGTTACTCGACGAAATGTATCATGACAAAATATAGTACAATCGGGACAAACGTGCCGTCTGCGGTGTTGAATGTCGATGTTTACTTCGCGCGCTTTCCATGCAATCGTCACTTGTCACACGTAGCCGTTCCGCACGTGTGTGAGCGAAAAAGCGTCATTTGTTTAGTACTAGCCGCCACGCGTTACTCGACTGGGGCGGCACGACCGGCAGGCGACAAGTTTATTTTAACTTTACGTTGACGCATTATGGTCTATTTTTTCTCAATGCTGCTTCGTTCGTATTCATTACGTTACGTACCTACCTATGTTTGACTCTGTGATACTTTACAGTTTGTTTAGTTAGCGTTTAATAATGAAGAACCGCGCATTCTCGTTACGGAAGATAATTTAGGTTAATTCATAATAATTCAATTTATTATCTGATCTTTCAATAGGTAGGTACATAACGTATGAAGGAAGATCAACTGTTTTTACATACCTATATAACGTATTTTTTACTTCATTAACATGCACACATTCACACTAAACTAAAACTAACTGCTAACAATTTTCAATTAAGTTTATTAGATCTATTACATATAATATCTATTCGAACACTAATTACTATTAAATTTACTTTACTGCATACAGTTACACATAAACCACATCATACGTTACTTTATTTACACCTTAACGTGCGTGCGTACTTACATTCGCATTAGCCAAGTCACGTTCAGTTAGGACAACGTACGACACTTCGTCCTGTGACTCTATTGCGATGCGAACGAATGCTGGATTTGGCGCGCACGCAGCGCGCGATTAATATTTTATAACTTTGTGCCGCCGCATGAGATTGTCATGATAAAAGTCATAGTACAAAGTAATGTGACGCGGTACGAAATGTAATGCCATATGACATTACTTTTTAGTGTAACGTTTTGCGCATGTCTAGTACACCGTCCTGTGCCTTTCGCATCCAGTCCCGGCCTGCGACCTTCACCAGGTCGTCGGTCCATCTGGCGCGTGGACGTCCTACCCTACGTTTATAGACGTGGCCAGCCCATTGTCACTTTAATGTGCTTATTCTGCGAGCTATGTCGACCACTCCGGTTCTCCGCCGAATAACTTCATTTCGGAGCTTATCCCTCAGAGATACTCCAAGCATGGCTCGTTCCATAGCTCACTGTGCAATTTTGAGGGCATGGACTAGCCCTACCGTAAGTGTCCACGTCTCGGCACCGTATGTCATAACTGGTAGTACGCACTGATTGTAGACTTTCGTCTTCAGACACTGCGTTATGGGCGAATTGAAAACGCGACGTAGCTTGCTGAAGGCTGCCCAGCCCAAACGGATCCTTCTAGCGATTTCCTTGTCCAGGTGCAATATTTTAATTATATCCACCTAAATATATTGCTTTACTTAAACCGAGTATACTCGGCATTAAAACCGAGTTATTCGGCCGAGTACGAGTATCAAAAAACCCGCCGAGTGCGCCGAGTACCGAGTATCAACCGAGTACTCGGCCCATCTCTAGTTATAATTAACATAAGCGAACATTAATTTTGATTGCAACGTTATAATATATTATTATGTTAGGTAATGTTTATTAACTAATTTTAAACCAAATTCCATCAATGTTAGAAGCACACTAAACGTTTGTCAATTCTAAACAGATTGTAACAACTCCTAACAACATTTGTAACATTTAGTAACAGCCAATTTGGGAACACTGTTATACTGAAGTACATAATAATATTTGGTAATTTAGTGAAAATAAAAAAAAAAGACGTGTGGCACTCGGGGACTGCCGCGGTAAAGCTATTACATAGCATTTTTTACCAACTAAGCTAGTATAATTATTTCTATATAACAATACTAGCTGATGCCCGCAGCTTCGCCTGCGTAAAATTTGTTACCGCGGGAAGTTATTCCCGGGATAAAAGGTAGCCTATGTGTTATTCCAGACTATAATGTATCTCCGTACCAAATTTCAGCCCGATCCGTTCAGCGGTTTGAGCGTGAAAGAGTAATAAACATCCACACTCACAAACTGTCGCATTTATAATATTAGTAAGAAGTAAGAAGTAAGATTTTAAGGCCTATGTTCAACAAAGTAAAGTACCAAGTGCCTACTTGACTGTGGACATTTGGGCTTTTGGAATTTTGTTTTAGAACTTTTTAAGAAGAACAATTATTTTGTAATAAATTATTTTTATGTAACTTCAACCATTTACGCAGAGGCGCAACGGATACTCTTATAATGATTAAATGTTTTCCGTTTTCGAAACATTCCTCATTGCTGCACCACTCCTATTAATCTTCGCATTATGTTATGTAGCCTATAGCCACTATCAAAAAATGTACCTACTTACTATCGAACAGTTTTTGAAAGCCTACCAGTAGTTTCAGTAAGGCTTGCCTTGGTATGATGTGATTCATGGTCCCTTTGCAGCGTGTGTCCAATCCAGCGCAGCAGCTACACTTCCGACGTTTGATCTGTTGGGGTCTCACTGCAGCGTTCCAATAGTCTTACGTTCGTGATGTTCTCGGGCCCATATGTACCGAGGATCCATTGGAGGCAGCGTTTGACGAAGACTTATAGCTGGTAGCTGGTGCGAAATGTCTTTACTTTAGTGACCTTCCATGTCTCGCATCCGTATAGCAGTTAGCAGTACAGTTTTAACGTTTACTTTGTTTTGAGTTTCACTCTTCGTGTCTATTTTCGCAACTGCCTACGGGGCGCAGCTGTGTTCAGGTTATTCTGGCCTTGGCGAGACTCGAAATGATGTAGGGTACTCTTCTATTCCATCAGTTTCTGACACGACACTCCCGAGGTACGTGAATTAGTGCCTCCACCACATCTCTTGCGTCTGTCGATTTTAATTTCAGTCCAGCCATTCGCTGCCTCATCCTGCTCGTTGTCCTGCACGTTGTCCTGCAGACATGCATGACGGCGTGTGTGTGCCTCAGCAGGCACAGGACATCGGCATCATTAATATCCTCCAGGATATCAGTATAGGCCCCATTCTATGCCGCGCCGATTGTTCTTTGCGGTATTCAGCATTATACCATCTATTTTCTATGGATGGTTGTTAACTATCCTGTTATCTTCATAACGATCCTCTAAGGTAGGTACAGTATGTATTTTCAAAAGAGTTTGTGAACTCTATTTTTAATTTCTTTTTCAGAATATTGATGACATTTGATTGATGTCATTTTATACACGTTACGTCTACTACATTGATACATGTAATAAAATTCTAACACGCCGGTGTTTGTATGTAAATTGTTTATATTGAGGAAAATTCTATACTGAGGAATAGTTTTAACCATTAAGCTCTATTTTGATATAGCATACAGGACAGATTTACACGCTACTTGATGAGTATGATTAATAAATACCTCTAATTTCATAGACCTTGTGTGACGTAAACAAAGTTGCGAGGGTCAGCTAGTTAAAAGATAAAACAATAGGTTTCTTCTTTCTACTTAAAATCTATTTTTACAAATTTTATGGTAATAATAGACATTCTTTGAAATAAGCATGTATGGTATTGTTGTGACTTTTATGACACGTTTAAAGTACATAGGTATGGGATAGATGGCGCTCGCGGCTACGTCAGCGTGAAATTTTCTTCCCGCTTCCCATGGGAACGTACTCCCAGGTTTGGTTATCTTTATAGCAGTATTATATATAAATTAACAAAACAAAAAATTATACTGCATTGGTGATAATAATAATAAAATGTATGTATATAGAGTACTCACTCATTTTCTTTCACTATTTTTCGTGACTTTCTACATTAATAAATGCACTTTGTTTATTTATATTTAAAACACTTTTTACACAAATTATACGAGTACAGTTCACTGTTGTACACAGATGATGAATACCTATACACCTATAGTCGAATTTTTATTTAGACGAAGTAAATTGACAGCAACTAATGTAATTGACAGCATCGAAATTGTCATTTCACATTAAGAACTCTAAATTCGACCAACACTCTTAATTCAACTTTGGTCGAGTGGTTAAGACGCGGATCGGTACGCAGAAGGCGCAAGATCGATTCTGGGTACAAGCATCAATTTTTGGATTATTTGACATAATAATAATAATATATAACGACTGCAGAGTTCATAATTGACGTAAACAAAAAAATTATGAATTGCTAGACTAGATACACGAACGTGGCCGAAGGTAGCCGAGAGTGTGACTCGTTTTCGTGACACAATTTCTGGATTCGGTCTCCACGCAAGGCCCGCGATAGAAGCTATGCAATAGCTTAAAAACGTGCGTTAAAATTCAATTCCTGCTCCCCGGAACAAAAGTGTGAGACTGCACTGTTGAGGCGGTGAAAACGCGCATGGAGGGAGGAGTGGCTGGAAATACACCATGGTAGCCTCACCTACCGAATGCCACAGATACTTACCGGCTTACTACCTTGTTTTGTTTTAAATACGAGTGCATCAGTAAGTATCTGTAACGCACACAGCATAAGTTAACACCTAAGTACTAGCACTGCGGTGACTGCAGCGATAATACGGCGCTTCATGCACAGGCGGAGTGCTCAGCATTTGAACTGCAACATCGTTGCGGACCTGGGCGTAGATGTTCTCACGCTGGAGACTATGGTACTAATGGGAGAAAATATGAAGCCGCTGAGTCTTTTGTGAGTAAGTTGTGTTTGCGAAAGAAGCAGCGGGAGAGGAAACTTCCTCCCAAGTTCCGTAGTCGACGGCAGAGTCGTCGCACACTGCAATACGCTCAGGACTACCCGCCTCCATGACGACGATTTGTCATCATGCCGGTCTTACAGAAGCAGATCAGGGCGATGGCGTGTTTCATCACCCATCAAAGAAATAGAATAGTACCCTATTCCCATCCCGATACACCCGAATCCCCCTAAGAAATGAGATAAAACCCAAACCCACGGGAGAAATCGATGGCGGACAAAGTCTGTTTCGTAGCCCTTTAAACCTGCCGGTATTTTCGATCAGTTTAGTGTATTCTGCCGGAAGTGATTAGTAATGTCACATCGGGGACACCGCAAGTTTATTAATATTCATTTTACGACTGTTTGTTACTTTTCTTTCATTTCGTGACCGTCAAGAAAGTTTTCTCGAAAAATAAATAAGTAGGTAGATGCCATTACTAGAAAAACAACAGATCTCTTGTTTTACGTCGAAATGTCCTGATGGTTGGTGCTTAACTACCGGGATCGAGCCGTTCCATTCAGCTTACACCAAGGTTTCAGCTTAGCTCTACCACCTTATTTGGTACCTTTCGTATTTCGTCTACTTAATTACTGACAGTTTAATTAACCCCGCCAAAAAACGAGAAGTGTTATAAGTTTGAGCTATGGATCTGTGCATGTGTGTGGCATTGTAGGCTAGCAGCTCAACAGATAGGCCAATTTGTTGGTTTTCTATGCTCGAAAGCCGCCGGTGCCGGTGCCGGTGCCGGGGATGGTTCACAGCTTTAAATTTTGCAGATCATCAGCTCACTTCCTGAGTGATGAAGGAATTTCACTAAAATTCGGTGGTCCGATTTATCGGAAACTGGATGTGCCTAGGTACTGTTAGGTAATTTAATGTTATTTTCAGTACATGGTAACCTGTTACTGGCTGATGCATCGAATAGCCTGCGTGATACCCAACTCCTCAGTAAATTACAGGTTAGTTGCACCTGGGGGCGCTTATTCATAGCTAGCCTAGGGCGCGCGGAACCCTAAATCAGGCCCTGGACATACTTATATATTTCTGAGTAGGGTGAACTGTCCAACAGTGAACCAGTGGTACATATTTGTTATTGGTACCAAACCATGCAGTGGAGGCCATAGCACTCAGTTTTCAATTCGCTGCTCTCTTGCCCTTTCAGCCGCGAGCGAGCTAGTGTCAAAATGCCCGAGAATTATGATTTTTAATTAGGGTAAACCACCCAATTATTGGCACTTTTAGAATGAATTATTGGCACTTTAGTTAAGAGTATATTTCGAAAAATAAGGGAAACCTAGTTTATTTCAGTTCGGTGTTGACCATTATGTAGACCTTTTTCTGTTAGAAATGGGCAAAATTACCTAAAGTGCCAATAATTGGAGGAGTGCCAACGATTGGGTGGTTTACCCTATGTATTAACACTTTATTATTCCAGCATTTGGTGAAAGCACGTCAATTTCAGGTCCTACAAATGAAAAGACGCCAAACAGCAACTTTCAAATTTATTTTCTTGTTTATATAAGTTTTTCGTTCGTAATATAAATACTAGTTTAAACTAAGTTAATGAAGCAATTGATGATCTGTGGTCTTTTAACACTTTGTTTAAATTCTTGATATCAATTAATCGTTTTACCACGTTATTAAAACTTTAAGATTTAAAAAATTTGATAACTTGGAAATATCTATCTATGAGCTATTTTATTGCTTTCCAATTAATTTTGAAGCATAAATAAATAGTCTGAATTTGTTTTAATAAAAAATATATCCTATCTTATTACGTTTAATTCGTCTAAATTTAATTTGCAAAATAAACATTTCATTACTTTGTTTCGAATATTTATAGATTTTTTTCTATATAGTGGTATAAGAGGACATTACTTGCCAAAATTCATAGTTCTAGGTTAACGTGAAGTACTCTTATAAATTTGTCTCTCTTCAGTGTGACGAAATACACGTTATTAGGGGCCGTAATTTTTTCATATTCATCATTTTAACTTGCTCGCCAAGTTAACAAATGGGCAGTTGAACTTGAACTAAACTATTATTCATACAATCTTACTAATATTATAAATGCGAAAGTTTGTGAGTGTGGATGTTTGTTACTCTTTCACGCTCAAACCGCTGAACGGATCGTGCTCAAATTTGGTACAGAGATACATTATAGTCTGGAATAACACATAGGCTACTTTTTATCCCAGGAATTAGTTCCCACGGGAACCGAGAAATTTTACGCGGGCGAAGCTGCGGGCATCAGCTAGTATCTTATGAAAATAAATAAAACTTCATAAAAATTGTTTTATCTCAAAGTTAGTGTTTAGTTACATTTTAACTGAAGTCGAGTGACTGCTGGATTGAGCAATGGGATTGTAAATTTCTTGTGAAAAAAAAAGAATATATTAATTACATGTATAACACAAGGTTCGGACGAATACGAAGTACTCGTAAGTAGGTGTCAGAACTGCACCAGTTGAAGATTAATTATAAAAATTAGCAAACAGTAGCATTAAAGTCAGTTCGCTCGCCGCTCGGTCGCAGTCGGTCGCATGTACATATTATCGTGCCGTGCATCAATAACGCGTCGAGTAGTTTGCAAAAATAATATAACGGTTTACGGACGTCTGACTGGAGTTTATTGTTTTTGATCACCTACGCCCATATAAAATGAGTCTGTGTGCGAAATGTGGTGACGAGGTGTCTGATGGAGTTTTGTGTAGTCAGTGCTGTACCTACCTACATTTCCCGTGCTCTGGTCTTCTGGAAACTACCTATCGCAGAATGACCTCGGAAAAAAAGGATAATTGGCGTTGTGTTGGTTGCCGTGGAACGCCAAGTGTTCCCAATTTAGCTGATGTTCTTAAGGAACTAAAAGAATTTCGTAAGGATTTCGATGTCATGAAAACGGATGTTAATCGCATGAATGTAACGGTTCAAGATTTAGCTTCTCATTGGAAGGAGGTGAATACGCGATTAGAGGGCATGGAAGGACGTCTGGAAAGTTTAGAATTGGTTACATCACAAATTAGTTCCTTACAAAAAGATCTCAGCGTCGCAAGTAATACTGTCAAGGAACTTCGTAAGGTAAATACTCAATTGAAGAAGGACAATGATGTACGAGACCAGTATGCTAGAACAAATAATTTGGAGGTCTCGGGAATCCCATTTCACAAAGGGGAAAACCTGGATAGCATTTTGTCTTGCATTTATACCAAAGTGGGATTGTCTTACGAAGTAACCGATATTAACTGTGTTCACCGTGTGCGTCGCTTCGAGCAGAAAAATACAGCTAACAGACCACCAGCCATTATTGTACGTTATACTAGACAACGTAGTAAGGATCAGCTGTTGGCCGCGGTGCGTTCGCGACGCGGTATTACCACCGCCGACATTGGTTTATCGGGCCCGGCTGTAAACATCTACATAAGCGATCATCTCACGCCGGCGAACAAACAATTATTAAAACGATCAAGAGAATTGAAAGAAGAGCATGGTTATAAATACCTATGGGTCCGTGATTGTAAAATATTTATGAGGAAATCCGATACTTCTAAGATTATCCGTATTTCCTGTGATGAAGACCTGACCAATATAATATGACTGTACTGTAACGCTGTTGTTGTTTGTGTGATGATTTTTCATATGTTATTATTATTATATATTAGTAACAAATACAATATGATTATATGTGTTATAACGGATGTGCGTGTTTATGGGTTGTTGCTGTGTGAATTGGTCTATTATTATTGCATTTATAAAAGCATATTGTTTGGTGTTATTCTGTGGTTAAAACTATGCCATTGCTGTTGCTATTGTCTAAAGGTACTACGTGATACATTTTTGAATCCTCTTGATAGTGAAACCAACTTAATAATTAAATTATACTTACCACATAAACATTCTCTCAATTAATGACTATATATTACCAGAATGTGAGGGGACTGCGTACTAAATCTGACTCCTTTTTAAGTAAAGTTTTGCTTAATGACTATGACATTTGTTGTATAACTGAGTCATGGCTTAATAATAATTTCTATAGTACAGAATATTTCGACGATAGATACGTAGTTTTTCGTAGTGATAGGGATGTCATTGTCGTGGGTGCAGAGAGGGGTGGCGGAGTCATTATTGCTGTACGCCGGGAGATGAACCCTATTCTGCGTCAAGAATGGAATGCCACCGCGCACTCAAGTCACTTATGGGTAAGTATTCCCGTCTCTCAACCTGTGAACACAACTTCCACTTCTGCGCCCGCGTTTCTTCATATATGCTGCGCATACGTACCTCACAGTGTTCGTCACGGCACAGAGTTGAATTCTATTTATGACTTGATTGGTGACTTAATTGTTCAGTACCCGAATGATGTATTTCTAATAGTTGGTGATTTTAATGTGACGTTTGGGGATTGGCATTATGATACTGACTCGAGGTCTATGATGATGCGTCCTAGTAGTGATTCTTTGGTACAATTAACAGCAGATTTTATGAGCTTTACAAATCTAAAGCAATTTAATTCTTCTTTCAATAATAAACATAGGTTGTTAGATCTTATATTTTGCAATAAAGAATGCACTGTTGCCACATGTAATAATCCCATAACCAAAGAGGATGTAAATCATAGACCTTTAGTGCTCGAGTTACTGTTGGAGACCTTTCTACCCTTAACCCAAATATGTTCTATTAGAAAACTTTTTCACCGTGCTGATTATGACGCGATTCGTGCTGAGATGGCGTCCATTGACTGGCACTCTAAATTATTTACCACTAATGGTACGGAGATGGATTCTATGGTACGTACGTTTTATGATATCTTAAACAGTTTAATTGACAAACACGTTCCTATTCGTAAAGTGGTTGATTCCTCTCGATTCCCACCTTGGTATACTATTCCTCTTATTAAATTAGGCAAAGAAAAGAGAAAGTATCATACTAGGTGGAGGCGATTCGGAAATCCCTTAGACTATCAAACATTTTCAACCCTTCGTAAAAGGGAGTCAAACCTTCAAAGGGTTGAGTATCGTAATTACATTAAACTTAGTGAAGAAAATATTAAAAAATGTCCCAAACTGTTCTGGCGTTACGTTAAGTCAAAATTGCCATCTAGTCATGTCCCTCAAATGATGAGATTTGGTGAGCGTGTTTCCAACTGTGGTAAGGAAACTTGTAATTTGTTTAACGAATATTTTTATTCCGTGTTTGTTCAAAGTACAGCACGTCCGGCTGTCTATGACTACAACTGTCCGCCCTTAAAGTCTCCAGTCGATCTGAATTCTTTAAGCATTTCTATTGAAGCTATTCAGAGGGAACTAAAAAGCGTAGACGTACACAGGGGAGCTGGATTTGATGGTATGGATCCCATGTTTATTCGTAGCTGCGCTGATCAATTAACGTTGCCTTTATATATTATATACAACAAATCTTTGAAAGCGGGTGTGTTTCCATCAGTATGGAAACAGGCTCTCATAACCCCTATCCCTAAAAATGATGTAAGAAGTGACGTCACCCAGTATCGTCCTATATCTAAAACTAATTTGTTTGGTAAAATTTTGGAAAAGATTGTAACTTGTTCTATGGCATATACGCTAAAAAATCATATCTCTCTTAACCAGCACGGTTTCTGCAAGGGACGCTCTGTTGAATCCAACATGCTTACATTTACAAATTATTTAGTAGATTCTATGGACAAGAAACAACAAGTGGATGTCGTGTATACTGATTTTTCAAAAGCATTTGATAAAATTAATCATGATTTACTCATAGAAAAGCTGTGGACTATCGGTATACATGGCGATCTGCTCCGATGGATTAGTTCTTATGTCAGGAATCGATCTCAAGCAGTATCTATAAACGGGCATGTCTCAAGATTCCTGGAAATCCCATCAGGAATTCCTCAGGGATCCCATGCTGGGCCATTGTTTTTTATTTTATACATTAATGACATAGGTGAAGTCATCCATAATTCAAACTTTTTGTTATATGCTGATGATGCAAAAATTTTCAAAACAGTTTCCAACAATTATGACTGCTTGCAGATGCAATCTGATTTAGAGCGTATATCTGAATATTGCTCATTGAATCAATTGTACTTAAATCTGGATAAATGTTCTATTATATCATATACCCGTAAACAAAACCCGTATATATTTGACTATAACATTAATAATATTGTGCTAAGGCGAGTTACGTCCATACGTGACTTAGGTATCATCATGGATTCGAATTTATCATTTAACCTACATATAGATAATATTGTCAATAGAGCGTTCCGTCAACTTGGATTTATACTTAGGATCTCTAAACCTTTTGAGCAGTCTCAGACTCTAAAAGTGTTATATTTCAGTTTTGTTCGATCACTCTTAGATTTCTGTTGTATAATCTGGAACCCATATTATAGTTGTCATATTAACCGTATTGAGAGAATACAAAAGAAGTTTATTAAGTCATTAGATTACAGAGGTAATAATGAATATATATCTTATGAAAATTCCCTTGGTCGTCACTCGCTCACTACTCTTGTTGACAGACGGATAATCATGGACCAATTATTTCTGTTTAAAATTTTAAATAACCACATTGATTCTCCTCACATTCTGGAAAAGATAGCCTTAAGAGTACCCAGACCTGGTTCTCGTTCATTGGACTTATTTTCTGTACCTTTTTATGGAACAATTTATACCAGCAATAACTTTTTTAGACGTAGTGTAGATACATATAACAATAATTTTAAAAAGCTAGATATGTTTAACAATAGTTTAGATACTTATAAGATAAAATTATACAAACAGCTTCTATCTAAAATCACCTAGACACATAAATTGTTGTTACTTATTGTGGTACCTGATTGTAACACTTGTATTCAATCATTGTTTGTTATTGTGTTACCTGATTGTAACACTAGTATTCATTCAGTGTATTATTATTAATATCAGTAGGTACTCCTTGTTCTTTATATAAATATTTTGAAATGTACCGTATACCTACTATTTCAAACTGTTATGGAACTCTAAGTCTGTAAGCATGCTCTGTTACTTAATACAAAATTGTATGTGACTGTCTGTTTCCTAAATAAAACAAAATAAAAAATAAAAAAAAAAAAAATTAAAGTTTGACTGTGTAGACGTAAGTTTCATTGTATAAGACTCGATTGTGAATTCTGTCGCAATGTCGTAGTGCAGCTACGGGCTACGGCGTAGCCGCGTAGCTATTACAAGTTATTACAAAAGATTATTAACCTAGGATGATTCGGTGGTAATATTCTATAAGATATGGGAATTAATTTTTTTTATGATTTCTCACAATCTATTAGTTAAGTAGCTTCTCAGACAATGTCAAGTCGTCACATTCGACGAACATAGACAAAGGATAAGTTTTTAAGTGTGGATTAGAGATGTTATGGTATGTTCCAATGTACGAGCGGACTTGTTGCTAGGGGGTGGTTCTTTAACAATAAGAATAAGCTGCGAGGGGCGTTACTCATTCAGAAAAGGCAGGAGCATGGTGGTTACGTTCCTGAATCAGATTTGGATGCAATTCATACAGACAGCCCCTTTCCCCGCCCCGTCCGGCCCGTCCCTGGAGCGTATGTAAGGCGCCCCGAGCCCCCCGCCGGCAACAGTCGCCGCGGGAACCCGGAGCGAGCGGTCGCGATGTGCTTCGAGTCGGAAAACTTTTCTGACGCCGCGGCGTTAGAAGATATAGTAGCCGTAACAAGTGAAGGCAGTTTTGTGCAAACTACAATTACGAGCAGTGATATGGCTGAAATATTTGCAGCAATTAATGTTTACTATACGCCGTTTTTAATGCTATTCGGAAGTTTCGGAAATATACTAGCAATTGCCGTACTGTGCATGAGTAACTTGAAATTCCAGTCGGCCAGTGTATATCTTAGTTCGATCTGTGTGTCGGACACAGTGTTTTTATGCCAGCTTTACCCACCGTGGGTGGATGTAGTGCGGGACACCAATAACTTCTACCGGCCGGCGGTGTGCTACATTGTGTCGTACGCCTCGTACGTGAGCTCCTCCACGAGCACGTGGATCGTCGTGGCTTTCACCATCGAGAGATACATCGCCGTTACATACCCGTTGCAGCGATACCAGCGATGCACGGTGAGAAGGGCTCGATACATCGTGTTCGTTATAGCTTGCGCTGCCCTGCTGCTGAACATACCCGTGCTGATATTTGTGTCTCCGTACGAGGACTGCAGCATAGCTGCTAAATATTTGGAATACGCGCAATATTTCAACGTGGTGGACACCACTTTAGTGTTTTGGATACCCCTGGCGGTGATAACGGTGCTGAACGTGGCGATCATTTCGCGCGTGTGGGAGATGGACCGCGAGCGTCGGGAGCTGCTGCGCTCCGAGCCGGACTTGTGCCGCCTGGGCCGCGGACCGCTGCCTAACTTCCGCACCCAGAACCGGATCACCAGGATGCTTCTCGTAGTCTCGTCTTCTTTCATTTTCTTCAACCTACCGGCCTACACAATGCGGATTTTAGCATATATATATGTAAGTATACACTGCCTTTGTAAATAAATGTTATGTGTTGCAATTTGTTTATCGTGCTGCGAATATCATCTGCCTTGGCTATGTTTAGCGCTAATCTGTTGCATTGTTCATGCTTGCGTTAAATATATGATAGCTCGCGTTGTCTTTTTCGTCAACTGATTTGAGGGTCACCCTTGTGGTTAAGTCTTTCATGAACTATTTGACCGCGTTAGTCTTATACTAGGGTAGAGCTGGCGATAAAGAAATATTAACAAGTACATTTCACTCCGATTAACGTTCAAAACCTAAAGTCCGAAAAAACAAATAACAACGGCAACTCAGGAACATACACATTTATGTGACCCCAAAATTAAACTCTTGTATTTTTGATATCAAATGTAGAATATCTATTACTTCTAAACTAATTATTATAAAGAGGAATGCTTTGATTGTTTGTTTGCATCGAATAGGCTCCAAAACTACTGAATCAATTTGAAAAAGTCTTTCAGCATTGAGAAGCTACACGATCCCCGAGTGACATAGGCTGTATTTTATTCCCATATTCCCACGGGAATGGGAACTACGCGTGTGCAATCGCGTGACGTCCGTTAGTTATTGATATGACTTATATTGCCTCGGTGTCGCATTCGGTAGTACAACCAACTGCCGCACAGAGGACTTGAGTTCGATTCCCGAGTCGTTCTAAATATTTGTGTGATTCATGAAAGTTTATTTCGAAGTTTGAGTTTTTTTCATGTAAAATATGTAGGGTAAACCACCCAATTATTGGCACTTTTAGAATGAATTATTGGCACTTTAGTTAAGAGTATATTTCGAAAAATAAGGGAAACCTAGTTTATTTCAGTTCGGTGTTGCCCATTATGTAGTTGTAGGTATGCATTAAAAAGTAAAATAGCATTCTTTTTCTGTTAGAAATGGGCAAAATTACCTAAAGTGCCAATAATTGGAGGAGTGCCAACGATTGGGTGGTTTACCCTATGTATTTAGAAATATATAACGTCTAGGGCCCATAGCTCAAACTTATAATTAGCTTAAATTGTGCTAGACGATGTTGTGTGACTTGTGAGAATGTCTAACAATATTTGTTTACAATAATTTTATTACATACGCTGAATCTATATATATAAAAATCAATGCCACTTTTCGTTGTAATTTTATAACTCAAGAACGGGCTCACCTATCCAAACCAAATGTTTAGGCTTTGTTCGGACTATTTAGTAGGTAGTTTATGTGAAGTTTGCACAAAATCGGTCGAGCGGTTCTTCATTTATCACATTTTTTGTAACAAATGAATTCAATAATGCATCGGGAACGCGTGATATACTCTCTATTATGTGACGCAAACGAAGTTGCGCGGGTCAGCTAGTATTATATAATAGCCTGCACCTTCTAATCATACCTCATTTGTAAGAATAGGTTGAGTAGCTTAGGTATTAAAGGGGTATATAAATAAATACGAATATACATAGACCGCGAAGATGTTACTTTTCCTTAAGGGTTTGCCAGAGCCGGTTAAACAGTACAGCAATAATTATAGGCACAATAATTTCTTTTTCAATTGATAAATAACTGGCCAAGTGCGAGTTGGACTCGCCCATGAAGGGTTTCGTAGCAGCAAGTAACATAATATAAAAGTTCTTATAGTTCGTTGTAACTTTGATTGATGTTTTAAATAACACGTTCGCAGTGGTAGTGATTTTTCTAACCGAAAATTGCGGTTTATGACGTATTAAAAAAAAACTACCAGCTCTATCTCGTTCGAACTAATTTTCGTTGGTAGTTTTTATGGCAATGTAAATCATATAATTTTTTTAGATCTATCATTCTCTTAGTTTAGAAGTTAGAGGGGGGGGGGGGCACACATTTTTCCACTTTGGAAGTGTCTCTTGCGCAAACTATTCTTTTTAGAAAAAAAATATGTTAGGAAGCTCAATAGCATTTTTGAAGACCTATCTATAGATACCCCACACGTATGAGTTTGATGAAAAAAAAATTTTTGAGTTTCAGTTCTGAGTATGGGGACCCCCAAAATTTACTACTTTTTTTCTAGTTTCACATAAGAATCTTAATGCGGTACACAGAATACATCTAGTTACCAAGTTTCAATAGCATAGGTCTTATAGTTTCGGAGAAAAGTGGCTGTGACACACGGACGGACAGACAGACAGACAGACAGACATGACGAATCTATAAGGGTTCCGTTTTTGCCATTTGGCTACGAAACCCTAAAAAGGGCGTGACTGACCCATAGTCCACCTATTTCAGCCACCTAAGTGGTCCACGATTAACTGTTGTCACGCTGGTCCACCTAGGTGTCCCACTATTACTCCGTCTGTCCGACACCGTATTTCAGAGTTCCGTGCCAAAAAGCGTAAAAAGGGAACTTATTCAAATAATTCGACTTCGCGCAAGACTTTAAAACTATTTATAGATTTTAACATGCTTTCTTATATTATGAAACTGAGTCCATAAGCAAAAAGTCGCAATGCCCCGGGCCCGGCTCTACAGTTGTTAAAGCCAGAACGCTACCCAACCAGGGCCGATTTACTTGTAGGGTTTTACACAGCTGCACGGTAATACCCCCCGGACTAACTCCAACCACGCTGGTGTGTGTCCAACCAATATATATTTTAAAACTTTGATATTTGATAAATTATACATTTATTTTAAAACTTTGCTATCAGGTAGGGGCCCCTTCAAGTCGGGGACCCGTGGCATTTTGCCACCGCTGTGCTGCAACACTATAGTAACGCGAAATCAGACCCTTACACTTGTAACTGTGCTAAATAAAACGTAATAATAAGTGATCCTTACCACAGAATAATTCAAATTCAAATTGAAATAAATATTTATTTCGCATACTCCTAATACATAGGCACTTGCGACATGTCAATGAATACAAAGCAAAGTCATACCACCAGTTCGGAACGCGGCCCGCTTGAGAAGAACTGGCAAGAAACTCGGCGTGCTTTTCTTTTTGTGCTCTACTTACAATAATTTAAACTAAAAATCACAAACTATTGCTTGAGAAAGCTGTAGAGCAAGCAGATCATTACCAGGCTTCCCTGTCAAGCAAATTATCGTGAATTGTATAATAGCCCTTGCAGTATAATAACTACTAACAAGTAAAGTGCTACATACATTACACTTAATAAAAGGGGATTATAAAATAGTGTAAAGTAACCATCGAACACCTAGTTGAACTAGGGGTACAAAAGTTAACCGTAGAATATCAGGTGACACGAGTTAATTGTGGACTACTTAAAGGGACGAAATAGGTGTCAGAGAAAAAAAGCTATATTTACTTACAGAGTTGGGAGCGTTTTCCTTAAAGGGGGCTTTAAGGGAGGTTTCGAATCAGACTTCTCTCTGATTTGATTACGATCATACGTTCTTCTCTTATCGTAAATAGTATTTTCGTAGGAAATTAATAAATATAGAAAACTAGTGGAAACTCGTGGAAAATTTTGCTATTCCAATTCAGTCTCTTAGGTTTTTAGAGGGCTTCAATCTTTTATGCGTAAGGGAGCAGGTCAACATTACGGTAGAAGATGTAATTTAACTTGTATTTAATATTTGTTTTAATTTTTTTTGTGGACTTTCACACACAACATCATTAGCCCAAATTAAGCTAATATAAGCTAACGACTGATATACATACTTATTTATTTCTAAATACATACATAGAAAACACCCAAACTCCGAAACAAACATTAATTGTGGATCACACAAATATTTGGACCGACCCAGGAATCGTACCCAGGACCTCCAGCGCAGCAGGCGGTATCACTACCGACTACGCCACAGAGGCAGTTAACAATAAAATAAATAGCATTAATATATATTATACGTGTCACGAATAAACGCCAAAAAATTATAATCACGCCGTCAAAGGGGCTGGCAGAGGCATACTAATATGCACACATTTCACTATGTGCTTTTGTCCTACGTTAGGTGTGGAGCGTTTGTGAGACCATATTAATGATCTTTCCAAACACATAAAATGTTTATACACTACTTTCTGGTGTCAAATTAAGCTATAATCTATATATATAAAAATCAATGCCACTTTTCGTTGTAATTTTATAACTCAAGAACGGGCTCACCTATCCAAACCAAATGTTTAGGCTTTGTGCGGACTATTTAGTAGATGGTTTATGTGAAGTTTGCATGAAATCGGCCGAGCGGTTCTTCACTTACCACGCAAACGAAGTTGCGCGCGTCAGCTAGTGCAGTATACTTATGTAAACACGGTGACCAGTATAGCATTGATCGACCTGTCAAAAATCTAAGTAAGCGGCTAAGGTATTTTACAGCTAATTCACATTATTGTATGACGAAAATTTGCAGTAATCTTTTCAAACTTCAATCAAATCGACTTGAAATTTTTGTTTGGTTAATTTTAATTATCGTCTTTCAGGTAGTTTTGATTTAAATTTACTTTTCAACTAATCGTAACTGTATGGAATTACTTTTTGGATGCTAATAATTTGCCTGGACGTGTTAACCAGTATGTATTCATCATGAATGGGTTATAGACCTTTTTAATACAGTTGCTCAAAAAGTGGCGTATTACAGGGACGTATAGCGTTCGGGATGTGGGCTATTACGCACTCGTGCTTTTTCTTTACCATTCCCGCACTCGTGCGTTTTCTTTCCCAATTGTCAAAATAATGTCTGTGATTCATGCAAATATTTCTAAAAAAAGATACTAACTTGTTTCAATATCAGATTAAAAGAAAACTGTATTAAAAAAATATTTTTAATACAGTTGCTCAAAAAGTGGCGTATTACAGGGACGTTTAGCGTTCGGGATGTGGGCTATTACACCCTCGTGCTTTTTAACCGACTTCAAAAAAGGAGGAGGTTCTCAATTCGTCTGTATGTATTTTTTTTTATGTATGTTAAGCGATAATTCCGTCAATTATAGACGGATTTCAAAAGTTTTCTTTTTGTTGAATAGGGGTTACGTCTGAGGTGGTCCCATTTTCACCAGGTCAGGATCTGATGAAGGGATCCAGGAGAAAACGAGGGCAACCACAGAAAATTGTAGGGACAACTAGTGCGCTTGTTAACTTTTTAATTAAGTGCTTTAATGTTCTACACTTTAGTGAAGGTCTGGCGTCAATCTGATGATAGAGTCGAAAGACAGTCGAGGGCATTCCTTAACAATTTCTAGCAGTTATCTTGTGTTTGGGCTTGATTGATTTGTATTGATGAGAACTTTACACCTAGATTGATAGATCTAACTTAAAAAAAAAAGAAAAGTCTCAATTTTTTATGTATGTTCACCGATATTTCCGTCAATTATAGACGCATTTAAATTTTTTTGTTGAAAAGGGTTTACTTCTGAGGTGGTCCCATTTTAACCAGGTTAGGATCTGATGATGGGATCCTGGAAAAATCGAGGGCAACCACCGAAAATTAAAGAGAAAACTAGTGCGTTTGTTAACTTTTTAATTCAGTGCTTTAATGTACTACCATTAAAGAAGGTCTGGAGTCGATCTGATGATGGAACCAAAAGAGATTTGAGGGAATTCCTTAACGATTTACAGCAGTAACCTTGTGTTGGGGCTTGATTAATTTGTATTGATGAGAACTTTCACCTGAATAGATATATTTTTCCGTTCACCCGTCACTTAAAATAATGAAAAAAAAATTTTCAATAAAAAATACAACCGACTTCAATGAAATCCTGAAAACTAAAATTTACTTAGCACAAAGTAACATGTATTTTGATTTATCAGATTTTATTTAATATAATATTGAAGTTGGTGCCATGAATAATACCTACCCAAACCTATGAATTTACTTGGCGCCGACTTCAATATGATATTGAATAAAAAATCAGATAAATCAAAATACATGTTACTTTGTGCTAAGTAAATTTTAGTTTTCAGGATTTCATTGAAGTCGGTTGTATTTTTTATTGAAAAATTTTTTTCTTTACCTTTCCCGTACTAGTGCGCGTTTCCTTTCCCAATTGTCAAAATAATGTCTGTGATTCATGCAAATATTTCAAAAAAAGATACTAACTTGTTTCAATATCAGATTAAAAGTATTTTAATTAAAATTTAATCATAAATTAATATAAGTATCGGCCAAATTAAATTTATAAATATAAAAAAGTTGGCTGTATGAAGTGCACTGCCATAGTCTCTGCTTAGGTAGGTATATATTCTTTTACGGTTGCCGCCATTTTGGACAATTCAGGTTTATTGTGTTTTTATTATTTTATTAAATTGCTTAATTTTTTCGCAACTGTATTCAAAATAGTTGTTCAATACAACGTGTGGGATTGTTATTTCAACTCGTTCCGACTGTCCACCCTCGCCTTCGGCTCGGGTCAACATCTGTCGAAACTCGTCGTAATAACAGAAATCCCACACTTGTATCGAAAACTACTATTTTAGTTGTACATCTTACGGCAAATTGAAACGTATTTTATTCCATTCACATTTGTAGAGATAGTTACCTCTCCTTCGCCATTCATTAGGCATGTTTAAATAAGTAGTTATGTAGATCATGATCATTCCCGCGTTAATCCCTGAGGTATACCAGACCCTCGCTTGCTCCTTACATAGAATACTAGTTAATTTATATTCCAAAACTGATTTAATGAATAAATATTTAAGGACATCATCCATTACATGATGTTAATATGAAACCGGTGTCGCCCTTCTGAATATCTCTTTCTAGGGCATTCATGACTTATCCTTATTCAAGTCACAACCACTATAAACTGGTAACGTCACGTACGTATATACCACACACACATACCGGTAGTATATGTCCAGCTACTTGATGGAACATCACAAACATAGGGACTAGACCAGTGGTGGGCAAACATTTTTAATGGGGGGGGGGGGGGGCAGAATAATGAAGAAATTTCAGTGGTGGGCCAAATTTATAGGAAAAATGCGTTTTTACGAATGCAGGTTCGAGCTGTGACGCAGTAAATTTCATTAGTGCGAGAAGGTGTTCATCAGTAAATAGGTTTCAGATAGAAATTTTCCGAAATTTTATAGTCGAAAAAGTCTGTTGGCACACATACGACGACTCAAACATAGCCATAATTTTCTGTTAGCTGGATTCTTCACCTATATGTCTATTGTTCTATTACGTAGAATCTACATAATTCTTCTGGACCGAGAAAATTATGAATATCGCGAGCTATATATTATGTCGAAGGTCCGTTGGCGGGCCGGATTAAAAGCTTTCGCGCGCCGGAGTTGGCCCGCGGGCCGTACTTTGCCCATCACTGGACTAGACACCCACAATCCATACATAAAATCTCATTCACCGTAGAATATTCACGTAGCTTGTATAATTCCTACCAATACCAAAACTTTTGATTTGGTGCGCCGTCACTGCTACTGCTACTTTTTACTAAAAGTATTAAAAGAATATTTCGGACTAGTCCAGTAAAAGGGCTCGTAGATTATACAGCATGTACGCGAATATGTTTATCTTTGTTAGGGATATGGACACATTGAATTTAGCTTCTATATTGAATTTTTTTAACCCATTTATGCCAACAGCTT
The DNA here is from genome assembly GCA_933228765.1 of Miltochrista miniata. NCBI lineage: Eukaryota > Metazoa > Arthropoda > Insecta > Lepidoptera > Erebidae > Miltochrista > Miltochrista miniata. The sequence continues at coordinate 16,972,927 of OW121747.1, read as the reverse complement.
CTCGAAATGTCAGTGTCTCAGGCGGTTAAAGAATTTTTAGACACAGGATACACAAAAATATAGAAAGCTCATATTTCTCAACATCCGACGATTACATTCGACGGGACGGTTACACACTTTGTATATAAGAAGTCTACATACACTGACCGATAAAGACGATTCACACAAATTCTACGAGCAAGTATTGCAATATTCTTTTGGCCTGCTCGTTCCCATTTGGATGGTGTCCTTAATAATGAATGGCACCTATTCATAATTGCTAAATATTATTGTAAATTGTGACAGGGAACTTCAACACCTCTACAACTACAGAGGTGGCCGGTGATACCTAAGGTAGGCAAAACATAATAAATTGTAGCTTAGATTAAAAGTTTCAAGACATTTTTCCATTTAAAACTTGTTTAATATATTATTAGTTTGCTTATTTATTGCATTCTCGATCTACCAATCGCCAGCAGGTGTAGTAGGTTTGGGCCTTGAAGAGTAATGGTAGACCTCTCTGAAGTGCATATACAATCATTGGCGTTAGCCGCTATATATATTTTGACTAATGAAATTATGTTTAAGTATGTCGTCTTCGAAAACTCGATTCAGCAAATTGTTTAAGGGGTTCCTAGCCTTTTTCAGTCCACTGCCCACTCACAGTTATCTAAATTTTTTACGGCACCCTAACCTAATTTGTCAAATTGGGGCAGATTCGATCAAAATCATTCCTAATAAAATACAGACATAAGTCATACGGTATTTCAGAAGTATCTGAAATACCGTATAACATTTTTTTAAGCTAGGTACAGAAAAGAAAACATACCCACCTATTATGTAATTCGTTTTTTTTTGAGTTATGTTAAAACGGGAACATAATTATTACGAGTACTGAGACTCCGCCGTCTGTCTCCCTCAGAATCGTGATACGCCAAACGCTAATCAATTGAAATTTTCACAGATGCTGTATTTCTGTTGCCTTTACAACAATAAATACTAAATACAGAAAAACTATGAGATGCAAAAACATCAAATATATATGATATTTTTTAAACCTAACACATTTATAAGGCGTTGAACACTGATGGGGTCGAAACTTTGGGGGTTTAAAGTGGACTAAACCGGCCAAGTGCGAGTCATAATGTTTGTTTTATGGGAGCCCCACGTAAATCTTATATTTTTCAGATTTTAGTATTTTAGTTATAGCGGCAATAGAAATACATCATTTGTGAAAATTTTAGATCTCTAGCTATCACAGTTCTTGAGATAATTACAGCCTCGTGACCCTTTGGGTACGGAACCCTTAAGCCATATGTCATAAAGTTGTCACTTGAAAAAGTATTTTTCAGAAATATGACAACACTGTTTGACCAGAAAGACCTTTAGCCGAGGGTAAACTGAATGTTTAGCGACATCGTCAAGAAGACTTTGGATTATAGATAACGAAATATATATCTATTCAAAATAATTTTGATATTTCACTTCGGCCAGACGTTCGTCTCGTGACGTCTCATAATTTCGATACATACAAGTAACCACGCCTGTGTCCCATTGGGGTAAGAAAGCCATAGGCTTTCCACTGGCTATGATTCTGGCATACAGCTTCGCTTCTTCTACTTTCATAACTGTTTTCATACACGCTCGCTTTTTCTAAAAGATCTTTGATTTGATCAAAATGCGTACACAAAGTTCGAATTTCATTTTTTCCACGTGTCCAAACCAAGTAAGCATCCCTTTTTCTATCTTGGACACTACATCTTCCGTTACACCACATTCTTCCCTTATCACGCTATTCCTTTCTTTGTCCATCAAAGTGAATTAACTAGCGACACTTCGCAGACTTCTCATTTCCATTGCATTAATTTTACTTTCATGCTTCTTCTGCCATACCCAAGTTTCACTTCCATACTTAAGTGTAGAGAATAAGCATTCCCCCATGTACAGTCAATTTTGCCTTCGAGCTAGTCGTCATACTTCCCTCTCTTTTAAAATCCATTACTATCGTCTTGTTTACATTCACTTTCTTTCATCTACTTTTACCATCTCTCATTAATCATCCACTGAAATTCCTCCTCCGATGATCATAATTTTGATGTGAATCATTTTAGCCGTAGTGGTAAACGGTTTTTTTTCAGGCGTTTCAACCTTTTCATCTTATGTATTTATTGATACATAGGTACATATTATATGCATACGTTATTTTTTTGAACTACGCGAGTGCATTGTACTGTGGTAGTATGTGTCTATAAGCCAGATTATTCTCTCGCTCTTGTTCGATCGAACGGTGTGGTTTACGAATATCGATTAATTTGGAGTAGGTGTTTGATATATTTTTATTGTTTTTGGTATATTGAATTAAACTTCGTATATTTGTGTGCATTTATAATCTACGTAAAATGAGTATTTGAGGATTAATTATATGAGTATAATTTATAATTGCTAAAACGTTTCTGTCAGTACTGAAAAGGGAAGCCAGCGGGAATCGGCTTATATGGAGCCTTCGCCACTGCTAGCTGACCCGCGCATCTTCGTTTGCGTAGAAAGAGAGAAAGAGAAATAGAGAGGTTCCCAGTCATGTGTATTCTTGTCGCATTATTTTGGCACAAATTTGATTTAATTAAAATAGTTATTGTGAGCGAACCCTAAAAGATAGACAATATGTGCTGTCAAGAACTTGCTGTTTAGAACTTTTTAAGAGGAACAATTTTGTAATACATAATTTTTATGAAATCGTATCGCGTTGAGAAATTACAATTGAAAAAACATTTTGTCCCCCCCTCCTAAAGGATCCGTGATGATACTTTGGACCCGAGAATGTCTCGGGTCCAAAGTATCATAAAGCCTTCATCTTAATACAAACTCAAATCATAATTTTAATTGAAAGTTCAGAAGCTGAATCCTCTACAGTTTCATTATAAGTATGGAAGTATAAACGTTTAAACTGGAATAAATTTGGACAGGCTAAACCGATTTTGATGAAATATAGACCGAATTATAGCTAACTGGCTGTTCCCCGCGGCTTCGACCGCGTAGAAGTCGTTATCGCGTCGGTTAAAAAGTTGTCTATGTCCTTACCAGGGCCTCGAACTATCTCTATACCAAATTTCATCTCAATCGCTCCAACCGTTTAGGCGTGGAAGCGTAAAAGACAGACAGACAGAGTTATTTCGCATTTATAATATTAGCAGGGATGACCGGTACTAATATAATATGCTATTAAATTATTACGGTAAAAGATATTATTATGATTTTTACGCACTAAGTTTGACCTACGTCACAGCGCATCTGCTATATGTAACAGCGTGATGTATGATGGCCTATATGATAATCGAGTTTTAGAGCAACATTTTGTTGAAAGTCTCATTCAATGTGTCGTTCTTCGTGACAGTATAACAAACAAACAGACAGGCAGACAGACAAAAAAAAAAAAATTTTTTTTTTTCTGTTCTATACCTATTGATATTATCAACTTTTGAAAATATATTCAATGTACATACACTTAATTTTGATTATAGTATAGACTATAGAAGAAGAAAAAAAAGATATAAATATTTAATTAACTTCACAGCAATTTCTTCATATTTGATCCGTCCTGTAATCCGTAGGCGGTTACAACTGCTACGAGATATCGATGTGCTACACAAGTACTACGACAGCTCTACGAAGATTGTACAATGAATTGTTGTGGGCGATGAAATATACATCTGTGTGCCAAATATAGTTAACCGCTTTTGTGTGGAAGAGTATCGATTCCTCACGCGTTTAAAAGAGCGATGGATTATGTGAGCTTAGCGAAGGTAAATAAATTGTATTTCTTCTAAACACATGTAAAAAATAAATAGCGAATTATGAATTGTCAGGAATACAATTCCAAACCAGAAACCATTATAGGTAAATTAGTAGTTGAAGCAGACTCTTAGTCCAGACCACTCCCCATTACAATTAATTAGGGTTTTACTAATTCTGCAAACCTATTGGTCAGTTTTCTTCTGCAACCAATACCATTTTTTTAACCGACTTCAAAATGAGGTTCTCAATTCGTCTGTATGATTTTTTATGTATGTTTACCGATATTTTCGCCAATTATTGATTTTTTATTTATTTTTTATTCGCCAATTTTGGATTTCATTTGTTTTTCTTTAGTTGAATAGGGTTTACTTCTGAGGTGGTCCCATTTTCAAGTCAGGATCTGATGATGGGATCCAGGAGAGATTAAGGGCAACCACCGAAAATTGTAGGGACCACTAGAGCATTTGTTTACTTTTTAGGGTTCCGTAGCCAAATGGCAAAAAACGGAACCCTTATAGATTCGTCATGTCTGTCTGTCTGTCTGTCCGTCCGTGTGTCACAGCCATTTTTCTCCGAAACTATAAGACCTATGCCATTGAAACTTGGTAAGTAGATGTACTCTGTGAACCGCATTAAGATTTTTACATAAAACTAGAAAAAGTGCAGTAAATTTTGGTGGTCCCATACTCAGAACTGAAACTGAAAAAATTTTTTTTCGTCAAACCCAAACGTGTGGGGTATCTATAGATAGGTCTTCAAAAATGCTATTGAGGTTTCTAACATCATATTTTTCTAAACTGAATAGTTTGCGTAAGAGACACTTCCAAAGTGGAAAAATGTGTGTCTCTCTAACTTCTAAACTAAGAGAATGATAAATCTAAAAAATATATATAATGTACATTACCATAAAAACTACCAACGAAAATTAGTTCGAACGAGATCGAGTTGGTAGTTTTTTTTTAATACGTCATAAACCGCAATTTTCGCCTGTAAAAATCACTACCACTGCGAACGTGTTAAAACAACAATGAAAGTTACAATGAACTACAAGATTATGTTACTTGCTGCTACGGAACCCTTTATGGGCGAGTCCAACTCGCACTTAGCCGGTTTTTTTATTAAGTGCTTTAATGTACTACAATTTAATAAAAGTCTAGAGTCGATCTGATGAAAGAGTCGAAAGACCGTCGAGGGAATTTCTCAACAATTTACAGCAGTTACCTTGTATTTGGGCTTGATTGATTTGTATAGATGAGAACTCATACCTAGACAGATGGATTTTTCAGTTTATCCGTCACTTTAGAGTGAAAAAAAAAATTACAAAAATAAAACCGACTTCAAACAAAAACTGAAACATAAAATTTACTTAGCACAAAGTAATATGTATTTTGATTTATCAGATTTTATTAAATACTAGCTGTAGCCCGCGACTTCGTACGCTGCATTTTCTTTAGATTGATATGACTTTTTATTTATGAACCGATTGACATGAAACAAACACTAAATGTTAAGTGAAGCAAGCCGCAACCCAATAAAGAAAACTGCATCGCAATCGGTTGAGCGGTTGCTGAGATTAGCGTGCACAAACGTACAAACAAACAGACAAAAATTCTAAAAATCATTGTTTTGGATTCAATTGCGTTCATAAAGCCCCCCTATAATATTTTTTCTTATCTTCCATGTACAGACAGCGACCTGTTACGATTTTATTATATGTATTGATTGATGATGATGATTGATGATATTGATGATAATATTGAAGAGGGTTCCATTATACAGACTAAAAACTATGGGTTTATTTGGCACCGAATTCAATCACTCAAGGGTCTAGGTGTTTCTATGTATATCATTGAATATAAAATAATTTCATCCATCCAGCTTCGTGAAGATCGTTCTTAACGGGATCTTATACTATAGGTATCGATGTTAGCATTGACGGTTATTGTTTTATACGTACGTACGTTTCTAACGTTACGTAGTTTGTACGCTGCATCGCCATATTTTTTAATCTAGTAAGAAAATAAAACTTATAGAGCGACACACAATTATCTTTGTTTACCATTTAGCGGTAAACAGGAACTCATTTGTGTCTTTGCGCCAAACCCATTGACGCGTCAATGCGAGCCTAAAGACGTTAATTGGAGACCTTCAAGTTTTATCACTAAACGTGATCTAGTGATGACAAAGCTGTGTCGCAATCTTCGGTAATTCCTAAAAGTTGACACTTTTGAAGATGTCCTTTTCTTCCTTAATCTACCTCCGGCATGTCCCATTTATACGTGTCATGCTAGCAACCCTACCTTTGCCACGAGGCGTTTCACCGCACACATGTCCCTCGATCAGTTTTTAAATATTAAATACTAGGTACTACGTACTCGTTGGGATTCGTCGATTCGTCGAGTGAGATTTTAGTGCTAATGAAGCATACTTACATGCATACATGCATAAAAAAACGAACTATAGGTGTACGTTTTCTTCAGATATTGAAATATGTTTTTCTATTTTTCGATAAAAATTTAAGATATATAATGCATTCAGCTAAAATTTGAGTCTTTTTACACATTATGTAGAATTATGTAGAAACCTACACAATTTATAAGAAAGCCATATTTTGATACACATATTTGTGGATTAAAATCTAATTTTGGATACCATTTTCATCACAATAAATGATTTCATTTGCACCTCTTTTTCGTCATTTTCTGAGACAGGCCCCTTAAGTCGTTTGAGCGTGATTAAATTACAAACATTCAACATCCAAACATTTTGCAAACTTTCTTATTCACATACCTAATATTATTGGGATTTCAAATTTTAATCCCTTATTAAACCCGTCAATTTTCCATAGTCCGGTTAACTGTACCATGGAATTTTCTTTTTACTCATAGTCCGGTTGACCGGACAACTTAACCGTACTATGGGCAAAAGATGATATTTAGCATTAATAGGTAGCAACACGGCCTAAGATTCTGACTTACACTAATCGCGTAGCTCCATGTGGAACATGTGTTTAGTTATTTTCATCGAAGAGTATGTAGGTATGCCGAATTTGAAATGAAGGCTATAAGCTCAATTTATTTTCAAACATTCGTAGGAGCAGTATTTTGAAAAATTCCTTCTTAGTGGACCTCTATGTCAGAAAAGAAAACTATTTACTGTCCAAATGTCATATTTCTAGCTAATCTATCTATATATATAAAAATCAATGCCACTTTTCGTTGTAATTTTATAACTCGAGAACGGGCTCACCTATCCAAACCAAATGTTTAGGCTTTGTTCGGACTATTTAGTAGATGGTTTATGTGAAGTTTGCACAAAATCGGTTGAGCGGTTCTTCATTTATCACGCAAACGAAGTTGCGCGGGGCAGCTAGTGTTTTATATAAATAGATTTTATATCTCCTAGATTTTGGTGTATAATGCCAGAAAGCCTTATCACTTGTCGTATGTGAATAAGAATGTTTTCTGATAGGCTTATTTTATACTAGCTGAGCCCGCAACTTCGTTTACGTCACATAAGGTGTATGAAAGGATAGGTATTTCTTCATCAGAGTCATCAAGCAGCGTCTGAAACTGCCCTGTTTGCTTAATCATAAAAGAGCTTAATGATTAAGTCTACTTTAAAACAATTCAGTCCACGCCTTCGGCGCGGACTGAATTGTTTAAAAATAGTCTTAATCATTAAGCTCTTTTATGATTAAGCCAACAGGCCAGTTTAGGTTCACTCACATTCAAAGAAACCCCTACAATTAAAATTTTCAAAATATCTGATTCTTAAAAGTGTTATAACTCTTTTATTTCTAAACCGATTTACATAAAACGAACGCTAAATGTTAACTGGAGCAAACCTCAACACAATAAAAAAAACCGCATTGCAATCGGTTGAGCGGTTACTGAGATTAGCGTGCACAACTGTACAGACAAACAGATATACAGACATACAGACATACAGACAAACAGACAAAAATTCTAAAAATCATTGTTTCGGGTTCTATTGCGTTCATAAAGCCCCCCTATAATATTTCTTCTTATTTATCTTCCATGTACAGACAGCGACCTGTTACGATTTTATTATATGTATTGATATATCCCTATATTTTAGCCAATGACAATCACGATGTGTAGAAAGAGCGACTGTAGATTCTCGTCTACAGTAGGTCTTTCCACACCTCTATAGGCACTTAGCGAAGCTGGTCTGTATTTCATCACCCCTGCGAAATAAAATCTTAATAATAAGCTGTAATATTACGAATATAATGTTTTAATTGCTACCGTAGTTGCTTCACAAAGATCAAAACATCTTTGAATAAATTAAATCGAGTTGGTCGGATATCGTTTAACAAATTACACTGCTTCAAGCTCTATTAATTGTGTTTCTATTAATCTCCTGAAGCACAGATATCCGAGACGAAATTGAACAGGAGGGAACGAAGCACTAACCAAAAAAGGCGGCATGTAGCATCCATTTAAGAATCAAGTTTCCTCTCGGCGTTATTTGATTTTAAAAGTTCCCGCCGTATACAATACTGACATATTTCGAGTTCTCTCTGTCCACAATAAGCTTATTTACGAGAAACACTGTTGTAATGCTCGCGTTCAAATGAAAGTCACGATACTCAAACACGGATCCTGCTTTGTGTACACTTTAATGTTTTCGCACAGAATTGTTATACTTACTATTAATACAATCTACAAGTTGAACCGTCAGACGTTGCCTGCCCTATAAGGGGAAATTTCGAATTTAGCAAATATATTCATAACATATTATTATACGTATAATTTTGACAACGCGCGACGCTTCTATTGATGTGTCAGTCAATGGGTAGGTACATCGCGCCTATTACTCACTGACTGTCAGGTATGCTAACGCCATAAGCACTTTTTCTTACGTACCGGTTGCTGGGTATCCGGCAGGCGGCGAAGTGTATAGCCATGTACTATATATAGCTTTCACACGTACCGGCGTGATTTGCCCGGTAATGCCATACACTCGCCGCCGGGTACCCGGCACCGGCTACCCGGCAACCGGTACGTGTGAAAAGGGCCATAGGGTATATTATGGGCGTTTCCATGACAACGACTTATAATAGCGGGATCGCTGCGACTGCGCACTCCATTGGTGCAATTTTATCAATCGTTTGTACGTAATGAATTTCCTTGGCCATCTCGAACCTTGAGATTACGGTTATACCACCCGCTGTTTTCAGTTTCGTCAGAGAGACTGAAAACATTCGAGCTATTGTTGTATATCCTTAGGTCGCGTCGATACAGGTGTAATATTTCCATAGATCGCGTCTTAATAGTTTTCGGATTTTTACGTTTAGGTTCCTCTGTTTTGACGAAAACGCGCTCGTAATTGGGATTTACCGTCTCATACTCATAAATTCGAGTGTTTAAAGCACCTCTTTTTGTCTTTCCCGGACAAAATCCTTCTGGAGACTTGATGTATCGCATCGCTCACTGTGTCGGTTTTATCGTAAACGTTGTCTGTGGCTTCCAGCAGATTTAAACGATTTTGAAGTTCCAATTGGAACAGTTTCGAATGTAAGGCTATTTGAAGCGCAACAGGTCGGAGAGTACACTTTATTATCGAGACAAAAAAACGGTAAACGGAAAGTTTACCGTTTTTGGTATGGAATCCTCTTTTGGGAGGGTTTTTAAGACTTACTGTACCACGCTGGCAAGACGGGTTGATACAGGGAGTTTTTGAATTTCTCTTTTCTTTGTAATGACACAGGTGATGCTGGCTTAGGCCCTGACGTTGTTGGTAGGACCAAGTATCAATGAAATTGATAGAGTGGTTTCGATGAGAACCTCTTTCGTGAAGCAGATGGACAGACAATCTATACTATTATTTTATTATTCTATACAACCGCTTACAAGCCGACGCGGCGACGGTAAAATCTATATATATAAATGAGTCCCTATTTCCTCAGTCACGGCATCACGCGTGAATGGCTGAACCGATTTCGCTAAGTCTTTTATTGTTGTGTTTATCAGGAAATGGTTCTTATGGAAAAGAAATAAGAAAGTTGGGTGACTAGACCTACTGAATTTTGCTCCAACCTCGAACAAATAAACAAACAAACAGACACGAAGAAAAAAACATAGAATTTGACTCAGAAGCCCTAAATTAGTCGATTACAGTTAATTTTTATAATTTATCTTAATTGTACCGTCTCAGCTATTTTTACAGTTTTATAATAGTAGAGATTGTATATCTATACTAATATTAAACAGAGGAAAGATTTGTTTATTTTTGTTTTTTTTGTTTGTTTGTTTGTAACGAATATTTGAAAAATTCTTTCACTGTTATAAAGCTACACTCTTTGCGGTGAACATAGGCTATATTTTATTCCCGTATTCCCACGGGAACGGGAACTACCCGGATGATACCGCGTGACGTCCGCTAGTATTTCATAAATTGATAAATGCAGACTAGGCGTTCATACATTCACATAATCGCGATTGTTGCACACTTTGCAGTAGAAGAAGCGAAAGCTACATGCCAGGATCGTTGCAATTTATATATTCTCTTAGGCCCTATGGGAAATAGATGTGCCTATATGAATGTAGATAACCAACTAAATTTGAAATTTTCAATGAGTAACTTAATTTTTGTGTGTTGATATAGATGCCGGAAGATTCAGGGTGGACAACGTGGACTGCTTTGCAACAATGCGCAACTATACTCTTTAATACCACATTCGGTATTAATATGATGATGTACATTGCGTCGGGACAGAACTTTCGGCGCAATCTGCGGCAGACATTACTGTGCCAAGGAAGACGACACCGCTGCATTACCGTTGCTGCGAGACCAGCCGTCCGGCAGGTCCGTAGCATTTCAAGTAAGTTCATAAATTCCCAACAGTAAAACTGCTTTTAGATATCGTACCCGAAGGGTAAAAATGGGACCCTATTTATGAGACTTCGATATGCGTCCGTCTGTCTATTTGACTGTCTGTCTGTGTGACCGTCTGTATCTCAGGAACAGTGATAGCTAGAGAGCTGAAAATTTCTCAGATGATGAATTTCTGTTGCCGCTATAACAAAAAACAAGACGTGAGACGGACTCACTCGACTGCCCGTCTCTAAAACGTTTACTGTGAAAGTGTAAGTTCAATTCGATTGACGTTGTAATTTTTTTATTATTTCAAACTTTGAACAGATGATCCACGTGACCTAGTGACGTAGTTTAATGCAACAGAGTCACAGACTACAGACACCAGTCTCGCCATAAGCCCCTCTGCAATCTAATTTTTAGAGGGGCTAGTACTAAAATTAGATAAATATTTATATCTAAGGGGGGCCTCCCATAGAGCAAAAGCAATATTTTGCCATTTTTTGGTATGGAACCCTACGAGCGAGTTCGACTCGCACCCGGCGTGTTTTTATTGATACGTTTAAAAAAATCGTTATGAAAGATTAGAAAAAATGCCTAGGTATTATTACAGTCTATAGATCCCGAATTAGTCATAACAGCATAACGTTCATAATAGCACATACGGAGACAACTCCGTAAGCAATAATGCTTAGGTAGGCGATCGATATCTATATGATTTGTAGTTGAACCGACAGACTTTGTCCTGCCTTAACTTTGAATATTGACATCTGTATAGTTATAATTTAGACCTATTTCCAGCATGGATTATTTGAGCGCAATAATAAAATAAAATTCACGTATTACTTCGGGCGTGCTGACTGAAGTGAAAACCTGAACATATGTGTGTTTTTATGGATAGTCATTTGTTTTCAAAATCGCAATTCCCCCCTGTTCTCGATTTCAGGTTCCAAGTTCCTGACTGTAACTTATCGGTTTCTGGTTCCCGTCTCCCTGTTCTCATTTCCGGGTCTCAATTTAATTGGTTTTGATATTTTGCGGTTAGAAACCGCCCACGGTAACAGCAAATGCGGCCTCAGAAATAGGTTATGGTTTGATGCCATAGCTAAACGACAGCGTGACGTTAGGGATTCACGCCCCCCCCCCCCCCCCCCCCCCCTAGAAGCGGGATAACACCCGAACACCCGCCCCCCCTAGGTGAGGCCGCAGTTGTAGCCGTAATCATTTTTTATTTCATTTTCCCCGTTAAATAAAGGTTTATATTTTTTTGAAGTTATTTTTACGATGCGCGCGCACGATTATTTAAAAACTGAACATTGGTCACAGAATAGATATAATAATTTTTTTAGTGAAACTTCCTCAGTTTGAATTGGATTTTACCTATTAACCGAATTTAAAAAAGGAGGAGGTTAATTAATTCAACGGTGGTTAGTGGTTGGAGGTAGAATTTAAATCTAAACATACTAAATTCTTAGTTAGTTGTTAGTCTTAGTTTATAACGCTAAATGTCTAGTCTAGACCCAACACTAAAGTCGCTTCAAGTCTTCGATGCGAGAAGTGCCTTATTTACATGAAATCATTAGTTCTGTCTAGTGTGGAGAGTAAAATCTGCGTACCAGCGTGTATCAAACACGCTCGGACGGATTTTACTCTCCAATTGACAGTAGTAAGTTCTAAGTTATAACAATTGTAATTTAGACATTAACAATCGCAGGCGATGCTTTTGAAGAGCACTATGTAAAATTCTGTGGGTTGAATTGAAGATTGAAAAAAACATTTTGACTTTCATCCCGTCTTTCACATGAACCGCACGCATTTTCGGGATCAAAAGTATCCAAGCCTTCATTAGATTAAAATCTCTGATTATGTGAAGTATCAATTAAATTCATTCAGTATTTTTATGAAGTTTGCTATGGTTATTCAATTATGTAATTATGTACTAAGTCTTGTTAAAATATTTCATCTTTCCCGATCCTCATACGGCGGCCCTGTATACCTATATCTGCATCTGACTGCACAATCTACAGTATGAATTTTTTAAAAGGGCTTGGATGGCTAACTACTAAACTAAAATAGGTTTAATAAACGATTATGGATAAGGGGGTAAAACTATAAGGAATAGCGAAAAATGCTCAAAGGGGTCACGAGCCCGATTTTGATGAAACTTTATGCCTCATCATTAGAAATTTGAAAAACCAATGATCCTAGCTGGGCATCGAACCCGTTGATTTTGAAAAAAAAGCACATCCTTACACCATACGTGTTGCTGTTAAAAATCAAATTCTGCGAAGTAATGCTATTCGGCAACTAAATGAAAGAGAGACATCTTTAACAAAGTATTTCTTGTAAGCAACTTTCACTATGGCCAGTCCTTGGATGGCTTATCCTATTCATGTGACCACTTTGTGACATTTATTTGAGCGTTTCCGTGCTTCGGAAGGCACGTTAAGCCGTTGTTGGTCCCGGTTGCCAGTAAAATAGCAGTAGTTAAACCACGTTTAAGGCCATTTTAGGCGGCTTGAGAAATCTCAATAGCAGGCAGTCACAACCTGCGCCTGTCCATCTCAACACGGCAATACGGCTCACCACCTATTACGTGGGACAAATTCTAAAAAGATTTAATGTGGGCATATAATATGCCTACGGCGATAAAGTCGTGACCATAATGATAAATTTCTATAAAATAGTAAAGTAATCGTGTCAGTGGAAATTACTCGGGTTATGTTAACGATACTGAACTCAAAATTATTTTTTTGGAATTCTCGTCTGTTTGACCGATGACAAAACCACCTAGGGATTTTGATGCGGTCTTTTGTTGTGAGAAAAGTGATCAGACTTAAGATTTTATACGTTTGTTTCATCGAAATCGTTTGAGTAGAAACGGAGATATGAACTAGAATAATCATATTATTTATCGGTCTCTATGATCGGAATCTGAGGATAGCGGGAGCCTCGCGAGAGCATTCCACGCACGCCTTACATCCCAAGAAGCGGGATAACGCAGAAAAAACAACTTTCAACTCATCTGCGTTCTTTGGCTGCACGTAGATCATAGGACTCCAGCGGGAGTAAGTGGGACTCCACCAAGTGTTCGAGCGTCTCACTCATGTTCATGAAAGAGACGGAGGGTAGGGTAGGGTGCGGAAGAGAACTCTCTCACCATGAGTTTCACAGTCTTGTCTTCGCTTAAAACTATCGGTCTCTATGATCGGAATCTGAGGATAGCGGGAGCCTCGCGAGAGCATTCCACGCACGCCTTACGTCCCAAGGAGCGGGATAACGCTCAAACCAACTTTTAAAGACGCAGTATAGTCGAACCCCTAGGCGATGCCGCGGTGTCAAAGTCAAAGTCTGTCGAGCTTCTAGGAACATTCTTACGAGGGTTTGCTTGGGATTCTCAGCCGTAGGCAGTTGCATACAGAACATCGTCTGTTTTAGTCGGTAGGAGTCTACCACCATTCATCATACCATCCTTTATGATTTCCACACATAAAAAAAGGCCGGACTACGTCTGTCATGTTTAGCTAGTAACTAGAGTAAAATTAATGACTATATAATAATTGTAAATTTTGTTCATAGCATCATGCGCAAGCGCTGGTGCTGAAGTCGTACATGGTGGAAGTGTGGCTGCGGCTCCACCTGTACTTCATCAACCAAGACATGGTGGAGGTTTGCCTGCGGCTCCACCTGTACTTCATCAACCAAGACATTGTGGAGGTTTGCCTGCGGCTCCACCTGTACTAAATCAACCAAGACATTGTGGAGGTTTGGCTGTGGCTCCACCTGTACTAAATCAACCAAGACATTGTGGAGGTTTGCCTGCAGCTCCACCTGTACTAAATCAACCAAGACATTGTGGAGGTTTGGCTGCGGCTCCACCTGTACCAAATTACCCTAGAGTACATTGCTCAATCGCAGCAAGAAGGTTTAACCAATGCCGCGGACAACCCCAGCACGAGGAGATTGAGATGACAACACACACATTTCGGCAATCACCAGGCTCCCCGCATCATTCACTTAACAGGCGAGTTCAAACTCCACCAAGACCAATGACTTACTTGTTTTTCCCATATCGAAATTTGTTAAATTCTCGATTTGGTAATTCAAGTCCTCCTAGTTCGGATTTATACAACTAATTAGTTACGGACGATATGAGCAAGAATCTGTTCATTAGCTAATGAACTGATTCTTCATGTGCATCTAGACAATGTGAAATATGACATATGAACTCTTAATACTGGATTTCTTGTGATTTGAACATCATGAAATTTTAATGTTTACCGAATTTAAGTGATTATGATTACAGACATATTTATTTATGATATAGGTTTAGACGTATATAGTTAAGATGTTTTGGATTATGAGAAAGAGCTAGTCAGAGAACTTTCTGAGTAATTCACTTTCGGAGATCAAAAAATAAGTCTCACCAGGTTACAGAAAAGCACATCCACAGGGCAGCTTGTAGCGAGCTGAAGTGCGTGACTACAAAACCTCAGAGTTCGTTGCGCTTCTCAACCGGTTAGCACTTAATGGGCTAGCAGGAGAGCAGTGACCTACTTGCACTTACATTGCAGCGAATCTCAACTCTGGCTTGCCTTAGTTGGCCGGTCAGAGGAAGGAAGCCAGAGCTATAGGCTCGAGGGAGGCAGTGTTAGTTTCAATCGCATTAACGGGGAAATTCGTTTCGGGTCTGACTCGCGATAGTGAAACTAAAAAATGCTGTATAGTTAAAACATCAATTTGGCCCTACGAGACTATCTTTTAGAAATTAATAAGTTATAATTAGTCTATAATATATTTATATAACGCTACGAACATTTTCACTTTTGAAAATCTCACATGTATATAACTCATTTAACTATAAATACTACTGAAAAAGAAAAAATCTAAAAAATGGCGCTTCACTAGAATTAAATATTTTAATTATTTAAATAATAAGTAAGGCGACATTTATTAATTTTTCATGAATGAATGTAAATTGAATAAAAAAATATGCCCCTTTCTTATTTAGTATCGTTAAATTTATGCATTGAAAATGGTTTACCAATCGTCTCTATTTATAGGCCAGTAGACAAATTATAGGCCAGTAGACAAATATAACCGGGGACTGTAACAAATAATCTCTTATTGACAAAATTCTATAGTAAGTTGTCGACTAAACCTGTACTTCGATGTGCACCAGATTTTATTTGATAACGACTAGAACTCCACATATTCCGACTTTGTTTTTTATTAGAGAAAAGAGTCTTTGTAATCCAACTATTATGACCAAAGAGATCGGATCTCATAATACAGATATGTAAATACAGCTAAATACAGCTATGAAACAGACAAATTTCTCAACTTATAATACTTGACATTAATGTGACACTATTTTATTCTTGAGTTAACGGTACAGACAGGATGCTCACCAAATGTTTCAAGGAAAGAACTAGTTTGTATAGGAAAATTAAGTCGTTGTCACCGCTTAGCTCTCCCCTGAATTTCCACAAAATATTTCATGACCAAAATAATCCAGATCGGTCCAGCCATTTTAGATAAGAAGAAGAAGATATACTTTTTTTATTAAGGTTAATTACACTGAAATAAATACATTTTGTCGTAATGATGTATCTATATGGAAAAGATTTTTCACACTAAGTCAGTTAGGGGCAGGAAAGTCGAGTCAAGGAGGTTACTTTTTCGAGTTCAATTTTTTTATTGCCGGACAGTTTTATATATAAGTGCGCTTTGAAAAAAGCCAGACTAACGGACAAACATTTGAAGTATTATTTAATTCACCCCTCGGGGATTAGGGGACATGCGTCACTTCTCATGGAGCTAACGTAACCCCCTGAGGGCACAGTGAGTTCGGCTTCTTCAATTAGATCCCTAAGATCCAATATCTTAGGGATTAACGAAAAAGCCCACATTAGGAGGGAGGGCATAACGGTACTCCGTTCGCTGAGCCGCCCTCCTGGCGCAGTACCTCCACCCTGCAGAAAACCGCGGTAATAGTAACCTGTCTCGGGTGAGTTAGGTTCTCCGTCGGTGAGTAGGGTTCCAGAGTTCATTGGGGTGACTCTGTGCAGGTAACGGTGAGACCAGAGGCTTAGAATATTGGTACGGTGGTGGTGGTCGTGGTGGGGTAAGGGAGGGGGGTGGGTGTGACCGAGGCCCTTCCGTATGCCGTGCCAATTAACCGCACTACCTCTGTCTGCCTTCGGTGAGTTGGAACCTCGCCTAGTCTCCTGCGCCACCGGCACACAGGCGCCCCCTTCTCCTTCTTAAACCCTTACAAACCGGTCGTATACTCTAGAAAGGCTTTACAGGTTTCTTTTAATTGCTTTTTCCCGCACGCCATGCATAGCTTTACCTTTTTTAGCTTGTTTAAGGTGGGACATCAAATGAACTAAATGAATGAATGAAATCATAGCGAAGATCTCAATATTTACAAACTTTCAAAATCAGCCTAGTCGTAGGATATGTAAATATTAAAAACGAAAAAAAAGTATTATTAAATCATAAGCAGTATGTAATTATAAGAATTGAATTTTAGGAGATTATAGGTGATAAGATTAAATTTTAAACTGAATTTGAATGACATGACCCAAATTTTTTTTAATATATATCGGATGCTCATTGCTCATACTTTACAATTATAAAACCATACCCCAACCCAAAAATACCATAACCCAGGAATTATTTTTTTCATATTGCAGCATAAATGGTTACTTAACAATTTAATAACAGTATAGATTCGCAAGAGAAGGAAGATTTTTTTTTAAATACTCTAGACATAAATGTACATAAAAATATAAAAGAACAGAACGCTTTATTAGATTGTAAGTTTAAGCAGATGCTTTCAGATAGATGATAACCCACGGTTTTAAAGAAATAATCGTATCAAAATTACTTCGTATCGACATTAATTTTAGGTTTTTTTTAGGCTACATTAATAATAATTCTAGAACAACCCGCTGTCATCTGGGGAGTCCAGGGGATATCCTTTAGAGGTCTTACACTGGGCTCCAAGCAATGGGAACTGTGGATTTTAGACGGTAATTTCGGTATATTATAAATAGCATCTATGTAGAATTTCCAAATGTAAAAAAGTAGTTTTAGTGAAACGGCCCATTTGTATAGGTGTCAGTCAGGCCTATCGCGTGACTCATAGGTGATAGGTATCAAGACGAGAATGGAGAAGTACTCGTAGATTTAGAAGTAAATTCTGTCGGTTGTGTATATTAGGTCTTTGGCATTGAGGTATAAATGGGATTACGTGTGTTGTGAAAACAGGGAATCAGGGCGTCATAAACCACTTAGTTTCGATATTTCCATTCTTTTTGACTAGCTCCTCCACTAAAATTTATTTTGTAAAAAAAATTGTCTGTTGGTTTACAATTGAACCAGATCTCCCCAGTTTACTCAAGTATGTTGTGTACTGGCGGTTTAAGATTACGAGTGTCAATACTGCCTTAATCTGATCTACCTACCTTCGAGAACCAAATTGATTTAAGAGATATTTCCCTTTGCATATATTTTATTATTGGTGAAAAATTCGTGTCACAAAATTTCAAAACGAAGTGTTTTTCGAATCATACATCAACCAATAAATTATTTCAAAACATTCTTTAAGTGTTATCCTGTGCAAAAAATTCCTAATGGGGAAAAATCAACAAACAATCCACAAATTTGCACTCTATACTTAATGAATGACCATATGTGTATTTGGCCAGGGCCATACGTAGCCAAACTTTAGATTAATATTTTTGAGGTATGTAGTTTAGTCCTACAATTACTGTAAGGACGTTTCAGAGTCGCGGCACAATCTTATGAAAATGTATCTATTTATTTCATCCTAGCGTTACGACTATCATCTCACTCTTCACCTTCACTAAATTTAACCCTCTCCATTTATTTCATCCTAGCGTTAATACTATCATCTCGCTTTCACCTTCACTAAATTTAACCCTCTCCATTTATTTCATCCCAGCGTTGATACTATCATCTAACTTTCACCTTCACTAAATTTAACCCTCTTCATTTATTTCATCCTAGCTTTAATACTATCATCTCACTTTCACCTTCACTAAATTTAACCCTCTTCATTTATTTCATCCTAGCTTTAATACTATCATCTCACTTTCACCTTCACTAAATTTAACCCTCTTCATTTATTTCATTCTAGCTTTAATACTATCATCTCACTTTCACCTTCACTAAATTTAACCCTCTACATTTATTTCATCCAAGCGTTAAGAGTTAAGACTATCTCATCTCACTCTTCACCTTCATTACATTTGACCCTCTCCAAACATTTCCCTTCGAAGTCTGGGGCCCGACAGTAAGTTTGTCTGCTGGTATTTGTATAGTTACTAGAAAATTAATTGGTATTCATTTTAGTTTTTTCAATCAAATAAAAAAAAATTGTCGAGAACATAAAGCGCTTTATCCTTTCAGCGATGCTTTACTGGGAAAAATTGTATTAAGCTCGCCTTTGTGCGATGTTTCAATGTAATTAAACATCAAAGTGCTTTGGTTGTCTGTGTAGTAGTAGTAAAATGGGATAAATTGGTACATATCCTCAGTGAAATATGAACGCTTTATGCAAGGGTTACTGAACTAAGGGTACCTACATATTGACTTTGATTTGATTAAACCTGGGCCGACTCGCAGGAGGAAATAATTTCGTGCGCGTTGGACCAGGCACATGCAGAACTGTGGTGATGACTTAGAGTGTAATAGGTCCATTAGCGCTTGAAACATCTACGAGATAGCTTTAGGCTCGTGCTACTGGGGCACGTAACATTTCTTCTTTCGATATATCATTTAGTTAGTAACACGTAGTACTATAAAATCTTTATATTAGAGCTGTTTCACGAGGGTGCACTAGTGTATCACCGTGCTTCTATAGAATAGCATTGTAGTGTAATTATACGTAAGTACTTGTATCTGGTTTCGCACAGAATCGATGAAATAGAAGATAGCGCCGCGCCCAGCGCGCATTTGTGTTAAGATTAGAGTTTTAGATAACAAATTCCTCAATAGTTATAGTACGATAACTTAAGATTCATCAAACAGTAGAAAATTGGGTTATTCCCATTGTCTCATAAACTCATATTCTATAGAAAAAGCTTTCGTGTCTAATATAAATAAAAGATCTTTTTTATTTGCATTTAGCGTAACGTTTATTAAGAATCTATAATCTTAAGTTTGTAAAGGTCTGTTAGCTCTTAATAAAATTATGTGTAAATATAACTCGGTATTAAGTTGTGAAGTCCAGTGCCAAATTGGTAATACTCATATGTCGTATTTTACATAATTATGTACTTCTATAATCTCTCAAGATAAGGGCTTAAGCTTAGAAGGTGTTAACTGATATCCGCATTTAACTAATTGCCAATCAATTATGACATTATAATTATGACCTCGAGATAAGAAATCCTAATCCATCTACATGCGAATTTCCTATTCGATCCAACAAAATTCGAAAAATCTTTTGTTATTGTCAGTCATGACTGTCAATAACACCAAAAAAAGAAAAAAAATAAAGAAAAACATTATATCTTACTCAGTAAAAAAAAGTCCATATTTAGGAAGTAAGAAAATTACCAAAGTTGTAGTTAATATTTAAACTTGTAGAAAAAAAAATTCATGGTCAAAAATAGTGATATTATTATAATACCTGCTGATAAAGTTATAGGAAAATTATTTTTAAATTAAATACAAATACTATTTTCTAAGCTTACTCGTATAGGTAATAAAAAAATTCCAAAAAATAAAGTATTTTTCTAGGCATTTTGTAGAATCAATAACGGTTTTCAAAATTTAACAGTTTTAAACCCTATTTACAATATTAAAAAAAAATTATATATACATATATATATATATATATATATATATATATATATATATATATATATGTAGTTATCATAATTAACGACAAAAAGGTTATCAGGAAAGTAGAAAATGACAAAGTATTTATTGATTAAGTTTGTGAAAAAAAAAAGTTTCATAAACCATTTTCTAAACAAAAATAGTGATGATGTTATTATTGTACCTGCTGCTAAAATTATAGAAAGATATTATTTTCAATAAATTAAATACAAATACTATTTTCTCGGTTTACTCGTACATAGATAAAAAAAAGTTTGTGTAAATATTATCTCAATGTATCGATTTAATAGAGTCAATAACGGTTATAAACCCTATTTTAAACATTATCATAAACAAATATATATGATGACATTATACTTACTGACATAAAAGTTACCATTATATATGTACCTATATTAAATTTTGTAAAATGACATGAATTTTTATTAATTAAGTATGTAGGAATAATTAAAATATATTAATAATTTTTAATTATTCCTACATACTTAATTAATAAAAATTCAAGACGAAAATGAAATGAATTATGATAATTCATAAATCATTTCATTGACAAAATAGTGATGTTATTATTGTACCTGCTGTTAAAGATATAGAAAAATAACTTATAAATTAAATACAAATACTATTTTCTCAATAATCCGTAGAAGATGGGGCTTGTTGCCCCTGGCATGCGCCTCTCTATCCTCACAATTACCCCTCACTATTTTTTCAGCACACCAAAAACGTGTAGTGTTAAAAATATATATCAACTGTATCTATTGGATAGAGTCAATACGGGTTATAAACCCAATTTTTGGCATTTATTTGACTTATCTACAAAAAGTTACCAGAAAACTTATATTACATAAGAAAGTGACATGAAGTATTTAATGCTTAACTTTGTAGGCAAAAATAGCTATCATAAATCATTTCCTAGACAAAAAAAGTGACGTTATTATTGTACCTGCAGTTGAGATATAGAGTAATAATTTATAAATTAAATACAAATACTATTTTCTCAGCTTACTCGGACATAGATAAAAATACAAAGAAAAATTAATATAGCGTAAAATATATTCTTTTACTGTATCTATTTAATAGAGCCAATAACGTTTATAAATCCGGTTATAAACCTTTTCATAAATAAATATATTATATCATACATAATGACAAAAAATACTAGGAAATTTGTTATATTTTGTAAAATGACAAGTTTTATTAATTAAGTGTGTGGGGAAAAAAAAAAAAATCACTTCACAGACAAAAATAGTAATTTATTGTTGTATCTGCAATAAAAATAAATAAAAAATAATATAAAAATTAAATACAAATACTATTTTCTCAGCTTACGTACCTATATGGATAAAACTTCAAAAATATTTTCTTATTGTACTTATCTGTCAATGACGTGGCGGTTATGAACCCTATTTTCAAAATTTTCACAAGAAAATTAGATATGACGATATTATACTTAATGACAAATAGTTACCAGGAAAATGATTAAATTTTGTAAAATGACAAGTATTGATTAATTAAGATTGCAGGGGAAATCATTTCATTGATAAAAATAGTGATGTCATTATCGTTCTCGCTGATAGTGATAAAAAATAATTTATGAATTAAATACACAAAAACTATTTTCTAAAAACATAATAATGTAGAAATTGTTATGATAAAGTATACAAAATATAATGGGAACATATTAAATACTATTTTGGACACAGCATACTACACAAAAGAATTGGATGTATAAAATATACAAAACTACTATTTTTGCTTCAAAGACACCTTTATTGTATAGTGTGTATAATCAATGTACCAAATCCTCTTCACAAAACTCTGGATAAGTTTTTACTAGTAGGTAGAAATGTCACATTATCAAATTAACCTCAATATGAGGTAACTTTTTGGAACATTTTTCTTAAAAACTGAATAGCTGTGGTATTTTATTATCAGTACTGTTAGTAAGAACAGTTTTGTAAGGGTTTTAAATCTATATATGTAATAGTCTAGAATAGGATTATTTTCGTTATAGTAAAGTTATAACCATGTAACGCCGTATACACATACTATTCTTACATATTTTATTCTATTATTATATTCTCTAAGGGCGGATTCAACCAAAATCGGAGTAAGATTAAGCTAGAGAATAACTGGTACTTATTTTAAAAGTAAAGTGATTTTGCATTTTCCAATAATTGGCGTAGGCATAACGTAACTATGGTTATTTTATGAAAGGTAATAATTTACACGGTCGATTTCGGCAGTTTAAGCACGAGATTACATTTTAAAAAATTAAAGAAAAATTTGCTGTCAGTTGATATTTCACTTATTATCCAATGAAAATTATATTGCAATGGCATTTCAAGTGAATGTCGAAGAAACAGTAGTAAATTACAATTTTGTTTGATTTTACATTCCATCATCGTTATTTTGAGCTCTTTGAATAACAATACCAAGTATAACGGAACCCACAAGTAATTTGGAAAATGTAGGATAAATGCAAGGTGAAAAATCATGTCCGAAATGGGGCACTGGTTTAACTTCCAGTTTGGTAGAATCCAGCCTAGGTGTTTCTCAATATTGTCTTGTTGGACAGTAGCCAAAGTAGTTAAAAAGTTATTAACTTATAAATTTTAATATAATTAGTGTAAGAATTTTAAATCTATATGTAACTAGAAGAAGCTTGCGGCTTATCCGGCATTATGTTCCGTTGCCCATTCCGCTTCCAACGGGAACCTATTCCCGGGATAAAAACTTATGCTTTAGCCTGTATGTTATTCCAAATTATAATCTATCTTTGTACTAAATTTCAATCAATTCATTCAGCCATAAGACCGTGAGTGATTATCAAAAAATTAACATTTTAACTTTCACATTTTTAATTTGTTAAAATAATGTTAGCCAAGATTAATCTCTTTATAGTAAAGTTATACCTGTGTAACGCTGTATACTTATATATTTTATTCTAGTATTATATTCTCTACTTTTTACTGAGGGCGGATTCTACCCAAATCGGAGTAAAACTAATACTAGAGAATAACTTGTACTTATTCTAAAAGTAAAGTGATTGACTATTTTACCAACAACTAATAAGCACAACGTAATTATGGTAACCATACTGGAGTGGACTACTTCAGTACAAGTTATTCTTTATTATAGACTGACTCCGATTTTGGTCGAATCCGGCCTAAATGTATTCATGTTGAACAGTAGTCAAATTAGCAAAACGTTTTAACTAATACATTTTGATTCTAATTATAGATGTATTTAAAGTAGAGATGATACGTGTTTCATTTCTTAAAACCCTTTCCCTTTCTACGATGCTTTCTATGGTTGGTATCCAAGGTTATTCAAAGTCTCATCCAAGGTTATTCAGAGTCTTTTCGCTCCTGACTCAGTCAAAGCGGGGAGATGGCAGTCAAGACAATAATGCTGAAAATTGGGTGCAACCGGGACTTAATGGCAATAGATAAGTTGATGGGGCAAAAGAGAGAGACTGAGAGTGGGAGGATGAGGAGGGAAGTATCTGGAACGGTTTTCATTTTCTGTTAGAAAAAACAGAGTAGCGGAATAAGTATGTGGTTCTTGTTAGACCATATTGTCACAGGGCTAGGGGAATTTTGTTAAATAAAGTAACAGCAGCTGGGAGAATAGCACCAAGATGGCGACAAGATAGGATATTGTTTGGCAATTCTCACACACCATAATCTAGCCCAAATTAAGCAACATAAGCTGGTACTGTCGGGTCTAGGCAACTGATAAACATACTTTTAAATTTCTAAATACACATGTAGGGTACATAGAGAAATCCTCAAACTCCGAAAGAAACATTTGAGATCATACAAATATTTGATCGACCCGGAACCTCAGCGCAGCAGTCGTATACACTACCATTAATACCCCTGGGGCAGATTGCATAGGAGCCGTCATATTCGTAGGTGAACGTCAGCTGTCGTCAACATATGTAGAAGCAGTCCGAAGGCGACGGCGAGGGTGAAAAGCACGGTAAGTAAGCATCGGCTAAATACTGAAGGCTGAAGTCTTCTAGATCACTGGGATGTGTAATTGTGTATTTAACACTTTTAAAACAACGCAGTTTAGAAGGAATACTGAATATCATCAATATTTATATTACTAATATTATAAAAAGGAAAGATTTGTTTGTTTGTTTGTAACGAATAGGCTCCGGAACTACTAGACCGATTTGAAACATTCTTTCACTGTTGGGAAGCTATACTCTTTGCGGTGAACATAGGCTATGTTTTATTCCCGTAT
Source organism: Miltochrista miniata (assembly GCA_933228765.1). Classification (NCBI taxonomy): domain Eukaryota; kingdom Metazoa; phylum Arthropoda; class Insecta; order Lepidoptera; family Erebidae; genus Miltochrista; species Miltochrista miniata. The sequence continues at coordinate 16,948,177 of OW121747.1, read as the reverse complement.
TTTCACAACAACGGGAACTACGCGGGTGAAACCGCGTGACGTCCGCTAGTAATATTATAAAGAGTAAAGACTTTTGATTGTTTGTTTGCATCGAATGGCCTTCGAAACTACTGAACCGATTTGAAAAATTCTTTTATAATTGAGAAGTACACTATTGCCAGTGAACATAGGCTATATTTTATTCCTGCATTACCACGGGAACGGAAACTATGCGGGTGAAACCGCGTGACGTTCAGTAGTCTATTATAATAATTTGTGGTTGGTTCAGATTGCCAGTTACATGGTAGTCGATAAGTCAAGTTGAAGGCCTTATGTGCAGCTTAAAAAAATGAACAGTTGGTAGTCACAACCTGCTCCTGTCCATTTGACACGGCAATACCACAAATTGGACATAGTACAGATGGAAACCTACATAGTCAATTCGCTGAGGCTACGCGCACATAGACAACTGATTCGCAAACAGCTACGCACACATTGACAACTCATTCACAGACACGAGGTCAGGCGGTCTCAACCGAATTTTGATACTGATTTGTGCGCGAGTGTGTGTAGCAAAGGGTAGGTGTGAAAAAAAGTACATAGGTACATGAGTTTTTTTAATCTCTAAGTTGTGGCAATACGCTCACCACCTATTACGTAGGACCAAAACAAATGGTGAAATGTGGCCTACTATACGACCACATTACACTATTCGTTTTGTGTGCCTTTGCCTACATCTTCGGGGATGAAAGTGTATATTTTAGGCGGTCGGCGCAAAAGTGATCTAAAGGCTAGGTTCCTGCTTCCGCTTCCCATGGGAATATTTTCCCGGAATTACGACAGTGGTCTGTTTGTAATTCCAGTGTATAATCTTTCCTGGCTTACTTTCAGTCAAATACGTTCAATACATCACGACAGAGTAATGAGCCAGTACTGGGAGATGATGAACTGAACAGGCTCATTTTAAATTAATAAATTTTCGTTTTCCACCCACAAAGAGTTTAAAAATTAACATGAGAAATGAGGTAACTCTTCATTTCTGATTTAAGATTTGAGAAATGAAAAATGTGCGCCTAGACCGTTCATCCCGTCCATTTATTGAAGAACGAACTCCATAATGAGCCTGTAATAACCCTGTAATGTTTTCAGCCGCTACCTAGAACTGAGCGAAATCATTACATCCATTTTTGCCGCCCAGTCTCTTGAGTGTTGAGCCCGCTCGATCGGGATGAAAAACATGATCGGTAGAAATTATTGGAATGCTCTCGCTCAGTTACAGGTAGCGGTTGGAATCATTGCATGGTCATTAATGGGTCATTACAGAGTCATTACGAAGTCCATTCTTCTTTAAGACACAATGATAGTTATGTGCTCTTTATTTCAATGTATGTAATCACTGTCTTTTCTGATTGACTGTCAGACGACAGCATCGTTAATACGCTATATCGATTGCAAACAACCAGTCTAAAGTTCCTACTTGACTGGCACTCTGTGGAAATGGGCATTTACATTTCTCATTTACCTTGAGCATCGTATCAAGCTGGTTATGCTCAGCATCTGCCGCTCATTGCTCTGTCACGGTGGAATCCAGCCTTAATCCTCGGTTTTTCCGTTTGAAAAAATGGCTTGACCAACAAATGTAATTTTTTTGAGAAAAAACAAAAGTAACTGCTACTCGTAAACTATCCGTTACAGATGGTGAAGCCAGAGATTGCATTAAAGAACGGGTTTTGAAAGTTTGTGTTTTAAAATCAAAATCTGAAAAATTGAGAGGCAGGCCACTTTTGCACTAGCCACCTGATATATAGCATTATACTAGATGATGCTCGCGGCTCTGCCCGCGTCAAATTCGGTCCCTGCTTCCGCTTCCCTTGGGGACATTTTACCGGAATGACAAGTAGCCTGTATGTCATTCCTGTGTATAATCTTTCCTGGCTTACTTCAGTCAAATACGTTCAACCGTTAAAACGTGATTTTGTAACAAACATCTTCACAAATTTTCACATTATATTAGTAGGAAGAAGAATACTGAAGATCTATGGCACTTGGTTTACGTAGTAACTATTTAGTAATCTGTGACTGGGTGGAACCTGCTGCACATATTAATAAATAACACTACATGTACTGTTCTGATATTGTGGAACAGTACCAGTGGTGTTATTCGATACGTCTAATTTGTGCCTAAATCCGATTATATTAAAGAGTAACATCAAAGAGGCTTTAAAACTTGTTAGGTACGGGAACGCGGTAACGGAGTTATTCTAGTAAATGTCACGACATTGGCCGCATCCACTAAACGGCAAAGGAAGTCGTCCTGTCCTTCAGGTTCATGACGTCAATTTATTGCCAGAAGAATTCCGTTATCAAGTTTCAATAAAAGGTCAAAACACACCAGAAAATAGCTTTCTTACTACGATAATCTTTTGTTTATTCTTAACTAGCTGACGCCCGCAGCTCCGCCCGCGTCATGTTTTGTTCCCGTTTCCGCTTTCCGTGGGAACTTATTCCCGGGATAAAAAGTAGCCTATGTGTTATTCCAGACCCTTATCTACCCCTGTACCGTATTTCAGTCAGATCCGTTCAGCCGTTAGAGCGTGAAAGCGTAACAAACATCCACACATTCAAACTCACAAACTTTCGCATTTATAATATTAGCAAGAAGTAAGATTAGCTCTTTTTGCTGTCACTAACAACACTGACCGAGTGACTTGTGTTGCAAGTTTCCGGGTAATTAAATATCGTGCTACTTTTTAACCAAGGTAAAGCACCACCACAGCTGATATAACCAAGAACCATTTCAATACCTCAGGAGTTCAAATACTATCCCAGACCAATTCGACGGCATTTGTTTGACCTTTCATTTATAGAAGTGAAAGATACAATTTTTTAAACGTCTGGAAAGCTGCTTCCTTTTTCGTATATTACTTTGCTGAATATTCCTTTCCAGAAGTGGGAATGTTTCAAAATGCGATAGATGACTTTTTTCACATCATATCACGTTTTTTTAAAACAATGTGCACATGGTAAGTTATGGATTAATTTATACATGTGTATACACTTTTTTATAAAATTCGCAAGATCAACCAAGCAACCGCAATTACCCAAATCATTGCTGTCATGAAACAGCTCGCCTAAACTTTATACAGTCGTTAGTGCTATACGGATTCTGTCATGTGGGTTCTTTAAACGCTAGAGACATGTCAATTGATTAATAAATGATGGCTCTTTCAAACAGTGAGCACGATGTGGTACATTATCTCCTGCCAACAAAGTCACAAACAGTAGGTAGCTATGTATATGGTATCTGAATAGTCCTAGGACATCCTTCCGAGGACTCACCCGAGACTCCCAACCATAGGCTGTTGGGCGTAACGTGAGGTTTTTTAATCGGTAGGAGTCCGACATGGCATCCATGAGGACTTTCCCTCACGTTAAAAAAAATGGTAACTGAATAACTCTCGGCCGGTTCGAGCAGGCGGGTAAAAGCATATTTTGAAAAGGGCTTACAATCTCATCAAAGAAGGGAAGCTAAATTTGGGAGCCATCGGATGGTGATTATTATTATTAGAAACTTATTAGAAACTTTATCTGATAAACTTATTAGAAACTTTATCATTCTGAAGAAGTATTACTTAATAGACAGTGAACATTTTTGAAGTGGAATATTCCTGTTTATTAATATTGACTTTTGGTAGTTAAAGTAAACTTGTATAATATATTCAACCTCCAAAAGTTTATCATAACAGTGGAAACGGCGCAGTTGAGGTAGTTGAGGCGTGTAACACAAGATATAATATTACATAAATTGTATTAACATTAAAATTTTGTAAAAGCGTTTATTCTAAGTGAATGGGTTTAAACACATTAAATAATGTCTGCTAGATGTTGTTGATATTCTTTATTATTGAATAATTGAACATCGGAAGTTAGGAACTTGGTGTGTAATTCTACCTCCAAAGTTTATGCAATTGGCCTTAACGGGGTGCACTAGCTGACAACGTGAAGGCACTGATAAGTCACACACCATTCCAACATTGTCGAAAAAAGAAGTCTAGACAAATCACATACTTCTTTTCTTACTGGCAACCTGGACACCGGCCCAGGGTTCTCAAGGCTTATTTCAGAGCAGATCTTCTATGTTTCTGAATCTTTTTTGTTTGTTCTTCTAAGTTTTTAATTTAATTTATGTTCTATTTCTCCTATGTTTATAATGTTAACATCAACCGAGAGTTTAGGCTCATAAGATGAAGGGTAAAATAAAATTTTAGTAAGTACACACAAAGATCTCGTTAATGATTAACTTTAAGTAGGTACACACAAAGATTTCGTTGATACACACAAAGATTTCGTTGATGATTAACTTTCGATGACTTTAATTTCTAATTGATTAATTTTGAAATGCTTTTTACGAGTGTTATATATATAAAACCGTACTGCAAAATTATTTAATGGACCGAGCGAGCGGAGCGAGCGTGAGCCTCAGATTCGAAAGTATGGACGATTTTGCTTTCGTCCGTATGTCTGTGTGTATGTATGTCAGTTCCAGTCTAGAGGTTGCATTTATTAACCGATTTTCACCTAACTTGGCTCACGTTGATTTAAAAGAAAACTCTTTTCGAAGGTTTTTTGATAGAGGGGAAAACGGGGGAGAAACGGGTTAAAGATTGTTGTCGCGTTATTTATGAACGGATCTGATGATTTTTGACTGAAGCTTAAAGGATATGATTCCTCGCAGGTTAATGTCTTTTCTCTTTTTTTTCCTGGGTGCTCGCGAGGTCTACTATTTGTAGAAAGTACTAGTTAGAATTAGATACAGGAGCATTTTTCCGAGAGAGGGCACATTTTGATTTTACTATTACCTATTTATGTTGTCAACTATCTCGCAGATGAAAGTACAATCAAATAGGGTACATAAATTAATATCCAAACGCTTTTGATACTACTTAAACTGCCACTAAATAGTAGATACACAGATTTTATAACGGATCAATACTTCTATCTTGATGTACTCTGGCTACTGGCTTGAATATAATATCCAGAGTACCTACATCAACTGGGGGCTTGTATGCCATGGAGCAAAGAGGTATAAGAGAGTAGAATCACAGTGGGCGTAGCTTAAGCCGGTGCCTTCGTTCTATGCATACATTTGTCGAAACTAGCATTATTGTGTAGTAATAAGGAAACAACTAGAAAATAAGGATGAAGTGTTGCGAAATGAAAACTGATGCCAGTCATTTCGTATTAATACCTTTGTGGAAGTTTTTATCAGAAACATTGTAAGTGGTCACCAAAATGGATTAATGGTCACCAAAATGGATTAATCAATTGACACCAAAAACTCCAGTTCTTATTTGCATCAAGGTTAGGTTAGGTTGGAACTGTGATCATTAACGCGCGAAGGCGAGCGAGCGAAGCGAGAGTGCCGCGGTAGCGACCGGCAAGCGCCAGAACCTATTGGTATTATTTATACTTAGTAGGTAATTTCTATAAATTTATACTTAATCTACCAACTACGTACTTACCGAATAATAATCCGACAATTTAAACAGTCGACAACGGTCGACAGTCAGATTTTTTTTGCATTTTTTGGGAAACGTAATTTGGTGACTATTTATCCAATTTGGTGTCCATTTATGCATTTTGGTAAACTTTTCGAATTTCATTGGTAGTAAAATAGGTACATTTTTGGTCGGCGTTTAAACACAAGCCGTTTTTATCAACATGAAGAATAAGTTACTTGGCAGGCCTATTACAGCTGCACGGTGGTACCCCCCTCGGACTAACACAACGTACCAACACAACGTACCAACTCAACCTACGACTTCAATTTCTGTTGTGTACCTACTCCTAATACCACCAGCGTGAACAGCCACACGTGTGAGAATCAAAATGAACAGTGTCTCATCAGTTGTCCAGCAGGTGCACCACGTGCAGGTGAGGATCCCAGAATCTTGGTAGTGGTGGGGCCCCTTACACCTACTAGTTTTTATGCATATTATACGTTTGGTTTGGATGACAGTGGATGGTTAGCTATGTGACGTCATTATAAATCTAACATGGTTGAAACTCCAAGATTAAAGAAGATACTTTTAGTGCACTGCTATAATATGGGTAGTTGGGTATTAAATGAAAGGTCTTGATAAGAATCGGTAACTAAAAAAATAAAGTAGGTAACCTCACTCTTAAACCATTATGGCGGACTTTTAACGATGGGCGATTAAGTACCTATTTTAGGATTTTATTTGAGACAAGTGATAAATATTTTTCCATACAACAAACGGGATTTTTTGCCAATTTTCGGAGCGGAACCCTCCGTCCGCGAGTCCAACTCACACTTGACCGGTTTTTATGTTATTTTGCTGAGAATACGAATGTTGGTGTATTAGGTTGGCCTGCGACAATAATGGGTTAAATTAAAAAGAGATTAAAAGACAGGGAAAGTAGGTACGTCGGATTATAATTTAGTTAAAAAAAATTCATTATTTTAAGTGACGGGTGGACTGAAAAATCTATCTATCTAGGTGTTAAGTTCTTCTCAATATAAATCAATCAAGCCTAAACATAAGGTAACTGCTGTAAATCGTTAAGGAATTCCCTATACTGTCTTTTGGCTCCATCATCAAATCGACTCCAGACCTTCATTAAATTGTAGTACCTACTTTAAAAGACTTAATTAAAAGTTAACAAACGTACTAGTTGACCCTACAATTTTCGGTGTTAGCCCTCGATTTCTCTTGGATCCTATTATCAGATCCTGACCTGGTGAAAATAGGACCGACCACCTCCGAAGTGAACTCTATCCAACAAAAAACAAATTTGAAATCCGTCTATAATTCACGGAAATATCGGTGAATATACTTACATAAAAAAAGTACATATACCTAGTCGAAATGAGAACTTCCTTTTTTTTCTTGAAGTCGGATCTATATATCTAGGTGTAAAGTTCTCATCAATACAAATCAATCAAGCCAAAACACAAGGTAACTGCTGTAAATCGTTAAGGTCTCTCGACTGTATAATTCAGATTGACTCCAGACCTTCATTAAATCGTATGGCATTAAAGTACTTAATTAAAAAGTTAACAAGCGCACTAGTTGTCCCTACAATTTTCGGTGGTTGCCCTCGTTTTCTCGTGGATCACATCATCAGATTCTGACCTGGTGAAAATGGGACCACCTCAGAAGTAAACCCTATTCAACAAAAGAAAAAAAATCAATCCGTCTATAATTGACGTAAATATCGGTGAACATACTTAAATAAAAACATACAGACGAATTGAGAACCTCCTCCTTTTTTGAAGTCAGTTAAAAATAAAAAATAAATTTAAAGTAAAAGAAATAAAAACAAGACTTAAATAAATGTGCTGATAGAATTATACAAACGTTTCCTCTTTTACTAGCAACATAATAATATCTCGTCATTATAGATCGGATTTTCGGGAGCCAATTTGCTTAAAAATTAATATGGATAAGCCTTTGGGAATAAAATATTTTTTGTAAAAATTCTCAGGATTTCTAGGTCAAAGCGTGTAGCACTTTTGTCTATTGTAACCATTTTTCATCAGGTGGGCTGTAAGCTTCTTTGTAAAGTGAGTAGCATAAAAAATGTTATAGTTATAATTTTTAAATATCTGTCCCAACCGTAGACATTAGGTCGAGAACGTGCGGTTTTCTTAAAATCTTGCGACAGGCTTCTATGTACTCATATCATAAAAAATGTGTAATGACTTTGTTTAAGAGTTTCAAGGGACAGGTTTAATTAATTATTTTAGTGCATATAAATAAAAGCCTTTTACTTCATTTTGAAATTTTCGATTATGCTCATTATATAGACACGGTCGAGACCTGCTATCCTACAGGGCCGGCTGTAAGTGTGGGACTAACAAACAAACTCTGAGTAGAGTTGTTAGACTAGTCCAGATATATTTATTCCCTCGAAATTTGAACTTCCTCAACAATTTTATTGGGACAATCGTACACATTTTTATATTTGTTTTAGTTATGGTTTCATTGAAAATATTTGCATCTTTAAATATTTAGATATGTATACAACGTACAAATACTTTGCCGATTTGATTGTTTAAGCACTTGATAGGGCTGGTACTCCGCCCGTATGGATTTCTATTCCCATTCCCGTGTGCCAAGGGTACTTATTCTGGGATGTGATGGATACTTATACGTTCTATACCTACATAAAAAGGGCTATTTTACGAGTTATTCCAGACTACAAGCTAACCCTACACCAAAATTTCAGCCAGATAAATTCACTCTTTAGAACGTAAAAGAATAACAAAGCTCGATCCTTAAAAACATTCACGTTTAAAACGTAATTAAGGATACCTATTTGTAAAGCATTTGAATAAATAAATACTTTTCCCTTGTGAAGGGGTTGAGTTAATAAGTGTCACTTACCTGTCGCCTTCAAACCTGTACGTAAAGTCCATATTCTGCCGGTGAACGGGCGCTGTAGAACTTACCTTGGCGAACTCGTTCAATGCTTTTGCAAGGGTGCTATTAAGAGCCTACCAGACGCCAAATTGTTGAAAGAAGATAGAAGATATACATTTTAGCTTGCAAGACAGAGAGAGATGCGATCGGTTTATGTGCGTTTTTAACGAAATAAATTATTTATAAAAAATCTATAACCCATTTTAAAATGCAAATGAAGATTTTACTATTGTCTTTCTTATGAATATTTTATATTCATTTAAAACTTATGAGATCTAGGTTAAAATATCAAGAAATCGAGGTATTTTCAACACAAAAATCTATCGAGGTTTTTAGTTCATGAACTGAAGTTGTCTGTGTTAAAATTTTAATTCATTAAACCTCACGAGTCATGAGATCTAGATCAAAGTAATAGCCTATTTGGCATCAGACGGACTCTTAAAACTATGTTTTTCTTGTTATAGTGGACGCACATTTGTCTGCTCGTAGGATAGACTGCCTCGTAGAAAAGAACGTATAAAAATATTCGAATTAACACCATTGATTGCTCACTGAAAGTATTTTACCACAAGTGTCGGTGCTCGTATTTGTCAGATCTATGTGCATCCACTTGTTATACTCAAACGCTACTCAATTAATTGCGATAATGTAGGTAGATACGTAAAAAATATCTCATCAAAATTATAATTGATTTATTATGGATATTTATTGTTGTCAACTACGTCGTCAAAAGAATTGAGATCGATACAGATGATAATTTCTGTGATGAAATCCAAAATTTTTGGTTCGAGAACATTACATTTTCATTTACAGAACATTACATATAGTTGAGTGGAGTTCGAGTATTCAGGGGTTATCTAGAAGCTAGATAAGTAAATAAATACTAGTGATAAGTAATTAATTTTATTGTTATTCAAGGGCATTCAATGGCGGTCTGTACTTCATATGCAGTTCTCCTTAAGCGTTATAATTTAAAAATTACAATTTTTACACTAATCGAGTAGTAAGTCAGCAAGCAAAACTAAAATAGTAGAGGATCCCACATAAGGTCAATCTTCACCCGGCTGCTCACCGAATAAAAATATATGTTATCGAATAAAATGTGTTGCTGAACACATAACAATAGGGTAGCCTGAAATAATATGGTCAAGGTCATAGTGAAAGTCAAATATGCCTCTACAGTTTATTATTATTAGACTAATATATAGATACAGATTACGTGCAAAAATTAAATTGCCTAACTTTTTCTAGTCCCTGCAATACCATGCTTGCGTTCATCTACTTTTCACTTTGAAACTTTAAACATTGAAGGAAGTTTTATTGTAAATACAGTCATGTCATATAGGATTCCCTATGAAAAGGATGAACTGTGACTTTTGATACATATTTTATAATTATTATCTTCTTATATCTATTATTTATATTTTATTATCTACTTTGGAATTGTGCTCAGCAACATATTTTTTCAGAAGGCTGATGGGTGAAGGTAGATCTTAAATGGACTCTTATACCAATAGTACATAATAATGAGTAGGTAGTAATAAAATATAGTATAAGTACATAATATGTTAGTAATAAACTTTTATGCATTAGTACATAACTCATCAAACGAGCTAACGCTAGTCATGAAATGCTTACCTGTGTCGTCATCAGTTGGCAGTAATCCTATGGCGCCGAAAAACCTCTTATCCAGCAGTTGCAGCAATTGTAACGCACTCTCGTGGACCGGGGCCCGAGGGCATCCCGTACACATTAGCGTCACGTTGATGATGGCTGTATAGTGGTCACACGGGTACTCCCTGTTGAAGACGAAAGAGCTTTGGTAAGTAGATAGTTCTTAGGTACAGGTATAATGTTGGGTAGCGTATGGTCTTTTAAGATTTATCAAAATGTTTAGCTGGCTAAACAACGCCGCCTGTATTACGCTAAACCACGACGTCGACCACGTCTTTAACAATAGAAAAAGCCAGTCAAGTGCGAGTCGGACACGCGCACGGAGGGTTCCGTACCAAAATATTTTGTCTGATTGTAGTAGGTATCTACTTGTTGTTATTAGTGGCAACTGAAATACATCATCTGTGAAAATTTCGGCTCTATAGCTCACAGCCTCGGACGAACAGACAGACAGACGGACGGCGAAGTCTCATGAATAGGGTACCGTTCTTACCCATCCATTTCGGGTTCTGCACCCAAAGTACGGAACCCTAAAAAGTAGTTCTCAAGTTAACGGCCGTACTGCAGTTCCTAGTAACCACATGGGTCATGAGAAGCCGTAATATGCTTCTCTACCAGGCCAACAATTTTCCCTAATACTCCGATTATTTTTTAATGTTACTTTCCTCCGTCTTCTTCATCTCGTCTTACCACGCCGTCTTTGTAAATAGTTCAACATTTAACCAACTTTTTAAATTCAATATTTTAACCGTGTTGTCGAATGAACCCGTAGAGTATATAATCCTATACAAATAAATAAAATTGGAGTGTCTGTTTGTAATATTAAAATAACCACTTTCTACTACATGCATATGAATATTTATATACGGTACACATACCAAAATATATATTTTTAAAATTTTTGTCTGTCTGTCTGTCTGTTTGTTCCGGCTAATCTCTGGAACGGCTGATTTGGACGGCACTTTCACTGGCAGATAGCTTATGTAATAAGGAATAAGTTAGGCTACCTTTTTTTACAATTCACGCGGACCAAGTCGCGGGCACAGCTAGTAATACTCTATGCATGAACCTTTTTAATCGGCTTTTATGACTACAAAAATCATTTAATAAATTTATTAAGTACCTTACATCGCGTCGAGAAAATGTCTATTCGCCAAACTTAAAATACATAATTCCAAACGTTCTTGTATTTGAGTAACAGACATTGAAAAACACATAATTCGTCGTGTAGAATATTCCTGGGATATTAGCAAATAAGAACGCGGTCGTGGCTATGGTAACGTATTAACTTGGTACTACGTTTTGTTATCTTTTCCTCTAATTGAATGTTACAAGATTATTTAGGTAAAGATTCTCAAATTGTGTAATGACCTTGGCATGGTTTTACAAGGTCGCGACCGAGAGAAACTTTTTCGAGACTGGAGACCGCTTTCCATTACCCTCATTAAACGTAATTTAGTTTAATTTTTGTTACGAAAGTTACACACACATTCAATCAATCAGTTAATTTATTGCAAATACATACTTTCATGTTCATATATTAGCTAACTGTATTACTTCGTAAGGATAGGCTTAAAGCGCGTTGGAGTATTTCCCTCAGAGGACTCCACAAAAACAAACAAACATGACTTTTGGGACACTCGAATTCAGTAGGTCCTTCAGAATTAAGATACCTATGGCCAAGAAAACATCGTTTGTACTTCTTAAGAATGTTAACGGTCGCATAAGTTGTGTTAAATTTCAAAGTACGAAATTATACATCAGAAGTAAATAGGAGATGAAATAATAGGTTTTAAATACCGTCCATTTCCCGTGACACTACCAAGTGGTATCCCCAAATGGCGTCATGGGAAATCCCCCTTTTCCAGTGACACCACTGCACAATGGTGGTATCACGTCTTTGGTTACAACTCAGTTTTTCTCTACTACACTATGTGTGTATTGTATTGTAAATCTACCTGAGCACGATTGTGAACTATCAAGATTTTACAATCTAACGGATTATTATTGGTTAAATGTAAACAATACTGTCACTATTCCAACCCAATCTGCCTCTGTGGCGCAGTCGATAGTGATACCGCCTGCGGCGCTGGAGGTCGTGGGTTCGATTCCCACCGGAGACAAATATTTGTGTGACCCATAAATGTTTGTCTCAAGAGTCTGGGTGTTTCTATGTATAATATGTATGTATTTAAAAATATATAAGTATTAATATCCGTGGTCTGACACCCATAACACAAGCAGGTTATTCCTAGCTTACTTTGGGATTAGATAGCGTTGTGTGAAAAGTCCGTGAATATTTATAAAAAAAAGAAGAAAAGGAAAAAAAAATCTATCCATCTTTGAGTTAAGTTTCACAATATCTCAACAGCAACTTTAAGATCTCGCTCAGTTTGCAATCTAACGGTTCTTATAGCTTTACTGAGAAATATGTAAACCTTCCTTTTGAAACACTAATCCGTGATGAAGTTTAAAAGATCTAAGCGACCAGACAGCGAAAGCGGCTTCATTTTATACTTTGTAAAGGGAAAAGGTTATGGAAACATTTCTTAATAGAATTTCATTCTGAGAATCAGTTTAAGGCTGCAATGTTCGACCTCGACAAATCCTAAGGCAATTCGAACGATTGCAGCGTACGCTTTCGCCGGATTTCATTCGATTCTAATACATTATATTACTGTTATAAAATCTGAGGGGTTTTAAGAAAAAATCTATACGTAAAATATTGTTCTAAAGACCTATATCTATTTTATGACAAGTTTTTATGAGAATTAAACTCATTTATTTAGATAAAAAAACCGGCCAAGTGCGAGTTGGACTCGCCCATGAAGGGTTTCGTAGCAGCAAGTAACATAATATAAAAGTTCTTATACTTCGTTGTAACTTTGATTGATGTTTTAATACGTTCGCAGTGGTAGTGATTATTATAACCGAAAATTGCGGTTTATGACGTATTAAAAAAAAACTACTAGCTCTATCTCGTTCAATCCAATTTTCGTTAGTAGTTTTTATGGCAATGTACAGCATATTTTTTTTTTAGATTTATCATTCTCTTAGTTTAGAAGTTAGAGGGGGGGGGGGACACATATTTTTTCACTTTGGAAGTGTCTCTTGCGCAAACTTTTAACTTTAGAAAAAAATGATGGTAAAAACCTCAATAGCATTTTTGAAGACCTATCTATAGATAACAGACACGTAGAAGATGACTCTCTTTCGAACATACAAGCCTTAAGCAGAGCGTGATGCCATAGTAGGAATATTAAACTCTGGTGAAGCTGCTACTAATATTCTGTATTTAAGCGCAACCTACGCTATAATTTGTTTCTGAGACCTCTACAGTTTCATTTCTAGGGTTTTGTAGCCAATGATGACGCCTTTTTTCTTCGAAGGGGTAGACATAGGCATATCACATGCCCACATTTCACCGTTTTTTTAAATTTGGCCCGCGTAATCGGTGGTGAGCAGTATTGATACGAGATTTAAAGATAGATAGTACAGATGGAAACCTACATACCAAATTCGCCGAGGCTACGCACACATAGACACCGCTCACAGAGTTCAAAGACACGAGGCCAAAGATTTTCGATACTGATTTGTGCGCGAGTGTGCGTAACAGAGGGTAGGTGTGAAAAAAAAATACATACATGAGATTTCCATCTGTACTATCTAATTTGCGTTATTAAATAAATAAAAATAAAATAAGAAAAAAATAATAATATGATGTCCGTCACCAGGTTGGATGGTGTATTTCTGTGACTGTTTTTTGATGTGACAACATCTTATAATTCGATGGAGCCGGCTGCACGAACGAAAAAAGATGACGCAATTCGTCGTTACCTCCCTCGCGTTGCCTCGCTCTGTGGCATTCCATTTATTTTAGTAATGTTTTCAACAGATGGCTATTTGTTTTTGTTTTTATTTTTTATTTATTTTTATTTTCATTTTTATTGTCATTTTTATTTTTATTTTCTTATGACGTTGTCACGTTCAACCATCGTCAATAAACCGACTTTACAGACAACCGATTTTTTTTTCCCTTTTGGAAATCTCCATGGATGCTATGTCTATGACTTCCGACTAAAACCACATCGGTGCCCTTCTATCACGACCGGGACCGAGTACGCCGTCGGAAGGATAACATTTCTGTTGCCTTTATAACGAAACATAATAATTCCAAAAATATAACGGGTTCCATCAGCTTTTTAGGACTTAAGACGTAACAGTAAAAACGGGGCCCTATTCATGAGACTTCGCTGTCCGTCTGTCTATGTGACTGACTGACTAACTGACTAACTGTCTGTCTATCTGTCTGTCTGTCCGTCTCAAGGTTGTATCTCAGGAACCGTGATAGTCAGAGAGCTAGAATTTTCACAGATGAATATATTTCTGATGCCGCTTTAACAACAAATATTAAAATCAAAAGAAAAAGGGGGCTTAAGGAGGGCTTCCATACAGCAAACGTTTTTTCTGCCGTTTTTTAGCACGGAACCCTCAGGGCGCGAGTCCGAGTCGCACTTGGCTGGTTTTTATTGCCGCAAGGTCCGTTCAGCCGTTAAAGCGTGAAAGAGTAACTAAGTCTCTGACATCCAGAGTCCAGACATTTATACATCCACATTTACAAACTTTTGCATTTATAATAATAAATAAATAAATATTCACGGACATTTCACACAACGCTATCAGATCCCATAGTAAGGCTAGGAATAACCTGCTTGTGTTATGGGTATCAGACCAAGGATATTAATACTTATATATACTTTTAAATACCTACATATTATACATAGAAACACCCAGACTCTTGAAACAAACATTTATGGGTCACACAAATATTTGTCTCCCGTGGGAATCGATCCCACGACCTCCAGCGCCGCAGGCGGTATCACTACCGACTGCGCCACAGAGGCACTCGGTAGTAATACCGCCTGCGGTAAAAAGAAGTAAGTTACTATAGATAACGACTGCACTTCAATTTTCAACATGTAGTGTACTTTGTTTGACTCCTTAGCAGTACCCTGTAAAGTGTTAAAGATGGATTCATTTCCATTCCGTGACAAAGCAAATTGAGTATGAGCGTGCATTTAAATAGGCACTTCTTAGATATAATGCTCTCTGTAAACACCGCGGAGAGTGCTCTCGCGTGCCGTTCGTTCTTTAATTTTATTGTTTACTTACATTTAAAATCTCATTTTCGCGGATTGCTACGTTACACGACAAAGAAATTTAGGCACAAAAAATACTGAAGACGCTCTCGCTACCTTTATCATGTCGTTTCTATCTAATTAAAAATAAATAGTCATCATAAAAGATATTTTTAGCTACAAGCATTCGTAATACCAATGAAAGCTTGTCCTGTAATTGAATGTTTCAATTTCTAGTCGCCCACAGGCAATCTAGGTCGGGGCTATTGTGCATTCATAGCACAGAAATGAGAGACAAGTTATTTACGCATTTCAATATAAGGGAACGCTTTCGGAAAAGTACTTGATGCGAAGGGAAAAGTAGTACCACACGCAAGAAAGAAAAAAACACGTATATAATCCGTCTGTCTAGCGCTAAGGTCTAACGTAAACACTAACAGTAGGCGCACACTGGGCGACAGTACAGTCGCGAGGACTTGTCGCCCAGTGTGCGAATACTGTAAAAATGTATTGTGCGATCTTTGGTAGAGGCATGAAATGGACACGTCCAATCAGATTTATTTTACGTCAACAAAAGCGGTGGTAGCTTGGGTTCGGGCTAGCTCCACGTGGCATGAATTTGATGCTCGGCCATTATGGTGCTATTCCACTACGCTACGTAGGTGCCTACATGCAAAGACGTATCATATATAGACACGTTATACGCGAACATTGCGGCTTTCAAAAACAGCTAAACTTTTATAAATTTAAAAAAGAATTCTATAAATTATCTGTGGTAGCATGCATGAAGTCAATATCAGAGGAATATGTGGGGAAAAAGGGAAACTTGAATTTCACTTACTGAGACATAATATGGTTAATGTATTTACGGGTAAAGTAGGTAATATTTAAATTTATAAAATGTTAATGTAGTTTATCGGATTAGTAATTATTAACGTAATCTAAGTCATAAAATAACAATATCATACAGAAAAAAATTTTGAATAAGTAATAATTCAGTACCTAGTAAGTAATTCAAACATTTGTAATTTAAATCATTTTAATAATCTTAATATATTATTATTATGTTTCATTATTTTTTTAAAGAAATATAATTACCTAAATAAAAAAAAATATTTAAATACCAAAATAAAACATTAGTACAAAATCTCCCCGACATCCCCTTACGGGTCGCGGGCGCCAAACCACGGACTATAGAGTACATTTTCTTTGTGCATTCAATAAGCTTGCCGCCATTTTATCGATCCGAGAAAATGAAATATTATTATTTCTATTGTACTTACGCATTACATGACACGTTTTTATATTGAACAGTTGCTGTGTAGCTTGTGCATCATCTGAAGATACATGAAGGCATGTTTTTTTCGAGTTTTCTGTACTAACAGAATTTAAAACAGTGCATAATAGAACTTTCGCTAACCCTACAGCCGCGTCACAGATTTTCAGGTAATTACCTACTTCACGTGTTGCCATTTTCAAGTGTCTATAACGTATCTATAGTTTTTATATCATTGCCTACATGCTTTTGATATCTACCAATCACATTCGTCGGTCCACAATAACGTAGACCGTTTATATTGTCATCTTGTTCGATAGACGATTGTGATTGAAAGATTTCAAACGTCTTTATAGAATCGTAGCACATCTCTGTTTGAAAAGCATTACTCTTACTCTCTGGATTTCCCCGTTTCTCCAATCGTGCAATTTTCTTCAAAAGGGGTACAAAGTTTTCGCTTCACGTATTGAACAAGAGCAATGAGTGAGTTATTGAGTTGCTTATTGCAAATATTTATGTAATATTACAAGTTTTAATAAGAAAAACATTTATTGTTTAAAAAAATGGACATACAAACATAGTCTCGAAAAACATTACCCTCCTTTCTTAGACAGTCAAGTAAAAATTACAGTGAAACATAATTATTACATATTTATTTACTTTGATGGAATTGAGCTTTTTCAGCAAATTTAATAGAAGGCTGTTTTGTTTTGACAGTTTTATTTTATACAGACGTGTTTGGTGGCAGGTATGAAGACATTTTAATCCTCTCTTTGATCTATTCATCGTAGTCTTTATACACTTTTAGTGGTGTTTGACAGTACCATGAGTTATATAAGTACCTATTAGCGATAAGACCGCCGATTGTACCTAGAGTTAATTTTTGGTAGAAGTTCTTGTAATCATTGATATGGTGTACAATAAAGTGTATTCTATTCTATTCTATTACACGCTCACGTAACCTGAAACCAAACCTCCTAAGCTTTGTCTGTAATAACTTCCATGTCGCTCGTTACGGCAGAATAGTCTCGCTCCTCAAAGAAATATGTGTTATCTTTGACATGAAATATGTGAACATAGAAAATTCGATGGCATAGAAAATATAAATAATAATACCTATTTACCTAATTAGAATAAGATCGGCAAATTTCCGCCTAAAGATGACCAACTTTCCCACAAAAGTGTACCTATTCGGAAGAATGGCGCGCAACTGCCGACGCGTCCGCTTTGACCAGCCACATATATCAGAAATTTCTGATTTCTGTGGTCCAGGTCATCGTAGTGGCAGAGTTGTTCGTGTTTAAGCCTTGTACGAGTGAATCGTGGGCATGCTGCAATGCGGTGTGTGAAAATCTAAAGTTGTTGTGTTGTCACAGGGGCAGGTGTCGTTGTCGGTGATGTGAAATCTATGTAGGTATTGCTTGTCATAGCCGTGGTTAGTGGGTAATTGTGTGAGTGCAAAAGTGTGTCCTGTTGTGTTGATGAGCTCGTGCAGGTGTGTTAGTGACGGGCACCAAGTTTTATTTAATGATTGATCCTTTAATATTTGCAGTACATATATCTGTCAGAAGATAGGTTGTTGCTATGTTTTATGGTCTTGTTTTTACCGACTTCAAAAAAGGAGAAGGTTCTCAATTCGTCTGTATGTTATTTTATGTATGTTAACCGATATTTAGGTCAATTATAGACGGATTTCAATTTTATTTCTTTTGTTGAATAGGGTTTACTTCTGAGGTGATCCCATATTCTCCAGGTCAGGATCTGCTGATGGGATCCAGGAGAAATCGAGGGCAACCACCGAAAAATTCTAAGGACAACTAGTGCGTTTGTTAACTTATTAATAAAGTGCTTAAATGTACCTACTACAATTTAATGAAGTTCTAGAGTCGATCTGATAATTGAACCGAAAGACAGTCGAGGGAATTTCTTAACGATTTACAGCAGTAACCTTGTGTTTGGGCTTGATTGATTTGTAATAATGACAACTTTACACCTAGATAGATATATTTTTCGGTCCACCCGTCACTTAAAATGACGGCGCCAAGTAAACCTATAGGTTTAGGTAGTTATTATTAATGGCACCTAACTTCAATATAATATTGAATAAAATCTGATAAATCAAAATACAGTTACTTTGTGCTAAGTAAATTTTATTTTTCAGGATTTGTTTGAAGTCGGTTTTATTTTTTATATTTTTTTTTAAGTAACTTAATGTGTAGTGTGTGAAAGCGGGTGAACAGGATTCGGGCGCAGCAGACTTGGTTGCTATATCTGCAGCCTCATTGCAATGTATGCCTGTGGGAGCCTTGACCCAACCTAAGTTAATTTGGGTTTGTGTGGTATGTAAAAACTTTTGAATGTTAGTGGTGATTTGATGTGTGCTGTGAGTGTTGTAGAAAATGTTTCACTCGCGCAAGGACACGTGAGCTGAACGAAAATTCGTGAGTTGGCGATTAGGTAAAGATGAAATTAGATTTTTTGAGAGATATACTTGACGCCGCGCCGCGTAATCTACAGCCAACTTTACAAAAAGGGACAATTTTTTTAAAAAACTTCTTATTTTTCTGTAACCCTTGGGTAAATTTGGATGAAATTGTAGTATGTTACAGTAGGGCACCTGATCTATCACACCCCGATGTTTGGACCACTATTTACGCTACACCCTGTATATTTTTGTTTTGACAGAATGTGGTATCACTGAGGACTTTTCACGTTTAATTCAAACTTTGTGTAACACGAAAACAGAAAAGTACATACTTTGAATCATTTCAAAGGATGAATATATTAATGCCACTGCTATTCACAGTGTACTGACGGCAAATGCATACGAAAATCCACCTGTGGTCCAGTCGCCCGCCCGAGTAATTACAATACTATCGATCTAGTCAGGATTCAATGGTCAAGCCCGCGCCGACCGTCTACCACAGTAATTACTTCCGCTTTGACAAGATTTGACCGTGGGGTAGCCCAACATATAGTTCACAAATATAGGTAGGTATACAGAAATGGCATACCGTAATTGAAATGTGGCTTGAATGGTGTCCTACGTCGTAAAGCAAAATGTCGTTTCAAACCGCATCATAGCGTTGTTTTGTTGGTTCCAGTCAACCATGGTGATAATTTGATACATTTAAAGCAAATAGTGTGCTAACAACAACCTACTCCAAGATTTTTGTACATTGCTTGATTATATAAATAACTTGAACAATATAATTTATTTTGGATAAGGAATAAGGTAAGTCAAAATGTAGAAAACACAACAGTAGTCCTCACTGGGAGATTAGATTACAAAATAAAATCGACGTTACCATTTGCTGATAATCATTTGTTTTGAGGATCTTCATTTGTTTCTGATCTTTATTTGTTTTTAACATTATTAAAGTCATTGAAATATAAGTTCATGTCAATATATTTTCTTAGAAATTCTCCATGCACCCCCCACTACTAGATGTAAGCGTCGCGGTGGAAAAGTGGGTAGCAGCGTTATAGACCCACGTACAATTTATGAATACTCGTAGGATTGCACGTCGCAGTAATCAGACGAGAGCTTCAAGTAACTAAAAGTCATAAGTCATTTATTAAGAACAAATGTGGATCTTTTCCTTTTTCCTTACTTCGGGTGGTACCAATGATATTGCTAAATGATGACAGTAAGTAGGTACGCACTGAACAGCTGTTCTCAGGAAAGGAATTGTAACGGCACTAGGTTAAGCATTTGGAGATTCTTAACTTTGATCATACGCGATACGCGTCCTTCAAACAAAGGAATCTAAACAATTTGGGGAAGACGATCATTATACTCATTATGTAGAAGCTGTATACAATTTATAACAAAACCATATTTTGATAAGTACACATCTAGTTGATTAAAAATATAGTTTTGCCTATTATTTCTGTCTACTTATGCCAACAAAAAAAACTTGAGAGGTGTCAAGGGACACCCGAATGGAACGAAGTTCCTTTCAATGAATTAGTGCAGGAATTGTAATAAAATTTTAAATTTATTGTAATTTTAAAATTTTATTGTACAAAAACAAAAACAAAAACAAAAACAAAAACAAATACAAAAACAAAAACAAACCCCCAACCCCTTTCCACCCCCTTCCCCCCCCCCCCTCTCCCCCCATATTAAATCCCCCCCACCCATATTACCCCCATATTAAAGGAGGGTAGAGGTACCTCTACCCTTCATAAACATATAAACGGCCGAATTGAGTAACCTCCTTTTTTGAAGTCGGTTAAAAAAGTGTCGTGACCATTTTTCGTAAGAATTTTTTCCGTCTAGCCCCCTTTCACACAAAAAAGACGTGTGGCACTCGGGGACTGCCGCGGTAAAGCTATTGCATAGCATTTTTAGGGTTCCGTAGCCGAATGGCAAAAAACGGAACCCTTATAGATTCGTCATGTCTGTCTGTCTGTCCGTCCGTATGTCACAGCCTTTTTCTCTGAAACTATAAGGCCTATGCTGTTCAAACTTGGTAAGTATATGTATTCTGCGAACCGCATTAGGATTTTCATATAAAATTAGAAAAAAAGCAGTAAATTTTAGGGGGTCCCCATACTCCGAACTGAAACTCAACATATTTTTTTCATCACACCCATACGCGTGGTCTTCAAAAATGCTATTGAGGTTTCTAACATAATTTTTTTCTAAAGTGAATAGTTTACGTAAGAGACACTTCCAAAGTGGAAAAATGGGTGTGTGTGTGTGTGTCCCCTCTAACTTCTAAACTAAGAAAATGATAAATTAAAAAAAAATGATGTACATTGTCATAAAAACTACTAACGAAAATTGGTTTGAACGAGATCAATTTGGTAGTTTTTTTTAATACGTCATAAACCGCAATTTTCGCCTAGAAAAATCACGTAATTTCGTCGTTATTTTACATAAACATTACCGTGTCCGTTGTGAAAAATTGGATCTGGATTCGGTCTCCACGCTTAAGGCCCGCGATAGAAGCTATGCTATAGCTTAAAAATGTTTCGCAGCTCTTTTTGAGACAGGGGCCTTAACTTGCACGTGTTTTGCAAAATAAAGCAAAAGGTGGAAATAGTTGACTTCTCAGAGGTTGTAAAATACATTAAGTATTTAAACTCGCAGTTCAAATAAAGCAAGCAACAGTTGAAATGTATACCCTAGAGGCCTAGAGTTTAAGTTATAAAGCTAATAGTAGCCGTGTATAACACCGCTGCTAAAGTTTAATTAAAAGCCTGCAAAACAAAATTTGCTTCTTGAATCGTAAATCCGTTAATATACCAAGGGAATATTTGTAAAAGAGGGATCAACCGGAATAGATTACGCCATTTGAAAATCTGTGCAAATATTATCCTTACATTTTTTAAGATAAACTTTTCCGTATCGATCTTTCTGTGTGAATGATAAAGCTCAAAAACTAAGGATTATATTTTCACACGTACTTTTCAGCAATGGTAGGTATATCTTCCGCTTAAAGTTTCCTTTACAACCAAAAGGAAACTTTAAGCGGAAGACCGTAGCCGTACGTTAGTGTTCTTGGTGTAGAATGATGATGATATTGCTTGATGAAGTAATATTATGTGAATAAATAAATATGGAGGGACATACACGATGAAAATGTTTAGTATATGAGCCGTTATTATAGGGGGCCCACAAAATGTGGTTCTAGCGATTCAAAAAAGTAGGACCACGAGAAAACGGCATTTACACTCAACGCTATGTAGCCCCTAATAACTTATATCTTTCTAAATACATAGATGATATACATAAAAACACCCAAACCAATACATTCCGAGTTTTATTCAGATGTGCACATAGCATAAACGTGCTACGCTGTGGCATATAATTTCTCAGGTACAATTATTAATATTTAAATGTCTTTTATAATGTGCAGTGATGCATCGATACATCAAATCTAGACACCAGCGCGTCCTCTAAGAACGTGCCTTTTGCAAATATTTACGACGAAGTACGCAATGCCTGTGTTATGGTGATTTTCTATTATGAAGTACTTAAGGGGCCTGTCTCAAAAAATGGCGAAGAGGTGAAAATGAAATATTTTTTGTCGGCATAAGTGGACGAAAAATGATGGCCAAAACTAGATTGATAATCTACTAGATGTTTTTTGTTATAAATTGTATATTAAATTATTATATACATAATGTGTGAAAAGATCATAGAATCAGCTCCAAATTATTAGATGTACCTATGCATTTAGTAGTGCCGTAAATTTTTTGCGACGTGAACAAAAAATGTCAATATAATATGAAGAATTCATAGACCTATAATTTATTTCAAATAAGCTATAAAATACTGCCTTTCTTTCTTTGAAGGACGCGTGTTTTGTATGCTCAAGGTCGTTAGCCCCATCCACGTCCTTAATATAGAGCCCCATTGCCCGCAATAGTTTCGTAATTCTGGGTCAAAGTCAACTTTCGCTTAAATGCAGGTGTTGTAGCTTCATCATATCGATTTATTTTCTTACCCTAAGTAATTAAAGTGCATTTCTATTGTAACTCGAGTTTTATGAAACGAATGAAATCTTTTAAAATGGGTTTTGTAGATAGTACAGATACATTTTATTTCATTTATTTAGTGGTTAGTTGAAATTACCGAAGCGCCCTTACATCAAACATTGAATTATATCTCCTGTATCTAATGTCGTGTGTAAAATCCATAAAGAAATCTTACAGATATAGTAGCAAAAACCGGAAAAGTGAGAGTAGGACTCGAACATGAAGGGTGCCGTACAAATAAATAGACAAAAATTCACGTTTGTTGAATGGGAGCTTTCCTTAAATATATTATTTTTCAGTTATTAGTATTTTGTTATTATAGCGGCAACAGCAATGCATCATCTGTGAAAATTGCAACAGGCTAGCTACCACGGTTCATGAGATATAAGCCTGTTGTCGGGCGGACAGCGGTGCCGTCTGGTTTTTACTCTTTGGGTACGAAACCATCATAAAGTAAAATTAAGCGTAATACAAACACCCATGAATGGCATTGTCTACGGGTTACAACGTGCTACCAAGCCGCCATCCGCCGTTCGGCTCTTCATCTTTCGTGATTAAATTCACCCTAGTGAAATTTCATCTGCCCCGTATTGCCAAATACGTTTGCATCGGTACTGGGGCATCGTATTCAACTGGCGAGCCTAATGTTTCACGTCTGTGTCTGTTTTGTCGTAGTTTTATCATAAAAAAACTTTCGATACGATTAAGGTGACTTTTTTTTTTATTTGGTATCCGTCACTGTCGCTACGTTGGCCCTGTATTGCTCTACTTCACTGCATTCCGTTTTTAGTTTAAACGAACGGAACCCTTCCCGTATTTGCTTTTATTAATTTACAGCTACTCGGAATAAATCATGAAATTCTAATATTTCGCATAGGTGCCATTCTGTCTCGCGTCGAAAAGGCTACACCATTAGGGCATTGTTTATTCATTTCAGGTATACAGCACGTCAGATGAAGATCTTTTCGTTATTCAAAATTTTTGTTAAGTGTTTACGTCACAACACGTCATGCTTTCGACAAAAATGTAGGATTTCTTTTTGTATAAAGGAAATGATTAAAGCAAGACATAGGGTACATTGTAAGGTAATATTTTTGATAAATGTACGTTTCAAAACACAGTCAGAACAGGAAATATCTAAACTAAAAGCGTTTTGGACTAGCTTCAATACACCTCTGCATACGTCGCGTCGCGTCGTCGGGAAAATTTCACAATTATACTTTGAGAGCATTTTTATGAAATGCTTTGTTTTATTGAATGTCTAATTAATGGCTCCCGGCCGTAGATAGTAGGGCAGCACCAAACAAACAAACACAAATACAAATTTATTTCATTTAGGCATATACAGATGTACTTGTAAAACGTTTCGAATATAAACCAAAGAATTACCACCAGTTCACAACGCGACCCACCTGAGAGGCTGAGAAAAACAATTTAATCAGCCATCTTCACAAAATTTAGTTCTATCATTCAGAAAAATAAAAACCTAACCTAACCTATTACGTTATAAGATTGTACAGTTTAGAGAGCAATTAAGTATTTTGTTAGTAAACAATTCGTATTTTTGTGTAACAAATTATATATCCGATGTACTAACTAAAATATATGGTGTCAATTCGAAATAAAAATAGACCATCTCGTTTTGTAAAATATTTTAGTTTTTTACATTTTTTACACATCGGGGTGTAAAGGAGCTAGCTACCGAGGGATAGTTACGATGCCATATCACAATTTCTACACAAGTTCCGAGGATCCGCTTTCTCAAATATCTAATTTCCTTGACATTATCCTAGTAGGTACACAATTTGTAGTGGTATGAATGTGGCGGAATGTAAACCAACCGACCTATAATATTAGATTAGTAAATTGTGATTGACTCTTCCCTAACTTTTGATGGGTCGCTAACAAATTGTTCCATGTATTGTATTACATTGTTTGTTGTGATACTTTGTTAATGGAACTAAACCGATAACTACAGCTCAGCAACAAGTCCATTAGCCAGCCAGTTCAATTAGTCAACCAGTTGCTGTTTACCTGCAACTCTTAAATTAATCGTTGTACTGGTTAGAGCACTCAACGTTGTATATTGTAAATTGCCTACTAAAAGGTCTATAAAATTAAATTTGTGAAATTTGTTGTCAATCTGCGGATTTTGACATTTACGAAAGTGCTTTATTTTAAAAGCAGTAAACAGAGTGTAATTATGCAGTAAACCAGATTGAAGCTCTTATTATGTAAAGTGAGACACCCAGGCCGCGGACCTTCCACGTTGACGGTCAACGATTTCGGCTAACTCCATGGCACAGCAGCGACAGTTGTCTCAAGAAAATAGTATTTCGTAGCAGAGCTTGTCGAAACTCTCTTTAGTAGAGGAGTTATTTGACAACATGTTATCAAAATCTTTTAAAGAGAAAATACACAAAAGCGCGCTACGCGGAACTTGAATATCAAAGCAAATTGTAATAAGTACCTACTTTATAATATTATATGACACGCGGCGTTGTGCAGTGACGCTTGGAAAAGGGTGCTGTTAGGGATTAGGGGAGTTAAAAGAATATTCGAACGAACGAAGCACCTGAGTGCATTTTGTTTGTCATCAAATGGACTCAGCGCTTATTCACTTTGACGCAAATTTAATTTCAAAGCTGGCAGTCCTGCAGCCAGCAGACCTCGTGTAAAAGTTTTATATTATGGCAAAACAAGTTATCAGCCATTGGAAAGGGAGAGGGTGTTCAGAGATCCAACATGACCAACCCACCCACCCACTACACACGAACGGGGAGTGAAAACTAAGATATACCTAGGTACAGATGCATTTGTTACTGCGAAATAATTTTTAGACGAGGCGTCGCGTCGCCGTTCGCTGCGATGCAAATACAGTCCTATCTCGAAGCTCTTTTAGGTTGAATTTAAATTGTTTCTGAATTAGTATCTTTGCCGAAACTCCAACGGTCAGCGTTAACCATAGAACGATCACTGTGTTAATCATCTTACTTACGTTATGGATGGGTCCGGTCGTTATGGCCCGTCCAGTGTCCATTTTTTTTCATTTTGCTGGATTTGTTCCTATTTGGGACATAGGTAAAGCTTCATCTTAATTGTTTAAAATTATCACCGAGTGGGGACGGGAAAAGTATAAAATTTCGCCACCCCACGATGAATATCCCAACGGTGTCGAAAGAGGTCGCCTCTAAGAGAATACTTTCGCAAAACGATCCATTTTGTAGAGAAGGAAATCTGGAAATGAAACCCGGTTGTCAGTAAAATGACAATCGTTAAGTCTGGTTGAAGGCCTACCCTAATCGTTAAGTCTGGTTGAAGGTATAATATGCCTACCCCTTCGGGGATAAATTCGTGACTATATTTATGTATGTACGTATCTTAAGTCACTAGCCGATGCGCGCGGCTTGTCCGCATGTATGTCAGTGTCGCGACCAAGAAAATAATGATCGAATGAATGAATGAACCTTGATTATGCTATTTTTGCCTATAACTCCCCTACTACTTTACTGATTGCGAAAGCAAACGTATAATATTAAGTCTGACCAAGATCTTTCTGATAAAATGTCTGTCTGTCCGTCACGAGGTTGTTCCTCAAGAACCGTGATAGCTAGAGCTGAAATTTTCACAGATGATGTATTTCTGTTGGAGATATAGCAATTGGCAACAAATACTAAACTCAGAAAAAAAAAATTGTACCCCAAACTGCCCTAAATATTTCCCACGCTTCGGTTACCATTAAACGGTTGCTAGTAAGAGATTGCTTTGCGCGATAAGGCCGCCAATTGTTATAGCAAAATGTTTATTGTTAATCTGTTTAGATGTATTTCCTGGTGTGCAAAATAGAGTTTTTTTAACGGGGGCTTTCATTCAAAAAGCGTGTTTTTGGTAAGTACGGAACCCTCTTTACAAAATTTAACTCACAAGGAAGTTAAATGTGAGTTGTAAGCTTATACATACAAAACACTTCATTTTCAAATATAACAACACTCATTTTCGTATACCTGCTTCTAATAGGAATATCGAAGAAGAATTCGATATTCCTATTTCCCTTGGTCACGAACTCACGACTTTACACATGGATGCCTGGACCAATTTAGCTAATTCTTCTTTTGTTATGTTTGTTCGTTAAATCTGCGCTCTACAAGAAGAGGCGGAACCTTCAACTGTCACGTGTCAACCAAAATTTACAGATTTCAATAAGGAGTGTCAGCAAAAAGTTACTAATCATAAAATGTAACAGCTTTTCAAGATGTTTGATTACTCAATGTCTAGTTTTTAGATATGGGTTCTCTTTGTTTAGCGGTAAGATGGTAAGATAATACATAAGAAGGATAATTAAACCATTAACATAATAGAACTAAAATCTATACTTATATTTTCTTCTTTAACCTCCGAGTTTGAAATAGTTTAATAAGATTAACGATATGACATGTATGA
Organism: Miltochrista miniata; assembly: GCA_933228765.1. NCBI lineage: Eukaryota > Metazoa > Arthropoda > Insecta > Lepidoptera > Erebidae > Miltochrista > Miltochrista miniata. Next base: position 16,920,731 of record OW121747.1, on the reverse strand, counting down.
AAAAATGATTCTCACTGAATGCTTCCTCAGTTTTGATAGATGATTTCGTGGTCGGAAAAGTCCTATCCTAGAAATATCCTATACGTCTATTTTTCTAAAAAAGTATTAGGTTATAGATACCTAATACCGGCGTATTATAATTCTGGACCGTCAAAATATGATTATCGAGGGCCTTATACTATCTATGTCGAAGAACCTTAGGAGGGCCGTTTTAAATAATCCCGCGGGCTGTACTTTGTCCAGTTTTTCATAGTCTCAAATGTGTATTAAAACTCAATAATACTCGCTGGTTCTACGAGTACATAATAACATTTCTGAAAAACAAGCTACGCCAAACTCTATCTCTATCTATACATCTATACTATACAAATAAATAATATTGTAGTGTCTGTTTGTAATATTAAAATAACCGCTTTCTACTACATACATATGAATGTATATACGGTACACATACCAAAATATATATTTTTAAAATTTTTGTCTGTCTGTCTGTCTGTTTGTTCTGGCTAATCTCTGGAACGGCTGGACCGATTTGGACGGGACTTTCACTGGCAGATAGCTTATGTAATGAGGAGTCACTTAGGCTACTTTTATACCGGGAATAAGTTCCCACAGGAAGCGGGAACGGAAACAAATTTTACGCGGGCGAAGCTGCGGGCATCAGCTAGTTGAAAATATAAATTTAATATCGATTGTGTGTGGGTATTTTGGTGTTGTCCATCCACCCACTTGAAAGCTTTGTTAAAAGTAGAATTTAAAAGGGAAAAAAATATATAATTGCTATCCCGCTACCATCTTTATGGCTTCAATTTTCAAGTAGTTGTTGGTTATCTCAAGCAGTAGTTTCTCTGAATACATGCATTTATTACACCCGATTAAGTTTTCCGCGTGAACGGATTTGAGTGATCTCGTCCTATTTTCAGCTTGACATGGAAATTATCCTACTAATATTAAATGTGAAAGTTTGTGAAGATGTTTGGATATTTGAATGTTTGAATGTTTAGACGTTGGTTGCTCAATCACGCTCTACTGAACGGATCTTACTGTAATTTGATAAAATAATAATCTTCCACGACGCAAGGACTTGTTTCAAGGAGTATGAAAGACACTCGACTTAAATTAAATGCCGCCTCGAGGGCCAGCGTTTAGTTTGCGTTTCACTTCAGAGATGTTAGGATCTGTAATAGCGCAAGGCCGTGCTCCAATCTCTGTAGGCAGACTCTTTTAGCTTTCTAGCTTCTCTGCAAATCTGAGTAAACCACGGTTTTTGCCCCTGGGATCCAGCGGTAAGGAACGTAGCAGAAAATAGGTTTCAGTTAGTTTCGATAATAATATGTAAAAAAAGTTTAAAAAAATGACAATTGTTAAGTACTTCCGGTAGGTAGACGGTCGCCTGGAAGTAAACAGCTTTTTAGGTTTAGGTTCAAAATGAGAGGGTCTTAGATCCTGAGTCTTGGATCTTGGATTTATCTCGGATCCGTTGCCACTTCGAATGTGAGCAATTCACAAGTGGGAACGTCTTTAAACCATTCTTCGACACGAGTTTATTCAAAACTATTGTATGTCACGACGTGTCACCCGCTTAGTTTCTGATCCCATTGGAATACGGGAATAATATAGGTAAAGCATATAATAGGATAGGATAGGATAGGATAGTGTAACTTTCCAACAGCGAAAGAATTTATCAAATCGATTCAGTAGTTTCGGAGTCTATTCAATGCAAACAAACAATCAAATCTTTCCTCTTTCTAATTAGTATAGATATAGAAGATATGATATATGCTCCATGTGGCAACGGGGTCCCGTGCTGCGACGGGTAAGAGTACAAAATGTCGCCACCCCAATAAAACCCGAGGGTGTCGTAAGAGGCGACTAAGGGAACACTTCCGCAAAGAGATCCATTGCGCAGAGAAGGAAAACTCGAAATGAAACCCGGTTGTCAGTAAAATGACAATCGTTAAGCCAAGTTGAAGGACATATGGGCAGCTTGAAAAATTTCATTACGAATTGAGCATGTCCATTACAACACGACAATAGGCTCATCACCTATTACGTGAGACATAAATAAATAAATAAAATAAATAAATAAATATTCACGGACATCTCACACAACGCTATCTGATCCCAAGGTAAGCTAGGAATAACCTGCTTGTGTTATGGGTATCAGACCACGGATATTAATACTTATATACTTACTAAAAAACTATAAAACTTTAAAGTGAAATGTGGGCGTATACTATGCCTCTGCCTATCCCTTCAGGATAAAGGCGTGACTATATGTATGTACCTATGTATAGAAGACTAGTATTCATTGTGAACGTCGCGTCGCACGTCATGCTCCAACGTCAAGCAACGCTTACTTACATTTTAATTTTTAATGCGGCGTATTAAAGAGTTGCAAAAGAAAAATCCGTCGACAGACTGGTGTTGTTAACGCTACTTTTGAGTATTTAGAGAGAGATTATATTTTATTTGCAGCATGGAGCTTTGGCTGACATTTCCCCCATAGCGTCGTGTTTACTAATAATGAAAGAAAGAAAGAAAGGGATTCAAGAATACCTAAGGTATTTTATTAGTGCACGTTCGTTGCACTCTTTTCACCGGTATATGACCGTGTCTTACAATAATGTATTGAAGTATGTTCGATTTGTTAACATTTATGATTACTTCTCCGATTTCTAAACTAGTAGCTAGACTAACGAATAACAATCCTAGAATTGTTACTCGTAGTACCTAGATAATATTTAGCCTATAGCCCTCCTCCTTGTTAACCTATGGCTAACCCCAAGTTCCCGTTGCACGTTTCCTAATAATTTAAATATATTCTTTTTTCATTATTTACTAATTGAGAAATTAAAATTACTTATATTCTACAGCTTTATGTTCAAGAAAAAGAAAACAATGAATTATCAATTTAAAAAAAGTGGGAAGGAGGGGGAGTGGTAAGATTGGCCATGCCTCGTTCAGGTGTCAAAGAATTCCTCCCCATCGACCGTCAACCGGTAAAGTTCCCATAAGGCTGGCCGCATTCCCACGTTGAATTGCAATACTGAATCTTTGAGCGAGAAAGAGGCCAGCCACGGTCACGAGAAGAGTCAACTAGACGCTTTCCGATCTCCCTGTAGAGCGAACTAATAATTGACCTGACAATATACCCTTTTAAGTTCCTGGATATGTAAAGCCGTTTGAAAGCTATACATACGTGTAAAACAAACAAATAATCTGACACGAAATTAAAAAAAAATAGAGAATGCCTTTCAATATAATTGTAAGATTAGTTTTGCGCCACCTTCGATTACACGCTTAGAATTCGACCCAAACCAGTTGACCATTTAATGCAGATTACACGTAAGGATTCGTAAGATAAGATTAAGATCAAGAATTCAATCGAATCAAAGTCTAACAGCAATTTACACTTCATCAACAACCACGGATAATTGCAGGTCATATATTAAGCGCCCCCCTAATAATGGGGCAAATACTCATCATTTGCGAGCGCCGGACCAATCCTTCCGAGGCAAAGGTAAAGTACAGTCAGCCTCATAAGTAGATACACACTATTGAAATTTACGAAATAGATTCATGAATGAAAACTTACTCGCAGTACTTGTATGTTACAATTTTTCTATAAGTATACTTACACTCTATTTATAACTGTATTGTTCCAAACAAGTTATGAGCGTAATTTTTCATTCATAAATCTAGTTCGTAAATTTCAATAGTGTTTATCTACTTATGAGGCTGACTGTACTTACCGTATTGGAATCGGTTCTCAGAATTTGTAGTCTCCAGGTACTCTAACCATCTTAGTGTAGCAAAAAACGAAGTATTAGCTGTGCGACTTTGAGGGCATGGACTAGTTCTATTAAGTCTCGGTATGTCATAGCTGGATAGAACGCAATGTTATGGTGTAGACTTTCGTCTTCAGACATTGCGCCACAGGTGAAGACAAAAACGTAGTTTTCTTAAAATTGCTCAACTCAAAAGCAAATTTTAGCCTTTTCTTTTTCCAGTCAATTTAGCCCGGCATGGTTACAATAATTTGCATAGTCCTAAAATTTGGTAAGGATGTTCAGAACGCAATTATAAATGAACTGAAAAGACCTCTTTGATCCCGCGTCTACTTAAAAAATATAGTCAAGGTCAAAGTTGTAAAAAATGGGTCATGTGCGTTTTTAGGGTTTCGTAGCCAAATGGCAAAAACGGAACCCTTATAGATTCGTCATGTCTGTCTGTCTGTCTGTCCGTCCGTGTGTCACAGCTATTTTTCTCCGAAACTATAAGGCCTATGCTATTGAAACTTGGTAACTAGATGTATTCTGTGAACCGCATTAAGATTCTTATATAAAACTAGAAAAAAAAAACTAAATTTTGGGGGTCCCGATACTCAGAACTGAAACTGAAAATGGTGGGGTCTTCAAAAATGTTATTGAGGTTCCGAACATCATTTTTTTCTAAAATGAATAGTTTGAGCAAGAGACACTTCCAAAGTGGAAAAATGTGTGTCCCCCCCTCTAACTTCTAAACTAAGAGAATGATAAATCTAAAAAAATTATATGATGTACATTGCCATAAAAACTACCAACGAAAATTGGTTTGAACAAGATAGAGCTGGTAGTTTTTTTTTAATACGTCATAAACCGCAATTTTCGGTTAGAAAAATCACTACCACTGCGAACGTGTTAAAGCATCAATCAAAGTTACAACGAACTTTTATATTATGTTACTTGCTGCTACGAAACCCTTCATGGGCGAGTCCAACTCGCACTTGGCCAGTTTTATTTTAATACGTCATAAACCGCAATTTTTGTTAGAAAAATCACTACCACTGCGATCGTGTTAAAACATCAATCAAAGTTACAACGAAATATAAGAACTTTTTTTTTTTTTTTTTTTTAATACCACTAAGGTGGCAGACAAGCATACGGCCCACCAGGAGGACTGGTGGTCACCGCACCCTATGAACGTTTGCAACACCAGAGGCGCCACACTCGCGCTGCCGACCCTGCAAAAACCTTCTTAGACCCCTTTTGAAGAACCCCATACTGTAGGCGTTACTTACTGTACTTTTATAATATGTTACTTGCTGCTTCGAAACCCTTCATGGGCGAGTCCAACTCGCACTTGGCCGGCTTTTTCAGTCTAACGGTCAGTATTATCTTGATACCATTATGAAAAAAAAAGTAAAGTATAATAATGTCTTCCAACTTTTGCCGTAAGAGTCACCGTTTTCGAAATGTACTAATTCAAGAGCTGTATCCTACTAATCTTACTAATATTATAAATCCCACTACTATTATAAATGTGAACGTTTGTATTGGATTTGTTTGGATCTGGGTAAAACTTGGTCACTGTACCAAATTTTGAACGTTTCATAAAAATATGGTTTGCGTTTCGAATATGTAGTTAATTAAATTAAAGAACATGAAATACAATGCATTCTGTTTATTTTAGATATCATGTTTCATACTAATATTAACTACGTATGACCTACACAATCGATATTTAATTAGAAATAGTGTTAGTTTTATTTTTCAAAACGACCAAGTTCGATTCCGAGACAGTGCAAGAGATTTTTTTTTCAAATCTAAGTATGCAGTTCTCATTTTCTCTAAAATCGATGACATGGTTCTTTGTATCCTTTGTATATTTACAGACCTGCCCATACTGACCGTTCCAAATGTTACACCCTGCACGTACAGAGGAGTGACATTGTAAAAGCAAGCGAGTTTTAATTGAATCGGGCTTTGACGTCAGATGCAGGTAAATTGCACTGCCTGTCTCAGGTAAAATTGAAACTCTGTTGCATACCCGTTCTCGACCGATGACAATGTAATTATTTGCTGGTAGCTGGCCCCTTTGCCTCGATAATTACTTGATACTGTTAACCGAGGTCTTTTACTGGGTATAATCTATAGATATAATAAAATGATAGAAAAGTCTAAACTGTACATTGGAAATATTTCAAAAAAAAATACTCGCTGGGTGTTCAACCTAAGATACCGAAGCCGAAAATATTTTTGTCTGTTTGCTTTGCTTTGTCCGGAAGGATCTCGAAAAGTACTCAATACATTTGATTTAAATTTTGTACAAATATTAACTAGGGGCTTCAAATAGGCTATATATTATCACGCTACATATCCTAGGGGCTAAGCAGATAGCAATCAAATTGGCATTATAACATATTTTTTACGCGTACAAAGTCAAGGGCAACAGCTAGTAACGAATAAATAAAACGAAGCTTCGTTGTCAAATTTCTATTAACTTTTTAAGACTGTCCTGTTATACCTATTTCCTATAATACTTTAAGTGGCTAGTAAAGTACCTATTAGAACTTTGTAAAAGAGGAAAATGTAATTTTGAAATGATAGTATTACAAGAGGAAGAACTTAATCCCTTTCTAGCTCACGATATATGTAATAGTAAAGTTGTATCAAAAATAATACTAATCTTTAAGGTGTGTACAAAAAAAACGTGATTTTGTTGCCACTTTTTGGTACGGAACGTTTATTTTTGTTTGATCCCGGAATAAGTTCACAGGGGTGCGGGAAAGGTCACAGAATTCCACACGGGCCAAGCAGCGGGCGCCATCTAGTAAAATTATACTATACTACTTTTTAGCGTTCCGTACTCAAATGGTAAAAATGGGACGCTATTCATGAGACTTCGCCGTCTGACTGTCTATCTGCCTCTCTATACCGAGGCTGTGTCACAATAATCGTGGTCAAAATTGAAATTTTCACAGATGATATATTTCTGTTGCCCCAATAACAACAAAATAAATACTAAAATCAGAAAATTTAATTTAAGGGGGCTCCTACACATATTTTAAAAACAAACGAGTATTTTTGCCTTTTTAGGGTTTCGTAGCCAAATGGCAAAAACGGAACCCTTATAGATTCTTCATGTCTGTCTGTCTGTCTGTCTGTCCGTCCGTCCGTGTGTCACAGTCTGTCTGTCTGTCCGTCCGTGTGTCACAGTCACTTTTCTCCGAAACTATACGGCCTATGCTATTAAAACTTGGTAACTAGATGTATTCTGTGAACCGCATTAAGATTCTTATATAACACTTGAAAAAAAAGCAGTAAATTTTGGGGGTCCCCATACTCAGAACTGAAACTCAAAATTTTTTTTTTCATTAGACCCATACGTGTGGGGTATCTATAGATAGGTCTTCCAAAATGCTGTTGAGGTTTCTAACATATTTTTTTTCTAAAGTGAATAGTTTGCGCAAGAGGGACTTCCAAAGTCGAAAAATGAGTGTCCCCCCCCTCTAACTTCTAAACTAAGAGAGTGATAAATCTAAAAAAAAAATATGTTGTACATTGCCATAAAAACTACCAACGAACATTGGTTTGAACGAGATAGAGCTGGTAGTTTTTTTTTAATACGTCATAAACCACAATTTTCGGTTAGAAAAATACCACAGCGAACGTGTTAAAACATCAACCAAAGTTACAACGAACTATAAGAACTTTTATATTATGTTACTTGCTGCTACGAAACCCTTTATGGGCGAGTCCAACTCGCACTTGGCCGGTTTATTTGGGTACGGAATCCTCGGTGCGCGAGTCTTACTTACACTTGGCAGGTTATTTGTTCGATTTCATCTTATATTTTCTCTAGTTATTAAAACGAGAACAAAATTCTTATTCGTAGCTGGCTACGAAACTTCACCTATCCATTTTTTGGGTTCCGTACAAGTATCGACTTGAAAGTCATAAATCATATTATGTTAAGGTCTGTGGTTCCTTGAAGAAATAAAAAAGAATAAACTTAGTCAACGCAGAAAAAAAATTAACAAAAAAGAAACCGACTTCAAACAAAACTAAAAACAGAAAAATAAAATTTACTTAGCACAAAGTCAGTATATTCTGATTTATCAGATATCATTAAATATTATACAGAAATCGGTGCCCAGTAAAACTATGTAGTCGTAGGTAGGCATTATTAATCTCTCTCATTGTCATATTTAGTGTACAGAAAGAAATAGAAAAGTACTTATTTATGTGGTTTATTATCTACAAAAACAGAATTTTTGCCGTAAATTTGATGATTTCCCCTCGATTTTCCCAAGATCCCAGCATCAGATCCTGATACCCTGGATATGGCACCACCTCAGATGTAGCCTCTTTCAAACAAATAAAAATTCAATATCCATCCATAATTGGCGCTGCTATCGCGTAACATACATACAAAAAACCGGCCAAGTGCGAGTTGGACTCGACCATGAAGGGTTCCGTAGCAGCAAGTAACATAATATAAAAATTCTTGTAGTTCGTTGTAACTTTGATTGATATTTCAACACGTTCGCAGTGGTTGTCATTTTTTTAGGCGAAAATTGCGGTTTATGACGTATTAAAAAAAACTACTTAGTAGATCTCGTTCAAACCAATTTTCATTGGTAGTTTTTGTGGCAATGTATGGGGACCCCCAAAATTTACTGCTTTTTTTCTAGTTTTATATAAAAATCTTAAAGCGGTTTACTGAATACATCTACTTACCAAGTTTCAATAGCATAGGCCATATAGTTTCGAAGGAAATTGCCTGTGACATACGGACGGACAGACAGACAGACAGACATGAGAAATCCATAAGGGTTCCGTTTTTGCCATTTGGCTACGGAACCCTAAAAAAATAGCGTAAGAATTGAGAACCTCCTCCTTTTTTGAAGTCAGTTAAAAAGTTACGGCTGCTTACGACGTTACTTCCCGATAACCTGTACATTTACAACAAACTGTACTTTTGTGACGTAATCATTAAAAAATTGTATTTAAAGTACGTAAATCCGTCTGTCTGCCAAGACCCATTATCTCGTCAATTAGTTAAGGTATTGAGTTCAAATTAATACCATGTACATACTAGGGTTTATAATCCCTTGAAGTTTGACTGGTAGAAATCGCTTTTAGTGATAAGGCCGCCCATTGTACCTGCTTCTTGTAAGGTCTATGTGCTCTGTTTATATTTACATGGTGTACAATAAAGTGTATAATAAATAAGTTGTAAAAAACAAAATTTCTAAGTTAACGCAGAAAGTTATGGCCGCTTATGTCATCAACAACGTGCATTCCGACACTCCCAAGAACATTAAAATTAATAGGGTACTTCCCATTAATCTAGAACTATTATACCACGAATACAGGAAAAAAATCTAAAATCTGTACATTTGTAACATCTCTATATAACGGTGTTTAATGTGCGTATGGTATTAATTTTAATATCTACTTAATAACTTCACGCATTCAGGAGATATAGGCTGTTCACAGACAAACGGAGGGACCGAACGTCGCGACACGCGACGGGCGGATGGGCGGTTGGCCAGACGGATGTACTTTTACTTGTTGCGTACGTAACCCTCGTTGGGAGAGTTCGACTCGCACTTGTCCGGTTTTTATTTCCCAGAACACGAGGAACTACGAACATTTAGGCTACGTTCACACGGCGCACGTTTTTCTCGTACTCGATTTTCCCTTGCACGATGCAATCGTTCACACGGCGACCATTCAACGCGTTTTTAACGTTAGGATAAAATCGCATGAATGGGTTAGTCGTGTGAACGATCAATGTGTACATAAGCGCCACTACGATGCGTATTCGAGAAAATCGTGCCGACGCACGGCGATCCTAGTGGCAACTCCGCACGGTATACGGGAAAAACATGTCTCGTACACACGATTTTCCCGTATGGACTCCATGTTAACAGTTTCATATATTGTCTACTGCCACTACGATTTCATCGTGCACGAGAAAATCGTGTACGAGAAAAACGTGCGCCGTGTGCACGCAGCCTTATGAGCGAGCAAAATGCAGTTTTACATAGGTACATACATACATATACTCACGCCATTTTCCCTCCGGGGTAGGCAGAGACAACGGCCTGCCATTTGGTTCTGTCCTTACATACTTCACTAGCTTCCTCTACATTCATTAAACCTTTCATGCAAACCCGCCGGTTTCGAGTACTTTTGAGCTGCCCTTTTTGTAACACATCACTAATTTGATTGGTGTATGTTCTGAAGTTTTACAAGGCGATTAAATTTCGGACAAGTGTTTATCGTATTTTAAAAACGCTTTTTAAAATACGTAATCCAAATCTCCTTGGATGTATAACTTAACTAACATTTTGTTTATTATTTTTGATTTTTTTCAGGTAGGTACGTTCTTGACAGAGCAGTCAATGTGAAAGTTATACTTTCACATTGACTGCCATTGGCCTTTGCCATTTGGCTACGGAACCCTAAAAAACTACCAACTCGATCTCGTTCAAACCAATATTATCGTTGGTAGATTTATTGGCAATGTACATCATATTTTTTTTTAGATTTATCATTCTCTTAGTTTAGAAGTTAGAGGGGGGGGGGGGGACACTAATTTTTCTACTTTGGAAGTGTCTCTTGCGCAAACTATTCTCTTTATAAAAAAACAATATTAGGAACCTCAAAAGCATTTTCAAAGACCTATCTATAGATACTCCACACGTATGGGTTTGATAAAAAAAATATTTTTGAGTTTCAGTTCTGAGTATGGGGACCCCCAAAATTTAGTGCGTTTTTTCTAGCTTTATATAAAAATCTTAATGCCGTTCACAGAATACATCTACGTACCAAGTTTCAACAGCATAGGCCTTATAGTTTCGGAAAAAAATGACTGTGACATACGGACGGACAGACAGACAGACATGACGAATCTATAAGGGTTCCGTTTTTTGCCATTCGACTACGGAACCCCATAGATTTAGAATGTACAAGATAAACAGTGTCAGATAGAAAACGAAACCAAAAAAGAAATATCTATGTGTGAAAATGAATATATGAATATCTATATATGTTATTTAATATCAAATTCACACACTGAACTCGACACCATCGTAGAAAATATTAAATTTTCCATTTTATTCGTAAGATCACTACAGAATATTGTAAAATATGAATGACATATTATCACCACGGGTGATAGGGTGATAAATTAAGAGTACACAAGTTGCTATCTCTTTTCCTCTCGAGCTATGTGTACTGGTAAATGAGGTCTCGCTCGCACGCTATGTGTATCTATTGAGAGTAGCGAAAAATTCTAAATCTATGCGGAACCCTAAAAATGGGACCCTATTAATGAGACTTCGCCGGCCGTCTGTCTGTCTGTCTATAACAAGGCTGTATCTTCCGAACAGTGATACTCGTAGCTAGAGAGCTGAAATTTTCACTGATTATGTATTTCTGTTGCCGCTATAACAACAAATACTTAAAACATAAAAATAATATTATGTAAGGATACAACAAACGTGACTTTTTTGCCATTTTATTTTTTAAATAAATAAGGGCAACAAGTAGACGCTTGAAATACTCACAGAATATCGAGCTTTGTATTGTCATTTATCGTAAATAATTAAATTAAAACAAAATAGTCATTAGAGAGGGACTCCCATACAACAAACGTGATATTTTGTCGTTTTTTGGCACGGAACCCTCCGTGAAAAAAAAAACAGCCAAGTGCAAGTCGGATGCCCGCAGAGAGGGTTCCGTTACAAAAATTGGGTACAAAAATTTCCGTTTGTTGTGTGGATGCTTTTTTCTGATTTTAGTAGGTATTTTTTGTTATAGCGGCAATATAACAGGGTGAGGTGGTGGTTGCATCTCTCGGTCTCTTGACATCGCCAACGCTTTCAGCACCTTGCCCTGGAGATGCGTTTGGGAGGCGCTTATTTACCATGGCATGCCTCCATACCTCCGTCGAATTGTCGGGGCCTATCTTTCCGAGAGGGCCTTATCCTACCAGAGCTGGCTAGGGCAGGGTCGTCGAGATGTGTCGTTCGGCGTTCCATAGGGATCGGTCTTAGGACCGCTTCTATGGAACATCGGTTACGATTGGGTGCTGCTTGGTCCATTGCTCTAGAGGTGTCGGCGTAACGTGTTACGACGACACCCTCATTACAGCGCGAGGAGCAACGCACCGAGACGCAGCCCTAAAGGCCACCTGCGGGATCCAGCTTACATAAAGGGGGCGTCAGCATCGACATCGAGCTCTCGATAGCCGGTGGAACTTCGGAAACCACTTCCGAAGTTTTGTCCTATAGCTGAGGGAGCCCAATATTAGGAGACCCAACGCTCCCTGCAGGAGACTGTACCTTGGGATCGTGCGGAGCATGGCCCTATTCGGGGCCTTACGGGGCCCAGTGCTTAGCCCGCAGAAGGTGACGGCTGTCATGGTGAAAAGGGCACGATCTCAGTTGAGGCGGCATGTCTTCTAACCGGGACCCCTCTATGGGACCTGGAAGCGAGGAAGCGAGGGCCCTTGCGTCATTGTTTAAATGGCGCAAGGAGGCGCTGGAGTGGGAACATAGGCCTCTTCCTGTGAGCAGGTCGTGCTCGTGAAAGAGACGGCGTGGAGGAAGCGGGAGAGAACTCTCCCACCCGAATTCCACAGTCTGCGGTGGCGTCCCATACGCGGTAACAGGGCTGCTAACCGTCCTTACAGAAGCGGGCCTTAGACGATAGCGTGACGTGAGAGATTCATGCACATTATCAAGAAGCGGGATAATAACAGAATAACCCCCCAAAGACGCACGCGGCCGCAGTATGCATCATTCCGAGGGCATATTCGGGGCTCCCAACCGTAGGCTGTTAGGTAGGATACGTGTGGTTTTTAGTCGGAAGGACTACTGTACAGTTAAAATTTTAGGCCTCTATCTGAATCGGTTCCGGACAGCTAGGCCTCATGTCTCGTTTATAGGGTCCCGCTTTAACCCCTCCGTGCGAGAGTTCGACTTGCACTTTACCGATTATTTTTGTAATAGGTGCAGCAAGTTTCACAAAGTGATATCAATCAACGGTATAAATCTTCTCAAATGTTCATTTTAGAAATATCTCCACCTAAAGATGAGTTTCTTTTTTCTACATGTGGAATTACTCATATGCTATTGCGAACTCCTACCGACTAATACCACACGGTGCCCTGCTACTAGCTCTTGGCTGGTTTTGGATACATTCTAGAAGTATATAACTAAATCTGGACAACAGTGAGTTGGACTAACGCACGTAGGGGTCCGTACAAGAAAAGCAACAAAAAATCACGTATGTTGTATAGGAGGCCCCTTTAATATTATTAATTTGTTGCTATAGCGGCAACAGAAATCTGCAAAATTTTAACTGTCTAACTATCACGGTTCACGGTGCATGAGTTACAGCCAGCCGACAGACAGACAGACAGACGACCAACAAAGTCAACGAAAACGACAACAAAGGGGTAGGGTTATGTAATGTCCTCAATCACCTTTTTAGGATTCCGTAAAAATTGTATAATAATATTTTTACGGATATACGGAACTATTGATTGGTAGTCCTTTGTAAATCTTCGGTTAGTAACATATTAACTGGTTGGGCTGACCCCAACCACTTCACAAGCAGAGCCAGGCACTCAAAATTCATGAACACGTGAGTTTCGGCCCGGCCGAAAGTTTCGGCCCATTTTGGCCGAAACCGAAACTGCGGCCGAAACTCGATTTTTTGGCCGAAATTGGCCGAAACCGAAACCGAAACTTCGGTCGGTCACTAATTAAAACACAAGTCCAACATTCACAGAAACATTTAAGACTATGCAGCAACGCCATCTAGTGTGTGAAAATGTTAAACTGTGAACGAATAGAGGACGCTATGTTCATATAAAGTTGTTTTATTAAACCCTGAAGCATACATAGAGGTTTCGTTACTGTCCGCATCTTACTGCTGTACTCTCTGCCCGAGTGTAAGTATAAACGGATAGATGGCGCTGTAACCAATTTCTGTAGCACATCAAACTATGTGGTTTAAAACGAAAATTAATTCTACACACATTTTGTTACGGAACAGTAAAAATTATATTGCTTGCAAATACAAGCAACTTATATATGAAGCTGGTGCGTTTGTTCGTTCTCATTATTTCAGAAACTGGATTACTGATTCAAAAGTTTGGTACTTTAATCAATCAGAACATTTCAACCAGGGTTCTTAGCACTTTTCGTTGGCGTTAGGATAGCGGCGGATAGCCGAATGGGAGTTTTATTGTATGTTACTTGACTTAACGTCAAGCTTATTTTAAAGGATTTGAGTATCTTAATATTGTTATACGTTAAAAAGTAGGTATGTAAGGAAATGTAACAAATTTAAACTTTGCTCATGTCAGTACACAGTTTAAATTCATTGATTCAGGATATAGTCCAGTCAAAATAGACATTTGAAGCTGCAAATATTTGCATAAAGCTGAAAATTTGTGTGGATGTTCAGAACATCATTATTAACAAAATGTAAACACTGAAAAGTCCCCATCGCCATCGATCCAACTTGTGCAAAGAATAATTCAACATTTAAGTAGTCAAAAATAGATTTTGTGTGTTTTTAGCCAAATAGAAAATGTGAACAGACATTTTTATAGATAATATTAAACCGCGACGTTCTATAATTTTTGCCTTAGCGGTTTTACGATAAAACTGGTCATTTGGCTTCTTTATTTGTATGTATTGTATTGCACAAGTAGGATCGTTGGGGACTATTTTACATTTCATTTTATAATGGTGTTCTGAATATTCTTACCAATTTTCAGCTCTAAGCAAATATTTGCAAGGTTAGCATATTTATTCGCCTATTTTGACTGAACTATCAGGTTCAGGGTAGGTAAGGTTGGTGTGTTTTATTTTGTAAACTAGCTTTAAATTGATGTACAAATAAAATTTTATTCCGTTCAAATTCTTAGGTCGACGGACACGAAGATTCATACATACAAATAAACGAGTGTACCGGCATCAAAAATTGGTTCATAAAGAGACGACTGGTGACATCTAGTGCTCCTTCAAAGTACTAATATACAAGTGCGACATTTTCATAAACGGCCCCACACTTTTATTACTATGAAACAACGCCATCTAAATCAATTAATTGAGACTATATAGATGGCCACGGAGTTTCAAACCTACGGTTCATAAAGAGACTACTGGTGACATCTAGTGCTTGTTGATCTATTTCACAATAAAGTGCGCCATCTTCATAAGCGGTCGCACACTACCATCACTGTGAAACAACGCCATCTATGAAATAACTATCTTGAACAACTACACAGGTGAACGACTTACCGAGCGCTGAATATAGTGGCGAGCGCCATGAAACACCCATCAGCAACCCGGGGAGGTCCCGTGAAGCATTTGTCTACCGTCCAGTCGAGTAGAGGCCCAATGTCTGGGTTACAATCCAATAGAAGCACTATTGTTTCACGGGCCAGCTCATATATCTAGGACAAAATGATTATATTCAAATAACTGACTGCACAAATAAAAAAAAATTGATAGGTATAGCAGTTGTTAGTTTTAAAAACTTGTCATTCTATACTGTATTTCAATAGCTTTGCGCAAAAATGTAAACAAACACATTTAATCCTATAGATCCATAGTTAATTGCAATTGAGTATTCACCCTGATTATATTCCAGTATCCAGGAGTCATACAGTGTTCTTACAATCATTTCGACACCAAATAACTTCTTTATGATAGTTTATTTTCATTTAAAATACGTACTCAGGATAGTAAAAAATTCAATGATTTGTCATACTATATTTTTCTACTCATCTGTCATAAGACAACAATTGTCAAAACATGACATGTTTATATTATTGCCAGATCGGGCAGGATTGGACTATACATTCAAATATATGTAGGTGGATTTCGAAACATGTAATCTTTATAAATGCTGCTCCCAGACTAGAAAAGTTTTTACATGGTAGTTTCAAAATGAAGTCGGGAATTCACCACATATACCTTTAGCTTGTTGGTGTGTGATCTATTATCTTGCTACATGGATAATATAAAAGAATCACCAAAAAGAACTAGGTAGTTAAACTTTGACTGTTGTGTAAATACAACATCCAGTAAATAGCACCCTATGACTTAACACTTTCGCAGTTCCGGTTCAGCTATGGTCAACCGGAAGTGCCGTTGCACCTCTCCTAAATATGCCATAGGATCGGTCAAACCGTTCGGGAGTTATGCAAGTAACTACCACAAAACTAACCCACCTTCAACAAGTTATCATGGCACCCCCAGAGGTATCTATCAGTGGTACCACAGGTCTCTCACACCATTTTAAGGGTTCCATACTCGAAGGGTAAAAACGGGACCCTATTACTGGGACTTCGCTGTTCGTTTCTGTCTGATGGTCATCAGGTAGTAGTATCTAAGGAACGGTAATAGTGAGACAGCTAAAATTTTCACAGATTAAGTATGTCAGTTGTTGCTTTATCAACAAATACTAAAATCAGAAATAAATATTTAAGGCGGGGGGAGGAGTGAAGGTGGGGGGGGGGGGGTTCATACAACAAACGTGATCGATGAATGTCATATCGGACTTATTTCACAAACTCTGCTTAGCTTGAAGTAAAATTAAGTCGCGTGTTAATTGTTTATTAAAATTGAAAAAAGAAATACAAACGTACCTTATCGCTGGTGGATGAGAGCATTTCACTGAGCCAGGGATAGAGGGAGCCATCCTCAGCCAGTGCTGATGGGGCGAAACACGGTCCACAGCATACGAGAGCACTCATTGCCTAAGATAGTAGAAAAAAAAATTTGGTTACACACTTTGTCAATTTTTTCGTTAAACACATTGCACTTGAAAGAAGAGCCATCCTCAGCCAGTGCTGATAGGGCGAAACACGGTCCACAGCATACGAGAGCACTCATTGCCTAAGATAGTAGAAACAAAAATTTGGTTACACACTTTGTCAATATTTTTCGTTACACACATTGCACTTGAAAGAAAAATCATCTTTCTTTTTTGAAGACCGAAAAGGGAGAAGTTTCAACACGGGTACTGTGCTCCGTGTTGAAATCGCGAATGCGGTTGAGAAGTTCTATACTACAATGGCCTGCTGGTATAGCGAAAGAGGGAGGTCTCACCCCACAACAAACTTTATGGCCATTTATTTAAAGTTGATAATCTTTTATTCGACTAAAGTCCGCATCGTACAAAGTGGCTTAATTTAACAGCTTTATAATAGGGTTTGTTCGAAAGGGAGTTGGTGGTTTGTACTTGTTCTGCGGAACCCATTATTGATCTTAATTATATATTTGAGTGTGTATTTCATTGATTTTTCGTCCACGGGAGTTACTGTGTCACCTCCTTCAGACACGCTGTTTGCCAGTAGGTAATTGACCTTTTTCAATAGTATCTAATGTATAGTGACTGGCAGATTAGCCGAACGGCATCTTTTGTTCTAAAGCTCGTGTTGAAGTTATTGATTTTTTAGTCTCAAGATGTATGAATGTTTATTTTGTTTGGGTCCATTACATTATTGCTTTGCAAAGGTTTAACATATTATAGAGAGACCCGTGCCGTGGGCCGTCCAAATTCGACGGGAATTATATTTTACTGTATTATTTTTTGTTTGAAATTTCTAGTTCAATTCGTCGCACAATTTTCTTAAAAAGTGCTATTAAATTTAGCTTTACATATTAATATTATAGATTCTTATGCGTAAGAAGACTGACGAGCTAAATAAAATTGCTGAAAGTGGGAGGAGGTGGTAGGTACGTTGTAGAGGGTGGAATTGGGAGAACCCTATGTACAGCAGTGGAATGCGAAAGGAATGAGAAATACAGTATAGGTACTACTGTTTCTATACCGGGGTGTATTTCTCTGCCTTTAGCCTCGTGGTTGGAGTATTGAGCGTTTATTTCAGTGCTGTCGTGAATATATGAGAACTGTATGAAAGATTTAAATGTAGTTTGTTAATAAAGAGTACAGATTTACATTATTCCCTTCACCCTACATGTCATTGTATTTTACAATAGTAAAATTTCGGCTAATAATCGAGTATATTTAATATTTTAAAAATGTTTGTCGAATACGTTTAATATTTTAAGCATAAAATGGTGGGAGAACTTGTTTTGATTTAGAAAATGACGAATATGAGGCGCAGATAACATCATTTTTTGTCGGCTATGTCAACGAAAAATGATTGCTATAAAAATACATTTTTGATCTACAAGATATGTTAGTACTTACTTATCAAATATGGTTTAGGCCCTTCGTACACTAGGCTACGCAAATCTTCGATACTAATGTTGTCAACTTATGTCGCGAATATTTGGTAGCGCACGAACCGTACACACGAGATATCTCAAGACGCAATTTTGTCTATTCTGCCACTGTAGACATAGCGACAACACGTCTCAGACTAATTTAATTTACGAAATGTCTGACACAAGTGACGAAACTATGATTTTGGCTTACTATCTTTACTAAAAGCAAAGAAATCGTCGTAATAGGAAATACTGCGTTCAACCATATAAAAAAAAATGTAAAGTGTAGACTGTAGCTACAAAAAAATTACAGCAAACAGATACTAGTCCAGTTTAACCCTTCCAAGACACAAGCGTGTATATTCACTGCTAAGAAAACCCCATTTACTGTACCGCCATAATTCCAGGGCACATCTCTCACTATCTCTGAAAGCATTGGGATCCTTGGCGTTGACATTTCCAGAGAGGTTCAATTCCGGAGTCATTTGGTGGACGAGGCTAAGCCGGCGTCCAAGAAGCTCGGTGTGCTCAGCAGAGCGCGGCGGTACTTTACTGCAGCGCAAACACTGCTTCTGTATAAGTCGCAAGTGCGGCCGCACATGGAGTACTGCTGTCACCTCTGGGCGGGGGCACCAGAATATCAGCCTCGTCCATTTGACTCGGTGCGAGGCGAGCCGTGAGAGTTGTCAACGATCCTATGCTTACAGGTGAAGTGGAACCTCTTCGCGACAGGAGAGACTTTGCCTCCTTATGCGTGTTCTACCGCCTGTACAATGGTGTGTGTCCTGAGGACTTATTTGATATGATGCCCACAGTTACGTTCTATCATCGCACCGCTCGCCACAGACAGGGATTTCATCCTCACACTCTACGTCCGGAGCGTTCGAGCACGGTTAGATCCGATAGGGGCTTTCTTCCACGCACGCTTAGGTTGTGGAATGATCTCCCTGCCTCGGTTTTTCCAAACGCCTAAAGTATGGGGTTCTTCAAAAGGAGTCTTAGAAGGTTTTTACAGGGTCGGCAGCGCGAGAGTCGCTCCTTTCGTGTTGCAAACGTTTATAGGCAGCGGTGACCACCGGTCCTGGTGGGCCGTATGCTTGTCTGCCACCTTAGTGGTATAAAAAAATACTAAATTCAAATTGAATATTTATGTCAATTGTTCTGCCATCTTGGAAATCGCAGCGACATTAGTAGCGACGATCTCGACCGGCAGGTAGCGCGCGACTGGCGTCGGCGACGAATGAACAAAATGTCGGCGACGCATGTCTGTGTACGAACCTCTTTGAATTTGTATTGCGGTAGTCGCTTAGAGACCAAAATCGTTGGGTATCGAAGATTTGCGTAGCCTAGTGTACGAAGGGCCTTAGTTATAAATTGCATGTTAGGTATTTATTTAGCTATACATAATGTGTTAAACTAAAAAAAAACATGGAATCAGCCCTAATTATTTGATCGACGGAAAAAAATATGTCAATATCTGAAGAAAACATTACATAATTTGCTTTTTTTTTAATTTGGAATGCCTAAGTATGACTATTTATTACAACTAACATAAGCTATAAAATATTACATTTCTTTATTTGAACGACGCGTGTTTTTGACCCCCGACGGAAACCCGAACGGGGTGTTATAAGTTTGACGTATGTGTGGGTGTGTGTGTGTGTGTTTGTAAGTCTGTCTGTGGCATCGTAGCTCCCAAACGGATGAACCGATTTTGATTCTGTTTCTTTTTTTGAAAGATAGGTTGGGGGAGAGTGTTCTTAGCAATGTTTTATAAAAATCGGTTAAGCCATTTCAAAGATATGAGGGGTGAAAGTGGTAATGAAAAATTTAATGTGTTCAAATATACCCGTGTTGGGTATCAAATGAAAGGTCATAACTTATACATCACGATACCGCTAAGTTTTATGACAATCAGTTTCACCATTCGGAAGATATGAGGAGTGGAATGTATTTCTAATTCTGTAACCACACTCCGCGCAATTCGCATTAGCTCTGAATAATTGTTGGTAGACTATACGTATGTTGGTATTTAAATAACCCCTATAAAAAGCATGAAATGAAAATTAATTTAAAAATTCAAAAGAACCCCGACTCACAAAAAAAGAACAATAAAAAACCAGCCAAGTGCAAGTTGGACTCGCCCATGAAGGGTTTCGTAGCAGCAAGTTAACATAATATAAAAGTTCGTTGTAACTTTGATTGATGTTTTAAGAGCCTACCAGACGCTAAATTGTTAAAAGAAAATAGAAGATATCAATTTTAGCGTGCAAGAAAGAGAGAGATGCGATCGGTTTTTGTGCGCTTTTAACGAAAAAAAATAATTATAAAAAAACTATAACCAATATGAAAAAAATGCTCTAGTGCAAATGAAGATTTTACTATTGTCTTTCTTATAAATATTTTATATTATATAAACAACTTATAACATATGAGATCTAGCTTAAAATTACCCGAAATGGAGGTATTTTCAACACAAAAATCTATCGAGGATTTTATCAGTAATCGTGTTTCGAGCCTAGAGCGTTTTTAGTTCATGAACTGAAGTTGTCTGTGTTCAAATTTTAATTCATCAAACCTCACGAGTCCTGAGATCTAGATCAAAGTAATAGTCTATTTGGCGTCATATGGACTCTTAACACGTTCGCAGTGGTAGTATTTTTTCTAAACGAAAATTGCGGTTTATGACGTACTAAAAAAAAACTTCCAGCTCTATCTCGTTCAAACTAATTTTCGTTGGTAGTTTTTATGGCAATGTACATCATATATTTTTTTTAGATTTATCATTCTCTTAGTTTCGACGTTAGAGGGGGGGGGGGGGGGGGGGGCACACATTTTTCCACTTTGGAAGTGTCTTTTGCGCAAACTATTCATTTTAGAAAAAAATGATGTTAGGAACCTCAATAACATTTTTGAAGACCTATCTATAGATACCCCACACGTATGAGTTTGATGAAAAAAAAAATTGAGTTTCAGTTCTGAGTATGGGCCCAAAATTTACTACTTTTTTTCTATTTTTATATAAGAATCTTAATGCGGTTCACAGAATACATCTTGTTACCAAGTTTCAATAGCATAGGCCTTATAGTTTCGGAGCAAATTGGCTGTGACACACGGACGGACAGACAGACAGACAGACAGACATGACGAATCTATAAGGGTTCCGTTTTTGCCATTTGGCTACGAAACCCTAAAAACCTGTAAAAAGTAAAAAAATAACTATTATTATTGTGACCTATCTACCCTAAGTATTGAACTTTTATTATTATTAGAGATGGACCGGGTACTCGGTTGATACTCGGTACTCGGCGCACTCGGCGGGTTTTTTGATACTCGTACTCGGCCGGAAAACTCGGTTTTAATGCCGAGTATACTCGGTTTAAATAAAGTAATATATTTAGGTGGATATAATTAAAACATTGCACCTGGACAAGAAAATCGCTAGAAGGATCAGTTTGGGCGGGGCAGCCTTCAGCCAGCTACGTCGCGGTTTCAATTCGCCTATACCGCAGTGTCTGAAGACGAAAGTCCGACCGATGGACCGACGACCTGGTGAAGGTCGCAGGCCGGGACTGGATGCGAAAGGCACAGGACTGTGTACTGTGGCGTGAACTGGGAGAGGCCTACGTCCAGCAGTGGGCTGCTAGAAGCTGAGTTATTTCATTGGTTGATAATTAATACAACAGGGTTAATCAAAAAGTATTAATTACTAATTACATATTCGTTTGTAAACTAGCAAGCGACTGATAGATGAAAGGCGCAGGCGGGGTGAGGGGTATACACCCCCCAGTCACGAGCGGCCAACTCGCGTTGATACCAACGCGAGTTGGCCGCTCGTGCAGCGTGAACCTGTTTGTATTTGTTTTCCCGAAACGGGAGTACTCGGTTGCAAAAAAAATTGAACCGAGTTTTACTCGGTTCAATTTTTTTTCAACCGAGTACTCGGCCGAGTAACTCGGTTTAATCAAATTCCCGTTTCGGGCGCGAATACAAGTACATACAGGATCGCGTGGCACGACCGCACGAGTGACCGACTCGCGTTAAAACACCCTCACCCCGCTTGCTCCTTTCATCTATCAGACGCTTGTTAGTTTACAAACAAATACGTAATTAGTAATAAATACTTTTTGATTGACCCTATTGTTTTAATTGTCAACCAATCAAATAACTCAGCTTATAGCAGCCCATTTCATTGCTGAACGTAGGCCTCTCCCAGTTCACACCACAGTACACGGTCCTGCGCCTTTCGCATCCAGTTCCGGCCTGCGACCTTCACCAGGTCGTCGGTCCTCTGGCCGGGTCTGGCGGGTGGATGACCTACCTATGTCGCGATCTCCACTCTAGAACTCGTTTGCTCCATCGGCCGTCGGTTCTTCTATAGATGTGGCCAGCTCATTGCCACATTAATGTGCATATTCTGCGAACTATGTCGACCACTCCGGTTCTTCGCCGAATAACTTCATTTCGCAGTTTATCCCTCAGAGATTTTATTTATTTATTTATTCATTTATGTACACGCTAGGAAAGTAAAATAACAATAATAAAAGGATAAATAGGTACAATGGTACTGCTTATTTCTGTAAGAAATATCTACCAGCAGACCGGCGAGAGGAGAACGTGAAGAAAAAGGAAAAGATCAAGAAAAAGTGTGTTTACAAAACAGGATAGAACTAACATAACACACAAAATAAAAGATAAATATTATTAACTGTATATAATACATATATAAATAAGTAAATATAATAATATATATTTAAATAAAAATTACATATATAAATAAATAGGATTACACTGTAGAAAAATAGTGTCCACGGACTTTCTTTTTAAAAGTGCTGATAGTTTTACTGTCTCTGATACCAGGCGGAAGTGAGTTCCATAGTCTGACTGCATGCACGGTGAAAGAGTTTGAATAAAAACCGGTTTTGTGAGAAGGAAATTTAAGATTTGAGCGTAGGTGAGATCTGCAGAGAGCATCAGGAGAACGAACAAAAGCGAACCTTTCCTTTAGATAGGGAGGTGAAGATGGATTATAAAGGATATTGTAAAGGAGGCAGAGGATTCGAGTGTTACGGCGAAGGCGGATTGGGAGCCACTTGAGTTCTTTGCGAAAGTGAGAAACATGATCGAACTTTCTAAGATTGAATATAAAGCGTATACACAAAGAGATGCTCCAAGCATGGCTCGTTCCATAGCTCACTGTGCAATTTTGAGGGCATGGACTAGCTCTACCGTAAGTGTCCACGTCTCGCCACCGTATGTCATAACTGGTAGTAGGCACTGGTTGTAGACTTTCGTCTTTAGGCACTGCGGTATAGGCGAATTGAAAACCCGACGTAGCTTGCTAAAGGCTGCCTAGCCCAAACGGATCCTTCTCGCGATTTCCTTGTCCAGGTGCAATGTTTTAATTATATCCACTTAAATATATTACTTTACTAAAACCGAGTATACTCGGCATTAAAACCGAGTTATTCGGCCGAGTACGAGTATTCAAAAAAACCCGCCGAGTGCGCCGAGTACCGAGTATCAACCGAGCACTCGCCCTATCTCTACTAATTATTATTATAGGTAGCTATATTATTCACGTATTCATATATTTTTTAACTAACAGTTTGTCTCGTCGGGGACCGCTCACCTAATCATAACCTAATCGTACGTCTGTCTCGCAAGATCCTAACTGTAGATGTTTTGCGCGTACTCGTTGAATATTTTTGAAGTTCCTTGATATGCTCAATTGTTTAGGTATAGAACGGTCCCCCCGACGAGACAAACTGTTAGTTAAAAATATATATAGGTACGTAAATAATATAGCTACCTATAATAATAATAAAGGTTCAATACTTCTACCCTAAGTATCGGTCACAATAATAATAGTTATTTTTTTACTTATTACAGGTTTTTTTCTTGTTCTTTTTTTGTGAGTCGGGGGTTTTTTAAATTAATATATTATGCCCAAGGTCGTTAGTTAGTTATCCCCGGCCCTAACATAGTTTTATTGTATTTACTAGGGGAGGTAGTGTTATTTTATTTTAGGAATTTTCCATCTCTTCAGTTTTTGTAAGGTACTGTCGGCCAAGAAAGTGGTGTATCAGTTTTGATTTAGGTTTCTAGTCATTGAAAATTACAACAAGGTTCATACTAGTTATCATTGAAAGAGATGTATAATAATGACGTAAACCTTATTGATAAGTATTCATTTGTCGTAAGTCACTTAGAAGTGCATGACATTTTAACCTTTATTAAAAACTGATAAAACATTAATTTCTGCAAAGATAATTTGAATGGTTCTAAATAAAAGTAATAAAATCTTTTTAAATCTACCAATCTCTTTTTCATATAGAATACTGACAACTGACTTTTTGTCAAAATATTCAAACTAAGAACAGCTGTCACGTAACAAACAGTAGGTATCAATAATCAATACAAAAGGTTATCAATAATCAGATAAAGATGGCAATAGAAATTGTCAGATATGTCTGCAAGCGAAACTAATCATTATCGCCTATGAATTTGCAAACGACGTTCAACCTTAAGATGGTACACCAATTTTTTGGCCCACTGTACTTAGTTGATTGGGGTTTAGTCATCACCAAAATGCGTGTGATACGCCGCACCCGGTGGGTTAAAGATATTTTCTTTTTGTATTTTAGCTACTCTTATGCAGTGCCTTTTAGATTTTGCGTAAAAGCCTTATTAATTGTGTTGTGCTATGTATTTGTAGACAGGCGCTAGTAACTAAATTATCATAAGAACGGGCAGCTCCTTAAGAACTTATAGAAAATTATTAATTAAATGTAGATTGCTTACTCTGTGTAAATTTTTTATACAAATTTTCTTCCCCTATTTAACACCTTAAAATATAAAATTTCGAAAAGTTTTGAGCCATGTAATTTATTTATTTTTAATCTGAAGCAGGTAAATGAAATTTTTCGCTCGTTACTATCTTTGAAAATAAAGAACGTCCCATACTAATAATTTACAACCCTTATCATCTTCTACTTACTCCACCGCTACCAGACTGACTGACAGTCAAATCTACTATGTATTAGTGAAAACTATTACTGATATGAATATCAGCAGTGATAAAATTCATTGTGAGAATTGACGCCACCTCCCCTACTAACAGATTGACATAGACGTAAAAAATGGATCCGCGGTCGCCTGCTAGTCTTATTTGTATTGTAAATGCCCAAGCTGAATTTATCGACTACTGCGCAATAGACTTTTGTTCTATGTATCTCTAATATCGTATTTAACTGAAAAAAGTTTTGTTTTCTTTTTGTTCTTTGTTTGTAAAGAGTAGGTTCTAAAATAACTGAACCGATTTAAAAAAAACTTTTACCACTATAAATCTTAATGGTTAGTGAGTAACATAGGCTAGGTATAACTCTACGATCATATAAAGCTATAATCTGGGGACACGGCAGTGCCCCTACCAAGTCGCCGGGCGACACGGGCCGTACCTACTATCTTTTCTCGCACCCACCCCATAAAAATAGTCACTCACTTACGGACTGACCGATCATCAAAACTCTAAGGCACTTCTAGCAGATATAGAACCTTCAAATTTAGAATATCTTTAGTCTTTACTGTATTAACCAAGAAAAAATCAAAATATTCTGGAATTTAGGTCCATTTTTTAAGATTCACTACTGCATAAGTAAGTTTGTCATCAGATATAACTTACATGAAATTACAAAATTATTTATGTAGTTAGTGTATTACACTGAAAAAATTAAAAATGAATGAAAATTTTATTTTGATTTTTCATTTTCATTTTCAGTAAGTGTATTAAGTACATTAATTAAAACGTTACATTAATTTGTTGTTAATCCCATTTTGTCACAGTCTGTTTAATGCTATAGCCAAAAAAAACTAACTGAACCGCACGTATCACTGTATTAAACAACTTTCGCCGTATCTGGTCCTCTTCTCCGTGGCGGGTCCTCAGATGAGTGACCAATTTGTGGCATTTCTATAAGCGAGCGTTTTCGTGCTAACTTGTAAAAACCCCAAGTTTCGCAACTCAATTCTTCTATCGTAAAAAGAAGTGATATTAATGTAATACCAAGTCAATATCCATCATCAATGTATAAAATCTTCTATGTTTTAAATAAGCAAATAGATTGACTTAGTAATCCCATTAATTAATCTAATTTGGGATCACATAGCGTTGTGTGAAAATGTTCATGAATAATTTAATATAATGTACCTATTACTTGCGAGATACATTATGTTGTCATGCGATGGCCAAGTCAATGAATTATTTTACAACAGCCTTTATTATGTACACTACAATAATTTTATTATATTATATGTATAGATAGTTCGATAAAAATTTGAAGTCATAAAATGCATTCATCTAAAGATTTTGGCTCTTTTTTAAATATTATGTAGAATCAATAAAAAGAAAAAATCCATTTTTGCCTATCATTTTTCGTCTCCACATGCCGACAAAACATATTTCAATTGCACTTCTTTTTCTTTATTTTGACAGGGGCCTTCACTGATTTAACTAGCTATAGGTATAGTCTTTTTCTGGACAGCTCAGCAATCGTGTAAACATGTCATGTTTTGACAAAAGTTGTCTATGATCATAGTGCTGTAACTATACTGATTCTATGTATGTACATAATCATTGAGTTATATCTAGTTCACCGTACATTCATTTACTTCGGTATATCAATCGCCAAATTCATCAAATCATGAAATTCGGTATATCGGTATATCAATATATTATTATGTGCAATAATTAAAGGATCTTTAAAAATAAAGAAACTTTTAGAACATTTAATAGTATAATCATTTATTTACAATAATAAATTACTTTAGGGATGATAAAAAGTGTAGACGCCTCGCTAGCTGCTCGCCGTTCTTACAGAAGCAGACTAAGACATCTTGAGAGATTTCTAATGTGGGGTTTTTAAATCTGAAAACTGATAATATTAATACTACCTACCTTTTTTTCACTCATAACTCTCATAAGTGACGTGACGCAAACGAAGTTGCGCGGGCCAGCTAGTCTAATATACAAATCGTAGGAATGCTTCATATCAAGGATAATACCTTACCCTTCGGCCACATTCGAAACCAAGTTTTGAAATGTTCCTAACCATATAAGTATTTAGGAATGTATCTATATCTAATACTAAGTACCTCATTGCTGTGTCTTATACTACAACATTACATTTTATTAAGTTTTCCTAATTTTATTTGTGTATCAATTCATTCAGGCTGCTATTCAAACCCGCCGACACAATAACCCTTCTTTTGTGTCGCGCAGTAGGGTAAAATTAAATATAAAATGTTTAGAACACCTGAGGTCATAATTGTGCCGGACTTACCTCTCAAGACATTTGAATGACCATAAAATTAAATCTATACCTTACCTATATTCAATCCACAAAGTATTAATCAGATTGTCATTGATTGAAGTCGTTCCATTATAATCTGCACGACTCCATAACTATCACAAACCATAACTATCACACCATTCAGATAATAAGGACCCCAGACGGACTTGCTTCGCATCGTCAGGGAAGTCAGTCTAAGCGACCAGTTTGACAGAAACCTGTTTATTTAGTTGCCGGGTAGCCGGTGCCGGGTAACCGACGGCGAATGCAAGCGGTTGCCGGCAAATCACGCCGGTACGTGTGAAAGCTATAGTACACGGCCATACCCTACCCGGCACCCGGCAACCGGTACGTGTGAAAAGGGGCAAAGACTCGCACTCTTAGCTCTCTGGGTCAATAAGTTATATTATTAAAGTAAGTACATTTTTTCGAACTGACAGATTGATAAAACAATGACCTCCTTTTAAAATCAATTGGCCAGTACAACAGTTTTACAACACTATGGCAAAGACAAACAAGTCTGAGAAAAAATAATTTAATGACAAGCAAAAATGACAGTCTTAAATTTTTACCATCCGAGTATTTTTCATGAAATTATTCTATAATCTAAAGGTTTATTGGTGTCGAAATGTCCGCATAAATCTAACTAGAGTTCCTTGAAAGGACTATGATCAGGATTGATAATTAAATGTAAGTAATTATGGAGTAGTCGAGATCCAAATTCTTTGTTTACTATATTATTTAGGTCTGTTGAATGCCACTATACCTAGGTATGTGTTTACACTACTTAATTTGAAATATATCAAACCAAAGATTCAATAATATGTCAATATCTGCAAAAATAAACACGTTATGTTGTACAAAGCTTGAATTTGTGTGTAACCATTTTAGGGATAGTATACATTGTTCTGAAACCACCCAACCCTCACATTATTTCATTTTTAAACTTCAATAAGTTATCAACAAAGAAAACCAGTTCTTGGCTATTATAATAAGTCATGTAACGTAATGCCATTCACTCGGTCTAATATTTTAAACCACATTTTACATGTATTCCAGCGGTTTGCAAAGGTGAGGAAGCTTGTTTCAGCGAAAGGCGGAGTCGCTACATATATATAATCACGCCTGTCTCCCATCGAAGTAGACAGAGACTATGGAATTGACTTGAATTTCTTTCTTGATACCGGCGTACAACTATGGTTTCTTCTATTGTTATAAGTGGTTTTTATAAGTGGTTTCATACACGCTGGCCGGTCCTCTTGACCTAGCCTTTATCTAACCGATCAATGATTTGATTGACATGCGTACACCGAAGTTGACTCCTACCATTTTGCCCATTCACTCTCGCCTCATAAATCAGTTTAAGTCAGTCTATTTTCATTCCTGCTCTCCATGTGTCCGAACCATCTATCAACAGTTAAATACTGTTCCAAACAAAATAAGGGCCACTACTAATTTTCGCGTAATATTTGTTATTTTTTAACAAATATCAAGTGCTACCGGTATTTAAATTATTCGCGTAATATTTGTTAAATATCAAGTGCTACCGGTATTTCAATTAAATAAAAAACTTATTTTAAGGTAATTTGAATACATTTTAGTAGAATTTAGGTAAACATTGCCGATTTAGAAACAAAATAATTATTCTTGGCAGTTTTTACGGATATTAACGCATACTCTTTTAACAGTTATATTTAACTAAAGCGATGTAACAAATTTAAAAAAATAAAGAATATGCCTTTCCCTTTTTAATATATATGTACTTGAAGCCAGTAGGGAATGCTCTTAATGATGACTGATGTATTCTTCCGGAGTCTTTTTCAAACACCTTTTTAGTACATCTATCAGCTGCTGGTGGATGTGAACATCTTGGGCTGCCGAAATTCGCAGCTTCAAGGTTCAGGTTACCAAAGTTTCATTTTATACCACTAACCTCACGCTTAAAATCCGAAGCAGGAATACTTTTAAACTAGACATTCTACACTGTTACTTTGGAAGAGAGGATAAAAGACAATGTTTTTTTATTTGCAATTATTCAATGCGTGGTCTAATCTTCAATGTTAGAAAGGGGGTACTTTAAGAATGGTTGCGTATAAGTTTCATTATTGTAAGCTTTGTACTTGAGAAATAAGAGACATCTCCACTTTCGCTCTATGTAGAATTCAAGGATTACACTGCGGTCGTTCGAAAAAAGCTATAGATCGAGAGCGGGAGAGGGAGAGAAAAGGGGGAGAGATAAAGAGAGAGAGAGAGAGAGAGAGAGAGAGAGAGAGAGAGAGAGAGAGAGAGAGAGAGATAGAAATGTGTATTTATTCATAAGGCTCGAAGGAGCTTGCAAAACTTCTGTATCTCTCTTTCTTAGTAGCAGTTCCATAATAAAATTGTAAATAGTCGTTTAAGTAAAAATAGAGACATAAAAAAATGACTTAAGTTTTGATATTTCCCGTTAGTCACATTCGAAACCTAGTATCGGAATCACATTCGAAATATAGTAGATTGTACTACAAGTGCATAAAAGAAGCCATTTTATACAAGACGTTTATCCGTTTCAATAAAAGTCTTTAATTAAAATTAAAAGTAACATTTGAACAATTTTGTACATTCAATGTAATATAGTTTTCAATGTCAATGAAAATGTCCGCCAATGTCTTTTTTCAAGTTTTTTTTAAATCATTCTACATGAAGCATTAGGCATGGGTAACGAGACCTATACTGCCTAATCATAAGTTCACTTCTTTCATTCACTTCTTATGCTCGTAAACTCGTAAACAAAAACTTTACGAGCATAAGAAGTGAAAATTTTGTTTTCACTTCTTATGCTCGTAAAGTTCTTGTTTATGCTGGGTGTATGCGGACTAAAACAACATTTTATGCTCTAGTGCATAACATTCTTTTTCTTCTTCTAAAACAATATGGCCATACTAGACCGTAGAGACGGTATCATGAAGATCGTGTTACTCTATGAACCAAACATAATAAAACGCTATTAAATAACTTGTTTTTTTTTTGTTACATTTAATTTGTACTTTCTGTGTTCTATATAAATTAAGAAACATTAAAAATCAGATAGTATTATGAGTGAAAAAATATTGTAAAATGAACTTATGATTAGGCAGTATAGGTCTCGTTACCCATGCCTAATGCTTCATGTAGAATGATTAAAAAAAAACTTGAAAAAAGCCATTTTAATTAAAGACTTTTATTTACAATATCACTGTTTCATTTCCTTGCAATCGAAGTGAAAAGCAGAGTGTATAACTCGATCATAAAACCCATTTTATCCTCGACTTAATATCCACCCTCGCCTTTGGCTCGGGCGGATAAACGTCTCGAATAAAATGGCTTCTTTTATGCACTTGTAGTACAATCTACTATATTACAAGAATAAGATAAATATTTCTTTTTTTGAAACTTGATTTTATAAAAGAATAATAATAAAAGAATAAAACTCGTTTCGACATAAACCTAATTATTAAGAAAACAAAAAACCCGACTGCAAAGTAAAAATACAACTGAAAAGCAAAAAACAAGCTCTGTCTTGCTGGCAGAAACTAGCCATCGAACATAATAATTCGTATAATGAAAAGTAGCCATGTCAGACCTTAGGCTATAGGTATTGCTATTCAGTGGAAAATGTTGCTAGTCTTTTGGGCACAATGTCACGGGGGCCTTGTTTAGTTTAGTTAGATTGTAATAATGTAGATATGTAATAGGTAATTATGTTTCTCTGTATTTTTTAACAATAAATGTATTTTACCTTTTATTATCCTATAATAAGAAATTGTATTTTATGTTGACGTTGAAGTCAACAACCAAGACATACTTATGTCACAATATTGAACTTGGCTCTCATTTCACATTTTTGTTTTTGATGGGATACGAGTAGGTAATCTCAAGGAGTTTATAATATCTCAGTCTTCGGTTCTGCTAAGCCGAATGCAATGAAATAAGCGTAACGTTTTAAGTCTGACCAAGACCTTACAAAGAAATAAAACCGCATCGAAATGATTAGAGCCCAAAATGTCAAATGTAAATGAATTTTTAAGCCAAAAATGTCATATGTAAATG
Organism: Miltochrista miniata; assembly: GCA_933228765.1. NCBI lineage: Eukaryota > Metazoa > Arthropoda > Insecta > Lepidoptera > Erebidae > Miltochrista > Miltochrista miniata. The sequence continues at coordinate 16,889,276 of OW121747.1, read as the reverse complement.
AATAAATAAAGAGCCATTAAAACTTTCTTGGGGGCACGTTTAAAGCCCCCCCCCCCCCCAAGGCAGTGGATAAAACCGTCTATTCCAAGTTTCCCCCGAATTCATAATCGGGAGAAACTGGGAACAAATTGTTCCCATTTTCCCTCGAAATATTATTTAAATCGTAAATCCATTTTGGGAACTAACAAAACAAAAAAATAACCACGAAGGCTAAGGCGGGAGCGAAGCGAAGCGGAGCGGTGCTCCCGCCTTAGCCTTCGTGGTTTTATTTTTTTAGCCTTCGTGGTTTTATATTTCAGTATAATGAATGATATTGGTATTATAATTTTGTACGGAACTAAAGAGCCGCAGCTTCACACTCAAAGCCGCAAGTGGCTCGCGAGTCGCGAGCCGCAGGTTGCCGACCCCTGCTCTGGGGTGTCATTATTCAATCCTGGTTTCCTTGAAATGGGACAAAATGGGAGGCACGACGAACCGATTTCGATAGAATAATTGAAATCGGTTCACCCGATCAAAAGTTATGATATTATTATTTCTGGCAGTGGTCCTCAAGTTGGCGGCCCTGTGATGTGCATCTTCACGCTCCTCTTTCTTTTTTACGTGAGGGAAAATCCTCATGGATGTTATGCCGGACTCCTACCGACTAAAAAACCTCACGTGACGCCCAACAGCCTATGGTTGTGAGCCCCGGGTAAGCCCTCGGAAGGATGTCCCAGGACTTCACGCTCCTCTCGAAGAACCCTGGATTGTAAGATGAGGGAAACACGTGTGCGGGCAGGTCGTTCCATGTTTTTATAGTTCGACAGAGCAACGATCTTTTGAAACGCTCAGTTCTGGCGAAAGTTTTCTCCACTGTGTATGAGTGGCACCTCTGCCCGGCACGCGTTGTTCGGGATCGGAAAGGAGAGGGTGGGATCAGGTTGAAGAGCTCTTCAGAACATTCACCTTGATACATTCGGTAGAAGGCAGCCAAGGACGATTATGATTCTTCGCTGCGCTAACGGTTCGAGGATTTCCGTCTCCTCAGGACAACCAATTATTCGGATAGCACGTCTCTGCATAGCGCCAAGCGCGTCTAATAAGTACCTCGCGGAGTCATCCCAAATGTGAGAACAGTATTCGACGCAGAGGCGAATTTGCGTACAGTAAACATCTCTGATGTGGCGTGAAATACCGTCTCACCTTATTCAGGATTCCTAGTTTCCGCGAGGCCAGCCCAATACAGATCTCTATGTAGTTTTTTTGACTGGGCTCACGCCGAACGTCTATACCGAGGATCTCCAGGTTGTCCTTTAGTGGAACCGTAATGCTCTGAAGAGGGGGTAGGGTAGGAATGGGGACTTCTTAGCTGTAAACGCACACGCCTGTGTTTTTCTGGCACTGAACTCGAACCCCATTGGGCAATGCGACCCAGGTCCCGGTCGAGATTCGCCACGAGTTGTCGTCTCTTCCCCTCCACGTTGCCTCGCCCCTCCGCTGGACGGTCAGAATAGCTCCCATGCATACTATCATCCGCATAACAATGAATGCACCCAAGGGACAGCATGTCATTGATATGCAGAAAAAAGAGAGTTGGGGACAATACCGATCCTTGTGGTACTCCGGCATTTACCTGCAAAAAGCAGGAAGCCTGACCATCACAGAGAACTCGTATACGTCGCCCGAGCAGGAAGCTGGCCATCTAGCGGCACAACTGAGGCGATAGACCGTACGCCGGCAGCTTGGAAAGAAGCGACGCATGCCCTGTCAAAGGCTTTAGCGATGTCTAGGCCAATAGCCAGAGATTCGCCGTGCCTCTCCATAGCCTCACCCCAGGTGTGTGTTATGTACGCTAGGAGGTCACCCGTTGATCTTTTCGGCCTAAATATTTCGGCCATATTGACGATCGTTAATTAGCGAGTGATCCTCCAGGTAGCGCATGAGCTGTTTGTTTACAATTAACTCGAACACCTTGCAGATGACAGTGGTTACGGCTATGGGGCGATAGGTGGCCTGATCCGACCGATCCCCTTTCTTGGGGATTGGCTGGACGTTCGCCTAGGAAAGGCGATACAGGCGTGTCAGCGTTGGAGATAATTCAGCTGCACACTTCCGGAATGCCATCAGGACCACTGGCTTGCCGCGTGTCGAGTGATCGTAGCACCGCTCGCACATCGCACTGCCGGATTACAATATCCGGCATCGTAGTTCCACAGTCGGCAATAGAGGGAGGTTGCTTGCCACAGTCATCGACCCGGGAATTAGCCGCAAAGAGATTGGCCAGCATTTCTGCTTTCTCTTGGGCCTTGTAAGCCAGTGATCCATCAGAAAGCGCAGCGGCGGCAGAGAAGGCTTGCAGAAGTTGGCCTGCACGGCTTTAGTCAGTTGCCAGTATCCACGGCTGCCCGTTGAATGTGACGTAAGCTCCTGACAAAGCCGCGTGACGCGCTGGGCGTCCGCTCTCTTGAAGGCCCTCTTACTGGACCTAGTTGCCTGTTGTACGCTGCCTTGAGGCGGCCCACATTCGGGTCGCGCACAGCCCCCTCGCTGAGGTGCTGAAACAGCCACGTTATCTCAGCTGTCCCTATGTGGGAACGGTAGAAACACACGTAGATCTGACTCATAGAGCCGTGATCTACGTGCAGCCAAAGGACGGAAAAGGAAGGGTTCTCAAGGCAGTGCAGCCGGCGACAGCAAACATCCACCCTAACGAACGCGCACGCCCGGGCTTTATCTCGAAATAGTTCCTCGATGATATAGCCGGGGTAACAAAGGTACGACTGATCGGCAGGGCGGCGTATTTGCGTCACCGTTAGGAACATCATAGCAGGCCGTGCCGTCTCTAGATGGTGAAAGACGGCGTCGAGGCTGGCATGTAGTCCGCGGATGTTAGCGAACTCCACCTCGGACAAAGCGTTTCTGGGTTGAGTCGCAGCGGCCGCTGTGGTACGTTTTTTTTCTTTTTTGCGCTGCCATGATCGTTGGAAAAGGGAGACGTGAAGACGGAGCGACATTCGCTACAGCAGTGAGTGACAAGGCGTAGGGGCTAGCTTCATCTATGACTGTGTGGTGAGACGAAGGCCGACCCGCCGGACGGAAGGGCCCCCGTACCCCCCCGAGTGTGGTCGCCGGGACCCAGACCGGTCACCATCCGGCACGACGAACGATTGAGTTTTGAGAGTTGAGTCTGCAATTCTATATTTTAAGCTTGACTCACATTTTAATGAAAATCAGTTCTAAGACAGTACATTATTGGCGACGGCATTACACGCGACGGCTACGGGAAGCATGGTAAATACACCTCTCTTTCTCTGTAATGCAACGAAGGTGTGATAACTATTTCATGGAAACCAGTTACGTAGACGTACTAAAAACTCCTTCATAGTACTTAACCAGTTACGTAAAAGTATTAAAAAATCCTTCAGGTATCCAGTTATGTGGGCGAATTAAATAATCCTTTATGGAAACTAGTTACGATACTCCGGTTTCCTAGCCGGCCAAAGCGTGCGGATCAGCTAGTCTTAAGGTGCGGTTCCACTTAGGCGGAACGGAGAGGAGCTGTGCCGCGATTCACCAATCACATGGCTAAAAACCCTTGTCTCTTTTCCACTCCGCACCGTGATTGGAGAATCGCGGTACAGCTTCGCTCCGCCTAAGTGAAACTGCACCTTTAGTCATCAGTTAGTTATTTAGGGTACTAACGACGGCCTTATTGTGAGACGCGAGTTCTCCAAACAACTTAAAATCACAAAACAAGAAAGTGCAGAAGGAAATCTACATACAAAGTGCGTCATAGACACAACTCACGGAGTTCACGGACACCAGGTCAAATGATTATCAAAATAATTTCGAAACTGGTTTGTGTGCGAGTGTGCCGTAGTCGAGGGTAGGGTTGAAAAAAACAAGTACATACAGGAGATTGCGATCTGTATTATTTTGTGCTATAACGCATAGCAAATGCGATTATTTATTGTACTATGAACTTTGACACACAAAAACTCCAAGATACACAATTACCGTCTCAAAAACGTCCGCATTAAAAGTGTACTTGGCGCCGATTCTCGTCCAAACGACGTGAATGCGTGGACGCAAATTTACGGGTGAAACGTCGTCCATCTCATGTTTCGCCGTTCCTAAATATGAGACAGGCGACGCGTCATCCGCCGATTTCCGTTAACGCATTCATGTCGTGTGAAGCGAGAATCGGTGCCCAGTGCTCTTTTCAAGTCTAACACGAAAATAGAATATATTTTTATTTAGTGAATTTTATCGTTTGAAGTAGACTGCTTTTGTAAATACAACTTTAAGCTCAGTACGTTTGAATTTACATGAATATTGTAATAAATTATAATGTTGAAAAAAAAAATTACACTAGGTGAAACTGCCTAGTGCCACCTAGACCTTTGAAAATGCCTTGAGGCGAAAAAGGTCTAGTATATTTAATAAATACATGTGGTACAGTACGAGTGGTATAGTACTTTTTTCAATATGTGGAGCAAGTTCCACCAAGTGCCATCAATCAACAGTATACATTATAATATTAACTTTATCTATCTATTGGGGACACTTTTGAGAGGCAGGTTGTTCCTGGCTGTGGATTTGGAGTTGCTATATATCAACGACTGCAGAGACGCTTACCTTAAGCGCTGAAAGGTTGAGCCGCTCATCATTCTCGTGTTGCGCAGGCTGCGGTACGAGCGAGCCGAGGTGCTTGGCGAGCGGGCCGCACCATCCGGAGAAGAGAGAGAACAGGCTGCGGCACAGCTCCTTCTTTAGTAGTGAGCTGTACATCTCCACTGGAGGGGGGAAAGAGATAGCGAGTCTTTTTTATGTTTACGTTCTACTAATGTTAAAAGTGTTTGTAACTCAATCACGGATTGAGCTTAAATTTGTAAATTTGGTACGAGCAAGCCGAGGTGCCTGGCGAACGGGTACCTTTTTCGATAACGACTGCCTCGTTGCTCTGGAGGTCGAAATGTGCGATTGCGGATCACGAGATTGTGGGTTTGATTCCCACCGGAGACTAAAACTTGTGTGATCCATAAATGTTTGTCTCGAGAGTTTGGGTGTTTTAATGTATGATATGAGTACTTTGGGAGATTCATTTTCATACAACGCTATCAGATGATAGCGTTGTATGAAAATGAACCCGTGAATATTTGTTTATTATTATTTATTCTGAATTTGATGGTCTTCGTATGTTTGTTACTCAATCACAATCTTACGGCTGAACGCATTGAGCTGAAATTTGGTACAGGGATAGATTATAATCTGGAATAACACATAGGCTACTTTTCATCCCGGGAATATGTTTCCACAGAAAACGGGAACGGGTACCGAATTTCAGTGAAAGAAGCCGCGAGCATCATCTAGTACTGTTAAATGAAGTCGCTTACACCGTCTCGCGTCTGGTCGCTTAGATCTTTTAAACTACCCAACGAAATTTAATTTTTGAGTACCTATTTATAACATTAAATGTTTGAGTAATTTAAAAGATATGAATGATGAAAACTGTTGCAGCTAACACGAGTGATCATCATCTCACTAAACTCGTAAAAATGTAATAGGCCTGTTTGAATATTTGTCATCACGACGACTCATTGGCGGATAACCGAATCCACCCATGACGTTCTCACCACTGAAGAAACTTATTGGCTGATTCCAGGATCGGACAATGACAGTGGTGCTTTCTCAAACGTCAAACGGACCTCTCATTTATTGTTAACTTTAGATACTCAGGTCAATGAAACTTACGTGGGAAACTCTTGATCAACTCAGTGACGAAATCAGCGAAGGTGATGCGCTGTTCTCTAGCAGCCGGCGCGTCTTTCTCAGCCTCCACTTCGAGGCACTGTCGTACACCGTCCAAGTATTCTGTCAGAGTAGAATGCAAGCTCCCGCCTTCTAATGCGAACGCGCTGTGAAAGAAAAGAATAGATGTAATATGAGAAACTATGGCCCAGTGCACTTGTTCTTGAGTTGAAATGGCTTCGACTTATTTAACGAAAAGCTCCAATATTATGACGTCTTAAAGAAAATTTTTGTTAATGCTCAGATTCATTGCGAGATTCGATGTGTTTTCATACATATCATCGCCCACTCAATATTGGCTCGCGACCCATCTATAAGATCGGTGGATCCACCCATAGTTTGGCAATCCTACATTATACTACTGTTAGCTGTCCTCTGTCTAACCAGCTGGATGAAGAATTTTCATCACAATCGCGGCGGCCTACAGACTATATGGAACTGATAGGCAGATTTTTTATAAATACACAACACTGAACTTGCTGGGCTATGAGCCCCGAGTATAGCATTAAATATGTTGCATGTACGAAAACACTTATAAGTAGAAGAAGTTAATGTTACATGCCAGGACCGTAGCAAGAGGAGAACCATAGTCTCTGTCTACCCCGTTGGGAGACAGGCGTGAGTTTATGTATGTATATTACCTGTAAGCAAATGTCTTCTTTTGCGCAATGAGCAGTAACATCTTGTTGAGGTGCAGTCGCAACGCGTCTCGACGACGTCTTCTGCGCATGTTCTCTTGTTTCCGGTCTATTGCCTCGCGCAGGAGGGGCAGCAATTCTTCCATCAAATCTCTAAAGAAGATATATAATAATTGAGTATTACAGAGAGATATTTTTGGCAATTTTAATGTGAAATTGAATATCATAATTTCCAGATAGAAATGGCCCGAAGCAGGTCTATCTTATCAAGATTTATTTATTACCTTTCAATAAGTAATTCATCGATACGAGTATTCGATAAAAAACTAACTAGGTACTAGTAAAGATTTTATCAAATCGGCGTAGAATGAATATTGTTGTTATACAATTCGTTAGCAAAACCATGGTCTTATCTGTAAGCTATTTTGTTTGTCATCGACACCTACCAGCAGTTCGTGAGGTGACAGCTATGCGATATCTGATCTGTGCTAATCCAATGATTAGCACAGATCAGCCATGTAACTAATACTGGAGCAAAGAGATATTGAATGAATAATGTGGCACTTACTTAAGCGCGTCTGGGTTGATATTCCCGCACGCTGCAACGGCGGCGTCTCTCACTTCAGGCACCTCGCAGCGAGCCAGAGGCACGGCCAACTTATGCAGAGAGCCCGGCGCCGCTTGCGTCCCTCGGGCCTCACCCCCGCTGCGCTCGCTCAACGAGTCCGGAGACGAGCTGCAGTCGTATACACTGATTAATTTCAATTCATGAAAAACCAATCATCATATTGAAGTCATTTGAATTTTCATTGAATTAAAATAAAAAAGAAAATATTGAATTTGAAATAACTTGAATTGAATATTAGAAAGATGTTTTCAAATTTTGTAATAATACATAAATCAATAGCTACTTCAAAACACTATTCTTATAAACTACTTTTAACACTAATAAAAGCGCAGATACAAAATCAGTAGGACGAATAACGAAGCGTTTACACACAAGTTACCACATAATGTCAAAGCACAGCCGAATGCCCACAAATAATGATGCTCTCTTACGTACACATCTAATGTAATGTTAATGTACTTCTAATCTAATGTACCGTACAGCGTTAATGTAATGTAACCATTGCTTTAAACATATTACAGAATGAGATATCAATATAGGCTTGTAAGGTAGCATTTCGCGATTCAACAAGATTTCCTTAGTGTTGTAGTCAAAGACAAAATAAATATATCGATACAAATTGGTTCGATTTAAAAACATTGGTAAATTGGAGTTCTTAACCGACCCCTCAAGACTGTCAGAGCCCTCAGCAAGTCTCTGGTGATTAAGTCAACCTAATAGGTGCAGATGCAGAGCAGGAGGAGCAGGTGCCAGCACCTGCTCACTAACGGACGACATCACACTATCTTCCCGAGTTCGAGCAATCAGATGTACGAATGTGATCTTAAAACATGAACTATCATACTTTACGTCAAGAATATGATAACTGTTCCTGTAAACCATAGAGGTTCATATCATGTGTAGTCGAAAAAAAAATTACGGCATTACAAACCCATATATTATATCTAAACACAAACAAGTTCTAAATGATCATGAATGGAAACTCTATGACTAAGCAGAAAAAAAGACGTTAAATTTATCGATGTATGAATTTATACCGTGGCTACACAACACTAACTCTACTCTAGCACCGTCAATACTGTTCAGTTACGTTGCTAACATTTCCTTAACGTATTCTATTCCTACCACAGACACATACACATACTACTGATAAACAATTAGTGCTAATACATTTGTGATGAAAGTGTTACAATTTCATTAACAACCTGTTAACTAACGATCAAGGTTTCCACTTGTAGTTTAAAGTGTTGATCATAAGAGGGACAAGAAAAATTGCTGAATAACATATTTAGTTAACATTAGAAGTAGAAAAAAATAAATGAACGCAACACCCGCATTGTCGTTATATCAATCTTATTTCAAGAGGAATTAGCCCCCAGGTCTAACTTTATTCGTTTTTCAATAAATTTCATTCGATATAAAATAAATCGTTGAGTGTAAATATCAATATTCTTAGGCAAATTTTATTAGTATTATTGTAATAACGTCGCTATGATACGGAAATACGCAATTACAATGTAGGCTGAAACCAGTTGAATATTTTCAACGTTAACCTTTTATAGAGTGAGTAATTCACTTTTCACCACAAATGATCATTCCTAAATCGTGTTTAGCATACAGGACATCACGTTAGACGTAAAGCTATGAGCACGTTACCCCCAGAGCGTTTCCGGGCACGCTGACAGAAAGAGCGCACTGTCGGGGCAAATATAACATAACATATAATATAAACCTTAATTTATAAAGGAGTAGTAGACACTCAATTGATATGATCGTGCAACGAAAAAAATGCCTACTGTAGTGAAATTATTTTAATAAAAATATAAAACAGCAAGATTGACTTCGTTAGGGGCCTTGTAATTTGCCATTCTTAAGATTATAATAGTTCAGTATTGAATTAAAGTCGTAATTATAGAATGTCTGCTTTTGTAGGTACTTGCATGGTTTTCTAATAACTTATATTTCGAAAACCAATTTTTTTCTGCTGGAATGTGATCTCAGTTCACAGAGGGAGCCTAAAACATTGCATAAGTGTAGCAGTGGTTAAGTCTCAAATAGACAATGTACGCAGAAATAGAAGCTACCTGCAAATGAGCCAAGAATGTGGCTGATGGGGATTAGTATCTAATGTGCAGTATAAAATACGCATTATGCAAAGAAATGTTTTCTTTGATTTAAAGAAGGCAAGGTATACAAATAAAAGTGAAAATCTAATATTTAGTGAGAGTCCGTTATCTATCTAAAAGATGGCACGTGTCTGTCATTTCACATGCTGCATAGAACCTCCGGCATAGTTTCTGTTTGGAGTCAACGTTAAAATAATTGTTTCTGGCTGATATAGCTAAAATTCATGACAAAATCTAGAACTAACTAATGTTTCGGACACCTAATACTCAAACTTATTACATGTCTGATACATTACATTAGATATATTTACTACACCATAGTTCACCTCGGTGACGGCAATATACAACGTCTTATAACTGATAAGTGTTTGAGTATTTGGTCACAAATGTTTACGTATTTACGGTGAAGTGTGATGCGGTGTTCACAGAGTAGATGAGCACAAGTTCATGGGCACAAACACAGGCCTCAACAATGATACAATTGTCACGCGTTACCGACAGCACAGTGTTTGTTCAACATCGTATGGTATGCGCTAGCTGTGCACTGACCTAGGCGTGGTGATGAAAATAGTGACTACGGTATCGCTACGACACCACCGGTTCCAACACATCGTGTAATTTGGTCTTGTGTCGATTCCATCACTTAACTAAATAACAAGGTGCATAAATGCTAAAAGTTTACATACGACCACTAATTACGATTCAATGATGTGTGTATTTTCTGGCTGGTGTATGGTATATTAACTATATAAGAAAAAATATATACATAAAACATTTCGCGCGAATGTCGACGACCCTACAGTTAAACAATAAACAATGATAGTAGCGAATGGTAGCCATGTACAAAAAGCGTGAGATGGAACCGACACAACACATATCACAAATGTAATGATCGATGTTGAATGCAACGTGCACATAGCGAGCGAGAATGGCCACCTCGTTCGTTTGTGGTGCCTGTGCGCTCGCGCATAGCTCAAGGGCAGCGTGAAGAAGCCGCCCGTCGTGTTGAGGCTCTCGCTCGACGAGCTGAGCGCGGCCAGGCCGGCCCACCCCTCCGCCTCAGTGCTAATGAACAGACCATTAAACCGGCGACCCACTGCAGCGCACGCTACACACCACAAACCTACAGCCGATAGCATACAACATGGCCGATCTCATAGTACAGTCGTGGACTTGTATCACTATCAGTGGGAAAGAATTGTTTGGTGTTTTGAGGATCAGACAGTATGGACATTACTACACTGAAGAAAAATACCAATAAACTAAAAAAAAACATTTAATTGTTCTTATTTAGTTCAATTACAACCACTGCAAATTTTAAGAAAATTGGTTTAGCTGTTGCATGCATTTGCTGCATGCATTGCATTAAGCTTTCCTGGAGAAGTAACTAAGTTTTTTTTTCTAGTACAAAGTTCAAATTCTGGGATCTTGCTCTGTATTACAGTTACGGTCTAAAAATGTGAAAAATTACATATATACATACATATGGTCACGCCTTTATCCCCGAAGGGGTAGGCAGAGGCATTTCATGTGCCCACATTTCACCTTTGTATAATTTGTCCCACGTAATAGGTGGTGAGCCGTATTGCCGTGTTTAAATGGACAGGCGCAGGTTGTGACTGCCTGCTGTTGAAATAAAGCCTTCAACTTCGCTTAACGACTGCCATTTTACTGGCAACCGGGACCAACGGCTTAACGTGCCTTCCGAAGCACGGAAACGCTCAAATAAAATGTCACAAAGTGATCACATGGATGGTCACCCATCCATGGACTGGCCATAGTGAAAGTTGCTTACTGCAGTGATCGTTTACAGAACACTGAGTCCGCGGGGCCACGAGCGCTTCGAGTGAAACGTTAGATGAAAACGAACGAGTGAAAAATTAGATGATAATATTTGTAATTTTTAACCCTGTATTTACCTAAAATTCCCTTATTTAAAACGAAGCCTTCACTTCCCTTCTAAATACGTTTGTGCCCACTATTATGGAGTTATCATAATCATTATTGAAAATATACAGGTAGGTAGTGAATACACATCTGAAGAATTTTAAAATATTATTTTGCTACGATTTCTAGTGGTATTGTAGGTACTTAGAAATTGGTTGGTGGATCAACAACGTCATGGTGGTTCGGACTACACGCAGTTAACTAAAAAGGCTGCGCAAACGAGGGATCAATATAATAAGGATGCTTTGTTGTACTTTGCCGGTTTGTTGTAATTACTTCCCATTGAAGTTTATCCCATCTTACAACAAAGTTCTTTTGCGCGAATAACTCTTTCTGTACTCATAACGCTGCTGCTTCCGTACTTAACTTTCACTTTTGGATCTTACAGGTGTATTATAATACTGAGATAAATTATTACCAAACTCATTGTACACAAGATTTCAACAATATAAATAAATACATAAGAATTTTAACGTACTAAACAACACATGTCAAATATAAGTTTGTTTACAATGCATGCGTTAATAGAAAAAGTTGCTACATATGAATGCTCGAGTGTCTTTCGAATACATAATCATGTTTCATGTACATTTGTGTGTAATGTACTCGTACATCATCTGCTTTTTTGAATGATGGGAACAGGCCAGTTTTAGTCAATATATGGGTCTGTATAAAGACATTATTCTCGGGTTACCCCTCCAAGAAAAAAGCATTTGGTAGTCCCAATAGAGCCTGAATTGGAAATGTACTCTGTTTCAAGATTAATTTTTTTCGTAAATGACGGTAATTTTTCATCAAACAGTTTGTATTTGGCACTGCTGTTGTTGTAAGTATCTACAGTAAAGGTCAAAGTGTATTATGGTACAAATGTCATTTAGTTTTTGGTACAGAATATATTATTGAATGAGATAGATGCGGCTGGAGAGTGATATTGAAAACTATATTCACAACAATAGGTACATTAAGTATAATGAATTATGCTCGACGTTTTTAGTTACATTTCATAGCATTATCAAATGTAGAGTCTCAAAATTTGGTAATACATAATAATAGTCGTATAACAATGTGTGTAATTTTTTCCCGAAGAGCTAGGTTATACTATTCACCTATATTTCAACAGTTGTGTTTGACACAATGTAATGTGGTAGTGGTATTTGTAATGATATTGTTTTGTCCTGTCATGATAGATGTAAGTCCAGATGTGAACAAATAAATAAATAAAAAAATAAATAAATAAAACAGATATTAAATAACACGGAATGTAAATTTTTACATTTTCTCTGTTTATAATACACGGAAAACATAGAAAAGAAAAGACGCCTAAAAGATTTCGGGGTCCAGGTCTCCATTTGTGGAGGAAAATGGTGAAAATAAAACTGGCCAAGTGCGAGTTGGACTCGCCCATGGAGGGTTTCGTAGCAGCAAGTAACATAATATAAATGTTCTTATAGTTCGTTGCACTTGAATTGATGTTTTAACACGTTCGCAGTGGTAGTGATTTTTCTAACCGAAAATTGCGGTTTGTGACGTATTAAAAAAAAACTACCAGCTCTATCTCGTTCGAACCAATTTTCGTTGGTAGTTTTTATGGCAATGTACATCATAATGTTTTTTTTAGATTTATCATTCTCTTAGTTTAGAAGTTAGAGGGGGGGGGGGGGGACACACATTTTTCCACTTTGGAAGTGTCTCTTGCGCAAACTATTCACTTTAGAAAAAAATGATGTTAAAAACCTCAATAGCAATTTTAAAGACCTATCTATAGATACCCCACACGTATAGGTTTGATGAAAAAAAAATTTTTGAGTTTCAGTTATGAGTATGGGGACCCCCAAAATTTACTGCTTTTTTTCTAGTTTTATATAAAAATCTTAATGCGGTTCACAGAATACATCTAGTTACCAAGTTTCAATAGCATAGGCCTTATAGTTTCGGAGAAAAGTGGCTGTGACACACGGACGGACAGACAGACAGACAGACAGACAGACATGACGAATCTATAAGGGTTCCGTTTTTGCCATTTGGCTACGAAACCCTAAAAAGGGGTGAAGATTGTTGTCGCGATATTTATGAACGGATTTTGATGATTTTTGGAACATATAAGATATAGGTAGATATGATTCTTAACAGAATGTTTTTTTATTGCTGTTTTTTTTTCTTTTTTTCCTCGGTGCTCGGGAAGTCTATTGCCTGCAGTAACTAGTACTGGTATTATAATACTATACAGGATGTCCCACGGCTATGCCACATGGAGGGAAAGTAGGTACTTTAAATATTGTAGATGGAACATTTTACTGAAAGAAGACATTATTTTGATTACTAAAACAATTTAACCTGTATTCATAGATTTTTAAATACTTACATGGTTGAGCCGGAAATCGAACCCGCTACACGAGAAAAAATAATCACCTCGTAGGTTCATCATACCAATCGAAAGGCTTCATCATAAGGATTATCTTTTGCTAAGTAACATAGTGTCAAAAATAAAAGGAAGACCATGTATTTTAACATTTGATGTGAAATTTTGTTCAGAAAAATGAAAAGCTGGCATAGCCGGTGATCTCAATGAAGACTTTTGTCCCTGGATCGAGACAAATACGATGGCCGCCGAGATTCACAGATCTAACAACGCTAAATTTTATGGGGTTATGACAAGTATTTTTTTTTATACCACTAAGGTGGCAGACAATCATACGGCCTACCAGAAGGATCGGTGGTCACCGCAGCCTATATTAAATGTAGTTTACAAGAAATGAAAATGTCTACGAGCTACAAACAGAACTTGCACGTATTATTATAAATATCCACCACAGTCAGATCAAAAGATCGACAAGGAGTAAAATAATCAAAAGTGTGCGACTTTGTATTCAACATTATGGGACTTTTGTATTAAAAATTTTAAAATTCATGGTCTTCCTTTTATTTCTGAGACTATGTTACTTAGCAAAAAATCATTCTTATGATAAAGCCTTTTGATCGGTATGACAAAACGGATTAAACTACAGGGTATTTTTTTTTCTCGTGTATCGGGTTCGATTCCGGTACAATCATGTAATTATTTGAAAATCTATGAATGCAGTTTAAGTTGTTTTTTAAATTAAAATAATGTCTTCTTTCAGTAAAATGTTGTATACAGGATGAATTTTTGAAAAGGGATTGGATGGCCAAATCCGAAACTATAAGGAATATCGAAAAATGCTGAAAGGAGTCACGAGACCGATTTTAACGAAACTTAAAACCTCATCATTAGATTTTTGAAAAACCCATAATCCTAACTGGGAATCGAACTTGTTGATTTTGAAAAAAAAACACACCCTTTATTATTACACCATACGATAGAGTCGCTGTTAAGGATCAAATTTTGCGAAGTAATGATAAACGCCAAATTTAAGTCACATTTGGAATTTTAATAGAATTCATATTTCATGTACCTAAATATTGTATCATAATTTGTTTCGTTCAAATTCCCAGAAAAGATCGTAACTATTCCGTGTTTTAAATTATGCTCAGAATGATTTTTTGAAGAATATTCTAAACTGAATCAATAATTTGAAATATTGAATGCAGCACGATCCTTGAGGTCTCGAATCCAGCTATGTATTACAAAGATTTTGAACAATTAATGAGTTAACGTAAGAAAAATAAAATGTATTTTGTTAAACATGAGTTTTTTCCTGTAGTTTGCCGTATATCATTACTTCCCAGAATATGATCCTTAATAGCAACACTATCGTATGGTGTAATAATAAAGGGTGTGTTTTTTTTTCAAAATCAATGGATTCGATTCCCAGCTAGGATTATTGGTTTTTCAAAAATCTAATGATGCGGTTTTAAGTTTCATCAAAATCGGGCACGTGACTCCTTTGAGCATTTTTCGCTATTCCTTATAGTTTCGGATTTGGCCATCCAATCCCTTTTGAAAAATTCATCCTGTATACAATATTGAAGGTACTTTCCCTCCATGTGGCATAGCCGTGGGACACCCTCAACCGCAAAACGCATCCTAGCGGGCAGCGGCGGTGCGGCGCGCGGGGACGGCTCCGATCGGCGCGGTTCGACGTTCGACAACGCATTACTACCTTGGACACTACCAACCTACTGGCTTTGGGACATCACTGCGGTCGATCCTATTCAATTATTTTATTTTAATTAGTAAATAAATATAAATATTCTATAAATAAATATTCACGGACATTTCACACAACGCTATCTGATCCCAAAATAAGCTAGGAATAACCTGCTTGTGTTATGGGTATCAGAGCACGGATATTAATACTTAAATACTTTTTAAATACGTACATATTATTATAAATAGAAACACCCAGACTCTTGAGACAAACATTTATGGGTCACACAAATATGTGTCTCCGGTGGGAATCGAACCCATGACCTCCAGCGCCGCAGGCGGTATCACTACCGACTGCGCCACAGAGGCAGTCAATTATTCTTAGTAATTATTCTTGTTTGATGTACGGATGTACGGGATTGTTCTGGCGAATAAACCAGCATATACAGTCCACTGCGTTTGATTATATCCATTGGATCCTCGACAGAGGGCCTTCCACTGTTTGAAACGAGGTATGTCATGGGTATATTATGGAACACTGTATTCTCTTCGATGGTGACGACACTTGGCGTACTGATTGATTTGAGTTGTAATAATTTAAAGGGATAGAAACGGTGTAAGATGCCGTCAAACACAATATATCTTCTAAAGATATTTTAACTACTATTTGATCCTGCGTACAGCAACTTAGCAAAATATGCACAAGTAAGTTGTTTTTGTGAAATAAGCCATATTCCCATAAATAAAATTTCTCTATCAATCTCATGCCCCATTCGACGAGTCCGATTATTGCGCTTCGCAACAATTTCTAGACTTTTTACCATTTCTTACCTTAGCAATAAAAAAATTGCAAGCTATTTTTTAAGCAAAATGTGCGAATTCATTTGACAGATACCCATAATATATTGATTCTAAGTAAAAATTCGTGTACCTACTCATTTACAAAAAAAATTGAAAAGACACAGTAAAATTGAATAAGGTTTCACTGAAGTGCACAGTTCACGCCTGCCTGAGTTTGAACTCTGACCCTTGTACTACCGACAATGTATAGCGTAGAGAGGTTAATGAGAATATCAGTAGTTAAAGTTGCTTGTTTGTTTCAAATATGTATCATTGTAGCATCTTTTTAATAGTAGTCAATGCAGTAAAGCTACTTATAAAAAAAGCAAAAGCGACGTATCGCCACACGTTTACGTTCTAAGCCAAAAACTAAACAACATTTGTACCAGCTGAAATAATTCAGACAATTATAGCGAAAGTAAATTTATATCAACAAAATAATATTGTATTTTGTTTATAAATAAATTTTGCCAATTATAAAAAAATTGGGAAAAAAATAAGCCAATTTTGCTAAAAAATAACCTATACTAAATGTACATAATGCCGAGTTTATGAGTATAATATTTATATTTTCTTGTTTGTATGTGAGTGTGTTGGTATAATATGTGAATGTGTGCATACCTTAGACTTAGATCGGGGCTGGCGCAACGTATCACAGGGCTTGGTACTGCTGGCACTACTAAGTAGGCCATTGTCATGTAATATTTCCATACCTGAAATAGTTATAAAAATAATGTTAGTTCATGGAAGACTAGTATATTTCCAAAAAATAATAGAAAACGGAACTTTCTTGTCTTTTGACTGCCTCGGTGGCGTAAGTGTATTCGATTTACTGAAATTTTTGATCCCTGAAAAATGTATTTCTGGTTTCTGTAAGTGTTTTCTATGTATAATGTGTATGTATTTCAAAACATATGAGTAGCTTATATTGGGTCAATTAGGGCTAGATTGCGTTGTGTGGTATCGTCCTTTGATTACTTACTTGCATGTATCCGTCTCTTTCTTTCTCAGGCTTCCGGGGTAATGCAGGACCGCGAGACAGTAGAGATGCTCGATTGTCATTGACAGGGCTGTAAACAAATATTTACGAATATATTGTAAAAGAATAGTAGTTTTCGATATAAGTGTGGGATTTCTGTTATTACAACGAGTTACGGCAGGTGTTGACCCGAGCCAAAGGCGAGGGTAGACAGTCGGAACGAGTTTAAATAACAGTTCCACACGTTGTATTGAACAACTATTTTTAATACAGTTGCGAAAAAATTAGCACAAAAACAGCCAGTATTATTAATAAAGTAAATTAATATTGTTTGTATTGGTTTCACATAAATGGTTGTAATTTATTGACAAAATTAATTAAATTAAACAATTACATGTTTATTTTATTATATTTTATCTCCCAAAGTTAATTTTATTCATAAAATGTTCACCACTTTTCTGACATAAAAACTCTTTGCTAAGATTTTAAAAAAGTACCGTTCGTTTAGACGCAATCGTCCGTTTTACTTTACATTACCGGACTAGGCCGTAATGAGATACATTACGTTAGTGAAATGGGTCAAATAAGAGACTCTTTACGAGCAAATGTGTTATAATAGTAGTTTATCTACTCTGATACTATAATACAAAGATTATAAAATTGAAATCAATACTATTATGACAAACATTACGCACAGGCCAAAAAAAAAGTTTTATTACGATACAGGTCTTGTATGGACACCTATATCATAATAAAACTTTTTAATCATTACGATACACCATAAACAATCTCCAGCTGAAAAAGAAGTTTGAACCTCTACTTTAAAAAAAAATTGTGTCTCCAGAGTAGCGAAAAATCCTAAATCTATGGTCTCCGCAGCCTAAAAAAAAAAGAAACACGCATGCGCAATCGATGTTTGCGCCTTGGCGCCAACATTTTACATTTAAATTAAACAAAGTTTGGTTTTGTTTGTAAAATAAATTAATTTTTGTGTAAAAACATGTCTTATAGCGAGGATGGTGGTAATTGTACACCACCAGACATTCTGGAAACTGCGTCAAACATGACCATGAACCTGTTACCGGCGAAATCAAGGAGCAACTATATATCACAACAAAATGAAATCAGGTATTATAGTATGAGAGTAGATAAAGTAGTGTATGACACTGTACATAACTTGGTCTTATAACACTCGTGTGATACTATAAAAAAACTCGCCTACGGCTCGTTTTTTTAAAACACACTCGTGTTATAAGAACCCTTATTATGCAACAGTGTCATAAACTACTATTATGACACTGTTGCATAATAAGGGTTCTTATAACACGAGTGTGTCTTAAAAAAACGAGCCGCAGGCGAGTTTTTTTATAGTATCACACGAGTGTTATAAGACCAAGTTATGTACAGTGTCATACACTACTTTATCTACTCTCATACTATAATACCTGATTTCATTTTGTTGTGATATATAGTTGCTCCTTGATTTCGCCGGTAACAGGTTCATGGTCATGTTTGACGCAGTTTCCAGAATGTCTGGTGGTGTACAATTACCACCATCCTCGCTTTAAGACATGTTTTTACACAAAAACTAATTTATTTTACAAACAAAACCAAACTTTGTTTAATTTAAATGTAAAATGTTGGCGCCAAGGCGCAAACATCGATTGCGCATGCGTGTTTCTTTTTTTTTTTAGGCTGCGGAGACCATAGATTTAGGATTTTTCGCTACTCTGGAGACACAATTTTTTTTTAAAGTAGAGGTTCAAACTTCTTTTTCAGCTGGAGATTGTTTATGGTGTATCGTAATGATTAAAAAGTTTTATTATGATACAGGTGTCCATACAAGACCTGTATCGTAATAAAACTTTTTTTTTGGCCTGTGCGTAATGTTTGTCATAATAGTATTGATTTTAATTTTATAATCTTTGTATTATAGTATCAGAGTAGATAAAATAATAAAAACACAATAAACCTGAATATCCAAAATGGCGCCAACCGTAAAAGAATATATACCTTTCTAAGCATAGACTATGGCAGTGCACTTCATACAGCCAACTTTTTTTTATATTTATAAATTTAATTTGGCCGATATTAATATTAATTTATGCTTAAATTTTAATGAAAATTACTTTTAATCTGATATTGAAACCAATTAGTATCTTTTTTAGAAATAATTGCATGAATCACAGACATTATTTTGACAATTGGGAAAGAAAACGCACGAGTGCGGGAATTGTAAAGAAAAAGCACGAGTGTGTAATAGCCCACATCCCGAACGCTATACGTCCCTGTAATACGCCACTTTTTTTAGCAACTGTATTAAAAAGTATTATTTTACAGTCAGTGTAGAGGTGTGACTCCGACTAGTCGACAGAGAAGCATCCTTGGTATCGGAGTTATTTTAATTTCTAAGTTTCAAAAATATTTTATAAAGAAAATAAAATAAATAATATAGTTTGACATTGAGTGAAATGGTGTAATTAATTAGTTTGTCTTGAGAGACCTGCCATGCTTCTGAGTCGACTGTTTAAACTGTCTTGACCAGTCGAGAGAAACTAGAATTACATAATGTTCTATGTATAATTATGTATGTATTTAGAAATATACATTTATCTAACAATGTTTAACCATTGTCTAGATCCCACAGCACAAGCGTATATTAGATTAGTTTGTGCTATACAGCGTTGTGTGAGACTGTCCAAAAACGTTTACTGTGGAACGGATACTATAACAAAGTAATGTGTATTCTCTAAGTAGGTTTAAAATATAGACGTAATTTACTTACGCAGGTTCAATAATGGTGAAAAGCGCGTGTATCCTGGCGTGTAAAATAGGCCACGCCTGCAGTACAGTGGACGGACACCGCGCGGGGACACGGCTGCGCTCTAGCAGACCAAATAGCACCACCTAAAACAAAACATTGGGATATCTTATAAGTTAATGTTATTCAGAAGCTTTGGAGTTAAGTAAAATTAAGAAAACAATGTTTCGACTTAATATTCTGCTATGCGACATTCCACGTCGAATATTAAATTCTTAAGTTACAAAGTGTTGTGGATTAAAGACCTTATATATTAGACGTTATAAGTACAATATACCTGCTGGTGCCCGCGGCTTCGCCAGCCTGAATGTCGGTTAACGAGACTGAATGAATAATGGTCTCATGGAAATCCAATCTTGATTACTTATATTTGATATGTCTCGTAGGGAATATTATAATAAAACTAGTTGTTCACAGTACACGGTATAATCTCGGACTGGCGATACAAACATTTTATGCGTATACCTACATTACACCTCCACCACTAAATTAAGGACTATAATAATAGCATTGTAAAATTAAGTAATAAAATAGGTAAAAATATACATATAGCACTAGGTTACATAATGAACTTACATTGTAACTTACATAACTTACAAACTTAGCATGAACTTGAGACATGAACCGATTAGGTAAGTACAAGGATTAGTCAAACTCAAAACCGTATCTGATAACTGGTTTACGATTTCGCTTAGAGCGTTCCTCTGATCCGTCAGGAAGTGATGAACAGGATGCTATGGGTTCCTTATTAGCTATTATGTTGTCTTGAACAACAGACGCAACTACCGGTTCAGCTGCGGGGATATCTTTAGATTGGTGTTCCTCGGGCTCATTACTTTTCTGTTGAACACTTAACCCATCACTGCTCCTACTCATCACCCCCTCACCGGGAGAGACAGCATCCTCACTCCTTCCTGTCAATGAATCACTCGATATTGTCTCGGGACAAGTAACATCCGAAATGCGCGATCTACGCCGCATTTGATCTATATGACGTTTTATAAATTGACCATTATCACTTTCTACCACGTACCTACGTGAACCTTCCTTATTGCATACTTGACCTTTAACCCACTTATCCTGCTGACCATAACCTCTTACCCAAACTGAATCACCTTGGACAAAATCTCGCTCAGAGCCCTTTGCGTACTGTGCCTGCGTGTCTAGTGCGGAACGTACTTTATCTGGCAAGGCTTGATTATTCCTTAAAAGATCCAGACGTGAACGCAATCTGCGTTTCTGTAGTAACATAGCTGGAGTTTCCCCTGTAGTGCTATGTACTGAATTTCTATGGAATAAAAGGAATGTTTGGAGAGCTACGTCTACGTCTATATTATCCCTGTATGCTTTTTTTATCGCGCGTTTACATAGTTTCACCGCGTTTTCCGCAGCGCCATTAGACGAAGGGTGGTATACAGGAGAGAAAGACTGCTTAACACCATTGCTTTTTAGAAAGTCCGAAAATTCTCGACTAGTAAAAGATCCGAAACTAGCTCCGCTGGCAGCCCAAACCGTGCGAAAGTAGCCCGCAGGGTCTTAATAACAGCTGCGGCCGTGGTGTGCTGCATTTCAAAGGCCTCAATCCACTTGGATGTCGCGTCCACTAATATTAAAAATGTTTTATTTTTTAAAGGACCCAAAAAATCTACATGTAAACGCGTCCATGGTTGTGAAATATACGGCCAAGCCTGTGGTGTCGCTCGAGGCGGTGAGCTCGCCTCGAGCGCGCACGTCTCGCAGTCGCGGCACAGTGCTTCCACATCGTGGTCAATGCGCGGCCACCAAACGTAACTTCTAGCTAAGCTCTTTGTTTTAACAATACCCATGTGACTACAGTGTAACTGTTTCAATACCGTATCTTTCAAAGACTCCGGTATAATCATCCGATAGCCCCACATTATACAGCCACCGTCAATATATAACTCATGTCGCCTAATAAAAAATGGTTTTAAATCATCTTCGTTACAATAATTTGGCCAGCCTGATTCTATGTACATTTTTAATCGATTTAGTAAATTGTCCCTAACCGTAGCTTTACTAACATCTGAGTTTGTAATAGGTAAAAAATTCTCAACAAAGTTTACATATGTCACCTCTGTAACTGGTTGATCACTGGTAACCTTAGACGGCAATCGTGACAGGGCGTCTGCACAGTTGCTTTTTGATGACACATATTGAATATCATAGTTATACCCTGACAAAAGCAGGGCCCAACGTTGTAAACGTGACGCCGACATGACAGGAATACCTACCTTATTTCCGAATATATATGTTAAGGGTTTATGATCTGTTCTCAGTATAAATTTCCTGCCATATAAATATTGATGATATTTCCGTATTCCGAAGACTATCGCCAAGGCCTCCCTATCAATCTGTGCGTAGTTGCGCTCCGCCGGCGTGAGTGAGCGCGACGCATACGCTACGGGCCGCTCGCCCGCCGCCGTCAGCTGTGAGAGCACCGCCCCCACACCCACACTGCTCGCGTCCGCCGTCATTATGAGAGGCAACTCAGCCGAGTAGTGCATCAGGACATCGCTACTTATTAACATCGATTTAACTGTATCAAAGGCGTTTTGACACTTTAAACTCCATCTAAATGGGCTTCTTGGTTTTAACAGTTCATAGAGGGGGGCTAGTATTGAGCTGAGATTTTTAATAAACTTTGAATAATACATAACCATGCCTATAAACGATCGCAATTCACTTACGTTTACGGGTGCTGGGGTCTTGGTGATAGCTTTCACCTTATTGGGACAAGTATGTACCCCCTGATCACTAATCACGTAGCCTAGATAGCTAATAGATTTCGCGAAAAAGTCACACTTGTCTCTTTTTACTTTTAAACCGGCTTTCTCTAAACGCTGGAACACTTGGTGTAAGTTCTGTAAGTGTTCCTTGTGGGATAAACCTGTAATTATTACATCATCCAAGAAAACCCCTACTCTTGGTAAATCAGCAAATAATTCTTCTAAGCGCCGCTGAAAAATTCCAGGGCTTGAAGAAAGTCCATAGACAAGACGATTGTATAAAAATAATCCCTTATGAGTATTGATGACAGTGTACTTCTTAGAATCGTCTAAAAAGAACTGCGCATAAGCCTGCGATAAATCTATTTTACTAAATCTTTGTCCCCCGTGTAAACGAACCAACAAGTCCTCAACCCGTGGCAGTGGATAACGGTCAACCTCTAAAACTCTGTTTAATGTCAATTTATAATCAGCGCAAATTCGTATGTTACCGTCCTTCTTCACGACTGGCACGATCGGCGTGGCCCAGTCGGAGCGCTCCACAGGAGTGAGGATGCCGTCGCGCACGTGCTGCTGCAGCGCGCGCTCCACCGGCTCGCGCAGCGCGTACGCCAGCGGGCGCGCGCGCAGGAACACGGGCCGCGCCCCCTCGCGCACGTGGATGGTGACCGGCGGGCCAGTGAACCCGCCCAGTCCCTCCGCAAACACCTTACAATATCTGGAACTGAATTTGTCCAAATTAAATTCCTCGCCTGACAACTTATTTACCGTAGTTACATTTTTAACTAAAGTAGGTAACTGTATACATAACTCCAGCATCCATTGTCTACCAAGCAAAGTCGTTTTCCCCTTATTTATAACGTATAACTCCATAGTTTTGGATACATTCATATAATTCACCTCAGGAGTGATAACACCTATTGGATACACTAACTCGCCTGTGTAATACCTTAAAACAATGTTGCATTTCTTGATAAGTAAATCTGGGAACATTTGTTGATACATTTTGTAACTTATACACGACACCGCGCTTCCGGTGTCACATTCCATATTTAAAATTTTATTGTGAACCCTTAAAGAAATTATAAATGGTTTGCACTGATCTAAAGATAAACTATTTAAGTTAATGTCAATTACCTCTTCACTACACTCGCTGTCGCTGTCTCGTGTGGCAGTCCTGGTTACCACATGATTAACTGCCAGGTTGGGACACATCCGTCTGAGGTGTCCCGGTTTGTTACAGGCCCGACATACGTAGCGGGAAAACCGACAAGTGGACGCTTCGTGTGCCCCGCCGCATACCGGACACTGCTGACGAACTCCGTGTGCCACCGGTCTTTTCTGTGCGGTTTCAACAACCATAGTCGAGCCACTTCTTTGTTGTTTACCACGCATCACAAATGCGCGGTGTGATCCGCCATCCCGAGCCGTATCACTTGTAGGCCGCGTAACGGTTTTTGTTCCCGCTGTCTCTTTCCTACGCCATCTAGCGCCCTCTATCGACTGACACTCGGCCGTTGTTGTAATTCCGTCTGACCTTGTATGCCCTTGAACAACCGCCGCCGCATCTTTTTCCGCTGATTCTAAACTAATAGACAAGCTATACGCCTTCGCGAAGTCCAACTTAGGTTCCGCAAATAACCGTTGCCGAATCATTTCACAACTTATGCCGCACACCAATTGGTCTCTTAAACTTTCTTCTAGCCATGCACCAAACTCACACGTCTTTGACATTTTCTTAAGCACGGCGGTGTACTCGGCAATAGTTTCGCCGGTTTGTTGAATCCTTTTTCTAAATTTGTACCGCTCCGCCAGCTCACTGGGCTTTGGTTGCAGATGTTTAGTCATAATATCCACTACTTCAACAAATGTTTTAGTCTTGGGTTTCTCGGGCGTACACAAACTTACTAATAGTTCATAACTTTCTGCCCCCATTAGCGTTATTAAAGTAGGCACAAATAGTTCACTTTTCACATCGTTCACAACGTAATATTGTTCTAACCGCTCAACGTATAACCGCCAATCGTCCTTATGCACATTGAACTCCGCTATCTTGCCTATGGGCATTTTTGTGCAATAAATTACTAAAAACACTATAGCACACGTTACTGAATTACTATTAATATCGTTTTTAGTCCTCGTCGCCACTGATATGTCTCGTAGGGAATATTATAATAAAACTAGTTGTTCACAGTACACGGTATAATCTCGGACTGGCGATACAAACATTTTATGCGTATACCTACATTACAATATTATTTATGTTCATAGAATAGAATAGAATAGAATAGAATAGAAATATTCTATATTGTACACAAAAAAATATTTACATCGTTAAGGAATACAAGGTCTTGTAATGTACAAGGGGCGGCCTTATCGCTAAGTGAGATTTCTACCAGGCAACCTTTGGATGGAGATAATTGTCAGAGATTAAGATGGGTAGTAATGGGTTCATGTTAAACAAAAGATTTAAATCTGATTAAGACCTTTCTAATAAAAAACCGCGTCAAAAGTTTAGTAGTTTTAGTTTCAGTAGTTTTGGCGTCCAATGCAGTCAAACACACATGAAGAAAACCGGCCAAGTGCGAAGACAAATACCAAATAACTGCAAAGAAATCACGTTTGTTGTATTTGAGCCCACTTTATTTTTTAAATATGTTTTTATTATTTGTTGTTACAGCGGCATCAGAAATAGATCCTGTTTATATTTCAGCTAACACGGTTCATGAGATACAGATTGGTGAAGTACAGACGGACGGCGGAGTTTCAATATTAGTGTTCCGTTTGGCCCTTTTGGTACGATACCGCCTATAAAAAATACACACGTAATTCTTCAAGAATTCAGCACTGGTGGCACCTCTAGAGTGACATTGGCTTTTTTTAATTTAGCCGGATTTTAGGAATAGAAATTAAAATATAATTTTTGGATTGACCCTCGTTCTGGATACACAAATTTAACCTTACACACATAGTTAATATTAATTTCAAGTAGACCACTGCAAAGTATGCTCCTAATATTCTTTTCTACAGCAACCCTTAGTTCTTTCACAGTATTATACGTTTATATTACGTTTTGTTTTGGTTCAGATAATTACATTTTGTAGACTTAGACATAATCACACAAAAACTAGTCCAGAGGCGTCAGGTCAGGACTTACGCATTCCATCTTCCAATCGTCACGTTTCTACCGGACGTTTATTCCCCTCTTTTCTCCTTGAAAGCAGATTTAAATATTCTTGACACCATTTTTTTTAAAGAAAGTATAATTACAGGTTCCATTTATATTCTTTTATGTTACAAGCTTTTCAAATTTTTTGGTAGTTCACTAACCACAACGCTAGAAATGAGTTACTGTCAAAGGGTCAAATTAGTCGTACCAAAAATAGATAAAAATCACGTTCGTTGTAAGGGAGCTCCCCTTAATTACTTTAATTTTTCTGCTTTTAGTATTTGTTGTAACAAACAGCGGCAACAGAAGTACATCATCTGTGAAAATATAAGCTCTCTAGCTATCACGGTTCCGGAGATACAGTATCGTGACGGACAGACAGACAGACAGACGGACAGCGAAGTCTCATGAATAGGTTTTTACCCTTCGGGTAGAGAACCCTAAAAAAACCTGTCTAACTAAAGGCATTTAAAGTTAAACCTTAGTCATGTATAGTGGAATTCAACAGATGTAAATAATATAGTAAACAAAGCAATTGGATCTTGACTGCTCCATAATTACTTACATTTAATTATCAATCCTGATCATAGTCGTTTCAAGGAACTCTAGTTAGATTTATGCGGACATTTCGACACTAATAAACCTTTAGATTATAGAATAATTTCATGAAAAATACTCGGATGCTAAAAATTTAAGACTGTCATTTTTGCTTGTCATTAAATTATTTTTTCTCAGACTTGTTTGTCTTTGCCATAGTGTTGTACAACTGTTGTACTGGCCAATTGATTTTAAAAGGAGGTCATTGTTTTATCAATCTGTCAGTTCGAAAAAATGTACTTACTTTAATAATATAACTTATTGACCCAGAGAGCGACGAGTGCGAGTCTTTGCCCCTTTCACACGTACCGGTTGCCGGGTGCCGGGTACCCGGGTGTATGGCCGTGTACTATAGCTTTCACACGTAACGGCGTGATTTGCCCGGCAACCGCTTGCATTCGCCGCCGGTTACCCGGCACCGGCTACCCGGCAACCGGTACGTGTGAAAAGGCACTTTGAGTTTGGGTCTTCGATTCTACAGTATAGACGATTTTGCTTTCGTCCGTATGTGTGTGTGCATGTCAGTTTCGGTCTAGAAGACGCATTTGTTAACCAATTTTCTCCAAACTTGGCACACATGTTCTTTGATTTAAAATCATTGATCTACGAAAAGATAAAAATACAACTTTTGTCGAATTTTTTTTTAATAGGGCGGAAAATAAGGGAGAAAAAGGGCCCCGTTATATATGATGGGATCATAAGGGATATAATTCCTCACAGGTTGTTTTTTCCTGGGCGCTCGCGAGGTCTACTCTTCGCTGAAGTACCTACTTGTATTAAATTGGGACTAATTAAGTATTTGTGCGACCCAGAAATCGTCAGAAGGATCCGGTTAGGCTTAGTACCGTGTGGAGGAGTAAGTTTAAAGAGGCTAACGTCCATCAGTGAACTGCCAAAAAGATAATCTCTTGTTTCGAACGCCATAAACATTTAAATATGAATAAAAAGAAAAGAAATAATGATTCTTTAGGGTAGACTGGGTACGGTTGACGGTGGATGGTTAAAATATTCAGTCATTTTTTACACAACGCTATCTGATCCCAAAGTAAGCTAGGAATGACCTGCTTGTGTTATGGGTGTCCGACCACGAATATTAATACGACTTATGATAATGCTATTATAGCGAAATATGTCAGGTGTTTTTAAAATTAAAATAAAAGTGGAATAGTACAAGTGAATTTTCGTAATGTATTAAAACAAGTTCCATCAAGTGCCAACAATCAAAAGTATAACGGATATTATTTGTAACTTATTTTTTTGTAAATACATATTTATGATACATTTAACTGGTTGTTTATATGTATCATCTCTTAGGGTCTTTAGTCGTTTCGCACCGTGAGCGGTTCGAACCGCGGTATGAATTGCCGAAGAGCTCTTTTTAAATGCGTCGTTTCGCACCGCGGTTCGAATCGCCCAAGAACTTTTGGTAATGGGTTGATTCGGACCACAGTACCTATACGGAACACATCGCACGTCCTCAAAAAAACTGGCATAACCCAAAAATAGTAGTTTTGAGATATAAGCATTTAAAGTTTTTTTTAGACTTATAAATGCTATTGTGATTAAATGGCTTATTGTTGATGTCAAATGACTGTTTAATTTGGTGCTATATTTAGAAGCCAAGGGGAGAGCATTGTAAAAAGCACAATTTTGTAAATATTATTATGTCTATTTCAACAAAAATTAAAAAAAGGGTATGGATATGACACTTTTTTACATTCAATTAGGTTCAATAAAACAAAATTGCAATCTAATCACTGCTTTATTTGTATAATATTCATCATAATTTTAATAGCTAAACAACATTTCTTAAACTCAATAGGCATAACACAATTTAAGCATTAAACTAAAAATTATATTAATCAGCCTTTTAGCATTGTTAATCTTAACGGTGCGAGCGGTGCTACGGTAACTTGACACGCGGAAAGCCAGTGGTCCTGATGGCATTCCGGCGGTGGTGCTGAGGAAATGTGCAGCCGAATTATCTCCAACGCTGACACGCCTGTAACGCCTTTCATACTAGTCAGGGGAAGTGCCGGAAGCTTGGAAAGAGGCGAACATCCAACCGATCCCCAAAAAAGGGGATCGGTCGGATCCGGCCAACTATCGCCCCATAGCCGTAACCACCGTCATCTGCAAGGTGTTCGAGCTGATTATCAACAAGCAGCTCATGCGCTATCTGGAGGATCACTCGCTAATTAGCGATCGTCAATACGGTTTTAGGTCGAAACAATCAACGGGTGACCTAGCGTATATAACACACACCAGGGGTGAGGCTATGGAGAGGCACGGCGAATCTCTGGCTATTGACCTAGACATCGCTAAAGCCTTTGATAGGGTATGGCATGAGTCGCTTCTTTTCAAGCTGCCGGCTTATGGTCTGTCGCCTCAGTTGTGCCGCTTGTTGGCCAGCTTTAGCTTTAAATGGCTTCCGGTGTTTTGCAGATAAATGCCAGAGTACCACAAGAATGGGTATTGTCCCCAACTCTCTTCCTTCTGCATATCAATGACATGCTGTCCCCTGGGTGCATTCATTGTTATGCGGATGATAGTACTCTGCATGCGAGCTATTCTGGCCGTCCAGTGGATGGGCGACATGACGTGGAGGAGAAGAGATGACAACTCGTGGCGGATCTCGACCGGGACCTGGGACGCATTGCCAAATGGGGTTCAGACAATCTGGTTCATTGTCGGAAAAACACAGGCGTGTGCGTTTACAGCTAAGAAGTCCCCGTTCCTACCCCTACCCTCTCTTCAGAGCATTACGGTTCCACTAAAGGACAACCTGGAGATCCTCGGTATAGACGTCTGCCGTGAGCTCAATCACAAAAACTACATAGAGAGTTGTATTGGGCTGGCTTCGCGGAAACTAGGAGTCCTAAATAAGGTGAGACGGTAGTTCTGTACTTCACGCCACATCAGAGATGTTTACTGTACAAGACGCAGATTCGTCCCTGCGTCGAATACTGTTCTCACCTTTGGGATTACTACGCGAGGTACTTACTAGACGTGCTTGGTACTTACTAGACGCGCTTGACGCTATGCAGAGACGTGCTATCCGAATAATTGGTTGTCCTGAGGTGACGGGAGGCCTCGAATCGTTAGCGCAGCGAAGAACCATAGCGTTCTTAGCTGCCTTCTACCGAATGTATCACGGCGAGTGTTTTAAGGAGCTATTCAACCTGATCCCACCCTCTTCATTACGATCCCGAACAACGCGTGCCCGGCAATATTGCCACTCATACACAGTAGAGAGAATTTTCGCCAGAACTGAGTGTTTCAAAAAATCGTTGAAATATTACTATTTGAATCTTACCGTTTTGTTCGCTGCGTAGCCTTTTTTAGTAGGTATAGCTTTCTTAATACAAGTTTGCAATAGTTGTAGGTAACCTAAAAATATAACATTAGAATTATAATAATAATAGGTAAGTAGTTAACAGTACAATACAATGGTGTAACAGGTAAACAAAATACAATGCGACTGTTATTCATTCATTTGTCAATTTGAATTAGCAAATGAATAATGCGAAAAATAGTCGTATTATAATATGGCATCGTATTTATAACTTAATACAAATAATATTAAAATAATAAATTTAAAAAAAGTGCCATAACTCATATTACAACTGTTTTCTATTCATCAAAATTGTGACTTTGGAAATAATTTGACGATGATATTGCCATAACTTGTGATATGACACTTTTTTACATTACATAAAAACATAACGTCAATTGTGTTTCTAGTAAAAGACAGAATTATTTTATCTTACGACAGTTTTTCTTCCCTTTGAAACAAAATAATTGACAAAAGTCTTACCTTCAAAATAGTTGTATCACAGCTTAAGACGTTTTTCAGCAGCTTAAATACGCGTTCACCTGTTGCAAGCCTTGATGCGGCACTGTTGCGGATTGGGTCAAGTCGATTATTGTTCCCTAAAAAACTGTCAGTTGTGCCATCTAGCGACTTTTTTTAACGTTATCGTTGTGGCGGTTTTATTGAATGATTTAGTATGAAAAACTGAACTTAAGTATAGCAATATCTAAAAATGCAATATTTCTGTGTTATGACAGTTTTTCAGAGGACGTGCGACATATCTTTTTGGATAGGTGAAGTCGGACAGAAAAGATATGTAGTTTTTATTGGTCATTCCTTACATTACATTCAAGTACACACAAGTTAATTATGTTAAATAAATAAATATTACATTTTCTAAAAGTTTCTTTTCTTTTAAAGATTTTTTAATTAAATTAATATAAAAAGTTATTGCACATAATATATATAGATAGGTATACCGAATTACATGATTTGATGAATTTGGCGATTGATTAACCGAAGTAAATGAATGTACGGTGAACTAGATATAACTCAATGATTACTTACATAATTAGAATCAGTTTAGTTACAACACTATGATCATAGACAACTTCTGTCAAAACATGACATGTTTACATGATTGCTGAGCTGTCCAGAAAAAGACTATAGCATGAAGTGTGTTAACCAAGTTTATACTAAAGTACGAGTAGTACGACTGCACGAGCACAGCGCAGCGCACAAGCGCAGTGCGCACGATACAGCAGATTTTAGATATAAAATTATAGAACGCCTCCAAATCGAATTGGAGTGCATTTCTTCAAAAAAATATTTCTAAATACATAAATACTTTTTTACATAGAAAACAGAAATAAACATTTTACTAGGAAATATTATACATCGACATGTAACGAAACCATACCGCGATTCAGATTTATGGCACAGCGCCATCTAGGGATCGTAGGAAAACACAAGTTTATTCTTACATAGTTGAAATTAATTTCATGTAGCCACTGCAATGTGAAAAAATTAGATATTGATTTTTTTACGTATTTTTAAAGCGTATCATTAATAATATCGATATTGATTTCGAAAAACTTAAAAAAAAGTTTTGATTAAATTGTGAACCATTTAAAATTGATAAAATTTGAAATACGACCATGCAACATTAAACGCTCGGCATTAGCAATGAATACAGACGTATATAGAAGAATAGTTTCTTAGGCTGCTCTGAAGACAAACTTTCTGTGACACAAACTGCCGCTTGGCGGCGTTGCAGCCATTTAAAATTTTTCGAAGCAAAAGAATAAAATAAATCATTGTAAATATCTATAAATATATTATGTTTTGATTTAAAAAACGTGAAATATTATTTAAAAATAATCACTGAATTTAGTCGATTAAAAACGTAAAAATGTGCCTACTTTGACTATTAACTGCAACAGTGAAATGCGACGACAGCGCCACCAAATGGGAACTACATGAGCTGGGGGCACTACTACTTTTTGACTAGTGAAATGCGACGACAGCGCCGCCAAATGGGAACTACATGAGCTGGGGGCATGCCCCCAACAAAATTGGCACAAAAAATCCTTAGGAACTGTTCTTCTATAAACGTCTGTATTCATTGGCATTATTTACAGTTACTATGGCTGTGACGTCACGATGTTATACATACTGTAAGTTGCTACAGCTGCAATGATTGAAACCTGTTAAGATGACGTCACACGCGCTCGGATTTGTTCGGGAGCTGTCGCCGTGTTTTCGGACGGTACACTAAGGAGCGATTTGCGTCCAAAACCGGTCAAAATTATTATTAAACATTTTATTATAGAAAGTGAATAGAAATGCATAATTAAAAGTTATATTTTAGCAAAAAAAAAAAACATTAACTGCAAATCACACGCAAATAGAGCGTATTGAAAATGTATATGTGCGGACTGAACGAGCACTACATTCCGACCCCCCGTGTGGCGGAGGGGCGGGGGAAGAGTGCATTACGGGGGAAGAGTTTCTTGTACAGTATACGTTTAAATAATGTTGTGTTTTGGTTATTATAGAGTGTTTTGTAAAACTAGTTCAGAGGCGTCAGATTTGGACTTTACGCGATCCGTCGTCTAATCGTACAAACCATCTGGTACAAACGGGACGACTGGTACCGTTTTAGTCGGCTTAATTCCCCGAAAGCCAGCTAATTTTAGAATATTTTCGTTCGCAGTTTTGTTTCTTTTTAAAAGTAAAAGAATGTCTCTTTTTAGAAAAAATATTTGTATTTTTTTTAATTTATTTATTTATTTAATGGGACAAAAAAACAGATATACATTCGATGTTTAAAGTACAGTTTACAAAAATATTCATCAATGTATAGCCCACAACATTGTCCTCGTGTTACTAAAATATGTATTTTCAACAATAGATGACACTATCAACAACAGATTAGTAAGAATATATAAAAAAAGTATTCTCTTAAATTTACTGTTATTTATTCGGGAAAGCAAACATTTACACCAACGCCAGATTCCTCCAGAACTCATAATTTTTGTCCATACCGTATAGAGCACTGTGTACGGGGTAGCACACACATGTAAGGCGTCCACAGCGTACAAAGAAGACAGATTGTGTGTTTTACTTTCTATTTTCATTCATAGGTGGTGCAAAGTTCACCAAAAAATAAATATCAATAAATTTATAGAACCATACCTCCCAGGGATCAGCTCCGTTTGAAGCGCTACCACTCCAACTGTTTTTGGTAGAGGTTTCATCGTGTTGCAGGCCTGAAATGGAAGTTAATACAGTTTATTTACGACTTCAGACTACGCTAGAACATAATAGCGTATAGTTCATACCATAACTAAATTGCGCACCATACTCTAACTACATCGGCATGTTCACACGGAGCTATGTATATCAATGTTATAAAAGGAAATAGTAGTTTTCGATACAAGTGTGGGATGTCTGTTATTACAACGAGTTACGACAGGTGTTGACCCGAGCCGAAGGCGAGGGTAGACAGTCGGAACGAGTTTAAATAACAGTCCCACACGTTGTATTGAACAACTATTTTTAATACAGTTGCGAAAAAATTGAGCAATTTTGTAAAATAATAAAAACACAATAAACCTGAATATCCAAAATGGCGCCAACCGTAAAATAATATATACCTTCCTAAGCAGAGACTATGGCAGTGCACTTCATACAGCCAACTTTTTTTATATTTATAAATTTAATTTGGCCGATACTTATATTAATTTATGCTTAAATTTTAATTAAAATGACTTTTAATTTGATATTGAAACAACTTAGTATCTTTTTTTAGAAATATTTGCATGAATCACAGACATTATTTTGACAATTGTGACAGAAAACGCACGAGTGCGGGAATGGTAAAGAAAAAGCACGAGTGTGTAATAGCCCACATCCCGAACGCTATACGTCCCTGTAATACGCCACTTTTTGAGCAACTGTATTAAAAAGATTTTATTGTGTTTGAATTGAATAGACTCCGAAATTATAGAACCAATTACAAAAATTATATCATTGATGGGAAACTACACTATCCCTGGGTGACAGGTTATATTTTATATGCGTCTTCCCATGGTAACGGGGACTACGAGAGTTAAGCCTCGTCACTTTAGCTAGGACTATATAATACGTTAGTCATGACTTGCTATACTACATAGCACAATTTAACTGTACTAAAATAATAAAGAGGAAAAATTTGATTATTTGTTGGTTTGTTTGCATGGAATAGGCTCCGAACGACGGACTTGAGAACGACGAAATTGAGACCAGTTCCCGCGTTTACAGCTAGGTGGCGCTGCCTCTATTTCATACGAACCGGCAATAACACGATCACCGTGTCGACTGGCGCCTTAGACCATATAACACGGGACTAGCCTTTGCGAACCACCGCATACAAAAATATTCTGCCAGTTTTCATACAAATGGAGGGGAAAACACAAAGACAAATAAAATTTCATTGCAATTAAAAATGTATTAATCGACAAACGCGTAATGGCTGTTGTGTGTTAATTGTTATTGTACAGTCAACTACAATGTAATGTACTAGTTTAATCATATAAAATGATGTACTGATGTACAGGCTTTTCATAAAGCCAAAAGACCAAATGGTCATGTGCAATGGCAGAAAACAATGCTTAAGTAAGGCGCATCCTGTGGTTGGATGATCTAAGACTGGCGCACGCCAAAACTCGCACTTCCCACTCTGTTGGGAAGCTACACTCTTCCCGGAGAACATTGGCTATATTTCACTCCCGTATTCGTACGGGAACGAAAGCTACGCGAGTAAAACCGCGTGGCGTCCTCTAGCCCTTCCATAAACGAACACTTACCCGCAGTCCACACCGCATGACTTCTCTCAACGATCCACACAAGGTCCGGCTGTCCCGCTGCAAGTATCGCCTGTTTCTCCGCAGGAGGCAGTAACGGTAGACATCTTTCAGCGAAGTACGGCACGTGTAAGTCAGCCGCGTCGATAAGCGCCGGCTCGTCGCGCGTCAGTTGCAACTTCTCTAGTAGGTATTTTGCTTCCCTGTAAGTTCAAAAAATCAAGGCATAATTCAATGGTTTTCGACCCGTGCAAAACTTACATGGTTTATGGTTAACTTACATCTTTTTTTATACTACTACGGTGGCAAACAAGTTTACGGCCCATCAACTAAAATAATTTCAGAAGGTGAACCAACACTCCAGAAAGTTAATAGTGGAACTAGGTGAACGACGCGACGTAGGTGTTGTACGGGTCGGAAATGAATTTAATGTCCATTTCATTCATGATTATTTTGTCATGGACACTACCTTTTCTCAATATAGTCCGGTAAGAGATATATTACCTATCTTTATTGCTGTGTTACCTCAATAAGTTATTGCTTCTCCCGTGTAATCTTACTTTTAGTCGAAACTTACTTTCTTCATTTGCTGGCGTTTTTTCCGGGTGTGACCATTATTTGAGATGTGGAACGTTGTGGAAGCAGCAACTTTGCCTTCATTAGTGGTGGTAGGGATTATTTTTTTTCAGAAATACGTAAAAAATAAATAAATCTTAAAAACAATCGCATAGTAACAGCAGCACTGTCTTAGTGAAGTTAAGTTTATTGTGACATGAAAAACAAAACTATTCGTGCTAAAGGTTGGATGTTATAATCTCCACTTAATTCGGTAAAATGTCTTAGGCTGGCACTCATAAGGCGACTTTTCTGCAATGCCAACACAGAGAAAACGATCGACGAGCTGTCACTCAGAGGTAACGTAACTGTGAACGGACTATAATACGTGTAGGAACGGAACGGAATGAGAACAGAACTTAGTGAGGTATGGAATGATGAACGGCGAATGTATGAATGGAACAAAAGAGATCCGATTGTGAAATAGGGAGGAAAACACCCCACATAAATGGATACTAAGGATAGCGTGCTCAATTTGAGGATCAGAATATCTTAAGGTGTTCCACAAGGAAGCATTTTGGGTCTAGGCCTTACTCTCCATCAACAGTACCTATCTTATCTCTAAGCAATAATGTCTTTCATAATACCTGAGCACGTGAACAGCCAATCTTCTCGGGTAAGCTTTACACTGACACAGCATGACCAGCCCCAGTGCTTCGGCGCCACGAATGACAGAAGCCAAAGGTTCCTGCTTGGTAGGGGCACTTGTGGGTACAGGTTCACCATTCTTCCAGCTGGTGAGGAGTTGCAGTAGCATTCGGAGGCCGTTCTCTACCAGTTGGGGAGACGTGTCCTAGGAACAATGTGGAATTAAAATAGTCTGTTTATTGATACCGAAGATAACTAGGGATATTATGATATTAACATGTGTTTGTGACATCGTAACAGCCTAACGGAAGGGACCAATTTAGATGCGTTTTTTTTGTTTGATAGTCGATGTGACCGGGTGATTCTCAGGTATAAATTTTGCACAATCTCAATTCCTGAGTGATGGCGCAATTTTACTACTATACATGACAATATTTGAAATTAAGGTCTTTAAAAAAATCCGCATCAAAATCCAGTTCATCCTTTCGTCAGGTATAATACCACACACAGACAGATACATAGATTAATTTGATTTGTCGGGAGTATATAAAAACACTAGCTGATGCCCGCAGCTTCGCCCGCGAAAAATTTGTTCCCGTTCTGACTTCCCATGGGAACTGATTCCCGGGATAAAAAGTAGCCTATGTGTTATTCCAGACTATAATCTAACCCTGTACCAAACTTAAGTCAGATCCGTTAAGCCGTTAGAGCGTGAAACAGTAACAAACATCCACACTCACAAACCTTTAACATTTACAATATTAAATAATATCCATGAATTATTAATTTACTAGCTAATGAAGGGCTCCTACCGACTAAAATCACACGGTATTCTATCAATACCTACGGCCGGGATCCCCGGGTAAGTAAGAAGTAAGATCTTAAGATAGAACTTAATAAATATTTTTTTTATTGATATTAGAAGGTATGTCTAGCGTGACAATACCTGTACTTCTTTAGCCAAGAACTGCGTGAACCCAGCCAGTACGTCCTGCCGCCACTCCGGGAAGTCCACAATCAGCGTCTGGAGGCTTTGGAACGACAGACCGCGCAGTTCTTCATCCATATGTACTGTCAGTCGGCACAGTAGGTCCACAAGTTCGCTTGAACCCATGCCTTCAGGGATCAGTCTGGAAGGAAGGACATTGAATAAATTGTATGGTTTTGGCCAACTTCTATAGTGTGGGTTTCTTCAAAGGAGGATGCTTGAAACTTACAAAATAGCAGATAATAAGCATCTACTGAAGAACATCCATCGTTATTCGTCAGGGGTTAAAAATGGGTCTCGTAAAAGCTATTTTTATAAATATTTATGTGAAATTTCTGCTGTAGTATTTAAGAAAATGAAGTTGATTATTGGTAAAGAGGACTCGTTGTTTAAGAAAATCTTCTACGACTACTAATACACGGGAAAGTTGTTACTTGTATATTAACATATATCATATCAAACATCAGAAAACAATCACCTCGGTATGGCAGCAACGCACGTCCTGAACAGATCAATCCTCGGTTTCCTCTCTCCAGTGTTGATCTCCTGCTCCTTAGTCACGTTCTGGGTATTAGTCAGCATCAGAGGCCTACCATAATGAGCATCCAGGGCCCTTAGAATCTCGACCAGTACTCGCCTCACAAACGGGAAATATGCACTCATCCCTATCGACCGAGCTGTTTCATCCGTCAACATTTTGTTCAAGAAAGTCTTCTTCACTCTGAGAGTGTTCCCAGAGGGTAAAGTGCCAGATGTTCTTGGCATAGGAGGTTCTCCTTCCTTCTGTTGAAGACTATCGGCTACGACCAAGAAAGCTCTTAGACCTATCGACATTCTTTCAGGCGTCAATATAATTTTTATAGGTCTCCCTACCATCAGAAGATCAAATACGATCTCACGCATAGCGAAATCAAGTCTTTCTTGCGCGATAAATTGTATGATTTTGACGAAAATATTGAGAGGCATGTCCCGTGGGACGACGCCTTTAGAGCCTTTTGGGAAGAGTGAGTTGACAATGCTTTGTAGTCGCGATTGTGTGGCGGAGTTGCTCTCACATTTGATTCGTATCATGTAGACCCAGAGAAGACGGTACAGGGATTCTGTAACACAGAAAAACATAGTATCCGATAAAATTTATATAGGTATATCGTATACAAAAATTGTTACGACAAAATGCGTACAATAATAGCATAAATGTCTGCTTCTGTAGCATGCGTTCAATGTACCTATAATAATGTCGTTTCGACTCAACAAAAACAATTATAACTGTGTTTATATCACTGTAAATTGGATTAAATTTTCACTTTTAACGTGAACTGTATTAACAAATGATACAGGAACAATTAAACTATCCGACCGAAAGGGAGTTGATGTTGACCTGATTTGGCTTAAGCGCAAGAACTCTCATAGTGCGATGCAGGATACTCTGTACATATTTTAGCGACCTGCGACACTCTTGACGCGACACAGACACACATATATTATAACACCTACTTTTTCAATGGAATTTAAAAATATAATTGTATACAAACCTAACGCAACCCTGCACATTTTAGGGTCCCGATTCTTCAGATGAGACAAGCACATTGCTAGGAAGCAATGCCAATTGGCCAAGAAGAACTGTTTCTGTGAGACACACAGCAGGCAGGTGACTAGCGGGAACAATGCCAGCCGGTGTTTAGACTTCGTGCTCGCGTCTAGAGTGTGGCTGTATAACATCTCTACGAAATTCTTCAGGCATGGTACGTTCACTTCGTTTTTGACAGTCTGAAAATGAAACAGGTCGGTATATGTTTAGAGGTAAATATAAGTATGCAGTACGGTATACGGGAGTAGGCTGCAAGATATTAAGGCGGTGCTAGTCGGTCGCTCGAACTCTGTCAAATAATCATGCTGTTTCACCTCACATCGAATAGTGAGAGCGAGAAGCTGCCATAACGCATTCATTCAAAGGTCCTTTGGTAGGAAGGGTATTATGAAAAAAGTACTTCATGTATCAACTTAGAATAAAGTTTTCTGAATTCTTTGAGAAATGAACTTTGTCGGAACGGACTTAGATTTTGAGTTTTTATACTCCTTTTTTTGTTAAATTACCCAGAAAGTTGTCTAAAAATTAGGCAGAAAAATCGAATTTGACTTCTATCTCTTTAACAGTTTTTTAATTCCCATTTTTTGAACGGTACAAAAGTTATGATGAGGCAAAACAGTAAAATGTTTGACTTTGTATGTAGGATATCAAACAGTTGAGTAATACCCTCCCGAAGTTTGTATGGACAAAATAGCGACTAGCGCAACCTTAAGTAAATAATGTTAAAGGCGACGAATGTTAATTAGTTTCTTAAGATCTTTGACGTGAAGAACTTTTAGAAACCTTGTTTACATACATATATTCCAAAAATAACTGTTTTTTTTGGTATCAGGAATCTAAGTAGCTTTTAGCATATTTGTCCAGTAAGAATAAAATATTTGACAATTTCACAGAAGTGCATTTCGTGCAATTTAAGACTGGCTTGTCACAATATACACAAAATATACAGAGTGAATTTATGAAAAGGGCTTGGATGGCCAAATCCGAAACTATAAGGAATAGCTAAAAATGCTCAAAGGAGTCACGAACCCGATTTTGATAAAACTTAAAACCTCATCATAAAATTTTTGAAAAACCTATAATCCTAGCTGGGAATCGAACCCATTGATTTTGAAAAAAAAACCCACACCCTTTATTATTACACCATACGATAGTGTCGCTGATCAGGATCAAATCCTGCAAAGTAATGATATACGGCAAATTTACGGAAAGTGTGAAATTTTAATAGAATTCATATTTCATGTACCTAAATTTTGTATCATAATTTGTTTCGTTTAAATTCCCAGAATAGATTTGGCCATCGAACCCCTTTTCAAAAATTCAGCCTGTATATCCCCTTAGGGTATGTTGGGCTAATTGTTAACGTCTAAGGTGACATAAGTCCTAGATCTTAGAAAGACCGTTAGAATGTTAAAGAAGTTTCAACGTCCACATATTATGATATTATACAGAGTGGAATTTAAAGACGGTAGTTGGAGGGAAAGTACCCTTAATATTGATAATGGCAAGTTTTGCTGAAAGGAAACATTCCTTTATTTACAAAAGTAAGTAAAACTGCATTAAAGATTTTTGAAAAATCACCTGGTTGAGCCGGGAACCAAACCAGGGAGATGTGAAAAAAAAAAACATCCTGTATTTTATTATACCAACCGAAAGAGTCTTTAATATGAAACAATTTCTTTTAAACAACATAGTATCTTAAATTAAAGCAAGAACAAGTAAAATATGTTTTTATTGTAAAGCCTACTCACTATCTGAAGAAAAAAACAGTCTAATTGAGATTCTTCTCCTTTTTTTTGAAGTTGGTTAAAAAATATTCTGGTTTCTGTGAATGGGAATAGTCGTTCTGGTCACGTAGCCAGCCAACTTAAAAAAAGTAGGAGGTTCTCAGTTAGACTGTTTGTTTTTTCTTCAGATAGTGTGTAAGCTTTACAATAAAAACATATTTTACTTGGTCTTCCTTTAATTTAAGATACTATGTTGTGTGAAAGAAATTGTTCCTTATTAAATACTCTTTTGGTTGGTATCATAAAATACAGGTGTTTTTTTTTCACATC
Source organism: Miltochrista miniata (assembly GCA_933228765.1). Classification (NCBI taxonomy): domain Eukaryota; kingdom Metazoa; phylum Arthropoda; class Insecta; order Lepidoptera; family Erebidae; genus Miltochrista; species Miltochrista miniata. Next base: position 16,848,932 of record OW121747.1, on the reverse strand, counting down.
TCCCAGGTTCGGTTCCCGGCTCAACCAGGTGATTTTTCAAATATCTTTAAATGCAGTTTTACTTACTTTTGAAAATAAAGGAATGTTTCCTTTCAGCAAAACTTGCCTTTATCAATATTAAGGGTACTTTCCCTCCAGCTACCGTCTTTAAATTCCACCCTGTATATGGCGTCCCAAAATTAACTCGTCAAACTTCGTGAGATGTTTTGGCATCGAAAACAAATTCTCAGATAAAAAAATAGGGTTTTTGGGACACCTTATATAATAAAAAGTTTCCTAGCACTATTGCCAATCCACTTACCGCAGCGACAGGCACGAGTATCTCCACAAACAGCCCTGCCAAAGCATGCCTGATATCTTTGTCCTTCACTTCTAGGAAGTACTGGGCACACTCTTGGAGGAACTGGAAAGACGCTTCGAACTCTTCAATAGGCACCATCTTGACTCGGAAGAACTTCATGCCCATCAGTAAAGAGATTATACTTTGCGTGTTGTGTGGGGACGGCTCTCGACTTTTGAGTTCCTGGGATACATAGAAGGTATAATTAATGTAATGTTTAGAGTTTTGAGGTTCCTGCCTATCCTAATCGTAGTCGATATTGAGTGTGAAATCTAAGTGTGTACACAACAAACTTCAAAATCAGCCAAACCGCTAAAGCTTCGGGAGGTAACACAAACAGCTGAGCCATTTCGAAGCCGGGTCGAATCAATATTTCTGTGATTCACAAATGGGTGTTTTCATTGTATACTGTGCATGCATTTAGTAATATATGAGTACATCTATCAGTAGTCTAGATGCCATTTAATTTGGCTGGAGAACTGTGTCAGAATGTAAAAAAACAAAATTAATTTATTGTGACCCCCTCATGACAGGTCAGTATGTCTTTATTACCCTCCTAGGATAATCAGGTAATAAAGACTCTGGAATTAGCAACCAGCTTTTGACTGTTAATCCCAAAGTACTGGATTCGGTATTTTTTTTACTTTGAAGTTGTGTAAAAATAACGTTTAAGTAATTCTGTTCTATTCAATTTCACAGTACTTATGAGTATTTCCATAACCATGAAAATGGGTTAGTAGTTGTTCCTATATTTATAATAATAAAAAAAAATACTTTGAGGTCGGCCATAAATCGCTTCTTGACAGCAGCAAAGCGCGACTGCGCTAGTACCGCGATCACTTCAGCGTACAGGTCCGCTATCAGATGGACATTGGCCGCGTTCGGGTTTGACTGCAACCTGCCAAAATATAATCCTTACTAATATTGTAAATGCGAAAGTTTGCGAGCATGGATGTCCGGATGTGTGGATGTTTGTCACAGTTTCATGATCTAACGGTTCTGAACGGATATGGTTGAAATTTAGTACAGATATAGATTGTAGTCTGGAAAAACCATAGATTTAGAATGTACAAGACAAACAGTGTCAGATTGAAAAGCCCTTCAATATAAAAAAAGCTACAAAGAAAGGATAAGATAAAAATAGCAGTTGTATAGTTTAAGACATAAATTCAATAAAGATAAGATAATGAAAAGAAGGAATTAAACATTGAATAGGTTTTGCCTCGGTTTTCCCAAACGCCTACAGTATGGGGTTCTTCAAAAGAGGTCTTAGAAGGTTTTTACAGGGTCGGCAGCGCGAGTGCGGCGCCTCTGTGGCGCGAGTGTGGCTAGATAAATTTAGACATTTTACATGATAGTTCGGGCCGTATAGTTGAAAAGGGCGCTAACTTGAGAACCACTGTCAGAAGTCTTACGGACTGATAGTGGCCCCCAATCGCGAGATGCGCCATGACTTTTCATCAAAGCGTGCGACGAGCTTAATGTAAAAAAATCGTAACTAATGTACCTACACTTCAGCAGTAGCATAAAACACTCCTAAGTCCCAAGACAAATCTGCATAACCTCTCTGTGTAACAAGCGTGAATATAAACATAGATTTACATCAGTACGAGAGCTAGATTGGACATTCGCCTGAAAGGATTACGAGCTTAGTGGTCCCACGTGTTCCTGCACGTGCCCATGCACTAGTTTAGCGAGTTAATTAAACTAGGTTTTGATCCCGGCTTTAGCATGACATCAAAGAGCCACTAAATAGATTTCTGATACTGAATAGGTAAATGTAGATTATTGAAAACTAAATTTGTAGGTATCGTATTTATCGTGAATATCTATAGTTTATTTGATCGAAGCATAAATAGTAGTAATTACTAATTACACTACTTACTACTATACTACTACAAAAATTATAAATGTGAAAGTTTGTGAAGATGTTTGGATGTTTAGATTTTTGTAACTCAATCACGCTATAACGGCTGAACGGATCGGGCTGAAATTTGGTACCGGAGTAGATCATAGTCTGGAATAACACATGGGCCACTTTTTTATTCCTTGTATGTTACCATGGGAAGCGGGAACGGGAACCAAATTTCACGCGGGCGAAGCCGCGAGCATCAACTAGTAATTATAAGCTTTTCGTAATCCACTGCTGGAAGTATCATCAATTAATTCAGTATCATCAAATTTTCAAATATCAATTCATAAATTTTTCATTATTTTTTCTGATGGTGGTATACATACATGTGACAGTAAAAAAAGAACGTCATAACCACCACACGCAACGTGAATAGAAATTTTAACACCCCACCATCGAGCCCGGATAGCTCAGTCGGTAGAGCATTGGACTTTTAATCCAAGGGTCCAGGGTTCAAGTCCCTGTTCGGGCGGCTCACTTTTTGCGATTTCGTAATAATTATGTTATTTTATTCAATTAATATTTATTTCATTGATTGTTTGAAAGCATGTTTTCCATTACGTAACATTTTACATAAGTAATTTCCTTTAGTTTTATGCGAGTTTAAAAATTTCATCGTACAATTTTACTTCTCTTTGATTTTCTTCTGTAAACTAGCTGTAGCCCGCGACTTTGTGCGATGCATTTTCTTTAGATTGATATAACTTTTTTATTTATGAACCGATTGACATGAAACAAACACTAAATGTTAAGTGAAGCAAGCCGCAACCCAATAAAGAAAACTGCATCGCAATCGTTAGAGCAGTTGCTGAGATTAGCGTACACAAACGTACAGACAAACAGACAAAAAATCTAAAAATCATTGTTTTGGGTTTTATTGCGTTCATAAAGCCCCCCTATAATATTTTTTCTAATTTATCTTCCATGTACAGACAATGACCTGTTACTATTTTATTAAATGTATTGATATTGATAACTATTGTAATAAAGAAAATTGATAGGTACTGGAAAACTTTTGCAAAATTGTTACTTTGTATCAAGTAGAATTACAAATAATTGTGGATCAACGTTCCAATCAAAAAAAAATACAAATAAATATACAAATTAATCTATTCTATACTTATAATAAATCTGTAGAGAGGTCAATTCTTTACATGAAATATATTTTCAAAATAACTATCAAGGGGTGATTAGTGATCGATACTGATGCCATAAATGCAATCAGTAAAATTTTTGTCTGTCTGTCTGTCTGTATGTTCCTTATAGAAACAAAAACTACTCGACGGATTTTAACGAAAATTGATACAATTATTCTTTATACTCCTGGGCAGGTTATAGTATACTTTCATCACGCTAAATCAATAGGAGCAGAGTAGTGAAGGGAAATTTTTGGAAAACGGGAGAAGTTACTCCATTTTTTAAGCTTCCGTCGCGTGTGCAGCCTTAATGGTTAAAGTTACATAGAAATCATGTATGACGGAAATACATATTCGTATTCTACATAAAATTGTCTAAAAAATATCCTATGTCTATCTTTTACGGTTGACTCACAATAACACGTGTAACTCCTGATAACTTAGCAGTTCGGAGCATTCTGATTATATTTGTTTACTCTTACGTTTATAATACTTTCACTCATCCCTAATTTAAAAAAGTTAACATTATTACCTATTCAATATAAAAAGAATCATAGAAATCGGTATAGAAACACCAAACTTATATAAGCCATCGCGCCGTCGCACGTGAATACTGAATCATGCAATAAGGATTATTTTTGTGTAACGGTTGCCGCGCTCGACACGGGTCGCGGTGGCGAGGGTATAAAAAAGCGGGAGGTCTGCCCGATATTTCACTTTGTATCGATATTTCGCATCGTAATGTATCGTAACTGAATGTATCGATACACGATATTATCGTATGGCTTTGTATCGATATTGTTAATATCGTATAAAAAATTATGTAATAAGGAGTAACTTAGGCTACTTTTATTTTAGAAAAATAATAAAGGGGGAATAATTAAAACCCTATAAATATCCACGCGGGCGGAGCCGCGGGCGTCCGCTAGTAATAAATAATTTTAAAATTAAAAGGCATGTAGGCAGTAATATTTTGTATTTAAAAAAATTACCGTACCAAAAATGAGACCGTAATACCTACTAAACCCCGCTGTGTTCCTACTCTACCTATAGCCGGGCCAAAGGCTACGAAGAATTCTTTACAACTTCGACCCGGCAAGGGGTGCCCTGTAGAGCCGGGGCGCTCCTCGGGGGTCAGCCGGCGTTGTGTCTGATGCCGCCATCCTCGGCGGGACCCACTCTTCCCGCTCGGGGAAGAGGGAGCTGATGACTTGTCTGACGAAGACAGGCTTGCGAGACCTGGTGAGCGGGGGCGCATAAGGCCGGAGTTTATCGCTGACGACCTTATACGGGCGCCCTCATGGATCCCTATTCAAGGTCTCGAGCCACACCTTCCAAGATTCTGCTTTTACGGCCTTGGTCGCCGAGCGAAAAGCAGCGCGGTATGCGGCGTGCAATTCTTCCTCTAGAACAGGGTTCCTGTCTCTACGACCGCGGTAGCGGGTGTACCTCCGCTGGGCTGCGCGACTTTCAACACGCAACCCAGGTAGTCATTCCACCAGTACACCCGCCACCGAGGCGGAACTGACCCTGACCTCCGCATCGCCGCATCGCAGACGCGAGTCAAAGCCTCAGACAACCGATCCGATCTCGATCCAACGTTCGACGTTGGATTTCGACGTTCAACGTTCGAGTTCGACGATGGCCGCCTCTTCCGCCAGCTCCCGGTTTAACATTTTCAAACGCCACCGTGGGCCCTCACCGACCAGGGGACGATCCTGGGTCCTCAGGGCGGGGGAGACGATGTCGAACCAGATGTAGCGATGGTCCGACATCGTCTTCACCTCCGTGACCACCCTCCAGCCACGTACGTGGTTCGCCAGGGCAGAACTGGTGAAGGACAGGTCCACGGTGGTTCTGTTCCCGTTGTGCCCCACGTACGTGTGGACCGCGCCCTGACTGATCAACACTAGACCCATGAACACCTTCCAATCCTCCAACAAGTCAATACGCAAGTCCGTCGTAGGAGATCCCCACGCAATAGAGTGGGCGTTGAAGACCCCAGCCACAATGAGCGGGGTGGGGTGTGCTTCCGCCACAAGAGTCCCGAGCTCAACGAACAGCTGTTCAAACTGAACACAGGTCTTTCTGAGCGGACAGTACACCCCGATCAGTGCAGTGTCTCTCAGCAGCGCGAGGACGCACATTCGTCCTTTGGACACCTTATCAAAAGTCCCGCTGGGAGACGATAGCCACCTCACCGTCATAGTCACTGGCCCAATCATGCCGGGCGCGAACCACGTACGGGTCGGCAACAACTACGGTCGCCTGCCACTGTGCCACGGACTGGATCACAGGCTGCCACCAACTCCACTCGCCTCTCACCGCCTTTTCCTGGACGACGACGGCGCTTTTTAGACGCCGTGAGGCAGGCTTTACCACCCAGGCGGTGCGAAGCGGCTTCTCTCATCGCCACACACACGGGGCAGTACGGATCCGCGTTGCAGCCGGCTGCTTTGTGGCCGGGCTGCCCGCATCGGAAACACAGGTAGCTGCAATCTACTCCCACAGCACATCTGGCCCCCATGTGCCCCACGTCCAGGCAGCGGAAACACTGCTGCGGCATGGGCTCTAGCAAGACTACACGGACGCGAGTCCAGCCAATTGTGAGCGGGCGGCCATCCGTAATCTGCTTGGCCGCCGCAAATAGACTCTTCCCACCTGATAAACGATTTCACCTACTGCGACGCTCGACGTGTCAGTATATGATGTTGTTAATCTGACAGAACATGACATTTCAAGTCTATTAGGCAAAAAAGCTTAATTTCATGTGACTTGTGGGTTGGAACGTTTTCGTTTAACTGCGTCCAATTGCGTTTTGTAATATCCTAATAACACACTGAACACGACACAATAGTTGAAAATATAATATTTTCTATTTTATTCATAAGATCACTACAGAATGTTGACCATTATGAATAACATAGAGCCGCCATAGGATTTCACAGGATTTCAACGATTCAAAATACTGACATACGAGTACACAAGTTGTCATCTCTTTTTCTCTCGTGCTATGTGTACTGGTTAATGAGGTCTCGCTCGCACGCTTTGTATATCTATTGAGAGTAGCGAAAAATTCTAAGTCTATGGGAAAATCACATACACTTATAAAAACACACTTTTCCCATGGGATCCGGGAATGGGAATATAATTTCAAGCGGGCGTTTAATTTAATGGGAAGTCCTACAGCCTTTTTACTTTAGAAGTTCGATTCGTCATTTCCTTAATCACAATCAGTTAGGATAGGGTTCCTCTCCCACCCTCTTTTATGATCGTTCTACCATGGATTTCCGTCAAGTTACGCCTGTTTCCTTTAGTCAACAGTGTCAGTAGTTTGAGTACTCGTCGCTTGCGCGGCAGTACAGGAGATATTTCAACTTAAATACCGCTAATTTTGTACTACAACTTAATATTTACCCTTCTTTATAGTTGAAACGCTTGAACGCCACATTCTCGATGTACTGTATCAAGTCCTCGTGGCCGGGGTGAAAGGGCAATTGCTTGAGCACTTCAATCAGAGCGAGGCAGAAGAGGAACTCTACGGCGAGATCCCGTCGTTCTGCCTGCAACTCTTCACAGCTTCGTTCTACGGTCTCGGTACCGGCGCCGCTGCCCGACACTATGTAGATGATGCTGAAATGATTACAAGATGATGTAGTACTAGGAAATTTGAGCAAAGTACGTTTAATTAATAGTGTAATTCTCTGAGGTAGTTTAGGCTATTAAAGAGGTCTCGAATCGAATATCTAATAGATCTTGACAATGGCTCTCAAACATGTAGTTCCGAGGTCAGTTAAAATATATCATTTCAAATCGATAAACAAACTATACAAGGATAAACTTCAAACAAACCAATGTATGTGACACATTTGTGTCAAATATAATTCAATTGCATACGTGTTCAGCAGTTTAAACTGTGCCGTGCGTGATAGACCAGACAGACACAGTTTCCTTTTATATAGATTAGCTAGACCTTTTGAGTCAATGCCAGGTCAAAAGCTCCCTTAACCAGAGAGCATGTTTACTATGACAACACTTATGGAAACAGAAGAAGCGAAAGTGATATGCTAGGATCGGAGCAAGTGGAGAGTCATATTAATGGAGAGTGATGTTATGAATGTATGTATATAGACTGGCTCACCTCTTATTCCTAAGATCCTGGTGAGGCTTTTTAGCCTGCTCGCTGAGTTGCGGTGAGTCCGCCATCTGCCTCTCAAGCCAGCCGAACAACGCCCTCAGCAGTGACGGCAAGCAATGTTCAGCCACAGTGCCGAACGCTTGGAGAATCTGGTCCAGTTGAGGATCTTCGCCGCGTTGTAATGTTTTCGCCAGCGGCTTTTCCTGTGAAATTAGATTAGTTTGAGTGTGAAATAAATACATGAAATAAAAAATTGACCAAATGCGAGTCGGACTCGCACATGGAGGGTTCCGTACCCGAAAACAGCAAAACGATAAATCATCAAGTTTGTTGTATGAGAGCCCCCATATTTTTATGTGTTATTTTAGTATTTGAGTATTTGTTATAGCGGCAACTAAAATACATCACACAGCCAGACAGACGGACAGCGAAGTCTCAGTAATAGGGTCGCATTTTTACCCGTTGGGTACGGATCCCTAAAAAATATCGTTATTCTCTCTACAATGGTTACTTACACTGACATGAATCATTACGAGTATTACACCTTGAGAAAAGTTAAAACTTCAACAAATCGCTAAAATAGTACATACATATGGTCACGTCTTTATCCCAAGGCCTTCACCTTTTTAGAATTTATCCTACGTAATAGGTGGTGAGCCATATTGTCGTGTTGAGCTGGACACGCGCAAGTTGTGACTACCTGCTGTTGAAAATTTTTCAAGTTGCCTAAAAGGGCCTTCAACTTGGCTTAACGAATCTCATTATACTGACAACCCGGACCAACGGCTTAACATGCCTTCCGAAGCACGGAAGCGCTTAAATAAATGTCACAAAGTGGTCACATGAATGGTCACCCATCCAAGGACTGGCCATAGTGAAAGCTTACAGCAGTGATCGTTTACAGAAGACTAAGTCCGCGGGGCCACGAGCAAAAAAAGTAAGTATGTGCAACTAATGTCTATGCACAGATCATAACAGTAGATAATCAAGTCTAGTACTTTATACTCACGATGCGTATCAAGTAATAGATAAAGAATGCTTGTTTGTTAGCCATGTTAATCGTATTAAATAAGTTACAAATACTACACACCGCTTCAGAACTTTCTAAGACCTCACCTGAAGAACCCCATACTGTGTGTGGTGTTACGACGAGGGTCGTAAACGATATCGGTTCATATAGGATCTCGCTATTAGGGACGTTAAAGTCAAAATGAGGAGGCCGGGTTCCAGAGCGAAGGCTTACGATGCCACCCAGAATAACGCTAAGTGATAAACAAAATATTTATATATGAAAAATAAGTACCTCCACCCTATTTATAAATCGCAGTAATCGTCTTAGGTACTCCAACAAAAAACTGAAACGTTCTTCCATTTGAGTTATCGCGCTACTCCTAGAGTTTCATTCAATTTGAAATGCGATTTACATGTTTTTGTCATTTTTAAGACGCAGAAGTCACCTTAGTACCGCGTTAGTCACTACCATGGCCATTGACTTGGTAATGATCTACATTGCCAAAATCTTTTGTAATGTATAAGTACTAGTTGTTTGTTCCTTCGCAATAGATATTGTATACCTACATAGGTTATCAGTAGGGCATCTGATGGTATACATAGGTCTGGTCTTTTGTTATATTAGGATAAACCAAAAACAAATTTAAAGAAGCTTCGCACATTTTGCGCATTAAAGAGTATTGAAATTATTCGTAAATTCCTGTTTATTCTGACACGTGTCAATTCATATATTCTAGGACTTTAGAGGAAAAACCAATTCATGCGTATTTGTTAGTTGTTGGTATGAAACAATCAGAGAGTTGGAGAAAGATACTTGACAGTGGAGAGACATAATCTGAGCCTATGTTAAAGGGAAAACGATGTAACTGTACACTTTTTACTTTTTACTTTAATTGTAACAATTATGTACTTAACGTAAGTACATATTATGTGTCCTATGAGAAAGTGTCAGATGAACGTTTATGTTTTTATTGTTATTTATGTAATATTTATGCACACAAATAACATGATATAAGGAAATTACAGCAATAAAGAGAAAATTAGTACAATGGTACTGCTTATTTCTCAAATAGAAATTTCTTCGCAGCAGTCCGAAGAGAGGAAAACTTTTGTTTATGTGTATGAAACATGTGAGGATTGGACAAGGAATTGTCCAGTAACAAGTTAAAGTATTTTGCGGGTAGCTACAGATTTCTTCGTTCGAATAACAAAAAACTATTTTTCGGTCTCGTTGCAATGGAAAATTTCTAGAAGCTTCTGAAACGAAACCTTACACACCCAGAAATACTAAACAATTAAAGTAAATGTATGTCGTCGACACTTCGAGGAAAACGCCCTAGTATTAATGTTTGTTTAATTTGGTGATGGAATTCCACGACTAAGTGCTCAGCGGGACACTTACAAGGCCGACAAAGCTAATAATATTAGGATTGGACAAACAACGGAATTTTTATCACTTATAGATCAATTTAGCAAACGAAAGCACTTTATGGTAACAAAAACGACGGCACCATTAATTTGATAGAATTACATTGATTAATTGGGCTTTAGGTATATACCACAATGATAAATTATGGAGTAAACATGTCTAATAATTTTTTCAATTTTGCTTATTGTTTTATCGCATATTATACCAGTGGGATCCAGAAAGTTAGACAGCATTCTACAACCTTTCATGTTTTTACCAATTTGATAATATAAGACACCATCGACTACACCTAGTCAAATATACACCGAATATGTACCGTTTTTGACGAACATACTTTTCTGGCAGCTACAAAGGCGAGTCAAAAACGCAACTTCAGCTTTTATCAAAAGTGGCATAGGTTTTTATTCATCCGACTTCCAAAGCATTTTATTTTCGGTGTTTATGCATAATTTTTGTCATGGTGAAGTAATACCAGTAGCGCCCGCCACCTTGCTTGTCATTTTTTTTCTCTTACGGCCTCTATCACAAAATTTGAAAATTAATTGTATCCATGTTAAAAAACTTTAATAAAGAAACATCTAAAATATTTTCATATGTGTTCAGAAGTACCTAAAGAAAAGTCACTAACCTGCTGATGCTTTTTGTGCAAAGATCATCAGCATAGGTAAATAACACATAACTAATTCCTTTTACTACGTTTTAAAAAGTAACAACTTTCTCGTAAAGCTTTTTAATCAAAAATTCTAACAAAATTTTCTTACCCGTAACTCGTATAATGCTTCTGTATAGCAAATCTTTTTCAAGTGTCCATCTGATAAAGGTGGCTGACTTTTATAACGACACATCGAACCTATTGAATAATGTATACGATTATCTTAGTTTGTGATATACAAGCGTTTACCCGGGGGTTTTCTTTAGATATTTTTATGCAAAGTAAGAATCAATGTGATAAGGGAAATATTTTTTTTTCATGTATTACAATGTAAGAAACAGTGCCCATTCGTATATAATAACCGAATTTTCTGTGAGAAAGTTGAGATTGAGAGTCCAGCAGATCCAAACCCTAGCGTCTAAAATATACTTACTGCCATCGACAAGACACCGCAGCAAAATATAGACATTGCAATACAGGCATAATAATTTTCGACCATAGTTCTCGACCGTGTGCATCTCTGGCAACGCAGGTAGTCAAAAATTTGCATGAATAGTATGTCTAGAACTAATAGTACGTAGATCAGTGGAAATACCCTCGCGATCGGCGTGACTTTGGTAAGAGTCAATAAAAACGCAGTTTTGTCTTTTCTGGCGTCTCATACCTCAGGTAGTTCAACGAAAATTTTGTTATAAACATTCATAATTTTTTTTTACTCGGGCGCCATTTTATACCAAAGTAACTTAGGATTAACCCGCTTGAGTTATGGGTATCAGACAACAGTGGGTGTCTGTTTCTCTATGTAATAGTTGACGCCATCGGAACGTACGTAAAAAGTCAGGACAGTATTTTATTATTTCGACAGGAATTTTCGAGTGGATTCGATGAGTTCTTAAAGCTGCTATATATACGATTAGCCGTCTAATTAACAAGTAGAATAGAAACATATTGGGAACGAAATACACGAGAAAGTACCTATGTATTAATTTACCTCGTTGGTAATCACAGACATTCCCACAATTTTATATCAGTATAGTTTTGAAGCAGTAATCAATTCACAAAACAATTTATCGCTGCTATACTGTTTTAATTTTCATACATTTGTCATGTAAGTCAAGTATATTCAAATGTATTTGTAGTTCAATATTCCTGTTTCATAACAATGATGTTTCTCGTTGTACTTACTACTGGTACTATACGAGAAATTTCAACGAAACTTTACATGATATCATTCTTTAAGTTTACGTACTTTATAATCTTAATTTTTATTTTATAATTTTATTCTGGTCTTAACATTGCGCGACTGTAATATAGCTTCTCTCAGAGTATTCCATCATTAAGATTGAAGGTGTAACATTCAGCTTAATAGCAGCAGTATATTGAAGCAGTAACATGACGGTATCGTAAGTTCAAATGATTCCTCAGTACATAAATGCCTAATGCGGCGGAAGTTTTTACTTTATCTACTACTTCTATGATCCTGAAATAAGAAAATAGAACAAAAAATTGATAGTTACCAATGGTTCGGCCATAACAGCTTCCATCTTCCTCTCAGCTTGCACCGTGAACTCCGTGAAGAGTAGTCGCATCACGTATTCACCGGGGCGTAAATCTGAATCTGGTGCAGACATTACGGGCCCTTTGTGAGGCCCCCAAGGCAGCATTGATCCTTTGAAAAACAATAAATAGGATCGTTATAGGTTAAATGGTAAGATATGGTCAACTACAAAAGCTGGGCGTAAGAAAAACTTAATTATAATAAAAATATGTCTACTAAATATGAATTTCAGTACCTTTTAGCTCTATTCTCCAAATAGAATAATATAGTTTATGAAAATATTTTTACACAAGTTTTCTTGTAAGATGTCATGAATATATTTCGTAAATTTAAATTGTGTAAATCTTTTTCCGAGGCTTACTGTACCTGCCGAAGGATATTTAGTTTTTTTAGGAAGGAAGCATCCAATGTATTTGCTTTGTAGCCGGGGTCAGCAATGATTGTGTTCACTGTTTAATATCATCATTTCACCCATTTCCCTTTGTCTTACAACCCGGGACCTTCAAGCAGAGTGTGAAGAGGCACATCAATAGGCCGCTAACTTGCGGGCCACTGTCTTTTGGACTGTGATAGTTGCCCCTAATTGCTTAATGTCGTCTTCGCTTTCTATCAGGTGAGAGGCGTAATTTCGCCGTCAGCTTTGTTTGGAATGACTGCTCACTGACCTTTGAACTCTTTTACGGATAACTACGTCAGAATTTTAACCTGACCTGGGCCTTTGCAATCCTGGCGGACTCAACCAGCACATAGCATACTTCGGAGCAAAAATACACGGTACATTCATTCGAAACAGTTTGCAGCAATATGAACGCGAAGAAATTGTCTTAATGGAACAATCAATTACATCAATCAATGTATGCATTAGAGACACGCAGAATAATCGGCGGGATATTCGTATTCGGCCGAATATTATATTAACTTTGCCGAATCATTTAAATAATATTTAAATACTACCTAGGTACTTTAATTTATCCTTAGCTAAGATCAGGTTAATAATTTATAACTATAACAAACGACATTCGGTAAAGAAATCTTCAAATTTTTCTATAAAAAAATTAATGAAAAACTGTTTTTATCTTCGAAACTTTTGCTGGTCTCGTCTCTATAAATACTTCAGCTTATAACAAAGGTTCAGATAAAAAGGATAAAGAAAAAGGGAAACTTGATTATATAGGCTTTTACCTTCTCGTGATTCAGGCTGAAATATATCCGGTTCCTTTTTGCGTTTGGTTTTAAAACCATTCATCAAACCCGAGGTAGAAGGCATGTCACGGACTTTACACTTCCCCTTTTTGAAAGGTCCACAAAAAAACGTAAACACATGCGGTCTTTTACGTTCACTCATAATGTAATACAATTACAAAATCGATTACATAGAAAAAATAAACAAATTCAGCTAAATCTGGCGAGAAATTACATATATAAACGTATAGGTATATATGCAAAACCACAGAATTCGGCGAACCATTCATTTCTCTTGATTTACGGCGAAATATTCGGTCAAATATCAGTATTTGGTGCACCTCTAGTATTATAATAATACAGCACTCATGAAAAAATATATATGGAGACGACAGTTAGGTATAATAGTCAAGTGACTTCTGACAAAACATAATATACATATTGTAATTTTTTTGGTTACAGATAGAGTGTAAGAGGTTATAGACCGAATGACATTATTGTAATGTCTCCCTGTCATTACAATTCTTCCAGATGTTTAAAATATTATTGTATTTTACATAATTCACCTGTTTTGAACATCTGGAAGAATTTTAAACTATTTTATTCGTCTTTTTTCGACTTGAGAGATAGAATCTCATTTGTTTTTAGGGTTTCGTAGCCAAATGGCAAAAACGGAACCCTTATAGATTCGTCATGTCTGTCTGTCTGTCTGTCTGTCTGTCTGTCTGTCCGTCCGTGTGTCACAGCCACTTTTCTCCGAAACTATAAGGCCTATGCTATTGAAACTTGGTAACTAGATGTATTCTGTGAACCGCATTAAGATTCTTATATAAAACTAGAAAAAAAGCAGTAAATTTTGGGGGTCCCCATACTCAGAACTGAAACTCAAAATTTTTTTTTTCATCACACCCATACGTGTGGGTTATCTATAGATAGGTCTTTCAAAATGCTGTTGAGGTTTCTAACATCATTTTTTTCTAAAGTGAATAGTTTGCGCAAGAGGGACTTCCAAAGTCGAAAAATGAGTGTCCCCCCCCCTCTAACTTCTAAACTAAGAGAGTGATAAATTTAAAAAAAAAATATGATGTCCATTGCCATAAAAACTACCAGCGAAAATTGGTTTGAAAGAGATAGAGCTGGTAGTTTTTTTTTTAAATACGTTGTAAACCGCAATTTTCGGTTAGAAAAATCACTACCACTGGTAACGTGTTAAAACATCAATCAAAGTTACAACGAACTATGAGAACTTTTATATTATGTTACTTGCTGCTACGAAACCCTTCATGGGCGAGTCCAACTCGCACTTGGCCGGTTTTTTTTATTTAGATTCAATAACCATTTGTGAAAGTGTGTGTGTTTGTTTATTTCTAGCATAGTAAGGATTCAATGGTTTGACATGATAATAAAATAATGTTAGCTGTAGCTCGAGAACGGTATAGGCTAGAACATATAATTTCGTAGAACAAATTGGGATCTGATTCAAACTCAACATTGAATTTGTCTAGTTTTATACAAAAGATCAAATCTTTAAAAACGTAACTTGGCTATGATACCTGTATCTATGTTCCGTGTGATATATCCGCTGAATAGTTAAGTACAGTATAAACGGGAAGTACACTAACGAAAAAGTACATTACATAGGGAAGTAAAAACTAGCCGTTCAATCTTGAATTAGATCCCAATATGTTTTAGGAAACATTTTAAGTGGTCACCAAAATGGATATAATGGTCACCAAAATGCATTAATTAATTGGCACCAAAAACTCTAGTTCTAATTTGTATCAAGGTTAGGTTAGGTTGGAACTGTCACCATTAACGCGCGAAGGCGAGCGAGCGAAGTGAGCGTGCCGCGTTAGCGGCCGCCGATCGTCAGAACCTATTGATATTATTTGTACTTAGTAGGTTATTCCGATAAACTTATACACTACTAACCGAATAATAATCAGACAGTTTAAACAGTCGACAACGGTCGACAGTTAGTTGTTTTGCTTCATTTTTTAGGAATTGTAATTTGGTGACCATTTATCCAATTTGGTGACCAAACGTTTCGAATTTTATTGGTAGTAAAATAGGCACATTTTTGGGCAGCGTTTAAACACAAGCCTTTGTTATAGAAAGTTATTTGTCTTTGAACTTATCTAAAATTTTAGGATTTTGTACACTGAACTTGGCACCCATATAGATCTCAATTATTTTATTGGTGAAGTCGACAACGTTGCAGTTTAAAAAGCATACCTCTAGTTGACACGAAAGTAGTGACGCTAGTGCCGACAGTTCTCCAATCGCTGGACACCGTGGCAAAAGGCCTCTCATGTTGTGTATGAGTGTGGTCTGTGGAGGACGCATCGCTCTGCACGCCGGCCTGGTCGGTGTCGTGGCGAGCTTCCGATACTACACTACCCTCCGATTCCGCTTCACTAGATACCATTGACGATGGCGCCTCCTCTGTAGCCGAGGCTGGAATATGTAAATTTGTAATTAAGTTACTTATTATAACATCAAAAGGTAAATAGCCTTTTCTTTATTTTTGAAGTAAAACTTCTTTAGGCGCGACTAGGGAGTAACTCAGATTTTTTTTCTGACGGAAGTAACGCTTACTATTTGAATTTTGAATAGCGGAAATGTAATTTCAAAATTCAAATGAATGATGTAATATATATATCATTTGATGCCGTTAATGGCAAAGAAGTTTTACTTCAATGGCCCGTAAAGGTTACACGCACACACTTTTTTTATATTCTTTTTTGACAGGGCAACCAGGTGCTAAGTTTTGAATGCCATGAAAAATACAGGTAATGAAATAAAGTTTATTTTAGGTACCTGCAACGATAATCCTTGAATGTGTAATCTTACTTCTTACTAATATTATAAATGCGAAAGTTTGTGAGTGTGGATGTTTGTTACTCTTTCACGCTCAAACCGCTGAACGGATCGGGCTGAAATTTGGTACAGAGATACATTACAGCCTGGAATAACACATGGGCTACTTTTTATCCCGGGAATAAGTTCCCACGGAAACAAATTTTACGCGGGCGAAGCTGCGGGCATCAGTTAGTCCAATATAATCCACAAAGTGTAACAAAAAGAGGAGTACGTCTGCTGCCTAGTGTGGTGTTTTGCCGAAATCAGAGAGGTATTTTGATAAAACCACGACTTAATCAATTTGTAAAAATAATAATTATTAATTAAAAAAAATAGTAATAAATAATCAAGCCGATTATGTTATCAATCGGGATTTTTTATTTCAGAATTCTTTTATTATTTTACTAACCTGACGTGTCCTCTGGATGTCCATCTGATGGGATTGTGCTAAAGGATTCTGCATCTTCTGAGATCATTTTGAAATAGGCACTCCCTTTTGCGCTTCTATATTGCTGTAAAATAATAATGGATTCAATAATGTTTAGAGGTTTCTGGAAAACGAATATGGGTCTTGATCATTTTAGCTAGTTACTTCATCTGCTGATTGATAGTATCAACTGGCAAAAATGCCCTTATAGAACTAGTCAAGCGTGAAATAGTTTTAATAATATTAAGAACCACATCAATCACACAACACTCAGAATGGAAATTCGAGGATCTCTCTTCGGAGTTGAAATGGATCTTTGAACCCGTTACCATGCCCTACATTCATATAGAAATAAACAGCTTGGTAAAATGTAAAAAATAATGGACACCCCACCGTGCAGTTCACATGGCAACCTGTTAGAAAGAACCACCAAGCAGTATCCAGTTGCCAATAAATGTCAGTAACTAATAAGTACCCGTTTGCTCTAAGTTTGCCGCTGGCATAGAGGTTGGTGTAGAGGCGTAGTATGGGAGGCGACCAGCAAACTTAGAGTGAACGGGTAGTACTACAATTTGATTAGTGACTAATCAAATTGTAGTAGGTACTTCATTTATTGATTGACATAAATGTGACGTTATTGACAGCAACTTGACAATGTAGACAGCATGCAAAATATTAGTTCAGATTTTAGACTTTTTGCCAAGTTATACTATGTCAAACCACAAGTGCCTGATGGGCATGCTCCCTTTTAAGCGACCAAGCTGATGGTATAGTCAAATGCTTCTTAGACAGGTAGTCCTCCAACCAGCGAAGATAACCCTCATAAAGCTTTTACATCTCTAGTTTTTCCATCTCACTCGACTTTATTTCCCCTAACTAAATAAATTAACCAAAATTACCTTCAATTGCTTCAGTGGTGGAACTCATCTTCTCTCATCATTCCTAAAACAAAATACTACATTTCTTATATCTTAGAATGTGAATGGTAAGGTGTAAGGGACCACACATAATATGCAGGATTAGTTTTTAAACAGGAATAAACATAAAGTAATGGCAATGCAAAAACTCCCAATTCGCAGCTGCATTAAAGAAGTAATAATGCTTAATCAATCAGTCATAGGTCATTTAAAGTTAAACAGACAATTATTGTTGATAGTGATAAGGAACAATGAAGATGATAAAATAATATATAATCTATGTGATGCTACGTAATGTAAGACAATGGAATTATTCAGACAGTAGTATCTTTAAAATCAGTTCAGTAGTACTTCAAGCTTCAAACCTCTAAGAAACTGATCAAAGGCAGACCCAGGCACCAAGTTCAAAATGTTGGAGTTCACTTGAAACTAAGAGTTTTATTAAATAGTCACTGAAGTGCTAATGACACCGTGATGATCATATTCTGCTAATGAATCGTAGAACTCACAATGGGGGTCATAACAACAAAAATTTCTGCACTGTTTAGGTATTGCACTGGTCATCTAACAGATATAGTGCATTAACCGAGATTTATTTTTATAGCCTCAGTGGTGTTACCAACTGAGGTGCTGATGTCCTGGGTTCGACTCCCGGGTCGAAGTAAATATTTACGTGATCCACAAATATTTAGTTTCGGAGTTTTGGTGTTTCTATGTTTATATATGTATGTATTTAGAAATACATAAGTATGTTTATCAGTTGTCTTGATCCCATAGCTCAAGCTTTTAACTTAATTTGGGCGAGAGGGCATTTTGCGTGAATGTCTCATAATAATATATTTAATAGATTTATTTGAGACTCAATCATACCAATACCTATTTTTGTAATTGTATTAGACAGCAGCTTGAAGGTATGAGTCCGAACTCGACTGCAAGCAGCACTGCGGTCGCTGCAGTGCCGTCCCCATACATTTTGTATAGATTTGTATTAGAATACATTCCGCACACATACATTCCGTACTCAGCAGCAGCGTCGCGACTGCACTCAGTACTGTCGCCCTGCCGCCGCGACAGCAATGCTGCTTGCAGTCGAGCTCGGACTCATACCTTTATGCATGAGGTTACTTATTGAATGTTCATTACACTTGCACAAGTTATGAAATTTAAGAGGACCCTGGATTCACACTCAGTTGATAGTTTTAAACCTGTTTCAATAGATTTAGTGATGATAAAAGTATTTCGCATATGCAGAGCCACAGTCACAAGCTAGTGTAGCATAAACAAAATCGCACAAGCATGCATATACCTACACCTACTAAAACTAGATAAGAGCTCATTATGTGTAATGGAATAGGATAAAAGATTAGTAGAACATTATACCTGCATTATAGATACTACCAAAACAATTATTGATTGATTAAGATTATACAACAATAAAAATGTGTAGGTATCTATTGATAGTGTCAACCAGCTGCAAAATGTATTCTAAGGGTTATTGAAGGGTCAGTATAAGTTACTAGCTCGTAGGTACCTTAACTACACGATGTTTCAGAGCAAGCCATGTTGCAGTAGAAAGTCAACTAGGGACACTGCAGTATGGTTTCCATAAACAGGAACAAGGAAAAGGGCTTCCCAAAATAAAGAGGACGAGGAAAGGATGTTGTGACAGAGATGAAGAAGGCGGAGGATGATAATGTGCTGACAAGAATTAATTCAAGTTTTGATTGCACCCAAGTTTTTCCTTGTGGACGAATGCTTCAGTTTCAGTCTCCTATCAATATCATCTTAAACAATAGTCATGGCAGTCATAGAGAGTACAGACTGAGTCATTTGGGCATCCGCACCACACATTGACTTCGTAGTTGCATTTTGGGGACAGATTTGTCTCTAAATGATAATGCCACATTATGTACTACTTTTGACCTAATATAACTTCAGCTACATGCTCCAAAAATAATAACAATGCTAACTACTACTGTTGGTGCACACCAACCCATGTTTTACCAATGATCCATAGGCATGCCCATTGAGGGTATATGAATTGAAATGAATTATTGTTTAGGGAGATAAGTGAAAGGGTGGGATGTAGTACCATCACTTTAAAATGGAAGAAGTGTTATAGTGCCAGACACGCTTTACAGGCTGTTCTATCTTTACTTACTTGATACATAATCAATATTCAACAAAATATATATAAGCTGCAAATAAAAATTTGTTCTAAAAGGATAGTATTAGCATTGGCAACAAATTACGAAAATATAACCAAATATATTTGATACTGTTTGTACTAACAATCACAATACCAATTGGAAAATTATAATGTCCTAAACTTATACTATGTCACTTTAGGATACATGTTTATTATTGAATATGCAGTACTAGGCTCTGGATGTGGTATTTAAAAATAAATAACTGTAATTTATGATCTAATTCAATTAAGATTTGCAAGTTTAAGTGTTATGATCACAAACCTCAATGTGTTGCAGGAATTTCTAGTACAATGTCTGAATAAATTAAACAATAGATATTATATCATTTTTTTTTTTCAACCATAGCTCTGTGAGTACAATGAACTTTTAGTGCTCTGTTTATCTACCCACTCGCAGTTCTCCCCAATGAAAATATCCACAATATATTACTGATGACTTGAGCTAGTGATTTCATCATGACCTAGTGATGATATCAATCACATTTCTATAAATTTAAGTGGTATTGAGGAAGGTTAGTTTCCACAGTTATCAGTTTTCTGCATAAACGATATCTATGCAGCTGTTTAACATTAAAACACAAACAAGGCAAAACTTAGCTGATAAATTTACCTTTAGCACTCATAGTTTCGACATTGTCAGTTACAAAACATCGGTAAATAGTGTCGCAGGAATCTGTTGTCTCTAATTAAATCGCTGTAATGTAGACTACAACAAAAATCTAACAAAATTCTCAATCACAGAGGCTTAACAAATTAACTTTTTGACATCTCGTATTCGTACTGTAATATTACACAACCGTAGTTTATAGTAACCCTTGACAGTTGTGTTTGTAGCACTTTCGTAGTCAATGTAAATTGATCGATTTATAGCACAATGTCCCCTAGCATCTAAAAATTGACAGTATGACGTTATGGTATGACAAACTAAACGTTTCGTTTTTCACAAAATATATGTTTGTAGGTAACTGACAAGAATATTTACCAAAAAAATCGACAAAAAAAATCTTCAATACTAAAAACTGATAAAAAAATTTACTAATGAAAATCTTTTACATAATTGATTGGTTTTAAAGTTTGTTGCACGATTCACATAATATCACGATATTAGTTTTAAAGTTTTGAGTCAGGGTTGTCACTCAAATTTCAGTTGTGGTCATTATATTTTTTTACGTGTTATCACTATGAAATAAAGCAGCCCGTTATTTTGTATTATTAAGTTTACGAATATGAAGAGTAAATTACATTTTTTTTTGAATTTATGATCTAAAAAAGAATTTCGGTAAATAATATTTATACATATGTACTAGTGACCGACCGAAGTTTCGGTTTCGGTTTCGGTTTCGGCCAGTTTCGGCCAGTTTCGGCCAAAAAATCGAGTTTCGGCCGCAGTTTCGGTTTCGGCCAAAATGGGCCGAAACTTTCGGCCGGGCCGAAACTCACGTGTTCATGAATTTTGAGTGCCTGGCTCTACTTGTGACGTGGTTGGGGTCAGCCCAACCAGTTTATAATGTTACTAACCAAAGATTTACAGATTTACATAGGTCTTGCAATCAATAGTTTTAATCATACAATTTTTACGGAATCCTAAAAACGTGATCCAGGACATTACATAACCTTATTACCCCTTTGTTGTCGGTTTTATTGACATCGTTGGTCGTCTGCCTGTTTATAAGCTAACTCATGCACCGTGATAGTTAGACAGTTAAAATTTTTACAGATGATGTATTTCTGTTGCCGCTATAGCTACAAATAATAGAAATAGACAAATTAATATTATTAAGGGGGCCTACTACATACTTGATTTTTTGGCGCTTTTCTTGTACTAGTACTGTTTCGTGCGCTAGTCCGACTCACTGTTGTCCAGTTTTACTTATATACTTACTTCTAGAATGTAACCAAAACCAGCCAAGAGCTAGTAGCAGGGCACCGTGTGGTTTTAGTCGGTAGGAGTTCGCAATAGCATCTATGAGTAATTCCACACATAAAGAAATAAACTCATCTTTGTGGAAATATTTCTAAAATGAACACTTGAAAAGATTTATACCGTTGATTGATGGCACTTGGTAGAACTTGCTTTGTTGGTGGAACTTGGTTATTTTTCCAATAGGTGCACTATTGGAAAAATAACCGGCTAAGTGCGAGTCGAACTCTCGCACGGAGGGGCTAAAGCAGGACCCTACAAATGAGACATGAGGCCTAGCCGTCCGTCTGTCTGTTAGTCACGAGGATGTATCGCTGGAACTGGGCCAGATAGAGGCCTAAAATGTTCACTGTACAGTAGTCCTACCGACTATAAACCATGCGTATCCTACCTAACAGCCTATGGTTGGGAGCTCCGAGTATGCCCTCGGAATGCGATGCATACTGCGGCCGCATCTTTGGGGGGTTGTTCAGTTGTTATCCCGCTTCTTGAGGGGGGCGTGCATGAATCTCTCACGTCACGCTATCGTCTAAGCCTCTAAGGCCTGCTTCTGTTAGGACGGCAGCAGCCCCGTCACAGTCCTCAGGCCCCCGGTCATGGAGGCTAGTATGGGGCGCCGCCACAGACTGTGGAACTGGGGTGGGACAGTGCTCTCTCGCTTCCTCCCCACCGCCTCTTTCACGAGCATGACCTGCTCACAGGAAGAGGCTCCAGAGCCTCCTTGCGCCATTTAAACAATGACGCAAGGGCCCTCGCTTTCTCGGTCCTATAGAGGGATCCCGGCTAGAAGACATGCCGCCTCAACTGAGATCGTGCGGTATCCCCTTATCACCCTGACAGCCGTCGCCTTCTGCGGGCTAAGCAATCTAGCCGCATTGCTGGCTATCAGG
This sequence comes from Miltochrista miniata, assembly GCA_933228765.1. Lineage (NCBI taxonomy): Eukaryota > Metazoa > Arthropoda > Insecta > Lepidoptera > Erebidae > Miltochrista > Miltochrista miniata. The sequence goes on along the minus strand of OW121747.1, from coordinate 16,826,348 downwards.
ATCTCCGTCCATACGGGAGCCCTGTATAGGGCCATGCTCCGCACGATCCCAAAGTACAGTCTCCTGCAGGGAGCGTTGGGCCTCCTGATATTGGTCAACTACCGCGAGAGTGCGGCTGATGCCCCCCACCCTCACCTATGGGACCAAACTTCGGAAGTGGTATCCGAAGTTCCACCGGCTATCGAGTACGAGCCCCAGATACGTCATCAAGAGCTCGATGCCGATGACGCCCCCTTTATGTAAGCTGGATCCCGAAGGTGGCCTTTAGGGCTGCGTCTCAGGTTGCTCCTGGCGCTGTAATGAGGGTCGTAACACGTTACGCCGACACCTCTGAGCAACGGACCACGCAGCACCTAATCGTTCGACCGATGTTCCACAGAAGCGGTCCTAAGACCAATCCCCATGGAACACCGAACGACACATCTCACCGACCCTGCCCTAGCCAGATCGGGTAAGATAGGGCCCTCTCGGAAAGATAGGCCCCGACAATTCGACGGAGGTATGGTGGCATTCCTTGGTAAATAAGCGCCTCCCAAACGCAGCTCCAGGGCAAGGTGTTGAAAGCATTGGCGATGTTAAGAGACACCGCCACCACCACCTCACCCTGTTCTGTAGCTGTGTAATAAAATCAGAAAAAAGCATCCACACAACAAACGTAATTTTTGTAACGGCACACTCTGTGCGGGAATCCGACTCGCACTATGCTGGGTTTTTTTTTTCAATATGAACACGTGAGTTTCGGTTTCGGTTTCGGTTTCGGCCGAAACTGACCCTGGGGCCGAAAGTTCGGTTTCGGTTTCGGTTTCGGCTGAAAAACCAGTTTCGGTCGGACACTAATATGTACTATAAATCACAGACGTACAATAAGTAGTATAAATTCATTTAATTAAAAACATTTTAAAAAGAAACCAACGTATTAATAGTGCATAACTGCATAGGTGTATAATGTCAAACTAAGCTAAAAAAAACTCAATAATGATACATCACTCATAGTTTTAGGGGAATTCAAGAAATCGAGAAAAGTCCATAGAAACCATAAAAATCATTTAAAAATAAAATAAATAAATAAAATAAAAATAAAATTTATTGCCTTTGAAATTTTTAAAAAATTATTTAGGTATGTCAAAATTTTTGTGACTCTACCGGGGATTCGGAAATGCTACAGACTGAGAAGAACACCCCAAGAAACTCAGTCCGGTCCCTCTTATTCATCTTAATATCAAATACAGTTTTTAAATGTAGAAAGGAGCAATTCGTGTCACTGCCAGGCAGTCTTGTCTTCTAGAAAGTCTTTAATGCTATAATAAGCTTTCTGGCACAATTTAAGATTTACTTGTTTTTTAAATTTATTAACTGACAAACCTGTTATGGCTGTCGGCAATGTATTGTACATTCGAATACAATTGCCCGCAAAAGAATTGCTTATTTTATTAAGCCTAAATCTAGGTACAGCCAATTTATTCCTATTTCTTAAGTTTAGGTTATGGATATCACTATTTTTAATAAATTTACTGTTATTTTTATGAGTAAATAATAAGTTTTCATATAGGTATGTACTGTGAATACACAGTAAGGATGGTGATATCCTTAAACTTTTCTCTTAATGACTCCCGAAACCCCATATCATAGATAGCCCGGACAGCCCTTTTCTGCAACACAAAGATACATTCGATGTCGGCAGCGTTACCCCATAATAGTATGCCATAGGTCATGACACTGTGGAAATAGCTAAAGTAGACAAGACGCGCTGTTCTAATGTCTGTCAGTTGTCGGATCTTTTTAACGGCATAGGCTGCAGAGCTCAGTCTGCCCGAGACTTTCTCGATATGAGGCCCCCACTGCAAGTTGGAGTCTAACTTTATGCCCAGAAAGACAGTTTCATCGACCAATTCTACTTGATCATCCCTAATCCTAATACTGGTGTTAACGAGCCTAACATTTGGCAAGGTGAATCTAATACATTTTGTTTTAGTTTCATTTAACAATAAATTATTTGCGTTAAACCAGTGGACTACCCTAGAGAGGGCATTGTTTACTTCGTCAAGATCGCGTTGTCGACGTTCAACTTTAAATATTAAAGATGTGTCATCAGCAAACAAAACTACCTCGTGATCGTCTCTTATAAGGTGAGGGAGATCATTTATGTACACTAAAAATAGAAAAGGTCCCAGAATTGAACCCTGAGGCACCCCCATTGTTACAGCAGAACCATTTGACTGTTTACCATTTATAACTACTCTCTGTACTCTATCTCTAAGGTAAGAACTAATTAAATCCAAGGCCGTCCCCAGGATTCCATAATGATCAAGTTTTTGAATTAAAGTCTGATGCTGGACGCAATCGAAGGCCTTAAATAAGTCGCAGAATACACCATAAGCATCATACGACTCCTCCCAGGCCTCATATATACACTCTAACAATTTGATTCCAGCATCCGTGGTAGAACGACCGCGCGTGAAACCGAATTGCTTAGTATGGAATAGTTTATTTGTATTAAAATGATTTTGCATTTGATTAAGCATTACTTTTTCAAAGATTTTACTAAACGTGGGTAGTACAGAAATAGGACGAAAATTGGACGGATCTGAGGTGCTACCCGATTTAAACAGAGGAGTTATTTTACTAAACTTCATCAAGTCAGGAAACACACCACTATCAACACAATTATTAAATATTATTGATAATTCATACATACATACATACATATACTCACGCCTTTGTCCCCGAAGGGGTAGGCAGAGGCCTATACCGGCCCACATTTCACCGTGTAATTCAGGGCCAACCATTTCAATTAACGAATTAACTAAATGTACAAAAATTCCCCAGAGGTCAGCCGTTTTCTTAATATTTAAAGATTTAAAAGTTTTTATTATAGTGTGTATACTAATTTTACTGAATTTGAATATTTCATTACAGCAAGGAACATTTGCTTTTAACAAGGATTCTGCTATTGGGGTAGAAGAACCTAGGGTTCTGGTCAAATCTACTGGAGTTCGAGAAAAAAATTGTTCAAATTCGTAAGCGACTTCGGCATCTGTTGTAATTATGTTACCATTTACTTTAAGTTTAAAATTATTATCATTCGATTTTGCTTGGCCTCTTTCTGCGTTAATTATTTTCCAAGTAGATTTAACTTTGTCTACACTATTGAGAATTTTATTACTTATATACTTTCTTTTGGCTGCTAAGCAGTCTGCTTTAAACTTTTTTGAATAAGTTTTAACATAATTTAGAAATTCATCTGTTCTATGCTGTCTTTCTGAGTATAGTTCATACAGTTTTTGTCTACTTTTATGTATTTCCTCAGTGGCCCATTCACTGAAGGCTGGCCTATCACCGATTGTGACTTCCTTAGACTTGAATACGGAGTTTTATATCCTTTTCCTATTCATTTTTTAAATGTTTTTTTTTTTGCATGAACGAGTTATAATAAGGCACCAATATTTAGGAAAAAAAATAAAACAAGTTTTGTCTATTTTAGCAAGAATTTTTTTCTTATTATTTCTTTTATTTTTTCTAGTAGCATCTCTTGACGTCGCATTTTTTTAAATGCTTAGTTGTTAATTGTGGATAGTACTACTACCATAAAAACCGGCCATGTGCGAGCTGGACTCGCCCATGAAGGGTTCCGTAGCAGCAAGTAACAATATAAAAGTTCTTGTAGTTCGTTGTAACTTTCATTGATGTTTTAACACGTTCGCAGTGGTAGTGATTTTTCTTGGCGAAAATTGCGGTTTATGACGTATTTAAAAAAAACTACTTACTCGATCTCGTTCAAACTAATTTTCGTTGGTAGTTTTTATGGCAATGTATATCGTATATTTTTTTTATATTTATCATTCTCTTAGTTTAGCAGTTAGAGGGGGGGGGGGACACGCACATTTTTCCACTTTGGAATTGTCTCTTGCGCAAACTATTCACATAAGAAAAAAATGATGTTAGGAACCTCAATAACATTTTTAAAGACCTATATTGAAAAACTTCACTTGTACTGTTCCACAACATTAATTATTGTAATACCTAACCGGTTTTATAATTAAATGTCAAAATATCTAAAGTATTGTAAATATGAATAGAAATAATTTAATTTACAAAAATTTTTGATCCCTTGTATTCTCCCTAATATTTGGGGTAAATTTGAAAACTGACAACCTTGTCTGTTGTCATACCTGCATAGTAATTATTAATTACACTTCGGAGAGCAGCGAAAAATTCTAAATCTATGCTTCGACCGCATAAACACATTTTTCCACTTTGGAAGTGTCTCTTGCGCAAACTATTCATTTTAGAAAAAAATAATGTTAGGAACCTCAATAGCATTTTTGAAGACCTATCTATAAATACCCCACACGTATGGGTTAGATGAAAAAAAAAATTTTGAGTTTCAGTTCTGAGTATGGGGACCCCCAAAATTTACGACTTTTTTTCTAGTTTTATATAAGAATCTTAATGCGGTTCACAGAATACATCTAGTTACCAATTTTCAATGGCATAGGCCTTATAGTTTCGGAGAAAAATGACTGTGACACACGGACGGACAGACAGACATGACGAATCTATAAGGGTTCCGTTTTTGCCATTTGGCTACGAAACCCTAATAAATGCGAAAGTTTGTGAGTGTGGATGTTTGTTAATCTTTCACGCTCGATCGGCTGAACAGATCTGACTGAAATTTGGTATAGGGATAAGCATCAGCTAGTTATTTATAAAAGTTTGTCAAAAGAAACCCAGTAGCAACGATTGCAATGGTGTATAATGCCATTATCTCAAAAGTACCTACTGACTCAGTTTTTATAAAAATGAGACCAAGAACGTTCTGACGTATGGCCTACCAAACCAAAAACTTTATCATTTTAAACATTTATGGTTACTGCTTCGCTGCCTTGCTATAAACTCGTTTTATATCAGTTGCCCAAGGCAGCGAAGCAGATGAAGATACATAGCATTTAGTGCTTCAAAATAATTTGGCTTTGTAATGGTAAAATATTTTTTTGGAAGTAATTCATTATTAAGTACGCACTTGTTTAAAACGTAGTTTAATTCCCATATCGTAACCAACGAACTTGAAAAATTATTTACATTATTTAGATACATAGCATTTAGTGCTTCAAAATAATTTGGCTTTGTAATGGTAAAATATTTTTTTGGAAGTAATTCATTATTAAGTACGCACTTGTTTAAAACGTAGTTTAATTGCCATATCGTAACCAACGAACTTGAAAAATTATTTTGATTGCACAGAAAAAATATAATAACCACATTGAACTACCTTACTCCAATAAAAAAAAACTGAATAATACAGTTGTCCTGTGCTTGTAGCGGACCCTATTTTAAAAATACCCGTTCGACTTCATTTTTAGGTCCGTTTAGATCCCATTGAAAATATGAATAGCCGCGTGGGTCAGATTTTGAGTTTTTAGAAACAATCCTAGTCAAAAAGTAAAGGGTTTTTAATTTTGATAAATATATATATTGGGTGTAACAAAATTACCTATCCAAATTTCGTCACGTGACGTGGCATCAGTCAAGAAACATTACAAAAATGAAGAAAAAAAAATCACATGAATACTTTAACCGTAAAGCCGTTTTAAAGGTCCTATTTTATCCTATTTTCACCCTTTCTATCGCTACTGAGCGGCAGTAGAAAGCGACAACGACAGCCAGACGGGTGTGCTCTGTGTTTGTTTTGCCACGGCGACCATGTTACCTCGAATTGCCGCGATAAAAAATGAATTCTTAATGTGCGACAAAAAAATTAAAAAAAATTGAAAAAAATTACCCCCCTTTTTTATTAAATATTTGTATTTGATTTCCGATGCCAAGTCATCTCATGAAATTTGGAGAGGTAATTTTGTTACACCCAGTATAATAGTTAAGGATATAAGCTAAACATATTCCAGTTCCGTTACACGATCCAATAAACTGTGTCAGTTTTTTTCGCAACTATTTCGTAATTATTATGCCAACTTACGTTGAAATCGCACCACAGCATAAAAATATCAGTGATGGGCAAAATGTAATTAGATTGACCGTTACAAATTACAATTACTTTGTAATGCTTTATTCAATTACTCTGTAACAGATTAGGTACTTGAGTAATTAATTACAATGAGTACTAGCAGTAACCAATAACTGAGTAATGGAATTACACGTTAATCTAATTACATTGTAACAAGTTACTCATTAATTCAATTAACGAACTCTCATAATTAACAACTCTGTCCTGTGAATTCGTCACGGCCCAAGGAGTGAGTAGTGAAATATTGGGCACTCTGTCCCACTTTAAGTTCGCATCGTCGCTGCCGCTCCTCGCTCACGTGGGACAGAACTCGCCCAATATTCCACATTTTAAAAATGTAACCTAACCTAACATTATTATAAAAAATAATTTAAAAAATAAAATTTGCTGAAGCTCCCTCCATGTTCATTACTTACCATTTATAACCCACAACGTTTTCTGTAACCAGTTGGGTTCGACTACTTCTAGTTATAAATATTTATGTTATTAATTCATCTTTTCATTATGAGTCCATCAGTATTGCATAGCAAACATGAAATTCGTTAAACAAAGACAATCGTTACAGGTCAATACAATCTGTGACGATTTGACAAAAAACAAATTACGTCATGGAGAATTATTACCGAATACTGTACGTTGCATCATTTGTGGGCCATCGAATTGTGGAAAAACTAATTTATTAATTGGTCTTCTATTGCAAGAAAATGGTTTGACATTTAAAAATGTTTATGTATACTCTAAAAATCTACATCAACCAAAGTACATCTTTTTAGAAAAGGTTTTACAACGAGTACCAGGTATCACTCTTCATAAATATCAGACAAATGATGACGTTTTAAAAGTTTCAGATGCAAAACCAAATTCTGTGATTATTTTTGATGATGTAGCTTGTGAAAATCAAAGTAATATGCGTGATTATTTTGCCATGGGAAGACATAAATTGATTGATAGTTTTTATTTACATCAAACTTATACCAAAATACCTAAACAACTTGTAAGAGATAATGCTAACCTAATTGTGCTTTTTAAGCAAGATGAAGTTAATTTGAAACATGTTTATGAAGAACATGTTAACACCGATATGAAATGGTTGAAATTTCGAGAAATGTGTTCCTTAATATGGAAAGAACCTTTTGATTATGTGGTAATTAATAAAGATTGTTCTAAAAACAATGGTTGCTATAGAAAAACGTTTGACACATTTGTATTATTGGACTAGCTGAGCCCGCAACTTCGTTTACGTCACATAAGGTGTATGAAAGGAAAGGTATTTCTTCATCAGAGTCATCAAGCAGCGTCTGAAACTGCCCTGTTTGCTTAATCATAAAAGAGCTTAATGATTAAGACTATTTTTAAACAATTCAGTCCGCGCTGAAGGCGTGGACTGAATTGTTTTAAAATAGACAATTCAATTATATAATTTATATTTTTTATTATTATTTTTTTAATTTAATTATATAGTCTTAATCATTAAGCTCTTTTATGATTAAGCCAACACGCCAGTTTAGGTTCGCTCACATTCAAAGAAACCCCTACAATTAAAATTTTCAAAATATCTGATTCTTAAAAGTGTTATAACTCTTTTATTTCTAAACCGATTTACATAAAACAAACGCTAAATGTTAACTGGAGCAAACCTCAACACAATAAAAAAACCGCATTGCAATCGGTTTAGCGGTTACTGAGATTAGCGTGCACAACCGTACAGACAAACAGATATACAGACATACAGACATACAGACATACAGACATACAGACAAACAGACAAAAATTCTAAAAATCATTGTTTTGGGTTCTATTGCGTTCATAAAGCCCCCCTATAATATTTTTTCTTATTTATCTTCCATGTACAGACAGCGACCTGTTACGATTTTATTATATGTATTGATGAAATTTGAATATTTAAGTAGACTGCAGTCTGTTTATTGTTATTCTTTAATTGATTCTTATTCGATTACCACCTATTTTACATAATGGATAAATCATTGAAAAAACAAATTGTTGATGCGACACAAGCTGTCAAGAAAAAAATACGTAAAATGAAGGATTTTGAAGATAATAATAAGCATGCTCTTGATACAGTTTTTAAACCTGTCACAGAATCTCTCAATTTAATAGCCAACACTAATAACCACTTAGCTCTAACAAAAAAGGAGGAAAAAGTAGAACCCCAAGAACCACAAGACCAAGATATGAAAGAAACAGATGATAGCAGTATTGCTAGTAACGAAACGGAACCCTCATCGGACTCTTCATTTCAGTCATTAGTCGGTACTAATCCAGATGCATCATCTTGGTCGTTATCTTCACAAGTACTATCAGATGTTCCATTTGGTATAAGAAATGAACGTGGAAAGCTAATGTTGGGTTCCTCTAACATAACTATTGGGGATAAAGTTATTACTGTAGCCGGACACAAATACGAAAGTACACCTGGGTTGCGAGAGTTACTGTTAAAAAAAGACTTTGATCTGAGCTTGGTTAATGACTGTGACAAGCAAAATTATAAGACAATGTTACTTGTAACGAATGCACATCGTCGTGATTTCGATTCAAAAAAACCAATTAAAAGAAATAAAGGACAAAAATATTTGCAAGTTATTAAACCACTTTTCGATCAAGAAAGTAGAAGTCCAAGTTGTAGACAGAAAGTAGGAAAAGGATTACCTTTAACAAAAATGTGGAAAAAAAACACAGATTTTGTATATTGGGATGATCTCAATGAATTGGTTGATAGATTTAAGTTATTAATTACTTCTCGAGATGCCGGTAACACAGGACTAGACAATGAAATAATATCTATCATTGAAGAACTACGTGAAAGCAAAATCATTAAATAAATAGATCTACTAATGTTATATGTGTGTCATTTTACTATATACCGTTCAACATAATACACCTTTAATATGAATGTAGAAAAATTTGGTCATTATATTCATAAGCGAATGCGGATATCAGAAATACTTGATTTTAATGATAACGCATTAATAAAATCTGATTATGGAGATTATGACTGGAAGACATCGAGGCTAAAAGGTGTTAAACCTCCTCAAGACGCAGATGATGCAGTAAATAAAGCATATGTAGATAAATTGAAAGGTGTACTAGTCAATGACTTACGAAAATTGCAAAGTTCTATTCCAAATAGTGTTCAAAACCACATAGAGAAAGCTTTAAAAACAATAATGTCTGAGATAGAGACTCATTTGGAAAGCAAATTTTACACAAGAAAAGCAGTTGATAGACTAGTTCAAGACGCAATTCAATCTATATTAAAAGATCGAAAAACATAGCCCTTAAAGTTTGTTAAAATGACGAAACAACAAATCGTCAATGAAATACATAAAGCAGCACGAAAAAATTTTCCTCGACGATCTGTAATTTTAAAAGGTATTGATGATTTGTGGCAAGCAGATTTAGCTGATATGCAAAACCTAAAAACCTTTAATAAAGGATATAACTATATTTTAATAGTTATTGACTGCTTCTCCAAGTACGTTTGGGTGGAACCATTAAAAACTAAATCCAAACATGATGTCTCTCTTGCATTTGAAAAAATACTTTTTTCTAATCACAGGATACCAAATCATCTGCAAACTGATATGGGTACTGAGTTCTATAATTCTACATTTCAAAAGCTTTTACAGAACTATAATATTAATCACTACTCCACATTTTCAACCAAAAAGGCTTCAATTGTAGAACGAGTTATTAAAACTATTAAAAATAAATTGTACAAATACTTTAGCTTGAACGGACACTATAAGTGGATAGATGGTGGCTTGAACGGTATTGTGAAGACATATAACAACACAAAACATCGTACTATTAAATTTGCACCTGGTAATGTCAATAAGTTTAATGAAACTAACATTAAAAATAATATTACGAATTCCATGATAAAGGTAGTCCAAAAATGTCGTCCAAAGTTTAAAATTGGTGACAAAGTTCGAATTAGTAAGTACAAACATATATTTGAGAAAGGATACACTCCTAACTGGTCAACAGAATTATTTACTATAAAAAAGATAAATAACACTGTACCAATAACATATCGCATCGAAGATAATCAAAAACAAGTCATATTAGGAACTTTTTACGAACAAGAGCTTCAAAGGTCGTCCAGTCCTGGTGTCTATTTGATAGAAAAGGTATTAAAAAAGAAAGGAAACAAACTGTTTGTAAAATGGTTGGGTTTAAATAACAAAGAGAATAGTTGGATTGATAAGACTGCAATAGTGGAATGAGTTAATTATATAAGTGATATGTAATTTTAAAGTATATTCATTATTCTTTGGACGATGCAAGGTGGTGGACTAATAAACAATATCATTAATCATTTACCATTCGAACTACACATACCTGGTTATAACTATTGTGGACCAGGAACAAAGCTTTCGAAACGATTACTACGTGGTGATAAAGGTGTAAATAAGTTAGACGAAGCTTGTATGCATCACGATATTGCATATGCAAACTACACAGACTTGCCTAACCGTCAAAAAGCCGACTTACGTCTTATAGATATGGCTAAGCAAAGACTTAAAGCAAAAGATGCTCGAACAGGGGAAAAGATTAGTTCGTGGATAGTAAACAAAGTTATGAAAGCTAAATTGAAGTCTGGTGCTGGTGTTAAGACCTTTAATAACTTTGTTAAAAAAAATAAAACTCAAAAAACTCTCACCTAAAGATGATAAGTCATTAATAAATATAGCTTATATGGTTGCCCGAAAATTAGTTCCATGCATTCCAAAAGTTCGAGTACCTCGAATGATACCTATACCAAAAACTGGAGGCATTCTACCTTTAATCCCAATTTTTGCTGGTTTATCTGCTTTAGGAGCATTAGCTGGTGGTGCAGCTGGTATTGCAAAAACTGTGAATGATTATAAACACGGTCAGAAAAAATTACAAGAAACTGAACGTCATAATAAAACTATGGAGGCTATAGCAATAGGTAAAGGTCTATACATTAAACCGCATAAGCAAGGTCTGGGATTGTTTATAAATCCATCAAAAAACTAATTGATCAGCTACCTAATCGCGCTTTAACTAATATCGATATTCAGAAGTATGGCCATTGTATTCCACATTTTCGAGGAGTTTATATGAAGGATCAGTTACCAAAAACACCTAAACGAATTGAATATGCTATAGTTAACCTAGATAATTCGCAAAATTAAGTTGCAAGATGTCACTCACCTTATCGATAACTGGAAACTCATCGGTATTATCTACTTATTATCCAGACACGTTGCCATTAGCTGCGGAGTATGAATGTGCATTATTACATTTCTCTACATATAATTCTATTCCAAATTTTGATAATACAAACAATAAATTATACTATGGTTCTAAAAATGTTATTGAGATACCTGAAGGAACTTATGAATTACAAGATATTAGTGACTATTTAAAAACTGAGATAAAAGATGCATCTATAAAACTCAATTGTAATAACAACACCTTAAAAACTGTGTTATTTTGTACATCAACTATAGATTTTACTAAAGAAGATACATTTGGAAGTTTATTGGGATTTAAAAAGCAGATCTTAGAAGCAAATAAATATCATGTATCAGAGTTTCCAGTAAACATTTTGCCAACGACTGTCATAAGGATTGAATGTGACATAGTTAGCGGTTCCTATATAAACGGTCAATCCAGTCACATCTTACACGAATTTGCACTTAATGATCCACCTGGATACAGGATTATAGAAATTCCGAAAAACGCAATCTACTTTCCAATAAATCAAACCAATATAAGCTGCATACAGATAAGGTTGTTGGATATAAATAATAACTTAATAAATTTGCGAGGTGAAGAAGTGCAGTTGTATCTACATATCAGAAGAAAACAATGATAGATTATAATAAATATGTGGTACATCCAACTAAAAATAACAGTTCTACTAAAACTATCAAACCAATAAGAGCTCGGTCTAAAAGGGTTATAAAATTGAATAACAATAATAAAGCATTTCTTAAAGCGATCGGTTTGTTAAAATGAATATACTAGATGTTTTGTCCACTCCTGCATACAACAACGCTGTGGAAGGAATTGAATTTCACTCTTACAAGCCTTACGTAACAAGTTTCAATAGAAGCGATGAAATCAGGATACCTATTAATCAACAAGACTTGTATATATTACCTTCAGCAAGCACTTTGTTTTTGGAAGGAACTGTTGTTGTAAACAAGGGTGGAAATTCGAAGGAAAGAGTCAGTAGCGTTCATTTCACAAACAAAAGTCTACTTTACTTGTTTCAAGATATAAGGTATGAGATAAACGGAGTGGAAATAGATAAAAAATTTTTGAATAAAAAATACAACCGACTTCCAAGAAATCCTGAAAAATAAATTTTACTTAGCATAAAGTAATATGTATTTTGATTTATCTGATTTTTTATTCAATATCATATTGAAGTCGGCGCCAAGTAAATTCATAGGTTTACGGAGGTATTATTTATTCATGGCACCAACTTCAATATTATATTGAATAAAATCTGATAAATCAACTACATATTACTTTATGCTAAGTAAAATTTATTTTTCAGGATTTCTTGCAAGTCGGTTGTATTTTTTATTCAAAAATTTTTTTTCATTATTTTAAGTGACGGGTGAACCGAAAAATATATCTATCTAGGTGAAAGTTCTCATCAATAGAAATTAATCAAGCCCCAACACAAGGTAGCTGCTGTAAATCGTTAAGGAATTCCCTCGAATCTCTTTTGGTTCCATCATCAGATCGACTCCAGACCTTTATTAATGGTAGTACATTAAAGCACTGAATTAAAAAGTTAACAAACGCACTAGTTGTGCCTATAATTTTCGGTGGTTGCCCTCGATTTCTCCAGGATCCCATCATCAGATCCTAACCTGGTTATAATGGGACCACCTCAAAAGTAAATCCTATTCAACAAAAAAAAATTAAATCCGTATATAATTGACGGTGAACATACATAAAACATTGAGACCTTTCTTTTTTTTTGAAGTTGAATCTATCAATCTCTTAGATCATCTAACCATGTATATGGTAGTGTTATATGGTCTAAGATCAATCTAGGTGTAAAGTTCTCATCAATACAAGTCAATCAAGCCCAAACACAAGATAACTGCTGGAAATTGTTTAGGAATGCCCTCGACTGTCTTTCGACTCTATCATCAGATCGACGCCATACCTTCATGAAAGTGTAGAACATTAAAGCACTTATTTAAAAAGTTAACAAGCACACTAGTTGTCCCTACAATTTTCGGTGGTTGCCCTCGTTTTCTCCTAGATCCCTTCATCAGATCCTGACCTGGTGAAAATGGGACCACCTCAGAAGTAAACCCTATTCAACAAAAAAAAAAACTTTTGAAATCCGTCTATAATTGACGGAATTATCGCTTGACATACATAAAAAAAAATACATACAGACGAATTGAGAACCTCCTCCTTTTTTTGAAGTCGGTTAAAAATAAAAAACGCTGGTATAACTACCACAATGAAATCATTAATATCAATGAACGAAAACGAGGCTAAAGCATCTAATGCTTGGGGATGGAATATCGAAGGCATAAATAGTGCAAATGGGGGAAGCTTTTCTGCTTCTATACCCCTCTGTAACATTCTTGGTTTTGCAGAAGATTTCAAGAAAGTAGTGATAAACAGCAAACATGAATTAATATTGTTACGAAGTAATACTAATCTGAACGCCCTAAAACTTAACGATGGTGAAACTGTAGAAGATATTATTATAAATAAAATAATATGGCGTGTACCACATGTCAAAGTGTCCGATAGGGAAAAAATAAATATGTTAAAACTGTTAGAAAAAGATCGACCACTCCAGATGATATTTAGGAATTGGGATTTATATGAATATCCGGCTTTACCAAAAACTACTAAGCATACTTGGTCCATAAAAACATCGTCGCAAATAGAGAAACCAAGATTTGTTATTATTGGTCTGCAAACAAATAGAAAAAATAATTCTAAATTGGATATGTCTAAGTTTGATCACTGTGATGTTCGTGATGTTAGAGTATACCTAAATTCAACCTACTTCCCTTATGAAAATTTGAATTCAAGTTTCTCGAATAATCGAATTGCTTTAAGGGGCGGTTAACCCGCACAAGTAGGCATTTGGCGCTCCCCTCGCCCCGGGCGCAAGACACACCGCGCGCCGGCAGCGGCAGTCAACTCTCATGCCACAGTATACAGTATAGTAGAAAGAAACAGCATGCTAACTTTGTTTGACGTAGTAAATGCATCTAACTTTATTAAGTGTAGTGATTTATTAGTTTCGTAAATAAAAATAAATGAGTTAATCGTAAATAAATTATGTATATTATACTATTATTTTTAAGCTAAAGAGTTTGTTTGTTTGTTTAGTTGTTCTAACTCTAGAGTCTAAGCGACTGCTAGGTGAATTTCAAGAGTTTCTTAACAGAATGTCCATTTTTGAAAAATACCAAAATATATAACATCACGCTAAGGCGAATAAGAGCTTAGCAGCAACGAAACATTTTTCGACAACTAGGATTTTTCATTTCTTTTGAGAGTTTCCGTTGCGTACGTTTGCTACAGTTGCATAAAAAATGAAAATTACATAATAGCTGGTCATAAAAACATCTAAAGTTTTCTAAAGTTGGTATGCTAAGTATGAATCACGGGATCATTGTGCAATCCAAAATGGCCGCCGCGGTGTAATCACAAAATTTCATGATGGGTGTCGTTTAAAGGGTTTTTTGGTATGCTGAGTACGAATCACGTACTAATTTTGCAATCCAATATGGACGCCGCGCCGTAATCACAAAATGTCATGATGGGTATCGTTTAAGGGGTTTCTTGGTATGCTGAGTATGAATCACGTGATAATTTTGCAATCCAATATGGGCGCCGCGCCGTAATCACAAAATTTCATGATGGGTATAGTTTAAGGGGTTTCTTGGTATGCTGAGTACGAATCACGTGATAATTTTGCAATCCAAAATGGCGGCCACGGTGTAATCACAAAAATTCATGATGGGTATCGTTTAAAGGGTTTTTTGGTATGCTGAGTACGAATTACGTACTAATTTTGCAATCCAATATGGCCACCGCGCCGTAATCACAAAATGTCATGATGGGTATAGTTTAAGGGAATTCTTTGTATGCTAAGTATGAATCACATGATAATTTTGCAATCCAATATGGCCACCGCGGTGTGATCACAAAATTTCATGATGGGTATCGTTTAAGGGGTTTTTTGGTATGCTGAGTACGAATCACATGATAATTTTGCAATCCAATATGGGCGCCGCGCCGTAATCACAAAATTTCATGATGGGTATCGTTTAAGGGGTTTCTTGGTATGCTGAGTACGAATCACGTGATAATTTTGCAATCCAAAATGGCGGCCGCGGTGTAATCACAATAATTCATGATGGGTATTGTTTAAAGGGTTTTTTGGTATGCTGAGTACGAATTACGTACTAATTTTGCAATCCAATATGGCCACCGCGCCGTAATCACACAATTTCATGATGGGTATAGTTGAAGGGAATTCTTGCTATGCTAAGTATGAATCACATGATAATTTTGCAATCCAATATGGGCGCCGCGCCGTAATCACAAAATTTCATGATGGGTATCGTTTAAAGGGTTTTTGGTATGCTGAGTACGAATTACGTGATAATTTTGCAATACAATATGGCCGCCGCGCCGTAATCACAAAATATCATGATGGGTATCGTTTAAGGGGTGTATTGGTATGATGAGTACGAATCCTGTGATAATTTTGAAATGCAATATGGCCGCCGCGCCGTAATTGCAAAAATCCATGATGGTTATCGTTTAAGGGGTTTTTTGGTATGCTGAGTACGAATAACATGATCATTTTGGAATTCAATTTGGCCGCCTAAGCTATTTAGGCCCACTTGCGCGAAGAGTCGAGTTAAATATATAAATATAGAGTTAGTAAGCTCTGAGTTAAATAAATAACTTCTTAACTCTGACCACGTCTTGCACAATTGCAAATTGGCACGCGGTTAACTAACTCACAGTAAACCGAACAAGTTTTTTTAGTCTGTGTCGTTCCATGCAATCCAACCACACACAAACCCTTTAAACAATACCCATCATGAATTATTGTGATTACACCGCGGCCGCCATTTTGGATTGCAAAATTATCACGTGATTCGTACTCAGCATACCAAAAAACCCCTTAAACGATACCCATCATGAAATTTAGTGATTATGGCACGGCGGCCATATTGGATTGCAAAATTATCACGTGATTCGTACTCAGCATACCAAAAAACCCCTTAAACGATACCCATCATGAAATTTTGTGATTACGGCGCGGTGGCCATCTTGTATTGCAAAATTAGTACGCGATTCGTACTCAGCATACCAAAAAACCCCTTAAACGATACCCATCATAAAATTTTCTGATTACGGCGCGGCGGCATATTGGATTGCAAAATTATCACGTGATTCGTACTCAGCATACCAAAAAACCCCTTAAACGATACCCATCATGAAATTTTGTGATTATGGCACGGCGGCCATATTGGATTGCAAAATTATCACGTGATTCGTACTCAGCATACCAAAAAACCCCTTAAACGATACCCGTCATGAAATTTGTGATTACGGCGCGGCGGCCATCTTGTATTGCAAAATTAGTACGCGATTCGTACTCAGCATACCAAAAAACCCCTTAAACGATACCCATCATGAAATTTTGTGATTAAGGCGCGGCGGCTATATTCGATTGCAAAAATATCACGTGATTCGTACTCAGCATACCAAAAAACCCCTTAAACGATACCCATCATGAAATTTTGTGATTACGGCGCGGCGACCATATTGGATTGCAAAATTATCACGTACTTCGTACTCAGCATACCAAAAAACCCCTTAAACGATACCCATCATGAAATTTTGTGATTACGGCGTGGCCGCCATGTTGGATTGCGAAATTATCATGTAATTCGTAGACATTTGAATGCATTAGGTAGCTGGTTACCATGTCGTGAAAACACTTAAAAAGTAAAAGATCACCACATTTTTACCATGAGTCGCGTATGTATTTGTAACGGTTAATCTAATCACATTTTGCCCATTACTGATATTTTTATACTGTGGCGCGATTTCAACGTAATTTGGCATAATAATTACGAAATAGTTGCGAAAAAAACTGACACTGGTCCTGCCTCCACAAGCGCCAGGGCGAGACTGATCGGCCGTCAGCGGCGCAATTCTATTGCGTTTGGTAGATATTCGTACATGATAACTATGTAAATAGTTGTTTATAGAAAAACGCTCGGAAAATGTGTATAAAAACTTAATACCTTTAATTGAGTGCAAAAAAAAAATATAAAATGTTAATAGTTTAGCCACAGTATTGAAAAAACTTTTCTGAGAGAGTCAACTTTGGGATTTTTTTCTATCTAGTGAAATTTATTGCATCGTGTAAGGGGCTCGGAATATGTTTAGCTTATATCCTTAACTATTATATATATATTTTTCAGATTTAAAAACCCTTTACTTTTTGACTAGGATTGTTTCAAAAAACTCAAAATCTGACCCACGCGGCCTTAATATATGAACAATATACTAGATTTCAACAGTCGTATTATGGACGTCGCGCCGAGCCGTTATTAAATGAGAAACAATTTAAAAATATTGCTCCGTTATTTGTAGTAGATTGTTCTAGACAACCAGATAATCTTAAATCAGGTCCTGTTGTGGATGTTAGAGTGGAAATTGAAAGTGATATTAATATACCAGATCAAACTTCAGCATATTGTCTTATATTGAACGACTGTATAATCGAGTATAAGCCATTAAGTAGCATCGTGAGAAAGATATCATGAACAAAAATACTATTATAGTAGATGTTCAGGGTTTTAAAGATCGTTATAATAACTTTATAGTCAAAGAATTAGCTGTAGCTACGTTGGAACATACTCATATATTCTTAATAAAACCTCCTTACCCGTTCTCCTCGCTAACTGATGAAGAAAGAAGACACATTTGGTGGATTGAAAGGAATAGAGGTTACCGCTGGAGCGAAGGATATATAGACTACAGAGAATTTTCTAGAATAATCAAACCCTATTTGAAGGAAAAAAAGGTTCTTGTTAAAGGCAGTGAGAAAATTAATTGGGTTCAAGAGCTATGTGGTCATAATAATGTTTCTGACATATGTGAAAATAAAAGTGTTCCTAACTTAAAGACTTTTAGTGATCTTAACTGTAAAGATCTATTTTTGTATAATTGTTTTGCTCATAAGAACTATTGTGCTTTAAGGAATGTATTGTGTATTAAACAATGGTGTTTAGAAAATGTTTTTTGTATTTCATAAGTTTAATAAACCGAATAAATGTTTTATTACTATACTGTGTTTGTTTTTCATACTATTTCCTACCCAAGTCGAAATTGAAATGAAAAAAAAAATTAATCATAATACCATTTATTTAATGTCTCAAAAAATTACATTGATCTTAAACCTAACACAATGATATAAAATGACGCGTACAAAATGTTGAAGCGTCAGCAGTACATCTCTAAGTATTAAGGTGATGTATAACTTACTTAAAACTAAAAACACATTAGTTAAAATGATAAGCTATCACCATGAATTTTCTTAGATATTTTCTTAATAATACCTTCAGCCATGTCCATGATTTCATCAACTGTATCATGAACTACGTATTGAGCACTAAGTATCACACTGTCACTATCTTCACAAAACGGCAACGAAGGTTTGTCTTTGTCGCTGGTGATGTCCAAGATCTTTATCTGAATTAACTTGACTCCTTTTGGTTGGTTGCTGATTACAAAAGATTTATGAGCTGTCTTTTTAGATTTTCTACAAATAGTTGGTTTTCTTCTTTTTGGTTCAACTTCCGTAGGTGAAAGAGGTAAAATATGTGAGAAGTCAAAGGGGTCTTGAGCGTATTGAACAATACCGTCACCATATGCGTCTGCCATTATTTATAATGTATTAATGTTGAGGTATATCTGGTTGGCCTCGTCCTCCTCTGCCACGATCTTCTAACGTTTTAAATATTTGGCTCAGTAATTTCTCTGTTTTATAATATATTTCATCCCACTGATCGTAAACAATATATTGGGTTTTCACTCTTGTATGTATTTCTACTTCGTTATCTGATGTATCTTCAGCTTCTAATACATCTATTTTAATTACGTATTTTGGAATCCTCCTATTCCTTGAAGCAAAGTAACTGGTTTGAGGTTCAGAGATGCACTGCTGTTGCTTCAACATTATTAATTAAAAGACTGCTTTGTGTGAATGTAAAGAGAACATGTATGAAACTGAATGTAATTATGAGTAATAGGTGAATTAAATAGAAACATGACCCGCTAGTGACACATACACTGTACTACGTATTAATTCAAGTTCTGACCTGTTGATTTAGTTTATTTTGCAATAAGTTGTAACGAGATACTCCCTACAAGTTTGCAAGTGTCATCGTTCACTATGACGAACATGTTCAAACATGTCTTAAGAATGATGTTAATGCACATAATTGTAAACGTGTTGTAACGTGAATAATGATGCATACCATCAGGTGTTATGAGGTTGTGACCGTCGCTACCAAGGTCCCAGGTTTTGAAGATTTTTTTCAGTATGTCCAATAGTCCACTACTACTACTAAGTACGTACGTAGTGATATCCTATTTCACATTTCTAAGAAATTTTACTTCGAAGTATGTAACTTAAGACATCATAACATACATGTATGTTATGATGTCTTAAGTTACACATATTTTCACACCTTGTTTCCCTAATATTATTTTTTTGCAAGATTGTAGTTTCAAATAGGGTTAGCAGTAAATCGTAAATTACCGTAGTATAGTAATTTGCAATACAGTACATGACGAAAATTTATAAGAACCCTTATACCAAAGTAATTAGTATAATTAGTAAGTAAACTAGTAGCATGAAATACAAAAACAAGAATTATGAAGTTGTTTACGTTAAAAAGAATTACTTAGGTACTCATAGATTGCTCTATTAATTCGTATTATTCGTAATTATCATACTTATAGATAATAAGATCCTATTAATACTAAAGATAAATTATCTTTATTACATACATACATACATATGGTCACGCCGTTATCCCCGAAGGGGTAGGCAGAGGCATATTATATGCCCACAATTCACCTTTGTATAATTTGTCCCACGTAATAGGTGGTGAGCCGTATTGCCGTGTTTTAATGGACAGGCGCAGGTTGTACTCTGCCTGCTGTTGAAATAAAGCCTTCAACTTAGCTTAACGACTGCCATTTTACTGGCAACCGGGACCAACGGCTTAACGTGCCTTCCGAAGCACGGAAACGCTAAAATAAATGTCACAAAGTGATCACATGGATGGTCACCCATCCATGTACCGGCCATAGTGAAAGTTGCTTACTGCAGTGATCGTTTACAGAACACTGAGTCCGCGGGGCCACGAGCGCTTCATTGAGGTATCTTTATTGAGGTATTTTAAATACATAATAAATATTGTACTGTTTGAAATTTGTATTGTTGACAACCTTAATCGCTGTTTAGAATTTCAACATTAACAAAAAAACAAAAGTATCAAAACCGGAGTCAGATACTAGTATAATTGTACTCGTATACCTTGTTAGTGTGACAACCCTAAATATTTCCTGCATTGACTATTTATTAAATATCTTAGTTGATACTTTTAAACAGTTATAATACGTCCAAGGAAAAATGTTCGATTGCTTGTTATTTGTTAATGAATTACACTAATTTTGAATACGACAAGCTATCAGCCTTGTTTTAGCTTATAATCTCATAATTTCAAAAGACTTCCATTACCATTCGAGTTGTCTCTTGTGTAATTACTAGCGACGGTCTAAGGTTAATTCCATCCGGCTAGATACATAAGAACTCATCTCCGCTATGGTAACGTCTCTTAGCCTCTTGGTTGTACGTAGTTGCTAATGCGATGAAGCACTAAACGCGCATGTCTATGACGACGACTGCATTAAACGCAAATGTCGATGTCTGACGACTGTGCTATAAGTGTGGAAGCGCAAATGCATACTGCATACATCGTCTCTTAGCCTCTTGGTTGTACGTAGTTGCTAATGCGATGAAGCACTAAACGCGTATGTCTACGACGACGACTGCATTAAACGCAAATGTCGATGTCTGACGACTGTGCTATAAGTGTGAAAGCGCAAATGCATACTGCATACATCGTCTCTTAGCCTCTTGGTTGTACGTAGATGCTAATGCGATGAAGCACTAAACGCACATGTCTATGACGACGGCTGCATTAAACGCAAATGTCGATGTCTGACGACTGTGCTATAAGTGTGGATGCGCAAATGCATACTGCATACATTGTCTCTTAGCCTCTTGGTTGTACGTAGTTGCTAATGCGATGAAGCACTAAACGCACATGTCTAAGACGACGACTGCATTAAACGTAAATGTCGATGTCTGACGACTGTGCTATAAGTGTGGAACCGCAAATGCATACTGGATGCATCGTGGTTGTACGTAGTTGCTAATGCGATGAAGCACTAAACGCACATGTCTATGACGACGACTGCATTAAACACAAATGCCGATGTCTGACGACTGTGCTATAAGTGTGGAAGCGCAAATGCATACTGCATACATCGTGGTTGTACGTAGTTGCTAATGCGATGAAGCACTAAACGCACATGTTTATGACGACGACTGCATTAAACGCAAATGTCGATGTCTGACGACTGTGCTATAAGTGTGGAAGCGCAAATGCATACTGCATACATCGTGGTTGTACGTAGTTGCTAATGCGATGAAGCACTAAACGCACATGTCTCTGACGACGACTGCATTAAACGCAAATGTCGATGTCTGACGACTGTGCTATAAGTGTGGAAGCGCAAATACATACTGCATACATCATGGTTGAACGTAGTTGCTAATGCGATGAAGCACTAAACGCACAAGTTTATGACGACGACTGCATTAAACGCAAATGTCGATGTTTGACGACTGTGCTATAAGTGTGGAAGCGCAAATACATACTGCATACATCATGATTGTACGTAGTTGCTAATGCGATGAAGCACTAAACGCACAAGTTTATGACGACGACTGCATTAAACGCAAATGTCGATGTCTGACGACTGTGTTTTAAGTGTGGAAGCGCAAATGCATACTGCATACATCTTGGTTGTACGTAGTTGCTAATGCGATGAAGCACTAAACGCACAAGTCTATGACGACGACTGCATTAAACGCAAATGTCGATGTTTGACGACTGTGCTATAAGTGTGGAAGCGCAAATGCATACTGCATACATTGTCTCTAAGTCTCTTGGTGGTACGTAGTTGCTAATGCGATGAAGCACTAAACGCACATGTCTAAGACGATGACTGCATTAAACGCAAATGTCGATGTCTGACGACTGTGCTATAAGTGTGGAAGCGCAAATGCATACTGCATGCATCGTGGTTGTACGTAGTTGCTAATGCGATAAAGCACTAAACGCACATGTGTATGACGACGACTGCATTAAACGCAAATGTCGATGTCTGACGACTGTGCTATAAGTGTGGAAGCGCAAATGCATTCTGCATACATCGTGGTTCTACGTAGTTACTAATGCGGTGAAGCACTAAACGCACATGTCTATGACGAATTTTAAACAGTCAAATGGTTCTGCTGTAACAATGGGGGTGCCTCAGGGTTCAATTCTGGGACCTTTTCTATTTTTAGTGTACATAAATGATCTCCCTCACCTTATAAGAGACGATCATGGGGTAGTTTTGTTTGCTGATGACACATCTTTAATATTTAAAGTTGAACGTGGACAACGCGATCTTGACGAAGTAAACAATGCCCTCTCTAGGGTAGTCCACAGGTTTAACGCTAATAATTTATTGTTAAACGAAACTAAAACAAAATGTATTAGATTCACCTTGCCAAATGTTAGGCTCGTTAACACCAGTATTAGGATTAGGGATGATCAAGTAGAATTGGTCGATGAAACTGTCTTTCTGGGCATAAAGTTAGACTCCAACTTGCAGTGGGGGCCTCATATCGAGAAAGTCTCGGGCAGACTGAGCTCTGCAGCCTATGCCGTTAAAAAGATCCGACAACTGACAGACATTAGAACAGCGCGTCTTGTCTACTTTAGCTATTTCCACAGTGTCATGACCTATGGCATACTATTATGGGGTAACGCTGCCGACATCGAATGTATCTTTGTGTTGCAGAAAAGGGCTGTCCGGGCTATCTATGGTATGGGGTTTCGGGAGTCATTAAGAGAAAAGTTTAAGGATATCAACATCCTTACTGTGTATTCACAGTACATATATGAAAACTTATTATATACTCATAAAAATAACAGTAAATTTATTAAAAATAGTGATATCCATAACCTAAACTTAAGAAATAAGAATAAATTGGCTGTACCTAGATTTAGGCTTAATAAAATAAGCAATTCTTTTGCGGGCAATTGTATTCGAATGTACAATACATTGCCGACAGCCATAACAGGTTTGTCAGTTAATAAATTTAAAAAACTAGTAAAACTTAAATTGTGCCAGAAAGCTTATTATAGCATTAAAGACTTTCTAGAAGACAAGACTGCCTGGCAGTGACACGAATTGCTCCTTTCTACATTTAAAAAAAAAACTGTATTAGATACTAAGATGAATAAGAGGGACCGGACTGAGTTTCTTGGGGTGTTCTTCTCAGTCTGTAGCATTTCCGAACCCCCGGTAGAGTCACAAAAATTTTGACAAACCTAAATAATTTTTTAAAAATTTCAAAGGGAATAAATTTTATTTTATTTTACGACGACTGCGTTAAACGCAAATGTCGATGTCTGACGACTGTGCTATAAGTGTGGAAGCGCAAATACATACTGCATACATCATGGTTGAACGTAGTTGCTAATGCGATGAAGCACTAAACGCACAAGTTTATGACGACGACTGCATTAAACGCAAATGTCGATGTCTGACGACTGTGCTATAAGTGTGAAAGCGCAAATGCATACTGCATACATCTTGGTTGTACGTAGTTGCTAATGCAATGAAGCACTAAACGCACAAGTCTATGACGACGACTGCATTAAACGCAAATGTCGATGTCTGACGACTGTGCTTTAAGTGTGGAAGCGCAAATGCATACTGCATACATCGTGATTGTACGTAGTTGCTAATGCGATGAAGCACTAAACGCACATGTCTATGACGACGACTGCATTAAACGCAAATGTTGATGTCTGACGACTGTGCTATAAGTGTGGAAGCGCAAATACATACTGCATACATCATGGTTGAACGTAGTTGCTAATGCAATGAAGCACTAAACGCACAAGTTTATGACGACGACTGCATTAAACGCAAAGGTCGATGTCTGACGACTGTGCTATAAGTGTGAAAGCGCAAATGCATACTGCATACTTCTTGGTTGTACGTAGTTGCTAATGCGATGAAGCACTAAACGCACAAGTCTATAACGACGACTGCATTAAACGCAAATGTCGATGTCTGACGACTGTGCTATAAGTGTGGAAACGCAAATGCATACTGCATACATCTTGGTTGTACGTAGTTGCTAATGCGGTGAAGCACTAAACGCACAAGTCTATGACGACGACTGCATTAAACGCAAATATCGATGTTTGACGACTGTGCTATAAGTGTGGAAGCGCAAATGCATACTGCATACATTGTCTCTTAGCCTCTTGGTTGTACGTAGTTGCTAATGCGATGAAGCACTAAACGCACATGTCTATGTCGACGACTGCATAAAACCGCAAATGTCTATGTCTGACGACTGTGCTATAAGTGTGGAAGCGCAAATGCATACTGCATACATCGTGGTTGTACGTAGTTGCTAATGCGATGAAGCTTTATTTTTAAAATTATTTTTTATAATAATGTTAGGTTAGGTTACATTTTTAAAATGTGGAATATTGGGCGAGTTCTGTCCCACGTGAGCGAGGAGCGGCAGCGACGATGCGAACTTAAAGTGGGACAGAGTGCCCAATATTTCACTATTGGAGTGGATCGATTTTGATGCGGTTTTTTGATCGTAAGTCAATGTATCCATGATGGTACGCTATACATTTTGAAGACCATCAGCTTAATTCCTGAGTGATGAAGGGATTTCACTAAAATTCCCATACGCGACTAATAAATTTGTAAATGTGGTGATCTTTTACTTTTTAAGTGTTTTCACGACATGGTAACCAGCTACCTAATACATTAAAATGTCTACGAATTACATGATAATTCTGCAATCCAACATGGCGGCCACGCCGTAATCACAAAATTTCATGATGGGTATCGTTTAAGAGGTTTTTTGGAATGCTGAGTACGAATCAAGTGATAATTTTGCAATCCAATATGGCCGCCACGCCGTAATCACAAAATTTCATGATGGGTATCGATTAAGGGATTCTTTCGTATGCTAGGTACCAACTTAATGTAATTGGCCTAAATTTCACAATAAAAACCTTTGTCGTAGTATTTTCGTTTGGCTAGGCCTAAACTTAATAAGAAAATCTTTTTAGTTTACTACTGAAAATAGCTTAGGGGGTCAAATTGAATTCCAAAATTATCATGTTATTCGTACTCAGCATTCGAAAAAACCAATTATTCGATATCCATCACGAAATTATGTGATTACGGCGCAGTGGCCATTTTGGATTGCAAAATTATCATGTGATTCGTACTCAGCATACCAGAAAACCCCTTAAACGATAACCATCATGGATTTTTGCGATTACGGCGCGGCGGCCATATTGCATTGCAAAATTATCCCGTGATTCGTACTCAGCATACCAAAAAACCACTTAAACGATACCCATCATGGAATTTTGCGATTACGGCGCGGCGGCCATATTGAATTTCAAAATTATCACGTGATTCGTACTCAGCATACCAAAAAACCCTTTAAACGATACCCATCATGAAATTTTGTGATTACACCGCGGCGGCCATTTTGGATTGCGAAATTATCGAGAATGCAGTAAAAGAAAGCGACAGCTTTGAATTGAGGGTGTTTTTCCAGAAAAGCTAAAAATAGCAAATTCAAATTCAAATTCATTTATTTACATGAAACATGGTTACAGAGATTTTCACAATAACCATCAAACCCTTACTTAAAAAAGACAACAGACAGGACATGACTTGTTATAGACCTATAGCACTTGTACCAATCTTTTCTAAAATCATTGAGAAAGTGATATATAACAATGTTAATGCATACTTCGAAAGGAACAATCTGTTTGTTGATAGCCAAAAGGGAGGGGCAGGTCTATTGACATGGCAATTTATGATTTTCTTAAAATAGTTACGAAACAAGTTGACCAACGCCTACCAGTAATAGGGTTATACATGGATATGTCTAAGGCGTTTGACTATGTCGACCACAAAATATTAATTCAAAAGCTTAATAGCTATGGTATAAGAGGGAATATTTCTGACTTAATAGCTTTATATCTTCATAATCGACAGCAGGTAACTAAAGTACAAAGAATAATCAATAAAAGGGAAATATCATTTGAATCTAGTCCGAGAATTACTATTAATGGCATCCCTCAGGGCAGTGTTCTCAGACCATTGCTATTCATAATATATATTAATGACTTTCCTTCATCGTCTCCGTACCCTATGATAATGTTTGCTGACGACAGCACATTAACTTTTAACAATGACAATGCTGACACTCTAGAAACTGACATTAATGCTAATATTATCTCAATAATAAATTGGTTAACAATAAATAATCCTAAAATAAATTTGGACAAGACAAAAATAATGAAATTTGGGCAAAAGACAAATACTAAAATAGAATTAAATATATACACTACAATGGTATTAGGGGTTAAAGTATGAAATTGCCGATTAGTACCGAAAATCTAAATTGTTTATTTTTTTAATTTTTAACAAACTTATTTATTCAAAATAGTTACCATTATTATCTATACATTGCTGCCATCTAATAGGAAGGTAATTTATGCCTTTGCGATAGAAATCTAAGGATCTAGACTGCACAAACTCTGTGAAAGTATTTTGTACTGCCTCCTGGGAAGAAAACTTCTTGTCACGTAGATAATTGTCCAAATCACGAAAAAAATGGTAGTCCGTTGGAGCAAGGTCTGGCGAATACGGAGGATGACGAATGTTTCTAAGCGCAGTTCCTGTAGGGTTAAAATGGTTTCTCGTGCTGTATGAGGTCTCGCGTTGTCATGGAGCAATAATGGTGAAGATCGATTCATGAGTCGGGGCTGTTTTACTGCTAGTTTTACCAACATTGTACGGAGTTCGGCACAATAGACATCTGCCATTATTGCTTGACCAGATCGGAGAAAACTATAGTGAATAACACCATGCTGAGACCACCAAACAGTTACCATTACCTTTTTATTGGTAAGTTTCGCTTTAGGACACTGTTGTGGCGTTTGACTTGGGGTCAGCCATTGCATTTTTCTTTTACGGTTATCATAAAGAATCCATTTTTCATCACATGTCACAATTCGATCCAATATTCCTTCATTTCTGTACCGATTCAACAAGGCGATACAAGTTTCAACACGCGTTTCTTTCTGCAGATCGGTCAAATCGTGAGGCACCCATTTTTCGTATTTTTTTATTTTATTGAGTTGATGCAAATGAGTCAATATTGTGGGTAAGGTAACGTTAAACCATGCTGCTAATTCCTGGGTAGTTTGACTAGGATCGGCTTCCACCATCTCTCTTAATTCATTGTTATTCACCTGTGTGGGCGGTCTTCCTCGTAGCTCGTTCTTCAAGTCGAAGTTTCCTTCACGAAAGCGTTTAAACCAAAATCGCACGGTGCGTTCATTAGTAGACCCCTCTCCAAACGCAACATTGATATTGCGGGCTGCTTCTGCCGCGTTACTTCCGCGTCGGAACTCGTATTCAAAAATTACTCGAATTTTCGCAGTATCAATCTTTTTTGTCTAAGTTGAATATCAAAAACAATTGAAAGTCGATATTCAAATGTTTCACATTTTTTAAAAGAAGAACATCATAGAAACTATGTTAAAAAAAATTTCATTCGAAAACCTCAAACCACGAAGATTCCATGTCAATTCAAAGAACCTATTGCAATAAAACGGCAATTTCATACTTTAACCCATATTATAATTATAAAGGAGACTAATGTAGCCAAGTTTCTTGGACTGCAAGTAGATGAGACATTGAATTAGCATAAACAGGTTTTCAAAGTATGCTGCATCAGTATTCATATAATTTATATATGTTAAGAAAAGTAGTACGGCATATCATGCACTTGTGTCTTCGACTTTAAGATATGGAGTCATAGTCTGGGGCAATGCAACTGGAAAGGATAAGGTAATCAGAGCACAAAAACGGTGTATACGATCAATTTGCAACATAGTTAGAACTGATAGCTGCAAACCATATTTCAGAAAATTGAAAATACTTACCTTTCCTTGTCTCTATATTTATGAAACTGCTATATTTGTAAAACGTAACTTAATTAAATTTTCACAAGGTACTAGTTCACGTAGAGCTGACAAATTGCATTTGGTCCCATGTAGGACAAAATTATACCACAAAAGCATTTTTGCAATGGCACCCAAGGTATTCTATAAACTGCCAAAACATATTAGACATAGTGATCTTAGCGGTTTCAAAAAAGAACTACTGACATTTTTAATACAAAAAACTTATTATTCAAATGTAGATTTTTTCAATGATAATACAAATTTTTGATTTTTATTTAAATTGTATGACTTGACTATGAAATCTTTAATTTATGACATAATGATTAATTTTGTATAATTTGACATTATTTATATTATAATAACTAAGAATATTTAATTACTATGTTGTATCCTACTACATTACATTAATGCTAATTAATAAGAATAGACTATAAGAAAAATTTGTATTGCCAATGTAATGGCAGAGCATAGCGCACACCTGTATTTTTAATTGTTAACATCCTACCACCTATGTTCACAAAGGAATAAATGAATTATGAATTATGAAGCCCCTATTTTTCTTCCACTTTTTTCTACGTATGGTAATTCTAAATGGATGTTATGCCGAACTCTCACCGACTAAAACCTACAGCTGGAGTAAGCCCTCGAAATGAAGTCTCAAGATGAAAGGAAGACTCTAGAACGATGGATGCAATGGAGCAAGGGGTTTTCCAAATAACCCGTTCGCTACACGGGGATAATAATGCCGTATTGCATATGATAGCGATGCCTGACTTCAACGGATTGTAGAGACGAGAACAGGCTCTACGAAAGGTCAACCTTTCCTTGTGAAAAAAACAACCAAAGTCTAACTGGAGAACTCCTATATTGCTAATTATTTGTGGAGGCCAGATGGCAGTCGGTTCACGGAAAATATCAAAGTTCAGCCGCATCACAGTTAGACAGGAAAGCTGACCGCGTCTGGGTTGGAAAAAGGGTCGGTGGACGATGAAAATCTTCTATTGAATTTCTTTATTAGATGTCTAATCCACTAAATTAGCATTCTTGTAAAATATGGCGCTCCTGACTAGAAAAAAGCGGCGGCGGTGGGTGAAGCCATTTATATGTAGTAGACGTGGTAGGTAAGTACTTTGATGAAAACAAACTTGTTTTGATATAATATTGTATTGTAAATATTATAGAAAAGCTTTATATAACAACAACTATAAGCTATTTGACCCTCAATACAATAATAGGTACTCTATTCAAGCCTAAGTTATATTAATTAGGTACTTCATTCCTACTAAACAATAGTTTTACATAACTCCGACCTTCAATCAAAAACTAAATTAGGTACGACCATTGGAACTATAAACAGAGATTGATTTTGAGTTTTATTTTGGTACAGTTACAGTTTAAAACGCCTTTACTGTAATTATATAAGAAACTTACAGGTTTACTTGTAATACATACATTACCTACAAAGGTTTAATCCCGAAAGGGTAGAGGCAAAGTATACACTCTTATTTTACCATATAGTTTTTAGTCGCACGTATTTGGTCCTATGTCCGTGTTAAAATGTACAGGCGCAGATTTCGTAGACCCATTGATGACATTTTTCGTCTACTCCCACCTGTTCTGTTGAGTAGTTCTGTTAACAGAACTACTGGTAATTTTATTCTAATTAGTTCTGTCCAAAGAACAAATAGTAATTCAATTGAATAAACAAATTAATGGTAATTCAATCAAAGTTGTTTTGACTCCTGATGATTTTCAGCAATGAAAAATTTCCCTGAAACTACCAAGTAGGTATAAAGAATTTATGTAGGTTTAGGTTTAAAGAACTTTATTTTCATAAAGACAATTAAAAATTTCACTTACATGAAAATATTATTTAACATTTTAGCTTCATAGCCTCAGTTAGGTCTATGGGAAGTTGCGTTATGTGCTGTAATAATTTGGACTTAAACCCGCTTAGGGTGCTTATATCAGTGGGCCATTAGTGGTTTTACTGGGGTGTAACTGACCCAGTCGCAAAAATACATTCGGGCGAGTGCGGCCTTATGATTGGATCAAATGCCACATGTTGCCTGCTACAATTACTGTATCATTAGTCCTCCTTCAGTCTATAAATTGACTATTTAATTTGATTAAAGCTGGACAACTTTTCAATTTGTTCTGTAAATAGAATTAAGGGGGAAAAAATACCATTAGTTCTACCAACAGAACTACTCAACTGAACAGGTGGTAATTGTATTACCATTTGTTCTGTGGACAGAACTAATGGTAAAAAAAAAACTTGTAGTCCTGCCAATAGAACAGGTAGGCAGAACTAAACCTAATGGGAATAAATTACCAGTTAAGTAGTTATGTTAACAAAACTACTCAACAGCACAGGTGGGAGTAGACGAAATTTCTCAAGCAGCTTTTCGCTTAACGACGCCATGTTACTGACAACCGGGAACAACGACATGTGCCTTCCGAGCACGGAAACGCTTGCACGTTGATTGCCACACGCGGTGTTCACCTATCCAAGGACCGGCCATAACGAAAGTTGCTTACTGCAGTGATACTATGCAGAATACTGAGTCCACGGGGCTACGAACGTTTCATATTTACTTTTAATACTCGTAGATTGAGAAGAAAATTTTGACATATATGCACGCATAATGACGTTTAGCATTTTAAGCATATTCATACATCTGCCATCAGTCAGAATTTACTTCTATCTACGAGTACCTAACATTGGGTAAGTACAATTTTATATAATTAGTTATCAATGTCATGTAGAAATTTTCCGAATATACCAAAACTGGCCTTGATTAAGGTAACACCGACACCGGTCATAATTATGTCACTCACACAAAAAAGAAACAAGTTTAAAGCAACTTTTAGGAAAGCCGATACTCTCAGAACAGAACCTCACAGTGCAACCAGCGGTCTATCGGTGATTACACACATGTCTATATGCGATAGATACCTACCTGGCGGCTACTAGCAGGCTAGTCCGCGTACTGCCCAACGAACAGTAGCGTGAAGAACGTCGCGTCCGATAGCCGTGTCTTCACACGACCACAACCCGTCAAGTTCAAGTTCATACACAGTTAGTAAAAGTCGTACGCTACAACAAAATTAGATCATTGGCAGGAAGTTAAGACTGTCGCGTAATTGAGGAACCATCATACAAGAAACTGTAGATCGTTTTGTTAAATCTATGCGGTGTTGTTTTTAATTTTTGTGTGTTTTAGTACCTAAATTAAGATAATTTAATTTGAAATTTAGTTATTATTTACTGTAACAACTAAAATACACTTCGTACTTTTTGATACTGTGATTGGTACTAAAGTTTTTATACAATAGGCGGCCTTAACACACAAAGTCATTTTTTACAGGTAAACGTTTTTGTTTTAGAATAAATATGTCTAAAAACACGTTAGAGGAAAACGGTGCAAGTGGCTCTACTATACCAATAAGCACTCCTAAGACAAGTGCCGCTGCTGAAGCTGATGAGACGACACCTTTGGTGCCTAGACCGGTAAGTTTATTAATTTATTTATGCTCACAATATTTAATAAAAACAAACATAAAATATAACAATTTAAAAATACTTCTATGATAGTTTATAGAAATATTTTTAAATTGTTAGATTTAGGGTGAAACTGAAGATTGTCGTACCGCTTAGGCACGGCAATCTTCCGTTTACTTAAATATTTTACTTGTCTCTAGCTGGCGCTGGCGAAAAATATGATCTTTGAAATATATAGGTGATCAAGTCCTAAAATTTCTAATTCTGGAAAACATCTGTGTGACAATATGTTTTAAAATCGGATTCTCGATTTAGGCCTGAAAACTTAATTAACAAAAAAGTACTTAACTCGCTTCTACGTCCACTGCGTTTCTGTTTTTCTAACGTTTTAATAGTTCCTGATAATATAGTTTTTAATTCGAAATTAGCATATAGATAATTTCAAAATACACGCTAAGCTACAACCTGTGGTGTTAGGGGGTCTTCGTTTTGATTTTTCTGTAGAATAACGATGGCTCTTATGAAAATTATTCTTGGAAGTTCTTAGCAGCTTTTAAAATTGAATGAGGTAAATTTTTGAATAGTTACGGAGGAAAAAAAGAAAAATTTCATGTTTTGTAGCTGGGTTGCGAGATACTTTACACAAAATGACAACATGCAACTGCGACTGATCGATAAAACAAAATAGTTATTTATAGAACGCTACTACACTTTACCAAAGCATTCGTCATGATCATTCAACAAAGTTGTAATATACGAGTATATTTTTCAACAGTATATAACGGTCAAATTACCTTCCTGATGAATAAGGTTAGTGTCTTCTCATGCAAACCGCATAAATGTGAAGGAACAGACAGACAGATTCTATGGAGGACTTTTGTTTTATAATATGAAAAAAAAATTTTATGCTGAGAAGTTTTCTGACCTTCCAACTTTAAAAAAACATTTTTAATACAGTTGCTCAAAAAGTGGCGTATTACAGGGAGGTTTAGCGTTCGGGATGTGGGCTATTACACACTCGTGCTTTTTCTTTACCTTTCCCGAACTAGTGCGCGTTTCCTTTCCCAACTGTCAAAATAATGTCTGTGATTCATGCAAATATTTCAAAAAAAGATACTAACTTGTTTCAATGTCAGATTAAAAGTAATTTTAATTAAAATTTAAACATAAATTAATATAAGTATCGGCCAAATTAAATTTATAAATATAAAATAAGTTGGCTGTATGAAGTGCACTGCCATAGTCTCTGCTTAGGAAGGTATATATTCTTTTACGGTTGCCGCCATTTTGGACAATTCAGGTTTATTGTGTTTTTACCAATGATATAAAAACTATAGATACTAGTTACTAAAATAATACTTATTAAATAAATGTTTCTGTATGATATTGTTATATTTTTATTTTATGACTTAAATTACGTTAATAATTACTAATCCGATAAAGTATACATTAACGTTTTATAAATTTAAATAATACGTTCTTTACCCGTAAATACATTAACCATATTATGTCTCAGTAAGTGAAATTCAAGTTTCCCTTTTTCCCCACATTCCTCTGATATTGACTTCATGCATGCTACCACAGATAATTTATAGAATTCTTTTTTCAAATTTATAAAAGTTTAGCTGTTTTTGAAAGCCGAAATGTTAGTTTATAACGTGTCTATATATGATACGTCTTTGGTTTTTACTATTTTATTAAATTGCTTAATTTTTTCGCAACTGTATTAAAAATAGTTGTTCAATACAACGTGTGGGATTGTTTTTTCAACTCGTTCCGACTGTCCACCCTCGCCTTCGGCTCGGGTCAACATCTGTCGAAACTCGTCGTAATAACAGAAATCCCTCACTTGTATCGAAAACTACTATTCTGAAAGATGTATACCAACTTACCTGCAAGTTGGTATACATCTTTTACAAGTGTTTGGCTTGAGTTTCGAAGACAATGATCGGATTCTTGACTGTCAGTTCGGTTTTATTAAACTCAAGCTAGCCCCCCGAAACATGGAACACCTAGTCAGCAACATTGCAGGCTCCCTTAAAATGGAAAAGTAAAAGCATAAATTGATAATCATTGTTGAAGAACCCATGGATCAGATCCAGCTGATTATTTTTGGTGAAGTGTGAGGCTGACTCTATCTCTCAATCTTGCACTAACGTGTGGCTCAGTTTCATGGAAAAACTCTTATAACACAAATAATGGGTGATAATTATTAACTTGTATTTCGTTCGTATTCATCTTAGATCATTTAACTACTTTACGTTACCTAATAGCTAAGTGGTCTCAGGTATACTGTTACACTCACAAATAGGTCATTATTTAAGTAAGAATAAAAGTGTAGAGCAGTGTGATACTGGTTTTCAAGTCATAGATGTGTACTATCTATGTTAAGAAATATGCGTGTGTGTGTCCCTTTTCATTAATTCGTTGTTGATTGTTGTTTATTAATTGCTACAGATACCCGATAATAGTCGGAAAGACATATTAAAAATCTATAAAGATGTTTAAAATTATTGCACAATTTTTAACGTATCTCTCAATTTGTTGAAGTACAAGTTGAAAAAGCATCATTTTACAATTCTCGTATATTTTAAAGTAGTAGTAAATTATTAAAATAAACCTTTATTATTTTGACGACATGCAAGCCTGTAGTACAGTCATTTCGTAGGCATTAAGAAGGTTATGAAAAGTTTTTCAGGAGTTGTGATAATATTTTATTAATTTTGAGGTGGTCTTCTAGAATGCCTACTTTGCCACCTGTGTCGTTCGAACCACCATATTGAAAAAACCGGACGATTGCGAGTCGGACTCGCCCAGCGAGGAGTCAATAGATTCATCCGGCCCTGCGGTACTATGTCAAGACACTGTTTCACCCGAATCCGTTAAGGTATCGAGTTGAAAAAAATACTGCACGTACTTTAAACACCGTTTTAGGGTTCCGTACTGGAAGGGTAAAAAAGGGACCCTATTACTAATACTTCGCTGTCCGTCTGTCTGTCTGTCTACGAGTATACTATGTCCGTCCGTCACGAGACTGTATCTCATGAACGGCGATAGCTAGTAAGTTAAAATTTTCACAGATTATGTAGGTATTTCTGTTGCTGCTATAAATCTAAAAACAGTAAATTAAAAGAAAAATAATAAAGGCATAACATTTAAGGGAGTTCCCATACAACAAACGTGCCGATTTTTTTACCGCTTTTTCGTACGGAGATTTGGTATTTCATTACAAATGTACATAGATTCTTTTCTGTATTCGTGGTAAAAGAGGATATTACTTGCCAAATTTCATAGCTATATGTTAACGGGAAGGTAATATACTGGGGAATCTCGAAATACACGTTTTTGATTACATACGCGGGCGTAATATTTTGCTGCGTTAGCTTAGAAATCTGGTTTTTGACAGCTTCAAGAGACCATAGACCCTAATATATCGTATTAATTTGAACTCAAAACTTTCAGTCGCTCACGAGATAAAGGTACCTACTTGACAGACAGACGGATATAGGTACGTTAAATAGACTTCGTCACAAAATCACAGTTTTCAGATTTTTTCCTATATTTGTGGTACATGAGGATATTACTTGCCAAATTTCATGGTTCTAGGCACAGAAATCAGAAAAAAACTGATATCTGTGGTTCTAGGCTAACGGGAAGTACCCTATGAATTTTGTTACCATTAAGAGTGTCGAAATACACGTTATTCAGGACATAAGCGCCGTAACTTTTTTCTGTTTTAACTTAGAAGTTAATATTTTTATTGCTTCAAGAGACCACAGACCTTAAAATCATATGGTATTAATTTCAACTCCTTCACGCGTTCACGCGACAAAGGACAAAGACTCTAGACAGACAAACTGATGAAGGACGGAAATCAAAGCGGTTCTATAAGGTTACCGTTTTTTTCCTGTGAGGTACGGAACCCTAAAAATTACGTGTTAGGGCAGTTTTTTGAGGATATATTTTCTCTCCGATGTTTTATTACAAAATTGAAATAGAGAAAATTTCATATTGTATGAAACTTTCATAGTAAATGTCGTAGAAAAGAGTTGCATAGTAAATTTCACAATTGTATGGTTTCGGCGTAAGAGCGCTGCAAGGTGTCAAATGAAAACGATTCCAGTAGTATTGCTTCAACGTTATGTAACGATACATGTGTACCCCCCCCCCCCCCCCCCCACCCCTCTAGAATATAAAGCATGATTGTATGTTAAAGTGTTACTAAGGCTCTTGTGGTGTTTTCGAAAAAGGAACCCTAGCATAATGAAAATTTGTCCCATTCAGAAACTCAAAACTAAGATTTTGCTAAATTAGTTGAATAAAATAACATCTAGATTAGGCCCTATGCCTAGATGTTATGATCGATACGGTAAACCAAATTAAAAACGCTTGCTTCATTCTCACCTCAAGGAGGTAGGTATGGAAGTTTTTTATTATTTCATTACAAATTAACAGATTTTAGATTTTTCCTGTATTCCTGTGTATATGTATTTATTGAGCTTCAGCGATGGCGCGTGTAAAGTTAGACTTAGTGCGCTTTTATTGTCATGCGTGTTTTCGAGTGCATGCGGGCCGGCGGCCATGTTTTCATTATCATGCATGCCTGCAGCACGCGGAACGCGGGTGAGACGGTACGCTGATGCGGGCCCGGCCAGCATGCGCGCGGAAACACGCATGACAATAAAAGCGCCCTTAAGCCTGGTAGGTCGTATTCTGATCTTCCACCAAAGTGGTATAAAAAAAATGTAGAGAAAAGGTGTAGGAAATTTTCTTACTCGTTCCTCGTTTCCTTACATAATATTATGCAATAAAAAAAAACCTAAACTTAAATTGAAATTGGTTTCTACATCATTCGAGTAAAATAAGCGGTGATAGATAGCTTACTTTTCCTAATGGGAGTCTTACTTAAAAGGCAAAAAATTCTCATTCTGAAAATAAACATGCGTAGCTCTGGTATTATTTTTGCTGATATAAATAGTAACAGCGTTTAAAAGTTGACAAATTGCCATGAGTCTTTATTCTATAAAATGGTAACCCAAAACAATCGGATTTTTCTATAATCTTTTTAAAACGAAGTGTTGCAATACTCAGTCTGTACTGATTCCCCACTATCCCGGAGCTTGTTAGACGTCAGAGCTGTCTCCTCAAGAAGAAATTTATACTCAATCCCACCACGTCCTCATTAATTACTATTAAGTACTTAAATTTAAAAAGTGATACTTCCTATAATCTAAGAAGAGAGAAATAAAGGCGTGACTCTCTATTTATTAGATTATTATCATTCATTACCACCATTAATCTTTGGGTCATTAAAAACCTTTTATAGCTTAAAACCTGTTTTGTTGTTTACTTATTTTGTATTTATTTTACATTTTATAAACATACAAATACCTCAGCCAGTTCATTAGTCAATAATTATACATTATCGGGCCTATAATATAATTATTGACTACCCAATGGACTGGTAGAGGTACACATTCCATGGCGTAAGTTTTGCAAGAAATTGAGTGACTTGAAGTGGGAATGCGTGTAGGCACTGTATAGTCTAGGTAACCTGGGACCTCTTTTGTATTCTATTTCTCTATTATATAGATAAAGATGTAGACATAATTACTTAGAGCGATAGAATATCCTCGCGAAAATTCAGGTCACAAATCACAAAGCTCGCAAAAAAATAACTTTTTGCGAGCATATATTTTGGAAACAGCACGCTTATGTTAAACGCGTTTATCTCAGAAACTACTGGTTGGAATTGAAAAAGTCATTTGTATAGCCCTATATCGAAGAAGGCTACACACATAGTGTACCTTTTTATCATCACGATATGCAATCGAATCGTGCAATTCATGTGCGTTGTCGAGGATATAACTAATTGGTATTAAAT
The DNA here is from genome assembly GCA_933228765.1 of Miltochrista miniata. Taxonomy (NCBI): domain Eukaryota; kingdom Metazoa; phylum Arthropoda; class Insecta; order Lepidoptera; family Erebidae; genus Miltochrista; species Miltochrista miniata. The sequence continues at coordinate 16,788,468 of OW121747.1, read as the reverse complement.
TAATTAATTAAACATTTTCAGGAATTTGATAAAGCGCCTTGTAGAGTCGACTGGTGACCCAAGGGCTGGCAGTTTTTTCGCTATGCGAATTAGTATTGCTATTCAAAGGGGGAATGCTGCTAGTCTTTTGTTCACAATGCCACGAGGGCCTTATTTAGGTTTAGTTTAGATAGTAATAATGTAAATATATAGATATGTTAGTAATAATTATGTTTCACTGTAATTTTGAACAATAAATATTTATTGGTATTATACTTTTAGATTGAAAATAGTCTTAGACTCGAGTAGAATTGGGAAAATTGCAGGATAAAAACTTAATTTTAATACCTAATGCATTCCTTTGGTCCTAGGCTGTCGATGGAGCCACCAGCAGCAGCACAGGTCTCTCCTTGGAACAGACTTCATTTCTAATTGCTGGCCAAATCGCGGGGAGCGGCGTACTGGCCCTCCCTCGGGCCTTGACTAAAACTGGTAAGTGCTTATATATTCACAATTTCTTTAAAGCTAGCTAAGCCATTTGAAATTTGTGATATATTTTCAATTGTTGCTGCAGGCAATTGCGAATGTTATAGCTTGATCCTGAATTACATTTCATCATGCTAATCCTGCGACAGTTTAAGTTAGCTAACATGCGCTGTTTCTGTGATAATAATGAAATGTAGGACAACTCACCATGGACATGAAATACTTTGACTTCACCAAAAATAGCTAACTATGTTGTTAAACATGGTTAAACTCTATGACGTAGAAATAAGAGCAAGAGGAGTCAATCCCTGTATTTTTATACTAATAAGGAGGCAGACAAGCTTACGGCCTACCTGATGGAATGTGCTCACCTTAGCCTATGAAAGTTTGTAACACCAGAGGCGCTACACTCGCGACGCCCAATTACCCACCCTGCAAGAGCCCTCTAAGACTCCTTTTGACGAACACCGTAAATAAGAAATTTAGGAAAACCGAGGCAGGGAGATCATTCTACTAAGTATGCGCAGAAGAAAGCCCTATTGGAGTCCTGAGGTACCCTTCCGAGGGCTTACCCGGGGCTCCTAAGCGTAGGCTGTTAGCAGGACACGAGCAGGACAGGACATGAGCTTTTTTAGTCGGTAGGAGTTCAGCATAACATCCATGAGGATATTCAATCACGTAAGACAAATAAAACCCTATTGGACCTTGCCGTGTTTGAACGGCCCAGACGCTAAGTATGAGGATGAACACCCTGTCTGTCATTAGAAAACACCTTAACTCCGAAACAAACATTTGTGGCTCACATAAATATAATATTAGGTGCTTACACATCAAATTGGCGTTTTTCGTACTGGCCACTTTAATTACGATTTTCTCCTCTTTGGTAAGGAATTCCAAATTCAAATTTTCCCAGCTATTTACTCATGTATTTATCCTTCGATGACCGTCATTCATTTGTTTTTTTCTTCTGTTTTTTTCTGTTTGCGTCACTCATTTTACAAAATGGAAAACTTAAAATATCGCATTATTTACGAGTACGAGTTCCGCCGTGGCACTAGTGCTGCGGAAACGACTAGAAGAGTGAATGATGTGTATGGCGGTCATGTTGCAAAAGAAAACACAGTTCGTTTTTGGTTCCAACGTTTTCGTTCAGGAAATGTCGACCTGCAGAACAAGCCCCGTGGACGGCCTGAGACTCAAGTTGATAATGAAGTATTGAAGGCTATTGTGGAAGCGGATCCATCGCAAACCACGTCCGAGTTAGCTGCAGGCTGCGGTGTTAGTGATAAAACTGTTTTAATTCACTTGAAGCAAATTGGGAAGATTAAAAAGCTTGAAAGGTGGGTACCTCACGAATTGACTGAAGCAAACCGGCAAAAGCGCGTCGACTGCTGCGTTACATTACTGAACCGGCACAACAATGAAGGTATTTTAAACCGAATCATTACCTGTGACGAAAAATGGATTCTTTACGATAATCGAAAGCGCTCAGCGCAATGGTTGGATCCTGGCCAGCCAGCCAAATCCTGCCCCAAGCGAAAATTAACCCCAAAAAAGTTACTTGTAAGCGTTTGGTGGACTAGTGCCGGTATTGTTCATTACAGTTTTCTCAAATCTGGCCAGACTATTACGGCTGATGTCTATTGTCAGCAATTGCAAACCATGATGGAAAAGCTAGCGGCTAAACAACCTAGGCTGGTCAATCGCTCCACGCCACTGCTGCTTCACGACAACGCTAGACCACACACTGCACAACAGACGGCTACCAAATTAGAAGAGCTTCAATTGGAATGTCTAAAACATCCTCCGTACTCCCCGGATCTTGCTCCAACAGATTACCATTTTTTTCGAAATTTGGACAACTTCTTGCAAGGGAAAAAATTCAACTCTGATGGGGCAGTCCAAATCGCCTTCACAGATTTTATTGATTCCCGTCCGACTGGTTTTTTTAGTAAAGGGATCAATGAACTACCTATGAGATGGCAAAAATGCATAGAAAACAATGGTTCATACTTTGATTAATTAAATATATTACTTTTTGTTCCTCCTATACAAAACGCCTATTTCATATGTAAGCACCTAATATTTGGACCAACCCAGGGATCGAATCAGGACCTCAGTGTTGCAGGCGGTTTCACTACCAAATGCGCCACCGAGGTAGTCAAAATAGGCTACATTTTATTCCTGGAATTTGTTCCCAAGGGAAGCGGGGACGGGAACATCTACGCGGGCGAAGCCACGAGTTTATCTTCTTGACTATACTTTACTTAGGTACCTCCCCTACATTTAAAAAACTTTGTTAACTTGAACTCTTTTCCTCATAAAGAATTTAAAGCCCATGCCACGGGCAAAAAATTTACATTATTTAAGAGTAGATTACAAGGGGCAAGTTTACAAGCACCATACTTATGTTAAGTTCAATACTCACTTATGTACCTAAATAGAAATTAATCAAAGTACCTTTTCGTCAAAAAAAAGTATATTTGTAAAATTGTACGTGGTTATCTTACTGCGGGATCAGATGAAGTTGTGTAAAATGTCAGTAATTAATTATTTATTTATTTATCTTACATGATAATGTTGTCTTAACAGTTTTAGACACAGACAACAGGACGTGAAAAAGTTGAAGTTGTTAGATCTAAAAAATATCGGTGTTATTTATAAGTCTATGATAGCAAGTAATAAAATAGAATCCATTGTGTAGGTATTATTATTTAGTACCTACCTATCTGACACTACTCTCGAGATTTTCCAATGATCGTTTGTAGGATTCCGTACCTACTCAAGGAGTAGAAACGGGACCCTATTAGGGAGACTCCGAATTCTCAATTTGTAAAAAAGTATGTAGGGTAAACCACCCAATTATTGGCACTTTTAGAATGAATTATTGGCACTTTAGTTAAGAGTATATTTCGAAAAATAAGGGAAACCTAGTTTATTTCAGTTCGGTGTTGCCCATTATGTAGTTGTAGGTATGCATTAAAAAGTAAAATAGCATTCTTTTTCTGTTAGAAATGGGCAAAATTACCTAAAGTGCCAATAATTGGAGGAGTGCCAACGATTGGGTGGTTTACCCTATGTTTTATTTTAATATTTCAACTAAAACATCCAAAAACTTTATTTAGTGGGCTAGATGATGTTGTGTGTAAACGTCCACAAATATTTATTTATTTGATTGAAGTTGTGCTGTTTGCTAGCATTAACTCCTTGATTCAAATCCCTTACGTGCTTGGGAACGCATGCTAAGCCGTACGGCCTTATGAGCATCTAAAAAAGTTCCTATTGTATATAACCTTATTCGTCAGTCAGTTTTAATACGACAATATTACCCACCAACGCACCATCGTTTACGTGGGATAATATGCAACTGATAAATGTGGGCATATAATAGGCCTTTGTCTACCCCTTCGAGGCAAAGGCCATACCTATAGATTACCTAACTCCCCGATGCCAAGTTATAATTTTCATTTTCATCAACAGAAATTATTTACTATAGGTAAGAGCCTTGAGACTAAACTTCGTCTTATAATTATATACTTACAGTAATTTGCCCTTACGACAACCTTTTCATAAAAGATTTCTACGGCTGCTGATTTGAACTGCCCTTTGACAATTTCACTTGCTTGTAATTTGACGATAATACATACGAGTATTTACAAATGGTTGAAGTTAATTTCTTTTGCTTATTGTAATGTACCTATTCTTTATTTTCATAACAATGGCATAATTTCTATTAGATTTTAACTGACCTGTGACAATTTCACTTGCTTGCAATTAGTGGTTGAAGTAAATTTCTTTTGCAAATTGCAATGCATTCTTTGTTTGCATAATAATGACACATTTGTCCTTTATCTACATCCGTTGATGCCAAATAACAGACTGTACAGCTGACCCTTATTACATTGCTGGCGCCAACATTATTTGGTCAGCAGTTTAAAGCAGCAACCATTGATTTTTTTTTGTAAATCGATGGCAGCAACACAACCCTGAGACGGTTCTAATAAACCCAAACATGATATAGGTATATGTCGTAATTTACTGAGAAGTCTGGTATCTTGCAGCCTGCCTATTTCATGCAGTACCTACCTAGTAAGTTCAAGGTTATCATGTCGTGGAAATAGTATCAATGTAACAGTACAGACCCTTTAGTCAGAGTGTGTCCGATTGGGGTGCACTAAATCTCGCCCAATTCAACCATACTGAATCTATGCTTCCACTGCTAAGTAAACTAAGTGGCGATGACTGACTCTCTCAGTTTACCCACTAGTGGGCCTTTGTAGACATGTCAGTATTCTGAGACCCACTGGTGGGTCTGCTTAGTGGGTCCTTGAAGCCGAAGGGGTTCTGTCAATACTGTTGCAGCTTAGAAGGCTAATTTGTTGTACGTAATGATTTGGGTGCTTGGTTGCGCGGCTGTACTTCGTAGCAAACGTTACTTCTTTAGCATTAAATGCAATTGCACCCGTATGTGGAGGTACCGATGCTGTTACCTTTGGACACCTAAATACCAACAACACGCTGTGTGGGTTGCCAATGATCCTCTTCATACTGGAGGTGACGAGCCTCTTCGCTATTGGAGAATATTGCATCGTAATAGAACATACTCTACACTTCTACAGCTTGTACAATGATTCTAAGGAATTGTTTGATGCTTCGGCTGCTCTCTGTCATCGCAGCGCTCACCACCGTTAGGGTGTTCATCTTTACACTTTGCGCACGAAGCTCTTGTATAGAGTAAAGTATACGAGACTTAAAGCTTGCTTTCACTTACGCATACGTTGTGAAATAATTTTGCTAAAGGTCTACAGTTTGGGGCTCTTCGAAAGGGGTCATACATTTTTTTTGCAGGGTCTGCAGTGTGAGTGTAGTTACTGTGCTTTTCTGTCAATAAGAAAAGGTGTTCAAAACGGATTTTCTCAGTGATTAATCTTGGAATTTCTTACCAAGCTAAATCTGTTTTCTGAAGAATAAATTCCAAGTTATTCTTAGTTTGGTTAAAGATAGAGCAACGCAAATAGAAATAATGTATCAAATATTTTCACTGAGCGGAATTCGAGCCCGCGCGCCGCAGGCTTAAAGACTTTGCCACACAATCTGCGGTCTGCAGACACCGGTCAAATTGAACGCAGATCGCATTATTGACGGTCTTTGTATTTTGTATAGAAATTCAATCTGGCAGTGCGGGCAAGTGAACGGATCGCGTCGATCCGTGGGCTAACCCGGGGAAAATTTGTTCCCGTTCCCGCTTCCCGTATTTTATCCCCTTGGGGGTAGAATTTATCAAAATCCTTTCTTAGCGGATGCCTACGTCATACATATAGACAACATTGTGAACAAAGCTTTTCAGATGTTCGGTTTTGTAATGAGATCTTCTCGTAGATTTGTGCGTCCCGACACATTCTTATTGTTGTACAAGACGTTGATACGGTCCCAATTGGAATATGCCGTTCCTATCTGGAATCCTTATTATGACAAATACAGTTTATTACTTGAAAAGGTACAGAAGAAGTTCCTACGCTCTATGAATTATAGATGCTTTCGCTCAAAAGTTCCATACTCTCAATTATTGGAACGTTACAGTATTCTGAAATTGGAGTCCCGACGCATGCTTCTCGATGTCATGATGTTATACGGTTTAAGTAATGGTCGATATGATTGCCCTTGTTTGATTAACAATTTATACTACACAGTACCAAGAAAGGTAATCAGAAAAGGAGTGCGCGTCTCTCGATTTTTCCACACAGATAAGTGTAGAACTAACGCTGGGCACCGTGTACCTCTCAATCGACTTGTCAAGACATATAATACACATTTCATGGATCTCGATATATTCGAGCCGTAGATCTATTGACCAATTTACAGACGCATTTAAGTCAAACTGTCCTCGATATTTATATCCTTATTATTAATTGTAACAATAGTTTTTTTTTTCTTTACCAAGCAGCCAATGTTAATTTGTACTCGAAACACTAAATTGTCTGTCTACATAATTGTCTATAGTTATTTCGTGGACAATGGTGTTGGTTACATGGTGGATAATATGTCTAAGTTTTAATTGTAGTATGGTTAAGACTTTATCATGTAACTGTTTTTGTCCCTAAATAAATAAATAAATAAATAAACATCTACCTGCATGCCAAATTTCAGCCCGATCCGTCCAGTGGTTTAGGCTGTGCTTTGATAGATCACTATGTCAGTCAGTCAGTCACCTTTGAGTTATATATATTTATATAGATAAAGATATAGATAGATGCGTTCTGTCGTTGCATTTCAACGCAACTAGTGTGACTTAACAGTCGAGTGCACTACCGCTTCGCCACAGGGGCTGTCAATATCAAATTACGTTATTGATTTTCGTTTCTGTATTCTGGTTCACAATGAACTTGAACTAATCGCTGTAGGATAAGATTAATTCGTTCGTAATATATTTACTACTGTACACTCGATGTCTTAACCTACGTAACAAATATCAAACTTAGGTTGGAATCCAGGTGTTCCTAAACTAAAGAGATAACGGAACACCTTTTATTTTATGCAACCCCATCGAGCCCTATTCAGATCTGAGCCAGACCGCAACTACCGCAACATGTAGACTTGGAAGGTGCGACTTGAACAACTAAGGTAGGAAAACGCCAAAATCTGGGTGATCAGACCTTATGGCACCCGAAAAACCCCCTAGGCGAGGTCGCAGTGGCGGCCGTGGGTCTGTTGGGAGTCTTTTGACATCCTTCCGAGGGCTTACCCGGGGCTCCCAACCATAGGCTGCTGCGCGTTACGTGAGGTTTTTTAGTCGGTAGAAGTCTAAACTAAACTAAACTAAACTAAACATGTCCTACTTAAAAAACTCAAATATTACTCAGAACGAGATGAACTTTTTAATCGAATTCACACCAGAAATGTGGTTCGTACATCGAATATATGATTTGTAAAACAGAAATACGAATTGTACATCAAAAATACTAACTTGCACTCTAAATTGTACAATCTTATAACGGAATAGGTTAGGTTAGGTTGGACTTTTATTTTTTTGATCAATAAAATTTAATTTTGTAGAGGTGACTGATTAAATTGGGGTTTTACTTAGAATAAACGATAGGCATAGCACCCATGATAGATTTCCCTCATGTTAAAAAAAAGCCTTGATCATTAAGCTCTTTTCCGGATCATACGCTCAGAATTTGCCAAGTATCATTCAAATCGATTCAATATTTCGGTATGAGACTTCTTCGGGATTACAGTTTTATTGTATGTATAGATATCACAAATAAATAAATAAAGTACGATAATTATAAAAGCCCTAATTAATGCGATCTGCGTTCAATTTGACCGGTCGGGGCCCCGCGGACTCAATGTTCTGTAAACGATCACTGCATTAAGCAACTTTTTATTGTTTTGACTGTTTGGAAAGCGGTAAGTTATTAAACAATTTACATGATTAAATGACTTTTAACTCATAAATGTTATATTTAGAGGCTATTTTAATCTGTCCAATGATTGTATGCCACAACTTAAAAAAACTATTAATGGGCAGTGTCCAATCACTATATTTTTCCAGAGATATAAATTTAAACGATTTTTAGCTTTAATTGTACAGCAATTAAATTGGTTATAGGTATTACTTTCAATCTCAGACATCACGGACTACTCTGTCAGTTATTGGCAGCGTCCAACAACTGTGTTATATAGTGTCCAATAAATGTTTGCTTGCAAATTGGAGTCAAAAAACAAAATGCCTAAGGGAAAAAAGAAGAATAATGACCCAAATATTGTTGTATTGTATTTAGCACTCAGGGAGTTAAGGGAAACGGAAAACCCAAAGATAAGAGATTGCTTAAAAAATATTTTTTGTTTTATTTATTTAATTATAATTTTTTTTAAGACCAAGATGGTCCAAGTAATAATATTTAGTTGTTTTTTATTTAATTTCTTTATTAATTTTATTTTTTGTGATGTTATTTCTTGGCTATTTCTACTCGTTGCTTAAATTTGATGGTCACACGCTTATATTTTCTAAACCGTATGAGTTAGAAAGAAATGTTTTAAAACAGTGGATAAAACAGCTATTAAGCTATAAAATACATGAAATTTGTTGCAATAGAAGTAAATATTCATACCAAAAATCAACACGAAAGGTCAAAATCGGGGTCATTTTTCGCATTCTACTCGTGTCACACTTCCCGATTCAGTTAAACATTAGGTTACTGCTTCACCAAATTTCCATAGATTTTGAAGTTACATACACTAAATTCACCGTAATAACATACACTACACACACAGTATTACAAAAAAAATCTTGTAACTATTATTTAGAACTTAAAACACAATATACGTCGGTCACACGAATGTAGGTACTTTAGATTTGCGTAGTAAACGGTTGACTGTTGATCAAAACGACCGTCCCAATAACAAAACTCAACTTAACTGAACGTTATTGGTTGAATGCCATCGCAGGAGTATGACGTGCATCTCCTGGCTCCATGAGAAAAAAAAATATCGGCAAATTTCTACATTTGACACTTAATTCGAGTACTTTTCGTGGGTGACTTTTTGTACATTGTATAATAGCTATTGAAGTCAGAGTCAATTCATCGAAACCGCTAATAAATTGAGATATTTATGTACTATTTTTTTTAAACCGTAACGGCTAAACTTTGTCGGAATTGGAAAAAAAGATATATTTTCGTTACCTTCGTGTCACATCCTTCGTGGCGTTTTACCCACGAAGGTGAGTTTATGCCACGAAAGTGATCTTTGACTAGTTTTGGTAAGAGTGGTACTCGTTTAGATTCGTATTATAGTGTGTAGCGGAATGATAGCAGAACAAATAATTTCGCCTTTCCTGTAACATTCCGTGTGATGCCCTTTTATAGGAGTAGAAATCCCACCGGACTTTATGCCAGATCCAAACCATAGTCCATACCGTCTGAAACTCACACCGTACCTACTTACCCGTCTAGTGTTAGGCGCCGCCCCGGGTAACACCTTAGAAAGATGTATCAGGGTAGATGTAGGCTATCACCGTGGCCTCGCCTACGGGTTTGGGTGTTTTGGGTTAGTTCAGGTGCAATTCCGCTTCTTGAGGCGTGCAGCATGCTAAGAACTTTCATGTCATGCCGTTGTTTTGGCTCTCGAGGCGTAGACTTGTGACCCTTCGAGCACCTTTGTGCGTTATTTAAACTAAGACACAACGGCCTTCGCATCCAAGTCTCAAGGACAGAAGTCATGGCACATAAAGCTTAATTAAGGCACTTAATACCAACTTATATCAACTTATATACATTTAGTTAGTACTCGTCGAGTAAAACTCGCCGAGTTTTCCGGCGAAACGGTTTGTGACTACTCTAGAGAACCACTGGTAAACGTGGCTAAGGAGTGAGACGGGTCTGTAATTCTTCAGCAAGGTCTTACTCCTGAATTTTTTATAAAAACAAAGCCACCGCACTTCGCTCCACGCTTTAGGTGTTTGTACCTGTTGGAGGACGGAATTAAAGAGACTCGTCAGCTCTTTCAGAACTGGAGTCCCGCCAACTTTAAGAAGCTCAGTCGTAACTCCGTCCTCTCCGGGGAATTTATTGGTTTTTAGTTGTTTGCGAGCCGCCCTGACCTCGCCCTGGTCAATATCCAGAATGTCTTCCTCTTCGGTATAGTGGCGCGTTAGTGGGGCTCTGTGGTCATAGTCGCTAGGTCCCTTCGGTTTTTTTTCTGTGATGCATATAGGTCTCTATAGAAGCTCTTAACTTCTTCGAGAATCTTGAACCTCGAGGTCACGGTTTTGCCACCCGCTGTTTTCAATTTGGTCAGACGGGGTCTTCCAAGCTGCTGCGCAAAGACTTTAGTACCCCAATTTTGTTTGATCGCTGCCTCGACGATGTTGGTGTTATAACGTCTAAGGTCGCATCGTATCAGCTTTCGGATTTTGATGTTTAAATCTCTCTGGTCTGACGGAGACGTATGCATAGATGGGCGTTTGCCGTCTGATTCTCATGAGATCGAGAGTCTCGGGCGAAAGCTTGGAACACCTATTTTTGCTTTTTCCAGACAGAAACCTTCGGGAGACTTGTTGTAGCGTCCTGACTACAGTGTCGGCCTTATCGTGATCGATGCCAGTGGTTTTCAGCAGATCGAAACGATTTTGAAACTACAAATGAAACTTCTTGGCACACAAAGCTATTTGGAGCGCAGTAGGTCAGAGAGTAGGCTTCATCATCCGGACTCTTTCGGCGCGGAAGTCTGAATTCAGAGATGCTCGGACGAGTTGGTGATCACTTCCGGTATTAAACCTGTTGATCACTGAGACATCTTTAAATATACAACTCTTGTCCGACATGATGAAGTCTATCTCGTTCCTTGGCACCTTGTCGAGCCTTCGCCAAGTCCACCTTCTAAGGGGCTTCTTCTTAAAGAATGAGTTTATCAAGAAGAGCCCCTGAGCCTCAAGAAAGTTGATAAGCATACGCCCCCGGTCATTTTTACGCCCCACACCAAAGGGTCCGATTTTCGTTTCACGGCGTTCTTGTACTCCCATTTTGGCATTGAAGTCCCGCATCACAACATTGTAGTGAGTCTTAGCAGTACATTGTAATGCTTTCACCAAGTCCTCGTACACAGTCTCAACTGCCTCGTCAGTGCTTCTCGAAGTCGGGGCATAGGTACACCTGAATCACCTTCAGGGAGTACCTGTTGGTGAGTCTCAGTATTACGTATGCTACCCGAGACGAAACACTGCTGATCTCCACAATGCTGCTAACGAGGTCCTTTTTCACCATAAAGCCGACACCGCCCTCGGAAGAATGTCTTCCATCACCTTCCCGAAAGTAGGATAGGTCACCCGACGCAAGGGTTAGCGTGTCCTCCCCCCCTTTCTTCGGCCTCCGCACAACCCCAGTATGTGCTAGTTTATGCGACCCAGTTCTACCTCGAGTTCGGTGAGCCGATCGTCCAACCGCAGAGTGCTTCCATTATAAGTATCCAGGTACGGACAATCTCACACAATATTATCTATCTAGCTAGCCCAAATTAAGACAATATAAGCTTATGCCATGGGATCTAGATAACTGATAAATTGCTACTTTGTGCCAAAGAGATGTACTGTGTTATATGGTTCCAGAATAACTTTTACGTCAAAAGCGTGTGTATAGGACTTGGTAATTGTTTTTAGTTAACTAGCTGTTACCATATAACTGCCGAATGAACATATTAACTTATAATTAGTATTTAAATAATGATTAATAATGTCTGTAAAGCTACTGCGTCACCTTCGTGGATCGTCGCGTCACCTACGTGGGATCTAATAATTCAAAACGTTATTCTTCCAAATCTGACTCACAATTTAACTTGTTGAGTTATATATGTTACTTATCTTACCTAACGCTTTGTGTTTGTTCACAAAAATAGTCGAAATAATCAGTATTTAAAATTTACCATGAAGGTGACGATGAGAAACGTAAAAAGTAGAAATAGCCTCTTAAAATTTTCATGATCTCCAATTATCAAGACAGATTTAAGTTTTATGAGCAACAATTTGCTCACTGTTTAGTTTACAGAAATTTTTATGGATGTTTGAACTTAAAAAGAGCAACTTTATTAATATTATAAAAACCTCCATATTTTTATGTTGTTTTATTACTTGTAAACTAAACAGTCACATGGTTCTGCTTAAACAGTCACATGGTTCTGCTGTAACAATGGGGGTGCCTCAGGGTTCAATTCTGGGACCTTTTCTATTTTTAGTGTACATAAATGATCTCCCTCACCTTATAAGAGACGATCACGAGGTAGTTTTGTTTGCTGATGACACATCTTTAATATTTAAAGTTGAATGTGGACAACGCGATCTTGACGAAGTAAACAATGCCCTCTCTAGGGTAGTCCACTGGTTTAACGCAAATAATTTATTGTTAAATGAAACTAAAACAAAATGTATTAGATTCACCTTGCCAAATGTTAGGCTCGTTAACACCAGTATTAAGATTAGGGATGATCAAGTAGAATTGGTCGATGAAACTGTCTTTCTGGGCATAAAGTTAGACTCCAACTTGCAGTGGGGGCCTCATATCGAGAAAGTCTCGGGCAGACTGAGCTCTGCAGCCTATGCCGTTAAAAAGATCCGACAACTGACAGACATTAGAACAGCGCGTCTTGTCTACTTTAGCTATTTCCACAGTGTCATGACCTATGGCATACTATTATGGGGTAACGCTGCCGACATCGAATCTATCTTTGTGTTGCAGAAAAGGGCTGTCCGGGCTATCTATGGTATGGGGATTCAGGAGTCATTAAGAGAAAAGTTTAAGGATATCAACATCCTTACTGTGTATTCACAGTACATATATGTAAACTTATTATATACTAATAAAAATAACAGTAAATTTATTAAAAATAGTGATATCCATAACCTAAATTTAAGAAATAAGAATAAATTGGCTGTACCTAGATTTAGGCTTAATAAAATAAGCAATTCTTTTGCGGGCAATTGTATTCGAATGTACAATACATTGCCGACAGCCATAACAGGTTTGTCAGTTAATAAATTTAAAAAACTAATAAAACTTAAATTGTGCCAGAAAGCTTATTATAGCATTAAAGACTTTCTAGAAGACAAGGCTGCCTGGCAGTGACACGAATTGCTCCTTTCTACATAAAATAAACCGGCCAAGTGCGAGCAGGACTCGCCCATGAAGGGTTTCGTAGCAGCAAGTAACATAATATAAAAGTTCTTATAGTTCGTTGTAACTTTTATTGATGTATATCACGTTCGCAGTGGTAGTGATTTTTCTAACCGAAAATTGCGGTTTATGACGTACTAAAAAAAAACTACCAGCTCTATCTCGTTCAAACCAATTTTCGTTGGTAGTTTTTATGGCAATGTACATCATATATATTTTTTTAGATTTATCACTCTCTTAGTTTAGAAGTTAGAGGGGGGGGGGGGACACTCATTTTACGACTTTGGAAGTCCCTCTTGCGCAAACTATTCACTTTAGAAAAAAATGATGTTAGAAACCTCAACAGCATTTTGGAAGACCTATCTATAGATATCCCACAAGAATGGGTTTGATGAAAAAAAAAAATTTGAGTTTCAGTTCTGAGTATGGGGACCCCCAAAATTTACTGCGTTTTTTCTAGTGTTATATAATAATCTTAATGCGGTTCACAGAATACATCTAGTTACCAAGTTTCAACAGCATAGGCCTTATAATTTCGGAGAAAAGTGGCTGTGACACACGGACGGACAGACAGACAGACAGACAGACAGACAGACAGACATGACGAATCTATAAGGGTTTCGTTTTTGCCATTTGGCTACGAAACCCTAAAAAACTGTATTAGATACTAAGATACTAGAAGAGAAGGGACCGGACTGAGTTTCTTGGGGTGTTCTTCTCAGTCTGTAGTATTTCCGAACCCCCGGTAGAGTCACAAAAATTTTGACAAACCTAAATAATTTTTTTTAAAATTTCAAAGGGAATAAATTTTATTTTATTTTATTTATTTTATTTTATTTTATTTTATTGTATAACTATTATTTCCCTTTATTTACCGACTGTCCAATAACTGTTATTTACTGTCCAATAATTATAAATTTTGTCCAATAACTATGATTTTTGGTCATATTTTTTATAACACTGATATTTTGCAACTTTTCCAAGATATACTATCTTAGTTACTGCAGTAGCCGACGGAATAAAAATATTTTAAATTGTTTATTTGCTTAACTGTCCAATGACTGTCTGGTTTACCCTACTTAGATATTACTCAGAACGAGATGATCGTTTTAATCGAATTCACACCAAAAATGTGGTTCGTACATCGAATATATGATTTGTAAAACAGAAATACGAATTGTATATCAAAATTACTAACTTGCACTCTAAATTGTAAAATCTCATAACAGAATAGGTTAGGTAAGGTGTCTTTTATTTTTTTGATCAATAAAATTTAATTTTGTAGAGGTGACTGATTAAATTGGGGTTTTACTTAGAATAAACGATGTTCCTAAAAGTAAATTAGACGATGGTTTTCCTTAAAAAGTTGGAATGATTTTGTTGAACTAAGGAATTGTTAGTTATACTATTTTGATAATAGTTATTCGTTCAGTAAAACTGTTATGCAAATACTTAATTAGTGTGCAAGTCAGTATTTTTGGTTTGACTTTGAAATATTTAGTTCAGAAAAAGGTAATATATTATACAGATATCGATTTAAATACTTGCCTTTTGATAATAGTCATTAGTTCAGTAAAACAGTCAAATAGCATTATTCAATATGTATAGTGAATTTGATTTATTTAGTGTGCATAATTAGTGTGCAAGGCAGTATTTTTGGTTTAACTTTGAAATATTTAGTTCAGAAAAAAACCGGCCAAGTGCGAGTTGGACTCGCCCATGACGGGTTCCGTAGCAGCAAATAACATACTATAAAAGTTCTTGTAGTTCGTTGTAAGTTTGATTGATGTTTTAACACGTTCGCAGTGGTAGTTATTTCTCTAGGCGAAAATTGCGATTTATGACGTATTAAAAAAAACTACTACCAACTCGATCTCGTTCAAACCAATTTACGTTGGTTGTTTTTATGACATTGTACATAATATATTTTATTTTGATTTATCATTCTTTTAGTTTACAAGTTAGAGGGGGGGGGGGGCACATTTTACATCTACTTACCAAGTTTCAATAGCATAGACTTTATTGTTTCGGAGAAAAGTGGCTGTGACACACGGACGGACAGACAGACAGACAGGCATGACGAATCTATACGGATTCCGTTTTTGCCATTTGGCTACGGAACCCTAAAAAGACTGTCAAGGCCGGAATTAGACAATACCTATGTCATCTCAGCGTCCATACGCGGTTGCACAGCCAAGAAAGGTATCACTCGTAACCACGGGTTCATAACTATATTTGACAAAATGTTACATCTCAAATCAAAACTAAATAATTAAAGGTCAATTCAATGAACTAAAAATAAAAATTAGGATGAAGGAATTTTAATACATGATATTATTATTGCATGACAACAAATTATAAAAAATCCCGCCAAGTGCGAGTCGGAGCCGCGCACTCAGGTCCTTTATAATGCAAAACGGCAAAATAACACGTTGGTTTGTCAGCCTTTATGTATTAATAATTTTATGGTTCCGTAGGTAGGTACCCAAATGGTAAAAACGGGACCCTATTCATAAGAATTCGTTTCCGTCTGTCTGTCTGTCTATCTGTCACGAGGCTGGTTTGACAAACGATGTATTTTTGTTGCCGCTATAACATCAAATACATAATCAGAAAAATTATAATAATTAAAGTAGGCTCCATACATAGATATATTATAAGTCTGGATGGAAGGTCAAGGCGCAGAAACGGCGCAAAAAAATTCATGCAACTGTTACATGAATTGGTCTAACCCGCCGCTCAGACGCTCAGTGCCGATCGTGTCGCTTTGACGACACCACGTAAAACGCGCGCTAAGTAGTGTACGAAAATCTAGCTAAAATGTCGTTTTGTGCAATTAAAATTTGTAGAAATTATAATAGGAGATTAAAAACTTCTAAACATGTCAGCTATCATCGGTAAGAACCCAAAATAAAGCTTATTTTAATTTTTCTTTTCTTCATTATTAATCTCGCAATATTCATCAGTGTTGCCACTTTATTGTTTTATTCTCCCAACTTAACAATTGGGAAAGGGGTAAGTATACCTAACTAGTTTGTCTAGGAAATGATTACTTATATTGATTTCTTAATACACTATGTACTAATATATTATTTATTATAATGAATTGGATCTAATAAATCAATTTCGAAAGTTCATGTGTTATTAATTTAACATAGTTTTTGAATGAAGAATTATGTAATAAAATGATACCTAGTAGGTACTTATTATTTCGTAGTTACAGTTATTTCTGGATGTTACTCTTGATACTTGTGGAATCGGTTTATTATAATCCTTTTTTTTTTTTTAAAAAGAAGTTACCCATACACATTGTTTACATTTTTTTTATATCCGTTTGATCATGATTATTTTATATACTTACACATTTTATCTAAAATCTTTTTGATAAGAAATAATTATTTTTGTTGGTATTGTTGGTACATAACAAAAGTACTTACTATTTTTTAGAATGCCCAGTGATCCAATAAACAAATATGTATACAATATTGATAACAGTAAATATTATACATCCTTCTTTATATATTAAATTAATTACATAAACTATAATAAGACTTAGTTTAATGCAATTTTAGGGAGAAGCTGGTATCATTATTTACGCACACAGAAAAGCCGACGCACAGTGTAAAGACACTGGCCGCTCGACGGCGCACGCACACAATTGCGAAATCGTAAGCCGTTTTGTTCATGTCGATTGTAGAGCGACCCTCCATCTTGACTTATAATATATCTATTCTATGTGGGTAGTTGAGAAATAAAGTAAAGTTAAAATTTGCTCGTCTTTTAAATTGTAAATAAAAATATATTATAGTACTTATATTGATATTAATGCAGATAAAAAACAATTAGAAATATTCACCTACCAGTGAGAGTGTTTTTCCAACAGTTTGCACAACAATTATCTATTGTAAATAGCAGCACTATGGAGCACAATGTACAGGAATCTATGTCCAGTCTGAAGGCAATGTTTTTTGATGGTCTAGCAAAATTTGAAGCAAGGCTGCAGCAGACCGGCTCTGTGTCACCTACAAATATGTCCAGTATTGCGGCAGATTTTAATGTATTCAAGAACTTCATGATGGAATCTTTAAGCTTGCTTCAGCGACAGGTGGACAAGCTTGCCAGTCAGGTTGACAGTCTTGAAATGCATGGGCGGCGTAAAATACTTCTATTTCATGGGCTGGCAGATGACAAGTCGGAGGATACAACAGCTGTAATTGTCAATGCTGTTCAACGGCAACTCGGATTGAGCACCTTTGTCGCTGCGGATGTTAGGCGATGTCACAGAATGGGCCGTCCATCTAATGCCCATAAACCCAGGCCTATTTTGGTAAAATTTGACAAAATTGAACTGAGAGATAAGGTCTGGTTTTCAAAGACGTTGCTGAAGGGTTCTGGTTTGACATTATCAGAGTTTCTCACAAGGGCTCGACACGAGGTTTTTCTAGCTGCTCGTGAACGCTTTGGTGTCAAGAAGAGCTGGACAAGGGATGGTCATATTTATGTCATTGATTCGAAGGCTCAGCGTCATCGAGTGGCTACAATGCGGGATCTCGCTAAGATCAGCGATGTCGATGACAAACCAGCTGAAGCTCCTAAAACTGTAACTAGTAAGTCCCGGCGTGCTGTAACTACCAAAAAGTAATTGTTTATTTATCATCGTTGGTGCTACAGTGGTTGAGTAATTGTAAGGACAACAATAGCAGTTCACTACACTTTCCGCTTATCTAACTGTTTATCTCTTTCTTTTTATATAGGTACTGAACGTAGACACTCTTTGCTATTTGTATTTTGTTATTATACGTATCACTTTTGTCTAGTAAGATGAGATGAATAATATGTTTTTATCATGAGTACAACTTTTACCGATAAATAATTCACTCACTACCTACAATAATAATGTTTATTGTTGTTCTTGTTGTTGAGAATACAACAAACAATAACAGCAAATGTCAGTGGGCGGCTAGATTGTGACGGTGACATCTAAAAATGTCAATGTCAATCGATTGTCTGTCACTGGGTGCGTTCCGTTTTGCGTTACATTACTTGTGGTTGTGAACTGTTGTTGAAATTTGTTCTCATTTTTGTTTCTAACAAATTCAGTGATTTATTTATTTTATAATGTTTTGTTCTGTATTATTTTGTTCCATGCCTGTAGCTACGTTTTTCAATACTCAGACACTCAACTGGCGGGTGGATAGACATTCGAACTAATATAACTAATAATATCTTTGTAGTTAAATCTTTCTTATACCTATTATATTATTATTCTATTATATCTATTTATATATATTATTTATATTTTTATACTTATTTTATTATATATCTATGACAGATTTAAGACATGACAGTGATAGTGAAAGTTTTTATCTGGGTTCGAGCCTCTTTAATAGTTTTGTCAGTGTTCCAACACTGGCTGAAACGTTAAATTCTCGGTTTTCTGATGTACCTGAAAGTTTCAATGTAGTCCATTTAAATGCCCAGAGTATTCCCTCCCATTTTTCTGATATGCTGACTTCTTTCGACTGTAAAGACATTCATGCAATTCTTGTTTCAGAGTCCTGGTTCAGGACATATCATTCATCTTCCGCCTTCCCAGTTCCAGGTTTTAAATTAATAAGAAATGATCGTGGTGGCGACGAGGTTGGTGGCGGTGTTGCAATTTATATTCGTTCTCAAATTCCTTTTCACGTCCTTGATGTGTCAGCACAGCCACCACCCCCGAATGCTGGGGAGCATCTCTTCCTGGAGGTGGAACTTAATCATTCCAAAGTTTTGCTGGGTGTTTATTACTGCCCATCTTCAAACATTAGTTTCTTTGCATCCTTTGAACGTCTTTTGGAAAAGCATACCCCGTCTTACAGTCACACAGTCATACTAGGGGATTTCAATACCTGTCTCGTAAAAAATGATCCTCGCTCTCTCGCTCGCGCTTCTTCTTTTCGCCGTTTGATTCAATCCTGTAATCTTTCAATTCTTCCCCTGAATGTCACCCACCACTTTCCAGACTGTAGACCATCCCTTATAGACCTTATCTTGGTATCATCAGTGGAGCACGTCATTAAATATGGCCAATGTAATGCGGATGCTTTCTCTCACCACGATCTACTCTTCCTTTCCTATAAACTTCGCCCTCCTAAGGCAAAATGCAAAATACTGCGTAAGCGCAATTTTGGTGCTATGAACCTTGACAGCCTTCGTGGGGATGCTGACAGGGTTGACTGGGACTCATTATTTACATCAGAATCTATTGATGAAAAAATTAGCATTTTTAATAAACATATCATAGAGCTTTATGATAAGCATGCTCCTGTCCGAGCGATTAAAATAAAACATATGCCTGCTCCGTGGCTCACTGATGCCATAAAAAAGGTAATGGCCAAGAAAGTTGCAGCAAAATTTAAATATAAATGTCGACCGACTACATGCAACTTTGAAAAATATGTCGAAATACGTAATCACTGCAATAAGGTGTGTAGAAATGCACAACGCCAGCATATTCATGCATCAATTGAAAACGGTGATCCACCTAAAGTGTGGAAATTCCTAAAAAGCATAGGGGTTGGAAAGTCTAAAGAAAATAGTATTCCTAAAAATTTTGACCTCGATGCACTTAACTTGCATTTTTCTTCTTCGTCCGGTTTTGGAGGGACCACCAAGACCAATACACTTAGTCATCTTTCATCACTTCCAACTCCAAATTATCCGAGTTTCTTCTTTGAATCTTTTACTAATAGTGATGTTAAGAAGAGCATAATGGCGATTGCATCAAGTGCAGTGGGTAGTGACTATGTCAGTCGTAACATGATCATACCTATCCTAGATCAAATCCTTCCTGTCTTGACTCACATTTTAAATTTTTCCATTTCTGTGAGCCTCTTTCCATCCGTTTGGAAAGAAGCACAGATTATTCCTCTACCAAAAAAAGGTAACGCATCATGTTTTTCCCACTTCCGTCCTATCTCTATACTACCATTTCTTTCTAAAGTTCTAGAACGCCTTGTCTATAACCAGCTTAACACGTTCCTGTCTACCAACTCTTTGCTAAATCCTTTCCAATCTGGTTTTCGTACTGGACATAGTACTGTAACTGCACTAGTTAATGTTACGGACGACATAAGAATAGGCATGGAGAAGGGCAGCCTCACGGTACTGTCTTTGCTTGATTTCAGTAATGCCTTCAACACTGTGGACTATGATATCCTACTCGGCATACTTCGCTCTCTTAACATATCTCCTATGGTGCTTGATTGGTTTCAAAGTTACTTGATTGGGCGCCGGCAACGTATATGTGTAGAAGATTCTCTTTCTTCTTGGACTAATATTACAGCCGGTGTTCCACAGGGCGGCGTTCTGTCTCCTTTACTCTTTGCTATATTTATAAATTCAATTTCTCAAAAATTAATTTCATCCTACCACCTTTATGCAGATGACTTACAAATATATACACAGGCGCCGTTAAACCAGTTGCACGAAGCAATTGCTGCAATGAACACGGATTTGGATCGCATATGTGAATGGAGCATTAATCATGGGCTTCAAGTTAATCCCTCAAAGACCCAGGTCATTATAGTCGGGAGTTCTTGGATAACGTCACGTATCGACTACACAATTTTGCCACAAGTTATTTTTAATGGTACTCCTATTGGTATAAGCGATGTGGTCAAAAACTTGGGAGTGCATATCGATAGCACATTGTCCTGGGATCATCAGCTACAGGAGGTCGGGCGCAAACTGTTTGCATCTGCAGGATCACTACGTAGATTACGTAGTTTTCTCCCCACAGCCACTAAAATTGCGCTTGCCCACTCTCTTTTGCTCCCAATCCTTGATTATGCAGATGTCAGCTATCTTGATCTCACAGAGGAGCAATTTGACAGGCTTGAGCGCCTTCAAAATGTTTGTATTAGATTCATATTTGGACTACGCAAATATGACCACGTATCTGAATTCAGAAAAAAGCTCAAGTGGCTCCCAATTCGCTTTCGACGGAATACTCACATATTAGCTTTACTATACAATATACTGTTCAATCCTTGTACTCCCCGATATCTCAAAAAACGTTTCACGTTCCTTCATGACAAACATTCGAGATTTTTAAGGTCATCAGAAAATTTGACTCTTTGGATGCCACAGCACTCAACAAATTTCGTGGACAAATCCTTCACTGTACAAGCGATTCGCCTGTGGAATGCTTTGCCAGTATCTATAAGGCGAGCACAATCACTAGTATCTTTCAAGAGTATGCTAATGAATCACTTTTTGTCTATTTCCGACTAGTACCTACTTCGTGTTTTCTTCTTAGTATGTATATGTCTCTAAATACGAGTATATGATAAAGTATATCGTGTCTGTATGTATGTTTATGTATTGTATATATTATATAATATGTATGTGTATTTATGTATGTTTATTTATATGTATATAATTATAGTTATGTTGTTGGTAAATGTTTGCTTCTAAAATTTGTACACTGCCCCTATCAGCTTCATGTTTTCTATCCATCCAAAGGTTGCCTGGCAGAGATTGCTTTTAGCGATAAGGCCGCCTATTGTACATACGTAGATTAAGATCTTCTTCTTTAAATATGTTCCTTTATGGTGTACAATAAAGAATATTTTATTTATTTTTTTATTTATCTATGGCTCCATACAACAGAACTTTTTTTCGTACGTTTTACGTAGGTACCTAGGTTTTTGGTACGGAACCCTCTGTTCCCGGGTCCAACTTCGCCGGTTTGTGTGATTTATTGTCATAGCGGCAACTGCTGCGACAGTAATATCAACTATAGCTGTGTTTTGGACAGACAGACAGACGGACAACGGAGTCTTAGTAATAAGGTCCCGTTTTTACTCTTTCGGTACATAACCCTAAAAATCAAGTTTAGCGTGTCTACTACCGGTTGTTTAGAAGAGTTTCATAACATTCTACTTAGCATTTTTACTGTATCAATGTTTATAATTTACTAGCTGATGCCTGCAGCTTTGCCCCCGTTAAATTTGTTCCCGTTTACAGTGGGAACTTATTCCCGGGATATAAAGTACCCTATGTGTTATTCCAGACCATAATCTATACCTGTACCAAGTTTCAGCCAGATCCGTTCAGTCGTTAGAGCGTGAAAGAGTAACAAACATCCACACATCCACACTCGCAAACTTTCGCCTTTATAATATTAGTAAGAATTATCAGAATACGGAGCGGCAATAAGACCGAATGTCCCCGTTCTCAATCGTACGACTTGAGTGATAACTCAAATATCAGGACCGACTCAGGAATCGAACCCAAGACCTCAGCGCGGCAGTCGGTTCGACACCGAGGCAGTCTAGTCAAATATATCTTGTAACTAGCTCAAATCAAGATATACTCGCAGCTTTCAAAAACATAATAAATATGTAGCACTACCAAACCTTCAAAAACAAAGACTTATGAGATCTTCATTGTTTTTACATGGTCGTGCCATGGTCACAAGTAAACATGAGTTATTGTAATGCAACCGAAACGTCGATAGTAGAGCAAAGTTATGCTAAAAGTACCCAAGAACTGTAACATATATTTCAAGTTGTGTGAGTTTAATAACAAGATATTAATCTATTAGCGTCGGATGTCAATAAGATTAGTAATCTTGTCAAATAATTTAAAGTAATTAGGGCCATTCTGCCTGTTTTTAACCGACTCCAAAAAGGAGGAGGTTTTCAATTCGTCTGTATGTTTTCTTTTATGTATGTTCGCCGATATTTCCGTCAATTATAGACGAATTTTTTTTTCTTTTTTGAAAAGGATTTACCACTGAGTGGTCCTATTTTCACCAGGTCAGGATCTGATGGTGGTATCCAGGAGAAATCGCAGGGAAACCAACGAAAATTGTAGGGACAACTAGTGCGTTGGTTAACTTTTTAATTAAGTGCTTTAATGTACTACAATTCAAAAAGGTTTGGAGTCGATCAGATGATAGAGTCGAAAGACATTCGAGGGAATTCCTTAACAATTTACAGCAGTTACCTTGTGTTTGGGCTCGATTAATTTGAATTGATTAGAACTTTACACCTTGATAAAAAGATTTTTCAGCCCATCCGTCACCTAAAATACTGAAAAAAAAACATTAAATTTGGCGGTTAGTTGAGGGTCGACTGGAATAACTGGAATATAGCTGTGGATAGGGCTAGTAACTACATTGCCCCTTAGTAAGGATACCCCTAGGACCTATATTGCCATTTCATCCTAGAGGATGTGTGTGACTTTTACTATAGAGTTGGCTTTGCGTAAAACATTTTTCATGAAAGATTATCTACATCTTTCTATTTCGCAATACTTCAAGGACAGTTATATGAATGGGTCCTATCATAGCAACCTATCATTGCCAAAATTATCAAAAGTGTAAATAATTGAATCGTTAAACCCACGGAACAGAAAAAGTTCAACTCTCTAGCTATCACCGTTTATGAGATACAGCCTCGTGACGGATAGACAAACAGACAGACAGACAGCGAAGTCTCATGAATAGGGTCCCGTTTTTTACCCTTTGGGTACGGAACCCTAAAAACAAGACGGATTTTTTTCTGTTCCATGATAATCTGTGTGTGGTAAGTATAATATTATATTTTTTCACAGGATGGCTCGGAGTGCCGCTGATTGTGCTGATAGGTTTAGTGGCAGCGTTTAGCAGCCAGCGGCTTGGAGATTGTTGGTCTATGCTGGAGACACGCAACCCAGAGATGAGGACTCGCAAGCGCAACCCTTATACTATCATTGCAGAACAGACTTTGGGCAAAAAGTGGAGGTAAGAAGTAGCTGGGCATTAACTATTGTGTAAATCATATAAACCCGCTTTCCAACGTGAGCCGCTGCACCTCTCCTAAGACACCCAGTATCAAGTTCCGGGATCGGTCTAACCGTTTGGAGGCTACGTGTGTAACACTACCTACCATGCACGGAATTCAAGAGGGCAGTGTAACGAATGATGACAACACTAATTGTCGTTGGTCATCCCTATTAGGTAGGTACGCGTGCCTGCGTGCACGCGCCATTTTATTGCAATAGACCAGTTTGCCGCCAGCCTCCGTGTTTTACTTACGTGCCCGCGACACACCTACTTACCACGAGACGTTACACTGGCGACGAGGCCTCTTCTAGCGAACCGAATATTCGTGTGTGATTGAGTATATATAGTATTGATAGTGATTTAGACACAATAAACATGCCTATAGGCAAAATAGAAACTTTTAACCTAAATACGAAACAACAATGGCCGACTTACATACGTCGCGTAAATCAGTAGGTACATTATGTTAAACAGTATAGAAGACAAACTGCGAGTGTCTATGCTAATTACAGTCGTGGGGGATGAAACGTATGCACTAATGTGCGATTTGTGCTCGCCTGGCTTTCCCGAAGATAAAACGTTCGACGAATTAGTGAAACTCGTAACTGAACACTTAGAACCACAGCGTTCCGAAATTGCCGAACGCCACGTGTTTAGATTACGCCGCCAACGTGCCGGCGAGCCCCTCGCGGAATACCTACAGGCGTTGAAACATCTCGCTGCCACGTGCAATTTCGCCAAGTGCAAATCATGTTCTACACTCGAAGAAAACTTGCGTGACCAATTTGTATCAGGCTTAGAGAACGACCTAATGCGTTCTAGAATTTTTGCTGAGAAAAATGTCGGATATAAAGAAGCGGTCGAGTTAGCACTGGCACTAGAGGCAGCGGAAAAGCATGCGGAGGTGAGCGGCTCCTCGAAAGCAGTGGACGCATTGGGCGTCGGCAGCTCGGGCGAAGGCCTGCATTATGCGCGCTATGGTGGCGACGGACGAGCGTCACAGGCGGCGCGAGCACCCGGAGGCGCGGGCGCGGGCAGCGGCCGCGCGGGACCAGGCAGCAGGAACGTGGCTGCGGACCCGCGCGCGCGGGCTTGTGGGCGCTGCGGCAAGGGACACGCGGCGGATAAGTGTAGATATAAAAACTATACTTGTGATGAGTGCGGTCAAAAAGGACACTTGAAAGTAGTGTGTAAAAATGGGCGTGGCAGAGTCGATCGCCAAAATTTCGTAAGTGATAGTGAAGACCTATTTAACCTGAGCCTGGCAAGTACGGAGAATGCAGGTAATGAACCTTATTTCGTTTCGTTAAAAATAGATAAAGTTATAGTGAAGTGCGAGGTTGATACGGGCAGTCGTATATCCGCGATAGGCGACGTAATGTTTAGAAAATTATTTTCATATAAAGACATTATAAAAGATTATTTAGTTTTACGTAGTTATAGTGGTTCACGAATCGACTGTTTGGGCTATATCAACGTTAACGTAGTGTTTAAAACAAGCACGTGTAAGGCCTTGCGATTATATGTTATTAAAGGCGGAATTCGTCCGCTATTGGGGAGAGAGTGGATGCGTGCATTAGAAATGAAAGAAATTCAACTCCATGTCATTACAGACGATCGATTCGTGAACCAATTTTGTGAACAATTTCCTACAGTATTTTCCGAAACACTCGGTACTTGTAATCGCCCCATTCGACTACAACTCACGGACCAGGACCCTGTATACGTACGGGCGCGCCCCGTACCATTATCATTACGCGAACGCGTCGAGCGGGAGCTAGCTAGGCTTGAGGCCGACGGGACCATTTATCGTATAGATTACTCGGATTACGGGACTCCTATAGTGCCCGTGATTAAACGCAATGGGGATATAAGGATCTGTGGCGATTATAAGATCACGATTAATCCAAAACTTAAACGAGATTGTTACCCTTTACCACGTATTGAAGAACTGTTTTCTACCTTAAGCGGGGGGAAAAAGTTTTCCAAAATTGATTTAAGCCACGCCTACGAACAATGCCTATTAACGGAGGATTCTCAATTGTGTACTGCGATTACTACGCATATAGGTACTTTTGTATATAGACGTACACCTTATGGGCTATCGTGTATCCCGGAGAAATTTCAAAAGCTTATGGAAGAAACGTTGCGAGGGATACCAGGGTGTGTAGTATTTTTGGATGATATTTGCGTAACGGGAATTGACGATAAAACACATTTAAGTAACTTACGGGCAGTTCTGGAAAGATTACGCGATACAGGGCTTACAGTTAAACAAAGTAAATGTAGCTTCTTACAAGATTGTGTCAAATATGTAGGGTTCATTATTAACAAAGACGGGTTGAAACCAGACCCAGAAAAGATAGAGGCCATTTCCAATGCCCCCAAACCTGAAAATGTTTCTCAACTTAAAAGTTTTTTAGGTATGTTAAATTATTATGGTCGATTTATTCAAAATTTAAGTACATTGTTACACCCTCTGCATAACCTACTCAGGAAGGAGGTGAGTTGGAAATGGGATAGCACATGTGAACAGGCTTTCAGTCAGGCGAAGCAGACTCTTTTAAGTTCGCAGGTACTAGCGCATTATGAGGAAGGGAGACCACTCGTACTGTCAGTAGATAGCAGCGCGTATGGGTTGGGCGCAGTACTTGCGCATCGCTATGAAGACGGTAGCGAGCGGCCCGTCAGCTGCGTCTCGCGCACGCTTAGCGGGGCCGAGCGTAACTATAGTCAACTAGACAAGGAAGCACTGGCGATAGTATTCGGTGTTACTAAACATCATCAATACCTTTTTGGAAGGAATTTTTTACTGCGGACAGATCATCAACCCCTGACGCACATTTTCGGGGAAAAGGGGGGGATACCTCAAACTGCGGCCAGTAGACTTCAACGGTGGGCAGCACGTTTGGCTGCATACGATTTTAGGGTGGAATTTGTAAGATCGGCGGACAACGGACCGGCTGATGCACTATCACGATTACCGTTACCACAACTGGGGCAGAGGGAAACTACGGTAGAATATTTACATTTAATAAAAGATACGTTCCCTATATCATTTAAAGACATTGCACGCGAGGTAGAACGTTGTGTAGTGTTAAACAAAATAAAGGGCTATGTCTTATTTGGTTGGCCGGGGATGCCAAGCTGCGAAGCAGAGAGTCCCTACTTTGCACGTAAACTCGAGTTGTCCTTGGATCAGGGATGTTTAATGTATAGGTATAGGGTAGTTATTCCCCAATCATTACAAAAACGCATTTTAGAGGAAATTCACGAGGGTCACCTAGGTATCAATAAAATGAAAAATTTGTCGCGTAACTATGTGTACTGGCCTAGTTTAGATAAAGATATTGAAGAGACATGCCGAGCATGCGCTGCGTGTCGAGTTGTGCGGGACGCGCCACCGCGGGTGCAGCTGCACCCTTGGGAGTTCCCGCTGCACCCGTGGCAGCGCGTTCACGCAGACTTTGGGGATTGTGGAGGCACTAGGTATCTCATAATAGTAGACGCACACTCTAAATGGATTGAAGCATTGCCAATGAAAAACACGGATGCCCGTTCCACCATTAATGCTTTTAGAGGTATATTTGCGCGTTTCGGGTTGCCGTCACAACTAATAACGGACAATGGTCCACCATTCTTTTCTGCGGACTTCAAAGAGTTCTGTGAAAAAAATTGTATTAAACATATTACTTCGGCCCCTTACAGGCCCCAGACAAACGGCGCCGCAGAAAATGCCGTGAAAACTGTTAAAAAAGCTATTAAGAGAGCGCAACACGAAGGCGACGATATTAATACGGCTCTAAGTAAATTCTTATTTAAATATCGGAACTGCCCGCACGCTACAACAAACATATCACCGGCCGTCGCGTTGCAGGGTAGGCGGCTGCGTAGTCGTCTCGACGCCTTACGCCCGGAGGTAGGAGAGGTAGTACGCGCCGCTCAAGAGCGTCAGGTACGTCACGGGCCTGACGGAGTTAGGGATTTTGAAATAGGTGACAAGGTCTATGCACGCAATTACTCAAAACAAGGGGAGAAGTGGACGTCGGGCACCATTTGTAAAAAAACAGGTCCTGTATCGTACAATGTAGACGTAGGAGATGGATATCAGTGGCGAAGGCACGCCGATCAAATTATAGCTGCGGGTTATAAAAATAGATATTCACTTACGCGAACTAGTGGTGTCGAACCGGGAAACGGGAAAGAGGGTCCGGACGTATCCGGGGTCACTGGTCAACAAAAAGACGCGCTTGGTGCTGATGAAATCGCGCCGACAGATTTGACAGACCCTCCGCAAGGACCACCTGTTCAACCCCCGGAAACGGGCCCGGAGTCGAACCCCCAGCCGACCCCATCACCACCGAGCGTGTCAGCTCGTGCACTGCGTGCAATTACCCGAGCTAAACGATGCATTTGTGAAAATTAATTGTTATACCATATCTGTAATCTTATGTGTCTTTCTTGTGTCATTTTTGTGTCATTTTATCTAGGTAGTTAAAACCTACTCTGTAACTTAGGAGGGAGAGAATGTAACGAATGATGACAACACTAATTGTCGTTGGTCATCCCTATTAGGTAGGTACGCGTGCCTGCGTGCACGCGCCATTTTATTGCAATAGACCAGTTTGCCGCCAGCCTCCGTGTTTTACTTACGTGCCCGCGACACACCTACTTACCACGAGACGTTACAGGCAGGAAATGGGGGCCAAGCGATTTTATCATTTTACGACAAGACCATCCCAATTTGCGAACATCAAATCATTGCCATTCTTAGTTTATACCTCTGCTGTAAGTGTGGCTCTGGTACACTAGAATCTAAAACAATCGGCTAGGTCTATAACTCTTAGAGCTTGAACAAATCAGCATCCAGTCCTACCACTCATAGTGAGATTGCTCTGTGTAAACCTTATGGTGCATATCTAAAGCGATGGGTTATAGGTTTACTTTAATGTGTGTATTTGTCTGGTAGGATCGTAGCGGCTCAACAGATGGACCAATATTGATGCAGATTTATTTGTTTGAAAGTCTTCGTGACTGGAATCATTTATAGCTAGTAATTTTAAAGATCATTGGCTCATGAGTGATGAAGAGATTTCACTAAAATTAACCTATCAAAGTAACGGTAGGTACCTACCGTTACTTTGATGGTACATATTTTATTATGAAAACCTGGAACTGATAGATTCCACTATACTTAGCAACAAATATTTACAAAAATATAAAATGTAATGTCCCGTACAACAGAATCTGCCGTTTTTTGGAGCGGAGTCCTCTTTGCGCGAGTCCAGCTTGCACTTGACCGGTTTTTCTTACTATAGCTTCTTTCAGCGTGGCAGTATCCATGGCACTAATCATCACTCTATTCGGAGTGTCAGTGGTGTGCCTACTGCTGGCCGCGCAGATCATTCAATTCATCATGACGGTGCTGCTCCCGAACCTCACCATATGCTGGTGGTATTTGATTGTCATCGCCTCACTGTCTCCTTTAGCATTTTTCAAAACTCCGAAGGACTTTCAGTAAGTAGCCTTTCATTAGCTTTCACTCTTATCTTAAGGTATGAGTCCGACCTTCTGTATATACATATTTCTATTCGAATTCATTACAAACTCGTCACTGCACCTTGGTACTGTCGCCTTGCCGCCACGACAGCAATGCTGCTTGCGGTCGAGTTCGGACTCTCATACCTTTATATAATTTAATAGATTTGCATTCAAAAGTTATTGAGCTGAGATCGCTATCGATACTTATAATAAAACAGTAGAGGGTTTAAAATCTGTACATGAAAGATATTTTGAAAATTTTATTTCTAAGGCATTCTATTATCGATACTGAAGCCGTTTTTTTTTTGTCTGTCTTCCTTTCTGAATATTGGTCGCTGAATTATTTTAGAATAGACTTCATCTTTAAGGACTTTTATGATGAAGCAAACAGGCAGTTTCACACGCTCCTAGGAGTCTTATGAAGAAATAGGTACCTCTCCTTCCATAGACCTTATGTGACGTAAACGAGGTTGCGAGGGTCAGCAAGTATATATTAAGTATCCGATTCTATTCATATGGTTTTGAAAAACTAGTCACTCATAGAGTTAACAGCGGTTATCACATGGTTATTATGCCATAGAAAAATTTAATTATGTCCTTGAAACAAGATTTTTGCCCCTAGGACTTTATAGGTAGAAAAACAAAACTGACATCAGTCAATAGCTCGCTCTATTGAAATCGAGTGTATCTAATACACCTGTGTATTAAATAGTGATAGAGATAAAGACCTTTAATAAACCTATCTGCTTTATTCCCTGCCAGAAAAACAGTATTTTTAAGTACCTAGTTGGTAATTTTGTTTAAACTTTCAGCAATCTTGGCACACTCGCGTTTGTATCGGCAATAGTGGCGTGTGTATTATATTTTATACAAATGGTGAGCGAGGCAGCTCCTAACAAATTCACCTTCCGATATGGACTCCGAGGTTTCATGAGCTTCTTCCTAGCGTTCGGCACTATCATTTTTGCATTTGGTGGGGCCTCAACTTTCCCTACGATACAGAACGATATGACTGACAAGAAGAAATTCGGCAAAGCTTTGCAGTACAGCTTTGGTGGTAGGTATAATGTTACTTGTATTATAGTTTTAGATTTTTTTTTATTTTGATCCTTCTCCTAACCATGGTGATCTTTATTTAGGAGAAACTATCGTTTGGTCCAGACTCTAAGACGAAGACTGTCTCCAGACAGACTACCTTTTGAATAAGCCTATAAATCTGCAAACACTGCAAAGCTAATGTCTTGCAGTCAAAACTGTTTTACGGTGCAAGCGTCTGTCCGATAATTGGCAGCTGATATTTACTCCGCAACAATCGGACCGATCTTATTGTCGATGTAAAGCAAGATTCCGTTTTAAGACAGTCGTGTCGTGTCTCTTATGTGCGCTCGGCCTAGATAGTTAACAGATAAGAATGACGAGGAGTATAATGATGAAAGATAATTAGATACCTAAATACGTTCTTATATATACCTATCCCTGTAACTGAGTTATAAACAACTTTTTCTAGCAATGTACCTATAAGCCCCGCACGTTGATATTGCGCTTGGCGGCCATATTGGTGACCACTTGGTGACGTATGTCCGTCGAGCAGTCAGTACTAAAAAAAATACCGTACGCAGCTTCGCTAGGCCAGCGCGCTTTCGCGCTACGTCACGATGACGTCACTTAGCTGTCATTATGACAAGGTTCCAGCGCATTACCAACTTGCGGGGCTTATATCTAAAATGTGAAACTCTGTTCTATAAGTTCTTGCGGTGTCCCTGATCTATCTGTTGATATTGACTTAAGTTGCTTCACGTAAAGCAAGAATAATTATTATAGGTATGAACTAGGACCAACTTCATACAGAAGTTGATTAGCACAATCAATAAGCAATATGAACTTTTATATAGAATACCCCTGTCTTAATACTTTGTATGTGTATTAGAAGACGTAATTTATACATCAGTACATATCCATAAAAATATTCGTAAGAGAATGTTTTATAAAGAACATGTCTGTCGCAAACTCTCATAAGACATTTTTTAATTGGAATTATCTTTAGCTTTGAATGAAGTCATTCACAGCAAATAAAGGTTCTGTTTATTTGTAGTTCGTGGAACTGAGGCATTATTATACTTCTTACTTTATCGAAAACAGTTTCGTAATCTAGTTAATTTATTTTTGTGTCACTGGTGCCACTTTTTAATAAATAAATAACACTTAAACAAATATTCGAATAGGTATTTTGGAACATATTTATACAACGTTATCTAACTCCATTGCAAAGTAATGCCAGGGTGGACTATGGGATCCAGACACCTGTTTGCGAGCGAGCAATTTGCGACCTTATAAGCTTGCAGTTTGTCTTTTGTTTTGTCGATTACACATTATTTTGTTTAATTGATTTGCATTGGAACTTCTTACGCTGAAGAATCGAGTATAATCCGATGTAACTCCACCAGTTTGCTTTTTTTTTTCAGCTATCCTCGCCATTTACCTGCTGGTTGCTGTCACGGGGTATGCAATTTATGGAGATCGGGTGCTGCCCGACGTGGCTCTGTCGTTACTGCCCACCCCGCTGTCCCTATCAGCGAATGTCTTCATGGTTATCCACCTGATATCTGCTTTTGTTATGATCATTAATCCCGTATTCCAAGAAGTAGAAGAACTCTACAATGTACCCAGAGGTTAGTTCAGCTAATCATCGCTACCGCAATAGGCAATGCCAAGCGGATGAAATCACAGGCGCCATTCCATAAAAAACTTTGATGACATTACAGATTCGGTCGGTTGGCGGATGAGTGTGCGTCTATCAATCATGGCAGCTCTCTTGTTTATTGGAGAGAGTATTCCTCGCTTCGATACGATCCTGGCACTGGTCGGAGCCACCACCGTCGCACTGCTCACTTACATTTTGCCGTCAGTATGCTACCTGAAGCTGGTAGGCCAACCAGCTGGCGAGGGCCAGAGCCCTATGTAAGTTCATCGTCAGTAATCTATTCTTCAACATCTACACAATCTAAATCTATCAAATCTATACTAATATTATAAAGAGGAAAGATTTGTTTTTTTTTGTTTGTTTGTTTGTTTGTTTGTTTGTTTGTTTGTAACGAATAGGCTCCGGAACTACTGGACCGATTTGAAAAATTCTTTCACTGTTGGGAAGCTTCACTCTTTGCGGTGAACATAGGCTATATTTTATTTCTGTTTTCCCACGGGAACGGAACCTACGCGGGTGAAACCGCGTGACGTCCGCTAGTATTTAATATGAAAGTGGGTTTAGTTATTTATCCTTTTTACATGAAGTCAGAAGGTTATGGACATATTCGTAATTTTGATGTAGAGAGAGCTTTAAGGTCTGGAGAGTTTTGATATGTTACTATGTTTTAGGCGTGACTATTATGTATTATTAAAATTAAATCTGATACAATACAAGATTAATGACTAACAATTTAATTTTTATTTGCAGCCCGGAGACAGGCTGGAGAAAGATCGTATGCTATCAGGTGATCGCCTTAGGCGTGTTGGGAGCTATTGCTGCCACTATAAGCGCTATCGATGCTATCTTCAGCGCCACCGCTACCTTGCCCTGCTTTGTTCGCTAATTTCACATAACCTCACGTTGAAGCCACCGACTACAACCATAGCATTCGTTTATACCAGACCTAACGTTTTGAGGAAGGCCATTGTCAGTCCAACATGTGGTTACCAACTGGAATAATGGTTTGATTAAGCGATGACACAGACAGCCATGATTTAAAAGTACAAGATCAGTATACTCGTAGTTGTTAAAAAAAGTGATAAAGCATCAACGACGAATTATGGGTCACTCGTCGTCCACATTTTAATACACATAATACGAGTAGTAACGTAGGTAAATGTGGTTTTCAAGCTAGTCCGTGTGACTAGTGTCACAAAATAATAAAGTAGTCATTGTAGTCAATATAATATTATAATATTGTAGTTAGTTATATAATAATGGGTGTCCCAGTAAGAGTGCACTTTTTCATTTTAATATAAAAAACATATGTTTTTGAGAGAGTTGTGATTTTTTTATTGAATTGTCAAAAAGACATGTTCCGATTAAGTATGGAACAAAATATCCGTCAAATGGCCTCCACGGCTCTGATGGCAGGCCATTACTCTATTCATGAAAATTTTCATGACTTTTTCACAGAGATGAGGCTGTATCGCACCGATGACTCGTTGGATCTCAGATTTGAGCGTAGGCATTGTTTCTGGTTTATTCGCTTAAACCTGCGATTAGAGAAAACCCCAAAGACAAAATCGCACGGCGTTAAAAATCTTGGTGGCCAGTTCACATCAGAATTTATTGAAATATTTTTTCCGGCAATCGTTGCTGCAATGGATTGTTTCATGCGCGGTGTAGCAGGTGGCGCCGCGCCGTCTTGGTGAAACCACATGCCGTCCGCACGCAACGGAAGCACAGGAGTCTTACTGTCCATTACCGACCCAGTTTCTTCATTTTTTTTGACAACTCTTCGAATGGTTTACACATTAGGTGCACTTTCTCGACTGAAAATTGTTCGTAGTTTGCGAGCGGTCTCAGCATAACTTTCCAAATTTTTGCAATAAGTTTTCACAATTATTACGCGTTGTTCTTTCGAAAAGTGCTCCATTTTTATTAATCGGAACAAATAAATGTGTAAGCTGCCAAATCTCAGAGTCGCCACTTGCACAAAAAAAAAATAGCACTAAATTTAAAAAGTGCACTCTTATTGAGACACCCTATACCATAAGTATGTAAAAGATTATAGAGCCTATTTTATTACACTTTGTAGTAAGTGCATAACTTATGAGGAGAATAAAAAATATTTTACGAAACGCTGTGTACGACATTTTATTTTACGTACCCTACCTACCCATTCTTTTCAGCAAATTCTTTTTTATATCTTCGTAGTGGTATAGGTCGTAATGCTAATGAGGCCAGTCTGGGAATTTTTACCGACTTCCAGCACATGATTGCTTTAATACATACATAGCGGTACATAGTATACATACGCAACTTTGTTTATGTCCCCAAAGTTGTATGAAAGGAAAGTCAGATTTATAGGAGCGAGTGAAACTGCCCTGTTTGTTTAATCATAAAAGAGCTTAAAGATTAAGTCTATTCTAAAACAATTCCGCTAACCCGTGCGACTGAATTATATCACAATATCCTTAATCATTAAGCTCTTTCATGATCAAGCAAACACGCCAGTTTAGAATGGTCATTACATTCAAAGGAACCCTTAATTCTACGTTTCGCGAAAGTTGAGATCTCTTTTCTAAACTTTAAAATCCTCAATATTGAAACTTGTGTAGAACAATCCCCAAAGTACGCCCTTTCTAATGCTATAAAATTTACAAATGAAAAACCATTTTGTCTATCATCCCCTCTACCAAAGGAATGGGTCGGCGAGATGTGTCGTGCGGTGTTCCACAGGGATCGGTAATAGGGCCGCTCCTGTGGAACATCGGTTACGATGGGGTGCTGCGTGGTCCGTTGCTCAGAGGGGTCGCCGTAACGTGCTACGCCGACGACACGACACAGGGTACCTAGTGTGAAGATCAGAGTTGTATTTGTTATGAACATTGTTATACTGAATCTCAATAAAGTAAATTATTATTATTATTAAACCCTCGTTACGACGCGGGGAGCAACGCACCAAGACGCAGCACTAAAGGCCACGGCAGGAGTTGCTCAAGTCGTGCGTCGGAAACGGCGGCTGGGTCTCGAGGTCAACCTTCACAAATCTGAGGCTTTGTGATTCCATGGACCTAGGATGTGGCCACCTGCGGGATCCAGCCTACCAGTAGGGTGCGACAGTATCGGCATCGAGCCCTCGATGAAGTATCTGGGGCTAGTACTCGATGGGTACTTTTTCATAACACCCTTCCTACCAAAGAACCTTTGAATGAATGCATTATCGCAGCTTCTCGCTCTCATAATGCGATGTGAGGTGAAACAGCATGCTTATTTGGCCGAGTTCAATCGAAAAAAACTGTGGAATTTCGGACATCACTTCCGAAGTTTGGTCACAAAACTGCTGTTATATACGGGGCCCCCGTATGGGCGGATACCCTGATGGCTAGCAATGTGGCTAGATTGTTGAACCCGCAGAGGGCGATGGCCGTCAGGGTGATAAGGGAATACCGCACGATCTCAGGTGAGGCGGCATGTCTCCTAGCCGGGAGACCATGGGACCTGGAAGCTAGAGCCCTTGCGTCATTATTTAAATGGCGCAAGGAGGAGCTGGAGCGGGGCCAAAGACCTGCGTCTCGAGAAATCGAAGCCCAGCGGTCTCAGCTCTACCAGGAAACCGTGGAGACCTGGAAGGTATGACTTGAGCAACCAAAGGGGGGATTCGTCACATTTGCGGCCGTCAGACCGGTCATGGACGAGTGGCTGGAGAGGAGCCACGGTTGTCTCTCCTACCGGTTGTCATAGATACTTACAGAGCACGGTAGCTTCGGTGAGTATCTGTGGCGAAGACACCGGGAAACCACGGGATGCCACAGCGCTCCACACGCTGGTGGAGTGCACGGCGTGGGCGCAACAGCGCCAGGCCCTCGTGATAGGTCTGGACGTGGACACTCTCTCACTCGAGACCATGTAGCGAGCCATGGTTTCCAGTGGGAGTAAGTGGGACTGCGCCGCTTCTTTCAGCGAGCAGGTCAAGCTCGTGAAAGAAAGAGGCGGCGGGGCGGGAGCGGGAGAGACCTTCCGCTCTCCCACCCAATTTCCGCAGTCGGCGGCTTTGGCGCCAGCAACGTGTCTTTATGGAAGACTATTGGCCTCCATGACCGGGGGCCTGAGGACGGTGACGGTGAATGGGCTGCTCACCGTCCTTACAGAAGCAGGCCCATGACGGCAGCGTGACGTAAGGGATTTATGCAAGCCCCCCTTAGGAAGCGGGAGACACCCGAAAACCCCCCAAAGACGCGGGATTGCACCCGAACCACCCCCTAGGCGAGGCCGCAGTGGTAGCTGTAGGTCTGTAGGGAGTCCTGGGACATCCTTCCGCGGGCTTAGTCGGGGCTCCCAACCGTAGACTATTGGGCGTTACCTGAGGTTTTTAGTCGGTAGGAGTCCGGCATAGCATCCATGACGGATTTTGCCTTACGTTAAAAAAAAGAAAAGCCCTTGAAATATAGGTTTAGCGAAAGTTGTGATGTCTCTAATTTCTGAACCACAAAATCCACAATATTGAAAGTTTTGTGGTACAATCCTTTAAATAATTCCTTTCTAACACTAGAAAAATATTTGAAATTGGATCACGTGGTGAGAATTTACAGCTGAAAATAATTTTATCTTTCATCCCCTCTCTTGAAGGAACCGGGCAAAATATCGGCATCAAAAGTATCCTACGAGTAGAACCTTCCTCGGAACATGAGCTCAGATTGTGCTAAGTATCATTCAATCGATTCAGTAGTTTCGGCGTGATACTTATCCGGCATACAGACATACAGACAAACAGACGGACAGACAGAAAGACAGACAGACATAAGTTTTTTAAATTACATTTTTGGCTTTTGTAT
Source organism: Miltochrista miniata (assembly GCA_933228765.1). Taxonomy (NCBI): domain Eukaryota; kingdom Metazoa; phylum Arthropoda; class Insecta; order Lepidoptera; family Erebidae; genus Miltochrista; species Miltochrista miniata. Next base: position 16,751,457 of record OW121747.1, on the reverse strand, counting down.
CGAATATAGAATGTCCTATAATTAATATTTGCAAAATATCTTGCATGTACAGACTTTTACCCTCTACAGTTTTATTATATGTACTAGCTGACTCTTGCAACTTCGTTTACGTCACATAAGGTGTACGAAAGGAGAGGTACTTCTTTATCAGACTCATCAAGCAGCGTGTGAAACAGAGCTGAAAAATCATAAACGAGCTGAAAGATTATAAGTCTATTCTAAAGTAATTCAGAACCTACCTATTATGATTAACTCAACACACCCGTTTAGATTTACCCTCACATTCAAAGAAACCCTTGAATTCTAGGTTTAGCGTAAGTTGAGATGTCTCTAATTTCTGAACTACAAAACTCTCGATATGGAAACTTATGTGGATCAATGCTTAAAGTACCCCCTTTCTGACACCAAAAAATATTTGAAATAGTACCCGCGGTGAGAATTTACAGCTGGAAAAGAATTTTATCTTTCATCCTCTCTCCTGAACGAACCGCTTAAAATATCGGAATCAAAAGTGTCTATAGCTTCCTCGGGTTATAAGCTTAGATTGTGCCAAGTATCATTCAAATCGATTCAGTAGTTTCGGTGTGATACATATTCGGGATACAGACAGACATGAAAATTTTAAATTACATTTTGGGCTTCAGTATCGATTAGAGAACGCTCTACAATTAAAATTTTCACAATATCTTCCATGAACAGACTCTCGACCATCTTCAGTTTAATTATAATGTATACATAGAATATATGTATTATATAAATTGTGGTATTAAAGGTAATACTAAAGAGTAGTGGAGACACAGGGAAGAAAATCAAGAAAGAATCCTGAGAGATGCCTCACGCCTTTTGAGATTCAAGAGAATGCAGCGAAACACGTGTCAAGTAGTGTCGGGATCCCTCGGGTTATCCTGCCGAAGGTGTACCCAGGACTCCTGCTTGTAGGCAGATAGAATGGCACTGTATGGTAAGTCGGTAGAAAACCGGTTATACATCCATGAGCATTTTGTCACAAAAAAAAACCTGAAGATGCTATATTTCTTCGCTTCGTTTATGTCTTTCGTTACCTCAGAGCGATAGTGTGGCCAAGTCCTCTCTGCATAGTTGTTAGGGTTTCGTACCCAAATAGGGTGAAATCGGGACCCTATTCATGAGACTTCGCAGTCCGTCTGTCTGTCCGTCAAGAGGCTGTATCTCAGGAACCGTGATAGCAAGAGAGCTGAAATTACCGCTATAACAACAAAATATTTTATCAGACTAAAGGATGCCCCCTTTAGTCTAGGGCTATTCAAGAGGGGCTCCCATGCCACAAACGAGATTTTTTGCCCGTTTATTGGTCTAGAACTCTCTGTGCCACTGTCTGACTCACTATTGGCCATGATTTTCATAATTGAGGTCGTGCCGATTGTCATGCAGAGGAAGACTCAACTTTCCTTGGAACTATTGCATTCTGAAGTGACCACAGCGGTAGGAAAGGATCACCGTCAGAATGGCTGGTTGCCATAGACGTGTTTCACACCATTACTGATTTGAAGCGCTTGTGGTCCCGCGGGCTCCGTGTTCTGTAAACGATCACTATAGTAACAACATTTACTATGGCCGGTCACGCATAGTGCATAGGTCGCCATCTCATGAACACTTTGTGGTATTTATTTACGAGCGTTTCCGTGCTTCGGATGACACGTTGAGCCGTTTTGGTCCCGGTTAGCAGTAAAAAGGCAGTCGTTAAGTCAAGTTGAAGGCCATAAAGAATGAGGGTCGTGGACTTTCAGAATTGGCAGATTAGATAATAGAAATACTCGAGCGCGTCAGATAATGATATCACGAAATAAAATCTTTTTTTTTTTACTAATCTGACGGATCCCCGTAAGCGCACGCAGCAAAATCAAGGACTCATACTGACTGGAGGTACTTAGAAGGTCAATACTTAAAGAACATCCTAAACTCTTATTCGACGCACTCAAGTGACTACGAGGATTCCTTCTACGACTCCCCAATGGTCTTCTCTCGTTTTCCATAAATTAATTTGCACTAATATTGTTTGCCATAATCATCCCCGATCATAATATTTACTTGCACTATTATCATTTATACTAATAACGTTTGCCTTAACAACTCAACAGTCATAACTTTTATTTGCCATAAAATGGCTTTCTATAACAACATAAATCATAATAATTACTTTCCATAAGTAACACATCTCATAATCGACTCATGACATAATCAAAATTTGATATAATTATGAAAATAATAAATAATATTGTTAGGTCGAAATTAATTCTTCGTGGTTTTTTTTTAAACCACCCAGAAGTAGGAGCTCAATATAATAAAAGTTATGGAAAATGGCATTATTGAAAACGAAAATTATGGCAAATACATTTATGGATTTAAATTATTATGACACTTGATCAATTATGACCAATGGAATTAGTGAAAGTCATTTTATGTCATTTCACGATTATGGCAACTGAAGCGTTATGTCTAAAGAAATTATGGCAAATACCAGTATGGCATATGAAATTATGGCATTTTAAATTATGGCAAACATTAGTAAACCCTCCCCAATATATGGTCGACATGAAAAGTTTCAACAGGTACAGTGAGTCACTCCATGCGCCTGTCCTATTCAACATGGCAATACGGCTCACCATCTATAATGTTGGACAAATACCAAAGTTGAAAGGCGTGACCATATATGTTTGTATGTTTTTGCTTCGTGTCTTCAGTAAAAATGCTATATTCCAAGAAATATTAATATTTTTTTGACCACCCATTCCGACATTGGAATGAATGGTCGCCTTCATGTTAGCGTGGAGGGACCAGAGCTCCAAAAATGTTAATGCATGGACAACCGCTTACTGTGACGAATTTGAGTTTGAGCTGAAAACGTACATTTTGTTAAGATACAGCTTTTATTAACATTTGTACTAAGAAGCGCCTGATAATTTGGAATGGCAACAGTATGTTGTACTTCAGTGTCATGCTCAGGCAGATAAAATGAATTTCTGGCTGTAAACGCACAAGCCTGTGTTTTTGGTTTTGAAATTTTCCTGGTTTTCTAAGCCCCATTGTAAAATGCGGTTCAGGATCCGTTTGACGTCCGCTACAAGCTGTCTCCTCTTTTTTTTTCGTGTTGGTAACTTCTGTGTAGAATGCTGTCATCTCGTTTTTTTTTTAAACTCAGTGAAAATCGATCATGGATGCTATGCCGAACTCCTACCGACTAAAAAACCTGACGTAACGCCCAGCAGTCTATGGTTGGGAGCCCCGGGTAAGCCCTTGGAAGGATGTTCTAGGGCAGGATGTCCCAGGACAAGATGTCCCAGGACAGAATGCTATCATCTGCATCATAATGAATGTGTTGATCGAAGCAATGAATGCACTCAAGGGACAACACGTCGTTGATATGCAGAAGAAAGAGGCATTATCCTGCAGAAAGCAGGAGGTCTGATGTTGAAGAAACTTGAAAAAATGAATGGCTCGCTTAACAAAGAAAGCTTAAAAGTGGACTGGCAAATGAACGCCAGCAAAACAAAGATAATGACCAATAGCTATGGAAGCACTCATTCAAGTATCGGGGACATCCATACTAATATTATAAAGCTGAAGAGTTTGTTTGTTTGTTTGTTTGTTTGAACGCTAGGATCTCAGGAACTACTGGTTGGATTTCAAAAATTCTTTTACAGTTTGATAGTCCATTTATTGAGGATGGCTATAGGTTAAATAACATCACGCTAAGACGTATAGGAGCGGAGCAGAAATTAAGAATGTTTTAAAAACGGGAAATATTTTTTACCGCCTGAGACCTTCTGAGGCGTACGCTGCGTAAATGGTTACAGTTAGGTAAAAACTGTATATTACAAAATTGTTTCTCTTAAAAAGTTCTAAACTATTCACTTCAGAAAAAAAATATTTAAGGATTCCCAATAGCATTTTTAAGGACCTATCTATAGATACCTAACAGGGTTTGATGAAAAAAAAAATTCGAGTTTCAGTTCTGAGTATGGGGACCCGCAAAATTTACTGCTTTTTAACCGACTTCCAAAAAAGGAGGAGGTTCTCAATTCGTCTGTATCTTTATTTTTTTTTTTTTTTTGTTTGTTACCGGCAAATCGCTTGAAAGAGTTAACCGATTTGGATGATTCTTTTTTTATTTGAAAGCTGGTGCTTCCCATGTGGATCCATATACAGGCCTGTATATGGGACCCACTAAATTTTTCACAACGGACACTATTCTCTCTATACTATCTATCTATACTAATATTATAAAAAGGAAAGATTTGTTTTTTTTGTTTGTTTGTTTGTAACGAATAGGCTCCGGAACTACTGGACCGATTTGAACAATTCTTTCACTACTGGGAAGCTACACTCTTTGCGGTGAACATAGGCTATATTTTATTCCCGTATTCCCACGGGAACGGGAACTACGCGGGTGAAACCGCGTGACGTCCGCTAGTGTAAAATAACGACAAAATTACGTGATTTTTCTAGGCGAAAATTGCGGTTTATGACGTTATAAAAAAAACTACCAAATCGATTTCGTCCAAACCAATTTTCGTTGGTAGTTTTTATGACAATGTACATACTTTTTTTTTTTAACTTATCATTCTCTACATCTACTTACCAAGTTTAAATAGCATAGGCCTTATAGTTTCGGAGAAAAGTGACTGTGACACACGGACGGACAGACAGACAGACATGACGAATCTATAAGGGTTCCGTTTTTGCCATTTGGCTACGAAACCCTAAAAAGTAATGTTTGACATCTGTCTTCTACCTTGTTTGTTGTATGGATGTCAAACATGGATATTCACAAAGTAAAACAAAAGATCAGATCTACGCAACGAGCAATGGAAAGGAGCGTTTCAAAAAAAAAATAAATTAAATAATAAAACCGACTTCAAACAAATCCTGAAAAATAAAATTTACTTATTAGTTGTGTAGCATTTTGATTTATCTGATTTTTAATTCAATATCATATTGAAGTCGGCGCCAAGTAGACCAGTGCAGATAGCTCTGAAAATAATGAAAAATGTAAAAAATTAGTAGTAGAACGAAACCTATTGTAAAAGCTTAGATTATCTAAAGTCAAGATGGACGCTCGCTCTACAATCGACATAAACAAAACGGCTTACGATTTCGCAGATGTGTGCGTGCACTGTCAAGCGGCCAGTGTCTTTACACTGCGCGTCGGCTTTTATGTGTGCGTAAATAATGATACCAGCTTCTCCCTAAAATTGCATTAAACTAAGTCTTATTATAGTTTATGTAATTAATCTAATATAATGAGGGATGTATAAACTATTATCAATATTGTATATTTATTTCTTTATTGGGTATGAGTATTAATACAAATAAATAAAACTGAAGTGTTTACTTGTAATTTTTTTTTGTGTAAGTAATAAAATTGTTCACGCGCTGACGGCATAGTGTTGTAGGTAAATTAATATCTTGTATACCTATAACCTGCCCGTTACACACTTTCTATTGCTTTTTAGGGTTTCGTAGCCAAATGGCAAAAACGGAACCCTTATAGATTCGTCATGTCTGTCTGTCTGTCTGTCTGTCTGTCCGTCCGTGTGTCACAGCCACTTTTCTCCGAAACTGTAAGGCCTATGCTATTGAAACTTGGTAACCAGATGTATTCTGTGAACCGCATTAAGATTCTTATATAAAACTAGAAAAAAAGCAGTACATTTTGGGGGTCCCCATACTCAAAACTGAAACTTAAAAAAAAAATTGTCATCAAACACAAACGTGTGGGGTATCTATAGATAGGTCTTCAAAAATGCTATTGAGGTTCCTAAAATCATTTTTTTCTCAAGTGAATAGTTTGCGCAAGAGACACTGTCAAAGTCGAAAAATGTGTGTCCCCCCCTCTAACTTCTAAACTACGGGAATGATAACTCCGAAAAAAATATATGATGTACATTGCCATAAAAACTACCAACGAAAATTAGTTTGAACGAGATAGAGCAAGTAATTTTTTTTTTAATACGTCATAAACCGCAATTTTCGGTTAGAAAAATCACTACCACTGCGAACGTGTTAAAACATCAATCAAATCTACAACGAACTATAAGAACTTTTTATTATGTTACTTGCTACTACGAAACCCTTCATGAGCGAGTCCAGCTCGCACTTGGCCGGTTTATTTGTTTCTTAACTTGGTGGATACCTAGAATCTACTGAATTCGAATATAATGTATGTAACAACGATGCACCGAAAAACTCGTAGGAGTTGTGTAGCTTCATAATTGATTTATTAGACCCAATTCATTATAATCACTACATTGTATAAATTTAAAACAAAGTCGGGTTATCTGTCCCTATATCCCTATGTATGCTTAAATCTTTAAAACTACGCAATGGATTTTGTTGGGCCTTTTAGGGTTCCGTAGCCAAATGGCAAAAAATGGAACCCTTATAGATTCGTCATGTCTGTCTGTCTGTCTGTCCGTCCGATGTCACAGCCACTTTTCTCCGAAACTATAAGACCTATGCTGTTGAAACTTGGTAAGTGGATGTATTCTGTGAACCGCATTAAGATTTTTGTATAAAACTAGAAAAAAAAGCAGTAAATTTCCCTATACTCAGAACTGAAACGCAAAAAAAAATTCATCATACTTGTCTATAGATAGGTCTTCAAAAGTGCTATTGGGTTTCTAACATCATTTTATCCTAAACTGAATAGTTTGCGCTAGAGATACTTCCAAAGTGAAAAATGTGTCCCCCCTCTCTCACTTCTAAACTAAAAGAATGACAAAACTGAAAAAAATATATGTTGTACATTGGCATAAAAACTTTCAACGAAAATTGGTTTGAACGAGATCTAATCGGTAGTTTTTTTTTATTACGTCACAAACCGCAATTTTCGCCTAAAAAAATAATTACCTACCACAGTGAACGTGTTAAGACATCAATCAAAGTTACAACCAACTACAAGAACTTTTATACTATGTTACTTGCGGCTACGGAACCCTTCATGGGCGAGTTCGACTCGCACTTGGCCGGTTTTATATGTAACATCCATTAAATAGTGGAGAAATACTGTATACCCGCGCGAAGCCGGGGCGGGCCGCTAGTAAATAATATAATAAGTACATAGTGTAATAAGAAATGAATATAATCATTTCCTAGACAAACTAGTTATACTTACTCCTTTCCCAATTGTAAAGTAAACACTGATGAATATTGCGTGATTAATAATGAAGAAAAGAAAAATCAAAATAAGCTTTATTTTGGGTTGTTACCGATGATAGCTGACATTTTTAGAAGTTTTTAATCTCCTGCTTTATTTTCTACAAATATTATTTGCACAAAAGGACATTTTAGGTATATTTTCGTAGACTACTTATCGCGCGTTTTACGTGGTGACGTTAAAGCGACACGATAGGCACTGAGCGGCGGGTTAGATCAATTCATGTAACAGTTACATGCATTTTTTTGAGCCGTTTCTGCGCCTTGTTGACGCTCAATCTAGACTTTATTATATATCTATGTGTAAAAGGAAGAGAATGTAACAAAAATAACAGAAAAAATAATTTACGGGCGATCTGAGGTCGGGAAGTAAAAAAATGGGGGTTTTATGGGGGGAAAAGGGGTTTTCTCGATTTCCGACAAAAATTCAAGCCCTATGGAAAAATGTTTAATGGCAAAGTTATAGGAAATAAAAAAATCTACAACTTTTGCATTTACACTTTTGTGATATAACCTCAAAAAGTATGTCAAAAACTCAAAAAACCCAGTTTTTAAGATTTTGATTTTTTTCTGTTACAAAAATGTTCGTTTTGTCATGAAATTTGGCAGAAACCCTTCTTTTTATGTTCCTAATGAAACTTTTTATTTACGTATAAATTGTATACAATTCCCCAAATTCGATAGTTTAATTGGTAATCTCCACCTGAATATGTATAGGTACATACGAATACTATCGAATCGGGCAGTTTCGATGTGTGCACGCGTGTCGACACGTTTCATACGAACAGTATCGAAATGGTCAGTTTCTTTTCTATGATGTTCGTTACCATTTTGTTTTTTTTTAACGCGAGGGAAAATCCTCATGGATGCTATGCCGGACTCCTACCGACTAAAAAACCTCACGTAACGCCCAACAGCCTATGGTTGGGAGCCCCGGGTAAGCCCTCGGAAGGATGTCCCAGGGCTCCCAAAATGATCGTTACCTACTCAAACAAGAAAGCCGTGAGATCGTTCTCACCAGACTGCACCTCTCTAATGCTGCGTCCACATTTGTTACATTTGGACAGCACGTTTCTCCACTACTGTGTCAGACTTGCGTTTTGATACCATGAAAACTGCAGCTTCGGGGCTATCCATGCCGAACACCCGAAGAAAATGCTTGACATAGAATAAAAGTCACGGTGATTTATGGCGTTACTAACTAGTAGTCATGCCCAGTGTAGACGCTGTTTGTATACGGACACACATCAAATACACGTGGAACGCGTCGTGAAATCGAAAATGGGTTTTGGTGTGTACTTTCATAGGGTATTCGGTGCTGTTCATTGTCCGCGTCACCGGGAGACGTCCGCACTTGCATTTATGACCCGCGTTGAGGAACACTGAACGGGACACTGGAGTTTGGAGCGCTCGTCGCCCCGGTGACTTTGTGTTCCATAAAGATTACTGAAGCAAACAACTTTAGCTATGGCAATTCTTTGGATGGTGATTACCACCTGATTACTTTGTGACAATAATTTTATAATTCATCGCTGTGCCCGATTTTAAGATCTAATTTAATTTTACGATTCTTAGGGTTCCGTACCTAAAGGGAAAAAAAATGGGACCCTAGTCATGAGATTTCTCCGTCCGTCTGTTTGTCTGTCCATCACGAGGCTGTATCTCATGAACAGTGATAGCTAGAAAGTTGACATTTTCACAGATGATGTAGGTTTTAGTTTTGGCGCTTTAATAATAATTACTTTTAGTACTTGTTGTTATAACAAATACACCCTACTTCCCTGGTTTGTTTGTGAAGATGTTTGGATGCTTGTTACTCAATCACGCACTAACGGATTGGGCTAAAATTTGGTAAAGATAGCTTATAGTCTGGAATAACAGAAACTACTATTGTCAGCCCGAAAATATGTTCCCACGGGAAGCGGGAATGGGCACCGAATTTCACGCGGGCGAGCATCATCTAGTAAAATTATGATTAAGGGGGGCTCCCATATAACAGACGTGATTTTCCGCAACGGAGCCCTCCGTGCGAAAAAAACCGGCCAAGTGCGATTCAGACTGTCTGACTCGCACTTGGCCGGTTTTTTATATCATTAATATCTGCAAGACAAGAAGCGCTCGTGGCCCCGCGTACCCAGCGTTAACGATCACAGCAGTAAGCAACTTTCACTACGGCCAGTCCTTGGATGGGTGACCATCCATGTGACAACTTGGTGACATTTATTTGAGCGTTTCCGTGCTTCGGAAGGCACGTTAAGCCGACGGTCCCGGTTGCCAGTAAAATGACAGTCATTAAGCCAAGTTGAGGGCCTTTTTAGGCAGCTTGAAAACTTTCAACAGCAGGCAGTCACAACCTGCGCCTCTCCATCTCAACACGGCAATACGACTCACCACCTATTACCTGGCACAAATTCAAAAATAAGGTGAAATGTAGGCAGATAATATGCCTCTGCCTACCCCTTCGGGGATAAAGGCGTGACCATATGTATGTATGTACTCGTATTATCTACAATACATTCCAGTCACAGTACGAAATGCATAGTTACTGCCAATGAGATAATGTCTACAGCCCGTTCGCTCCAAGTTTGCTGCTGGCTTTATGGCTGATGTAGAGGCGTAGTAGGGAAAGCGGCCGGCAAACTTAGAGCGAACGGGAAGTATGTACTTATTAAAAAAAAAAGAAAAGATCCATGACCCGTTCCTTGCATTCGATATTTAAAACTTGCAGCTGCCTGTCAGCACAATATAAAGCCCGTCACATACGTACCTAACTATAATATAAATGAATATGAAACATAGCAAGGCAAATTACGACATATCTTCTAACTAAATTTACGAGAGTCCACACACGGAGCTATAACAAATTTCTATGCGCTCAAAAAAATATGTCGACAGATTATATCTCGATATATTTTAAAGGCGATTGTGTAGACCGAGTAAGATTAAAAATATATTATAGTTTAACTCCCGTGTGTATTAGGTACTTGCTATAATAATATTATAGTCAATACTAATGTATATTTTTTATTATAATATAATAGTCAATGTCCCGCGGTTGCACCAGCGTGGTCCCCGTTTCCGTGGGAAAACGGGAATAAAATATAGCATAAGTCACCCGAGCTTTCATCAAAACAATGAAAGAATTATCCAAATCGGTTCAGTACTTTTGGGCAAATTCAATGCAAAAAAACTAACATACAAACAAAGAATCAAATTTTTCTTTTTATAATATTAGTATAGGTATCTAATATGTTAACATACTATAGCTACGTCTGTGACAGGCTTAACACTGACAGCACAACCAGGCGGCATAACCTAGGCCCGTCCACATTGAGCGTTACATGTTCGACACGATTACACACTACACTAGTCGATGATATGACACAAATGTGGACCCAGCATAACACGTTTATTGTGAAAGTAAAAGTTTAATCCGATTGACGTTGTCATTTTTGTTTTATTTCAAACTTTGAACAGATTATCCACGTGACCTAGTGACGTAGTTTAATGCGACAGAGTCACAGCTACAGTCAAAGTCTCGCCATATTAAGCCCCTCTGCACTCTATTTTATAGAGAGGGGCTAAAAGTGTATAAGTAATTGACTGTGTTTGTCTCAAAACTTGTTTCAATATCAGTACAAATAGGACATGGCAAAATTAATATTAATTTATTACATTATTTTGTCATAATGTCCTATTTCTATTGTTATAATTATATTATAATTAATACCATTAATGAATGTCAAAAAGTTTTTATTATAATTTATCAGAAATATTTTACAAGTTTCTCATCAAGTTTTTTATGACGTCGATCTCATCCTATTCCGATTCAGACTTAGATTCAGTAAGTTTCTTCTAGTAGTAGTTTGTCAAGTAGTCGGCGGGATATCCAACTTGAGTGTGATATTGTACTTACACGACTAATAACATGTAACTGACTGATGTCAGGTCCATGTAATTAGTCGTGGAAGTAACAGTTAAAGTAACAGTTACATTTACGATGAATCGGATCTGTAGAAAATAGTAAAATCCCTTCATCACTCATCCCCAATAAATTTTGTGATCATCAGCTGAGTGTAGATCATCAAAATTTATCCATGATCACATCGGCTAAACGATGGCGATCGTGGCGAACCATCTACGTCACATCGGCTTTCGAACAATAAAAACCGTGTTAAAATTGATTCACTCGTTGGGCTGATACGATGCCACAGCCAGACATACATTTACACAGATACACAGGACGAACTTATAACACCCCTCGTTTTCCATCGGGACTTAAAAATAGCATAGAGAGATTTGTCTTATCGACGACCATGATACGCCAAACTTTTCCGAAACCTCGTCGTAATTGAAAAATGACATATCAGGCTAGGAGGTTTATATCAACTAAATGGGGATTAAAAATAGCATGGAGAGATTTGTCATATCGATGACCATGTAACGCCAAACTTTTGTGAAACCTCGTGGTAATTGAAAAATGACACAAAGGTCGCCCATCAGGTTAGGAGGTTATTATGGACTTGACATTGGAAAGAAGTTTGAAGGAAAAGTTTGAGGTTTATGTCAATTATCAACTCACATTTTATTTTGTTACATCATTCATCATAATTTGTGATGATTGTTTATACAAAAGTAATGACGTTGATAACACTGTATCACTGTAGTCGATAATGATGTGTACAATATACATAGTATTAACTAAGCGACCCCCAGCGAGGTGGCATCATCTGATAGCCTATCAGCTTGTATGTCCTTAATGGGTCAAGATAATAATACTAAGACGTATACAAGAGTTGTATTCTTTCCTTTTCTGCACTGGTTATTAATTTTAAGTAAAATGACCGTTGATCGATTTTATTATAAAATCAATCAAAGTAGTGTGGAGGTACCTACACCATTCGGACAATGGGTGACAATTCGGACACCGAATTATCAATTTCAAGCTTAATGAATTTTGGGTGACAATCTGTTTGGATGTTCTTTACTCAACACGCTTTAACACGCCTAATTTTTTTTACAACTACAGATTATGGTCTGGAATAACACAAAGGCCACTTTTTATCCCTAGAATATTTTCCCATAGGATGCGATAACTTCACATCCATTCACATATCTACTATACATACATACATAGATACATATGTTCTCGACTTTAATCTCCGAAGGGGCATATTATATGCCCACATATCACCTTTTTAGAATTTGTCCCACGTAATAGGTGGTGAGCAGTATTGCCGTGTTGAGATGGACAGGCGCAGGTTGTGACTGAAATTTTTCAAGCCGCCTAAAAGGGCCTTCAATTTAGCTTAACGACTGCCTATATGACTGTAGTGTACTATAATGTATTTAATATATTGTGTGCCTTGGCAGCAAAAATAACTTGGGCACATTCAGTGTATTTACTGGCACAATTAATTTACCCTTAAACCCCTACTCTGCTTTTCAGGAGCATGGGCTATTTTTATTGTTATTATTAAGAATAATAATAATTCATTATTATCAGGCAACATTCTTATGTTGCCTGATAATAAAGTTACAGCATGTTAGTAACTATTCTACGGTCCATAGATAAATTAATAATTATAATAACAATTCTTAATTGTTATTATGATGAATGATTTTTTTATCTATCTTAGGATAGTTAGTGTTTATTAATTATAAAAAATAAGGTATCTACATGTTGAAAAGAAAACAGAATTAATTTGAATCATATATTTAGAATATACCTAAATATAAAACCATATTTAGGTATATTCTAAATTCTTTTCATTTCATAATATTGGTTTATTTAATTCTATATTAATCTATAAGATATCACCTTTATAAAATAGTCATTTACCTACTATCACATATTAAAAAACCCATAACATAAAATAAATATTCATTTATAAAAATATTTTGTACAAAAATAAACATAAATATTATGGGTTTATATTAATCTACAATAGGTGGGATACGGGGTCCTACGAACATCTACGGGACTTGAATGGGTCGGATCCTCCTCGTGGTGTATCCTGGGCAACAGAGTAGCGATTTGTGGTACCCTGACTAATTCCGACCGAGGCGCGAGCAACCCACCCGACTGTACAAAACAACTTTTATCATTGGTGTCCGCATTGTCACCCAAAATAAATTATAAATTGCAAGTCAATTCGGACGCAGTGTCCGAACCGAGTCGTCATTTAAGTACCCGGAAAAAGAAATTTCCATCGCATTTTGCGGTTTTTGTTCACAAACTGTTTGGGCATAGTATAACGTTTGGGTTGCATGTCTTCCCTGACTGCCGATTTAGAATAATGGCTTATTTATAGCTTCTTCCGATCATTTACCCCACAACAATTATTTAGATTTAGTTTAGTTTTTTAATTCGTAATTGTTATTATGCTTTATTGTAATTTCTAAATGTTTTATTGAATGAATTCATTATGAACATTGTTAGAGCTCGTCATTCCATTGTTAGGGTTTGGCAAATAAATTAAATCACCCCAAACAGCATCAATAAGCGCACGGCCCAGAGGGCAAACAATTACTTAAGATAATGTTGATAAAATGTATGAACGGGATGCGCGCGCGTCGATACGCCGCAATACCGAACTACACGTCGACTTGTGTGTACGGCGCGGTGACAACACGCTCCACGTGGCTTTTCGTAAGTTACTCTATATTCGTGACGTACCTACTAAGTTTAGAGAAGTGATTGACCTTTATTTTTTGTAGTGTTTACTTAAAAACAGATTGGGGTCAAAAGCTACGTGATCTTTGATCCCCTATTGCCAATATTTTACAATAATAAGTGCATACTAGTATTTCACTGTAGCTTTTACATATGGGTGCTTCTGTTTTCCAAATAATTCTTTGGCTATGACGAATCACGCGTGAATATCTTGGGGCCATCCAAGTCACATCAGCAAGTAAATTTCGTCTATTAAAATAATACACCTACTAAGTTGAGGACTTGGGATAAGGGTTAAAGATCGGCTTTAACGACAAGGTAACTTCATAGCTAATACGTAGTGACCTTTCTACCTAGATTTAGGTAAATTTAATGGCTTCCATGATAACAGAGGTCATCATTATAAAATTCCAGGTGATAAGTAGATTCAAATATGGTTATGTCCACGGTACTACGAGTGACGTCGAAGCTGGCACGCAGCGGCCTCCACGTCCAATGCTGCCAGCGCGCCCTCTATAGCACTCAAAACAAAAGTAAGTATTTTTTATATTACCAATCGCTGAGCTGTCGTATGCCAAAACTCCGCTATGCGACTACTCCCTCTAGTTTGAAACTTTTATTCCGGCGTTTTCCCCGTTTTTTATGATTTCATTTTTACTAAATTAAACTTTTCAATTGTGCATCGGATGTTGCATGTCGCAATAGGCGAAACAATTTTATTTATGAGAATTTTATCATACCTATAACACTTTAGAAATAAGCATATAACGCATCCGTGTTCAGCAATGAATAATGCAGGTTTAATGAATGAAGTGGTTCACGTGGTTTAGGAGTGATGATTTCTAAAGACTTCGTTGTTCACAAAACTCTTTGAGACCGAATCCCGCCGTATCCCAGTAGTTTCAATGCATACTTCCATTCCAGCCCCACCCATATTCCATAGAAATAATATACTAATTGCAACTGATCAAAAGATGGGCCTCTGTATATACCTACATAGACACTCCTAGTAAGGCTGGGAGGTCAACGCCATCGAACCAAGGAAGAATTATAGCTGTTAGCTGATTGCGGTGAGAGAACCGATAGGTACTTCACTTAGAGTAAACTTAGTAGTTGATACGTGTTCAATCGACCTTTAATAAGTACTTGTCGTATTAAGAACTCAACCTCATTTGACGTGGCCAATGTGGCCATGTGTAGATTAAAGAGTTTCAATAGTTCATGACCAGTATCCGTTATCAGGCGACGTTCGTACATCTCGAGGTACAATGTTACGCAATTCTTGCCTTGACGCGACGTTTGTCCCATATAATGTGTCATACATGTAAATATGACGATACATTTCGTCTTTGTCTTCCCGTTGAAGGGATGGATCTCAGACCAAATAGACTTTTTTATTCAGGACCAACTCCTGCCCACCGCATTGTCTGAAGGGTTTTCCTTACCCGTTTCGCATAGGAACTTGTCACTGGTCACTGTGATATGTGATAATCTAGAGTGTCAGCTATCTGAATACCAAATTTCTGCCAAAAGGTTCAGGGGTTAGAGAATGGCTCCCAGCCGTAGGTGTGGTAGGTACTGTGTGGTTTTCATCGGTAAAAGACCGGTATAGCATATTTCCTCACGTAAAAAAGAAGCGTATGATTGAGTAACAAACGTCTTCACAAACTTCTGCGCATAAATTAAATACAAATAGAATTGACAGAGTTTTCAAGTAAATGACATAATGTAGTATCAATGTATACTATTTTCATAAGTATAGCGTTATGTTAGCTAAGTAGCTGTGTCGTTGCGAATTGTTTTTATGAAATGGGAATATTTTTCCTGTAAATGAAATCAGCAAAGCTATCTACCACTTGTGAGAGACTGGATGTTTCGACGGTTCTTCTGGCCAATTTTGAGATATAGAAACAATAATATCGGAAGCAGGAAGTTGCCCAATGGCCACGTGGGTCGATTACATTGTTCGATTCATCGGACTACTTGAAAATTTTCTGTCAGTTGGTTCAATCAATTAAACCATGTAAACTTTAACCCTCGAATACTAATCTGAGTCATTTTGACTCGCATTGCGTAGGTACATTTCTGGAGGAGGCGACCCACCGCCCACAGCTGAAAAATGCAATGGTTCATGTAGACCGATTGATTGCACCAGTGGGATTAAAAGTTCATTATGGTTCACATAATTAAACCAACTGGAAGTGACAGATTTTAGTCAATCAAATCAAAATCAAATCAGCCTATGACAGTCCACTGCTGGACGTAGACCTCTCCCAAGTTATTTTGGGAAGGTTTATTAGCCTTATTGTACCACGATGGCCAAACCGGTTGGTACGGGCTTTCATATCTAGTTTGCCTTCTCTACGCCAAGACCTCGTCCGTTAATCGGCAGGTGCCCCACTGGTAGGTGAGGCTGGCTTGAACCCCGGGGATGTTAGAGCCCCATCGCACCCATTAGTCAATTACATAATATTTTGTAACGGTAAGAAACTAAGCATTTTATAATCAGATCTTTATGACATCATTACCAGAAATTGTTATCTATCATAATTAGACTTATTAAATGGGACAAATTAATGGAGCAAACAGTTGATTGGTACTTATTGGAAATATTAACTACCTATCTATTATCTGCGGTCTTTCAAAGTTAATGTCACAATATTCATTGATAAGTAAACTCGTTTTGGTTCAAAATAATAACCCCTGATAATGATTTTAGTGTGCTACTACTTGTGACACGGTTCCGCAGAATACCAATCCTGTTGCTGATATTATGTCTTATATAAAACTCTAATCGTCAAAAAATCAAAGTTATCATAATCATCAACGAGTTCCATTCTGTACAACGGTTGGTCGGTTTAGTCGATCGGAATGGAAAGACAGAATAGAAGTACATATTGTTTTTTAACTTGACAACACTGTTAGCTTTGGTATACTTAAGTATGGTAGGTACTTATGAGAGAAGGAGCAACGCTAGGCAAAATATCTGAAAGTGATGACCATGATTAACAATCACTCGGGGACACAGGGTCCCAGACCTGTGATCAATGGCATGTATCTTGCCTCTGTCAACGTGTACAACATTTCCGATGGTTGCGTACATAATTAAACCATTTCAGTTAGGTATTACATCCATACCTCATTACCTCTCAACCAATAAAAAATGTGTGCGCGTAACCTTTACGCCAGATTGAAGTAAAACCTCTTTGCCATTGACGGCATCAAATGTTATATTATTATCATTCATTCAAATTTTGAATAGCGGAAACGTTTACGTACATTTCCTCTATTCAAAATTCAAATAGTAAGCGTTACTACCGTCAGAAAAAAAATCTGAGTTATTCCCTTTGACTAAGATGGTCTAAGGTTATTCCTTAGTTGCGCCTAAAGAAGTTTTACTTCAATAAATATTGGGTTTAGGGGATTAACTCTGAAGTATATTTTTTCAAACAAAAAGGAGGCATGACATCTTATTAGTTATTAGGTACTTTTCCAATGTCAAAAGTATAATTTGTAAGGCAAGGATTTGCGAAGAGCGATGATCGCGGGGTAAAATTCTGGTGCTATAAAGACGGGGATTCAAGAGAACATAGCCCTCAACGATCCAGTCACTCAAACGTTATAACTTTGTCAAAAAAATTATCAATGCACACCGTCCGTACGGCCATATTTTGTTGTATATAAAAAAGCGCCTTGTAGAGTCGACTGGTGATCCAAGGGCTGGCAGTTTTCTCTCCTCTCAGAGAATAGGTATTGCTATTCAAAGGGGGAATGCTGCTTGTCTTTTAGGCACCATACTACTGGTGCCTTATTTAGGTTTAGTTTATATAGTAATAATGTAAATAATGCTTTTAAAGAATTTCTTAAACTTTAATGTAATATGATAATATTATTTGTTTCCAGCACGATTTTACACAAAGAAACACGAGTGGGTTTCAGTGAACGACAGCATCGGCACAGTTGGAATATCAAATTATGCGCAGGTTTGTGCTTTAAGCTACCTATACCTATATTGTTTGAAGTGCTCGCCTCGTCTTCCTGTCTGTTTGTGATGAACCAAAAAACAGCAAAATATTACGTTTGATGTATTTTCTGTGTTTAGGGTTCCGTAACTCAAAGGAAAAAAATGGAACACTTTTATGATCCGTTAGCTCGATACCTTCACGCTTTCACTCGATAAATCGTCTTGACAGAAAGACGAAGGGACGGAGGCGGACCGATGTACGGAACACTCAGTGGGCGAGTCCGACTCGCACTAGTCCAGTTTTTAGTACCTATTTGTTGTTATAGCAGCAACAGCAATACAGAATCTGTGAACATGTTAGTTCTCTAGCTATCATGGTTCATGAGATAGGTACCTACAGCTTGGTGATAGACAGAGAGACCGACAATCAGACAGATACATAGCACAGACGGAAAGTCTCATTAATAAGATCCCGTTTTTACCCTATATGTACGGAATCCTAAAAACTACCGAATGGATCACAGAAATCTGATTTTGATATCTGTGGAAGTGTGGTAATCCACACTTTCACAGATATCAGAATCAAATTTCTATCATCATCATCATCAGATATATTGCTGCAGCAATAAATAGCTATTATAGATCATTGCAATGCGGACACACGGCAATACGACTCACCACCTATTACGTGGGACAAATTCTAAAAAGGTGAAATGTAGGCATATAATATGCCTCTGCCTCTGCCTGCTGGGGATAAAGGTGTGATCATTGAGCCAATATAATAAACTTAACTCAATGTTAGTGATTGCCTTTCTATTGCTAATTCCAGTTCCAACCTTTTGTCATCTGAAACCGAAGACGTAATTCCTCTTCTAAGGATAGTTTGTAATGTGAAGCTAATTTACTTGTTATCGACGTTGTAACTGACTTGTTACGGTCAGGTCCTTAAATAGAGGAACTTTTTCGATACCTATTCGTAAATCATAGTCGCATTTGATACTAGCCGAGTACAAATCGTGTTCTGTTTGTAGAAATGTAAATTTGAGCACAGGAATTTTTGAAATTTTCAAACTGGTTGGGACTAACGGCTTTGCGGACCTTCCAGGAGCTCACTAAAAATTCCAACAAAATATGAAATTTGTACAGAACAGTAGTTAACGTTAAATGAGGCAGATTTGTCTGTCTGTTTCACAAACCTTTCCAGACATAAGTGATAGTTGCAATTTTCCAAACTGGGGCTCCAATTTCATAATGCCCTACCAAAAGAGCGCTGCGTAGAGTTCCTTGGGGCGAATTAAACAAAAATACTGCCTCTGTGGCGCAGTCGGTAGTGATACCGCCTGCGGCGCTGGAGGTCGTGGGTTCGATTCCCACCGGAGACAAGTATTTGTGTGACCCATAAATGTTTGTCTCAAGAGTCTGGGTGTTTATATGTATAATATGTATATGTATGTATTTAAAGTATATAAGTATTAATATCCGTGGTCTGATACCCATAACACAAGCAGGTTATTCCTAGCTTACTTTGGGATCAGATAGCGTTGTGTGAGATGTACGTAAATATTTATTTTATTTATTTATACTAGTAATGAAAATTGTCAAATGTTATCGGGGGAGGGGGCGAGGGTGTATAAAAATGGCTGAATCCCAAGGGTGTCTCAGGACAAATAAGTTTGGGAAGCCCCGGTATAGAGCATAATTTAAAAAATATACAATTTTGTTGCTATTTCGTTGATTATAAAATGAAGTAGGGGTCGCTGTCTGTTCAAAAAAGATCATAAAGAGTACTCGTAGCTACTCAACAGGTTTCAATACAGAGAGCTCGTCCCTGTACATTTGATTATCACCACTCGGATTTTATTTTTGTGATTTATTTTCCGCGATCCAATACCTACGTATTCTTTTTACGCGGAATTTTTATCGCTAGTTCAAATAGTCCCATTCAATTCTAGTCTCATACGGCTTTATTACCAAACATGGTTTAACATAAGTACTATACTAAATTATGTAGAAAAAGGATGTATAGAGCTTCCATGTTAACTTGGCATTGGAATCCTGCTTAACAATACCTAAAAACCCCCGATCTTGGGACTCAATAAACTTGTGAGAGTGACACGGAAGCTCTATACATTATTTTTCTACATATGTATTTAGTAGAGTAGGTACTATAGTTAAACCATGTTTTGTAATAAAGCCGATAGAGTTTGATTGGACAAAAACCACAGCACGGATTAGCTCTAACACATTATTATAATACAGAAAAGCCGAAAAATTAAAGATTTGTAATGTGATGTCTATCTATATTAATTAAATTTAAAAAATGTTTTATCAGGAAGCATTAGGTGAAGTAGTATACGTCCAGCTCCCAGAAGTGGGTCAAAATGTAGTGGCGGGTGAAGAGTGTGGCGCTTTGGAGAGCGTCAAAGCAGCTGGAGAAGTTTATAGCCCTGTTTCTGGAACTGTTAGTATATACTACCTAGGTACATACATTATTTGCTTTTTTTTTCGTGTGCTGCGGAAGGCTCGCTAAGCTGTTGGTCTCGGTTGCTAGTAAAATGACAGCCGGTAAGCCAAGTTGTGGGTCTTTATGGACGGCTTGAAAAATCTAAATATATATAACTCAAAGGTGGAAGTGATCTATCAACGCACAGCCCAAACCACTGGACGGATCGGGCTAAAATTTGGCATGCAGGTAGATGTTATGACGTAGGCATCCGCTGAGAAAGAATTTTGATAAATTTTACTCCCAAGGGAATAAAATACGGGAAGCGGGAACGGGAACAAATTTTACGCCGGCGAAGCTGCGGGCATCAGCTAGTGTACTATAAGAAAAGAAGAACACCTCAATATTTGAATTAATTTGAGATTCAAACCCGGGACTTCCTACGAAAGTCGGATGCACTTACCATTGCACCAACGACACAGTCCTTCTTGATCGAGTTACCTTAAACACACGATGCCAATGAAATTGTTATTCATCATTGTCTAATTGTTTTGTCACCAAATTGACACTACCCGTCTAATGGAAAGCCATGGCGACAACTAGAGAGTATGGCCCCCAATGGTTAGGATTGGGAACCACGCTCACGGTACTTAAGATTTCTGACAGTAGTCCTCAAGTTGGCGGCCTTATGATGTGACCACTGACCAGTTCTTTGTTATCGGTTGCAATTCTAAGCTTCATGTGCACTTCTACCTGCCTGTGGCAGGGACCCTGGTGAGCCCTCGGAAAAATAACTCCAAAGCTTTCAGTCATATTCAGTTCATGGTTTGGGATTTTATCCCGCATCTCCAGGGGAAGAGGGCTGCACGGGTGTAAACCATTATGCAAAAGTCCCAATAGTTTTTTAGTCCCAAAAACATTGTTAGAAAAATTTAGGGTTGCCCTCGATTTCTCTTCTTTCCGTCATCAGATATTGACTTCATTTTTATAATTGATCAATGGGACCACTGCTGAATTACCCTTTCCAATAAACAGTTCGTAATTGGGTGAGTAATCGGTACATAAACATAATGCTCCTTTTTGGAAGTCGGTTAAAAACCGACGACGCCGTATTTTTATAGTAGATGGCAAAATCGTGTTTTAATTTTTATAGCTTCTCAGTCATCTTGTAGTATTTTACTACACTTGAAGTACAGACCACCTGCAAGTACAGGATCGTTGACAACTCTCATAGCTCGCTTTTGCACCGAGTCAAATGGACGGAGCTGATATTCAGGTGCCCCTGCTCAGAGGTGACCGCGGTACTCCATATGAGAAGCAGTGTTTGCGCTGCAGTAAAATACCGCCGCGCCCTGTTCAGCACTCCGAGCTTTTTGGATGCCAGCGTGGTCTTGTCTTCCAAATGACTGCGGAACTGAATGTCACTGAAGATGACAACACCAAGGATCCCTTGACTTTCAGAGATGGTGAGAGATGTGCCCTGAAATTGTGGCGCTACAGTAAATGGGGGATTCTTGGCAGTGAATACACAAACTTGTGTCTTGGTAGGTTTGAAATGGACAAGATATGGTCCACCCAAATCAGACACTATAGTAAGAGTAGCCTCGATTTCAGGCACAAGTTGTTCACGACTTTCCTCCACTGCAGTCCGAGAGATACCGGGACGGCCCTTGTAACAACGTTTATGGCCATGCAGTCAAAATAACTGCCTACAACGACGGCCCTGATGTTTCTACAGTCCATAAGGCATCCCATAAGCATACCCATCCGTATGCTTATGGGATGCTTTATGGACTGTAGAAACATCAGGGCCGTCGTTGAAGGCAGCATAAGCTCTCGGGCAGTCCATAGGAGGGCAATTTTGTAAGAAGACCACGGTGCCAGTCCCGGTCAACAGCTTTAAAGATGTGAAGGCTCACTTACAAAGCCTTGCCCTTACTCTCAATAGCCGTCGCCCAACGGTGTGTGAGGTACACGAGAAGATTGCCAGTCGAGCAACCGTGACGGAAACCGTACTGCCGGTCACTGAACAGGTCGTGTTCCTCCAGGTAGCTCAGGAGCAATATATTAATTACACGCTCCATCGCCTTTGATAAAAGGGAGGTGACGGGCATATGTCTGTATTTGGCCGGGTCGGTCCTGTCCTTGATGCCCTCATTTTAGAATTTTTTGATAATATTGAAAACAACTTGAACTATCTCCTCACAAGAAATCAAAGAATGCTTTATCCCAGAACATGAAATTTGACGGCGAATGTGAAGGCGAGATGCCGATAAAGCAGTATGCCTGAAATGTAAACTAATACACTTGACTAACTACGTAGCTTATTGCCTAAATTTTAATTACTTAGGTATAAGGTAGTTTGACTAACATACACTTCCATGTTGAGACTGGTTTCGAATATCCATTCCAAAATTTAAATTCAGGCAGCGGGACGTCAGGCGGGAGCTTCAATCCCTTGACGTTCACAAGTCGAGTGGGCCGGACGGCATACCCTTCTTATGCACGACACCGGGATTTGTTTCATTGAGTATGGAAACGTGAAAAGACCTGTAAGTACCGGGCACACAACTCCGGACGACACTGCTTAAGTACCACCGCGGGTATGCCGTCCGGCCCACTCGACTTGTGAACGTCAAGGGGTTGAAGCTCCCGCCTGACGTCCCGCTGCCTGAATTTAAATTTTGGAATGGATATTCGAAACCAGTCTTAACATGGAAGTGTCTGTTAGTCAAACTACCTTATACCTAAGTAATTAAAATTTAGGCAATATAAGCTACGTAGTTAGTCAAGTGTATTAGTTTACATTTCAGGCATACTGCTTTATCGGCATCTCGCCTTCACATTCGCCGTCAAATTTCATGTTCTGGGATGAAGCATTCTTTGATTTCTTGTGAGGAGACAGTTCAAGTTGTTTTCAATATTATCAAAAATTTCTAAAATGAGGGCATCAAGGCATCACAACTGCCTTTAAGTGGCTGTAAGTGAAGAATAGAAACTCACCAATATCTTTGGTGTCGGCCGGCGAGATAATTGTGTGAAAATAGAATGCATGGGTTTACTGTACATTTAACACGAAAGAAGTTATACTCGTACATACTTCTTTAGCCAAACAGAACAAAATAGCTAAAGATTTTATCCTGCGTAAAATGGGAGAGGCCTACGTCCAGCAGTGGACTGCCTGCCATGATTGAAAGATGCTAATAAATAAATCTAGACAAGACTTGCAAGCAATAGGTAGGTATAATCGATTTTGTAAAAGAAATATGCACTGTGGAGTTGACTTCAGACAATTTTTGGAAGACACTGATAAGAAAAAGATTTTCGAATTTATTTTAAGAGCTTTTTTACATTTTGCCCCGCATTCGTATAAACAGCCCCAAGAACATATAAAACAAGCGTCATTTAAAGGAACCTGTTACTCACATCATCTCTTTTATAAATTTCAGGTTGCAGAAAAAAATGTAACCCTAGAATCGAAGCCAGGGTTGATCAATAAATCCTGTTACGAAGAAGGTTGGTTGTTCCGCGTGAAGCTGTCCAACTTGGATGAAGTCAAACAACTCATGGACCAAGCCACCTACGACAAATATCTCGAAGAGCACTGACCCTTGCTTATATTTAGGAATGTATTAAAATTGTTAAGTGTTTTATGTTTTACTTTCATCGCTACCAGAAGAATTGTATTTGCAATTTTACAATGAACTTTGAATCCGTATTGCGTTTTCTAGTACAGTCATCTTCTTTTGTAATGCAGCATTTTGACGACACTTCCTTTCCTAGTTTTTTACTTATAATAAAAGCAATGCAAGTAGGTACCTACTTACTTATAAATTATATTAGAGAACAAAAGCTCGTATCTACGCCGAGAATATTATTTTTATGGAATAGTTGTCTAATTTTGTTGTAAATATTTTGAAAATGTTGTGTGAGAATGTCCACTAATATTATTTATTTATTTTTATCGTGATAATAAATAAATCTGGAAGGAAATATCATCAACACTAAGATGCCATTTTCGAATAGTGTGGCACGAGCCATAGAGATGATGTGGCAAAATATGAAATCAAAAGAGAGCATCAATGGCTATAAAATAACTAAGTAATTGTTTAAATCTCCCGAAAAACTTTCCAGCTAAATGACTGTACTATTAATTAAAGTGAATGTTTGACCGAGGAATCACATAAACAAAAAAATAAGTATTGTGTGTGCCATGTGAGAAGTTATACATAAAATTAAGATTTTATATGAAATGCCTATAGAAGTGTAATTTCAAAAAACAGGATTCAAGTCTGTTCTAATCCTTTCGGCCAAATTCAAAATCAAGTTTCGAAACCAGTTTCAAAATAAGATTCATATTTCTTCTTGCGAAACTGGTTTTGAAAAGAGAATTTAGACTTCTTTCGAGACTGGTTCCAATAAAAGAAATGTTATTTCTTCTTTCGGCACCAACCGAGGTTTCTTCTTCTTCTTTTCTTGTAGGTTTATTTGAATGGTAATTGTTGGATTGCTAATTTCATTTCTCCGTCAATTTCCACATTTTTTTTTGTTCCCAGTGTGTGGACAGTATTATATAACACAGTGTTGTCAGTCTGTCGCAACTACGTACAAGCAAAAAAATGTATGAAAATTGATCAAAATATAATGGCAACTTTATGTGTCTCACTCAATTACTCTATCTGCCTCGCTCGTTCCTTGAGGAAATGTCATCTGTCTGTCACTGTGGATGTCAAGTTGTTATTCGTTATTTTCAATTTATTTTTCTCTGAAAGATATTATTGAAATAATTCAGATAATAGCTTATTTTTGCTATCAATTTGTTCTCTATATTATATTCTCTTGTGTTTGTTCTACATAGTTTATCGAATTATGCATTATAAAAAGTTTGAAATATGGGGTTTAAAATCTGGAAGAAAAGACGGCACAAAACGGTTTATCATGGCCAGATTTCCTATGGATGAGCTTCGGTGAGTAGTATATTATTAAATCTATCAATGGTTCATAGGTTATATGGGTGAAAACAATGAAAATTATATATTGTATAATCGTTAGGAAAATAGTGTTGTAGTAGTTTTGTAGTAGTTTTGCAATTACTTATATATCGATGTTTTATTTTTAGTTGTAAGGAATGGGTGAAGAAAACAGGAAACGAGGATTTAGCATATATACCCATAGAGAAACTCCACCAGTTAAAATTTGTTTGCGGAAAGCAATAAATAAAACAATAAATAAATAAACAATAAATTTTGCGCAAAATAATCACCATCGCCATAACAAAAGGTTGGTGCCACTTCAGAAATCATGGCTACATATCTATAACTCGTACGATAAAAAATATTAAAAATAACACAAAAATATTGTAATTATCTCATTATTTTGTTTCAGCTAATTACTGTACTTTAGTGATTAAAGACGAAGGCAATAATGAAGCAAGCGTCCTAATATTTGGTAATTAAAAAGGGTCATTATGATACACAGTCAGAAGTCAGAATAAGAAATAAGGCGCTGAAATTACAAATACCTATTGTTTTTTTAAATAAATATAATAATATTTTACGAACTTATCATTTCACAACCAAAACTGAGCCAAAATATTTTTAAAGAAGTAAAGATCACTGCATTTATCGATATCGATAAATATAGTATCGATATCAATAAATATAGTATACATCACTATTTTTCCCTTATGTTGGCAACTGTATGACATGTGTTGCAGTTGTTACATTGGCAACTGTCAGTTGATCATGGTTTGACATTTCGTAAGACTATTTCGCACTATGGAAGTCCCGTCTCTTCTTACGTAGTATTGTATTCTCTTTGAGTGTTGTAGAACATAACCATCAAATAAGATTTTATTTAGAAGTTTCGAAAGAAGAAACTGAATTGTTTTATCAAAGCTAGTTTCGAAAGAAGAATTATTATTCTCTTTTCAGAACCAGTTTAGGAAGAAGATATATATTATTCTTATTTCAAAACTGGTTTCGAAACTTGGTTCGATTATGGCCGAGTGGGCTCTAACATAGGTTTATGTGATTTCTTAATGCTATGCGGTTCGACGTACTATGTAACCAAACCTTAACAAATTGAAATCAAAGGTGATTGTTTACAAATAGAGATAATGTTATTTATATTGTTTGTTTCATGTGTGCCTTTGTGACTTGGAAAGAAATAGAATAGGAACTGTAGGAAGCGCTCCCTTGGCTGCGAAGCGATAGGTTTAGAAGTAACTCTGAGTAACGCTCGAATGATAGTGACAGATGCAGTTTTTCGCCTACTGCTGACTGGTTGTCAAGCCATTTGAGTCATTTGATTTGATAAAATGATTTAATTAATTTGAAGGGCTATGGCACCTAAGAAGGATCCCTAATGAGGAAGTGGTGCACCTAATTACTAACCGATGAGATCATTGTAGTGAGGAGGAAAATCTAAAGAAAATTCTGCAGCTTCTTGACTGACCAGCGTGGTTCAGTAAGTCGCAAAAGAGAAAGAGAAAGAAAGGCCTTCGTCTCTTAGCGAACAGCGATTTGGTTGAGTGATTTTAGGAGCCGCAACAGAAAATTGAACTGGTAACAGTCGATGTCTACCACCATTCAAGCTCAAGAATATAGTGAACTAGCTGTTTCCCGCGGCTTCGAACGTGTAGAAGTCGTTATCGTGTAAAATCATAACCCTCCTTTTGCACAGTCTGTGAAAAAGTAGCCTATGTCCTTCCCAGGGCCTCGATCTATCTCTATGCCAAATTTAATCTCAATCGCTTCAGCCGTTTAGGCGTGAAAGCGTAACAGACGGACAGACAGACAGACAGAGTTACTTTCGTATTTATAATATTAGTAGAGATATTCTCCAAAAACTACAGACACAATATTAGAAAATCATAATATTAGCTGTTGCCTAGAGGGAGCTGTTGTGCACGAGTAGAGGAGCCCTAGAAGAAATGATTAGTGGGTAATCGAGCGTATCTTGAGTCCCAGGAAAGGACATAAGCTACTTTTTAACTGACTGCGCAAAAAGAGGGTAATGATTTTACGCGATAAACTACTCCCACGCTTATAAGAGTAGTAAATAAATAAATAATAAATAGTCACGGACATTTCACACAACGCTATCTGAACCCAGAGTAAGCTAGGAATAACCTGCTTGTGTTATGGGTATCAGACCACGAATATTAATACTTATATACTTTTTAAATAGGTACATACATATTACACATAGAAACACCCAGACTCTTGAGACAAACATTTATGGGTATCACAAATATTTGTCTCCGGTGGGAATCGAACCCACGACCTCCGGCGCCGCAAGCGGTATCACTACCGACTGCGCCACAGAGGTAGTCAAGTATACACCTACCTTCAGGCAATATGTGACCTTAATTTAATTTATGTAGTTAATATATTTGACATATTGTCCTAGAGGTGGTACTCGTATAGTGCGACTGGATCACAAGATCGCTCGCGAATACGATTCTCACCATGGTTCTGTGATCCATAAATATTTGTTTGAGATACCTACTTATAACTTATACTACTATAACTTCTGCGAAGAGTAGACCTCGCGAGCAACCAGAAACAAAACCAAAAAAACACAGATTTTATTTCAAAAAATCTGCGTTTTTTTGGTGAACCAGAAACAAAACTAAAAAACACAGATTTTTTGAAATAAAATCTGTGTTTTTTTGGTTTTGTTTCTGGTTGCTCGCGAGGTCTACTCTTCGACTACTACTTTCGACTACTTTAAAACAAAACCCTTTATTATACCCCATACGATAGTGTCGCTGATAAGGATCAAATTCCGCGAAGTAATGATATACGGCAAATTTAAGGAAAGTTTGGATTTTTAATAGAATTCATATTTCATGTACCTAAATTTTGTATCATAATTTGTTTCGTTTGAAATCCCAGAATAGATCGTAACTATTCCGTGTTTTAAATCATGCTCAGAATGGTTCTTTGGAGAATATTCTAAACGGAATTCATAATTTTGAATGCAGTACGATCCTTGAGATCTTGAATCCAGCTGTGTATTGAAAGCAATGGTCTACATTTTGAACAATTAATCAGTTAACGTTAGAAAAATAAATTATATTTTGTTAAAGATGAGCACTTTCCTTTAGTTTACCGTATGGCATTACTTCCCAGAATAAGATCCTTAATAGCAACACTATCATATATGGTGATATAGGGTACCTATATTTTTTTTCAAAATCAATGGGTTCGATTTCCAGCTAGGATTATTGGTTTTTTAAAATTCTAATGATGAGGTTTTAAGTTTTATCAAAATCGGGCTCGTGACTCCTTTGAGCATTTTTCGCTATTCCTTATAGTTTCGGATTTGGGCATCCAATCCCTTTTGCAATATTCACTCTGTATATTTACAGACAAAAGTATAATAATATAAGTATTATTAAACGTTGTCTATACATAACGCCAGCACATAGCTTACTTTGGGATCAGATGGAGCTGTGTAAAAAGGTAGCGTTGTGTCAAAATGTCCGTGAATATTTATTTATTTATTTAAGGCCTAAACTAGCATAGCATACAAATAGTAACATTACATACATACATATGGTCACGCCTTTCGTCCCGAAGGAATATGCAGAGGCAAATTATATGCTCACACTCCACCCTTCCAGAATTTGTCCCACGTATGACCATTCGTCCATTTGACTCGGTGCAAAAGCGAGCTGTGAGAGTTGTCAACGATCCTATACTTACAGGTGGTGTGAAGCCTCTCCGCAACAGGAGAGACTTTGCCTCCTTATGCGTGTTCTACCGCCTGTACAACGGTTTGTGCTCTAGGGAATTGTTTGATATGATGCACACGGCTAATCATCGCACCGCTCGCCACAGACAGGGAGTTCATCCTAACACTCTACGTCCGGAGCGTTCGAGCACGGCAAAAGTTCATAGGCTGCGGTGACCGCCAGTCCTTCTGGTGGGCCGTATGCTTGTGTCTGCCACCTTAGTGGTATAAAAAATCGTTGGAAAGGTTGGAAAAAAAGCGTTGTGACTGCCTGCTGTTGAAATTTATTAAGCCACCTATAAGGCCTTCAACTTGGCATAACGAATGCCATGTTACTCGCCACTGGGACCAACGGTTTAACGTGCCTTCCGAAGCAAGGCAACTCTCGCAAATAAATGTCCTAAAGTGGGCACCCATCAAAGGACCGGCCAAAGGTAAAGTTGCATGCCCGTGGAGTACGAGCGCTTCATAAGTGTGTTCATAGTAACATTAACTTACCTAATACCTACCAGCTATGTTAGTTCGTCTAGAAGTAATAGGTAGGTACTACTACTATATTGAAAGTTCAAAAGTGAATGATTGCGAAGGTGAATTTTCAGATTAAATAAGAGAAACAATACAGGAAATAATAGGTATATTAGTCTGGTACAAAGAAACAGGTTTTACGATAATACTAGATACGTGTAAAGATAAAAAAAAAGTGTTTTACTTCAGCGCCGCAGCACCTGATATAATTTCAATAAGTTCTCTTGTAATAACGGCTTGTCTGGTCCTGTTGAACAGTAGTGTGAGTTTCCTGATCATATCGCCTGCGTTCTTGGTGGCATTGTCCATGGCAGCCATGCGAGCTGATTGTTCAGAAGCAGCACCTTGCTTTAGCGCGTAGTACAGTATAGATGTTAGTGTAAACTCCACATAAGATTGGAGCTCGTCGCTATCGATGTCATCGAATGCTGATATATTCGGGGCTGCCTGCGTAAAAGGAACATTATGTTCAGTAATGCGTAAAAAGGTATTTAACTACAACGAACTTTGAAGAACGTGTTATGGATATGACGGATTCGGTACTGTAACGATTACAGTTTACATTTACATTAGAATAGAAGTAATGCCTTTAGTTACCTTTACCATTAGTTACCTAAGTTTCTGCGTTGAGAGCCTCTTAGTTTTTTTAAATGCTACACCACCGAGCACGTTAGATTACTTTGAACCCTCAAATTCTTACTGGAGTATTGGACCTTGTAAAACTTACCTCGATTTTTGCCATATGGAAAAACGGTATGACGCTTAGTTCGTACTTAACAGCCGAGACGTACTTGTTGTAGTACACCTGGCCAATGTCGTAAATATATCCGGACTCAGCTATAGCAGCGGCCACGCCCCCGGCGTCCGCAAACTGGGGACTTAGACGACCCACCTGGAATATTGGAGGGGAACAATTTTGCTATAGCAAAGGCCTTATTCCCAGATCTTCACATTCCCAGATGTCTACTTTCTCAATTCGAATACTACGCGCCCGACTTGGATGGGTTAGGTTAGAAGGCGCATTAGTCGTCGTGGTTATTTTTTTTATAACCATTAACAGCAATATCAATTTCGATGGTGCAACTACGAAACAATGGTAGGAGGTAATGTGAAGATCTGGAAATGTGAAAAATTGGGAAAGTGAAGACCTGGGAAATGTTATACATTATTGTTTTTGACAGTTCTACAGCGCCGCCAGTTTAATTACAAATTTAATTTTTAGACATTTTTGCGAAGGCATAAAAGTTGAAATTGCTAGTATAATTCGCGCGCAAACAGAATCCGGCATCAGATCAGATCAGAGTCCGGCATGGTCCATGAGGAATATGAGGATTTCTCCAAACGAAAAAAAAAGGCTCCGCATTCTTCTCGTTGCGCGCTGATTATATCTACTACCTATCGTAGTACCGTTCTTCAAAAACAAGCAGGGTCTTCTCTCAAATTTGGCGACCAAAGCGTTTGTATTGTGGATCATCATTCACCGAGCCTTTTGCCGGTCCAGGCAGGGTCGGCTTTACAGTTTAGAACTGCGATGTTGAACTTCGATATTTCCCTTGAAGCGACTGACGCCGGACTTTCACACTCTACAACCAACTGGCGATGCCTTAGTACTGTAGTCAGACTATGATTCTTTAGTTGGGGCATGCTATGTGGATATGCGGAACTAGTTATATTTTAGTCTGATGCAACAACAGTCCATATGCAGTCCTTGGACATCCTCCCAAGGGCTTACCTGGGGCTCCCAACCGCAGGCTGTTGGGCGTTACGTGATGTTTTTTTGTCGGTTAGAGTCAGGCATAGCATCCATGGAGGATTTTCCCTCACGTCAATAATAAAACAAAAACAGTCCCTATGCAGTCTATGCGGAGTAGTAGCGTGCTTGATACTTATTTTATTATTACGATATCTGACTCACAATGTTTTTGTAGACGTGCAATTAATCTCCGCAAGTGAACATTCTACTGCATTACCGATGAAGGCCATCGACTTAAATGAATTGATTTTTAAATAAACTGAGTGGACGCAGACTTGATTACGACTGTACCTTGTAGCTACTTACTTAAATATAGTCAACTCGAATGTGGTTTATAAATAGAGCAAATACGACCTATGGCTTTAGTCGGGGTGGTTGGCGCCATAAAGAGACTTTCCTCGCTGTCAATACATTACTCCAAATGGTTTAGCAAATACATCACATACCTACGCCTAGTGTGTATCTGAAATTATCAGTGTATTGTTTTGTTTTGGCTAAGTTCTATAGTGACAGCCGATTGCATTGGTAGTGGTGTATAAGATTTCACTCCGCAACATTATGACAGACAGATATATAAAGAGCAACCGAAGGAAGGATATTGGTTTGCTCTATAGAGTAAATACATTATGTATTATGGTGATCTTACATCTTTAACGCTGAGAAGCATGTTTTGGGCGAAAGTGCGCCTGAGCATGGAGCGAGACTTGTCGCCGACACACACGAGCTTATTGGTCTGGTGTTGATCTGCTATGTCCTTTAGATCTCGACGAATACGGCGCGCCACGCCGCTGTGTACGCCACCGCATAGACCTGGAACAGGGGTGAACTGGGATTGTTTCTTGGAAGTTGTCGAAAGGCCTAAACACGGCGGAAATATCTGCGAACCTGGCTCGTGACGTCATGTAAACTGTACGGGATAATCCGCGCGCAACGAGAATGTGCGGAATCTTGTCAAATACAATACCATTCAATCGCGTGCGGGTTTTACTAAATAGGCGAAAACGGGGTCAGGTGCGGGGAAGCGCGAGGGGAAGCCAGATTCGCAGATATTTCCGCCGTGTTTATTGTCTTGGTTTCCCGAACTTGGACGGATTGAGATTCCACAAATAGTGACATATATTAAGTAATGATGAGTCATAAGCATGACTGACATGTGTGGCGAAACATCTATACACTAGGGTGACCTTTATACACTAGGGTACCGGAGTAGTATAAAAAAATAATAATCTATAAACGCGTTAATACTATCTAGAACTACTGTCTCGACTTCAGAAATTCTTTTTGTTAGATACTAAGTAAGTAGTCCAATATCGATGGAGGCTATGGCTACGCTCATGCCGCTCTTTGTGTCGCCCCAACCTTACTGTCAATTCCATAAAAACACTAATATTCGTCGTACGTCGAAATTTTCCTTATTTGAATTTTTGCAGTTGTGAGACAAATTTAAAATTTCACTAATAAACTTTTCTCTACGCTTCAAGGTCGAACATCGGACCCAAGTTCGTCTTCGGTTTTTTGTGAAAGGCCATATTTTCCATGAATATGACAGTTCGAGCATGAGATTCATCATCTGCCGATCTAAACGCGATTTAAAAGACATCACGATACTAACAGGAGTGTATAAAAGCTGGTGGGCTAAGAAATCCTCTACGTAATTACCCGTTTCTAATTTTCTTCTATAAGCTTGGGCGTTGGGACAGGCCGAGTCTTTATCTGTACGCCTTGCTTTTCGATAATCTTGGAAGCTTTTATTTGGTGTGACAACTTGTTGCCGAAAAGCGTGTCGTGGCGTTCAAGCTCTTGATATTCAAGAAAGATTATGCAGGCCCGGTTCTAAGAAATGGAGGTCGCACAGCAAACGGCAACCGTTACTCATATATTTGATGACTTCCTGCCTGTTCGATTCGCCATCTAAAAGTAGACCTAGTCCTTTGTTAATGGCTGTCTCACACAGTCCGAGCTGCTGCTGGATCCCTTTAATCCTTTTGTTACGCGTTCGGGATGCGTCGGGCTCGGCGTCTTATATTTCAGGATTGAGTACAGGTCTCTCAAAAGAAAACAGTTCCCAGGAACTAAGTAGGTACTCCTGGCACAGTTTATCCTTAATTTCCTTATTGAGCCCCTTGCGTAATATAGGCTGCCAAAGTCGAGCTAAACTCTCGTGAATGTTGGGACCGAACGTCGGTACTTCTGACGTAGTTTCCCCTAGGGCGGACATGCGATGTGCGACACCTGCCTTGTAGACTAAAAGGCTACATGGTTATAGTTAAAGAATAAAATGACGAAATATAATATTTGGTTCACGTCTTTACGAATAATAAATAAACTCAATGACATTCCATGCCTCTCAATTATATAAAAAAAACTATTAATGCGTAATAAGTTTCTTAGTAATTACGTGTAATGAATGAAGTACCGATTGATGAAAATTTCATCGTATATTGCAACAGATACTACGGTTGACAAATGCCGCGCAATTAACTTGTTTATAAAATAATATGCTTGGGTACCCGGTAAATCGATATCAAACACCACTTACCTACATCGTACAATTCGAGATAAAGGAACCATTCTCGGTTTATCTAGAACAACTAAATATAGGTTCTTAAAGTTTCTCTTAGGGTTCCGTAGCCAAATGGAAGCCTCCTCGAATAATGATTAAACATACTCGGGATTTGGACATTTGTTAGATTTTATGTGTAAAATAATTAAAACTTGTTATTGTTATTACTCAGCTATTGATCAATTAGTTTCTTAGTAACATGACGACATCAGCGTACCCACAACAACAAGACAATGTCTTTGCAGTTAGTTTTTTGGTGAGACTTTCTGCGGGGTCTTAGTCAAAATGTGAAATGTATGTATGTGTAATGAAGCTGACCTACCGCCTACGTGACATGAAACCTCTCTCAGAAACCTTACTTTATTAAACGATAAAATATCATAACATGTAAGTGAATATGGGCGTGGTGAGTATGTGAGCTGTCGGGGTAACGCCCACCGGATGTAAAACAACGGTAATGAACTGCCTGTAATGAGAGTTGGTCTATTGTAAAATATAAAATACGAAATGAAAATATGAACCTCCAACCCAATAAGGTTGGAGGTTAAATGAACTATTTAACCTATGCTTGGGACGATAATGGCGGGTCTGCCATTTTAATATCTCACTATCGAATTTGGGTGACGGACGCAATTAAAGTTGCAGAAGAAGAATGAGCAAGAGTGTCCACTGAAGGAATATTTGCGTCATTTGTATGTAAGACCCTGGTGGTATGTGGCGTCAGGTCGCGCCGTGATACGCAGGATAACCTTCCGTTATCACTCCGCGGGTTTATCACCACAGCTCACCTCACGCTCTCCTTGATCATTTTTATAATATTATGATCCCATTTTTGTGGCATTGACACTATTTTCAATTCTACCATTTGAGATAATTCGCGACAAACACAAAGTTGATAGTGTTTGAATACCTACCAAGTCGACCAATGTCTGTCCTATAATTTTGGACAGGCTATTCATTGTACTGTAGCAGACAAGCCAGAAATGTAGGTACATTTCATTTGACGCTTGTCTAGAGATTTCTCTTTCTTCGTTGTGACATCATCCGTATGACAGCCTCATCTGTAAGTCCTGCTGACTAAGCTGCAAGACAGTATAAGCCTCGAGGATGTTGGTAATTATACCTTCCTCGAATGATGGTTGTGATTGTAGGCTGGTTCACTGGACTGGCTTTACTGTCTACCTTTAAGTCTCGCAAGACTTGATTAAATATATGAACAATTTTTCCAAGACGCAACTACTCGGTTTCAAAATGCACATACTATAATAAAGAGCGATAAGAAATGATCCTTTGAAGTTTTAGCAAAGTATTTATCCCCTGAGCAGAGGTAGGTCGAAGATTTACTATTCCTGTTGGTTCCTCACAGTAGTAATCTTGAACGATCTCGAAGTTTTAAGAACACTAGCGATAATGGGAAAAATATTATTGAGTCCTGCCGAGTGGAGAAGAAGAACCTTGGATATTGGACCCTTACAATTTCAAGATACCTTTTTAGATTGAACCCAAGTGGTATAAACGGTGAGTCGATCCTGGAAGAAAAATACTTTTAAATGTAGAAGGTATTTTACACTACCTCTGTCGGATGTCATTGCGATGTATACATTTTTCTGGGTCTTTAGGGCCTCTTTCTCCTCTGGCGTCAGGGTCGGAGCTGGGGCAGGTTCTGCTGTGGTCGTTGCAGGTGCATCTGATTTACCCTTTTTATCTTTATCCGAGGGCTCATCTACAGTGCCTTTGACTAATTGCGAAGACTCATAGAACTTGCGCGGCCCATAACCGAAGGGGCGAGCTGCTTGTAGCTCTCGCTCTGCTCTCGTGAACCTAGAAAAGACATAGTGAGACTCATCATCATCCAAATGTTAGCAACAATAGGCTGGCTTCAGATCCTAGTCTCTTCAGCATGCATGAACTTGCGCCATGGCACTCGTTGTTCTTAAAATTAAACCTTTCCCTGTATGTATACCTATGCATTTACAAAGGTGCGCGGAAATTTCTTAGGCAATATTCTGGCTACTTCTAGAAGGTACATGACGTTTGAGACATTGTTATTAATTTGATTTTCTATGTATTTTTGTATGCCATGGAATAGAAAATGTGCTTAACTTTATCCCTACTAATATTATAAATGCGAAAGTAACTCTGTCTGTCTGCCAGTTACCCTATCACGCCTATACTGCTCATGCGATCTAGATGAAATTTCGTATGAAGATAGTTTGAATCCCTGGAAAGGACATAGGCTACCTTTTAACCGACTACGCAAACAGAGGTAATGATATTACGCGATAACGACTTCTACGTGGACGAAGCCGCGGGGAACAGCTAAATATTAAGTATAACACTATGCTGTATCAGCGCGTTTCTGCAATAAATAAATTAGAATTATTAATAATATACTGTCAAATGAGTCAATGGTATTGAATTTACTAAAGACCGCTAGTCCGGCCAGTACCAGCACGAATCAAGGAAGATACTTTATATAATAAGGGAGACTGGCATACCGACATAAATAAAATCGAATTCTTTGGTTAAGACACATACTTGCTAGCTGACACCATTTTCATAGTTTTTGTAATCTTTTGAATATTTTTGATGGACTTGAGCCGAAGGGACACCTGTTTCAGCTGCACCATTCTGTGATGGCTTAGGAGTACTTGATTAAACTATTAATAATTTACAACAGAGAAAAAATTGTGTTTATGTCAGTAAAAGTAGTGATGTCAAAATGTAAAATATTGATAACTTTGGCACAACAATCGACATTTTTTCCACAGAGTTGCTATAAAAATTTGCAATGAAAGCTTTTCCGAGATGACTATGACAATGAAGGTTGTAAGGCCCTTCGAGGAATTTGTAGAAGTCATAGAGCAACACGATCTATGACGTTCACTCGCGTTGCTCGATGGTAGAAGTGGTCGCGTTGCTGTGTAAAATATTATAGACGAAGTTGAATAGACATTTTTCGTATTTATTACGCACAGAGCAACAAGAACTGCATAAGGGGAGAAGACATAGCATGTTGCTTGGTAAATTTTTGTCTGTCATATTTTGCGGGGTGAAATCATATTCATATAGTATACACCACTACAAAAGGAATCGGCTGTCAATAGGGAACTTACGCAAAACAATTAAAACAATAAACTCACAGATAAAATACACTCATTTGCAAAAAAAAAACGGGCACCTAAGCAACGAACCATTTCAAATGTTAATATTGCTTTGTTTGATAATCCTATAGGTAGTTTTATCCTCACAATTTGGTAAATTAATAAGAAAATAATCGTTTTTATCAGTATTTCATAAAATTTTGTTACAATTTATGGGAAATAATGCTAAACCTCGCTAGTAGTGTATGTTCGCTAGTAGTGCATATGCTCATGAAGTAAAAATAAAAAAGGTTTTTTGTTTGATTTTCTTTAATAAAGTAAAAGCAGATAAATGTTTAGTATCGAGTGTGACCCCCTCTAGCTAAAATCACAGCTTGAATTTGTCTGGGCATGCTAACGAGTATATCCCGGATACTTGCTTGCGGAATACGTTCCCACTCCGCAGTAATCACATTCTTCAGCTCTCTGATGGTCTGCGGAGCCGGGTGTACTGATCTCACACGCCGTTTTAGAACGTCCCAGATATGTTCTATGGGATTGAGGTCGGGACTTCGAGATGGCCAATCCAAACGACGTAGGCCGACCTCTTGCACATACGCATTAACATCGCGGGATCGGTGGGCGCGAGCATTGTCGTCCATAAAAATCGAGTTTTTTAGAATTAGAACTTCCGTTATGTATCGATGCCCAGTCAGTGGGCCGTTTTCAATTAAGACTAACTCTGTACGTTCCATTGAAATTCCTGCCCAAAACATAACAGAGCCCCCACCATAAGGTGTGATTTCTTCGAAACATGCATCTGCAAAGCGCTCTCCTTGTCTTTTTAGCACTCGCCGACGTCGATCTTCACCGAACAGAGATATCCTGGCTTCATCAGAGAACAAAACCCTATTCCAATCTTCTTGAGTCCATCATGATTCACAATTTCTAGCGAACCTAAGCCTGTGAACTCTGTGCTCACGGAGTAATTTGGGGCCGCGGGCCGGGCGGTGACTGCGTATATTGGCAGCGAGAAGCCTCCTCCTGACCGTCCATAGACTAATATGCACATTTCTTACTTCTTGGAGGTTGTTCTTAAGATCCACATACAAAGATTTGCGATTTCTCAATGCGTGACTCACAAGAAAACGATCATCCCGTGGTTGGGTACATGGTTTTCTTCCAGAACCAGGCCTTCTCTCGACGGAACCAGTCTCCTGATATCGCTGCCAGGTCCTTTGGACCATCGAGAGACTAACATTTAGCCTCCTAGCCACGAAACATTGGCTGCAACCCTCTTCAAGCAGCGCGATAATTTTGGTAGCTTTTACCACTTTATCTACAATTTTTGATACAGCCAAACAGCAATAAATAAAGCTTTGACAGTCAAGGATATGAAATTAATCGATAAAAATTGAATATAAGTTGTGAAAGTCGATGTTAACTTCTGGAACTTCGCGCCAAAAATGTAGGATAAAAAGGGATTTTCTGTAAAAATGGGCATCAAATGAAAATTTAAATTTAGAACGTACTTTTTTAAATACCACGGCATTTTTAAAACTGGCCAGTAACGTACAAACGATTGAAACCTTTTTGGTATAGTATCTTTTTAAAGATGAATGAAAATCAAAACCGCTCGTTTTTTTTGCAAATGAATGTGTTTAAAGCAATTATATAGTATGCTAACTTTTTCATAATATTTTACTATAAAGTGAAGAAAAAAAAAACAACTTGAACAAAATTTTCAACTTGTATCAGTACGGCTCCCGTAGCTCAATAGGGAATTCTTATTTAATTCTTATACAATAGGGAAACTCAAAAAATAATTCTCTGCGGAACCACTGGATGGGTCTTTGGTCCACGGTCGTAGCCTTATAGGAGTGGAAGTGGTGGGTGTACCTAATGCTAAACCATCTTTTCGTTTTGTTTTTTACCTTTAAGTTCTATAACCACCACTTCCATAACATCTCTTCCAGTCTATAGAATGATTTTTTTTAAATTTGAAGTTATATACACTTTTAAAATGGCGAATTTACGCATGTAAAGCTCTTCAATATAACCATCTTACGAACAAAGCTTTTATAATTACTATATAAGTAGAAATCAATTGCCTTCATACTTATAAAGGTTACATGAAACACTATAAATCGTTTGTTATACTGGTTGAATTTGTAGTCGTTCTGGACCCGAGAGGGGGTTACTCGGAATCAATAATGGAACCATTTCGGAGTGTCAAAACAGCTGTGCAGGTTATAATAAAAAAAATGACTTCTATGTAATCTTTATCACTCGTTCGAGTTGAAACATTAGTAGTGCTTCGATTATTCATTGAACTTTTCAATGAATGAAACTCCGAAACCCATAGGTACCTACGCCGCGGCGCGTGTCTCCATGTGATCAGTTCATTGACCGAATGCATCGTTTCGATAATAATAGGTACTTAGATAATAATAAAGGACTCCAATTTCTCCTTCATACTTTACGCGGGCTTAGGACCGTCGGAAATACTTTAATATTGTTCTATTTTACGGTGAATTAATAAGGTTTATGTAATAATAATGAAAATAAACACGAACAAATAGGGAGTATTTCCGGCGTATTTAAAAAAATGGAGCTATTTACAAAATAATCAACTTAAATACCTAGACCTACCTATTCACAGTTTATTTACACTTCCCTGTACCTTAACAACTGCTCAAAATGGAGTCCAGAACGTTCGATACACAAACGGGCACGTTTTAGGCTATTGTCTTTTAGTTTATTCAATGTGTCTCTGTCACTTTTCACTATTTCAAAGGCGTCCACTATCGCACTGCGTAATTCATCACGAGATTCGTACTCTCGAGTGTAAACTAATCGTTTTATTTCCGACCACAAATAAAAGTCGATCGCGACGACAATACTGCGTGCGAGTTATAGTCGAACTGCGCGCCGCGGTCGCCGGTCGGCGGCGCGGTCGGCCGAGCGTATTTACCTACCTACAAGACGTAACTAGTCGAGTACCTACCGACGTTACTTGGCAACGAGTCCACGTAGACCGATGCGTTCATGCGTTGTGATTGGTCGAATTTTACCGGCGCGGTGACTCTTCTATGTGATTGGTCGAATTTTACCGGCGCGGTGACTCTTCTAACTGATTGGAACGTTAGACATTGAATGAAAAATTGTCGATCGGTTCTGTTATCGAAACTGGGCCTAAACCTTTCCGTTCCAAAACGACTATAAATTCAACCAGTATAGAAATAATAAAAATACCACTTTAAGTTTGAAAGCATTGTAGTTACCTTGTATATTACTATTATAACTATAATTGACCATATTCGACACCCTTATATGACATTACAGCTAAAAAGCGATATAAGTAGGCTTTATATGAGCATTACATTTTGAATTCTTATTGTAGTCATATTAATTGGGTTTATAAACTTTTAATCAGCTTAATTATAAGAATAGAGCTAATATTAGCCAAATATTCTTATAATACGTCGTAATAGCGTTAACTTTCTTTTAAAACCCATACAGCACTTAAAGCTTTAAAGAAGGAATTTTATAAGTTTATTTTGTTTGTTGGGTAAAACATTCTGAAATTTCGGTCCAGTTTTCTGGATGCATCAGCTGCATAAATAACTCTGTAATCCAATATAAACAAAATGAAATTACAAAGTTATTTATATATACTGGGTGGAATTTAAAGACGGTAGTTGGAGGTAAAGTACCCTTAATATTGATAATAGCAATTTTTGCTGAAAGGAAACATTCCTTTATATAAAAAATTAAGAAAAACTGCATTTAAAGATTTTTGAAAAATCTCCTGCTTGTGCCGGGAATCGAACCTGGAGAGGTGAAAAAAAACATCCTGTAGTTTATGATACCAACTGAAAGAGTCTTTAACCAGGAACAATTTCTTTTAAACAACACAGTACCTGAAATTAAAGGAAAATCAAGTAAAATATGTTTTTATTGTAAAGCTTACTCACTTTCTAAAGAAGAAAAAACAGGCTAATTGAGAACCCCCTACATTTTTTTTGAAGTTGGTTGGTTAAGTGACCAAGTCGAATATTCCCATTTACAGAAACTAGAACGTTTTTTTATCAACTTCAAAAAAAGGAAGGAGGTTCTCAAATTAGACTGTTTTTTTTCTTTAGATAGTGAGTAAGCTTTACAATAAAAACATATTTTACTTGGTCTTCCTTAAATTTAATATAAAGGGTGTTTTTTTTTCGAGGTATAGAACTTTGAAATGGAATAAAACGAAAGTGATTGTTTTTATTGATATGGAAATGACTTTATTCGAAAGGAAATCTTCTGGCATTATAATTTAAATATGATTTCTGGCATATAACCGCCATGGCTGGCTCGGACGTAGTCTAATCTAGAGGTCCAATTTTCGATGACTTTCCCAACATTTGTGGCCGTATAGCGACAATATCGCGCCGAATGTTATCCTCCAAGTGGTCAATCGTTTCGGGCTTATCGGCGTAGACGAGCGACTTCACATATCTCCACAGAAAATAGTCAAGTGGCGTAAAATCGCACGACTCTGGAGGCCAATCCACGTGTCCAAAACGTGAAACTATGCGGTAACCAAACGTTTCCTTCAATAAATCAATTGTGGCACGAGCTATGTAACATGTTGCGCCGTCTTGTTGAAACCACTACTCCTGCACATCATGGTTGTTCAATTGATGAACGAAAAAGTCAGTAATCTTCGCTCTATAGCAGTCACGATTGACATCTAATCA
The DNA here is from genome assembly GCA_933228765.1 of Miltochrista miniata. NCBI lineage: Eukaryota > Metazoa > Arthropoda > Insecta > Lepidoptera > Erebidae > Miltochrista > Miltochrista miniata. The sequence goes on along the minus strand of OW121747.1, from coordinate 16,709,772 downwards.
TTCTGGTCAGCATCGTTTCTAAAGAAGTACGGACCAATTATTCCACCAGCCTATAAAGCACACCACACAGTCAGTTTTACTGGATGTAACGGTGTCTCAACATACACTTGAGGATCATCATCACCCCAAATATGGCAGTTTTGTTTATTGATGTATCCATTCAACCAAAAGTGAGCTGCACCGCTAAAGAAAATTCGCTTATGAAAATCACGATACGCATTTCGGACAGAACCATGATTTTCAGAATAAATTTGCACAATTTGGAAGCATTGTTCAGGCTTCAGTCTATTTATGTTAAAATGCCAAACCATACTAAACGTAAATCACTTTACAGCTGACAAAAATACCGCCGGTTAAAACAGCTAGGCCAACTTAAAGTTCTATACCTCTAAAAAAAACACCCGTTACTATGTTGTTTGAAAGAAATTGTTCATTTTTAAAGATTCTTTCGGTTAGTATCAATACAGGATGTTTTTTTTCACCTCTCCCAGGTTCGATTCCCGGTACAAGCAGGTGATTTTTCAAAAATCTTTAAATGCATGTTTACTTAATTTTGAAAATAAAGGAATGTTTCCTTTCAGCAAAACTTGCCATTATCAATATTAAGGGTACTTTACCTCCAACTACCGTCTTTAAATTCCACCCTGTATATATATAATTTTTTACTAATGAATCAGTGTTTATATTAATTTGGTATATTTAGAGCAATTGCGAAAGCGATATATATTTATTTAAAACTAGCTGACCAGCGCAACTTCGTTTGCGTGATAAAGGAAGAACCGCTCAACTGATTTTGTGCAAATTTTACATAAACCATCTACTAAATAGTCGGAACAAAGCCTAAACATTTGGTTTGGATAGGTACGCCCGTTCTTGAGTTATAAAATTACAACGAAAAGTGATTTTTATATATACAGATATGAATATTAACTAACTGACGCGCTCGTATATCGAATATCGTGATGTTTTATTTAATTTTTTTTTTATTCATAACGGCAATAAGTAGAGGCCTGAAATGCTCACAGAACATCGAGCAGTGTATTTCCATGAAATATAAATAATATTATTAAAATAAAATGGATATTTAAGGCGGGCTCTCATACAACAAACATGATTTTTTGTCGTTTTAAAGTACAAAACCCTCTCCTTTAATTTGATATCTACCTATTATTACTGTATTCCGAAAATATTTTTTTAACCCTAAATTACAGATGGTCACAGTCGTCATGTTGAGTTTTTCACGTCACCTATCTAAGAACACTTTGTGACTTAGTAATAAGTATAACACACATACACGATACGCGCTAAAAAGGAATGTCATCCATTCGATTTTAGGAATATAGTGATACTAACTATTTATCTATGTCAATTTATACCTACATGTATACCAAAATACGGGATTTTTTTCACATAAGTACGTAGGTACTCTACTATGATGATGAAAGATGACAAAGCTAAGGCCGTGGATAGGGTTAACGACCTTGACCATACAAGACACGGGTCTTTCAAAGAAATTGTAGTATTTTATAGCTTATTTTAGTTGTAATAGTTCCTATTCATATTTATACTATAGAATATATTAGGTATATTATCAGTGTTCATAATAAATCAAAAAACAAATAAACTGTAGGTATGTTTTCTTCAGGCATTGACATTATTTTTTCCCATTGATAAAATTTAAGTCATAAAATGCATTAATCAAAAATTTGGAGCTGATCTTAATACACAAATTTTTGATTAAATAATTTATAACAAAACCTTATTTTGATACACATCTTATAGATTAAAACTCTATGTTTGGCTATCATTTCTTCTCTTCGTCTACTATAGTCCAATCCTGTCCTGGCAATAATGTAACATGTTTTGATATAGTCCGTTCAGAGATATATTACCTCTAGCACTTAGGTTGCCCATCCTGATTGCTGTGTTACCCCAATAAGTTTTTGTTTCTCCCATGTAATCTAACTTTTATTCGAAACTTACTTTCTTCTTTTGCTATCGTTTTTTTCGGGTGTGACCATTAATTGAGATGTGGAACGTTGTGGAAGCAGCAACTTCACCTCCGTTGGCGATGGTAGTGTGGAACATTGTGGAAGCAGCAACTTCGCCTCCGTTGGCGATGGTAGTGAATGTTTCTTTTCAGTAATTCATAAAAAAATAAATAAATCTCAAATCCAATCGTTTGGTTATAAGAGCACTGTTTTAGTAAAGTTAAGTATATTATGACATGAAAAACGAAACTCTTCGTGCTAACGGTTGGATGTTATAATCTCCACTATAATCGGTAAAATGTCGTAAGCTGGCACTCATAGGGGGACTTTACTGCTATGCCAACACACAGGAAATGATCGACAAGCTGTCAGTCAGAGGTAATATAACTGTGAACGGACTATAATCGTTGTCTAAGACAGATAAGTAGAAAAATATAGTATGACAAATCATTGAATTTGTTTACTATCCTGAATAGGTACCTATTTTAAATGAAAATAAACTATCACAAAGAAGGTATTTGGTGTCGAAATGATTGTAAGAACACTGTATGACTCCTGGATACTGGAATATAATCAGGGTAAATATTCAATTGCAAAAAACTTCGGATATATAGGATCAAATGTGTTTGTTTAAATTTTTGCGCAAAGCTATTGAAATACAGTATACAAAAAAATATTTTATTGGAACCCCTTTTTCGATATTTTCTGAGACAAGCTCCTAATTGTACATAATAAACTGCTATTAAATTTTGAGCTTGAGTTCAGCCTATCGAGATCCGTTTAGCTAAATGATACGCTGGTCTTAGTCAATATGTCTAGCATAGATCACTACTTATTATTATGTACTTGGAATTCAGATTTGCGGAACTATATAACTAAGAGGTACCTTGCAGTTTCTTCGTATTGAAACAACATGCTGACTCCTTTCGTAGGGGAATTCCTAACCTTTAGTATAAATGCAGTTGAATGTGAAATAATATTTTAGTTCGTTTCAGTTAGTGGATAGTATAAAGTAAATCGATTGAATGGTAAGTTGTTAATTTAAAAACGTAGTTTTGGAGTATAATTACCCACTAAAAGTAGGTATACTTTTATAGAATAAAACGCTATTTTTATGCAATTTTTGTATTAACTTATTAAGAAATTAATAATTAAATAATCAACATAAATCTTACTAATATTACTTATACTTGCAACAGTTTGTGTGTGTGTATGTGTACATATCTGGATGTTTGTTACTCTTTCACGCTGTAATGGCTGAACGGATCTAGCTGAAATTCGGTACAGGAATAGATTACAGTCTGAAATAATACCAAGAATTTAAAAAAGAATTGGTTTTTGTGGGATTAAAATTCATGATTTTCTATATTAGAGTGATATTATGCATCACACACAACACAATAAAATTTTACTTTTTCTTTTTAGCACATAACTAATAAGTACTATAATAATATGTGTCTATCAAGGAAAAGAAAAAGAAACTGACCCAGTGCAAGAAGAACCCGCACACGGATGGTTCCGTATCAAAAAACGGGAAATTGTTTTTTTGTATGGGAGCACCATTTAACATTTTTTTCTGTGTTTATATTTTGTTATTCTACCTACCAATAACAAAGCGGTGATAGGGTCCTGTTTCAACCTCCGACGAAAAACGAGGGGTGTTATTACCCTTTGGGTACGGAACCTTAAAATAAGATAGTGTGGGCCACGACAACTTTTAGGCCCTTTTCACACGTACGTACCGGTTGCCGGGTAGCCGGTGCCGGCTACCCGGCGGCGAATGCAAGCGGTTGCCGGACAAATCACGCCGGTAGGTACCTACGTGTGAAAACTATAGTACCTGGCCATACACTTCGGCCGCCGGGTACCTGGCACCGGATACCCGGCAACCGGTACGTGTAAATAGGCACTTACAGTGTAGCTGTCAAAATATCGATAAATTCGAAAAATTGCTGTAATTACATGAGACAGTCTCGTGTGTCGAAATCAGGACTTTCCCTGTTCTGTTGTCCCCCTTTGCCGGTTTTTAATTATATTTTTTGGACTCAGTGTCTTCCCTACTCAATCAAGTCCCCATTTTCCTAAGAAGCATCATAACAACCAATATTTCAGTCATTACATAGTTATCTATACTAATATTATAAAGAGGACAGATTTGCTTTTTTGTTTTATTGTTTGTTTGTTTGTAACGAATAGGCTCCGGAACTACTAGACCGATTTGAAAAATTCTTTCACTGTTAGAAAGCCACACTCTTTGCGGTGAACATAGGCTATATTTTATTTCCGTATTCCCACGGAAACGGGAACTACGCGAGTGAAACCGCGGGACGTTCGCTAGTACCAAATAAGAGTAGGCATTTCAAATAGGGTTAAATTGACTAGGGAGACGAAAGTCGGAAAAAAAATAATTAAAATCCATTTGACTTGAGGATGACCAGGGGAGTCATGATACCGTCTTGACTTATGTAATAGTTGTAAAAACCATGAATCAAATACAGTACTCATTGCGCTTGAGGAAAACGACTCACTTTAAATGATTTTCAAATGTTATGCTGTTGCTTTGAGTGACGAATTACCAGAAACTTTTGTTATTTCTGTTGAATTTTGCTTACATGTGTAATAATCACACTTTTATCCCCAAGGGATTGGCAGAGACAAAGTTTACTTCCATAATTCACCTTATAGTTTTTTTTTCCCACGTAATAGGGACCTAGTGAGTTTGAGTAGGCTTTTCATTTCAATAAATATTATGATGATTTTTATAGGCACTGAAATCAGTCAAGCCTCACTACTCAGTGTCCGGTAAACGCTCAGCTCTTTTGCTACAGTTATAGTCCTGTGTTGAATGAGCCGTTTATTACCAACTTTTCTGTGATTCGGAAGGAACGTTATGCCGATGGTCCCAACTACAAGCAAATAAGCAAGTGCGTTAGGGACGGATTGAGAAATGTCAACAGTGAGAAGGCACAACCTGCGCCTGTCCAATTCAACACTTCAATAGGCTCTCCACATAATTTTTTGAGGGACATTTACCAGCTTAAAATATTACTTGACTTTAGTAGGTAAGGTAGAATAGTCCTGGGGTCATCCTTCCGAGGGCTTACCCGGGCATCGCATCCATAGGCTGTTAGGTAGGATACGTGTGGTTTTTAGTCGGTAGGAGTCCGGCATAGCATCCTAATAGGAAATTCCACACGTTAAAAAAAGGTAAGGTAGCTAGTATGTACTTACAGTTACAGTCTATAGGAACTATACATTCCGAGAAGCTTACTACTTCATACCTAGTAATATAGAGACCTTATTCTTAGCATTTCATAGATTCTCCGTGCGGGCGCCGGGTCCATAGCGTGGCACAGGGGGGAACACCCCGACGGCGCGTCTGGGACTTGCGACCCATTCGAGTAGGTTTAGTGTGGGGCCACCTTACTATGCTGCTAATATATGCTACGCATAAACGCTCACCTTCCACCGTCAGCTATGTTCCCTCCCCTGCCCCACCAGATTTGGTACGATCCTATCAATGCCGCTTTGGATATTCGTTTTAGTAAAGGGTTTACTGAAGGTCTTGACAATCCAAGATCTTTAAATAAATTATACTCGTACAGGGATTTAGCTGGAATTCCCCTTGCTCCTACTTCTACGGCATAGAGTTTAACCACATAGCCATTTTTGTTTAACTCATTAGTCAAATCAAAGTATTTATTTATCTTTATGGCGTGGTCCTTCGGTATGTTGGTCTCCCACGGCACCGTAAGGTCCAGCAGCACTGCACATACTTCTATTAAATTAAACAATTTAAATCGTAAACAGCACATACGTCATCGAACAAGATTCAACTGCTTCAATTGAGGTCGTTCACAGTTGCGATAAGGGTAATTTATAATTATCTGGCAGCGCCACCTATTGCGATGTGCGTCAGTTTTAACATACTGTACTTATATTTTATTCATTTTATTCTTTTTTAATCTTCGTGCCATCGTTTTACGCATTAAAACCAAATACCGATAGTATCCCATTTTGATATTAATATTTGTGTGACCTAATAACCCACCACACATTATAATACCTACATTTTGTAGGTAAAGAATCGAACTTATCGTATAGATAAATTCACATTGATCAGAAAAACATACACTGTTTGTTCTGTAATCAAGCCTTGACCGAGTCCAAATTTAAAATAGGTTGTAGTGCATCACTGGGTAATTAAACAATCCTTATCTCCCGCCCTCCAATATCGCCGTGCCCCCACCAAATCGAGCAACAGCGGCATGGCCCTACTATCTTTTCTCAAACCCACACTAACCATTTTCGACCCCCTATACTGCTTCAGAAGTGAGAGAAGGGTGGGGGGGGGGGGACACATTTTTCCACTTTGGAAGTGTCTCTAACGCAAACTATTCAGTTTAAAAAAAAAAATAAGTTAGAAACCTCAATTGCATTTTTACAGACCTATCTATAGATACATTGGGTTTGATGATTTTTTTTTCTGAGTTTCAGTTCAGAGTATGGGGAATTGGGGACCCCCAAAAGTTTTTTGCCTCTTTTTTATATTTATGTCTAATTCTTAATGCGGATCACAAAATACATCTACTTACAAAGTTTCGATAGCATAGGCCTTATAGTTTCGGAGAAATGTTGCTGTGACAAACGGACGGACAGACAGACAGACATGACGAATCTATAAGGGTTCCGTTTTTTGCCATTTGGCTACGGAACCCAAAAAAGCCGCGTTCATCCCTATAAATATAAATAATGTTTATTTACAGTAAAAACGCACTTTCGATATCAAATCTACGTCATCACACGTACATTATAACCTTATTTTATCAAGTAACCCTTGGGGCACGAAATTGGAACGTAACCTACGCAAAATAAAAATAACTTTATTTTTATATTACTGCCTACATTATATATGGGTGTTGTCACTCGCACTGTAAACAGTTCACAAGTGCATAGGGTTCATTAGATTATATTTTGCCTTTGTTGAACAAAAATCTCTTTTTTTGGACATCAATGCATAGAACTCCATATCTTTCTAAAACCTATCATTCAAGCTGTTGCCTATAATTTTTATATAGTTTTCAGTGATTGTGAACAAGTGACTTTACAACTCAAAGAAGACAGTAAAGAGTCTTTAGCCAACTCGCCTTCTGGTCTTAATAAGTGGGCGTAAGTAAGTATAGTAAGTACCGTAATAATAACAATTAGGTTACAATATTATGTTGTATTTTTCAATAAGTAAGCATATTATGCTGTGCAGCTATTGTATTATAAATAGTATTTTTTAACATTTTTTAACATAAAAACATTATTTCCTTTTCAAAACATTACCTTCATTATTTTTCTTTTCATTATTTATTTCATATTATTTTTATTTTCAAGGTTTTTAAAAGTCGCTATGAATAGATTCAGTACTTTAGGAGAGCTGAACCATTTCCTTATCTATAAAAGGTGCTTTCAAGGGGTACCTTCGATAATACGTAGGTAACAGTAAACATATATGTAGTAGGTATATATTTATTTGAAAATACACATTTCTGTCTACTACTTCTAGTACCTATTACATATTCTGTATTAATACTTAGGTAGGTAAGTAGGTACTATATTCGCTTGGAGTGCGATTAGAAAAAAATCAAGCAAACAAAACAATTATAATAATAAAAATGCCGTAATCAATAATATTATTGCAATTTTTACTAAACAATCACGTCACGTACATTTAATGGAATAAATATTTTGTAATAGGTTATCTTTAAGAAATACCTACTGATAATGGACCGCATCTCGTGCCTCGCGCCGTAAATTAGTTGATAACTGGGCTATTGTCGATGAACCTAAGACCTGTCTTTTCAATACGCAATATAAACATATCTCCATCGTTGGTGGCGTTGTGTACCTATCGAATTAATATAGGTAATCTCACAACTTTTTAAGAGATTAGGTCCTAATCTCTCAAAACGTCCTTAAGTAGAAGCTCGAATCGGTTCCCCTAATCATTAGGGTAACCGATTCGAGCTTCTACGTACTCTGCGCTCTCTCTCTCTATCTCTCCTCTCTCTCTCTCTCTCTCTCTCTCGTTTCCATTTGCCGGAAGAGGGTAAGACCAAAAAGACTTGTCTTGATGTTATTGAGATTTAAATACGTGTTACAAGATTATAAGCCTTCCAAGTTCCAACATTCTTCCACAGCAACTTTGCTCATTGAATCTCTTACGATAACAGTACCTATGGCTAAAACTAAGATAGGTTTGTACTGATTTAAAAAGTTTAAAAGCAAATTTTTACTTCACGAATTTTATTATTCACGCGCGATAATAATTGCAACAAAAACATCATTTTGGTATAAACAGTGTGGATGATGGTTAACGAATCTCAGACTCGCGCAACATCACGCAATATTTCATATTATACCTAGTTAGGTACCTACCAGAGTTCCTCCATATCACTTGACAATTGACACGTGGTAGGTACATAGAAGTGATAGGTAAGTATGCCGCTCTCCTAAGTTTGTGGGACCATCTCAGGTGCGGTGCCACGTGCTCGCTACATCACTTGAAGTTATAGACTACCGTGTGATGTACCGTCTCACACGGATCCTTAAATTGTAAAACACATAATAAAATGAACGCATCATACTCTTGCTCAACTTTCCCAATTTTCGTCATAGCTCACGGCCTACGGCACAGTAAGCGCCTTTCCTATCCAGGTTCGTTTCTACCTGCGTACACTTTCATAGTCACCTACTTTACATTTTGCCAAAACGCGGTCCCCACTCCAGATTTCCTCCGCACATTGCAACTTTAGTTTTTCCATTTAATCTATGAGTTGGACATCAACTTATCTTTGTACGGTTCTATTAAAACACTCTACGTGTAGTGAACTCCCGCAGCTAGCATGTTTGTGGGAATACCGATTACCAACAGAAGAGACCAGATCCAAAATGGAAACTAGGTCAACGAGAAGTATACAGGATGCTTCCAAGCCATCTGTTACCATTGATCTATAGAAAGTCATCGTACTGATTAGAAGCGGAAGACCGTGTATTATATTCACACCGCTTGTAGAAATAGCTTTCAATTCGCACAATTGATAGAGTGCTATACCCACCAGGCACCAGGGAACTGCAAATCATAGGCTGATTGATTGATTGAAGTTCGTCATTTGTATGTGAGTTGTGTTCAACTGATACGTCCGTTACGACGTAGATAACCAGTAATTGCTGAATGATTGGTCTGGTTATCAATGCGCCTTTGTGATACCTACTTCAAATCTATCGTGTTATATTAATCTTAATATAGATAAGAAAAAGCAGTAAAGACAAAATTGGAAACAAGGATGCCTTTTGAAAATAATGTATTTATCTCCTTACTTCAATGGTTTTTATATAATTGAGTTATATCTGCGTTAACCTTTTAAAATATTGTACAGAGATTAGATTCAAAATAAAAATGTGGACAGTGTATCTGTTTATTACCATTGGACCTTCAATGGCGACAATGTAAAAGAGCTCGTAGGGAGTGATTGGATGCGGAAGATGGATGAAGGACCATGTATTTTGGGGTAATTTGGGAGACTCGCTGTCCACTGGTCGGCGTACGTGCAGTGGACAGCCATAGGCTGACTTGATTGATTGGAGAATTTATACTAAGATGCATAGCAAGTTCCACCACGCGCCATCTCAATAATCAGTAAAATATAAATACTTCATTGATTTCTTATACCTACTAAGATAGGTAGCAATTATGTCCCGTCGTGCGAAACTCCGCCGTAAATTATTATATTTTATCCAAAAATTAAATGATGAAATTGTTACAGATATGCAAATATTTGCCTGAAAATATGTTAGACGCTAGTGGTTTAATTTCAAATCAAATCCTTGTTCGTGAACCTTGTACTAGAATAGTGAACGGTTAATATCTACTCACTGCCACAGGGTGACGAAATCGTAATGCATTATTTTAGTTGCTTTATGTCCACAGTTTGAATAGTACTATACCAGTTCGTGTTTATATTCGGTCGAGTAGGAACAGTGAGTACCTAGATAGTTTTATTACATTTAGGTATCAATATTTATTTTTGCACGATTATGCATACACCTGTAGGTGTTTTCCTTTACAAGAAAGAGATTTTTGGACCTAGGGTTTGTAATTTTGCAGTTTTTAGTCACGTTGTTAAGCGGAGTAGTGCTCACTATTAACATTTTCTGGAAAGTACAGGATTTTTTTCTATCCTACATCTAAATTTCCTTTCCTGAGAAGTTCGATTCGTCATTCTTCCTTTACAATTAGTTGTTGGTACCCAATCTTTAAATGTTGTACATTAGAATTGGCGAGTCGAAGATGTGAGGTGAGTTCCTCTCTACCTCTTTTATTATCGTCCATGTAACGACTTATTCCATTAGTTATGCATTTGGACATTATCACTCCATATCGGTACTGGTTACTAGTAAATAATTATAAATCACAAAAGAATTGTAAACCGCAGGTATTCACATTACTACTTACATAGGTACCTATACTAGGTATTACTAATTACATGAGTTTCTTGCCAGTTCTTCTCAGGCGGGTCGCGTTATGAACTGGTGGTACTTCTTTGGTTTAATTCGTGACGTTTTACAATTTACAAGTAAGTACATCTGTATTTGCCTAAGTGAAATTTTTTTTTTTGGTTTGATCATCAAACTTAACCGCAAAGTCAAAGCATAAGTTCTAGATTTCAATTGAGAAAACCTTAGTCGATTTGATGGTATCACGAGTAACTAAAGTGCTGAGTCAATGGCCGAGCAAATGTAGTCAGTGAGAGCCTCCATTTTCAAATGGCAAAATTTTCTTTTGTGTGTATTTGTCTTCCTCTGTGCATTTTTCGACCGACTCATAAAATCCTTTGTAACCGGCCTCATACACGTACCTACAATAATATTGATCAATATAGCGTGCGTGAGTTCCTCACGTCACATTGCTGCTTCTGTATGGACGGTGAGCGACCCTCTCACCGTCCTCAGACCCCCGGCGGCCTCCATGACCGGTCATGGAGGCCGATAGTCCTCGGCGAAGACACGTCGGAGACATCCAGGGCCTCGATTTCTCGAGGCGCGGGCCTTTGGCCTCGCTCCAGTGCCTCCTTGCGTCATCTAAACAGTGACGCAAGGGCTCTCGCTTCCATGTCCCATAGAGGGGTCCCGGCTAGGAGACATGCCGCCTCACCGGAGATCGTGCGGTATCCCCTTATCACCCTCACCGTGTATGGCTAATATTGAGGTTTGAACAGACTATATTCGGATGGATATAAATATTGAAGCAATATTATTGAGTCAATAATATTGTAAGTGTATGGGGCCGGTTACGGACTTTCAAAAAATGCTCATACAAATATTGTTTCTACAGCTTTAACTCGAAAATTGGATAACCATACATTTCATGATTCGTAAAGTGTGGAAAAGCAGTGAAAACTTGTATAAAGTACGTGTGTATTTTTTGTATTCGTCAGGATACTGGTTACTCAAGGGTAAAAACGGAAATATAATAATAAAATAGTCCTTCTGTCTATCATCAGACTCTGTTTCGTGAACTGTGATTGCTAGAAATTTGAAATTTTCACAGATAATGTATTTCTGTAACAGGTAAAACAACAAATGAGTACAAAAAGCAGAAAAAAATATGTATATGAAAATGCTGTCTTAGGGAGGGCTGACAGTAAGTCAGTGGCGTAACTATAGGGTGGCAAAGGTGGCAAAATGCCACGGGCCCCCGACCTAAAGGAGCTCCGGACCGCGATCAAATTAAAATAAAAAAAATTCTTACTGTTTGAATGTTAGGGCCCGGGCCCACCAATATCCAGGGGTTCTCACCTGCAAACGGCACACCTGTATTAACGGACATAGTTGATGTTGAGCCTGTGTAGCTGTGAAAAGCCCTCTAAGTAACCCAACACTAGTAGTAAGTAAGAGTTTTGTTGGATAGTGCATCTGCGATTGTTTGCGAGTACACTTTAGGCACAATATGCTTTAGGTGTGAAGGAGAAAAACGTCCAACCGATTCCCGAGAAAGGGAATCAGGGGTTGTGTTTTTTCCGCTCGAGGGAGCGATGGGAACTTCTTACATTTCAATCATAATGTTACGTACCTAATATGAATGAAATGTTAGAAGTCCCCATCAAGTGTTCTGAAAATTCATACCTCCCCATTTTTTGCTCTGTGCGAAAGTTGACAGAACTATTATTTACCATAACTAATTTAACACCATGACTTGAGAACTTTCACTGAGGGGGGCCCATCCAACGAATTTGCAGCCCCAGACGGTGTAGTTACGCCACTGCAGTAGGTAGCAATTTTACGCGTCCGTCGGTCAGACTTTAAATGGTGATGGCTGGAGTGATGCTTCTTTAAACACAGAATACCTCTGTATTTGGTAAAGAACTAATCAACATGTTGTTCACAAATTGCAATGCAGTCTACATCTGTGGAAGGTCTCAGAGAAGCTTGAAATAATGCAGTTGCAACTCTTTATCGCTCTAGCACGCACCTTCCACCTATGTTTTTCCTCTTTCTGTATCTACGTAACGATGTAAAGTAGTGAATTCGACCAACTTCTGTGGCAGAGTGGTAGTGATGGGACTGCGGATTCGAATGCCATGTCGCCCCCAAATGCATGTGTGATCCACAATTGTTTCGTAGTTGTTTCCTAGTGGTTAATATAATGAATGTACTGGCTGATGCCCGCAGCTTCGCCTGCGTAAAATTGTTCCCGTTCCCACTTCCCGTGGGAACTTATTCCCGCGATAAAAGTGGCATATGTGTTATACCAGACCATAATCTATCCCTGTACCAAGTTTCAGTCAGATTCGTTCAGCCATTAGAGCTTGAAAGAGTAACAAACATCCACACATCCACACTCACAAACTTTCAACTTTATAATATTGATAAGATTCAGAAATGGTAATGATGATTGTGCAGTGAACTTTTGCTGTGGGACCTATATACAGTTGGGCTATGTTTTGTGCTAGATGGCGCTATGCTAAAAGTTTCCCACAACATATTTATACCTATATTAATACACTATTCAACTACACAAATATTTACAAAAAACATATCTCTGGTAATGTCTTTGATATGAAACAGACCCTAGTGCCAACGATATGCATGACGTCAGGCCCTCTTTGCGTATAAAAGCTGCGCGCGCGCCACTTGCGTTTGTTTACTCGATACGTTGCAAGAGTAGCCTCTTGTGCTACCCGGTTTTTTTTTTAACTTTTTTAGACAACTGTATTACAATGATGGGCATCCATACTGCCAATGAGGAGCAGCTATCCTCATCACCTCCAGACAAGGTATTATTAAACTTTTATATTCATAGAGTTGTGTGCTTTTTACCATGTTATTTTCCATATGCGTTATACAGTTCAGTATCCACAAAATAAATAAATAACTCATGGTAAACTAGCACATTAACAGTGATAAGTAACTACTATAATAATGTGATGAATGAATGTTATCGAGAGATGTTTAATACTTTTTAAGTAAAGCCTTTTACAGAATCTGTGTGTACTGGTACATGCATTTTGAGGACGTCTACATGTGGGTACTTATTTGATAAATGTTTATATTTCTTATATTTATATTCTTCATCGTTATTTGATTTATGATTATATTTCTTATATTTCTTTTACCATGCAAAGAAAACTTGATTGCATTGGCGAAATAATTAACCTTAATACCTATGTTAGTGACTACGTTTTAAAGGTGCGCCAGAGTAATTTTGTATTCACACTATGTTTGAAATTCAATTACCTATGCGAATGTATTTTTTTAGAAACATTACATGACTTATATAAATATATTAGATGCCTACTTAGGAATCTTTAGGATGTAAACGCGCCACCGAAATTCATCTGAAGAGATGACGAAAAATTTAGTTAAATAAAATATTTTATTGTTGGCATAATTAGACGAAAAACAACCAGCGAAGTGCGAGTCGAACTAGTACCAAATAACGGCATAAAATCAAGTTTATTGTATGGGAGCCCCCTTAAGGGGGACTCTCATATCCTCTTTTTCTGAGTTTAGTTTTTGTTATAGCCGATAGTGGCAAAAAAAACATCATCTGTTAAAATCTCAGATCTCTAGCTATCACGGTTCCTGAGATACAGCCTCGTGACGGACAGACAGACAGACAGACGGACAGCGAAAGTCTCGTGAGTACGGTCCCGTTTATACTTTTGGGTACGGACCCCAATGATATGCCAAAATAGATTTATAATCCACAAGATGTGTATTAAAAATGGTTTTGTTATAAATTGTATATTGACTCTACAAAATATCTAAAAAGATCACAGAATCAGCCCCAAATTTTTAGATGAATGCATTTTATGACTTAAATTTTTATGGAATCATAAAAAAAATATCTTAATCTGAAAAAAAAGCTGGCTAAGTGCGAGTTGAGCTAGCACACGGAGGGTTTCGTACCTGAAAACGACCAAAATCACGTTTCTTGTGTGTAAGCCCACCATAAATGACCATTTTATTTTCATTTATTTTTTTATATTTTATGAAAATATACTGGCCGATGCTCTATGAGCATTTCAAGCGTCTACTCGTTGTCGTTATTAACATAAAAAATAAAATGACTAAAATCACGTTTGTTGTATGGGAGCCCCCTTAAGTATTATTATTTTTCTGTTTTTAGTAGGTAGGTATTTGTGGTTATAGCGGCAACTGAAAATTTCACATCATCTGTAAAAAATTCAGCTCTCTAGCTATCACTGTTCCTGAGATACAGCCTCGTGACGGACAGACAGACAGATGGACAGTGAAGTCTCATGAATAGGGTCCCGTTTTTAACCCTTTGGGTACGGAACACTTAATATACCTATACCTACACCTATAATTTGGTTTTCTTCGATTTTGAATAAGTATAAGTATTTTCTTAATAAGTACAACTAAAATAAGCTACAAAATACTATAATTATTTTCTTTGTTTGAATTACGCGTGTTTTGAATGCTCAAAGTTATTAGCCTTATAGGTACCGAGCAATAAAAAATGAAGACCTCCGGGCTTTAAAGCGAAATCTCAAACGGCTGAACGGATCGGGTTGAAATTTGGTACAGAGATAGGTACATTACAGTCTAGAATAACACATAGGCTACTTCTTATCCCGGGAATAAGTCCCCACGGGAAGCGGGAACGGTAACAAAACGTTACGCGGGCGAAGCTGCGGGCATCAGCTAATTTGTAAATATTTACACTAGTTAGGCCATGTGGTCGCTGAAAATAGCAAAACCGTCACAAAGTTGGGCGTGTCTTCTGCGATAGAGCACAGCAATATCTTCATCTTCGTCACACGCAACTCCTGATTGCCTTTCAACAACTGTCCCAACCCCACATGTGCATTAATTATGATAATATAGACCTGTACCTTTAGGCTCAGCGCACATTAGAGTCACGACCGACTCTTGCTTTACATTGAAAATCCGATCGAACCGATTTTTTGCGAAAAAGTCAGGTGCCGATTATTCGGTATTATACCGTAAAACAGTTTTATCTGGGAGACGTCCGTTTTTCACTTTCGTAATATTTCTAAATTTAGTAATGAAGTAGTCTGTCTGGAGTCAGTCTTGTCGCTAATGTGCGCTAAGTCTAATAAGACCAGTATTATAAGGTTACATCTATTAACACCAGTTCCCACAACCGTACGGCAGCATTGCGCCTTGACATCGCAGTTGATCTCACCAGACACGTGACCTGGTGGCGATCGACCCTTTATTGTGCAGGAATGTGTATGTATTTGCAAACATACCTACATGGAATCTTAGAAGTTATAGATTCTGTTCAAATAGGTAGGTACTTTATCGCATTTCGTTTCAGACCGCCCCGCCCCGTTCTCAAGAGAATGAAACCTCGTATGGATGGAACCCAAGTGTTTTCAGCTTTCAATTGTCTCTTCTCCGTATAATATTTCTAATAACTCAAGGTTTGTTTATAACCCTATCAATCGCATTGCTCTTGTTTAATTTCTGTACTTAGTAATAACCATCGTTATTGAACTACACTCGAGAGCAATGAATCCGGGTCACTTAAAGAATCCTAAAAATCTCGGAAACTAAAAATGCTAGGTTAATGCAATAAATTGTATTTAATAGACAATGTAATACTCCTTAAATGAAGGTATTAAAACTTCTTAGTTATTGTAAAGTTATATCATAAAAAAATCAAATTTGAAAAAGGGCCACTTTCGAAGATGGAACTACGAAATTACAGCATTTGGTGTTGCTTTTGTTTGTAATCTGTCATTTATGTGGGTACATAAACCATGTTGATAGTGCTCTATATTCATTAATCAAGCTGAAATTATGTCGCTTACGCCTGAAGAATGCACCAGAATACTTACAATGCTGGAAACCGGCCGGAGTCAGCGCGATACAGCCAGGACTGTCGGTGTGTCGCTGTCAACAGTACAAAGAGTTCTCCGACGTTACGAAGAAACTGGTTCTAACCTACGCAGACCAGGAACGGGCAGAACCAGGTGTACCACAGCACGAGAAGACCGATACTTGGTGAACACCATGCTTCGAAATCGCTTTCTCACAGGAACTGAACTCACCAATCAGTTTCGACGCCTCGGAGGAAGTAACCCAAGTGCATGGACAGTAAGACGTCGGCTTGCTGAATCTAACTTAAAACCCCTTAGACCTGCAAACGGCCCTAAACTGGAGCGTGGGCATCGTATTTCGAGACTAAGGTATGCCCAGAGCCACGTAAATTGGAGTATTGAAGATTGGTCAAAAGTTATGTTCTCCGACGAATCAAAATTTATGCTCTACAAGCACGATGGAAGACACAGAGTGTATCGAAGACCAGGGGAAAGATTCAAGCAAGCATGCATCGAAGAAAAAGTAGCCTACGGTGGTGGGTCTGTACTTGTGTGGGCCGGAATTTCTTCTGAAAGTCGCACAGAGCTGGTGATCATAGAAAACGGCTCTTTAACTAGCGTAAGATATGTGGAAGAAATCCTCAATGATCACGTTGGTCCATTTATGGTCAATTTAGGTGAGGATGCTATATTTATGCATGACAATGCCTGACCTCATACAGGTAGGATTGTGAATGACTACCTTCAAGAGATGAACATTACTCGTATGGAGTGGCCAGCGCGCAGCCCGGATATCAACCCGATCGAGCATGCTTGGGACGAGCTAGGCAGATGCGTAAAACAACGAAACCCTCCCCCAATCACGCTTCGTGAGCTCAAAATTGCTCTCACAGAGGAATGGGAGAATATTCCCCAAAATCGTATAAGGAACTTGGTGTAAAGCATGCCAAACCGCGTAAACGCAGTAATGGAAGCACGAGGAGGCAATACGAAGTATTAAAATTCAAGAAAATCGTAATAAAGTTCAAAAATTTCATGTTTCCTATTTTTGTTTTAAGGAGTGATCGGCAGTTTTTTCTTTATGTAATTTTGTGTTAATAAAATGTATGGTGACTCATATTTTTTTTACTTTCATTTAAGGAGTATTACATTGTCTATTAAATACAATTTATTGCATTAACCTATCATTTTTAGTTTCCGAGATTTTTAACATTCTTTAAGTGACCCGGATTCATTGCTCTCGAGTGTATATACCTGCTGGAAAAAGGCCAGGTCAAGAGTACCCTTAACCGGCGAGCGTGTATGAAAGCACTTATGAAAGTAGAAGAAGCGAAAGTGGTATGCCAGGATCGTAGCAAGTGGAAAGCCATAGTCTCTGCCTACCCCGATGGGAAACAGGCGTGATGATATGTATGTATGTGTATGTATTGAACTATTGCGTCAGTTCCGTGGTTTGATGTAAAATAAATACTTAGTTGTTAAAACAAAGTCTACATTCTTAAAATCAATAAGTTAAACTACGATAAAAATACATATCGACGGTAAAAAGGAAAAACACTTTAAGCGACACTTTGGTCGAAAATGAGTTATATACATATTCGGAATCAGCGATTTTTTCCGCGTCGATTGGTCTTGGTTTCGTAGCGATCTGACCACTTTGGTGTCGCTTCAAGTAATGGAACTTTTAGGCTTATTTTTTTCAGACGCTAAATGAAGTGACACAAAATTGTAGCGAAATTGGTCAAATTACCGTTTAAAGTACCAACTTCATAGTAAGATTGTTATTTGATGTGTTTTTCCTTTTCTGTTTCGGATATCCTAAGTCACTAAAATCGTTTTTCTCCGTCATAAGTAATGGGGTGTTAAGCACTACAGGTGTTTTGGCTCACTCTTGTATCACTAGTGTCTAGTTGCTACATTCGTATTTCCTTGCTTTTGTTGTATCTATAAGATGAAGTTAATGTGTTTTGCCTCCACGATCATTATGACATATTATGGATTTCAGTATGTT
Organism: Miltochrista miniata; assembly: GCA_933228765.1. Classification (NCBI taxonomy): domain Eukaryota; kingdom Metazoa; phylum Arthropoda; class Insecta; order Lepidoptera; family Erebidae; genus Miltochrista; species Miltochrista miniata. The sequence goes on along the minus strand of OW121747.1, from coordinate 16,691,407 downwards.
TTGCAATTGCAGAGTGAATCGATAGTGTCGGTTAAAGTAACACAATCAATTTTTTTACAGAAATTCTTAAATTAACCGACATCGTCTTTTATTCCCATAACGTCGGTTCATTTAATTTCGTCGACTACCTAAATGAAGACGATTGTCGCTTAAAGTAAACATTGTTTTTAAAATTGTGTACTTAAGTTAAGTATTCAAAACCATTCATATCACTACATGCAATGTATTTTTGTCTCTTTTGTGGAAGTTACGTAACCTATATAAGGAAGTGACACGCGACGTGGTGCTTCATTCACCGGTGAACCATCGTTTTTCGTCAAACTCGTCACGTTTTGGCGCTCAGCAAACAGCGGCCAAAGACAGTGCTTGTGTTCGTAAATTGTAAGTACCTAAAAATGTTTCTTTACAGTGTAGAGATCCGAAGACAGGGTGAGGACATGCTAACCTTTGCGTCAGGCGACCTGTTCTACTTTCGAAAGGGTGACGAAATGAGCCCTTCCGATGGCGGTGTCAGTTTTAAGGACCTTGTTGGCAGCGTTATGGAAGTCGATGGTGTTTCGGGTCGGGTAGCTTTCCTCATACTCAAGCTCACCGACAGGTACCCCCTGAAAGTGATTCAAGTGTATGCCCCGACCTCGAAGGGCACTGCCGAAGCAGTGTAAGAGGACATAGCCAAAGCACTAGACGGGACTGCCAAGGCTGCCTACAACGTTATTATGGGGGACTTCAACGCCAAAAACAAGAACGCCGCGAAACGGAAATCGGTCCTTTTGGCCTCGGGCGCAGAAATGACCGGGGCACATGCTTGTCAACTTTATCAACTCCCAGGGGCTCTTCTTGATAAACTTCTTCCCTAAGAAGAAGCCCCACAGGAAATGGACTTGGCGAAGCCCCGACAAGGTCACTAGGAACGAGACAGACTTTTTCATAACGGACAGGAGGTGTATTTTAGAGATGTATAAGGTTTGATACTAGTAGTGATCACCGACTTGTCCTAGCATCTCTAAATTTAGACTTTCGCGCGAAGAGGGCCCGGATGATGAAGCCTACCCTCCGACCTACTGCGCTCCAGATGACTTTGGGATCAGATCGGGAGGTTCCAATTGGAACTTCAAAATCGTTTCGATTTGCTGGAAACCACTGACTGCGTTCACGATAAAACCGACACATTGGTCAAAACGCTGCAGCAAGTTTCCCGGAAATTTTGTCCGGGAAAGGCAAAAAGAGGTGTTCAAATCTCTCGCTCGAGACTCACGAACTTATGAGGATCAGACGGGAAACACCACTTACGACAGCATCTTCGTTAGAACTGAGAAACATGAACGTCAAAATTTGAGAGCTAGTAAGACGCGACCTTCGTCGCTACAGCACCACTGTTATCGAAGACGTAATTGAACAGAATAGGAGCACCAAGGTCTTTGCCCAGCACCTCAGGAGACCCCGTCTAACGAAACTTAAAACAGCGAGTGACAAAACCTCAAGGTTCGAGATTCTCGAGAAAATTGAGTACTTTGACACAAACCTCTATGCATCACGGAACACAAAAGAAGCACGGGCCTAAGCAAGAATGACCACAGAGCCCCGTTAACACGCCACTACACGGAGTATATACCGGACATCGACCAGGGCAAGGTCAGGGTGGCTCTCGACCAACTGAAACCTAACAAATCTCATGAAGAGGACGGAATTACGACTGAGCTTCTTAAAGCTGGTGAGACTCCAGTTCTCAAAGAGCTGACGAGTCTCTTTAATTCCTTCCTCCTACAGGGACAAACACCTCAAGCGTGGATCGGGAGTGCGATGGCTCTGTTTTTCAAAAACGGTGACAAGACCTTGTTGAAGAATTATAGACCCATCTCACTCCTGAGCCATGTTTACAAGTTGTTCTCGAGAGCAGTCACAAACCGCCTCGCTCGGATGCTGCATAGTCTAAGCGAAGAGTCTCTACGAGTGGAGGCCTCGACATAAACTTGGACAAAACCAAGGTCATGTTCAATGAGCATGTCGTGCCAGGACCAATCTACGTTGAAGGATCGAGGCTTGAAGTTGTCCATAAAAACACCTACCTTGGGCAGGTTATCATACTTGAAACGAGTAACTTGGATTAAGAAATAGCCAGAAGGTTTCGCTTGGGCTGGGCAGCATTTAGCAAACTGCGTCAGGTTTTCTATACGCCGATACCGCAATGCCTGAAGACGAAGTTTTCAACCAGTGCGTTCTACCCTTAGAGTATATATTAGAAGGTACCTTCTAATATATACTCTAAGGTTCTACCAGTTGTGACCTACGGTGCCGAGACGTGGACACTTACAGTGGGGCTAGTCCATGCACTTAAAGTTGCACAACGAGCGATGGAACGACGTATGCTTGGGGTGTCCCTGAGGGATACGATCCGAAACGATGTTATCCGTCAGGGAACAAGATTGGTTGACATATCTTGCAGAGTATGCCCTTTGAAGTGGCAGTGGGCTGGCCTCATCTGTAGAAGAATTGATGGCCGATGGAGCGAGCGAGTTCTTGAGTGGAGACCGCGACTTGGTAAACGTGGGGTAGGACAACCCCTTGCCAGATGGAGCGACGACCTAAAGAAGGTTGCAGGCATTGGCTGGATGCGCAAAGTGCAGGAACGTGTGTTGTGACGAAATTCGGGAGAGGCCTATGTCCAGCAGTGAACTGATATAGGCTAAATTGATTGATTGATTGATTGAAAGCGTAGAGATTTCCTTATTTAAATCACCTAGTAATTGTTCATGCTTAAAGAACTCGGGACTTCACACGAAATACATTTACTTACATTTTCACACCGACGTTTCGAGCACGTTGCAGCGCCCGTGGTCGCGGTTGGACTGTGAGTTGCACCGCGACCCAATCTATTTCGTGGGAAGTCCCGAGTTCTATAAGTACGAGTGTAAAAAACCGCGATAGTTTAAAAATAACACCTAGTAATTGGTCGAGTTCTTAATAAGTAGGTATATTTATTATCCTGGGACATCCTTCCGAGGGCTTACCCGGCACTCCTGACCATAGGCTGTTGGGCGTAACGTGAAGTTTTTTAGTCGGTAGGAGTCCGGCATACCATCCATGAAGGATTTTCCCTCACGTTAAAAAAAAAGGTATATTTATTATTGCATTGCGTGATCTTTTGAAATAGGTATTTCTGTTACTTTGCGACATTTATAATACCTAGTATGTGTAGGTCGGTCCTTGGCAAGTCTTAGGTGCCTTTTTGCTGCAGATACTTGTTAGGTATATAATAGAAATCGAAATTTAATTATGAATGCATTCATAACCTCAGCGAGTTGAAACTGGGTATAAATAAAGTACTTATTGCTCTACAATATTTTAGATGTTTTTTTTTCTCTTTTTAACTATTTTCTAAAAAGAAAATTTGTGTTTTGTCCCTGGAATGGGTTTTGTTTGTGCAACACTATAAACCAGTAAGCTGTTAAAACAATAAAGATACTATTTTAATTATTTTATCCTTACATTGTTGGTTTTATTTTGGTATTTATCAACAGCGTAGGAGGGATTACAGTTAAAAAATCAAAATTTAATGATAATTGACTAGTGGTTATTGGGTTTTTCCTTTGCTTAATATTTTATGATTTTGTTGGAACACTTGTTTTTCCACATCCTTGTATCTTAGGCTGCATGGCGCTTCAGTTGTTTTTCCTCCAAGCTAGATCACCCATTGCTGGTCACTTAATGTGTTTTTCCTTGCGTTTGTCAAGATACTGGTGCTGTGGTTAATGCGTTTTTCCTTGAGCAGTATTTAATGAAAAAAACTGAAGCGACTCATAACTCCGCTTATTATGCTTAGGGATTTTTTTTAAGTTTAATGAAAGAAAGTACTTAAAAAATTAAGAAACGGTTTTTTCGCTGCTTTTTGTAACTCCAAATTAGAATTTATTATGAATTTTTTTCGAAAAAAATTAACTTTGATTGGCTCTCCTGTAAAATTCAAAAAATGTCGCTTCAAGTGTTTTTCCTTTTTACCGTCGATATGGCGTCCCAACATTAACATAGTCATGCCTTAGACCCCAAAGGGGGTAGGCAGAGGCATACTTCACCCTCACATTTTTTCACTATTTGTTTTTGTCCAACGTAGGCTGAGCATTGCAGTGACGATCTCTTCAGTAATAATATTTTTTTATATATTATAGTATCATGCTAACAACAAAATTGTACATTGTATTATAATTTGATAACCATCACGGTTATCAAATTATAATAAAGTTTATTAAAATTTCAGTAACGTTAATTGGAATGTAAGTGATTGCATAATTGTTTTTGTCATTTAAATATTTTTAAAGTTAATGTCATATCTCATACTATAAATGAGCTCTAATTAATTGACAGTGATTATATTAAGTAGGTTCATATTAGTTCAATGTCAATGAAGGCTTTCTAGATATTCTCGAAACACAGAAATCTGCTGTGCAGAGCCATTTCAAAGCATCAATCTATACTAATATTATAAAGAGGAAAGATTTATTTTTTTGTTTGTTTGTTTGTAACGAATAGGCTCCGGAACTACTGGACCGATTTAAAAAAAATATTTCACTGTTGGGAAGCTACACTCTTTGCGGTGAACATAGGCTATATTTTATTCCCGTATTCCCACGGGAACGGGAACTACGCGGGTGAAACCGTGTGACGTCTGCTAGTGGTTCATATTTTGACTAATCAGTCTATATGACTGAACGTTGTCTTTTCTAATATTATAAAGAGGAAAAACTTGATTGTTTGTTTGTATCGAATAGGCTCCAAAACTGCAGAACTAATTAGAAAAAAACATTAGCTGTTGGAAAGCTACAATATCCCTGGTGAACATAGGCTATCTTTAATTCCCGTATTACCACAGGAACGGGAGTTACGCGGGTAAAACCGCGGGACGTCCGCTAGTCATACATATAGGCGGAATACAGTTTCAGCACGTTTTGTGAACAATAAATGTAATTTTAGAGCTAAAAAAACAATTAAGTCAAAAACATTTGCTTCAAATAAACAGTTTAATTTTTTTTTTTTTCATTTTTATCTAGCACGAGGCCCTGAGCGTTTGTACAAAGATTTTTTTTTGCTTTAGCATTGCTATTAAGAACTGTAGAAAGTTCAGGATGTTTTCACTGAGGAATAGTGGTGTCAATAATAATAAGGGTCGCAAGGACTCCGGCTGTAGGAGAATCCATATCTTTCCAGACCTCCATTTACGAAATTTTATTTAATCCTTAATCACTTGCATCCGATGGCCACGGCACTAATTGCATTTAATAACTTTTTGAGTTTTGGCCCTTGACAATTATATTATATGTAGAATTGTATACTTACTTTTGAAAATAAAGAAATGTTCCTTTTCAACAAAATTTGCCATATTATGAGTACTTTTCCTCCAACCACAGTCTTTTATGTCCAATAATAATAAATAAGTGCATAGAAAATAATAGTAAATAAAGAAATTATAAAACAATAAATGAAGGACTTTACGTCATTCTTCATTCATTTATTGTTTTATAATTATAATAATGTAATACTTGAGCATTTTACATCACCCTCCCAATATAGTGATATCCGAGAAAAGTCTATCTAGGCCCAGCAATGAACTATAAAAAGGCTGATTTAAAAAAAGAATTTTCTCAGATTTACATTTTACTCATCTAAGCGCACGGCAGTGCGCAGGCCAAGTTCCAGCAACAGGCCGAGCGCATGCCGTACTCTATTTACACGAACCGCTTCGACCCACTTTTGACCCCCCTGTAGCTCAGTGCCTATTGCAAGTACAGAAATAAAATTGTACGTACATAATCATATACTAGTACTAAGGCAGTGTACCAAATTTCATAGATGTAGCTTTAGTAGATCCTGAAATATGACCCTGTGAATATAGCTAATTTTGGCACTGACTGACTCACTCACTCACTGACCGGTCATCAAAACCTCTAGGCCACTTCCAATTGTCCTAGCGTTATGAAATTTGGCACACAGATCGGGTGTTATATGTAGATTACCGAAAAATTGAAAAATTTGAGAAATCGGTCAAGCGTGAGTTGGAAAAGGGTTACAAAGTTTGTATGGGACCACAGGATTCCTTGGTCGGATCTTCTTCAAAATTTGCATAAATCATCTCTAACATAATTGATGGAAGATGTGTTTCGTATTTTATTGAAATTCATTCCAGAACAGGCTAAAAGGGGGTAACAATTGTTTTCTTCGGGGGGTTTCGATTCGAATTTGTATCAATACTTCTTAGTGATGAGAGGACTCTTTTGATTTAATTTACTTTTTATTTTAACACATGTCATGTTTAAAAACTCAATCAGATTTGAGAAAGATGTTGTCAATGTTTTGATTAATGTCAATCAAATTCTCTATACATATAAATTATGGAAAAGTCAATACTGCACATTGAATATTGTTATTCATATTTGTGAAATATTTGGATCAAATTCGTCCAGTAGTTTAGAGATCAGCAAGCATTCTAAAGGATGACTCACGCTAGACCGTGCCGGGTCCGAGCCGAGTGTCGGCCGTAGCACGGTCACCGAGCCGGTTGCATTCACGACTGCTCGGGCGAAGCTCGGTGGCACTGTATTCATGCAACGGGCCGTGGCCGAGCCGAGGCGGGACCGAGTTGTTTATGAGCGCTTTCCGTAGTTCGGCTGTCACTCAGTTGCCGCTCGGTTTAACGCGTAGATTTAGCGCGAAAAATTCTAAATCTATGGTTTAACGTGAGTTTGTTCACACAAAATATATATAATATTGACCTTGCTGCGGCCGGCACTCGGCTCGGACCCGGCACTGCGTAGCGTGAGTCATCCTTTTTAGGGTTCCGTACCAAAAGGGTAAAGAACGGGACCCAATTCATGAGACTTCGCTGTCCGTCTGTCTGTCTGTCTGTCTGTCCGTCAGGAGGCTGTATCTCATGAACGGTGATAGCTAGAGAGTTAAATTTTCACAGATTATGTGTTATTGTTGCCGCTATAACAACAAATACTGAAAACAAAAACATAATAATATTTAAGGGGGGCTTTCATACAACAAACGTGTTTTTTAGCGACTTTGTCTTATATATTCGGTAATAAGGTATCCTTTACAATTTAAATACGTTAGTTAATTTGACCATTTCATCAAGATCATTCATTCCCTTTACACCATGCAAATTAAATGAATACTTTAGGAGGTACAGCACAATCAAATGTTGCTCAATGAAATTAATTTCGTGTCGCCATGATTGAACATTATACGGGTCACATACTGACTTATTTTTCGACTTTCATCGTAAATATTTGTTCTTTAAAAAGTGAACAACGCTTTCAGCAGATTACTTTAGGTAGGTGTAATATTTCAAAGATAGCTATTTCATAGGAAATGGTAAACAAATAGTCCATATTTTAGATTCTTCTCCAGTATAAACAATTTACGTACAAACACACAATTTATGTTGTAGACGTAGATATCGTGTTTATAATGTCATTATTCAAATGTCATCAATATTCTGAAAAAGAAATTAAACATAGAGTTCACAAACTCTTTTTGAAATATTTACTGTACCTACCGTAGAGGATCTATACAAGGATAGTTAACACTATAGAGCAACGCGACCTGTCTAAAGACGCGCGTTGTATAACACTATAGAGCAACGCGAACTGTCTAAAGACGCGCGTTGTATAACACTATAGAGCAACGCGAACTGTCTAAAGACGCGCGTTGTATAACACTATAGAGCAACGCGAACTATCTAAGGCGCGCGTTGCTATGTGTTAATAGGTAATGAGGGCAACCAGTAGACGCTTGAAATACTCACAGAATATCGAGCATTGTATTTTCATAAAAAAATAATAATTGAAACAAAATGGACCTTTACTGGGACATCCTTTCGAGAGCTTGTCTTGTTGAGAGAGAGTATAAAATAATGTCATGTATACATAATGCACACTTTAAAGCTTATTAAAGACAAAATAGGTACAGTTTCTTGAAAAAAAGTATTGAAATCCCACCAAAAACATCCCTGTTGAAAAGGAGGCCAAGTTCCTATGGGCTAATTGTTCGCCTAAAAAAGGGTTGAAATCCAATCCAATGCCAAGTTTAGATGTACTTTAAATAATCTAAAAATATCTAAAATAATGTTACTTCTAAATTTGAACTTGGCAGGTTAATTTAATTATATACATAATAAATTTAATTATACAATTAATCAAGTGTTGCGTACTGCACGAAACCCTGCCAAGTTCAAATTTAGAAGTAACATTATTTTAGATATTTTTAGATTATTTAAAGTACATCTAAACTTGGCATTGGATTGGATTTCAACCCTTTTTTAGGCGAACAATTAGCCCATAGGAACTTGGCCTCCTTTTCAACAGGGATGTTTTTGGTGGGATTATACAACCTACTTTTATAACATCCAAATATCTATACTAATTATATAATTATAAAGAGAAAAAGACTTGATTGTTTGTTTGTTTGGAAGCTATACACTCTTCCCGGTGAACATAGGCTATATTTTGTTCCCATATTCCCACGGGAACGGGACCTATGAGGGTGAAACCGCGTTACGTAGTAACGTAACCATTTACGTAGTACATATAATGTTCGAAGACTTATGATTATCTATGTCCATGGGCCCATACTTTGATTGATCATACTCTAAGGCTGAGCGCACATTGACGACAAGAGTATCTCAAGACAGGTTACCTACCGCTTTACTAAATTTATGAAACTGCGGAGGAGACGTCTTACCGACAAAAATATTTTATGGTTCGGTATGTGTACCTAGGCCGAAAATCGAACCTACAGTGATGTTTCTAATGTGCGCTCAGACTTAGAGTATGATCAATTAATCATAGAAAATGGACAACATAAATAGATAAAAGCCTTAGACCATTTAGCTACTACTTATCTAAATGAATTAAAAAATAAAGAACTGTTGAGCCAAAAAAGGAATCCAAACATTTTCAAAGTCAACATTTATCATTATGTAATAATTATAAATTGATAACATTTGGAATTTATTATTTTGTTAATGAAAAATATAGTTTTTTAGGTTGTCCGTGACCCACACAATTAAAGGTTATCGCCAAATAATAGCTAAATATCGTTTCATTTTCATGCTCATTATTTACGATACACTTATCTCAAGACAATACGCACAATGGGTTGGTTTTTTAAATTACGTAACGAATCTGTATAATACAAGGGTGACCTTATACCTAAATATAGGCAAAGTATTCAAAGGTATCGTAGAACCTACTTTATACTTTTAGATGTCCACTTCGTTCTAACGATTCGGCCTTTCAATCATTATAAGTTGCAAGCATGGAAGCGAGATCTTCTGTCTAAATTTCAGTAGAAAAATAAACATTCATACAAAACAGTAACGTGGATATTCCTCTTTTTACAACGGGGTAGGCAGGTTTATAACCGAAACTGATCCACGCTTTATTAAATTATGGGTAAGGCTGAGCGCAGATTGGTGACAAGACTGTCTCAAGACAGAGATCTGAAGACTGCTCACAGACAAAACTATTTTACGGTACATGCCTAAGTCGGTTCATCGACACCCGATGTTTACTACCAAAATTAAAACGATCGCATTTTGCAAAACTCAATCTTAATACAGTTTTTGATAATTTGAAATTAATACTGTTTTAGTCTTTAATGTGCGCTCAGCCTGAATGTTCTTCGATAATAGAGGTACTCGTAATTATAATTTATCGCATACCGCTTTTAAAGCACGCACCGTGCGCAGGCGCCGGTTACTGGGTTATCGCGTCAATTCTACGCACAACTTGAGTTTACTTCAATGATGATTGACAATATTCTTGATGAATAACTCAAAGTTACTTATTTTGTCAAACCTTATTCTATCAACTTTCAATATATTCAGATTTCGATTCTTACGATTACATCCTATTGGTTTCGAACTCTATCAAGGCTACTCCACCATACCAATGTATCTACCTACTACCTAAGTACTTCATTTGGTCTGGTCCACGTTCATATTAAAGTAAAACACTATCTAATAGATACTTTTTGTTCCAGCCAAAACTAATGGAGGGTGGCAACTACATTCGTGAGGGCAGGGACTCCAGTAAATCAACATGGGTGCTGTTCTCTCCCGAAACTCCTGACGAAGCTGGAGCTTTAGCGAAATTCTTGAGCGTATTCAGCTTGCACGGAGTTAACCTCAGTCACATCGAATCCAGGTCTTCGGCCAGGAGACCAGGGTACGAATTCATGGTGGAATGTGTCCATGGTGTCGGAGATTTCGGTGCTGCACTTGAAGAGCTAAAAAAAGATGTCGGGTATCTGAACATCATCTCTAGAAATTACAAAGATAATAGACGTGAGTACTTTTCATAAGACCTTCTTATTAACAGTGAGTACTATCTATGTCGGCATAAACTTTCGGCCTAGGTTGGTGTTTGTAGTATAGCTGAAAATGCTACAGAGAAGTTAGGTGATCGGTACAGGCTGCAAGACCGAATCATAGCCAAATAAAGACAATTAAAGTGGACCCTGGGCTACAAAGTATAAAATTTGAGCGGTAACCAATAAAGCGATTCAATACTGAGCGAGATTTTAATTTTCAATCTCAATTTTCATATTGCCAAGTTTTCTTTTCCATAATATTTAGTCCAAAATATGGTTACTCCAATTACTGCTTTTACTTCAGATGCTGTGCCATGGTTTCCTCGCCGTATCCGTGACTTGGACCGATTTGCAAACCAAATCCTGTCTTACGGCGCAGAGTTAGACTCCGACCACCCTGGCTTCACAGACCAAACATACCGCGAGCGTCGCAAGTACTTTGCTGACATCGCATACAACTATAAATATGGACAACCTCTCCCCCATGTAAAGTATACCAAAGACGAGATCGCAACTTGGGGTATGGTGTTTAATAAGCTGAAGGATCTCTACCCTACGCATGCCTGCAAGGAGCATAACCATGTCTTCCCACTGCTCATCGAGAACTGCGGCTATAGAGAAGATAACATTCCTCAACTGGAAGATGTGTCTAACTTCTTGAAAGGTAAGACAAGTTCTGATTCATATCTTATTTACCAAGCACTGACACGAAAAACCGGGCCCTTGTAGAATTAAACATTACCTACATATTTTGATAATGCCGTCTCACTGAGGGAGGTATTTAAATTTATATATGTACCTGTTGTAACGGAAGAAATAAAATACTATACTTACATTTTAATGAAACTTAAAATCTCAAAAACGAACCTTGGCCATTGCTCTAAACACGGTATTTATCCATGAACTGGCAACCAAAAAAGATTATTAACCAAAGCCAGCTTGAAGACAAAACTAAAAAATACCTACCACATTACAAAAATACTGACAGGACTTAACTATAAGATACCTATGACACTGAGAAAGACAAGAAAATAGATTTTTAAGTAAATATATATCTTTCCAGATTGCACAGGATTTACACTTAGACCGGTAGCGGGTCTGTTGTCATCGCGTGACTTCTTAGCTGGTCTCGCGTTCCGAGTATTCCATAGCACCCAGTACATACGTCACCCGTCCAGGCCCCTTTACACCCCGGAACCAGACGTCTGCCACGAACTGCTAGGCCACGCTCCACTTTTCGCAGATCCTGCTTTTGCACAGTTCTCACAAGAAATTGGACTTGCGTCTCTTGGAGCTCCCGACGATTTTATCGAGAAGCTTGCCACGGTACGTCACACTCTGATTTTTTATCATCATATTGTATTAACATAGTTCAATGACTTATTCGATATGCTTTTGGGGGCTGTTGACCGATCTATTGGTTACTTAGTGCTACTCGGGTTATCTTTGCGTCTAAAATTATACCTTCGAGACTGATGCCAACCTCAAGATGCATGACTTTTTGAACTATCATGAAATGTTTCTCTTTTTTAGTGACAAATTACTTCGACCGCTACTTATTATATTATGAAAAAGGGCCCTGGTAAAATATTCGAGACCCAAGCAAGGAAACATGAAACAAGATCTCATACCAATCCGTCTGGAAAAATGATTGAGAGAGGCTTACGTCTTATGGTGCGATAGGCTGATTTGATTGATTGACATGGGATCGAATAAAGCACAAAAGGTTTATAGACTGAAAATTGCTGACGCAGAACACCCCAGAACTACATCCCTCTGTATTTATCAACCTCCATATCACAAACAATCCCTTCATTTGTCTCCAGTGTTTCTGGTTTACCGTGGAGTACGGTCTCTGCCGGCAAGAAGGGAAACTGAAGGCTTTCGGAGCGGGTCTACTGTCATCGTTCGGTGAACTTCAATACTGTTTGTCTGATAAACCTAATCTGCTCGAGTTCGAGCCTGAGGTGACCGGTACCACGAAGTATCCGATCACTGAATACCAGCCGCTGTACTTCGTAGCCAACAGTTTCGAAGATGCTAAAGACAAAATGATGTAAGTACCTAATTATATATAGAGTCTACTTATCAACCAGTAAGTGAGTTGTTTTCTCGTAGTTCCATTTACTTAGTGTTCTGTGAATGCTCTCATTCGACACGGGTAGTTCAGAACTAAGTGACCTATTATGGTGACATTTACATTTACTTACTAGCGTTTAACGAAAGGCAGAGGTTAGTCAGTGGCACTTGCTGCCAGTAAAGGCTAGAAGGCTTTATGGGCGGACTTTTTTAGCAACCTTGGGGGAAACTTAACAGAGAATGTGTATCTGCCTTCTGGAAAAATGACCTGGGTTATACTCTTTGATAATCATGAGTTCGTGATTTTTTTTTCTAATTTTTTTTTTTTACATACAGACGGGTGTTTGCAACCGCTTTTCTCCTTTTCAGTAAATTCGCCCAATCTATACCTCGAGACTTCGCCGTCCGGTACAACCCCTACACCCAGAGTGTAGATATCCTAGACTCTGAACGACAGATGAAGGACCTACTTCGTGAGGTACACCAGGAGATGAACCTACTCCTCAACGCTATGGAAAAGATTTAAGAAGTACAAGTTCGCTAGTATTTAAACTTTTAAAATGTTAATTTTTTACAATGTTCCATGAATCTCAGAAATTTTTTGTTTGGTTCCAGAAAATATTTACTTTACATAGATAAGTTTCGGTTCCAACCCTAATTTCACTAAATAGTTATAGAACCTATCTATAGATGTTAACCCCATAAAGCGATTGGCGTAATTATACATTTATATATGGCACTTAAGAGGGCTAACATTTTTCGCCCCACGTATTGCTCAGAAACCATACTTTTCATTGCGTTTAAAGTCATTAAATATTTATCGTACAAACATGGTATTCACTAACATACTTAGTAAATTTAGCGCTCTAAACGTTTTATAAAACATATTTTACCTAACAACAGATTACATATGGTTAATATCAACGAAAGTGAACAAGGTTTTTCAAATCATACGATTTGCATCGATTTCGATGCTAAATTCATGTCAAATAACTGATAAATTTAATAAACAAGGGATACGAAGCAATTGCAAAAGGCCTAGGCTATCTGTTTGTAGAATAACCTGATATCAGGTAGGTTCCTTTTTTTGGAGAAAAATGACTGTCAAGTTTGCTCAAATACTGAGAATTTTCACCACAATAAAGTAGTCTTTTCACCAGCTTCTGTAGTTTAAATCATTATGATAATTATGTAATATTATGTCAGAACTTCTCCTCTGACAGTAAAAATATTTCTTTATAAGTAACTAGATACAGATTTTTTTTTACAAAGTATTTTGTGAACCCCTATAAATGCAGATACGCGAACAAATACGATTTAGTACCGCCGAGAGGCTCTCAGAGAGTGGTCACGTCGCTCGATGTTCCATTTTTGAATACGAAAAAATTAACAAAAATAGTCTAATTCTAGCGTGACCAACAAATCTTAGTACTTTGTGACGTATAATATAATATATATAAATATTTATGGTCGATATACAACGTGAACTTTTGTATAGTGCAAAGCTCAGACACCCCGACTAGAGTTTCGCTTCAAAATACTGTATAAAAAAAATTAAATGAATCTAACGAAAACTGACCAAGTTATAAGCTATTACAGTTGCACTATTTTCGTCACGAACAGCGTAGGTGTAGGTATTATACGCAAGGCAGGTAGTCACTATTCGTGTGGTATTGATAATAACATATTAACACCCCATTTCATAAGTGGTAATTATGGAACACCTGTGAGAAACCAGACCAGGATTGGGACGGCTATAAAGCCGCTAAAGCAAAATACAAGTAGCGATTGAGATACAGAAGTACCAAGTCTTGGAGAAACTTCTGCTAGAGTCAGACTAATACTGGCCAAACAAGAGACAGAACTGTCCGTATCTATAAAGAAACCTGACGGCGCGGCGGCCTGACCAACCCATGAAAAGAATTATTTATACTGTTGATGGATGGCACTTGGTGGAACCTGCTGCACATATTCATTAACAGCACTTGTACTGTTCCACAACATTTATTTATTTTACACCTGACTGGTTTCGCCTTTCGGCATTTTCAAAGGCAAATTAACATTATATAATGACCACTACATCACTTAATTACTCGAAAACAATAAATTAATAACATATAAATTACAACTACATCATTCTATTAACGTAAACTATCATGAAAAGAAGCCGAGAGTATTTTGATACAAACGCACTTCCCAGAATGCCAATTGCTGCAGACACTCATGTGGCTGGTGGAATACGTATCCACAAAAGAAGTCCAGTGGGAGCTCGCAAGACCTGTTCTAATCTATTCTGTCAACTTACAAAAATCTGAATGGGTAATTAACAACTTCAAGTCCTTCAAATCTCCAGGACAGGATGAAGTCTTCCCTGCAGTGATAAAATGGGGGAGGACACAAGTTGATATTGTCAGTTACATAGTATCTGTACGCCAGACAATGAATGGGACTGTGACCCTGACTGTGGAGAGAGGTCTAAGTGATCTTTATACCAAAACCCGGTAAAGGGTTTATATTTGTGATTCGGACCTCGGGTTATACAGACCGATAAGCCCTTCGTCTTTCCTGCTAAAAACTCTGGAAAGATTGTGTGACAGAGACAATCGAGAGACGGCCCTTCAAAATAAGACACTGCATTCCAACCAACGCGCATATTGCCCCCGGCAAGTCTACAGACTCAGCACTACATGCAGTGGTACACAAAATAGAAGAGGTCATCCAGAATCAATCAATCAATGTGCTTCGGCACTTTCATGAACATAGAGGGAGCTTTCAAAAAAAGAAGCATAACCACGGCACTGGCAAAACACCGAGTATACACGATGTCAGTGAATAGATAGATAACATGCTAAATAACTCATTTTAAAGCTACAGACAAGCAGAAACCAGTGCGCAGCCATGGCCAAAGGTTGTCCAGAAGGGGGCAGGGTCTCACCACTGCTAAAAAACCTTGTTGTAGACGACCTAATAACCAATCAATCAATCAATTTAACCTAGAACTGTCCCTATATACATGGATGTGGAACAAGCCAAAGCAGATTGTAAAATTAAATTATGGAGAAAATACGGATCTGTTAATACAAAGCATGACTGGTATTTTAAAATCCAAGGCCGACTTCAATTCAAGTGAGAAAGTGCGTTTATTTTATCTTCTAGTGATCTTGTGTATATAAAAAATATTTTTAATGAATTGTATTAAAATTACTTTCAGTCAAGCCAACATTTATCGATTTGCGGTGTAGACTGAACACTAATTTGCCCATAAGCACAGTAAATATTTCGAAAGACGACGAGTACTGGACTACAAGGATGGAACCTAAATTGTTAAATTTTTACGACAAATGTCTGTTGCCCAAAATTATAAAACCCAGAAAGAGTCGATAAAATAAAATAAAATTAAATTTATTCCCTTTGAAATTAAAAAAAAAAATAGTTTTGTCAACATTTTTGTGACTCTACAGGGGGTTCGGAAATGCTACAGACTGAGAAGAACACTCTGAGAAACTCAGTTCGGTCCCTCCCAAAATTCATCTTAGTAGGTATCTAATAATCGATCAATGCCGATACGGAAGGGCTAATTAATTAGCATTTTTCTTGGCGGTGTGCATTGTTATGCACATACCTCTTAATAAATATTTGGTTATTGTAAATAAAAAACACCTACTATCAATATTAAGATTAGAGTTAGATCCCATAGCTCGAGAGTATGGCACAGAGCCATCTATCGAGCTACTTAGCAACTATGATATCAATGAACGATATTGCAATCATTTTTATACATTGATTTGATGTCTCCGACTCAATCTATCGATTTTTAATATTTAAAGCAATTAGTGTGCTAACTTTTTCATAATATTTTATTATAAAGTGAAAAAAGACATTAGGCAAAGGTTGCGGGTTCAAGTCCCGTCTGGGCCAAGTTGTCTTTTTCACTTTATAATAAAATATTATGAAAAAGTTAGCATACTAATTGCTTTAAATATTAAAAATCGATAGATTGAGTCGGAGACATCAAATCAATGTATAAAAAATGATTGCAATATCGTTCATTGATATCATAGTTGCTAAGTAGCTCGATAGATGGCTCTGTGCCATACTCTTAAATGGCAGTTACAATAAGGTGAAGAATTTCAACTTGTATCAGTACGGCTCCCGTAGCTCAATTGGTTAGAGCATTGCCCTGGATTAGGCAAAGGTTGCGGGTTCAAGTCCCGTCTGGGCCAAGTTGTCTTTTTTCACTTTATAATAAAATATTATGAAAAAGTTAGCATACTAATTGCTTTAAATATTAAAAAAAACTTTCTACAATTTTCGTAGATTTAGATACTTAAAAAATAAACTTATGAAACCGTTTTCATGTATGTGTGTATTTGTTATTTCAATATTGATATTAGTTAGGTAAATAAATGTCAACTTTATTCATTTCATTGATTTCAGTATCTATCACTACTAGAGTCGAAATATGTCTTTTATTTATTGAGACAAATGTTACGATAAAGCATAATAACTATTTACAATATGAATAAAACTGAACTAAATCTAAATAGGGACCCGGTGGCATTATGCCCAAAAAACTGGCAGCATTCCCCTTTTGAACGGCGATGCTTATTCGTTGGGAGAAATAACTGCCAGCCCTTAGGTCACTAGTTGACTCCACAAGGCGCTTCTTCAAAATTTAAAAAAACTTTATGCCCAGAACCTAGGGTCACACACACACACACACACACTACTAAATATCAATAAATTTGCAATAAAATAATCAATATTTGTTTTAAACTAACACGCGTTGAACACATATTTTTATGCAAAACGGGATTTCTCGTGGCACTATTTTATTATTAATTAAAGGTTTCGGTATCTTCACTTTCCGAGGCGACCTCGGGACCACGATAGGTGTAACCCTGTCGAAACGTCGAGGAAAGTGAAGGTACTGAAACCTTTAATTAATAATATAATAGTGCCACGCGAAATCCCGTTTTGTATAAAAATAATAATTATTAACTAATATTACTAATATAAAAATTAAATTAAAAGATTGAACGCTTAGACTAAGAATATGACACCGGTAATACATCAAGGAAAACAAAAGTATCAAACTTGTTGGTAGCAACAATTGGCACTATACGGCTATATGCGCCGCGCCGCGCAGATTTCTGACGATCGTAAAGAAATTTGAAAACCGAATTAACGCTCTTAAGGGTGATATATACATACGGTAGTGAATAAATAAAAATATATGAGAAGCGTGGTAGTTATATGACTAGTATATGTATATAGTATATGTATATGAATAAATAAAAATATATGAGAAGCGTGGTAGTTATATGACTAGTATATGTATAAAGCGAAGGTAATAGGCTTGTGTCCTAAATTTCAAAAAGCATTTAATTTTGTAGCTTTATATCTATATGATCACAAAAATGTAATATTTTGATTTAAAACAATCATTTACATAGTTTATTTTGTGATTTAAAAAATGAATTTCAATTTGTATCGAAAACGATCATGGCTCCTTGTGTGACGTCACTTGATGCCAAACAAACCAAAAGAAAATGTGTATTTTTTATGAGTCCTTTCAATGATTTGATTTTAAAAGTTTAAGTACAAAAAGAAACGTTTAGGGGTTTTAATCAATATTTAGAGGAATCTGGGGAATCTGAAGTTGGGTTTTAGAGGAACATTCCGTAGGATTCGGCATCACTTTGGCATATGGTCTGAGTAACCAAAGCCAGTATAAATTAATTGAAAAAAAATTGCCACTGGCATCACTGTTTGACAGGTGTTTGACAATGTTATGTTAGCGTTCGTCTGCTTTCAATATTAATTTAAAATGAATCCGTCGTATTACAAGTGTTGTGTAGTGCCTGAATGAAATGAAATCTATTGTATTTTATGAAAATGTATGAGAATCTAAATAATAATACACAAGATGACACGACTTGTGACACAAGATGTCAAGACTCGAGACTGCCAGAGTGCGTTAAACGTAAAAAAGCAAACTGTGACGTAACACAATCTGGTAGAGGGGTAGAGGTGTTTGATGTCACGTGACTGATTGCTTATTTTTTCCAATCTTATTTTCTAAAAATAATAGTAATCCTTAATTTGTGTACCAATTTATATTACTTTTTGTTATTTATATATTGGACATAGTCGTTAGAAACACACATCAATTAGATTTATTCTTGGTGGACACAAGCCTATTACGCGCTTGGCGTATAGTTATATTATAAACATTTTAGCATGTGTCGCCGCCATTACCTATGTGTGTATGTGTGTATCCATTGTAAAGGTTCTTAACATTGAAGATACGGATTTTATAAATTTATTGTTGTGAAGAATGATAACTAGGTCCAGTGTGGGATCCAAAAACTTTCAATATGTTTCGTAGTTAAGTACCAAACTGGATGAAATTACTTATTTAACCTAGGGTGGATTCGACCAAAATCGCAGTAAGACCTATACAAGAGAATAACTTGAATTTATACTAAAAGTAAAGTGAAAGTGAAGCTACCACCAACAACTAACAAGCACAACGTAACTATGGAAAATCAATTTACTTTTATTTTTTTATACAAGTTACTCTCTAGTATAGTTTTATTCCGATTTTGGTCGAATCCAGCCTTAGTCAGGTGTAAGTTTTTGAAATGTTAGCTTCTTTCACCACAAATGAATTTAAAAAAAAATGGTTAAATATTTCCTCTAAAAATCGTTAAGTAATTGAAGAATTATTTGCACGAACTGCTTAACTAGTAGCTAGTAGTCTGCAGTAAGCTTTATTATTGATCTATAAAGTTTATCTAACCAACCTCGAACTAAGAATGCAGTGACTCAATTGTCTCCCACCGTCGTCGAATAGAATGTACAGACGAATTTGAGAATGCATGGTCAATCCGAAACGAAATTGCTTTGCACTGACAATTGACGCCATCTCTCGGATAACATTGGAAGTCAAGTATCTAGCGTTGCCAATTTTTTAAATCATACACAGGAACGTGATTATTGTCAAAATAGCAACTCATTAAACTTTTGAGTAATGTAAATATGCCATTTAGTAATTTTTTTGCGATTCTAAGGTGTCTATGCTATATTATATCCGAGTAAAGTTGCGCCATCTAGTGGAGTTTTTGTGAATTTGGACTCAAATGTGCATGGGATTATAGATCTTAAGGGACCCATGCAATATTGGAGGTGACTGTACCTACCTACAGTTCACAGCGACCAGACAAAGACAGACTTTCGAATGAAACTGTGTATTTCCTCGTACGTTACATACCGACATAAAGATTATATCGACACACCCATGCAACAACATTGTAACTCATTTTTTTGTCAAATTGAGTTACAATACTATGGCAATTTGTAAAAAAAAATCCTTTTTATTGGTGTAATCAACGTAACTCTAAGTCCCTTCGTTTTTGAGCTATGAGAGAGGCCAAGGCATTGTAACTCGTTAAAAAAAATGAATTTTCGACCATAATCATTGTAACTTGATTTACAAAATTATGAATATCACAAACATTGAACCGATGACATGCAACAACATTGTAAATTTATTTACAATCTTACTGCAGGGTAATTTCGAACCCAATGTAGAGACCGTATTCTTAGCATTCCATGGATTCTCCGTGCGGGTGCCGGGTCCATAGCGTGGCACAGGGGGGAACACCCTGACGGCGTCTGGGACTTGCGACCCATTCAAGAAGGTTTAGGGTGGCCACCTTACTAAGCGCATAAACGATCACCTTCCACCGTCAACAATGTCCCCCCCCCCCCTGCCCAACCAGATTTGGTAAGATCTTATCAATGCCGCTTTGGATACTCGTTTTAGTAAAGAGCTTACCGAAGCTCTTGGCAATCCAAGGTCCTTAAATAAATTATACAGGGATTTAGCTGGAATTCCCCTTGCTCCTACT
Organism: Miltochrista miniata; assembly: GCA_933228765.1. Taxonomy (NCBI): domain Eukaryota; kingdom Metazoa; phylum Arthropoda; class Insecta; order Lepidoptera; family Erebidae; genus Miltochrista; species Miltochrista miniata. Next base: position 16,671,044 of record OW121747.1, on the reverse strand, counting down.
TCTACGGCATAGAGTTTAACCACATAGCCATTTTTGGTTAACTCATTGGACAAGTCAAAGTATTTATTTGTCTTCATGGCGTGGTCCTTTGGTATGTTGGTCTCCCACGGCACCGTCAGCTCCACGAGCACCGCACGCCTGTGTATCCTCGAAAACAGGAATATGTCGGGTCTGGATGACGAGGCACACACATCCTCTGGGATTTTGTAGTGTTTTTCATACGTGTCTGAGAGTATAGTCCAATCGGCGGCAGCCATCAAAATTGAGTATGGCTTTTGAGGTACTTTCTTTGAAAAGCCTTCCTTTACAAACGCAATGTCATTTCTTTTGTTTGTGGTTAATCCCTATTTCGCTCTCGCTACCGCCAAACTGACAGCCTCACGTATGATTTCCAATACTCTATCGTGTCGGCGTGAGTAATGACCTCGGTCTAATAACGTCCTACAACCTACCAGCAGGTGCCTAGCAGTTCCAATCGCTTCTCCACGTGCATTACATGTTTTATCTGCGGCTTTCCCCCACCTGACCAGATTACTTTGGTCGGAGAGGGTCAATTGAAACGCGTTCAGGTATAATCTAAGCAAAGCCGGCGACCAGTCGTACAATAAGGTACGCGACTGCAAGGCCATGGGAATACAAAATTCGCCCAGAGTAAGCCATTCATTCTGCATCTCCAGGTTCCTCGCGTGCACCTTATAGGCATCGCTCTCATCCTGCTCCAGAAAAGATTTTGTAATGTCTTTATCTGTTTGTCTCCGGATACTACCCAACCCCGCTCGACCAGTCTGCGAACCCACCATGAATTTCTTGTGGAATTGGAGGCGTGACTCAAGTTCTGCTATATTTTTATCCTTTGGAAGAGTTTGAACGATTTCGTCTCTTGATTTTGCCAAGACGTGCATTTTAGTAACTCTTAGATGTTTATAGAGCTCCGACGGCTTCCAAGTCTTACTTTTCTCTACTTAACTTCTACAAGATTATACACCTACTTTGTTTGTCTCTGCATCACTATGGTTGACTGTTAGAGAATGCCTATGGCATTAAGTCGGCCTATGTACATTGTGCATGAAGTTTAAATAAATAAATAAATAAAATTAAACAATTGTGTGAGTTTAAAATTTAATTGTCTAAGTATGAAAATGCTGATGAAAATAGTTCATTATTTTGAATATTAATAAATAAAAAAAATTAAAAGGCCCATTTCTTAATCCCACTCTAAAACTAATATAGTAGATATTATATACATACTGACTTTATAGTATACTTTAAAGGTTTTCTACTATTTCTATGATGATACTTAAGTTTTACAATGATAAACTTTGCAAGACTGCTTAAATTTCCCATGCAAAATAATTGTAAGTTTGAGTTACAATCACTTTGCAGTGCAATAAAAAAAAGTCTGATGAAGATCTCAATTGTAACTCAGAGTTACAATGTTATTCATTGTAATCGATGTACTGTCATAAACTATTGCTTTTCACGTAAGTCAAGAAAAGCCATGAAAACGTGTTTTTTTCGTTAATCTTACAGCACCTATAAATAGTTAAGCTAAAATATACGCAGTAACAACACTTTTTGTAACTGCATAGGATAACAGTAGAATTTTATGATTTTTCAAAACTTCAATTCGCGCTCACTGAAAAACAAGAAATTTGAATTACAATGATATTGCATGGGGGTGTCGATATTAGAATGATTAGGTACTGCATTTTTAGGTGGACGAACTATTTATAAAGGCTGAGGCAGCACTTGCGGTTACCGCGGCGGTTTCTAAACCATTGACTTGATTTCATTGATTTTGACAGTTTGGTGACATTTTGAGGTTAAAAACCGCCACGGTAAACCGCAAATGCAGCCCCAGGCAACAATGAAAAAAATCTTCAATCAAATGAGACCATAGGAGGTCGTGTATGAATGACGCTCATGATTTGTCAGGACTTCTACATTCCATATTGTTATAATTATTACTCTAGAACATTAAACTTGTAAGTAGGTTTAGTTTTATAATTAGTATTGCTAGAAATGCGGCCCCTAGATGATCATTCGGCATGATGCGGCGCGTCATGCACGCAAACAGTACCTACAATTTTGCCATCATACATGCATGACAGCACATAATTTGATAATAAAAGGAGGGGAGGGGGGAAGAGGAACCCGCCTCACACCCTCGATTCGTCAATCCTAACTTACAACCGTTAAGGATAACCCTGCAGTCCTGAAGATGCCTCGTGTGTAGGCGAAACACGTGTTGACAAATTAGTCACATTGTTAAGCGGAGTAGTGCTAATTACCAACAATCTGGAGAGGGTACAGGTAATTTTTCCTATCCCACATCCAAAATTCCTTTCCTGAGGAGTTCGGTTCGTCATTCCTCCCATGCAGTTAGTTGGGGTTATCCTTAACGTTTGTAAGTTAGGATTGACGAATCGAGGGTGTGAGGCGGGTTCCTCTTCCCCCCTCCCCTCCTTTTATTATCATTTTAGGATGGATTTCCGCCATGTAACGCCTGATTCCATTAGTTAGCACATAATTTGCATGGCACTCACTTCAATCGACATAATACAACTAAGCGATCATGCATGCATGGCGCATGATCGTCTAGGGACCGCTTAATGCACAATATTCGTCGCGTCGAGTACCGCCCCTTACGCCCTACAGGTAAAGATAACTATCGTAGTAGGCTTCGTAGAATAATAAAATTTATAAGGTTAGAATTTAAGGTTGCAGCACAAATTGAATTTGTAACCAAATATTTGATAGTTTTGATATACTTGCTTAGAATTGGTTAACCATAGACATATGTACCTATATGTTTTATGAAGAAGCGCTCGTAGTTACATTTATCAGTGTTCTAAAAACGATCACCGCAATCAACATCCTACGCTATGGCTAGGCCTCAGACAAGTATCCAGTTTGTGGCATTTGCATTTAAGAGCATTCCGTGGCTTAAAAAAATTCAACAGCAGGACACAACCTGTGCCTGTTAATGTCCAAACTGCAATAGACTCACCACTCAACACCTATTAGGTTGTATTTTATGACTCTGCTTGCCCCTTTCTGGAGACAAAGGTCTGATTATATGTATGTATCTATGTATATGTTGTTAAGATTATGAAGGTTGGTTTAAGACAGATTACCCCTAAAGCACATTAAAAAGTACTTAGCCATAGTGACTTATCTATCTGTCTATAGCTTTTAAGGCATAATGTAAATATCGCACAATCTTATCATTATTAACTTTAATATTCATTATTTTATAAGCCCCGTGTGGCGACGGGGCCCTGTGCAACAGGAAAAAGAATACAAAATGTCGCCAACCCAATCCATCCCGAGGGTGTCGTAAGAGACGACTAAGGGAACAGCAAGACGATCCAATGCGTAGAGAAGGAAAACTCGAATTGAAACCCGGTTGTCAGTAAAATGACAAGTGGAGGCCTTTTACTATGCCTCTGCCTACCCCTTCGGGGAAAGGCTGTTTAATATATGTATGTATCTATGTATATATGTAAAAATCGGTACTTTTTAACATCTAAGTAATTTTTAAATATGACTATATTAATAGGAACATCTTCTCGCAGATATTTTCATAACCAATAATTAGGAAATTAGGTAAGATTTTAAGTAGGATATTCGGTCGTCAGCAATACATTAGGTAGGATATTAGGTAGGATTTTAAGTAGGATAATAGGTCATCGGCAGTATAATAGGTAAGAAATTAGGTAGGATGCTAAGTATTTCTAAATTGATTACTAATGAACATCGTTATACAAGTTATTTGATTACAATCAATATAACTGTTATATCAATGCTCACCGTTGGTATACAATTTTTTAATCACTGTGTTAGTATATTAAATTAGTTTTTGTAAATAAAGATGCAATGCTAAATAAAATGCTAATGTAGTGGTTAAATAAAACATGTTGTTTCTTTTATACATAGCCATGTTTAAAAAATGTGGAACTGTATGTACCTACCTGCATCAGCGGGTTCTTCGAGCAGAACGTGGAATGGCATTTTTAGACCACTTAGTTAGCACTTAGCAGCATATACATTCTCGTAGATGGCAGATGTATAATACCAATAATTAATAATTCTTGGCTACCTACTACTGGTAGGTAAAAAAATACATGTGGCACTACCAAGCGATCCAGTAGTACCACGGATAATTCAATTTTACCCGTGGTAATAATTTTTTTTTATACATAAATAATACCGAATTCCTACAAAAACTTAAAAATAAAACTATTTTGATTTATCAGATGTTACATAATATAGAAATTTTACCTGTTAATAAAATTTGTATTATGTTTCCTCAGACGTCCTAAGTCCTATTTATGAGAGAATACATCGTTTCCGTTTCCTTGCGTTGTCGCTAGATTTAGCTACTTCCCATCACGTGACTTCCTCACCTTTAGCGCCCCTCGTGGCCAAACCTGGAACTAACTTACAAACCAGCGAGCGAGCCGCCATATTTCGTCATTGTTCGGCCCATAATAGAACGAATGCGGCATGGTGAACCACCAGGAAGACATTCTTAGCATTCCATGGATTCTCCGAGCGGGCGCCGGGTCCATAGCGTGGCACAGGGGGGAACACCCCGACGGCGTCTGGGACTTGCGACCCATTTGAGTAGGTTTAGGGTAGCCACCTTACTGTGCGCATAAACGATCACCTTCCACCATCAACAATGTTCCCCCCCTTGACCAACCAGATTTGGTAAGACCCTATCAATGCCGCTTTGGATACTCGTTTTAGTAAAGAGCTTACTGAAGCTCTTGGCAATCCAAGGTCCTCAAATAAATTATACAGGGATTTAGCTGGAATTCCCCTTGCTGCTACTTCTACGGCATAGAGTTTAACCACATAGCAATTTTTGGTTAACTCATTGGTCAAGTCAAAGTATTTATTTGTCTTCATGGCATGGTAAATAAAACTAATTTGATTAAAACTGCACGCCAATTATGATGAGAGTCAAAGTCGCGGGTGAACCATTACGAATCATGTTGTACCACTTATCAAAAAAATGTACCTAAAATGTACTAAATTGTACCTAGGTCTAAAAAATGTGTACCCGATTCAGAACGAAATTATTTCGGAACTAAAATACACCCGCCATATTGACATCAATACCTTCGGTATGTTGGTCTCCCACAGCATCGTCAGCTCCACGAGCACCGCACCGCAATAACACAAATCTTATTAACAGGTAAAATTTCTATATTATGTGTTCCGTTTGACGTCCGACGTCCTATATACGAGAGATCTGTTTGTTATCTCCTGGAGGCTTGCAAAGCGCAACAATGTGTTAAAGTATGTAATTGAAATCTATATGTAAGTATTCCATGGTTACAGCATTAGCGGGGCGCAAAAAACTGAGAAAGGGACATTTCCGACACCAAACTAGCATCTTGGCCACAGATAAAACTAAAAACTTCTTTAAAATTAAACATTTCTTAAAGTATTTTCATGGCGCCAATTAGTTTTGGCTAAAATATAAAATATCGAATATTTCTATATCTATATCTATATTCTATATCTATATATCTATATATCTATATCTATATATCTATATATTTATATTATAAAGCTGAAGAGTTTGTTTGTTTGTTTGTTTGTTTGTTTGTTTGTTTGAACGCTAGGATCTCAGGAACTACTGGTTGGATTTCAAAAATTCTTTTACAGTTTGATAGTCCATTTATCGAGGATGGCTATAGGCTATATAACATCACGCTAAGACGAATAGAAGCGGAGCAGCAATCAATAATGTTTTGAAAACGGGGAATATTTTTTACCGTCTGAGAGTTTCCGAGGCGTACGCTGCGTAAATGGTTACAGTTAGGTAAAAATTGTTTATGACAAAATTGTTCCTCTTAAAAAGTTCTAAAAGAAAGTCCGCGACAGCATATGTCTATCTTTTAAGCTTCGCTCACAATAACCTAATTTGTCTATTTCTTAAGGTTCGCTCACGATATAATGAAACTGAAGAGTTTGTTTGTGCTAGGATCTCAGAAACTACTGGTTGCATTTCAAAAATTATTTTGCAGTTTAATAGTCCGTTTATTGAGGCTGGCTAATGGCGATATAACATCACGCTAAGACGAATAGGAGCGGAGCAGTCATGAATAATGTTTCGAGAACGGGGATTATTTCTTTCTTTTGAGAGCTTCAATAAACGGAACGAATTACAAAATCGTTCCTCTTGAAAAGTTATACAAAAAAGTCCGTCACCGCATATGCCTATCTTTTAAGGTTCTCTTACAATAACTCTCTTATTACGGGAGTAAACTTGATTTGCAGTGGCAGCCAGTCAACTGAACGATAAAAACCGGCCAAGTGCGAGTCGGACTCACACACGATGAGTTCCATACCGAAAAACGGATGGGTGGAAGTAAAAGCGACGGGAAACATTATATCACTTTAACACCTCTTTCCTTCTCACTCTCATGTGACGCAAACGAAGATATGCGGTTCAGTTCCGACGCGACGGGAATACGCGCGACGAGGGTAAATGTAACGAGAAACATTATAATACGCGAAATATTAATACCATACCTCTCTCTTTCTCACTCTCATGTGACGCAGACGAAGTTGCGCGGGTCAGCTAGTTTCTATATAAAGTTTAGAGATGAAACTGCTGGCAAGCAGCTACCTGTGGGCGCATCTATTCCGGCCTCGGAAAGTGTGTGTTTTACTCAATCACCTGTAATAACAGCTGTAACTAGTCTAACTGGTCCTCTTGTCGTAATTAACAAATTTGTAAGCGCACTTCTAGTGTTCTTAGAAATAGAAATCTACACTCTTAACCAAAAAAATGGGTATGTACTCCTAACTGGTGAAGCAGAGAAAGTCAAACTCGCTTGTTGGTAAGGTGCAGAATCAGTCTTTAACCAAATTTAGGATTTAAAGTAATAGAGGTACCACTGTCGCAAAAAACATTTAAATCACAATGTTAGAGAGTTAAGTCATGTACTCTACGTCCTGCGGAGAGCGGTAAGATTGTGACAGTACGTCTAGAAACATCAAATAAACTGAATTACTATTCTAGCGTTCTTCTTCGGTCGTCCAATTGCATCTCAATGTGTCCCAACCAAAATGAGCCAAGCTTCCGAATTGGGCTAGAGTGGGGCTCTTTAGGTCTGGATCCAAAAGGGTTTCGTCCACTTAGGCGCAATTATGATGAACTTCCTTTCAACTGAGTCGAGGTGGTGTAGCACGCGGGGTAATAGAATTGGTAAAGGGAAACCCAGGCGAGGTCTAATCGCCCATACCTGCTGAAGGCGTCGTGAAAGCAAGCCTCCGAATCCGACAAGTCTAGCGTAGCATACCTTGACACAACGTGAGCCTAGCTGGACGCGAACAGGTCGATCTCTGGCGTTCCCCAGCGAGCGATTATTTTCAATGTAGCCTCCTTCAGTAGGTGCCATTCGGAGCCGGCGCGATTGTACGATATGAGATCGGCTTCCGTGTTTTCGTCATTTTGAATAACATCCCTGATCTCGCCCCGCCTTCGTTCTATATGTACGACACCACTGTCCGGCTCTCGCTCTGCAGAATTACGGTGGATCGATTCAAACTCTTCGCTTCTGACCGGATGGGGCAATCACGGCATACATCTTCTTCAAATTGCAATGCTAATTTTGTTGACGACGGATCCAAATGCATTATGTTGTTTACTAAGGCACCCCATTGAACGTCTCAGGCGTCGCTGTCGGTGAATAGTTTTAATTTTTGTGTTTTTACGTATTTTTGTGTTAAATACCTATATAAAAGCGTGTTTTTCTAGGGTTTTTTAAACTATTCAATTATTTTATACTTTTTAGGGTTTCGTAGCCAAATGGCAAAAACGGAACCCTTATAGATTCGTCATGTCTGTCTGTCTGTCTGTCCGTCCGTGTGTCACAGCCACTTTTCTCCGAAACTATAAGGCCTACGCTATTGAAACTTGGTAACTAAATGTATTCTGTGAACCGCATTAAGATTCTTATATAAAACTAGAAAAAAAGCAGTAAGTTTTGGGGGTCCCCATACTCAGAACTGCAACTCAAATTTTTTTTTGTCATCAAACCCATACGTGTGGGGTATCAATAGATAGGTCTTTAAAAATGCTATTGAGGTTTCTGACATCATATTTTTTCTAAAGTGAATAGTTTGCGCCAGAGACACTTCCAAAGTGGAAAAATGTGTGTCCCCCCCCCCTCTAACTTCTAAACTAAGAGAATGATAAATCTAGAAAGAATATATGATGTACATTGCCATAAAAACTACCAACGAAAATTGGTTAGAACGAGATAGAGACACACAGACACACAGACAGACAGATTTACTTTCGCATTTCTAATACTCTCCATCTAAACTAGTGCGCCTGTATTGCATGGTGTTTTAGCTGTCAGCTTGACAATCTCGCGCATGTTTTGTCTGAGTTCGACAAATGTGAAAAGTCGCCACTGCCCTATTTACTCATCGTATATAGATATATCATTATTATTCTTCTAGCTGATGCCCAAAACTTCGCCCGCGAAAAATTGGCCTCTTCCCGTGGGAACTTATTCCCGGGATAAAATGTAGCCTATTTGTTATTCCAGTATTCAATGTATCTGCTTACCAAATTTCAGCGCGATCCGTTCATCCGTTTGAGCGTGAAAGAGTAACAAACATCCACACTCACAAACTTCCACATTTATAATATTACTAGCTGATGCCCGCAGCTTCGCCCGCGTAAAATTTGTTCCCGCGGGAAGTTATTCCCGGGATAAAAGGTAGCCTATGTGTTATTCCAGACTATAATGTATCTCTGTACCAAATTTCAGCCCGTTCCGTTCAGCGGTTTGAGCGTGAAAGAGTAACAAACATCCACACTCACAAACTTTCGCATTTATAATATTATAGTAAGATATAAGTAAGATTTACACTCCCCATTTACAGGTCTTTAAAATATTATGCAGGAACCTATGTCAATATTTACACACATTATTTACTTCAATATACCACCTATAATAGGTTTGTTATAACCTTGAAACCTAATCGTGGTCAAAGTTCATTACAATACTTTCCTAACAAATCCAAATACAACTATGATATGATGTGGTGTTCCATCATGAAGTTCCAGTTCATATTTTCCGGCTCCATCATCAGATCAGTTGGACAGTGCAGTGACATATTATTGTATTGTCATCAGAACTACATACATACAGCTGCCAATATTCATGATGCTATGATCTTTGAAAGATAGTTAAATTAACTACCATAGATTCTATTACCTGCATAGTTTTACAAAGTCAATTTAAAATAATATTGTTGTAACATTGAAAGTGAAACCTAAGCGTGGTCAAAGATCATAACAATACTTTTCTAACAAATCCAAACACAGCTATGACACGATATTCCATCATGAAGTCCAGTGCATATCTTCCGACCCCATCATCAGATCAGTACGACAGTACTATAACGTCGTACTGTCATCAGAACTACATACAGCTGCCAATTTTCGTGACACTACGATCCTTGGAAGATAGTTAAATTACTTTCCTTAGATACCATTACATAGCTTTACAAGTCTATATATAACAAGTTAGGATTAAAGGGTATTTTATTATCTTTAAACCTAAACGTGGTCAAAGTTCATTACAAGAGTTTTCTAATAAATCTAAACACAGCTATTACGTCATAAAGTTCCAGTGTACGATGTTTCGTCATAAAGTTCCAGTGCATATCATCCGGCTCTATCATCAGATCAGTTCGACAGTAGGTACCATATTATTGTATTGTCATCAGAACTACATACAGCTGCCTATTTTCATGACACTACGATACCTGGAAGATGGTTAAATAAGTTTCCTTAGATTCCATTACATTGTTAGTTACATACACGACGACCTAATAAATAGCATAGGTATTAATAAAAAAAATGTCCTTGCTTTGATTATGTCTCAATCAAATAAATAAAATACCATCTTAAAGCCATCTTTGTACGACAATCAGAAGAACAACGACAGTCTGGGGGACAAATTAGTTCGTGTTCATGTAGCTAGATGGCGCTACTCTCAAGCTTTCACTAATTACCACATAGAGCAACGTGAACTGAAAGGTGTGCGTTGCTCTGTCAATTACCATAACATTGTTATCATTCCTACTAGCTGACCCTCGCAACTTCGTTTACTTCGGCGCGGACTGAATTATTTTACGATACCCTGAATCATTCAGCTATTTTATGATTTAGCCAAAACGCCGGTTTAGTTTTCCCCTTACATTCAAAGGAACCCTAGAATTCTACGTTTATCAAAAGTTGAGACTCAAACGCAAAGGTTATCTAGTAAAACATAGGTCAAGCTTTATTATCTTTTCCGCTGAACCGGTTTCGATGAAACGTAAGTTAAAAAAATAGGTATCTACAAAAACCTATTAGTACAATCATGATCAAGCTACTGAATTTTACTCCAACCCCGAACAAATAAACCAACAAACAAACAGACACGAAAAAAAATGTAGATTTGGACTCAGAAGCCCTAAGATAGTCGATTATAGTTTTTTTTTTAATTTATTCTGAATGTACCTACCTCACAGCTATTTTACAATTTTATAATAGTAGGTAGAGATTATGTTTATCGGTATCTATAGGTTCCGTACCCAATAGGTAAAATCGGGACCCAATGCATAAGACTTCGTCGTCCGTCTGTCTTGTTATAATTTGCCAATGTTCATGGCATAGAGCAAGGCTTTCCTTCCAAACTTAAGGTCCTGCGACGCCCTTGGGACTCGGCCATTTTTATAAGACGCTCCTAACTGGTAATCAGAAAAATGCTATTGAGCATTTATAATTATTGTTAGAATGTAAAAATAAGAACAAGCGTAAAATAAATATATATGGAACCTGCTGTCTATGCAGTTGGTGTCGAGGAAAGGTATTGTTGGCGGTGTTGCTAGAGATTATAAACGCTTTCAACAACATCCCCTGGCATAGACCATCGCCGAGGCACTGAGGTACCACAGCGTCAAGTGGTATTCGACAGTATGTGGGATTTTGTTCAGCTCGACTGGGACAGAAGGCCTGCCTGAGCCTGAGGCTGGGCAGAAGGCTGAGCCCTAATCTGAGCCAGCAAGTGCATGTCGCCGCTTCTACGACTCTATAATTTGCTACAAGGAACTCTACGCAGCGCCCATTGGTTTGGCATTATGAAACTGGAGCTCCAGTTGTGAAAATTGCAAGGATCACTTCTTTTTCTATGTCTAGAGAGGTTTGTGAAACAGACATATTGCAAAAGAAATTGGCGATCACTCGACTCGCTCGCGACGCCCCAAGGACGACGCCGCGTCGCCTCAGGGCGTCGCGATGAACAATTTGGTAAGCCCTGACATAGAGTAATCCCATACTTATGGCTGGAGAGAAGCCACGGCGCTCTCTTCTATCGGTTATCACCGATGCTTTCCGGGCACGGGAGCTTTGGTTAATATCTGTGTCAAATACCGGGAAACCACGGCTGAGTGCCAGCACTGCGAGGACCAAGCACTCCACACATTGAGGTCTAGACCATGCTGCGAGCCATGATCTCCAGTGGGAGTTAGTGGGACACCGCTGCGTCTTTCTGTAAGCAGGTCATGCTCGTTAAGGGGGTGGGAAAGAACTCTACCACCTACCACCACCACTTGTCTTCGCCCGAGACACCTCAGGTCTGTTGGGAATCCTGGGGTTATCCTTCCGAGGGCTTACCCGGGGCTCCCTAGGTACGGGAACGTGTGGTTTTTAAGCGATAGGAGTCCGGCATAGCATAGGTACATGTAGGATTTTCTTCTCGTTAAAAATAACTATTAGCAGCTACCGATGTGATATGTAAATAGAACCTGAAGATTTGCAGCAAGTACATAGCACGGTTCCTAGTGTTCCTACCTACTTCAGTCCTTGCGATGTGCTTTTACAAGTGTTGCGGTGCCGAGACGTGAACAGTTACGGAGGGGTTAGTTCATGTACTCAAAGTTGGGCACCGAGCTATAGAACAAGCTATGCTAGAGACATGTCCGCAGGATATACTCCGGAATGAGGTTATACGGCAGAGGCTGGTCGACCTAGCTTGCCAAAGTGCTTTAAAGTGGCCATTGGCTGGCCACATCAATAAAGAGCTATCGTCATCTGCTCACCAGCTTTCGACGAGGGTTGGTACAAGTACAAACTTAGGTGGGCCACGGATAAGAATGTTTTATAAGGGTATAGGGAAATGGGTGAAAAAATGTGTGGTATAGTGTATGTAACGAGAGTTTGAACAATGTCGTGGGCGAAACCGGGAGCACAGCTAGTGTCATTTATGTCGACACTTCAAGTTTAAATTTAGGATGGGCACTGGGCACCCACCATGTGTCTGCGACAAATAAAACAAAGTACTAACCAACATAATATATTTAATAATTTGTACAGAATAAACTCAAGTACCTAGTACTTGTAGCATTTATTTAATTACAATAAAAATGACAAGAAGACGTCCTACATGTCACTTAACAGCTAATATTACAAATTATTATATTTAGTGTGGAAAAATCTACACAAAATTATATTACCGTGAAGGATCTTCATCATCTTCGCGAACGGGCGCTAAAGACAACTAGTATCAACTATATTTCCACAAATTATTTACAAGAATGAAGTACATATTTATATAATATATATACAATAGTTTTAAAAAGAAATTAAGTAGATAGATACATAATATTTAATTGACGTACAAGAACTAGAATTGCAAACCTTAAATATCTACTTTTTACAATATTCCTACGTAGAGCAAGGTCAGATAACAAGATATGTATGTTTTTGACAACGTGGATAATACTAACATTTACAAAATCGAAGTAAGTTTATCAATAATAATTTATTAAGCTTTTATATATTACAAAAATTATACTGCTATTTTTTTCGGTACTATTTAGTTAGTACTTTATTTAAAAAACGAGTCCGAACTCGGCAGCAAGCAGCACTGCTGCTGTATTACTGCCACTGACGTGCTGCGCGGTAGTGCTGCCGGCCGCGTCGATTCCGAGCAAGGCAGCAACGTTTAATTAAATTGCAGCGATTTTTTTTACGACCGTTATCATAAAAAGATGGATATACATCCTATAAAGTCAATAATTGTTACTCTTTTGATTTAGATTAATTATTTACGTACCTACCCACCAACTTTAGTTGTGGCGGTAACGTTACTACAGGTCGGAATGTATTCCAATATAAATTCAAACAGTGTATGTACCAGTGGTGCTGTTGCAGTACTGCTGCGGCAGCAGTGCTGCTTGCTACCGAGTTCGGATTCAAGCATTTTTAGTGTCGTCTAATAAAATAATATAAAATAAATTAATTAAAATGTCTTTAACATCATCGCGCGGTGAGGCGGCAAATTATGGCTGGTCAAACATCGTTTTACGGACTAGGATCAAACTTTAACATATTGAATATGATATGATCTTATGATGTATATTTATCACTCACATAGCCACTCCTTTCTAACCCCAACGAAAAACGAAGGGAATTATAAGTTTGACCTGTGTATCTGTGCCTGTGTGTGTGTATCCGTGTGTGTGTATATAAATGTGTATGTGTGTGTCTGTCTGTGGCATCGTCAGCGGCCTAAAGGATGGACTAATTTTGATGGGGCTTTTTTGTTCGAAAGCCGATGTGGCGGAGATGGTTCTTGTTCTAACTGTAAATTTTGAATATCATCAGCTCAGTTCTAGAGTGACGAAGGGATTTCACTAAAACGTCACTGGTCCGATTTATCGGAAACTGTATATACTTGGTGTAACAAAACTACCTCTCCAAATTTCAAGAGATGACTTGGCATCGGAAATCAAATACAAATCTATACTAATATTATAAAGAGGTAAAGTTTGTGTGTTTGTTAAATTGTAAGGGGTAATCTCGGGATCTACTGAACCGATTTTAAAAATTCTTTCACCAATAGAAAGCTACGTTATTGTGGAGTGTCATAGGCTATATAGCATCACGCTACAACGAATAGGAGCGGAGCAGTAATAGTAAATGTTTCAAAAACGGGGGAAAAGTTATTCCTTTTGAGAGCTTCGTTGCGCATGCTGCGTAAATATTTATAGTTATGTAAAAAATATGTAGTACAAAATTGTTTTTTTTTTCAAAAGTTCTAAAAAAAAATTGCGCGATAGCATCTTTGGGTTGGTGCACAATAACCATTTTAATGGCAATCATTATTTTCTACATTAATGCCACGGGATACCTCTTTCATAAACGAAATTGTTCCTAAAAATAATGCGACGGGAATACACGCGACGAGAAACCTTTCTCTCTCTCTCTCTCTCTCTCTCTCTCTCTCTCTCTCACGTAGTATTGAATATTAACGACGAGACGCTACGGGAGTAAACGCAACGCGACGGAAGTAAATGCGACGGGAACAGGTAATACTCTCTCTTATGCGGCGCAAACGAAGTTGCGCGGGTCAGCTAGTATTTAATAAAAAAAGGGGGTTAATTTTTTTTTTTTTAAATTGTCGCTCATTAAGAATCCATTTTTTACCGCGGCAATTCGAGGTAACATGGTCGCCGTGGCAAAACAAACACGGAGCACCCGTCTGGCTGTCGTTGTCGCTTTCTACTGCCGCTCAGTAGCGATAGAAAGGGTGATAATGAAAATTTATAGGACATTTAAAACGGATTTACGGTTAAAGTATTCATGTGATTTTTTTTCTTCATTTTGTAATGTTTCATCATGACTGATGCCACGTCACATGACAAAATTTGAACAAGTAGTTTTGTTACACCCAATATACATACATCCTGTTATTTTGATTTGAATTCCACGACACGGTAACCTGAAACTGGCTGATGCATCAAACAGTCTGCAGGATACCCAACTACTCAGAATAGAACAGGATATATACCATGTTTGGGCTTCAAGGAACAGACTCAGAATCGCGGGTTTTTAATTATCAAATTATTTCTTGTAATTTAGTCGCATCGCATAGTATCTCTAGTGTGGAGTGACCCTTAATTTGTGGAATCATAATGGCGACAGAAACACTTTAAAGTATAACAGTACTTTAACAATAAATAAATACATAATACCATGTTGAATGTGTAATAAATAATTCCAAAATAATATGTTTTACCTACACTAATTTTTGTAATATTTCTGTGCCGTTCCGTCTATCTATTTGATAGCTTCCTTCCACGACATTGTCTCTCTCTGATATAGGTCTAAGGCTGAGCGTACATTAGAGACCCGACTGACTCTTGCTTTACATTGAAATTCCAGAATGACGTAGAGTCACGACGAGAGACGAGGCGTAAAAGTCAGCTGCCGATTAATCGGACGTGAGTTTGCACCAAAAAACAGTTTTGTCTGTGAGACTTCTCCCTCACAGTTATATAGATTTAGTAAAACAGTTGTCTGTCTGGAGACAGTATTCTCAACAATGTGCGCTCTGCCTTAATAAGCAGTGGAACACCTAGGTTAGGTTGACTATTTTGGTAGACCACGAGTCAGTAATCCAGAATTCTATACAATGTCTATACATTAAGTAAACGTGTCGGCAATGTATGAAATAAGCATGAATTATTTTGCACAATGCCCGTGGCACAGCAGTTATTCTATCTAATTCCTAGGCATTTTATACATTACCTAGGCACCACATAAAATGAACAATAAAACTTATAACATTTCATGCGTGGCCTGGACTGGACGTCCCCGGTATTCTATTCATCTATTCCATAAGTACATTGCTAAGGAATTGTATAGAGAGAGTATCTGAAATAAGTATATACAGATTGCCGAGTAACAACACTGGATGATTGTATGAAAAAAAGACGTGGTTTTAAATTAATAACAACAAACATAGTAGGTATATAACTTATTAAGTTATAGGTACTTAGATTTACATTGCCCAAAACTTTCAAAATATGCATAAGGTCTGGCGGGCGTACGTTATGCTTATGGCCAACGACGGACGGCGACACTACAACCAATTGCAATAAAATAGAGGCGACCAGACTGCCTAAAATTAGGGCAGCGATTTATGTAGAATGAATAAAATCGAAGCTGTCAGACTTTTTTTTTACGTGAGGGATGATCCTCATGGATGTTATGCCGGAATCCTACCGACTAAAAACCTCACGTAACGCTCAACAGCCTATGGTTGTAAGCCCCGGGTAAGCCCTCGGAAAGATGTTCCAGGACTCCCAACAGACCTAAGGCTGCCAAAGCTGTCAGTCTGACACGACTTTTACCCAAATGTAATAAGACTAATAAAGGGTTGAATTGCTTATTTGCTAGGATTAATTTAACGTGCTTTTATTACAGATCAATGATTTTAACCGTGCTTAATGACGCCTCTATAATATTGAAAAGCTTTCCTTTTGTGCGCAAGTACCTATAGTATCTGAAGTGCGTACGTTCTGACTTTTGAAGCTATAGCAGCTAAATTCACAGACAATATGACATTGTCTGTGTTTATAGTACATACACAGATAGTGTTCAGTAATCAGTCAAAACTTTCAACTATATACATACTTTGAATTTGAATACAAGTTCATTAGTAATAATTTTATAAATATTTATAAATTACTATGTACAAAAGTAGGTACGCGCTAATGTGTCAAGTCAGACTTCGCTCTGCATGCAGTGGATCGAGGAATCTTCTGAAAGTTCATCCATTGAAGAGTCCGTGAAAGACGTTCCATCTGAAAGAAAAGAAAACATTTGCTTTATAGATTTGTATTTCTAAATAAATCTACATAAGTAACTGTAATATTAAAATATGACCAATTCGAAAAGTGTTTGAATTGACCTGTTTGTTGTCATTTTCCCGGTAATAAACCCTTGTGCAACCTGATCAAAGCTCGGGCAATAAAAAGTTAAAGAATTATGAAACATAACCGCGTTTATTCTAACCTTAGGCGCACAATGGGCGACATGTCGCTAAGTGTGCGGAGCTTAGAGCAAAATGTATGGCACTTTGTAGGCCTCCCTCTGCCTGTCGCCGCGACATGTCGCCCAGTGTGCGCCTAGGGTAAAATTATAATTATACAATATTGTAAACTGAAGTACCTCTAAATAAAGCCACCAATCTTGTTTAAGATGTAAAATTTATAGCTTGTTGAAGTAAAACTTCTTTAGGCGCGACTAGGGTGTAACTCAAATTTTTTTTCTGACGGCAGTAACGCTTACTATTGTATTTGGAATAGCGGAAACGTGGAAGTAACGCTTACTATTATATTTTAAATAGCGGAAACTATGTTTCCGCTTCTATTGATATATGATATATATATATATATATATATATATATATATATATTAATATAAATCAGTTCAGTGATATTATATGCCGTCAATGGCAAAGAAATTTTTAGCTATAAATTTTATTACATATCTTGATAACTACCCTTGAAATTTATGTGAAACAATCCTTAGATAGTAAGACCTGAGAAAGATTCCTTTCTAACGCCAAAGAAATAATTGAAATCAAACCACGCGTTGAGAAATTACAACAGGAAAATCATTTTATCAGTCATCTCCTCTCCCAAAGGAACCGCGCAGAATAACGGGATCAAAAGTATCGATCCTGAAGTCTTTCTCTGATCATGAGCTCAGATTATGACGAGTATTTGCCGATGCCGTTACTTATTAGGAATACAGACATACGAAATTTTTAAATATAATTTTGGCTTCAGTTTGAATCATAAAATACAATGAAAATTTTCAAAAAGTACAAATTTTCGAACTTCTACAGTTTTATTATTTAGATATACTATGTACTTTTTAATCGGTGTTTCTTTTATTTATCACAGTTTTATATGAATACCTGATCAGACGTAAAAATTAACCATAATCGATTTTACAATAAGAGCGTACGCATAGGTGTACAAATGAGCACCTTTTTATGTACTGACTCCTCTGAAAGTAACCTTGAGATAAGACTGTCGGACTCGAACCGATATACGCGACCGAACCTCTTGCAGGATGACCAACTCTAGGCATCACCAACTCGTACGTTTCAGTGACTTACCCCTAAACTCACTTACGACAAGGCTGAGCGCACATTAGAGACGCGACTGTCTTGAGACTGACAAAGCAAGTGTCACCTGATCGGTTCAAATATCGACTACCGATTATAACAGACGTGGGCGTGCACCGTAAAACAGTTTCGCCTGTCTGTGAGACGTTTCTTTAACAGTTTCAAAAAATTAGTAAAGCCGTTGTCTGTCTGGAGACAAACATGTCGCCAATGTGCGCCTAGCCCAACGGTGCTATGGGAATATAATTTTTTAGAATGGTCTTACCTATTGGTACAAACGGAGGTTTGTTCTGGAACGAATACGTGAGGTGAAGGTTGATAGGGCGTCCAAACCCCGCCGGATCCGCATCACGGGACACCACTGCACAA
Organism: Miltochrista miniata; assembly: GCA_933228765.1. Taxonomy (NCBI): domain Eukaryota; kingdom Metazoa; phylum Arthropoda; class Insecta; order Lepidoptera; family Erebidae; genus Miltochrista; species Miltochrista miniata. The sequence goes on along the minus strand of OW121747.1, from coordinate 16,652,661 downwards.
CACATTAATTCCACATTTAAACATACCTACATATTATGTTATTATCTAGGATCCTTTAAATTCGCCTGGCAAACCATCGCAAAGCAAGCACTAATATAATTTCGCCGTTGATTTTTTTATAGCTACGTTTTTGATTGTAATAAAAATAAACCTCTCTTCATCTAATGAACTAAAGGCAGTGGAAACAGACGCCTTTGTTGATCTAAATTATGTACTCTATAATATAATTATATTCTGTGAAAATAACGTAACTCACAAAATAGCCTAACTGTGAGTGCCCAATGTAAGTTTTTGCCAGGGCTAACGTGCACGGTGAAGCGCGTATAGGTACGTAAATTTGTATGGAACCGACACAAGTTCGCGTTTACAGCTAGGTGGCGGTTACTCGATTCCATACGAATCGGCGTTAACGCTCTATCTCACCGTGAATGTCGATAGGCGCACACCAAAAATCGCACTCTGCACTCTGATGTGACACTTACGTTGTTTTTACTTACGTTAAATGAGAGGACAAAATTATAGTTCATTCTTTGAAAGAGGTCTACTTCCAAGTATCTGTCGCTATACTAACATTGATTTTGTTTCCCTTTCCCGGTGTGCTGGTGCTTCTTCTGCCTCGCTCGACTGTTCTGGAACCAGACTTGGGTGACTCTCTTGCTAAGTCCGGTGACTTGTGCAATACGTTCCAAGTCCTGCCCATCAGGATTGGAGTCTAACTGAAAATTTGCTTGAAGGACTTGCAGCTGCTCTTCTGTGAATGTGGTGCGGACTCTCTTCGCCTTACTTTTGTGGTAGCCCTCGGAGTCACAGCCATCTGTAACGTGTAAAATTACTCTTGTAGAATTTCTGATCTTATTGGTTTGTTAACTAATGTATAGTAAAGTATGACGTCTTACCACATGTTTGATGAGTTCTTCTAAAATATTTGGGTTTGCAATTGTCTACCATATTTCTTTTTATGGGGGGCTTAAAAAGTTTCAAATTCAGTCCTCACAACCAGCGTCTGTCCATTCTCACACTGCAATTAGGCCCACCACCTTATCATAGTTTAGGGTGACGGCGTCAACCTTGACAAGTATAAAAAAATAATACAAGTGCACAAATATGCTTCGATCCATTATTACAAAGTCCTTACCATCAGATGATATAGATCCTCCATCCAGCGTCTCAAGGTAGTGCGGTTTGCACAGCACTCGGTCCTCGTGCAAGGCGAACTGCTCTCCAGTTGAAAGCTGGCGACCGCACGCGTCACACGCGAAGCACGCCAGGTGATACACCTGCTCTCTCGCCTTCCGCACCCAGTCGGACGAGGAAATGCCCCGACAGCATTTGGAACACTTGGCGCCGAAGCTCCTGAGGACAACCGTAGATACGTGACCAGTCTGCCGCAAGCATGAGCAGACACGCTAGCGAAAACTGATTAGGTATAATAATTTTGTGTTTAGGCAGAATAGAAACCCAACAAATTAACAAAATCTGGAACCGGCCTAAGCCTACTAATTTCGATCTCCCAAGGTTATGAAGGATCCTTAAAGGACGACGTGATGGGCTTTAATGGATTTATTGTTCGAGAGAAAGTATTAAGCTGGTAGATCTTGGTAGCGTGTCCAGCCAAGTTGGCGATGCAACAGCCGTGAATAATACATGAAAAAACCATTTCGAGCTGCTTTAGTACAACTCGATGAAACTTGTCATTATTTACTACAGCCATAGATGAATTATTTCATACGTCTCATCTACGTAACTAAAGCCTCTCGAATGCCTAGAATCCAAAGTGTCCAAATATTACTTGAGCAGTTTTACAGTTATTCAGATAAAGGTAGGTAGGTACCTACCGACCTTACCTATTGAATGTGAATTTCCTCCTTTTTGTATACTTCCACAGGAATATTATGTATTATTGACAAGTGTTATTATGTTGTTAGAAGTATTTGAAGTGTAACTGTACTAGTTGTTGCAGTAATGAACCAACGACCGCGGCGAAATAAAAGGATCGAACAGCAATTATACTCGGCGAATGATAAATTGAAATTGCAGACTATTTATTATTCGTTAGAAAAAGAACACAAAAATAATTGCCAAAATATTTAAGTGACCTTAGATGTGGAATTTTAATTAACATCGGCAATTAAAAGTGTGGAGCAGAGTCCTGCACCAAAGAAAAATGAGTTTAATTATTATCGTTGCGTTTGGTTTAGGAGAAAGTAAAAAAACGTTAATTTTCTAAATTACATTGCGAAAAATGGGCGGCGTGAAACTTGCCACGCTAATGTCATACCTCCACTTGGTTGTGAGATGACACCTCCCACTAAAATCTGCAATAGATTTTATTAAATACTAGCTGAGCCCGCAACTTCGTTTACGTCACATAAGGTGTATGAAAGAAAAGGTATTTCTTCATCAGAGTCATCAAGCAGCGTCTGAAACTGCCCTGTTTGCTTAATCATAAAAGAGCTTAATGATTAAGTCTATTTTACTGAATTGTTTAAAAATAGTCTTAATCATTAAGCTCTTTTATGATTAAGCCAACACGCCAGTTTAGGTTCACTCACATTCAAAGAAACCCCTACAATTAAAATTTTCAAAATATCTGATTCTTAAAAGTGTTATAACTCTTTTATTTCTAAACCGATTTACATAAAACAAACGCTAAATGTTAACTGGAGCAAACCTCAACACAATAAAAAAAACCGCATTGCAATCGGTTGAGCGGTTACTGAGATTAGCGTGCATAACCGTACAGACAAACAGATATACAGTCATACAGACAAACAGACAAAAATTCTAAAAATCATTGTTTTGGGTTCTATTGCGTTCATAAAGCCCCCCTATAATATTTTTTCTTATTTATCTTCCATGTACAGACAGCGACCTGTTACGATTTTATTATATGTATTGATTAAGTTCGCCAAATTGACGTCGCAAATCTGATGAAAAGTCATTGGAGGCCACTCTCACATTAAGATTTCTGGCAGTGGTCCTCAAGTTGGTGGCCCTGTGATGTCTTTCTTCTGTTCCGCTTGTAGAACCCGGAGTTGTAAGATGAGGGAAACATGAGTGCGGGCAGGTCCTTCTAGGTTTTTATACTTCGACGGAGAAAGGATCTTTTGAAATGTTCAGTTCTAGCGAAGATTCGCTCCACTGTGTATGAGTGGCACCTTTGACCGGCACCCGTTGTTCGGTATCGAAAAGGAGAGGGCGGGATCAGGTTAAAGAGCTCTTCAGAATACATACCGTACATATTCGGAAGAAGGCAGCCAAAGACGCTATGGTTCTTCGCTGCGCTACCCGCTCGAGACTTCCCGTTACTTCAGGCCAACCAGTAATTCGGATAGCACGTCTTTGCATAGCGTCCAGCGCGTCTAGTATATACCTCGCGGTGTCATCCCAAAGGTGAGGACAGGATTCGAAGCAGGGGCGAATCAGCATCTTGTACAGCCAACACCTCTTGTGTGGCATGAAATACCGCCTCGCCTTGTTTAGGATTCCTAGTTTCCGCGAGGCCAGCCCAATACAACTCTCTATGTAGTTTTTATGATTGAACTCACGCCGGACATCTATACCGAGGATCTCCAGGTTGTCTTTTAGTGGAACCGAAACGTTCTGAAGAGAGGGTAGGAAAAGGTCAAAAAGGCAATTCTTAAATACTGTAGGATCTATGAACTAGACCTCCGGGTGCCGTGCGATGACTGGTTTTAAAAAAATGTTTCCTACAGCGATCACCTAGTATGTGTAGGTACTCGATAAATGTATGTCAATGGTTTCCTAGTTAAAACTTAGGTACCTACATATATAATTATGGTCATGCCTTTTATCCTCGAACGGGTATTTGCCCACATTTCCCCTTTAGATTTTATCCCACGTGAGACGTATTGACATGTTGAAATGGACAGAGTCAGGTTGTAACTGTCTGCTGTTGATTTTTTTCTAGCCGCCTATAAAGACCTTTAATTTGGCTTAACGACTGCCATTTTACTGGCAACCAGGACCAACGGCTTAACGTTTCTTCGGAAGCGAGGAAACACTCGCAATTAAATGTCACAAAGTCACGTGGTGGTCACCCATCCAAAAGCCGGCCATAGTAAATCTTACTACTACACCTACCTACTTAAACTTGAAGGTGGTTCACATCTGTCTGGCGTTCCGGAGTAAGGTAAATATCACATTTTCAGTCAATTAATTAATATTGTCATTTATCTTCAATATTTAAAACTGCGAACGAAGTCGCGGTTAACAGCTAATTGACAAATATATCGAAGAGTCTGATACGTTTGTACCTACCTACCTTTACATTTTTTGACATATATTTTACTAAATACCGCGATATTTATTTCGATAAAGTTGGTTTATTTGACACTGACGATTGACCGCCAACGATACATTTTGATATTGACCAATGTGTGTTGTCAATCGACTCAATCAGCCTATCACAGGCTAATTTAGGTCTCATTTTGAGCGGGTGATGGGCCTTACACCGCGTTGGTCAAGTAGACATTTTTCGAGTTTTCCTTCTCTTGGCGCTCGTCCAATAAACACTTCGATCAACAATATACTGTTAATATATTGTTGATCTTAGGTTAGACAGCACTGAATCTGATGTAGGTACCTACCACTTGGAGTTGAGGCTGACCTGTCGTACCACGCCCCCTATAAGATGTAGGCCACTTATTTCTATCTATGAAGTACATAGGTAATTACATTAGAACAGTTTTAATAAATTCGCGAAGCAACTATGAAACATTCGCGAAGCATAGATTAATACTAATCGCTGAGCATATGTTCAAAATTTGACATAAAGTAATTTGTGTTCATCAAATCAGCCTATGGCCAATGGCTGTCCACAAGCCGCTGGACGGCTATATGACTTTACGGACACCGAAGTTTCGGACACTTTGTCCTAAGAGTCAATCTCAATTTTCGGAGTGACAATTCGGACACTAATGATAAAAGCTGATTATGAATCTGTTTAGTACAGTCAATCAAAAAGTTTTATAATATTCCTAATTTATTATGATAATTGTGAAAATATGTGATGATGTTGCTACTCAAGCACGCTTTAACCATAGGATGTAGGTAGATTTTACACAAGTGAAGCTGCGGCCATCAGCTAGTATATTATGTATTAAATACATTTGCACTTTGCTTTTTATTGCAATTGTTGTATATTATAATTTCTTTTATTGTAATTATGGTAAATGATTATTTTATCTATCTTACGACAATTAGTGCCCATTACCTACTTATAAAAAAATTGGTACCTATATAAAGGTATACCCATTTATCTATTAGTAACTAGCTGACCCGGCGAACTTTGTTCCTTCACATCAAGCTGACCCCATATTTAATAAAAGAAACGAAAAAAATTTTTTTTTTGGTAAGAACGTTGACCCTGTCTATAACAAACATAAAAAAATGAATTAGCAAAATCGGTCCAGCCGTTCTGAATATATAATATTATTTATCATAATTACAATAACCAAAATTATAAAAAAAATGCAGTTAAAAGCAAAGTTAAAATATATTATACATAAATAAATAAATTAATTAATAAATATTCACGGACATTTCACACAACGCTATCTGATCCCAAAGTAAGCTAGGAATAACCTGCTTGTGTTATGGGTATCAGACCACGGATATAAATACTTATATACTTTTAAATACATACATATTATACATAGAAACACCCAGACTCTTGAGACAAACGTTTATGGGTTACACAAATATTTGTCTCCAGTGGGAATCGAACCCACGACCTCTATAATATACTAGCTAATGCGCGCGGCTTCACTCGCGTGAAATTCTGTACCCGCATACTATGGTTGCAGCGTGGTTGAGTAGCAAACATCCAAACATCATCACATACCTGCTTTCACAATTATCATAATAAATTAGGAATATTGTAAACTTTTTATCTGACTATACTAAACAGCTTCATAATCAGCTTTTATCATTAGTGTCCAAATTTTCACCCAGAAAATTGAAATTGACTCTTCGGACAAAGTGTTCGAACCTTCGGTGTCCGTAACGTCATTTAGCCTCTTGGACGTAACTATGTCTCTCACAAATTACGCCACAATAATTAATAAACATTCCTATTAGTTCTCATTAATGCTATATTATCTCAATTGTGCTATATTTCATGTTGTGTTACTTACCTCTGTAATTCCAATGTCACTCTTTAAAAATGCCACATTACCGATATTCGTAATATATTTTTTGCTATTGTTATCTAAAACAGTGACATTCATTTTTAACCGACTTCAAAAAAAGGAGGAGGTTCTCAATTCGTCTGTATGTATTTTTTTTTATGTATGTCAAGCGATAATTCCGTCAATTATAGACGGATTTCAAAAATTTTTTTTTCGTTGAATTGGGGTTACTTCTGAGGTGGTCCCATTTTCGCCAGGTCAGGATCTGATGAAGGGATCTAGGAGAAAACGAGGGCAACCACCGAAAATTGTAGGGACAACTAGTGTGCTTGTTAACTTTTTAATTAAGTGCTTTAATGTTCTACACTTTAATGAAGGTATGGCGTCGATCTGATGATAGAGTCGAAAGACAGTCGAGGGCATTCCTAAACAATTTACAGCAGTAATCTTGTGTTTGGGCTTGATTGATTTGTATTGATGAGAACTTTACACCTAGATTGATAGATCCAACTTCAAAAAAAAAGAAAGGTCTCAATGTTTTATGTATGTTCACCGTCAATTATAGACGGCTTTCAATTTTTTTTGTTGAATAGGATATTACTTCTGAGGTGATCCCATTATAACCAGGTTAGGATCTGATGATGGGATCCTGGAGAAATCGAGGGCAACCACCGAAAATTATAGGCACAACTAGTGCGTTTGTTAACTTTTTAATTCAGTGCTTTAATGTACTACCATTAATAAAGGTCTGGAGTCGATCTGATGATGGAACCAAAAGAGATTCGAGGGAATTCCTTAACGATTTACAGCAGCTACCTTGTGTTGGGGCTTGATTAATTTGTATTGATGAGAACTTTCACCTAGATACATTTATTTTTTGGTTCACCCGTCACTTAAAATAATGAAAAAAAAATTTTCAATGAAAAATACAACCGACTTCCAAGAAATCCTGAAAAATAAAATTTACTTAGCACAAATTAATATGTAGTTGATTTATCAGATTTCATTCAATATAATATTGAAGTTGGTGCCATGAATAATAGGTATCTCCCTAAACCTATGAATTTACTTGGCGCCGACTTCAATATGATATTGAATAAAAAATCTGATAAATCAAAATACATATTACTTTGTGCTAAGTAAATTTTATTTTTCAGGATTTCTTGGAAGTCGGTTGTATTTTTCATTGAAAATTTTTTTTTGATAAGTATTTTTAAGTAAACACCATTTTTAGAGTGACAGTGAAATTGTTGTAGCCTACTTGTTAAAAATATAAATTTGTCGAACTAATGGTCTGAAATGATGATGAGATTTATTTAAGTAATATTAACCTAATTTCTTTGAAATTGTATGAAATTTCCATAATTTTAACAGTTGTAATATAATCAAAATTGTCCTCCATTTTTGTTACAATAAGTCACAGTAAGTGCTAAAATGGATTGTAATAAATAAGCTTCTAAGTATTACTAATTACTTTCGAATTAAATATATTATAGTTTTGGAAATCCTCGTATTGTGTTTCCTATGCACCATGACATGTAGATACCTATATTTAATACTGCTTAGTCGATGCTATGTAATACTATGTATATTATCTTTGACGAAACGTAGATAAATGTAAATCTAATAAAGAAGTACGCTCACTGTACAACGCTGCCGAATGTGTTCGTAATGTTCGATATTATTTTACATCTATACTGTTGTATTTCACACCTTACAATTACTAATGAGCGAAAAAAGAAATACTGCGGTCCATTAACGTATTATAATATATTTGTTGGATTAAAGCAGCAGGGTTAGGTTGCAGCGGCGCGGGAGCACAGAGGCCTACGCGGCGCACCGACGATAAAGCCGCTGTTCTCAAAGTGCAAAATCGCGTGTTACATGTATATTAATTCAGTCTGGCCAGTCTCTTATCGGAGCTATCCACACCAATATTCCAAATGCACGATTTGCATTTCAAAACGTTGCGTCTGAGTACAGAAGCACCGTTTCACTACCGCTATCACCGCATATTAACATTTTGTCGTCCGCTGAATCAATTAACTGCGGTCCTCGCATAATAATTAACTTAGTGACAGATTAACAAGTTTTAACACTTGGCTATAATGAAGATGTCGCGTACCCGGCGCGGGCGCAGATAAACGCGCTCGCCGTGCACCGGGATCGGAGGGTCACTCTCTGAGTCCGATATGTACTTACATCTTATCTCATCTAGAGCATAAATAGTTCGCTTTCTGTTGATTTAACGGATGACCAAATCCGTATGTCCCGAAGGCGTACGACAAAATCGGGTGTAGAGTACCGCGCGGGCGCACCGCGTTCTGCCCGAGGCGCTTGCCATAAATCGTGGCTCGTTGATTGCTTTCCGTGGCTGCTGCCCGCCCGTCCTGCCACCCTCACATTTTAATATCCATTCAGGCAAAGCCTCATCTCGCCAGTCGCATGATTTAACTTATTTGTTTTAGATACAACACCATCCTGAGATACATGGTCGCATTATACTTCTCAGTTTGTTTTAACAATTTCGAGAGCCTGTTACCGCCTCGGGCGACCCGCAGATGGATGGGCCCGTGTCCGATACAATGCCCGACTAATAATATAACGTTTATGAATATCGACGACTGATTTGTTACTATTATATTTTTAATTACTTTGCTTTTATAAAAGTTAATGACACGAATAAATTTCTGATCTGAAAATACGTCGCTTGTGTTGGTACGTAGGAAGTGGTCCCATTAGGTACCTAGGCATCTGTTATGCAAGTGCAACTACTATCAAAGACCCTGATAATAATGCCATTGAATGATCAACTCATCATATCCTGCGAACGAACTTGTAAAGCACTAGTACAAAATAAGAAAAGAAACCTAAAGTGAATTGACCCTTACGTGAGAAATCGTATAAATTTTAACTTGAAGTCTGTCAATGCATGAATAATATTGATTGGTTTGCATTACAAATAATTCACTTAGGTTCCTATTTTATAGTAAGTAGGTCACTAGCCGCAGAACGTTATGATACTGTACTGCGCCTGTGATACCTAGGAGCGTTATCTATTTATACATTCGATTAGTTCTTGTCTTCGAGGAACGTTTGATTAACATTTCCTTGTGCGTAATCGAGAAGTTGAGCACTTGTTTTTAATACATAATTTTAGTCACATAGATATTTAAGGATTAGAGACTGTGCTTTTGTTTAGAAACAATGTGTTCTGACATGGAAATTTTTAACTATGCCGTGTGATTTACAAGTAAATCATAATTAATCTGCTTTGTATGTATTTTAAGTAAGTTATTGCTAAGTAACATAGTAACTGTATTGCTTGGCTATCAGCACTTTCAGTTTGTAAGCAGACAAGCGGAAGTGAGTCGTATCGTAAATTATATAAGCCTTATCGGGGCATATTTTGATAGTTTTGAATACCCCGCCAAAGTAGAACTACTTGAATATCCTATCAGAGTACTCGTAGGATTCACTATGATCCTATATTGCACCTCGTAAATTATTAAAGACAATTCCTATTGCTGTTTGGACAGCCGGAAGTGAGTGTTTCAATGACACAAAACAGCGTTTGTAAGGCACGCAATGCAAATGTCAACGACTGCTAGCTGTTCTCAGTTGCAACTGGTCTTAAAATGTTTATTTAGAAGAAAATAAGAAAACGATTTTTCATTCAAATCTAGCTGATACCCGCAGCTTCGCAATGATAACTTAAGTAGGTACGTAAGTATAAAAAAATTAGAAAATGCAAAAGGGCTTCATGTAACAGCTCTGTTAAGCTACGACGAGAAGTTTAGGCGTGCACTTCAAAACGGAACTCGGTAAAGTCCCAAAAAAAGTTAGTGCCTTATAGGCACTAACTCAAAGTAGGATCAAAATTAATCAGAAGATATATAAAAATGTGAGTGAGAGTGATGAGATGGAAAGAAAGTAATTCTTCGTTTACAGAGCGTGAGATAAAGTTGAACAGGGTGGAATTTTGATAAGTAAAAACCTATTCTTAGACTTTTTCAATAATAAACACATGACTTAGAAACACTTTCGGGTATTTTTCACCACCTGGCACCCACAGGTAGCACCTCTGATTTCCATCCTTGTATACACTAATACTAACGATCTGCTCGTCGCTGCAGAATAACTGTATACAAAGCTTTGTAATATCTATATCTTTGCCTCCCACTCCTTCTGTATCTTTCATATTCAGTATCGCTGGTGATGCACTACTTATGTCCTAAAATGACGGGCATATACAATTTATTGGTTACATAATAAATAAATATTATATCTAATCGGTCTTCGAAACAAAAACTAATCGAATCAATAAGTCGATGGTCCGGTATCATTTTGTTCCGCGTATGCGGCAAATGACCTGAATTAAAATACCTACGGGCTTCGCCTACATTGTAAATTTATATATTCCAGACTATTCACGTATAATTCAATCACTCTGACAGAATAGTGTGATCCCTTAGGCTGAGCGCTCAATAAAGACACGACTGTCCTAAGACTGCGCTAGTCAGCGGCTCGAACTCGGCCAAATAAGCATGCTATTTCACCTCATATCCTGTAGTGAGAGTAAGAAGCAGTGATAATTCATTCATTCTAAGGTTCTTTGGAAGAAAAGGTATGGCTTATGAAAAAAGTATATCAAATTAGAATAAATATCAAATTAGAATATTTTTTCTGAACTCTTTGAGACATTAACTTTGACGGTACAGATTTAGATTTTGTGATTTTTTACACAGAAAGTGGTTTAAAAAATAGGCAGAAAAATAGAATATTTAATGGCATAACTATTTTAATGGTTTTTTGTTTTACATTTTTTGTACGTTACAGACAAAGTTAATGATGAGGAAAACAATAATAATAATGCTTGAATTTGTATGTAAGATGTCAAACAGTTGAGTAATTTTCTCCCGAAGTTTTTATGGACAAAATAGCGACTAACGCAGCCTTAAGAGTCACTTTACATCGAGAATCTGATTGGTCCGATATTCAACATAAGCATTGGCTGCCGATTATCGGACGTGGGCGTGCAAAGTAAGGTAGTTTTGTCTGTAAGACGTCTCTTTCGCAGTATCTGTAGACGTATCCTTCGCAGTGTATGTCTTGAGACCGTCTTGTCGTCAATGTGCGCTCAGCCTAAGAGACACCATTTGGCTCTTGTTTACTTACCCCCAGTTTCCGAAAGGCTGATCAACGCTAAAATTAACTAATCGGCTGTTAAAGGCGGATTCTCACAGAAGATCCAAAATAAAAATCCATTTACAAGAAACATAAATGCTTCGTAAATATTTAAAAAGAATGTAGGTTGTTGCTACCAAAGCGATTCGACGTCGTTGCTGCACATGTGACTCCATAGCGACCGAAAGTTCAACTGTACTATACTTAGGCGGATCAGTGTGGATCGGTTGGAGCGTGTCGGTGGAACGCGGCGGGATCACAAGAAAAGTTTTGTTCGTGGATCGCAGGAATTGGCGATCCATTTGGATCTTCTGTGAGGATTCGCCTTTAACAGCCGATTAGTTAATTTTAGCGTTGATCAGTCTTTCGGAAACTGGGGGTAAGTGTTCGTTAGTATTTTACTTCCAAATATGTATTCTTATCTCAATCGATTAGGTATGGTCATAATTTATGTTTAAGATACTGCCCTACATTTTACTAATATTTTAAAGCGAAAGTTTGTGAGGATTGTTTTGTCTGGATGTTGTTTACTCCTTCACGTTCTAAGGGCGGAAGGCAACATTGTTTGTTTCATAATATAAAACATACTATTCATATAATTGAAATACTAAACATACAAGATATAAAAAAAATGTTTCAATATGAAACGTTAGGTACAATGTTTGACTGCCTCAGTGGTGTAGTCGGTAGTGTAACCGCCTGCCGCGCTGGAGGTCCTGGGTTCGATTCCTGGGAGTTTCGTAAGATTTTTCAGTCGCTAGGAGTCCGGCATAGCATCCATGAAGGATTTTCCCTCACGTTGAAAAAAAAAGAAAAAGCAGTAAAATCGGCTCTGGTTTCAAATCCATGCAAATCATGTTTTTTTGGGTTGGCTTTTATTACGTGGAAGGTATACTATACCTAATATTTCTAGGAGGTGCCGGTTCGTCGCGTCGTGTAGCAGATAAAAGAGACTCATACGACTGACAGCCTGTGACTTGCGACCTAGGAGTAGATACGAGACGAGTCCGAACTCCTTGTGCCATATAATGTTATCTACACTAAGTAAACAAGAATTTATCATAAGGAAACCGTACGATCTCGAAACGAGACAACTTCTGATAAATTTGAATAATAACAGTCAAGGAAAATGAGGTGTCAGGTTCCAATTGTTTATTGTAAATGTATCGATCTAAGGCACGGCTTATTTATGCTGTTTGAGATTAATTAAAGCCAAGAGTGGACAAGATGCATTTACATAAGACACGGCGCGCGCATTTGCGGCGGAGGATGCGTGGGCGGGACATTGCGTGCGTTTGCGCAGCCCCGCGCCTCGCTTCGCACTCCCGCGCTGATATGCGACTTGTGGATATGAAATTGAGATAATTATGTGTGCCGAAGATCGAGTTGACACTTATCAAGTGCTACTGGTAGTATCAGATTATCTCTTCGATACATACATTAATTCAATCTTGCACTGGCTAAATCTTGAAAAAGCTTTTGTCTTTGGTCGTAGGTAGGAAGTTCATGCATTTAGCAGCTGATTGTAACTAATTTGGTCCCATTAGATAACAAACGTTTATCGAGAGAAAATAGAATAGTTAGAACTAAGGGTGCTTTTCCACCAGAGATGGGATATGCTATTTGTATATGGTACTTTGTACTTTGCTATGGATACGAGTACACGTTTGAAATCCTTCAATCACATTCGTCAATCGCACAATTTGACAACATAAACGGTCAACGTTATTTGTGGACCGACGAATGTGATTGGTATTCTTATCATATTATATCAAACACATCCACATGGGACATCCACCTATCAGTCCACGGCAGGGATACCTAGTGCCACCGCCGTTAAAGTAACTCCAAAGCTAGCGTTAGCTGAGTGACGCTCGCGTCACCCTTCCCTAGAAGGGCGATCGCATCCGATGAGTGTTCAAGGCCTGAGGGCTAGAGACTAAGGTAGAGTTTAGTCAGTAAGAGTCTGACATAATCACACGGCCGGTCGTGTCGTCGTGTGGTACACATGTAACGGTTTCTACCTCCATCCCTCGATCCCGCGTGGTGCCTTAGGTCTCAAAAAAAAAATAGGACATCTCAGACGGAAAGGCACACTACTGGTGTCAAAAAAAAGTTATTTCAACTCTCAGGGTTAAACTTCAACAACAGAACAGAAGTCAAGACTAGGTATTTTGGAACATTGCATTGTGCGGTTGAGGTCTCTCCACCCATAATTTGTTTTGGCTGGACCTGAGTTTCTAGGAGTTAGCTACTTTCTGGAATAATACCTAGATGATGTTCATTTACAATGTGGGTGGGGTAAAAATAGGTAATGCACAAGTCTTAATATTAATTAGAAACTATCAATACGGTTTGGCTTTGCTTGCAGTTTATTTGTTTTCTGGTTAGTGATTTAACGTCTTCAGGATCCAAGCGATTTTTATTACAGGTCAGTGATCCAACTACAAATATAAAAATATAAATGTCCACTGTCATTGGCTTATTAAACAGAGAAACGATCTTTTTGTGAGATTTTCACCACTCTGTATAAGGGTGACACCTCTGGCCGGAGGTTTAAGTTGAACAGCTCTTCAGAACACTACCAATCGTTTAAAAAATGTCCAAAGTATAATATAATGGAATATTTTTGAATGCACATCTGTATAATTTTCTGCACACTAAGCAACTCCACAAACTAACCGAATGCATTCCAGAACAAGAAGCTGTGAGACGGTCTCACCCGACTGCCATTCAAACGTTTATTGTGAAAGTGAAAGTTCAATCCGATTGACGTTGTCATTTTTGTTTTATTTCAAACTTTGACACAGATGATCCACGTGACCTAGTGACGTAATTTAATGCAACAGAGTCACAGACTACAGACACAAGTCTCACCATAAGCCCCTCTGCAATCTATTTTATAGAGAGGGGCTAAAACTGAATGCCTTGAATTGAAAGCATGTCCTACTTAAAAAAAACTAAAATTTTACACAAAACGATGATCTTTTTTATCGAATTCACACCATAGGATGTGGTTCGTACACCGCACCGGATAGGTTTTGATTAACAAATACAGACGAATTGAGAACCTCCTCCTTTTTTTAAATTGGTTAAAAAATACGAATTGTTTATCAAAAAATACTAACTTGCACTCGTAAATTGTACAACCGTAATAGGATAAGTTATGTTTTTATTTTTTTTATTAATAAAATTTAATTTTGTAAAGATGACTGATTAAATTGAGTTTTTAATTAGAATAAACGATGTTCTTAAAAGTAAATTAGGTGATGGTTTTCCTTAAAATAGTTTTAATATGTTTGTTGAGCTAAGAAATTGTTAGATTTACTATTTTGATAATAATGATTCGTTCAGTAAAACAGTTCTGCAAATACCATAAACAGTATTTAAATTTGATTTATTTAGTGTGCATGATTAGTGTGCAAGTGAGTATTTTTGGTTTAACTTTGAAATATTTTGTTCTAAAAATGGTACTATACAGATATCGATTTAAATACATGCCTAATATAATGAGTACTTTATTGACGGGGATGACGCTAGTAAGAAGAAGATTGTATTAAGTACCTGTGTTAGATTCAAAAGGCAGCTACTGCCCTTGCTAAATATATTATAATCAATGCACTGATGATACATCAAGGAAAGCAATTATTTCGTTTGCCGCCGGCAAGTTCCATTTATGTCGTAAGAGGCTCGTTATAAACCCACAACACAAATATTATTTAAACTGTGACACTGTATCTTTGCATTAACGAGCATATGGACTTAATTCATTTTCTTATTGGCAACATTTCGTGGTTCGATTGTGAACGCTAATTGATAAACGATGATTGGAGACATATTTTGCTCATACAAGGTTAAAGGAGACAAAGTATTTATGAATGAAATCAGTGATTTAATTTGTTGCATTCTCACAGTAGATGATTATGTGTTATTTTTGGAACACGTGTGCCTTTAAGTAAAGTCACAAAAGAACTGTTGTGTAAATCGAAGTCATGTTGCATAACTCATTTCATTATTTCGGCTTTCTATAGATGTCACTGTTAGATCGTTCTGCATCGCGATATAGGTAGTTTGTTTATATAGTTAAATAGGTTAGATGTCTGTAGTTCGCAATATTATCTAATTCCACATCATGAGTTTGCTGTTGGTCACTGAAGAACCGACATTTTCGTTAGATCCTTGAACGACAAACATATTATATTAAATCATCTGATTCAAGATAGATCAGTAGTTTTCGAGAAAATCAGACATTTTGAGAGTGAGAAACTGTTTTTTTTAATTCAGTTTAAAAAATAGTTTGTCAAAATCTTAGACCGTTTAGTTAGTTAGTAGTTAAATAGTCTAAGGTCAAAATACACGCCAGCGAAATAATAACAAGAAGCCGTGAGATCGATCTCACAGACTGCCCCTCTCTAACACGTGTTTGAACTAAAAAACCACGTGACCTATTGTTTTGAAGTTTTGTATACTCTCTCAAAATGACCAGCTATTACTGTCTGCAAAATTTCAGTATTGTAAGTCACGTGGTTTTGTTTTTATGAGTTTAATGCAACAGACACACAGACTAAAGACAACAAGAAAGCCGTGAGGTCGTTCTCACCAGACTGCCCCTGTCTAACACGTTTATTGTGAAAGTGAAAGTTCAATCCGATTGACGGTGTCATTTTTGTTTAATTTTAAACTTTAAACAGGTGATCCACGTGACCTGGTGACGTAGTTTAATGCAACAGAGTCACAGACTACAGACAAAGTCTCGCCATAAGCCCCTCGGCACTCTATTTTATAGAGAGGGGCTAAAATCAGGACATAAGCCCCTCTGCACTCTGTTTTATAGAGAGGGGCTAAAAGTAGTCACGTCAGGATACACGGTTCCCGTATCAAACCAAGAATATCAAACAAACCAAGCTTAAAAACACCTTGTCACGTAAACAATTTCAAACCAAGCTCTATGTGCTCTTGCACAATTTTCTGCGTCTGTTATGCTGAAGGCACGTGTGGTAACACGGTCATTATTTCGGCTTTCCATAGATGTCCCTGATAGATCGTTCTGCATCGCGATATAGGTAGTTTGTTTATATAGTTAAATAGGTTAGATGTCTGTAGATCGCAATATTATCTAATTCCACATCATGAGTTTGCTGTTGGTGACTAAAGAACCGAAATTTTCGTTAGATTCTTGAACAACAAACATATCTTAATGAAACATCTCATACAAGATAGATCAGTGTTTTCGAAAAAATCTGACATTTTGAGAGTGAGAAACTGTTTATTTTTAATTCAGTTTAAAAAATACTCTGTCAAAATCTTAGACCGTTTAGTTAGTTAGTAGTTAAATAGTCTAAGGTCAAAATACACGCCAGGAAAATAATAACAAGAAGCCGTGAGATCGGTCTCACAGACTGCCCCTCTCTAACACGTCTTTGAACTAAAAAAACACGTGACCTATTGTTTTGAAGTTTTGTATACTCTCTCAAAATGACCAGCTATTATACTGTCTGCAAAATTTCAGTATTGTAAGTCACGTGGTTTTGAATTTATGAGTTTAATGCAACAGACACACAGACTAAAGACAACAAGAAAGCCGTGAGATCATTCTCACCAGACTGCCCCTCTCTAACACGTTTATTGTGAAAGTGAAAGTTCAATCCGATTGACGTTGTCATTTTTCTTTTATTTCAAACTTTGAACAGATGATTCACGTGACCTAGTGACGTAGTTTAATGCAACAGAGTTACAGACTACAGACAAAGTCTCGGCATAAGCCCCTCTGCACTCTACTTTATAGAGAGGGGTTAAAAGTAGTCCCGTCAGGACACACGGTTCCCGTATCCCATGGAAACTTATTCTTAGGATAAGACAGGGCCTACATATTGTTCTAGACAATTGTTGATCCATTCCCGTATCGAATTTCAACCACAACCAATACAATACATCCAAAAGTTCGCTTTTATAATTTATTTATTACTTTTACTGAATTAAACTATTCTCTTATTACATGAAAATAGTGTGTAAGTGGATCAAAGATTTTTGCATAAATGTCAAAAAAATTTATTACTATGTATACCTACTTCCGATTTCAGGTCATCGACCGAGAGTGGTTTAGTTTGAAAAAAAAAACCTTAACGTAAAGTTTATTTATTTACATTATTAAGGTTGTGCTTTGCAATCGGAAGTGGGCTTTATTCAGAATCTTTGCAAGAAAACATAATGTATCTCACAAGTAATACTATATCTAATATATAAAATTCTCGTGTCACAGTTTTCGTTGCCATACTCCTCCGAAACGGCTTGACCGATTCTCATGAAATTTTGTGAGCATATTGAGTAGGTCTGAGAATCGGCCAACATCTATTTTTCATACCTCTGTGACCGGAAATAACATTCCACGCGGGCGGAGCCGCGGGCATCAGCTAGTTATAATATAATAATAGCTATATTAAATTAGATTGTTTAGTGCGATTGCCAAGTCAATCTATTTATTTAAAACAGAAAAGATTTTCCATATTGATTATGGTCACAATAACATGCTGTTATGTTAACTAATTACATAAAACTTAAGGCTGAAGGTCCTTAATGCAGGGAACAAATAAAATAACCAACTTGATTCTCGCTACCTTTTACGGAAGTTGTAAAACTTTGCATTTTACAAATTTTGTTTTAGTGGCAAATTAATTTCTTGCAACAAAAATAAACTATAAGAAAGTGCTCCCAATTATATACCTATAAATTAGCTCACTGGTTTTGAAAACGACTAAGAATTTATTTCAAATTACCTACTAATATTAAAAATGTGAAAGTTTGTGAAGATGTTTGGATATTTGGACGTATAGGTAGATGTTTGGATGTTTGTGTAAATCACGATCTAATGACTAAACGAATCGGGCTGAAATTTGGTGCATAGATAGCTGATAGTCTGAAATAACACATAGGCTTTTAATCCTGGAAATATGTTCCCACGGGAAGCGGGAAAGAGTACCGAATTTCAGGCGGGCGTAGCCGCGAGCATCATCTAGTATGCTATAAAAAGCTATCCAGAAATAAACTCGCAGTTGTACAGCATTATAAGTGTACTCGACAAAACATATATGTAAATATTTTTGGTGTACAACAAAGACGAAATAAAAAGACTGTATCCATTTCATACCTATATAAGAAAATGTTATTTATTTTTGTTTTTAGATAAGTACCTTTAAACTGTACGCATCTGTAACAACAATTAGTGAGCAAAAAATAAACAAATCTCAAATCGCAGCGATTGTTTGTTTAATATTCGCAACATCATGTCGGCCATCAAACTCGAACATGAAAATACCTACAAAAGATTCCAATTATTCTATAATAATAATAATAATAATAATGTTTATTGAGAAAATGGTTACATTGCTTTGTACACGAATTTTATAGATACCAAACTATGACAATTTTTTTCAGTCAGTAAAATTACATTTCCAGCGTTGCAGGTATTAGGCTGAGCTCACATACACGACAGGACTATCTTTAAACAGACTACTACCAAAGTTTTTAATTTATTAGTAACTATTACATACAGATGGGTAACTCCCTGCCCCCCACTGATCAGGATTCCCCACCCTCGCCACAACTGTCTTAAAGTTGGGGCGTATTTTGAGGGAACGTTTGCTTAACCTTAGTGGTCACAATACATTCAGGCTCTCTACAAATGTAACGTGTTTCTTAGTGCAAATGACATAACTGAAAACGGATCATTCGTATGGAGTTCACGTTCGCTACTTTACTTAATCTGTGATACTGTGAACAAGACGTCTCATAAACAAAACTGTTTTACAGTGCACGCTCACGCACGACAATCAGCGGCCGATTTTTACGTCGAGATAAAGCAAGAGTCAGTCTTAAGACAGTCATGTCTCTAACTTGAGCATAGCCTTACTGATGCCTACTGTGGCCATTACACAACGTCTTTAAATCCACGACGTCACAGTGCAAAACCTCATGCTGCTAATGTCAAGGTAGTATTGGCACGCTCACCGGCGCAGGCGCACACGTCGCAGTGACGTGTGACCTTATGTCATGTAAAGATATATATGTCAATGGGAATTAAATTCTGTTGAGTGTAAATTTTGTGTAAAAATATATTGTATGTCGTCTTACTGTTATAGCAAATAATACTCTTACAACAGATATAAAAACTATAGCCGACAACAGACCACCTAGAACTGATATAGGTGTATGAAACCTATATTCGACGGCAAAATAATCGTCCACGCACACACACATTAATACGTTCCGATTAAAATATATCGTTCCACGTCGCACCCAGTTATCACAATCAAAATAAATGACAAATGAAAACCTGAGTGTTGCAAGTCACGACCCACCCGATGTATTTTTTCATCGCTGGTAACATTCCCCGTAGCCGCTTTGTTGTTCCACACTCGACCGTCGGATTTTCAATAAAACCACTCTTAAGGACATTGGCTTCTCATTTTTTTCTATTTTGACTTGCGGGAATAAGTTCTCACGCACCTGTTGCCCTTGCCTTTTCGGTGTTACGATTATATTAGTTCAATTGGTTTTACATGTGACTGACAGGATTGTCTTCTACATTCATAAGTCAGTCTTATTCATAGTCATACTTTATGATTAAATTAACTTGATTTGATTTAAGATACAACGTGAAACAAAAGTTATGTGTGATATCGATTCCATGTGTTGATAGCATTGATAGTATCGCTCGTAGCATGTACTCGTAGGTTGTAGTATCGACATGAGGCGGACGTCGACGCACGCATGGAGTGTGCGATAGTGCGTCATCACGCGCCGCCGCCGCGCCGCCACACAGCGCGCGGGCAGGCGGGCAGGTCACAGGTCGCTTGCACACCAGACCGCCTACCCTGCGCGCATTCCTTCATGCATGCCAACTGTAAACCGACCACTAGAAAGACGTCCGATAGCACCACATTCATTCTCCACATACCATCACAACATTATTTGGCCGTATGCTCTCCTTCACGGATGACTCGAATAATGATGACTCTGTATATTTCTAATACATCGAAGGTTAATTGGACGTAGGCAGGGTATTGTAAAAGAATTAACTCGCGGCTACACTAAACGATACTATATTGTACTCGTATTTCTAAATCTTTTCATAAACAATTTTGGTGGAAATAATTTTATCAATTTTCATTTCATGCCAAAATCAATTCAGCATTATGCAAAAAATGCTAAATGGCTCAATTAAGTTTATGAGAGCGCGCCGTTGACTCTGGAGTGATCATTCCGCTCCAAGATAATGGCGCCAAAACTACAGAACTAATTGAAATGTCCGTTTCAATTATTTGCGATCATGAGAAAGTAATATTTTAGTCGATATCTTTTCACAGTCAAACGTACATCACTATTAAATATTTACTAAATTTTCAGTTGTTTAGTTCACTTTGAGTTGTCCCGCTGTTTTATCAAAGAAATAGAAAGCATGCAATATGAATACACTCACTACATTTTGTGATTATCTCCTTGATTGTCTATGTTGTTACACTTTGCACATTAACAAAGAGAACTTTTTAATTTAAATATTGTGGATTCGTAGACCAATGAAGTTTGTGGGACATTACGCACAACCGCATAGTGCTGTCGGTAGGTAAGCTGACCGTTAACTTTTGTTTATTTCAGAACAGATAAGTACATAGTGCCTTTTATGAACTTGACTGGACGCACTGCCACGTGTCTTCTACTATTTTATCTAGAAATCAACTACGAGACGAGAACGCGTCACAATATGATCGCAATAAATAGATAAGTGTAATCAACTGTACTATATTCTATAAATATACTTGCTTTCTTAGAAATCACGTCTGTTGAAGAAATTGTGTGTGTGTGTGTGTGTGTGTGTGTTAATAAAGCAGCTTCATTCACATTAACAATTACCTACCTACTCACTTTGATAGGATTTATTATTAGTATCTACGGACACAAACCGGATCGGTTTAGGTCACTTCTTTTATTATTGAGAGCAATTGGAGAGTAATAATAAGCTAGACTTTGGCCTGTTATAATGGGCTCCGGAGACTGTCAAAGCGACTTGAGTCTCTCTGACTGCTAAAATCTGAATAAAAGTAGTTTCAAGTTGTAGGTAGGTATGTGCTTTCCTCGCCCGTATGTGTGCTACGACCCGTATCACATAAGTCTTGTTAAGTCGCAATGATCGTCTTCTGAGTCCATTATCTTAGACCTAACTCGTGCCTGTCGATCCAAGGGAAAAGAGCCACGTAGAGCGCCGGTCGATAACAGGTACAGTCAAGTGACCTTAAGGGGCAGAACTGTAGACTGCGCGGCCGAAGAAGATGAAAACTAAGAGAATTTTATACAGTTCACGCAAACGATGGTCAAAAAGAACGAGGCATCATATTCCGCCGCTGTCATATGCGTTAGTGCATGCCAACTGGTTTCTTCTATCCAGGACGGACAAAAGTGCGCTGGCGCTGCCCCTAATTCGCAAGCGTAATTCTAAGCGCAAATAATAAAAACTTACTTGGCATAGTCCTGTTTGCAGTAGACCTGGCGGTCTCTGAGGAAGCAGGAGGGGTGTCGGTCGAGTTGGACGGCGCAGACGCAGCATCGCAGGCAGGCGGTGTGCCACGCGCCACCCCCCACCTCGAGCAGAAAGCGGTCGGAGATGGGCTCGCCGCACGCACAGCATATGCGGTGCTCCGTCTGAAATCGAGGCCAATTTGTTACGATTAAGTAAATGAAAACTGCTTGTTTAAGACCCATCCCACGTGATGGAGAGTAGTCACCTTAGCCTATGAACGTTTGCAATACCAGAAGTGCTACACTCGAGCTTCGAGCTGAAACCTTCCAAGTTGTTTATTGAGTACCTTGTCTTAGAAGGTTTTAGTACAATCGGAATCGGAAGCTTGAAGAACATGCTGTAGATATTCGGTAATACATGATATAATCTGTGGTAATACATAGGGAGGTACTGATGTTCTAAAGAGATAGGATTTATTTGTTTCTTCATGATATATTGAAACTCTTTTAGATATCCAAGTTAGAGTAACATAGGATATTAGGTATGAAGGGAATCACTATATCACTACACAAATAAGCACAACTGCAAGGAGGCCGGAAAAAGAAATGGCTTTAAACTTTTATGGTCAACGGGATAACCATGTAATATTTCGTTTACAATATTTCGGCACATGAAAGAATTGTGATAATGTCGCTTACAACTGCGCTAAAAATATTGGAAAAGTTTTTACTTCTTGTACAATATTTCAGCCGTTAAAGCGTGGTTGAGTAGCAAACATACAAACATCATCACATACTATTATTATATGTATTAAAATTTATATATAAGTATTAAAATTGAAATCAACTCTTGTGTCCATAACGTCACTTAGCCCTCTTTACAACTCACCATGGAGAATATATCCCACACATTTAATAAAATATAAAATAATTTATTATTATTTGATGTGGAACAGTATCTTTCTATTACGAAAATGTTCATGTTTGACGTAATGTAAACAGTCAAGGAAATTCGAAGCTTTCGGTTCGTGAAATCTGTATCGATTGTCTACCGCAGATGATGACTTGATTTAAAAATTGACCTTTAAAATAAATATAAGTAAGTAGGTATTTGTAATTTGCAGTGAACAAGACTGAAAGTTTAAAAAATAAGATCCTCAAATCAGGTCAAATTGTCGCCTTACCGTATACGCGATTATTTGTGTGTCTAATTTTTAGATTACCAGCGCCCAACAGCGTGCCCAGCCCCAACTAGGAGAAAGAAAAGGCGTGGAAGGAAAAGTCTATATCCGATATTTCGGAACCTTGTACTATAGTTAAAGTTATATTTAACCAGTGCCGTGACAGCAATAACAATGAAACACTTATGACTGTCGCTCACCACGCCACCCCCTGCGCAACATCGAAATAATTGCGCAATTTAAAATTGAATTACCTCACAAAACCGAATATCGACATGTGGAATACCGTGTGTTGAATACCACAGTACCTATTTATGACAATTAAGTTGCAGTTGTTGGGGCGTTGCATCTAATCTAATAGACTCGTAACATAAACAGAGAACTCCCTCTCCACCCTCGCTATTGAGGTTTTAATCATACGATTTAATTTTATTATTTGACTTGTGTTGATAAAATTTGTGGGACGCGTACAAGAGTTACTAATGATTTTCAACATACACTTTTTGTAAAGCGGCGAGCCTTACAGATTTCAAACAGACAGATGTTAAAAAATTTCGGTATAATTTGCTTTTACATATACCTATGCATTTATCTACAATGAACTCGTAGCACAGCTACAAAAACGAGGTATATCGTAGTGTAAGTTACGTTGAAGTGCTAACGGGTTGGCAGTAGCTGCCGAAGAAGTAGTGGCAGATGTAGCAGATGGATTTCAGAGACATGAGATGTGTTCTAGAACTCTGAAGACTGCAACTCGGGCAGCATACGTCTAATAAGCCCAAAAGTGAACTATTTCTATAATGTCACTATATTTCGTAGCACCAAATGATATCGTAGCCGTTACCAACACTGTACAATTCGACTATTTTCTTAGCTTTTTCAACGATTACGATTCTGTTCTGACACAATTGAAATAGCCGACTTGGGTCCCACCCTGCAGAAGACTGACTGATTTGATGGATTGATTTTAATATACATGTAGTACAATCCCAAGAAGTCTATTTGTGTACTTAGCTGGTTTCTTCTATAAAGATCTTTCAATCCCCAAAGACAGATGGCGCTGGTCAGTTTAAATTTTTGATATGAATTCTTGTTATAATTAGGCTTATGTGTCGGCTTAAATTTTCGGGAACGCTAATTTATATTCTTTAGAATCCATATTTGCGCTGCATTGCGGAAAAGTATCTGGCCAAAAATCAGAAAGTATTTTGCGCATTTGTAGACTTGGAAAAGGCGTATGATAAGGTGAACAGCTGAACAGGAATGAGTTGTGGAAGGTACTATCCATGTATGGAGTGGACGGTATCTTGATTCGGGCTCTGAAGTCATTATACAAGGGCTCCAGAGCCTGTGTTAGGATTAATAGCGCCTACACGGACTGGTTCGACATCTCAAAAGGTGTCAGGCAGGGATGTGTAGCTTGGTCTTGGCTGTCCAATCTCTTCATGGATAGCTGTATGAATGTTATGAAAGGGAGTGAAGATGGATTAAGGATGGAAGGTCTACATGTTAAGTGTCTCATGTACGCGGATGACCAAGTTATTAAAGTTGCATCATCGGCGGGCCAGTTGCAGAAAATGGTGTAAGAAATGAATGAAACATTCAAAGCGAAAGGTATGAAAGTAAATGCAAGAAGTTTGGAAGGGATGGAAGCTACGAAAGAGACATTGAAAGGAGAATGACTCCGGGAAATCGCGTGAATGGTGCACTACATTCCTTTATAAGCGGTCAGTCTTTATAAGTTCAAAGAAGGCACGACTGGTGGTTCATAACGGCGGCGTGCTAGTTCCCACATTGATGTACGCTGTACGGGAGTGAAAGTTAGGTATGGCAGAAAAAGCACCAAAGTAGACTGACTGCAGTTGAGATGCGATCATTGCGCAGTATGTGTGGAGTAAGGCTGGTTGATAAAAAGAGGAATACAGATATCCGAGACTGCAGTGGCCTGAAAGAGGATGTTGTAACAAGAATTGAAAAGAGTATGCTAAGGTGGTTTGGGCATTTAGAACGAAATAGTACTGAGCGAATGACACGCCAAGTATGGAAAGCACAATATGTAAGTGGACAGGCAAGCCGAGGTCGACCTCGCAGCGCATACACCAAACAAATTAGTGATGTATTGCAAAAAAGGCAGGTCAAAAGTACTCGAAACCGGCGGGCTTGCATGAAAGGTTTAATGAATGTAGAGGAAGCTAGTGACGTATGTAAGGACTGAAGCAAATGGCAGGCTGTTGTCTCTGCCTAACCCGGAGGGAAAAAAGCGTGAGTATTTGTATGTATGTATAATCCATATTTAAAAGACACAAATCAGCGTAAACGAAAGTCGACCTTTAGTTATATTTGTAAGAGAATACATTCCTGACACCTGTCAGAAGCGTACATACACACAGAGAGAGAGAGAGATAATAAAAGAGAAGGAGGAAGAGAGAGAGAGAAAGAGAGAGAGAGAAAGAGAGAGAGAGAGAGCTTACGTTGTGTACTGAGATAGGTGGTAACTCATCTCTACTTAGGTATGTAGATAAGTTGGTAAGTTGTAGGTTCCAGGTGTCAGTATCATGCCAAGTTGAAAGCCACAATGCCGACGATTGTTATAAGCCCCAGAAAGTAGGGCCGCATACCTAGAGGCTGAAGAGCAACGGTACCATACGTGTAATTACACGTATGACGGTACTAAGAATTAGAATCATGCATTTCGTTATCAATGAGATGTTTCACGTCGTCGTTAAAAAATGATAAAATTGCTACTGTTACAGCCCAACATCAACGCGGCCCGTCAAGGCAGGATAGCCTTGCATGTACCTATATTATCAATAAATCAAAATTCTAAATCAAAAGTAGGTAGGTACCGAAACGTACATACATATCACTCCCCAAATTTATGATAACGGTTAGAGGGGAACAACTGACATGCATTTTTCAACAACAACAAAAAACAGAAACCTATACAAACACCAACCTCATCAAAATACTCAAGCTATTAATTCTTGTAACATAAATTTGTAACCGCGTTAATGGCACTCGACTTTACAATAATCCCGTTTTATTTACACCCCTGTCGATGAACTTGAATGTGTGGATCCCCAAACGTCGGGTACGCAGCCGGCCATCATTTAAAAACAAACAATACGCGCAGAACATGAGCGTTTAGCGCCACTCCGCCACAGATCTCGACTGCAATAATCGCATAGATTGTAACAACCGCATATGGTATTATATCATCGTTCCCGCATCGAACAATACATACCTTCTATCTCATATCTAACGTTTCACTAAACAAATTTCTTAAGGGCTCCTCTGACGACGTATAATAATAGATCCGGCCGATCCCGGTGGCTGCATTGTCATCTTAAGTTGACTGATACACTTTTTATGACAGTTTTTTAAAGGATCCAGCTACTCGTATAAAATGATGTGGTTTGATTGCATTTAACGCGTCATTTAGAAGGGTTTGTTTGTTCTGGTCTTTTACCTAAATTATGTAAATGAGATGTTCCGTTTTGTAACGCGACAGGGCTTGACGTTGGATTAAGCGCTCTTGTAAATTATTGTTCTACAGCAGAAATGATACTCGAGAGCCCACAAAAGGATAACAGCGGTTGTGGTAGGGGACAAAGCGACTCATATGAAGGTCGTCATTTGAATCGCGTTTGACAGTATGAGAAGCAAAGCGAAGGCACATTGTGCTATGATTTGGCGGGCGTTACGTGTGACAGGCCTCTCGATAGAATTATTAATGCCTTTAGTAGCTTCACTTATTTTCGAATATTAGGATCGTATTAAATAGTGCGTACACAAGTCATAAATAAAATCAAATGATCATCTCTGGCTTCTAACATTTTTAAATTGGTAAGTTACCTGTGTGTACCAACTAAGATAGACAGCTAAGAAATAGAAAAAGAGGTAATTCAGTAATTATCACTTACACTTAGACACTTTATCAGGCATACCGCTGACACTTTATCAAAGGTATGTTTATCCCATGAATAATCAAAGGTTTATCCATAGGTTACCTGTTGACATAATATCACCTACCACCAATGTTATTGACATACAATATTGTAGTACTTACAGGACTGAGTCGTAATCGTAACTAGGTACTTTCTATCCACCTATTTAAAAAGTATAAAACTTTTTTGTTGGTAGGTAGGTACCTTCCTACTTAGGAAGTTCGAAAATTAATTAGTTGGTAAGTACCTACTTACTTAGGTAGACGTAGGTAGACTATGATATCGCCAATCAAACATTTCAGTACATTTGGAGTAGAGAATAGGTTCTTGTGGAAAAAACTGCCTACTATAAAGCCATTGAATATAAATTGGATTACACATATCCCAAAAGGCATCCAGTATCATTTACATTATCACGCCAAAATCAGACACATCATTTTATCTACATCACCAAACACACTCAATAAATGTACAACGGAACATAATAGTTTACCATGGTTTACCACAATAGTGAGTTCATAATTCGCGAAATAAAAGAGCGCAGCCGGGTGACAGCGTGACAGGCGTGATGGCAGACACATTGTCCCTGCCGGGCCACACTGTCCCACTATTGTCCCTCTTCCGACTATTATCCAATGATGCCAAGGTGGCTTTACGGACTACGGCGCCTGCCTACTTCATTGTTACAAGCTTACGTTTGCAAATCCGATTTATATTTGAATATAATTGACTTTCGGCCTCATATCAGGTATGAGTGCATGTATCATTGTGTTCGGCTGATCTCAATGGCATTTTTATCGGTTGAATATGATAAATGTGTTTGGGAGATTAAGTGTTGTGGGTGGGTGCGTGCTGCGAGGTTGGGCGCGATCGCGTACTCAAACAATTCAAGAAAGATTGTTCAGGTTGGGACTCTTGACAGCGGGTCTTAAACTCTTAATCGGGCCGCGACAATTTGACCTAGGAGGAAGCTACATCGTACCTATTAACGTAGTACCAGTACCTACCACATTATATCTACCAAATGAGCATCGATCAGAAACCAAATCTCTCCTAATTCTCACCATTAGACTCCAGACAGTTCTTTCCTGCAACCTTTTCCATATAGGTCATTGGGCGCCCAGTAGGTATGGTATACCCATTGTATTCGAACAGGAAATTTATTTGTTAAAGAGTTTATAGTTTAACATCTTACTTATCATTATAATTATGAAGAATTTCTCTTAATTTAATGATTTCTTTGCAAAAGAAGTTTATTGTTCTATCAGAGTTTATAGTTAATATTTCTATTTCTGCTGTGGTTTTATGGTAGGTATTATTTATTACTTACTTATGTAATAAAATTATTACTAGGTGTCTCAGACTCCAGATTAACAATCAGGATGTTAAGAGACGAGGAGGACGAGGTCATGGTATCAAACCCTAGTACCTATCTACCTAGATACCGACATTGTGGTCACACAAAAACCCGTAGGGATAGGTAAACGGGTTTTGTAAAACCCTAAGGAATAGAAATATTTCTTAAATATAGAGTAGTATGAAATTAGATAATATTTGCACTTTGTAGGTATTAAGTACTTAAGTTGTCTAGGTACCTTGAATCGATATATATCCACCCACCTAGGCACCTAGGTATGGTGAGTAAGTAGGTAGTACCTAGGGTACCTACCTACATAGGTAGATACAGATACCTAGTTCACGAGAATTACTCTGATATCTTTACATTTTCTACTTTGTTATGTAGGTACATACATAATTATGGTCACACCTTTTTTCCCGAAGGGGTAGGCATAGGCACATTATATGACCACATTTTACCTTTAGATTTTGTCCCACGTAATAGGATGTAAGCTGTATTGCCATGTTGATATGCACAATGACTACCCGCTGTTGAAATTTTACAAGCCACTCATAAAGGCCTTCAACTTGGCTTAAAGACTGCCATTTTACTGGCAACCGGGACCAACGGCTTAATGTGCCTTCCAAAGCACAGAATGTCTCGCAAATAAGTCCTAAAAACTTTGTTATGTAGATAAATAAGAATAAGTTATTTTTAAACTCTCTAGGTAGGTACTTTAATTAAACTATGATGCTAATTGCTAATAGATAGAAACTTACATGGAACTTTACATTTGATGCATGCCATATTGGGCACAGGTATTCAAATTTTCCTAATATCCTAACACTAGTACCTTCTTACCTTTTTTTTTATTAACGTGAGGGGAAGAAGGATTTTCCCTCACGTTAATAAAAAAAAGGTACTAGTGTTAGGATATTAAGAAAATTTGAATACTCCTCACGTAACGCCCAACAGCCTACGGTCGGGAGCCCCGGGTAAGCCCCCAGAAGGATGTCCCAGGACAACCCTAAAAGCGGGTGCTCATGCCATGGTGGCATGCATCCTTCACTTCACTACTTAGGGTTAAAAATAACTTGTAGGTACCTAACCTACAGTTTGGGAAGCCCACAATAAGAAAATAAGTAAAAATATTTATCATTTTCCATAACAGTAAGCATCAAGTCGTAACATTTTCCGAATAAAAAGACTCGTTTGGTATTCAAAGGGGACGCATTTCCTCAGCCGCGCGGTACAAATCATGCGGAAATTGGAGGCGATTTATTCAAAATATTTGTGCCAACAAATGTTTGAAGGCATCCGTGAATCGTAACAAACCGTCTCCGTGTTCGGAAAGAATCTCAGCTTATTTGTTTTCGCTTAACTCGTCGCCGGAGGGTTCCCGATTTCCTACTTTTTTCATCGATCATCAAAAGTCAAAGCTCAAAAGTGCGTTCTAAAACCAACTGGCCAACAAAGCCACGTTAGATATAAATTATGTGTGCACGTCAGCGAGGCGAGCTGTATCTCCGAGATATCTCGTGGGCGCACAAAGCGGCGGCAAGAATGGCGCAGCGGGGGCCTCCGCGGCATAATGGAGAGAGTTTCACACCATTCACGTATCGCCCTCGGGTTTTTTCACTGTGACGGGGGGTTACGTGGACCATCCGTCATGTGAGCCAGACACCCACCAAGAACTATAGGTATGCACATGTAAATTTTTCGTTATCGGAGAGAGAATCTCTCTAAAGAGGTTTTCCGCGAAACCAGCTCCTAAACTAAACAAACAAGGATTGTTATTTGCTGTTCCCCGGGATACGTCTTTGGTCTTTCGTGTCATGAAACTACATTGTACGTTTGGTAGCTAGCTATGTTAATATTAGTTAAGTTACAAGCAAGCTGTGTGTCCGTAGACTCTAGTCCATTGTTTTAAGGCACGAAGTCGTGGCGCTATACGCGTGTGGCGCGGTGCAGCCGGCATGGCAGCGACGACAGCGGGGCGGGGCTGGGCGTGGCGAGCGCTCGCGTTTACACTCTCCCTGACGTCATGGATGCCACCAAACTTTCATCTATGTGTGTGTACTGTGCGCCTGAATGTTTGCTGTCTGACGTCACCTTTACAAAAACCTAGATAACATATTTTATTTTATCATCACTTAGTTTAAAGTTAGTTACAACAAATTAGGTACAATGCTCCGAACTTTCCGAACCCCCGGTAGAGTCACAAAAATTTTGACAAACCTAAATAATTTTTTAAAAATTTCAAAGGGAATAAATTTTATTTTATTTTATTTTATTTTATGCTCACCTTTTAAAAGCCATAATTATGTAGGTAATTGGTACCACCAACTAAGTACCTACCTACATTGATTGACTGACAGCTTTCAGTTCTTACAACACGCAAAATAAGTAAGTATAGACTTGCTATACCTACTATTGATCAGCTGCTCTCTAGTCAAAACCCAACCCGTGAGAAGAAAAGGAGCCAAATGGGGACTTTCACCTTAGGCCTCCTTACTCAGTTTTTGGCCCCGGGAATGGAGATGTGGCAAATCAAGTCCTACCCTATAGCCTGTGCCCTATACCACCCGCAATATCGAGGTGCTGAAACGATATCTGCAGCAACTTCAGGGCTGAAGGGCCAAGCTAACCACATCTACAAAAGAAACAACTCTGTGTAGAAACGTGGGTCAGGTTATGTAGTACCTACCTATCGCCTTTCTTCTTTCATCGTGATCTGGAAGAAAGGTTTTAGAGCATTTGGAAGGGACTGAAAAGAAACAGTGAGTACCTAGGTAGGGTACTTACTTAAAAATCCCACTCTCTCGGTTCGCGGATGATGTCTCATAAACTTTTTTTTTTGTTTACGTGAGGGAAAATCCTCATGGATGTTATGCCGGACTCCTACCGACTAAAAATCCTCACGTAACGCCCAACAGCCTATGGTTGTGAGCCCCGGAAGGATGTCCCAGGACTCCCAACAGACCTACGGCCGCCACTGCGGCCTCGCCCAAGGGGTGGGGCGGGTGCTATCCCGCGTCTTTGGGGGGTTTCGGGTGTGATGCCGCTTCTAAGGGGGGGATGTCTCATATACTAATGACGGACGGAAGCGGAATAGTTGAAGGGAATGTTACAACGCAGAAGTTTAACCTAGGTCAAAGTACCTACCTACCAGCAATTCTAGTCACCTTATTAATATTGTTTAATGTGTTCATAAAATTAATTTCAATGGATTTATATAGAAATAGTATTTACCTACTAACAACAAAAAAAATCTATGAAAGTTGGTTAATAATGTTATGTCAAAGAAAGTCCAGCAGGTCCTTTTTTCCAGGACAGTATAGATACCTACCTACTTAAATGCGTAGGTTACTAGAAAGGTACTTACTACTACAATTACAACAGATATACACGATTAGGAATATCACGAGTGTTTCAGTAGGCAGATAAGATATCCACATACCTAATATGTGCAGTAAAATTAGAAGATTTCTTTAAAATACATTTTCAAATTGAACTTCTTGATGAGATGTCCTATTTGGCCCATTGGACCTACCTACAACAATTTTATTGACGTCATAATCTGTTAATGACTCGTAGAAGGAGCATAAAATCAATAGGCGCCAAACTAAGCTCGGTGAGCCGACAATACCGGCATGTAGGTATATGTGCTGGCAGTACAATACTTACATTCCCACACGCGTCAATCAGCGGGCCGCGAGCCACGAGCCCACAAGCCACGGCCCGCCTTGCCTTGTCTTGCCAATGGCAGGTATGGCGGCCGCTATCATAACATATTAAGCAATAAACAGTGTTTAAAGACAAGCCGCGGCGCACTCCTCGCACGGCGGTAATCACAAACAATTAGACGCCATGATGCCGCCCCCCGCCGAGGCGGCGCGCGCGCACATCGTTATTACCCTATTTATCGCATATTGGAAACAAAAAAACATGATCACCCAAACGGCTATTATAGTTTTGGACTTAATTTCCGAGGCTCGTTTGAACTCAGCGAGTCGAACTCCTTCAAACGGGGCGATGGACAACTTTTTCTGTCAAACGATCCATTTTTATTATGATCTCATCAAATTTTATATATGTACGGACGTCTAGTCGATTCGTCTTTTCTTTCGGTTGTATTAATTAGTTTTGTGTTGTTATGAATATGTCGATAGGCATGCCTGTTTAGTCCATTTCGATAGCCGGCGACTGGTTTAATGTCCTCACGCTCGTATCGAACTAAATAAATTTTTCATCGACTCGATATTTATGAGCCTTATTATAATAATATACCTATACACTATAATTAGTCATAAACATCATCACAGCAGTAACAAAGTTTCTTTTAAACTAGCCAGTCGTATATTAGATATCGATTAGGTAGGTATGGTGTAAAAGATTTTATCTACAACTTGCGGATTTTTTGACAGTTATACTATATTGCCAGGTACATAAAGTATAAATTAAGTAATTAGGTAACATTGATTCAATAATCCGTTAGAAATTAAATACAATAAACTAGCGGATGTCACGCGGTTTCACCCAGCTGTTCCCGTTCCCGTGGGAATACGGGAATAAAATACTGCCTATGTCATCCGCAGATCATGTCAGCTTTCCAATTGTGAAAGAATGTGTCAAATCGGTTCAGTAGTTTCGGAGCCTATTCAATGCTAACCAACAATCAAATCTTTAATTAGTATAGAAAAGTAGTTTATGCCTTCCTATGGCGAGCTCCAAAATATAGATTTTTGAATGGAGCAAGGGTTAATCTGTAATGACGATTTAAAATAATTGAAACATGTTAAGAGTACCTAATATCTAACAGGGTTTGCTTTCACAACAGTATGATACGAGTACCATCGGATCCCATTAACAATAATTCGAAGAAACAAAGCTTGAGATCCTTATAGAATAAGAAAGGTTTAAGCTATCACACCCTAGTGGCAACTCCGAGGTATTTCTATGCATACTATTCGTGCTTGCAGAGGCTTGTTCCCGCATTTATACCAGTAACATTGACAACCATAGCTGAAGATATTTCAACAGCAGCTATCACAACGTGTCTGTTTCAAATGACAATGGGCTCACTACTTGATTAAAGTATTACCTATAGGTAGTTAACACGAAAGCTGATAAAATTGTCAACAGAGTGTGGGGGGGTTTGGAATGACACTACGTAAGGAAGAAAATGAACATTACTACAGTCCGTTTGCTCTAAGTTTGCCTCTGGCGTAGAGGCTGGTGTAGAGACGTAGTAGAGACTATCAGCAAACTTAGAGCGAACAGGTAGTAATGACAGTATCGGGTCTGCTTAAAAGAGCATAATTTCAACAAAATCCGCCCTGAAGTTGTGTCGAACTGTGGGATATTGCACACTGCTAGCAGCATAGCTGAGGAATATGAGGTGCCTGCTCCCTGTCCTATTTTCCCGTCCTTGAACTCGGTTCGTAGTTCCCTGTTTACCAAATTTATTAGGTTAGGATATTCATTTGTTGTCATATCTAGATTGAGAAATTGTACCGTGGTGAACGATAGGATCCGATCTCCCCCTCTTTAATCATTCTCATCATCCCCTTGTCCCTGTCCCAATTTATTAAGGATCGGCGCAGTATGTCTTCTTCTTCCGTAGATCCCTGATATTCGTCATCTGATAATTTACCTTTTTCTTTTCCTTTTATATTCATATCAGTCCTTACCACACTCCATTCATGTTTTCTTTGGCTCTCCACTGACTGTCCATCCTTCAACATTCGTATGCATAGATCTTTTTGTTATTTGACTTTCATCCCTTCTCATCCTCCTTAATTATTCTATGATGACTAAACGCTATAACGCATATATTTGTGGTTTTTCTTGAAATTTGGATTAAGTTGTTGACCATATTGAAGTTACTATTGTAATAGTCCTAGAGACAGGAAAGGGTCGTGTTCCAGGGCTGCATAGAAGCACGACGGAAGACAAGGCTACGGCCGACCCACGGCCAACGGCTCACGAGCCACGGGCCCACGCCCGGTGCCGGCACATTATAACTGTCATATAACTCATTGGTTAATAGGAGCGGCTCTCCTTGTGCCAACTATTAAATAGTATTCACATTTTACGATAATGCCCAACAAACTCTTATTGACGTATAAATTCCGAACGTTCCGTTTTTTTCTCTGCTCAGAACGAGCGAAGGCGCCAGTTGTTTCTTCATATTAATAATGCTATGCTAGTTCAGTTTTTCGGGTTTAATTACGTCCAGGCGATACCGGCTCCGATGGGTGGAAAGTAGTAAATTAAATGGTCGGCGAGCCCCTTTTAATATTCATAGCGTTATCAAACAAAATTTTAAACTAATTAAAAGTAGTTTTAATAATTTCTTGGTTATGAATTAGAGCGCCTGGAGCGACTCGTTCGATCTGCTTGCAATCTTCGTTTGCGCGACAGGAAATTGCTTAGGTACGTTGATACCTTCATATTGAATGTAAGATACTAGGTATATAAATTACTATGTTAAGCATCTTTAGTTGTTAACACAAATGTGAGGTCTGTGACCTTCACTTATCTTGTTTTTTGAATCAGCATTACATTGACGTGTTCCAAAGCGGCACGAACGGAATTGGCCGGAAAGATTGAATCACACGATTGACTATTTTTATACGAAAGATACCGTTTATGCGTGAATAGTTTTTGTGGAGTACCTACCATAGCAAAACACGATCTGTCGAAATTTTGCGATCGTTGAGGGGCAACTCGACAAAAGTGTGACTGCCGAAGTGCCGATTGGCAGGTGTCGTCTTCGATACATTAATAACTTGGCTACCAACTAGCCTTATCTTGATGGTTACAAAGATAATACCTGTACACCGCTGTGCTTGTATTTGAACGAAGACACGTTAAACCCTCTACGTTGTGAGCCGCACTAATATATTACCTTTACAATTAAAATGTTTATAAATTTATGTAAAAGCGAGTAATTGGAAGTTTCCTCTATATGTTTGTTTAAACTTAAGAAATTATTCGGTTTTATGGGTGTTATTATTATAAACGAGTTGACATTGTCATTATTTTTATGAGTATATCGCGTGTATTACCCTTATTAATGCAAGTGCCGTTTAAAGCCATTTAATGCCAAAATGTCAGTGATAATTTAGTGCCGACCGAGTCTGTTGAAATGTCCACTCAGTAACAGCACCCAGTTAAGCCTTTTCAGTAGATGGTAATAAAATGTACAAGCTTCGAGATTATATGTGTATATAGTCGAGAAGTTTGTAAAATTGGAATAGGCACGAGTATAATGGACTTTTTACGTGGAAATAATTGCCTACTGCATATACTATATTATATATACTAGAATAGAAAAAAGTGAAAGTGCTAGTGGTAATAGGTGAATTGCCAAATAAAATCATTCTCCTGCCCTCATCCCACCTTATATGAGGTTGTAATATGTCTTCTTGTTCCATTCCTCCCTCGTCGTCGTCTCTTCAGTAGGTATCTCCTTTCACATTCATATTCTCATAGTTCACCCACCCTTTCTTTAGCCTTCCTCTGGCTTTCCATCCTTCAACATTCAACTCCGTCGGTCTTTTGGTTATATAAACTTTTGGTTCATCCCTTCTCATCACATGGCCATACCAAGACAAGACGGCTTTTTCTCATATTTTCTAGTACTGCTGTCACTTTCATAGTCTCTCTGATTATACTCATTTCGTATGTTATCCATCCTAGTCACAACACACAGTCACCTTAACATTTTCATTTCTGCTACATGCATCGCTCCCTCCATGATTTTAAGGGCCCAACATTCTAAACCATGCAGTTCATAAATAATAAATAGTAATAAATAAATGGGTAGGTTTACTGGGTAATTTTGCACTGTACCATCTAGCAAAAATTATGCTATTAAAAGTTTGTGATAGCGGATTTTAAAATACATACAAATTATACACAGACAACTCCCAAACCTCGAAACACATGTAGAGGATCACACAAGTATTTGTTCCGACCTGGGATTCGCACCAGAGACCAAAGCACGGCAACCGCATACACTTTATAAATTTTAAAAATAGAAGAAGAATTGCTTTCTAGCAGGATTCGAACCTGCGTCTTCTCGCATATCGTGCGGACGCCTTAACCACATGGCCACTTTACTTTTCAATTAAAAAAAATATCTTAACTGCATACCTACACTTCACTGAGCCACGACATGCTACAGTACAGTCAAATAGATGGAACTTACAAATCTGTATGTTATGTGGGTGTTGTGTCTGTCATCTGAACATTAAGTCTGGCATTTGATTGTTAATTCCATAAAAACTTTAAGAAGAGCGCAAATTTCCGGTGGCAAACAGCGAACAAGACATCTCACAGACAAAACTGTTTTACGTTACGCGCCTACTCTTGGTTATCGGCAGCCGATTTTTACTTCGACAATTGGAGCTTTCGGATTTTCGATAGAAATCAAAAGTCAGTCTTAAGATAGTTGTGTCTCTAATGTGCGCTCAGCCTGAGACTACAAAAGACAAAATCGTTACAACTAGAGACTCTTTTGCACAGTATACTCCTTGCTCATTTTCTCCAGAAACTTTTTCTATGTCAATTTTCATGTCCATACCTACTTTGGCGCAATTTCCTTAAAAAGTAGTAAGTACTTACAAAGATTTCACTGTTATATATTTTAGGTCGTAAATAAAAGATAACTTCACTCAAAAACTGTACGGGTATGGCAGTCAAATGAAACTGACAGCTTTACGAGAGCCCACGTAATAAAATAATGATTGGTTTCCATTTTAGCAATATAAAAATTGAATTTTATTTAATTGA
Organism: Miltochrista miniata; assembly: GCA_933228765.1. Lineage (NCBI taxonomy): Eukaryota > Metazoa > Arthropoda > Insecta > Lepidoptera > Erebidae > Miltochrista > Miltochrista miniata. Next base: position 16,615,544 of record OW121747.1, on the reverse strand, counting down.
AATTTGTATCCAAACTGATTAAAAGTATATCAGATTCTGTTTCATCTTTTAAACCCACTACGTAAAAAAGGGTAGATAATTATTATGAGCCGCTATCTGTGTGCTTGTTCTGTGTATGTATGTATTTAGGTATTACTTTAAAATAGCAGCAAACACCTCCATAGCCATGCTTGCTTGCACTGCGGTTCACCACAGGGCCGGCTTGTCTGTAGTAAATTAAATCCCTGGTTATCCAGTTGCCGTAGATCTTTTGCCACAACCACCCAACTCGATCTCGTATTAATATCTGTGATCTTCTAGCTTACTTTCGACCCAGATGGAGATGCGCAGTGTAAAAAAGTGTTCTTGAATATTTAAACATCAAAAAACAAAATTAATGACTCATTGAATAACCGAGCACTTATCTCCAGTAATATTTGTTAATGATAGGTTTGTTTTCATTGTGTATAGATTTTTGGCGAAGTCATAAAGGTTTGAACGACCGCGTCGCTCGTGGTGTGTGCGCCTTGTCAGGTCAACACCTCAGCCACAGCGGGGTGCCACCGAGCCTTTGTGGCTCACCATCAGCTGTCGAAGTGACGAACCCACCCGCGCTCACTACATCGCTATTTGTTCCAGTATCAAATGTGGCAAGATTATGCGGCTGTTGTTTTTTGGTCAAAATAAAAACTTGAGCTCAATTTACTTGAAGACGTCGTATACGAATACTTAGTTACAATTGACGACTAAGTGCCTCTATGCGAGGACGTTTGCGTCAACTGATTGCGTCTTGCAATCGTGATCAATGCAGTTTTAATCGCGGAGTCTTAACCAATCGACGTAGTCTATGATCGCTTCAAATTAAAATAGCCGAGAAGTTCCGGACCAATCGCAACCTATACAGAGCAGGAGCACTCTGTTAGGTCCGTCCGTAGCTGAACTAAGTCGAAAGATACATTAATTGTATAAGTTCCCATAATTGAGTATTAGCAGTCTAAAGAGTAGGTTTACTGTTTATACTGTGGTATTAGGCTGAGAGCCAATGAGTAGTTAAACCCGGGTTATGTAAATGTATTTATATTAAGTTCCTCGACGACTGCTTCTTCTTGAGTGCCATCTTTATAAAGAAGGTCGGTGATCTTCATGGCAACGTGAATATTGAAAACAACAGCTCTGAAGAGAGAACGGGTGATTCGTTTTGCTGTACTATGGACGTAGGGTTCTTCAGCCAGGTTATTCTTCTTCTACCAACTCTACAACAGAATTTAAACCGCCTGTTATTCATCAAAATCCGTAAAATATTTCATAATCTAATGAATCTGGTGTTTATACGAGTTCGAGGTTTATGTGAATGAATTCGCGTGTGAGATATACATCATGTTTCAAAGTTGATGTTAGAAGCAATAAAAAACTATTCGTAATTTTTATTCTTTATTTAGCAATTAGAGTAACTATTATTCGGATTGGGAGAGCAACCGTTTCGGATCTTCGGCGAAGGGTTGGCGCCTGCACTCTGCTCTATTGTTAATTGTAATTACTGTTTCACACGCTCTTACACTTTGGTGCAAAAAAATGTATCAAAATAATATTCACTTAACATGAAAATGTAGTTTTATTCTAGCACCTTGTTAGGCAAAGTATGGACAATTTGTTTTATAGACGCTTAACAGGTGCACTTTGTATACCCAGCGCTTAGATAAATAAATTTACAGTGAAAATGGAAAAAAAGAGTACCTACACATTTAAAAAATAAACAGCAAGAATCATCGCATAGGTAGGTACAGTTATTGATAGATCATGTAGCGCTATAAACATGAAACAGTCAGAAAATAAAATGTTTAATAAACAAATTAGTTGTGTGTTGTGTCCAGTAAATTGGCGCAGATAGTATAGTATTAGAGCGAGGGTTGCCACGAGACAGCTATCGACACATAACTTATTAATTGTATAAGTTCCCATAATTAAGTCATCATCGGCCCGACGTCTTTTTTCTTTATTAACTCTCATTCTCTACAAGTTCGATTCGAGTAAATTGGTAAAGCTATTCCTTTTTTAATTGCCCTTACGGGACTTTTATTTAGTGTGTACCTACAATAAAATCGACTGTTTATTGTGGCCGATCAAGTTTATTTAGCAGCCGCTTTTGGAAATGAAACACACTGCCATAATAAAGCAATATGTTAGAGAAACTCCCTCCGCTCTGGTAGGTAATGGTTACCTACAGCTACTATTGCTGAGAATAACTATTTAAAAAAAGATTCGTAAATGTTTTTCGTAAATGGAGTGACTGAGTATGTTTAGAGAGAACCCTAAAAATTATTACATTATACACACAAAATAAAATTCTTAGTTCCTCCCTGGTACACGTTTTGTGATTCTCTAGTTATAAGATATGACTACCTATATTGTTGATGTTTAAAAAGGTCTATTCCATACTTAAATAAATTGCATTAATCGTGCTCTACTATCCAAAAATATTCACCTTTGTTCCTGAATATTTTTTAAGAGGATTTCCCAAAATTCTTTCTTAGTCTGGGCGTAGGTCCAATGTTCTAACATCAATAATTAAATCATACGTTGATGGCTTAATTAGACAGGACAACTATTTTTATGTAAAGAAAACTTTATTTGTATGGTACAAAATGTATTTTAAAAAATGCAGCGTTCACCCTGCCCCATCAAAAAACAATACCTAACACATTTCACACAAGTTCAACACAAACGTGTCTTCAAACGCAAATATGATTACATAATCAGAATACCTTCTTTGTCCAAGATGAGCTGAACAAAACGTGACGTCACAAATAGAGAAATAACGCAAATTTAATAATGAACAGGCTATTTGAACAGAGGTGTTTGATCGGCCGCCATTGTAATCGCTTCAGCCGTACTGAAAGACATTTACACAAGTGACTCTTAGGCACTACAAATAATACGTTCCTTTATAACTTAATTTAGACCTCTAAGTCTCATAAATAGAGTTGAATATTAAGTGATGTGATGGCCGATCGTAATATAGATGTCAGAGGTATGATACGCCTGTTCAAAATGAGTTTGTATTTAATTTTCACACGTGTGTAGTGACACTATAACGACACACATTCTTTTATTAGAAATACTAGCTATGCCGCGTGACTGCATCTATGACATACTTCAACTCCGGTTGCACCCCCTTTATCCATTAATGATAGCAATTTGTTAGTTTTAAATGGAACTCTGCGCGATTTTATGACGTTACAGCTCCGTTCCCATAATTTGTATCTAAGTTACCAGGCGACAGCATGTCTAGGACGACTGGTTGAGACAGTAGGAGAGATAAGAAATAATTCACTGCCAATGCACAGACTCATACAACTGATCCAAGATCGCTAAGGTTGAACGCACTTAGTGACACGTTTGTCGAAAATTCAATCGCTCGATTGTAACATAGGCTGCTGATTTACCTATCAGTTCTGTCTGTGAGATATTTTGGATGCAGTGTGCGCAGTATAATAGATTTAGTAAAACAGAAGTCTGTCTGAAACCAGTCTAGCCGCTAATGTGTGCTCTGCATACAGTCACAGTGAGAGGTTGGCACATTCGGTTGTAAACTCTTTGTGACAAATAAATTATAGTGTAGAGACTGTAGGAATAGCCATAGAGAAAAATTCTAAATCTATGGGAATAGCCCTCTCTCACCAGGTGCCACCAACAAAAATATATAATAAAATGCTAAATTTATTAGGTAAATCTAATTAAGTAATTTCTCGTAAATATTAAAAAAAAGACAACAAAATAAATACGACATATGTATCTATTAGTTTTTTGATATTCATCGTAGTCTATTAATATGTATGGGTTAATGGCTTCAATTTGTATAATAGCTAAAAAACTGACATCAAGATGGACTTAGGTTGAAATGCTATTCTATAAATTCAACTTAATAAATAATCTGAATCTTATTTCCGAAACAAATAGGTAATTAGGGAATGGGTAAAAGGTCACTACATAAGCAGCGATGACAAGTGCCGACATAATTAAAAACAGCATGTCGGTGACTGGGACTGACAACATTTTACAATAAAAAAAATAACATGATGGTCTTTGATTTGACCCGGTATCAGCTCCACCAAGACAGTAAAAATGGAGGAATTCAAGAAGCGAAAAAAGCATTAACCAATCACGAAAGACGCTGAATAACACCCTAACCCCTAGCTAGGCGAATTCGCAGTAGTAGCCAAAGCCTGCCAGGAATCCTGTTACTACCTTTCGGGAAGTACCGGGGGTTCCCAGCGTTATACATATAAGGTTTTAGTTACTTATATACGTATAGTCACGCCTTTAGTTGTGAGGTTTATACACTTTCTCGGATAGAAAAGGCTCTATCTATTTATTCATTCAGTACCTGCCTGGGTGTCAGTATGTCTGCATCCCAACCTAGATACCTGTGCCTGTGTCCTAACCTAGACCATTGGTGTTGTGCTGGTTTACTACCTACCAAGAACTCCTTATGTCTTATGCCTAAAAAGTACCTAACTGTCAAGGTACCTAATTCGATAGTCATGAATACTGATACAGTTATATGAAATTTGTGCAGATAAAATATTTCTAAATGACAAATTTCTAGATGTTTCGTGACAAATAACTTCCTAGAAACCAATGTATCAAATAATTTGGGGCGGAGAAACACGTTTGAATGGTTAGTTAAAATATTGACGATCTGACAAATCGGAGCCAAAACACAGACTAATTAATTTTAGTAAGAAATTCTTTGATCATTTGTAATGGTTTTACGGTTGTCTATGGAAAGAAATAAGTAGAATTGTATCTGTGATTTAATTCGTTAAGCTCCGGAGATAAATTCATAGTACGGGAGGTACGGGTGTAGCTGCGGTATCAAAACTCGCAATGTGCCTAATACATACATGCATATGGTCACGCCTTTATCCCCGAGGTGGTAGGCAGAGGCATATTATTATACACACACATTTCACCTTTTTAGAATTTGTCCCACGTAATTGGTAATGAACCTACGAAGAATCTCTGACAAGTGGCTCTATTTATTTTCTAGGCTAGTAATTGTTGTTCTTTGTCCTAGATCCTTCTTTATAAACATTCTTTTAAAATGTCCTACACAATAATACTAAGATTAGTATTTCATCACTTTCTAGTAAAAGAATTATAATTTCATATTATTTTATGTCATCATCACTTTATACTAATGGAAACAAAGCCTGCGTAGAGTGGGTCACGCAAGATTATAATGGCATAAAGGCTTTAGAGTCACCCTACATTACTCTAATGCGGAGACATGAACCTAACGGGAATATAGTTATGTAGGTTTCAGGTGGGCTAGGTATAACTCTCTATAACGTCTCTTCTTTTCTCGTATCCTACGAGAAAGAGTACTAATATCTGAAAGTTTGGGAGATGTTTGGACGTATCAATCAAACTCTATCTAGTTAATGAATGTCGCTAAAATTTAGTAGATAATAGTCACAAAGAACATATACCTACTTAGGCTACTTTTTATCCCGGGAACACGTTCCCATGTAATAAAGGAACAGGAACAGAATTCAGAAGAAACAACCGCGTAAACTATCGAGTAGGATATAAACGGCAACAGTAATCTTGTCCAACGCTAATCATTGCTATTAATTTATTTATTTACTTGCATGTAATAAAATAATGAAAAGTAAACATAAATGAGAGACAGTATAAATATAAGTTAATAGTCATAAAGTGCGCAAACGCGAGAGGCGCGGGCGCTGGCCTGGCCCTCGGCCTTCGGACACAAATTGATAAATTACACGTAGTTGAACATGGTTAATCCCTCGAAATGAGCACTTACGGCGGGATTACAACTCGGCGCAGCCCGCGATGACATTAGCCGAAGCGGCGCGGGCGCACCGAGCCGAGCGGCCGCTTGATACATGGCACGCATTGTACTCCGCGCCACACCACATTTGTATCCACACCAGTAATATACAACGCCTTTATGCAGCACCCATAATAAGTTTATAATGAAAAATGTTATTCTGTAACCTGTTAATGCCGCCCTTATATCTCCTCTATTGGTAACTCATGATAAAGTAACGTGCTCGTGTTTAACTAATCTTTTTAAAGTTCGTATCAATTCGAATAAAATATTAATGTGATCTACTTATACTTCAAAAGTAATATACGCCTACATAAGTTCTTCAAATTGACTAGATTGTTTGAGGTAACTACATGACATAGTATCGGGAGTCCTGAGCTTATGCTTCTGTGGTTGCACCCGACACTCCCAGTCGATAGTAGTGGTAGCCCTTTGCTTATAGCCAGGCGTTTCAAAAATTCATTTCTAGACGAGGTTTCCAAATCTTTTATACGAACATTCTAGGTTATTCAGTTACTTTCTTTCATTTATCTCTTTATCTTTGATTCAGATAGTTTTTGTTGATGTGTGTAACATGTTGAGCAACGGTACCATGGCAAGCTTTTTCTTTTAAAAAAGCTCTAGTTGTTTAATATTTTTTAGAACTATATTAGCAAACATAATTCCTTGTAAGTTGTGAGCTTGTTTTACTACGATAGTATAAAAAACCGTTGTGCTGTGTAGGCAGTACACCATGTACTCCTTAGGTCGCGTGATTCGTATTGCGTGACGCCATGCCACCTCAACACCGACTACCGCTGGGTAGAATAACCATAGTTACTACTACAAGATTACTATTATAATTATTAAACATTCTCAAGTAGCCAACGTTCACAAGCCACCGGAATTAAGATTGACTGAGCGATTATTTTATACTTCACAGACTTATGAAAGGTTAGGTCAATTTTGATATAAATTAAACAATAGCACCAAACTGTAATAGGGCATGCCTTATTATACCTTAGACCACTCGTAAACTTGGACTTTTCAAAAGGAGAAGTCGATATAAAATATTTTTTCATTGGTCTTTGTGTGGAGTTCTGGCTTACATCTTTTAGGATGGGTCTCCAAAATATATACTTACTTCATAGATCTATATTATTGACGGTACCCTGAAATTTTGTGATGGCGATGTTGGGTAGTGTTCTGAAAAACGGATCCGGGGACAGTCCTTGGTCCCTGGATCCAGATTTCATCCCTGGCATACGGTATTGTAAACAAAAGACCAATTTCTTTTACACAGAACCTACCATAACAGGCTTCCTTGTGTCATCTCAGCAAATTGTCATAAAGTTTTAATGATACTAATAATAAAAGCTCACAAATGTAACAGAAATACAGTCAATAAATAACCTCTTCCGTTTTGAAAGTGGCTCGAAAAGTGGTGCTCATATATCCAAAAAGACGAATAATAAAGGGTGTCGATGATGCGAGTGAAATATGTGATGTTTTCACACCTACGGTTCGAACAATCAAAACAACCTCTTTTTTGTGGATCAATTCTCGGTTTTACCAATGCAGATGAACTATTAACTGAACAAGAGACATCATCTTGCTATTTGATGAAATATTAATATGGTTGAATTCCTGGGCCGCATGCCGTACCGCACCATAAGGCACCGTCGCACCGAAGCGCGGATATTAATCATAGCACCTCATATTGTTGTATTCATAGTGTAGGACCACGTGTACGCGATGAATAATGCGATAGATTTATTATAACTGGATGAGGAATCATTAAGTTCTTGTAGCCGTTGACAGGGACGGAGTAACATCACTATCTGTCTCTCTTCGACACACAACTATTTCCAAAATTTGTGGATTAAGGTCATTGGGCATAATCAGACCCAGTTTTCGAAATATTTCCTACAGATATCAAATTATGGGTAAATTAATGAGTGCTAGCCTACATTTCAATCTGAGTATTTTAAACGCCGAAAATATTCCGACACACCTATTTCAATGTTTCTTTACATAACATGATGGCGGATTTCCGAATCACTGCAGCGCTCATCAACGCTACTCGGCGACCATACGAGGATAGCTTTTACGCCGAGCAAATCTATACTTCTATACTAATATTAATATTATAAAGAGGTAAAGTTTGTGTGTTTGTTAAATTGTAAGGGGTAATCTCGGGATCTACTGAACCGATTTAAAAAATTCTTTCACCAATAGAAAGCTACGTTATTGTGGAGTGTCATAGGCTATATAGCATCACGCTACTACGAATAGGAGCGGAGCAGTAATAGTAAATGTTTCAAAAACGGGGGAAAAGTTATTCCTTTTGAGAGCTTCGTTGCGTGTGCTGCGTAAATATTTATAGTTATGTAAAAAATATGTACTACAAAATTGATTCTCTTAAAAAAGATCTAAAAAAATTGCGCGATAGCATGTGTGTCTATCTTTGGGTTGGTGCACAATACCCATTTTAATGGCAATCAATTATTTCTAAAATAATGCCACGGGATACCTCTTTCATAAACGAAATTGTTCTTAAAAATAATGCGACGGGAATACACGCGACGAAAAACCTTTCTCTCTCTCTCTCTCACGTAGTATTGAATATTAACGACAAGACGCTACGGGAGTAAACGCAACGCGACGGGAGTAAATGCGACGGGAACAGGTAATACTCTCTCTTAAGTGGCGCAAACGAAGTTGCGCGGGTCAGCTAGTCATTAATATAATTAATGAAAATATTTTTTTCTAAGCATTCCGAGCATAAAACGAGCTGGTTGAATATGTGAGTGAACACAATTTAAATATGCAAAGGATAGCCTTTCACTTTCTTTTAGGATAGGACAGGATATACTAGAATTGATACCAGTAATGCAGAGTTCAATTTCCCACAATTGATGCACGATGATTTAATACTATTTACGCTGGGCAGCTGTGGATCGCCAGATCATACGTCCATGAGCAGTTACGACCAAATGGTCTATACATCGTCGAACTCTACCGGCACCACGAATCGGTAAATAACAGAACATTGACACGCTCAGTTGCTCATACGATCAGTTGCTCCAGCGTGTAATCAAAATACCTAAACAATGCAAATAGTCCAATAATGTCTTATCAATAAAGGGCATAACTTATACTTTATTTTTTAATTTTTGGGCAGTTCCCATACTCTACAATGATGTGCCATATATTTTCGTAAACTAGGAATGTTTATCTACATCTATAATCTAAACCAATTTATTTGGGTATTTATGTGGGTATATTTTCCATACTATGTGCCCAATGACCTTTACAGACACTAAATTAAATGTAGAATTAATATTAAGTACTTCAACTCAAAATCCAAAACACTAATAAAAATGTAGAGTTTAAGTTCATTTTGAAAAGCATGAAAGTACATTACAAATTGATGATAGATTAACATCTTATTTTCAATTCATATTTATGGGTCTTTTTCGCGTAACCGTGGTCACACTACAAATTAACATTTCATTGTACAAATTATTTAAGGAAAAAGAAAACAAAGATAATTGTCAACAAAAGTATGGAGGTGGATGGGGACACACCTGCGAATGACAATTATTCGTAGGGAGACACTGACAATGCCTCGTTTAGGAGTTGCAGAATTTCTACCCCTTGAAGTCAACCGGTAAAGTTCCTAAAAGGATTGCCGCCTTAACACGCTGAATCGAAAACTAATGTAAACTTCAACACATCAAATCAATATTACCCACTACATAAAATTAAAGGTTTTTTTTTCTAAACTATCAATTTCTGCTAAAGGCATCCTGGAGCGCCCATACATATAAATATGTACATATTATGTACACAATATTTAATTACAAAGATACATGGAAATATGTCAGATTTGTTACAATGCTAACTTCGCTCCTTTAGGTAGTTGCATGATGATTGTAATTTAAAGCCCATTTATCATCAGTATTTCAGAATAATTTAGTTCCCTGATAACGAAAGGTTTTTATTGAAATCGGTTTAGTATACCTACCTACTTAACAAGTTTAAAAGTTTACAACTTACAAAAATCCGTTAGTCTACTTACAATAAATTTTCGTCTCACTACTAAGTTATTGATAATAATAGATTCATCTAAAATAGTATATCCCTTAGGTACCTATACAGTAGAACAACTTCATCAGTGTTACCGTTGGAAGGTGTTAAATGTTTAAAAGGCTAGAGGTGCTGCCATCTGTCACTGTCTAAACAAACTCCTCATTTATTTTGTCTGTGAACTCGTGGTTTTATTTCATTATTTTTCAAGTTTGTCGAATGCTCTCAGATCTTTTTTGTTTTCCTTTATTGGATCAATAAAATTGATCATTTATTGTTTACAAAGTAGTAAGCGTAAATGCTTCTAAATCTAGGTTTACATACAATAGATTATTTGGGGCCATAGTCCTTCATTGAACGCTTTTTCCACGTGAAAATATAGGCGGAATTTTTATAAAGTAAGTATATAAATTTTCCATCTATGTATATTTTCAAGTGGAAGAAGCGTTTAATAATAGCGTAAAATAAGTAAAAACGTAATAAAGTAGGCTTCATTCTAATCTAAACCAAACTGTGGATTTAAATACCTACATAATCTTTTAAAAATAGTACATTAGAAGGTTATATTAGAAGTTTGCAACAGACAAACATGTAGGTTTTTTTAACGTAAGGAAAATTCAACATAGATGCCATGCCGGAATCCTACAGACTAAAAACCACACGTAGGTATCCCACCTAACAGCCTACGGTTGGGAGCCAAGGGTAAGCCCTCAGAAGGATACCCCAGCCCCAGAACAACTAACATGTAGGATGCTAAGGAACGATACGACACCACTACAAATGGAAGGAAAACTGTTGTTGTTGAACTCAGTTTGATGTGCGTATATACCAATGATTTGCAAAGGGAATACAAGAAGTGATATATTTCGTAGGATATTATAGTAGTAGGTATTAAAAGTAATGTTAAGTATTATTATTTTTATTAACGTTCATAGGCTAAAGCACTACAACTAAGCGGGTTAAGGTCCTTAAATACTTCATTAAGTAATATTTTTATCACAGAATTAAATCCATTTTTACGTGCACTGGAATTACAACGACATCTTTTCCATAATTTAATATGATAAGTTTATTTTTACGACGAAACCTATAACGCCAACACGTTAATTTAATTGGACGCTAAATATTATTTATTTTTACTCGCAAACTTACAGTCGATTGGTATAAAAATGTAGGTAATACCTGTCCGTTACTTATATGACGAAAGCAAATAAATACAGACGTGCGTCGGTACTCAAAGCAGTACCTAAACCGTTAGGGTTGCCAACATTTTTTTCCAGAAAATGTGAAAGTAATTTATAATTCATTTATCAGAGGAAACGAGACGTATAGATAATAAAAAGACAAATATCTAGCGTCAATGGTACAGCGTAAATTTCAGCAGTGAAGGTATCAAAATTTTTGTGCCCTCAGTACGTACGTATTCCTAGGGTTAGTTACCATTACCACAATTCTAAACATAGACTAGATAGTAACTAACCTAACGAATATTTTTGTTTTTTAGTTTGTCGAGCTTCAACAAATTAATTTAAATTCAAATATAACTTTTTTATAATAGTCGAAACTTATATTTCTGTATTTTAGCGCTGGTTGTGCCCTGGAAATCAAACTCAAGATCGAATAAGAAGAAAGATTTTACTAAAATAATATTTAAACATTCTGGTAGGTAGAACACTGTAGTGCCAGCCCTACATATACGATACTATACTGCATAAGATTTTTATGACTTCTAACAAATCTTACAACCACTTTTTATAAAAATAAATGTACTAACGCATGTATTGGCGCCAGTTGGCCGGTCATCGTGTAGTGATGAGTAAAGACTGGAGAAAATGTATAATTGATGTGAAACTACCCATCCGTGGCTGGTGATTTAAGCGTTAGTTACGATTTTAACGAAAATAATGGAATAATGGACCGAGCTATCGTAAAGATGAGAGTTTGTTTACTAGACGCAGCCCTGCTGTACTTTTGGAGGTGAACCTTTTTTTACTAGCTACGTAAGCTCTGAGACGGTGCCTATTTTTTTTTTTTTGATTGAGGCAAATACTACAGAGGTGCTATGTCGGTCTTCTACCGACTAAAACCACATGTATCCTACCACAGGATACCACAGGATCTCGGAAGGATGTCCCACGACGAGACCGTGCCTAGCTATTGTTTCTGTTGCCTTCATAGTCTTGCGATCGATTTTTTCATTCGTCTTGACTTTGTAGAATATTACACATTTGTCACTCGAGCTTTGCCTTGCTAATAGATATGCTGAAATGTTAGAACCTTTTTTTTCTGTTGTGTAGCCTACCCTAGCGGTTCCCTCGATGGTACAGTGGAAAATATATTAAATGTGAAACCGTGAATTCCAACCAAATGAAACATATTGCTATATGATACAAAACTTCTTGGAATGTTTTTCGCTCAAGTGTCTCGGTGTCAAAAGCGAGAGTTAAATGGGCAAAAATGGGTTAATTTTATTGATGAGTATATGGCTATATTTCTCTTTGCTTTAAGGGCATTAGGTTCTGTGTCAAAAAATAATACAGTGTAACAATCCTTTACGGAAATGACTTCTGGATGATCATGGTGAGTTTTCTGATTGACACAAATTTTTTACCAAATAACAACTATTTTTTTGGATCACCCGGGTTTGTTTTTGGATAAAGTCACTAAATGGAACGCATTTAATGGCCTATTCAACATCAAACCTACTGGAATGGATAAGAGGAGCTTTTTATAGTTTAACATCAAAAAACACACTGTAAAAAGTCTGCCTAAATCTGACGTCATCTTTCCTGATGTCAGATCGGTGAATGTTTGTTCGTTTGTAAAAATCTTTAAAACACGACAAGATCCTGATCTGATATATATAGTATAACTTGTAATAGGTATTAGACGAGCAGATGAGAGCACCAGACAGGCGGCAGGTGGCACCGCGCCGGTTACACAAACGCTTATTTACAACAGACCATTATTACATTATAAAATAAAAGTATAAAATTTAATGAAGTGAAAAACCACAACATCCCATCGACGGATCACAACACGACTCGTAAATATGTGACAATAAAGTAACAAAAGTATTATTTTGTGAATAAATTTTGGTGAGCGATTTCGTTGTAAGTTTTCAAGATCTGAGAAAGAAACTTGAATCCTCAAGAAGTGTACTAATTTAGATTCGCTTGAAGCATTTCTTTACCCTTGTGGTAGCAAATACCTGGGCATTTTCTTTTTTAAGGCGAGCTGACCTGAAAAGAAAATGGTCATGGAATGCGGAGACGGAAATGTAATGGTGAATTGTCATTTGTCTCACATGAAACTATCCAAGTGTGAGCGGAAAGAAGTCCGAATCGGACCCTATCATAATTATTTAAAGGAGTGCACCGGACGCAAAGTGTGAGGATAGATAGCCAAATGAGTGAAATGCTTGTATTCCTATTGGTTGATGGTTTCATTACTAAATTAATTAGGACAAAGCCTCAACCATGAATTTTATTCAAGTTTTGATCAATATTCGTATAACAGACAGTAGGTACACGTAGGATATAAAGTTCAACCATTGAATAATCCAGGGCTCAGTAAATTAACTCGCTGCCGACTAAAACTTGAGGAAAACTTATAATTGAGTTACTGATAACATTAGTGCTTTATAAAAAGCCGGCGCCGACGCACATGAACTCAAAATAAATACAAGAATAATTAAAACGTCCGTACAAATTCAACGCAAGTTTAAAGCAAGTAATAGTCCGCATCTTTGTTGACATTATTTTCAAGCACGCCGCTGTTGATCAGTTGAACTGACAGTCGACACAGTTGTTCCTCGTGAGGGCTCCCTCTCGAAGCCCGTCACTGGATCAAGAATCCTCAACGTCATGGCGACACAAAGCGAGCGGCGGGACGCGGCCCCTTATGCCCAACTCGTACTGTTTATTCACTAAACAGCTCCGCCTCGCTCCGCTCTGCCCGCACCTCTTGCCTGACCTGTCACTTAACTCTATCGTTTTTATCATGATGTTGATGCGCTCCGCGGTAGCACATCCTTGCGATACGATCTACCTCACTCTGTTTCATTGTGTGTATCACGAACGATCGCCACTATGTTTGTTTTTGGTTTGTTTTCTTCAATTAAATTTTAAATAGGATTATCACAAGAATTTGATGTCACTGACATCTGAAGAATAGATAAATGTGGTCTTTTAGATTTGGGGATTTGTGTATTGCGGTTGATGGTTGCCTGTCTAGTTTTTATGCGGTTTGTAGAACCGAATCTTAATACGATCGAAATTTACAGCCTTATGACGCCCTAAGGGCAGATTTGACCATACTGAAGAAGTCTACTTCAGAATGGTTACCGTAGTTACGCTGTGCTTATTAATGGTTGTTAAAATGGAAAATCACTTTACTTTTAGAATAAGCACAAGTTATTCTCTAGTAAAGTCTTACTCCGATTTTGGTCGAATACGCCCAAAGTCGGTTACACTGCACAGAAGTAATCGTTCTAGTGTTAATACTAGTTGTGACAATGTGAGGAGGGCCAGTACTTACTATTCTTTTTCTAGTTTCTACATATTCTCTTAGACCTTCCGCAAATAATGATTAAAATTATGGTGTTTTGACCATGAAATCTGTAGCTGTTACATTTTATTTTGTTGAAAGAACCATGACGTGTTCCAGGCAAGATGGATCAGCGCATGAACGTCAAACGGCGCAAAGAAGACATTCGCACGGAATGAGGCGGTGATACATTCTGGTCATTAATATCCTCATTGAGCCGGTGGCAGCGCTGCGGGGCTCCGCGCTCGCCTTAAATAACATATTAGTCTCCAAAGCAGCCGCTGCTATATTTCTCTACATAACGTATAAGTTTTTCGGTAAATCGAAACGTAACGAATCGCCGCCGACGTCACTGGACGGCGAGGACGATTTATTGGTGCACCCGATTCTACAGTAATCGGATTTGATGGCACGGTGCTGGCTGCCGGCCGCCGGATTACTGGACCAACACTCGCGCGGCCGTGATGTATGGTTGCGACTGTGGTGCCGAGTACTGCAACTTTTGTGTCATATTAACGGCAGGCGCACACAAGAGAGTCTCTGTAGGGCGACATTGCTGCCAGTAGCGTCTATTCAAATCGATCGTAGCAATAGTCGATCTGCAAAAATATGCGCACCGTTAAGGTGGTAAACTATCGTTGCAGATACTTCCTTTCCTGGCAGCTGTGGCAAGAAAAACCGTGAGTGGTTTTAAACTTTTAACTGCTTTGAACTTATAGCCCAGCTAGGGGCCAGGGGCAAAATTTACTCCAAAGAAGTTACTACGCTTATAAAACATACTACATACGTTTTATAGGAGAAAATAGAATAGAAGAATGCAACGGAGGGTGTTCCCAGTCTTAGTAATTTGTTTTTTCTTTACGCGCCTGTTCTAGCACTATTCAACTAGACACGATGAAGACGAGATTTGTTAAAAACGAGCAAATCGTTAAACTTACAGTAGGACTTACTCTACCTGCATTTGATAACTATTACCAGGATATAGGGTAAAGCAAAATAGCAACCACCAAGTCCAGCAACAGCATGACTTAATACTTATGTCATGTCAACTGTTAGAGTGATCTGTGGCGTGGCGTTACATGACTTTACTCATGACAGTATTAAAAAATTACATGACTTAGTTGCGACACATTCAGATCCACATTTGGATCATTATTTGGTGACACGTAAATATTATTATGAAAACAGTATAACTGTAGACGTTAGTTGCAAATGTTCAGCAATAAATATGTTTAAATGCCAGAAGAAACATTAGGTACTAAAATATAATATGTCAGTATTATGCTAATGCAGAACTACGTTATGAATGCTTGATATACAGTATAGGTCGGCAACTGACCGGTGCAGACTCACCGCTAGCTTTATTTATTGGTCATAATTAACTACAAACATATCTGCACCCGGCTTAAAAATATCCTTAGTATTATTAGGGTTCCGTACCTCAAAAGGAAAAGGAAAAACGGATCCTCATCACTTTGTTGTCGTAAGCAATATTTAGAAATATCGAGTTAAAATTAAAACTAGTTATACTCAGGTCTACAGTCCTTTGAAGCTGTGAAAAATCTATTGGAAAATCGTTTATATCGTAAACGGATACCTACCTAAATCAAACATTGATTTAGCAACCTTTCAATGCTTATATAAGACCTATGTATCTTATGATATTCTACTCTTTAGGGTAGGTGAAGAAAAAAGAAAATCATCCCCACGTTTAAGGGTAGTTATAAAAAATGTTTTAGGTGATTTTGTATTAGCACTTTGGCGACGTGGTAAATGCAAAGTTTCATCTTTCTAAGTACTAATCGTTTGGAAGGTAAGTCGAGGACGGGCGGACGGACACGACGGGATTGTAATGGTTCCGAGACGTGAACTACGGAACCCACATTCCAAAAAGCACAGTCTTAAAATATTCTTAAGACTAAAGTTTAATTATTTAGGTAGTTGCCCAAGCATATAAAATTAGTTTTAATGCCAAGAAAACCTTTATTTTACTGGGTCACTGGAAAGTGCAAAAATTTATTGGTTTAAAGGTCATTTGTCTCGTGTAAAACAACATATTCGTAATAATATTCGTAATAAATATAGGTAACTTTCTGTCATAGAGCAATGCGACGTCATAGGTCGTATTGCTCTATAGTTTAGAAGGCTGTAAAAAGACTTTATAAATTAATTCAATCTGGGAAGTCATGTAATCGCTTAGCTCTCGAACCACCTTCGGACCTGATGAATTATTGGACTAGGTATTTCTTTTTAGAGGATGTTGTAACAAGAATTGAAAAGAGTATGCTCACGTGGTTTGGGAATTTAGAACGAATGAGTACTGACGAATGACACACCAAGTATGGAAGGCACATGTAAGTGGACAGGCAAGCCGAGGTCGACCTCGCAGAACATACACCGAACAAATTAGTGAAGTGTTACAAAAAAAGTTCAAAAGTACTCGAAACCGGCGGGCTTGTATGAAAGATTTAATGAATGTAGAGGAAGCTAGTGAAGTTTGTAAGGACAGAAGCAAATGGCAGGCTGTTGTCTCTGCCTACCCCGGAGAGAAAACGGCGTGAGTATATATATATATGTATTTCTTAGGATGAAGGCGTCTATAGGTATGCCATGTACATGTACATGTCCATTGAACTGTCTGTGTATTTTGTCGATGTACTTTCCAGGCTGATATCGTAAGTGTCGTCCTGGTCCAGCAAGTCTTTATTATTTTCAATTTAAATATTGATTAGTAGACAACAACTTTCACGTTTTATAACTTTTGTTATTAGGATTAATTATGTAGTAGTACGGGCAAAATAACTTGACTGCCATAGCCCCGAGGCATACCGTAAAGGAAGCCAATTTTAATGATTTAAATTCTATTAAACTTGTACAGAATTATGCAATAAACATTAAATACGAATTACATTTTGTTGTGGACAGTTAATTTATGTTTTAATGTAAATAGAAAACGTTGCCAATGTTATTTGCCCCCGGGGTGGCGGGACAACCGTTACAGGGCTTTTATTAGTCCCCCTGATACAGTAGTATTAAGGATAGGACCCACTAGGAGCGATGTTTTGTACCATCTTGCTCGGTTCGGTCGGTCGGCACCTGTAAGGAGCGTGAGCGACCCTCTCACCGTCCTCAGACCCCCGGTCATGGAGGCCGATAGTCCTCGGCGAAGACAAGTCGGTGGCGCCCAGGCCGCCGACTGCGGAACTCGGGTGGGAGAGTTCTCTCCCGTACCAGCCCGCCGCTTCCTTCACGAGCATGACCTGCTCACACAAAGAAGCGGCGCAGTCCCACTAACTCCCGCTGGAAATCATGGCCCACTACGAGGACCTGGCGCTGTTGCGCCCACGCCGCTCCGTGCACTCCACTAGCGTTGGAATGCTGTGTCATCGCTGCGATTAGTTAACGCACCTGCAGGGCTGAGCGGATATTGTCGAAAAGACTGTTTTAAGACAGACATAACTATTTCACGATGCACGCCTACGTCCGATTATCGGCAGCCTATGTTTATGCCGAAAATTGATCGGATTATCGGTGTACTCGTAAAGCAAGAGGACACTCGTCATCTCAACATTACACGCAAGCGCTCCTAATGAATAACAACCCTAAAGACAAACTGAAGTAGATTGGCAAACAGGCACACTATTCTCTTAGAATACGCCTATTGTCACCTCGGTCGTAAAATGCTAAGTAAGTGTCGTGGTTATTCTATAATTTTAATAGGCTTGAAGTACGTGACTAGAAGTAGCTGTTTCTGGTAAATTTATGGACATTATTCTCACAAAACATCATCTAGCCCAAATTAATCTAATATTAGCGTGTACTATGGGGTCTAGAGTAGGGTTGAAAATCACAAGTAAAATACATGTATTTTTCAATCGGACTTTGTATTTTTCAATAAAATACAGAAACTTTCAACGAGACCTTACGATGTATCTTTCGAAATTTTCCGTTTTTTACATGTATTTTAGATTGTATTTTTCGCTGTTTTTTTAGGACTAGTAATAATAAAATAACTTTATGGTTAAATCAGCACCTTTCTTTCCATATAATAAAAAATCATGAAGTTATTAATGACAAAAAGAATGTCGTGTTTTATATTTTCCGGCAATTCCATTTTCTTAATATCTTCTTCCATGTTATTATACTGTAATACAGTAATAGTACTGTTTCTATTGCTCGGCGGAGTGATCAAAATTATGGCAATACCTACCCATATGGGCGGAATCCTTGACGGCTCGC
Organism: Miltochrista miniata; assembly: GCA_933228765.1. Taxonomy (NCBI): domain Eukaryota; kingdom Metazoa; phylum Arthropoda; class Insecta; order Lepidoptera; family Erebidae; genus Miltochrista; species Miltochrista miniata. The sequence goes on along the minus strand of OW121747.1, from coordinate 16,596,850 downwards.
AACGTGACTGGACTGCATAGTCCGCTGAAGTCAATGGCAGTCAGAGTGATAAGAGGGTACCGTACGACCTCCGTCGAGCCGGCATGTCTCCTAGCCGGGACCCCTCCAAGGGTACTGGAGGCCAGGGCCCTTGCAGCGTTGTATCAGTGGCACAAGGAGGCGCTGGAGCGGTATCAGAGGCCTGTGCCCCGAGAAATCGAGCCCAAAGATCCTTGCTCCGCCAGGAGCTCATGGAGACATAGAAAGTGCGACTAGAGCCACCAAAGTGGGGACACACTACAATTGAGGCGGTGAAGCCGGTCATGAAAAAGTGGTTGGAGAGGCGCCATGGCAGCCTAACCTACAGTGTCACAGATGCTTACCGGGCACGGGTGCTTTGGAAAGTATCTGTGGCGCATCCACCGGGAGGTAACAGCTGAGTGCTAGCAATGCGGTGTCTGCAGCGAGGAAACGGTGCAGCACACACTGGTGGAGTGCTCAGCTTGGGCACTGCAGCGCCAGGACCTCGTTGCGGGCTTGGACGTGGGCATTCTCACGCTGGAGGCCTTTGTCACTAGCGGTGGAAAGTGGGACGCTGATGCGTCTTTCTGCGAGCAAGTCATGCTCCAGAAAGAGGCAGTGGGGAGGGAGCGGGAGAGAAATCTCTCTCCTGAATTTCGCAGTCGGCAACGGGGTCGTCGCCGGTTGCTGTTCGCCCAAGACTATCGGCCTCCATGACCGAGGGCCTGAGAACGGCAAATCGGCTGCTCGTCGTTTTGAATTGAATTTTGTTTTGAATTGTAGAAACCTTTTTTTTGTGCAGTATAGTTAATAATAAATACCGTTAAATTATAATAAATAGTGCCATTATCATTGTCTTTTTCATTCACTGTAATTTATGAAAAATACATTGATTGATACACGTATTATACATGTCAATTTGTATTTTTCAAATAGCCCTAAATTTGTATTATTACAAAGTTACATGTATTTTACTGGAAAGTTTCATAGTTTCGAAAAAAAAACAAATGAGTATCTTTCGCCATTTTCATCCCTAGTCTAGAGGACTGATTTGATGATTTGTGAATCACACAAATATTTGGACCGACCCAGGAATCGAACCTACGACCTCAAGCGCGGCAGGCGGTTATACTGCCGACCACGCTACCGAGGCAGTCAAGTCAGTTTATATAGATGATGTTGATAAAAGATAAACTATAAAGGTTTCGAGACGTGCTACGTAACCCTTAAAAGGATAAACTTCTAACATTAAAAAGTCTAGTTAACTACCAGAAATGTCGATCCAGACAAACCAGATTAGACTACCAGATTACCTAATGTATTGTAAGCAAATTTTCATGGAAGTGCCTGTATCTTTTAGATATTTCAGGCTCAAGGATGTCGGTCACATTTACATAAGTAACAATAACAACAAAAATATATTTATTTCACTTAATCATAAACAGATGCACTTGTAAAACGTCCCGAATATAAACCTGAAAATTCACCTACCACCAGTTCACAACGCGACCCACCTGAGAAGAACTGGCAAGAAACTCGGCGGGTTATTCTTTTTTGTGCTCTATTTACAATTTTAAATAACTTAAAAATTATGCATTTTAACAATTTTTTTGAGAATCCAGCAGAGCAGGGCATTTCCAGGCTTCTTTATACAGCAAATAATCATTAATTATATAGTAGCCCTTGGAGTACAATTTACTTTTTATAAACTTTTGAACTTATTTAGGGGCATACCTACTTTTAATTTCGTTTGGTAACCTTTTGTAAAAACGTATACAGTTACCCATGAAAGAATTGATGATTTTATGCAATCTGCTATGATAAATGGAAGGTCTTTTATATTTCTAGTTTTGACATTGTGTCTATCACTTTACTTAGCGAAACTATGTAATTTTTTTTGTACATACATAAGATTTTCAAGAATGTATTGTGATGCTACAGTAAGAATTATTAACCGCATTGGTTTCTGTCTGTGTTATATTAGGCAAGGTAAATTTAATAGGTACGTTTAGTTTTATTATCATTCAGTCTAAGATTGTTAGTGTTAAACCAATGAACCACTTTCAACATTGCATTGTTTAAATCGTCACAGTTATCTATTTGTCTCTTAACTTTGAAAATCAAAGAAGTATCATCTGCAAACAAAACAATCCTGTTGCTGTCCCCCAAGTAAACGGCTAGGTCTTTAAAATAGATAAGGAATAACAATGACCCGAGTATTGAACCCTGCGGAACGCCCATAGTAAATAAAGATGCCTCTAAACGTCTACCATTAACATCGACCCTCTGAATTCTTTTGTTGAAATTTGAAGTCAGAAGATCGAAAGCCTCACTCCTTATGTAATTTCCTGATTAATGTTTCATGTTTCAGTGCAGTGTCTTCAGTAAGTACCTAAGTACTTCAGCTATCAACTGGACCACATGAAATAGGTCAAACTTTTTTCAGGGACCAAGACACCAAGGAGCTTGAGCATATAATAAAAAGGTGTTGTCATTTTCTTAGTAGGTAGACATTTTTAAGTGTCTACCTATATCCGATACAGCGATGAAAGGTATTATTGGCCGTTGTTTTTTGATAGGGAAGCCCTCCATGCGCGAGTCCGGCTGTTTCTGTATTATTTATTGTTAGTACAGGCTGAGCATAACTTATTTTGTGCTTCATATTTCGTACCTACTCACTTGCGCTTTTACTGCAGAACTAATTTGGCTGAAAATTCGTATCACTGAAGACTCTTTGATGTACTCTGCTTTGATTATTTATACTCAAGAGTTAATAATCACAGTACAGACCTATAGCTTGGAATAATATAAGAGACCTTATTCTTAGCATTCCATGGATTCACAGACTCACAGTGCGGGCACCGGGTCCATAGCTCACCCTCCAACGTCAGTATACTTCGTATCCCCGGAAGTAGTTTACTAGGGAATTGAGTATTAAGTGTGGATGGAGCCGCAGGCATCAGCTAGTTGTCTTAATAAAAGATACGATAAACGCCATTGTTAATAGTCCTGTCAAAATCCTCGACGAATGTCTACGATGGAGTTGGTAAGTAAGTCTTGAAAATATAGCTCTTACTGGCTTTAAGTAGGTATTAATGCCCCATAGCCCTCTTAAATATACCGTAGAGGCTTAAGGTGTACGATAGGCATAAAGCCGCGAAGTTTTACTGTTCCTAGCAGGTCTTAATGGCAAAATTATGATGAAAGAATAAGGCACTAAGTTATGGAGCAGGTTATTTTATTCTTGTACTACTTATGGCTTCAAGTGTTTAGCTAAGTTAGCTAAGTAAACAGCTGTAGGGAATTCTGGGACATCTGTCAGAGGGCTTAAGCCGGGCTCCCGGCCGCAGGCAGTGGTAGGATACCGTGTAGATTTAGTCGGTAAGGATCCGGCATGACATCCACGATGGTTTTTCAGGGGTTAAACGAACGTATAAAGTAGTATTCAGTAAAATATTCTTCCCTTTATTGTTGTAGTACCTAGGCAAGCACTTTAATGTTTGAAAAGTTTAAATAGAAAATTTATGATTTTGATCTGCAAATCAAATCTTATTTTTGTAATTTATCTTCTAAAACTTTAATATTCCAAGATCAGAATAATCATAAATCAAATCATAATGTACTACTTCTACAGTAAAAATACAGTCGAGTAATAATTTTACTAGACATAATTCATTAGATATTAATCAGTTGTCTATCACCAAAGCAAATGATACCAATAACTATGTATTAAATACCTACCAAGATTTAGTTGATCTCAAAATCTCATTCAAAAAACCGGATTTTGGCATGTTGCCGACGGGCGGCGGCCATAAATGCATCAATAAATTAAGTATTTGATTAGACTATATTGAAAATGCATACCTACACGGGATACCTACTTTCTGCGTTGGAATATAAGTTTTATGCAAAAACTTAATTATTATTGAATTTACAGAAAATGAGAGTTATGTTTTTAAAACAGAGTCTTTTAAAATGTCGCTGCAACTGAGAACAGAGCTGCACTGCGGGGCAAGTAAACTCTGTAATGTCACAACATACAGGTAATGCTTTCCATTTCTCGTCGAATATTTTCTTTCAGGTCATCAATTGACCGGGGCTTAGATTCGTCTACATACAACGGCCAGAAACAAGAAAAGCCCTTATAAATGTATTATAAAGCTTAATATCAATTACTGAGAGTAGAAAATAGAAGTCGAAGCTCGCTGCTAAGAGAGACTTTACCTAACTTTGAATTCACTTAAGCTTTTGATATGCTCTCGCACAGAAATTTCAATCTAAATTGATGTGAAACGGTATGCCCGAGAGACTTATCAGCTAAGTATCTAGCTTTTAGTCCAATGTAAGCATTAGGGCCATCGTTGACGACAGCTGTTTCGACTACAGAGTCATAAATGCTGGGGTCCCACAAGGACCCGCCCTGTCCCCAACCCTATTTTTACTGCATATCAATGACAAGCTGTCTGTCAATTGTATTCACTGTGGATGTTTGGGCGACACCTATTGCAATGATCTCACCAACAGTTTGCAGTAGTAGAAAATAGTAAACAACTTATTCCTGAAATTGAAACTCGCAAGAACTTATCCTTGGCGTTGTGATCCATTTAATCATACACAGCCCAATTGCATTGAAAATTCGTTTTACTTGAAAGGTGAGCCATTTACAAGTTGACCGAGATGGAAGCATAGAGGTTTTACAATAAAACGTTTTATTTAATTATGTAGCAATAAAGAAAAATTAATTTATAACATTTCAATTTATGAAGTCGGCTCTTAGAATCCACAGCTGGCTCGTTCTTACATTTCCTAAATTATTTAAATTAAAAATACATTACGTCCTTAAGGCTGGGGATAAGGCTAACGACCTTGATCATACAAAACACGCGTCCTTCAAACAAAAAATAAACCCATAAATAAATAAATAATTTATTCATTTATAGGTTTATTTTAACGCTATAATTAAAAGTTATTTTTTATACAAGGCGATAAAAGTTTAAGTCATAGAATTCACCTAAAACCACCTTTTTACACATCAATGTAGCTATTCAATTGTTAAAAAATCATATTTTGATAGTTACACACCTTGTAGTTAAGTAGATTAAAAATATATTTTTGGTTATAATTTTTTGACAACATAATTTTTTTACCAAAGCCGCTAAAAATTATTTCATTTTAATTTTAATGATTTTTTTTACTGAGGATCACGAGGTCATGGTTTCGATTCCCATCAAAGACAAGCCTGATATAAGTATTAATATCCATGGTCCGATACCCATAACACAAGCAGGTTATTCCTACTTACTTTACTTTGGGATCAGATAGCGTCGTGTGAAATGTCCGTAAATATTTATTTATTTGCACCTCGTCTTCGTAATTTTTTGAGACAGATCCCGTTAACTAATGTGTTGTCAGTAAAAGGACAATATAACTTCATTTGACAAAGGACAATAGACATACGTTCTTTAAGAACTACGTACAAGTATAAAAATACTAAAAACCTTACTGTTCAGTCTCAGTTCAGTTTTATAAACGTAATATATTTCCGACACCATTTTTACCCACGACGGAACGGAGACGGTATATGCGTTTGGGTGGTGAGGATGTTTGTTTGTGTTTCATAGAAAATTCAAAATTTCTGAGAGTTACTGGCATGCAGTCTTATCGTTTGAATAATTAAATTAACCTACTTTATCTGTGGATGAGACAAAAAAAATACCATGTGTCAACGCCTAGCTTTTTATAGGCGCTCGATAAGTCTAGGTATCAAAGCCCCGTGAAGAACCCTAGTGTTCTAAAAATGGTTAAGCAATTTACGCTACGGGCAGTCCTCAGATGAAGAATCGTACGTGGCATTCTTATTTATATGCCTTGCCATGCTTTGCTGATGACAGTTTAGTTAAATGAAGGCCTTACAGGTCATCCACCGAGCAATTTTTTCACGAAATTCTGTGACACATGGTATTGCACGATTAAAGGGCTAATTGCTCTAATAGGCGATATAAATACCGCGCAGAAATAGGTAATATTGGAACGCGGAAAATATTTGTACTTACTTTTCAACCCTAGGGGCTTACAGAACTTTTTAAATTTTTGCCACATTACATTTTTTCCCGCAGTAGAACATATAAACACAATTTACAGATAAAATCAAAAGGTCTTCAGATATTTGTTATCAATGACTAATTTACTTAAATTAGTTGATAATAATGTCGGAGTATCTTTATTTAATAGAATTAGGATGAAATGCTGACAATTTTGAAAACGCTCGCACTCTGTTTACGGCGTTTTGTTAACTTGTTGAGATCTACGTACCTAAATGTATAATAAAATAGTAAAATAGTAACTATGTAGGTATGTATAAAATTGAAAATATATATATACATATATACGGTCAAATTGAGTAAGCTCCTCCTTTTTTGAAGTCGGGTAAAAAGAAGTTTAACGTCTTCTTCTTCTATCGTGTCAATGATTCATGTCTATTTTTTTCTATACAGTTTTGGCATAGAACTCTGCCACCTCAACCGCTTTGTCGGTGGCGCCAATGAGATCGGCCTTAGAGCAGGATGTAGGGCAAAGGGGACATGCAAGTAGGTGCAACATAGACTGCACGGGGACACCGCAGTTACATGCGGTTAGGGCCTGATCTCGCATTCCCCACCTGCATAGGTTTTGTCTGGAGCGGCCGACCATTGTGCGTAAACGGTTGAGAGACCTCCACACTGGCCATCGGAGGTCGCGCCCTGGGGGTAGTTTTTCCTGGGGCGGTAAAAAGTCACAGGGTGGCGGGAGTATTTCCCCCCAGAGCGAGATTCTCAGCACACCAGGTTGTTCGTGTGAGGCTTTGGTGTTTTGGATGAAGCTTTTACGACTTTTTAGACGCGCTCTGGGAGGTTGATGTGCGAACAGACAGTGTCGAGAGTCTGTCTCTTGCTTCGCCTTCTCTAATCTGCAAGCTGCGATTCGTCTTACGGCAGGTGGTGCGATACCGGCTAGCGGGTGGAGCATGGTGACGGGCTTTAAACAACCGGTGATGATTCGGCAAGTATCGTTCAGTGCGACATCCACCTGCCTGGCGTGAGCTGATCGGTGCCACACAGGGCATGCAAATTCACCTGCAGTGAAGCACAAAGCCAGACCAGATGTACGGAGGACGCTGGGCTCTGCTCCCCAGGCCGTACTTGTAAGGCGGCGAAGCAGGTTGTTTCGAGCCCCCACCTTGGCCTTAGTGTTCAGACAGTGAGTTTTAAAACTCAGAGTCCTATCCAAGGCAACACCAAGATACTTTGGGTGAGAACAGTGCTCCAACTCAGATCCCGCCCAGGCAACCCTGAGCTGACGTTTGGCATCCCGGTTGCGCAGGTGAAAAGCGCATACTTGAGTTTTTAATGGGTTAGGTTTTAATCCATTTGCTCTATAATAGCCTTCCAATCCAATCAAGGCTGAACTGAGATGTTCTTCAGCTTCCTCAAATGTCTGGGTCTGAGTCGCCAGAGCCAAATCGTCCGCATATAGAAAACTCCGTGTATTCGGAGCACAGGGCTGGTCATTAGTAAAAATATTAAATAGGACGGGTGCGAGAACACTTCCCTGGGGGAGCCCGTTCTTCTGACAACGCCACCTGCTTTTGTCTGTGGAGAGGTATACCTGGAATCGATGGTTGGACAGTAATTCTCCCAGCACCCTAACCAGCTTCGTGTCTTCAGTCATTGCTTCCACTTTTGTTAGCAGCCGTCTGATATTGACGGTATCATATGCCGCTGAGAGATCAACCATACAGACGCCAGTAATTTGACCCAACTCAAATCCATCCTCAATGTACTGAGTCAGATTCAAAATTTGACTGGAACAGGATTTTCCGGGACGGAACCCAGCTTGTTCTGGAATCAATTTTTGGAAAGAAGTTTAACGTTAGACGTTAGAATAAATAAAATCATAAAGAATAAAATTGTAACATATTTATTATTTTTTCAGTACCTAAGTAGGTAACTTATAAAAAAAACTATACTACACGTATACTGCAAAAACATATAAAATACCCATAAATTCAAATAATAAGAGAAAGTTGTCAATCAACCCAGTTTGCCTGACTCCTAGCTATAACTAAGAAATTTGCCTCAGTCAGGTAACGAACCAGTGACCTTTCACGCAGCAGCTGCCGTTGCGCATCAGAGACATTGCAATTACAATGCAACTATGTATCTGCCTACCAGAACCTACCTATACAGTATACAGTTAGGATAGGGTGAACATTACGTTGGTAGTTGCCACCTTATTGAATGGATACAATGGTTTTAGGGTTGGTTCAAATTGGTTTATGATGATAGGTATGCTGTCTACAGGCTAAACTCGCACGGAGTTAAGACAACCATCGCTTTAAATCAACACACATAAAAATAGTAACAAATATTATGTACAGAACAAATTTTATTTTTACTTTTTAAGTGTTTATTTCTTCGACCAACAATAATGTAGGTAGGTACCTACGTTTATTTTTAAGCATTCCTGACTATTTGGCAGATTTTATCAGTTTAACCAGGATTCCTAATCCAATGCTTTTAAGTGTTAGGTTCTATCAAGCTCATATTTGATGAATAGTTTCAGTTTGCTGAGATGCCAAAAATGTATTACTAAAATTGTGGAACTATGACGCTGCTACTTTAATTAATTCGGGACTCATGGTCTTAAGTTATACTTAAGACCATGAGTCCCGAATTATAACGATAAATAATAAATTGTAAGTCATCTCAGCAACATTTTACCTAATTACCTACCTGCTATCTTAAGTGTAAAGAAGAAAGCCATATTGATTTCTATTAAATCATATCAGTAAGATAAAAAGCTAAGAAAATGGTTCATAAGGTACTATTCAAGATACATACCAATCACTAGGCCTTATCAAAGTTGCATAAATACCCAGGTGTTGTATAGAAACACGTCTGTACCAGGGTTCTCGACAGAATTTGGTTACCACCATGACCTCGCTTATGGAGTCACGGCCGAAGGTTTGGGCGTCATCAGCCATCACTCTGGTTTTAAGGTTGGTTTCAAGACTATTTATACGCGTGGATAATAATCTATTTGTGGAACTGAAGACTGCATGCATTCAGCTTTGTTATTGTTGTGTAATAACCCCTCTCTATAAAATAGAGTGCAGAGGGGATTATGGCGAGACTTTGTCGTAGCTGTGATTCTGTCGCACTAAATTACATCACTAGGTCACGTGGATCATCTGTTCAAACTTTGAAATAAAACAAAAATGACAGAACTTTCTCCTTCACAATAAACGTATTAGAGAGGGGCAGTCTGGTGAGAACGATCTCACGGCTTCCTAGTTTTTTAATTGACTTAGATATGTAGTAAGTTTGTACGTCATACACTGACAGAACATGGAGTCCTAGATCTAAAATGTAAACACCATTTTCTAACCATTGTTCACAAATGAATAAATTATAAAAAAAAATATCCCCGAATAAAATCTCCTACCGGCTAAAACCACAAGATACTCTACCTTCCGTCTGCCTACAGCTTTTTTTTAACGTGAGGGAAAATCCTTCATGGATGCTATGCCAGACTCCTGCCGACTCAAAGACCTCACGTAACGTCCAACAGCCCTACGGTTGGGATACCCGGACACGGTATCCTACCACTGCCTGCGGTTGGGAGCCCGGCTTAAGCTCTCGGAAATATGTTCCAGAATTCCCGACAGCTGTTTACTTAGCTAACTTAGCTAAACACTTGAAGCCATAAGTAGTATAAGAATAAAATTACCTGCTCCATAACTTAAGCCCTCGGAAGGATGTCCCAGGACGCATCTGCCTACAGCTGGAAGTCAGAATCCTTGGAAAGATTACCCCAGGGTTCCCCACACAGCCTTTTCAAGCACTGACGAACTCTCTCCGTTGGTTTCGCGTTTATCCCACTACTTGGGGTCTGGTGTAACACATTTCCACTGCTATCCTGGTGAGCTCGTAGCCAAACAGCCGAGACTTATCGAATATTCTATTTTGCCTAAAATTTTACTTGTTCATGCACCAATGCGCGTTGATATCTAATGATAACAAATACTTTGGGTTACAAAGGTTAGGTTTGTTAACAGTAAGGTAACATTATGTTACGATACCAAAGACACTAGGTATGGACCATATATCTACATGGTGGGTGATATTATTATGTGTACTGCTCGTTCGCTCTTACTTTGCCGCTCGGCTCCACACTAAAGTCGATTTTTTAATTAGACGAAGTAAATTGACAGCAACTAATGTCACTTCTTCATACAATGTTGCTTATTTTCTATGACGAAGTGACATTAGCTACTGTCAATTTACTTCGTGTAATTAAAAATTCGGGTATACGCCTCTACGCCAGCGGCAAAGTTAGAGCGAACGGGTAGTACTACCCGTTTGCTCTAAGTTTACCGGTTGCCTCCCATGCTACGCCTCTACACCAGCCTCTACGCCAGCGGCAGACTTAGAGCGAAAAGGATATATATGTCACAGATATAAAATGTTCCTTAGGTAGTTACTTAAAATCTACATAAATAGTATATTATACTATTTATATACATAAATAGTATATTATACTATTATATAATAGTATATTATACATAAATAGTATATTATCCTATTTATGTAGGTAATTAGGAAGATAGGTATGTATCCGCAGGATTTAAATATATCCTGCAGATACATAAGCTTCCTAATTATGACTCTCGATACCGCTTTTGTCACAATCCGGTAAGTAGGTGCCAGCTGATATACAAAAGTACACTGATGTACACTAAACTGGAATATGTGTACCTACACATAAACATACTAGACCTTCAAACAGACATAGAGTTAATAGAAAAACGTAAATCTCAGTATTGAGTGAGATTCAGATAAAATTAAAATCAACTTAGGTCTTAAGCAATATATATGTGTAGGTACTTCCAATGAGAAAGTCAATGAGAAAGGAGTAAGTAGGTCTCTACCTACCTGTTCTATACCTAAGTTGCCAACCTAAGTATTAAGTTATGCTTATGTACCTAACTTAGAAAGCAGGTAAAGCGCAGTTGGCTATCTATACTGTTTCTGCTAAAATTACTGTACGTACTTAGACTACTTAGGTATTGTAACTACTTTCATCTGGGACTGTCATAGCTCGAAATAGGTACGAAGACATTCACATACAAACAAACAACATGAGCAGTTACAACTTTTGAGGGATCTATCTTAGAGTTTGCTAACTTTTTACCGCTAAAGCTCCATGGTGAATCCGCAGGCACTCAACAAATATACACACCAATATAGTAGTTGTTGTGCCTAACCATATTCATAGGTATATCTAGACGAAGTGAGCGCCTTACCTTCATCTCCAGTTTTACACCTAACACTTTGGTAACTTTTGCAGGCCCTTGTTCACAAAACAAAACATAGATATGTGGTGTTCATACAACTACATTCAACTGTCAGTGCATATCACGCGCGACGAGGCGGCGGTACATCGCTAGGTGCGTTACGTGGCAGGGTTCGCGCGCCCGCTCAGCGCGAAGGTGGCGACAAGACTGGGGCTCCCATGAGAGGCAACACTCGGCAAGGCGGCGCCGAGCTTTCTGTGCTGAAGCCTCAGCGCGCCCATTGGCTCTGCACGAAGCTCGACACGCCCGCTCACACTCTCCGTACACCCTCCTACAGAACATCGTTCCTTCTCTGTGTTATGTATGTAGCCAGCCGACCCTGCCGCTGCGCCCTCGAAATTATCCCCTCAAAATTATTACCCGTACAAATAATAAAATATCGCGAACCGGCTTTCTGCAGGACGTATCGTATTTCAATTGCCTACGAATTAAAAGAAAAGCTTCGCCCATCAATGTATCCGATATTTTTTAATAGATCCTTTAAAAGTGAACTTGTTATGGAGAAGTTGAATTGCAACTTTACGGTTGGTACCTACTAGGAATGCTTCATAGGCACGAATTCGGTTGATTTAAGACAAAGCTATTAACGTTTATGGCCGTTTTATGGCCACGTCAGAATGTAGTCCGCCTGGGCCTGCCCGCACATAGTAGGTATTTATAGATTTCATTAAAATTTTACATGGCTAGATCGCCTGACCTGCCTGATAGATATTATGTTGAAACATGTTCTTTGAAGTTTGAGTTATTTATGAATGACATTATGTATTTAAATCGATATCCGTATAATCCCTTTTCCGAACAAAGTATTTCAAAGATAAACCAAAAATACTTACTTGCCCACTAATAATACACACCAAATAAATCAAATTAAATATACATTACTGTTTAATGGTATTTGCGGAACTGTTTTACTGAACGAATAATTATTATCAAATTGTATAGGTAAGTACCTATATCTAAAAATTCCTTAGTTCAACAAAAGTTTTATATCGGTGACAAAAAATTAAAAACCGAACCTTAACTATTCCGAAAGATTGTACAATTTAGAGTGCAAGTTAGTATTTTTCAAAAACAGTTCGTATTTATTCGTATTTTTTGTTTAATAAATCATATTATATCCGATGTACGAACCACATTTTTTGGTGTGAAATCGATAAAAAAGGATATCTCGTTTTGTGTAATATTTTAGATTTTTAAGTGTGACATGTTTAAATAATCAATTGTTTTGTTTTGCACAACATTTAATTTTCTGCTATGCATTCAGTAAATTAGTGGAGTTACCTAGTGTGCTGAAAAAAATATACTGATGTGCATTTAAAATTATCTCTTTATCAATGTGGGGTTATTTGTGAAATAGGGAGACACCTAGACCTACTCATAACTTCTTTTAGGGACAGAAGTGGCATTATGTCCCTGAAAGCGTTTTGTTTATCAACTTTTTCTTTTCTAGCTTAATTTGTCTTATTACGAATTTAGCTAGGTACAAAAATGTAAGTATGTAGTTGAATTCTCTGAATTTTCTTTCCTAAACTCTACAATCCACTTTTTGAATGAAATCTACATTTGCATCATGTGTATTAAAATTTAGAACAAAATAAGAATAGGTACATACCTACTTATGGTACCTATGTGACACAGGTAAATTATACATATAAGTAGGTAATACTTAAAGTTCTGGGGTATCCTTCCGAGGGCTTACCCGAGGTTAGCAGGACACGCGAGGTTTTTTAGTCAGTAAGAGTCCGGCTATTATATAACATCCATGACGATTTCCCCTCACGTAAAATAAAGGTAGGTTTTTGAAACTCTTATGATTACTATGTGCTCTACCTGTACCGACAAAATTATATACTCAGTAGGTATCTATATTTATGACAATATCTACTGTGGCCATAGGTTAATACACTCGAGAGCAATGAATCCGGGTCACTTAAAGAATGTTAAAAATCTCGGAAACTAAAAATGATAGGTTAATGCAATAAATTGTATTTAATAGACAATGTAATACTCCTTAAATGAAAGTAAAAAAAATATGAGTCACCATACATTTTATTAACACAAAATTACATAAAGAAAAAACTGCCGATCTCTCCTTAAAACAAAAATAGGAAACATGAAATTTTTGAACTTTATTACGATTTTCTTGAATTTTAATACTTCGTATTGCCTCCTCGTGCTTCCATTACTGCGTTTACGCGGTTTGGCATGCTGTACACCAAGTTCCTTATACGATTTTGGGGAATATTCTCCCATTCCTCTGTGAGAGCAATTTTGAGCTCACGAAGCGTGATTGGGGGAGGGTTTCGTTGTTTTACGCATCTGCCTAGCTCGTCCCAAGCATGCTCGATCGGGTTGATATCCGGGCTGCGCGCTGGCCACTCCATACGAGTAATGTTCATCTCTTGAAGGTAGTCATTCACAATCCTACCTGTATGAGGTCGGGCATTGTCATGCATAAATATAGCATCCTCACCTAAATTGACCATAAATGGACCAACGTGATCATTGAGGATTTCTTCCACATATCTTACGCTAGTTAAAGAGCCGTTTTCTATGATCACCAGCTCTGTGCGACTTTCAGAAGAAATTCCGGCCCACACAAGTACAGACCCACCACCGTAGGCTACTTTTTCTTCGATGCATGCTTGCTTGAATCTTTCCCCTGGTCTTCGATACACTCTGTGTCTTCCATCGTGCTTGTAGAGCATAAATTTTGATTCGTCGGAGAACATAACTTTTGACCAATCTTCAATACTCCAATTTACGTGGCTCTGGGCATACCTTAGTCTCGAAATACGATGCCCACGCTCCAGTTTAGGGCCGTTTGCAGGTCTAAGGGGTTTTAAGTTAGATTCAGCAAGCCGACGTCTTACTGTCCATGCACTTGGGTTACTTCCTCCGAGGCGTCGAAACTGATTGGTGAGTTCAGTTCCTGTGAGAAAGCGATTTCGAAGCATGGTGTTCACCAAGTATCGGTCTTCTCGTGCTGTGGTACACCTGGTTCTGCCCGTTCCTGGTCTGCGTAGGTTAGAACCAGTTTCTTCGTAACGTCGGAGAACTCTTTGTACTGTTGACAGCGACACACCGACAGTCCTGGCTGTATCGCGCTGACTTCGGCCGGTTTCCAGCATTGTAAGTATTCTGGTGCATTCTTCAGGCGTAAGCGACATAATTTCAGCTTGATTAATGAAAATAGAGCACTATCAACATGGTTTATGTACCCACATAAATGACAGATTACAAACAAAAGCAACACCAAATGCTGTAATTTCGTAGTTCCATCTTCGAAAGTGGCCCTTTTTCAAATTTGATTTTTTTATGATATAACTTTACAATAACTAAGAAGTTTTAATACCTTCATTTAAGGAGTATTACATTGTCTATTAAATACAATTTATTGCATTAACCTAGCATTTTTAGTTTCCGAGATTTTTAGGATTCTTTAAGTGACCCGGATTCATTGCTCTCGAGTGTACTTATGTAGTAGGTAGGTATGTTTTGTTGGCAATGCCTTGATGTTTCTATTCAAATATCCATCATAGTCGTATTTTTCAAAGCTACGCGAAATAGTAAACTCCCTATTTCAAAAAATGTGCTTAAAGCTTTGAATTTGTAATTTAAATTCTGACAAATTTTCGGATCATAGACTAATTGCAGCTATGTAGGCTAATTACAAACTGCTATTGCGAAACGAGGGTGTAAGTAGGGGTAATTAATATCTACCACAGAGTCATTAAAGGTTCACGAAATTCAAAATTGTTGTGATCCAATGTGTGTTTTGTGCGTGTTTGATGTAGTCCCCATACAAATATCAAAAGCGAATATTTTTCAAAGACCTTATAATCTTAGGGAAGTTATACTGTTGTACTACTAATTTATACTCTAACCCCCTTATTCATACATACATACATACATATACTCACGCCTTTATCCCCGAAGAGGTAGGCAGAGGCCTATACCGGCCCACATTTCACCCTGTACAATTCGGTCCCACGTAACAGGTGGTGAGCCCATCGCCGTGTTGAAATGGACCGTCGCCGTCAGAGCCTCGTCCGTTGTTCAGCAGGTGCACGAGCTTGCACGTGAGGTTGACTTGGGCCCTAAGGTGTTGGTAGGACCCCACTACACCCTGGTAGGACCCCACTACCCCTTATTCATAATCGTTTATTAAACCTATTTTAGTTAAAACACACTTTAAGTCTATTGCTGTCTCTAACCAATGACAGAGTATGGTTAGAGACAGCAATAGACTTAAAGTGTGTTTTAACTAAAATAGGTTTAATAAACGATTATGAATAAGGGGGTAAGCTTATAAAACGTACAGAAAATCAAAGATAGATGTGAAAGCAAAAGTACTTACTAAGTATTAAATAATAATTATTAGATTATTATAAAAAAAAAATTAGAATTTTAAAGCAAGGAATTAAATAGGTATATTGGGTAAGTAAAGGCCGCTGGTAGCGCCGGAGACCTCGAGGAGGCGTGCTCCTGTGCGCGTCACCTTGCACCGGAGCCCAGAGTGGACTGACCTAACGTCACTTTCTATCTTTCATAAATGTCTAGCACTGAAACATTCTATCTAAGTGCACTGTAAAACGTTGTTACTCCTCTTCCAATCATATAAGAAGGGTAGTTGACCTTAGGTACTGTAGGTATATCGCAGAGGGGACTCTTACAACATGAATTTGTATCGAGATTTTCTTCTCTTGGCCATGAGCCCATTTGCCATCAGTGGTACCAATTGCAGATCAGGTTGGATTGGGGTTCGGTGAATATAGGTAAGACATACAAACATTTAATTATGTTTCACATTCCAAGTTGAATGGATAGTGCATTTTATCTTATTGTTTATTAATCCGCCCCGCGGACTCAGTGTTCTGTAAACGATCACTGTAGTAAGCAACCTTTACTATGGTTGGTTATGGATAGGTGACCATCACATGACCACTTTGTGACATTTGGTTGCTAGACGGCATGAATACTCATGCCGTCGTTAAGCCAAGTTGAAGGCTTTTATAGCCGGCTTTTTTTTTTTAACGTGAGGTTGAATCCTCGTAGGATGCTATGCCGGACTTTTACCGACTAAAAAACCTCACGTAACGCCCAACAGCCTATGGTTGAGAGCCCCGGGTAAGCTCTCAGGAAGGATGTCCCGTGACTCCCAACAGACCTACGGCCGCCGCTGCGGCCTCGCCCAGGGGGTGGTTCGGGTGCAATCCCGCGTCTATGGGGGGTTTCGGGTGTGACCCCGCTTCTAAGGGGGGGCGTGCGTGAGTTGCTCACGTCACGCTGCCGTCATGGGCCTGCTTCTGTAAGGACGGTGAGCGGTCCTCTCACCGTCCTCAGACCCCCGGTCATGGAGGCCGATAGTCCTCGGCGAAGACACGTCGGCGGCGTCCAGGGCGCCGACTGCGGAACTCGGGTGGGAGAGTTCTCTCCCGCATCCGGCCCGCCGCCTCCTTCGCGAGCATGACCTGCTCGCAGAAAGAGGCGGCGCAGTCCCACTTACTCCCGCTGGAGAGCATGGCTCGCACCATGGCCTCGAGCGAGAGAGTGTCCACGCCCAGATTTATAGCCGGCTTAAAAAAAATTCAAGCTGGCAGTCATAACCTGTGCCTGTCCATATTAACACAGCACTACGACTCACCAACTATAAGGTAATCAAAATCTTTAAAAAAAGGTGAAAGCGTGCGTGTAATATGCCTCTGCCTACTACTTCGGGGATGAAAGGCATGATCATATTTGTAGCTATGTATGTTCATTCCGAAGTTACTGTACCAATCGTTTTACATACTTACAAGACTGACGTATGTCACGGAAGTCAGCACACCCACGTTTTGCCATCCCCTTACAAACCGGGTCCCTTCATCTGAGCTTGAGGACTGGTGAGAGTACCTAAGTTTCCAACCGCTAGATATGTCTTATGATTGAGTTTGGCGACTAATGTCTTTATTGATGACCGAACAGGCGGACGGCGCGGCATTTTGGCGCGGTAAAATATGTCATTTTTTTAAAATCGACTTCCAAACAGAATCCTCATAAATTGTGAAATAGTTTTTGCTAACTCCTAGCGTATAGCCTTGAGAACTGTCATACTATCTGACTAATACAATTGAATATTAACGCTAATTCTCTTAAGCAATAGTCACATTCGCTAATACTGCTAATACATACCTAGTTGAAGGAGTGGCAGTTGACATGGCATGCCTGCAGTAACCATTATTGTAGGACCACATCCGACGTTAAAAAAATCTCATTCATAATTTTACATAGCGATCTCTCTCTTTCTCATGTATTTATGGGACTTAATATAATTT
The DNA here is from genome assembly GCA_933228765.1 of Miltochrista miniata. Lineage (NCBI taxonomy): Eukaryota > Metazoa > Arthropoda > Insecta > Lepidoptera > Erebidae > Miltochrista > Miltochrista miniata. The sequence continues at coordinate 16,579,138 of OW121747.1, read as the reverse complement.
TATTGTCTTACAATCGTAGATAGAGACTAAAGACACAGAAAACAAATGTATCCATGTATTTTTCTAAAGATCGCGAGTAACGGAAACGAAACAGAAGCAAAACCGTTCCCAGGCTTCGACGAGACAGTCTCTGATGATGATGATGACGACATGTAGCTTTATTAAAACGACCTCTCTTCAAATACATCAATTACAAGCTCTCGTTTGAAGTAGATAATGTGAGGGATTAGCGCAAGTCGGTCGCGCGTTGCAATCACCGCTCTTGTCACTTGCCACTTGACTTGACGGAGCGCCTGTGAAGCGCAATTTGTACCCACTACCTACCCTCGAATTACCGATGACGTACTACAAGATCGTGTATCTGGAAATGGTCGCAGATTTCGAACGACCCCAATATCGATTTTTAATACGATAATAATCTTAAAAACTATCGCGGTTTTTACACTCATACTTATAGAATTCGGGACTTGTGAAATCTCGAAGCAGACGATTAATAAATCAATCGTCTACTTCGGGACTTCACAACTCCTACTTTGAGTGGAAGATGTATTTGGATGCGGGCAGCATTATACCGAAGGTTTTTTTTAATACGCTTTTATTAGGTCGTCGTGTATGTAACTAACATTGTAATGGAATCTAAGGACACTAATTTAACCATCTTCCAAGGATCGTAACGTCATGAAAATTGGCAGATGTATGTAGTTCTGATGACAATACAATAATATAGTACTGTCAAACTGATATGATGATGGAGCCGGAAGATAGGTACTGAAAACACGTGGAATCTAAGGTAGCTAATTAAACCAGCTTCCAAAGATCGTAGGGTCATGAAAATTGGCAGCTGTATGTAGTTTTGATGACAATACAATAATATGGTACCTACTGTCAAACTGATATGGTAATGGAGCCGGAAGATAGGCACTGAAACTTCGATGGAAAAAGTGGAATCTAAGGTAGCTAATTTAACCAGCTTCCAAGGATCGTAGCGTCATGAAAATTGGCAGATGTATGTAGTTCTGATGACAATACAATAATATAGTACTGTCAAACTGATATGATGATGGAGCCGGAAAATAGTTTCAGAAAACAAGTGGAATCTAAGGTAGCTAATTTAACCAGCTTCCAAGGATCGTAGGGTCACGAAAATTGGCAGCTGTATGTAGTTCTGATGACAATATAATAATATGGTACTATCGAACTGATCTGATGATGGAGCGGGAAGATATGCACTGGAACTTCGTGATGGAATATCGTATTATATCTGTTTTTGGATTCGTCAGAAAAGTCTTGTAATGAACTTTGACCAGGCTTAGGTTTCAGGGTTTTAACAAACCTTTTTTAATTGACTTGTAAAACTATGCAATGGAGGCTCAGGTAACTAATTTAACCATCTTCCAAGGATCGTAGCGTCATGAAAATTGGCAGATGTTTGTAGTTCTGATAACAATACAATAATATGGTGCTGTCAAACTGATCTGATGATGGAGTCGTAAAATATGAACTGTAACTTCATGATTGAACATCGTATCATAGCTGTGTTTGGATTTGTTAGAAAAGTCTTATAATGAACTTTGACCACGATTAGGGTTTAAGGTTATAACAAACTTGTTATATTATTATATTGACGTTAATATTGAGTGTAAATATTGACATAGGTACCTGCATAAAATCCGTTTTGATCGAGTTATGTATGTGTATTAGAGTAATAATGAAATATTTTCACATTAGTCGAACTCAGACAAAACACCATGTAATACAGAAATCCCTACTAATATTATAAATGCGAAAGTAACTCTGTCTGTCTGTCTGTTACGCTTTCACGCCTAATCCACTGAACCAATTTTGATGAAATTCGTTATAAAGATAGTTTAAGTTTAAGGGAAGGACATAGGCTACTTTTTAACTATTTGCGCAAAAGGAGGGTAATGTTTTTATGCGATTACTACTTCTACGCCGATGAAGCCGCAGGGAACAGCTAGTAAAGGTAAAAATGTTGTGACTAAAAAGTATAAAATAATTAAATGGTTTAAAAAACCCTAGAAAAATACGCTTTTATAATGCAACAAAAAAGCAAAAATAACTGATGGATCGCTCAAGTTGCCTCTATTTCTGGGCTGAAGCGTAAACTATGTGCTTTTAGTTATAATATTTGATTGTAAAAGCGTGGGGCGCTGGAACAAGAAAGACTTTTTTGTAAGCAAATTCCTATTATTACTATATTAATACTAATCCTTTTATAATAAAAATCCTGGCGAAAGCTGCATGAGGTCGCACAAAAGCATAACGTTTATGCTGCCAAAGGGAACGCCTCTTCTTTCAGGCAATTAAGTAGATACATGAGGGGAATACGTTAACAGTGGCAAAATGTAGAGTTCTTGTTCGAGAACGAGATATCTTTGGTTACCTTTGATAACCCGCTTGGGGATATATGCGTTTGTATTCTTATTACATGATTACTACATAATTGTACTATAATAGATCTATCTAATAGAGATCCGTAACGTTAATAGGTTTGCTACTATTACGCGGGCGTCACGAAAAACTGGCAAAAGTGGGTGTTGAAAATGCGTAGGCGTGATTAACTACTTTACTTTTCAAGTAAGTGTGTTATGCATTTCAATTAAAACCTATCATCGTTAATACATTTCCGAAATATAAAATTATATTAATAATAGTAAAAGTCACAATAGATATATAATCGCGTGACAGTGTAAACTAATAGTTTAAAAACACGAGAAAAGCACGCTTTAATAAATGTGACATTATCATCCTTAATCTGACAAGACATCATGCAGCTTCCGCCAGGAAAGTCTTTCCTGTCCCAGTGCCCCACGCTTTTACAATCAAATATTATAACTAAAAGCACATAGTTTACGCTTCAGCCTAGAAATAGAGGCAACTTGAGCGGTTATTTTTGCTTTTTTCGTGCATTATAAAAGCGTATTTTTCTAGGGTTTTTTAAACCATTTATTTATTTAGTATCAAGAACTATAACTATATAGAAATCGGCCGTAGAGTAAATGAAAAAAAAACCGGTAAGGGTGACTCTCGCTTCGGTTCGTATCTGATGCAATAGTTAGCTATTGCCATCCAGCACGGAAATGCACCGAGTGTTATAGGCTGGGCACCTTTGTATCGGATAAGACCCGGGGTGGGTTAGCTATTTAGCTCCCAAATTCTTGTTAGCTTAGTATTTGAGATTGCATTTATTGATGTATTTCTGTTAATTATATTATATTTGTTATCAGACGTAATAATAATATTAATATCAAGAATGTATCGAAAGTGGTCACAGTAACAAGCTAAGGATGTTTGCAGCACTAGTCACACTCACGTTCCCGACACTGCATAATCCCTCTAAGACCTCTATAAGTCATCAAATCAATGCATTTTTTGATGAAGGCCTGCAATTTACATTTTTCAATATCAATTTATTTTCCCTTAGCACTGCCTGCACGCGTTTGTGAACAAGTATTATGCACTTCAGAATTGTAATTTGTATATGTATAATATAAAGTAAGTAGTGAAATAAACCTATTCAAGACATCAGCTATTACTTTGTCGCCTAAGAACCCACCTAACAGGCATCTATCGGCTGGAATGGTAGTTATGAGAGAGATAATGTTTTATTTAAACCAAATCTGCCTTTTTGCTACCATCATAGTTGCAAAAAGGAAACGGTTTATTTGGGCTTATTTTCTAAACGTCTACTGGCTAAGCTTGAAAGGATATCCTTCCGAGGGCTTACCTAGGGCTCTCAACCGTAGGCAGTAGGTAGGGAACGTGTTGGTTTTTAGTCGGCAAGAGTCCGGCATAGCATCCATGACGGATTTTCCAGCATTTTTTAAGTTATGTCTGTTTGCTAAATGTGTCATTTCATTTTAGATGTTTTAGGTAATACAATAAATCTGCTATGTAGTCTCTCCAACATCAAATCTGTACCTATTTTTGACTACATGCATATCAATAAGTACTTAACTAACTTTGTATTATAAACTATGATAGAACAAAGTTACCATTTCAAAGCCCTTCTATATCTATATTTACAAATTAAGAGTACAATCAGCCCCGTCAAAGCGTACAAATACAAAACGCCCAAATGCTAAATAGACGCTTGCCGATCAAATATTCAGTGAAGTTGGTGTAATTCGGCCGTCCTACCGACGCGACGCGACGGAGGGTGGAGGCACCAATTATCAGCCTTTCATACAGATATCCGAGAGTCGCTTCCGGAAGGCAGCGCGTACTTTTTAATTCGACACTTGCATTTTCCGTTCATTCACGACAACGCCGGAAGGATCCGTTTAGCTGGTGCCAGCAGATTTTGAAATTATAGGAGCGATCTGTTAAAAAAATGAACTGGTTACGTACTGAAGCTTTCCTTATAAATTAGGTAGGTATACGTAGGTAGTTTTTAGGGTTCCGTCCGTATCCAAAGGGTAAAAACGGGACCCAATTCATGAGACTTCTCTCTGCGTCTGTATGTCAGTCTGTTCTACATGAAGCTGTATCTCGGGAAACAGGATAGCTGGAAAGCTAAATTTTCACAGATTATGTATTTCTGTTGCCGCTATAACAGCAAATATTAAAATCAGAAAAGTTATAATAATTTAGGGGGTCTCCCATACCACAAACGTGATTATTTTTCGTGTTTTGGTACGTAACCCTCCGTGCGCGACTGCGACTCGCACTCGGCCGGTTTTTTTTTATTTTTGAGTTCACGGTGGTCGTTTAAAGATCCAATCCCTAAAAGAGAGTATATTACTCTAAGAAGCTGAATAAGTGGTGAGCGGAAGATGGAAGGACATCGTGTGGTTTTAGTCGCTAGGAGTCCGGCAGGATGTCCATTCAGATTTCCAAAAAAAACTGTACTTAACTCTCTACGAGTGCGGTACCCTATACTCGGCTCGGCCCAATATGTGCGATCCACAAATTTTTGTTGCAGAGTTTGGGTGTTTCTTTCTATGTAAGTATAAGATGCATGTACTAAGAAATATATTAATTATAAGTATGTTTATCTAGTGTCTAGATTCTATAGCACAAGCTTATATTAGCTAATTTGGGCTAGACGGCGTCATGTGAAACGTCCCACAATATATATTTTTTATTTAATTTTTTTTCTCTGTTGTCTTGAGAATCTTGCCCCGTGTGGCGACGACGGGACAAAATATTGCCACCTCAATTCATCCTGAGAGAAACCCGGCTGTGAGTAAAATGACAATCGTTAAGCCAAGTTGAAGACCTTAATAGCGGCTTGAAAAATTTCAACTGTGGTTTGTTCATAGACGTAGAATTTTTCGCTACTGGTTTGTCACAACCTGCGCCTGTCAATTTCAACACAGCAAACCTTATTAGGTGGGACATAAAACTAAATGTTGAAATGTGGGCGTACTTATACTATGCCCCTGCCTACCCCACCGGAGATAAAAACGTGACTATTCATACATACATATGTGTATTGAGACCTAGGTATGAATACGTAAGAATTGTACTTTATCCTACATACACCTTAAAAATTATACCTATTCTAATTTTATTCAATTCAGTTACTATTCCGTTTAAATTGATGTAGAAAAGAAAGGGTGTAGACAAAAGGACAACAAATAAAACAGCGGCAGCAAACAATACGACAGTTTGTCGCCGAGATTACTCCCCCAGCGACAACGAACAAACAGTGTTCCTCTACACTGCTTACTACTAAATAAAGCTGTATTCAATTATAACATGTGTTGTATCAATATTTGCACTATAAAAGTGTAGAGGGCGCCTTGATACGGGCCTCTGGGGACTCAAGAATCAATATGTTTTGACTGTTCTATCTACCTCAATCGTTTATACCTGCTTCTTTCAGGTTTATCCGTGTCAAACGGTTTCATACATTCGCGAATTTTTTTAAAAATATTTTAGGAATAATGGTCTCACTGATATTTAGAGTAACATTATATTCTGTTCGGAATCCTGAAGATATCTTTCCGAAAGCTTACCCGGGGCTCCCCACCCTGGGCAAAGTCAATCCAGCATAGCATCCATGAAGGATTTTCCACACGCAAAAAAAAAGATTAACATTATAAACGATTAGTTCGTCTGTAATCGAGAAAAACTGTACCTATAGAGAGTTTGTCTGGAAGAACCTACTGAACCTACTTTCACTATTCCAAAGCAAAGTTATTCAGCTATAACATAGGCTATGTATTATCATGCATGCTTTTCATACATTTTTTTTAACGTGTGGGAAAGTCCTCATGGATGCTATGCCGGACCCTACTAAAAACCTCACGTGTCCTGCCCACAGCCTATAGTTGGGAGCCCCGGGTAAGATCTCGGAAGGATACCACAGGACAATTTTCATACATTATTGTAAAGACGGCCATTTAAGATTCTTACTGTCGAAGATATTTAGAGAGAATCGATAGTTACAATGATCTGAGACGAGTGCTTCAAATGCAACTGGAACTAATAACACTGGGACTTATAAATTGGTATAAGTACTTACATTTTGCGTACAATACACCAAGGGCTGAGCCGCCCCTGTGCGTTTTTACCCTTTGGGTACGGAACCCTAAAAAAGAGGCGCTTCATAGGTATCGCACACAGGCGTTTCCAGGTGTCGGCTCGACTCTGAATATACCTAATTCAATCTTTCAGATCATTCAGGTGATAATCAATTACTTGTTATAATTTATCACTTGCGTAGTAAAGAAATTATAACATTAGGCAAAAATAATTTGATTAAAAAACCGGCCAAGTGCGGGTTGGACTCGCCCATGAAGGGTTTCGTAGCAGCAAGTAACATAATATAAAAGTTCTTATAGTTCGTTGTAACTTTGATTGATGTTTTAAGGCCGCGTGGGTCAGATTTTGAGTTTTTTGAAACAATCCTAGTCAAAAAGTAAAGGGTTTTTAAATCTGAAAAATATATATATAATAGTTAAGGATATAAGCTAAACATATTCCGAGCCCGTTACACGATCCAATAAATTTCACTAGATAGAAAAAAATCCCAAAGTTGACTCTCTCAGAAAAGTTTTTTTAATACTGTGGCTAAACTATTAACATTTAATATTTTTTTTTTGCACTCAATTAAAGGTATTAAGTTTTTATACACATTTTCCGAGCGTTTTTCTATAAACAACTATTTACATAGTCATCATGTACGAATATCTACCAAACGCAATAGAATTGCACCGCTGACGGCCGATCAGTCTCGCCCTGGCGCTTGTGGAGGCAGGACCTGTGTCAGTTTTTTTCGCAACTATTTCGTAATTATTATGCCAAATTACATTGAAATCGCGCCACAGTATAAAAATATCAGTAATGGGCAAAATGTAATTAGATTAACCATTACAAATATATACGCGACTCATGGTAAAAATGTGGTGATCTTTTACTTTTTAAGTGTTTTACGACATGGTAACCAGCTACCTAATGCATTAAAATGTCTACGAATTACATGATAATTTCGCAATTCAACATGGCGGCCACGCCGTAATCACAAAATTTCATGATGGGTATCGTTTAAGGGGTTTTTTGGTATGCTGAGTACGAAGTACGTGATAATTTTGCAATCCAATATGGCCGCCGCGCCGTAATCACAAAATTTCATGATGGTTATCGTTTAAGGGGTTTGTTCGTATGCTGAGTACGAATCACGTGATAATTTTGCAATCGAATATAGCCGCCGCGCCGTAATCACAAAATTTCATGATGGGTATCGTTTAAGGGGTTTTTTGGTATGCTGAGTACGGATCGCGTACTAATTTTGCAATACAAGATGGCCGCCGCGCCGTAATCACAAAATTTCATGATGGGTATCGTTTAAGGGGTTTTTTGGTATGCTGAGTACGAATCACGTGATAATTTTGCAATCCAATATGGCCGCCGTGCCATAATCACAAAATTTCATGATGTGTATCGTTTAAGGGGTTTTTTGGTATGCTGAGTACGAATCACGTGATAATTTTGCAATCCAATATGCCCGCCGCGCTGTAATCACAAAATTTCATGATGGGTATCGTTTATGGGGTTTTTTGGTATGCTGAGTACGAATCGCGTACTAATTTTGCAATACAAGATGGCCGCCGCGCCGTAATCACAAAATTTCATGATGGGTATCGTTTAAGGGGTTTTTTGGTATGCTGAGTACGAATCGCGTACTAATTTTGCAATACAAGATGGCCGCCGCGCCGTAATCACAAAATTTCATGATGGGTATCGTTTAAGGGGTTTTTCGGTATGCTGAATACGAATCACGTACTAATTTTGCAATCCAAAAAGGCCACCGCGCTGTAATCACAAAATTTCATGATGGGTATCGTTTATGGGGTTTTTTGGTATGCTGAGTACGAATCGCGTACTAATTTTGCATTACAAGATGGCCGCCGCGCCGTAATCACAAAATTTCATGATGGGTATCGTTTAAGGGGTTTTTTGGTATGCTGAGTACGAATCGCGTACTAATTTTGCAATACAAGATGGCCGCCGCGCCGTAATCACAAAATTTCATGATGGGTATCGTTTAAGGGGTTTTTCGGTATGCTGAATACGAATCACGTACTAATTTTGCAATCCAAAAAGGCCACCGCGCCATAATCACAAAAATTCATGATGGGTATCGTTTAAGGGGTTTTTTGGTATGCTGAGTACGAATCACGTGATAATTTTGCAATCCAATATGCCCGCCGCGCCGTAATCACAAAATTTTATGATTGGTATCGTAAATGGTAGTATCGTAAGTATGGTAGTATCGTAAATCATACGTAGCAGACTGTAGTGTAAAAGAGATAGAGACACATGTTCTATTCTTCGTTCTAACATTTGTGTGTGGTTGGATTGCATGGAACGACACAGACTAAAAAAACTTGTTCGGTTTACTGTAAGTTAGTTAACCGCGTGCCAATTTGCAACTGTGCAAGACGTGGTCAGAGTTAAGAAGTTATTTATTTAACTCAGAGCTTACTAACTCTATATTTAAATATTTAACTCGACTCTCCGCGCAAGTGGGCCTAAATAGCTTAGGCGGCCAAATTGAATTCCAAAATGATTATGTTATTCGTACTCAGCATTCGAAAAAACCCATTAAACGATATTCATTACGAAATTATGTGATTTCGGCGCGGTGGCCATTTTGGATTGCAAAATTATCATGTGATTCGTCCTCAGCATACCAAAAAACCCCTTAAACTATAACCATCACAGATTTTTGTGATTACGGCGCGGTGGCCATATTGCATTTCAAAATTATCACGTAATTTGTACTCAGCATACCAAAAACCCTTTAAACGATACCCATCATGAAATTTTGTGATTACACCGAGGCGGCCATTTTGGATTGCAAAATTATCATGTGATTCGTACTCAGCATACCAAAAAACCCCTTAAACGATACCCATCATGAAATTTTGTGATCACACCGCGGTGGCCATATTGGATTGCAAAATTATCATGTGATTCATACTTAGCATACCAAGAATTCCCTTAAACTATACCCATCATGAAATTGTGTGATTACGGCGCGGTGGCCATATTGGATTGCAAAATTAGTACCTAATTCGTACTCAGCATACCAAAAAACCCTTTAAACGATACCCATCATGAATTTTTGTGATTACACCGCGGCCGCCATTTTGGATTGCAAAATTATCACGTGATTCGTACTCAGCATACCAAGAAACCCCTTAAACGATACCCATCATGAAATTTTGTGATTCCGGCGCGGCGCCCATATTGGATTGCAAAATTATCACGTGATTCGTACTCAGCATACCAAAAAACCCTTTAAACGACACCCATCATGAATTTTTGTGATTACACCGCGGCGGCCATTTTGGATTGCACAATGATCCCGTGATTCATACTTAGCATACCAACTTTAGAAAACTTTAGAATTTTTTATGACCAGCTATTATGTGATTTACATTTTTTACGCAACTGTAGCAAACGTACGCAACGGAAACTCTCAAAAGAAATGAAATATCCTAGTTGTCGAAAAATGTTTCGTTGCTGCTAAGCTCTTATTCGTCTTAGCGTGATGTTATATATTTTGGTATTTTTCAAAAATGGACATTCTGTTAAGAAACTCTTGAAATTCAACTAGCAGTCTCTAAGGCCAAGATTCATAGATCGTACTACGACTTTACTTTGTAGCAAAGTCGCACTTTGACCACAAATACTGTTTCATAGTCGTGGCTAACGCCAGTCCTTACTTCGCGAAACCCTACTTTGCTTAGTAAAGTACGAGTGCACGATATCGGTGACTTACGTCCCAAAGTATACTTTGAATGATTATGCTACCACTTTAAACAGTTCGTTCGAAGCCTAAAAACTTACGACTATCATCGTCAATTGAATTTGGTCGGGTTAAGTGTTCTTCTATTGTGTGTTTACAACAATGACGTTTTTTTGGCGCTATTGTTTTCGAAAGGGTTGAATACCTGCGGTACCTGCTATAGAGCAACACGACCGGTGACTTTGATTGGAAGGGGAGGCGCCTTATGGATACTTTCCTCTCAGTCAACATAAATTTTGACCATTTGAATTAACTATATTATAGGTACTTCAAATGGTATAGAAAAATGTGTGTGTGTGCCGTGTGTGTCTGAAATTATAAGCGTATTTTAAAATTGTTTTGTATAAGGTGCACAGTGAGCTGATTGCTTATGTAGTGGTGTATATGAATACAATTACCAACCCCCCCCCCCTCCAAATAATGTATAGTATAGAGCAAACATAATTTATGTTTACTCCTCCGGTACTGGTCGCGTTGCTCTATAGTACTTAATATCCATTGTGGTTTGTCATATTTTAACATTAAAATAATAATTTAAGAAATGTTTGTTTAGAAGTTTTAAATGCCTTTTAAAGTAGATCATATGAACAAAATTTGTATAATATCATATAGGTATTCAGAAACAGGTTAAGCAGGTATGTTACATATGCATTTTTGACGATTTTAATTGCTGGTATAATCCAAAATTTTCAAATGCTTTAGTTTTACGAAAATTGTATCAAAAAACCACTGTTCAAGTAATATAAACCTTGCGTTTATCCTATAACGTTGGTAGTCTACTTTGGTTTTACTTCGATGCGGTATAGAGCAGCACTTTGCTTAGCAAAGTCAACGCATCGACTATGAAATAGAAATCCGCCAAAGTAAACTACGGGCTGTGAAAGTACGCTTTGCGAAGACTACTTTGACGCAAAGTAAAGTTCTGTCTATGAATCTCAGCCTTAGACTCTAGAGTTAGAACAACTAAACAAACAAACAAACTCTTTAGCTTAAAAATAATAGTATAATATACATAATTTATTTACGATTAACTCATTTATTTTTATTTACGAAACTAATAAATCACTACACTTAATAAAGTTAGATGCATTTACTACGTCAAACAAAGTTAGCTTACTGTTTCTTTCTACTATACTGTATACTGTGGCATGAGAGTTCACTGCCGCTGGCGGCGCGCGGTGTGTCTTGCGCCCGGGGCGAGGGGAGCGCCAAATGCCTACTTGTGCGCTATAACCGCCCCTTAACACGTTCGCAGTGGTAGTGATTTTTCTAACCGAAAATTGCGGTTTATGACGTATTAAAAAAAACTACCAGCTGTAACTCGTTGAAACCAATTTTCGTTGGTAGTTTTTATGGCAATGTACATCATATATTTTTTTAGACATTCTCTTAGTTTAGAAGTTAGAGGGGGGGACACACACATTTTTCCACTTTTCTATCTATAGATACTTAGATACCCCACACGTATGGGATTGATGAAAAAAAAAATTTCTGAGTTTCAGTTCTGAGTATTGAGGACCCCCAAAAATTACCTGCTTTTTTCTAGTTTTATATAAGAACTAGCTGACCCGTGCAACTTCGTTTGCGCCACATAAGAGAGAGTATTACCTGTTCCCGTCGCGTCGTATTTACTCCCGTCGCGTTGCGTTTACTCCCGTAGCGTCTCGTCGTTACTATTCAATACTACGTGAGAGAGAGAGAGAGAGAGAGAGAGAAAGGTTTCTCGTCGCGTGTATTCCCGTCGCATTATTTTAAAGAACAATTTCGTTTATGAAAGAGATATCCCGTGGCATTATTGTAGAAAAAAATTGATTGCCATTAAAATGGTTATTGTGCACCAACCCAAAGATAGACACATATGCTATCGCGCAATAGAACTTTTTTAATAGAAACAATTTTGTAGTGCATATTTTTTACATAACTTTAAATATTTATGGAGCACACGCAACGAAGCTCTCAAAAGGAATAACTTTTCCCCCGTTTTTGAAACATTTACTATTACTGCTCCGCTCCTATTCGTTGTAGCGTGATGCTATATAGCCTATGACACTCCACAATAACGTAGCTTTCTATTGGTGAAAGAATTTTTAAAATCGGTTCAGTAGATTCCGAGATTATCCCTTACAATTTAACAAACACACAAACTTTACCTCTTTATAATATTAGTATAGATTAGTGTCCGACCGAAACTGGTTTTCCAGCCGAAACCGAAACCGAAACAGAACTTTCGGCCGCAGGGTCAGTTTCGGCCGAAACCGAAACCGAAACTCACGTGTTCCGAAACCAATTGCGAGTCGGATTCACGCACAGAGGGTTCCGTTACAAATTTGGGCACAAAAATGACGTTTGTTGTGTGCGGATTTTTTTTCTGAGTTTAGAAAATATTATTTGTTATAGCGACAACAGAACAGTGTGAGCTGGTGGTGGCAGTGTCTCTTGATATTGCCAACGCCTTCAACAACATCCTGCCCTGGAGCTGCGTTAGGGATTCGCTTATTTACCATGGAATGCCTTCCTACCTCCGTCGAATTGTACGGGCAACATTATGGGACCCAACAATCCCTGCAGGAGACTGTACCTTGGGGTCGTGCGGATGCTCCCTATACGGGGTCCCTGTATGGGTGGAGACCCCGACGGCCAGCAATGCGGCTAGATTGCTTAGCCTGCAGAAGGCGATGGCCGTCAGGGTGATAAGGGGATACAGCACGAACTCAAATTGAGGAGGCATGTCTCCTAGCCGGAACCCCTCCATGAGACCTGGAAGCGAGGGCCCTTGCGTCATTGTTTAAATGACGCAAGGAGGCGCTGGAGCGGGGCCATAGGCCTGCGTCTCGAGTAATCGAGGCTCGGTGGTCGCAGCTCCAACAGAAAACCAAGGAGACCTGAGGTGCGACTTGAGCAACCATGAGGGGGAATCGCCACAACCGAAGCGGTCAGACCGGTCATGGTCGAGTAATTGGAGAGGAGCCATGACGACGCTCACTTCTGTCGGTGGTCACAGATACTTACCGGGCACGAAAGCTTCGGTAAGTGTCTGTGGCGAAGCCGAACAACCCCCCAAAGACGCGGGACAGCACACGAACCATCGGTCTATTGGGAGTACTGGGGACATCCTTCCTAGGGCATACCCGGGGCTCACAACCGTAGGGTGTTAGGTAGGATACGTGTGGTTTTTAGTCGGTCGGAGTTCGGCATAGCATCCCTGTAGGATTTTTCTCACGTTAAAAGAAAGGAAACAAAGCGTCACCAGAAGTATTATCTGTGGAAATTTTAGGTCTCTACCTGTCACGGTTCCAGCGATACAACCTCGTGACTAATAGACAGACGGATGGATAAGTCCCATGTCAACCCCGTCACAAGCAGAGACAGGCGCTCAAAATTCACGAACACGTGAGTTTCGGCCCGGCCGAAAGTTTCGGCCCGTTTCGGCCGAAACCGAAACTGCGGCCGAAACTCGATTTTTTGGCCGAACTTGCCGAAACCGAAACCGAAACTTCGGTCGGTCACTAATAAGAATTAAGAATCTTAAAGCGGTTTACAGAAAACATCTAGTTACCAAGTTTCAATGGCATATGCCTGATAGTTTCGGAGAAAAGTGGCTGTGACACACGGACGGACAGACCGACAGACATGACGAGTCTATAAGGGTTCCGTTTTTGCCATTAGGCTACGAAGCCCTAAAAATTACAATCATTACGTCACATTACATTAAATATAAAAAAAAAAAAGGAAATGTAAAAAACCGGCCAAGTGCGAGTTGGACTCGCCCATGAAGGGTTTCGTAGCAGCAAGTAACATAATATAATAGTTCTTATAGTTCGTTGTAACTTTGATTGACGTTTTAACACGTTCGAAGTGGTAGTGATTTTTCTAACCGAAAATTGCGGTTTATGACGTATTAAAAAAAAACTACCAGCACTATCTCGTATAAACCAATTTTCGTTGGTAGTTTATATGGCAATGTATATTATATATTTTTTTTTTAGATTTATAATTCTCTTAGTTTAGAAGTTAGAGGGGGGGGGGGGGACACATTTTTCCACTTTGGAAGTGTCCCTTGCGCAGACTATTCATTTTAGAAAAAAATGATAGTAGGAACCTCAATAGCATTTTTGAAGACCTATCTATAGATACCACACACGTATGGGTTTGATAAAAAAAAAATTTTGAGTTTCAGTTCTGAGTATGGGGACCCCTAAAAGCAACTACTTTTTTTCCAGTTTTATATAAGAATCTTAATGCGGTTTACAAAATACATCTAGTTACCAAGTTTCAATAGCATAGGTCTTATGGTTCCGGAGAAAAATGGCTGTGACACACGGACGGACAGACATACAGACAGACAGACATGACGAATCTATAAGGGTTCCGTTTTTGCCATTAGGCTACGAAACCCTAAAAATAAGCATGGCCTTTAACTCAAGTAATCCACCCTTAACCGTCCCTGGTGCAAATATGCCCATAAAGCTAGCCGCATTACCACGTTGAATGGCTATAGCCAGCCTTTGCAGCTAGAATGACTTGGAGCGGGAGTCACCCGTCTTCTCCCCAATCCTTTGCTCCAACTGACTAATATCTTTTTTGACTCGGAGCCCCAGCAACCCATAGTCTTCACGGCGAAGGATACGAATAAATAATGAGGCTCCATCGCAGCGTACTTCTGCTTCTTCTTTTCGGCTCCTCCTCAGCCGCCGATGGTGAATGGACAGTACGACCCAAATGACTGGGGGAGACAAAAAATGTAAAATTAATGTCATATGAGGATAATGAAGTTGCTTGATGTCGCAGAGGAGAGAACCCCTACCAAGCAACTGTCACCTCGGGGACGCTTCGAGAAGTGAAAATAAATATACTTAGTAAGAAAACAGACCTCTGTGGCGAGGAAGTTTGTAAAATAACATTATAACTTTACTTATATTATACGAGGCTGCAGTAAGTATTTTACGAATGAATAACTTTTTTACTAGAACTTTCTAAGGAATGTGTAGAATTATGTTCTTTTTCGGAAAAAAATGTATGTATCAGTTAATCAATCATAGGAGTTTATAGATAAACACGGTTCATTTTTTTCTCTATAAAAATGTATTATCCTGTCATAATATAGCAAATGTGACGAACATATCGTAAGATCTGAGAGTATGTTTTTTATTTAAATCTGTGTTTTTATGTACATAGAAAGCTGTAATAGTCCTCCTCTGACCTGGGAATGTCAAATATCTCATTAATCAAACTTTGAATATACGGAGTATAAAGAAGTCGTATCGTGTGAAAGCCTGACATGATGTAGGATTCTCGAACTACACAATTTCGGAATCAATTGTGGCTTTGTGATGTATTCCTAGTACTCGTAGTTCCATTAGTTTACCTAATGGACCTCCGAGTACCAGGAATACATCGTTAGTGTAAACTCGATGGTTTACAATATCATTTACGGGGAGAAGTGATCACTTGAGATTGTGTAGACAATGTCAATTTAGACTCCAAGACTGAACCACATATAGGTAACTGAACGCAGTGAATGCACATCAGAGACACGACTCTACATTAAGACTGACTCTTGCTTTACATTCAAAATATTACTGAAAAAATCACTGTTTGGCAAAATTTTGACTTACGCCATATTAGAATTAGGCTGACGAAATCCAATCGTGTCGATTTTGGGCGTAGGCATGCACCGTAAAATAGTTTTGTCTGCAAGACGCCTCTTTCGCAGTTTCATAGATTTGTCAGTTTCGAGTTGAAACAGTCTAGACACTAATGGCTTAAAAAGCTGCGAATTTTAGCACGAAAAGGCATTGAGATAAAATGTTAGACAATATTAGTTCAATGCGAAAAGGCTTGCCAAAAAATATAAAAAAAATAAAAAATGTCAAATTGCCAATACATTTAGGCCGCGTTTCCACTGACGCGGAGCTGGGCGGAGAGGAGCGGAGAAGAGCGGTGAAACGTGGTCAGTGTTTCCACTGAAGCTGAGCGGAGTGCAGTGGAGCGGAGTGGAGCGAAGCGGAGCGGAGTGGAGCGAAGCGGTGCGGACTGGTGCGAAGCGGAGTGGAGCGAAGCGGAGTGGAGCGGGGCCGGGCGGAGCGGAGCGGGGCGGGGTGGAGCGGAGCATACTTTTGGAATTGCACACTTTTGCGCTCAGTTACACTCAATCTTTCAGAAAGACCATACGTCATGTTGCCCTTTAAAAAGAAAAAAGCAATCACGAAGATAACGAATCAGATGAAGTAGCAGTGACTGTTGCGACTTTTTTGGATTCGAAGAGAAAATATAGATTCTGGATTCGACAGCATATAAAGTACCATTCTGTGCATGGAGAATTTTCAACTTTTTTTCAGACGTGTGATGATGAAATGTTCGAAACTTCATATAGGGTATCAAGAAAACTTTTCTATGAATTACAAATAGCATTATGGTTTCATAATGCTATTTGTGACGATACCTATCCTTATTTGATTAAAAAAATTTAGATGCATAAATGCGTATCTGCTGAAAAGCCTATCGTGAGAGGTCTAACAGTTTCGAGGCATAATAGTTTAAGTTAAAATACAGCTATTTAACAGAAATATAATTCGGTGCATAAAACTGTAAGTAAAGATAAAAGTTTATACCTCCCAGGCAATTCAAAAAGTCCGTATATCCGACTTTATACGCGTGTAACTCGGCAATGAAAAGAGATAGGAATAACAAGGTTAGTTTGGTAGAAAGAGAAACAAAAACGTATTATCGCTATAATAAAATGTCATTTTGGTCGGATCTAATGATCAGACCTAATGCCTCTGATGTCGAGTATTTATAAGTGAGTGTAGTCACTGTTCTCCGCACCACACCGCCCCGCTGTCCTCCGCACAGCACCGTCCCGCTGTCCTCCGCTCCGCACCGCCCCGCTGTCCTCCGCACCACACCGCCCGGGGCCCCGCTGTCCTCCGCACCGCACCGTCCCGCTGTCCTCCGCTCCGCACCGCCCCGCTATCCTCCGCTCGGCACCGCCCCGCTATCCTCCGCAACGCATCGCCTCGCTGTATTTTTACTATGAATATCCGCTCAGCTCTGCTCCACCCCGCTCGTGGTGTTTCCATTGAAGCGGAGCGGAGATTTCGAGCAAAGTGATTGGTCAATTCGTGCACCGCCAAGCTCCTCTCCGCCCCGCTCCGCGTCAGTGGAAACCCGGCCTAACGCTCGCATTCAAGTTATTTGAAGTCAATTTTACAACACAGTCCTATCTTAGACTAGTCTTGTACTGTCGGGAATGCTGGGACATCCGAGGGCTTGCCCTGAGTTGCCGGCTGTAGGCACCGCACCGTGTTACCGTGTGGTATTAGTCGCTAAGAGTCAAAAGGGCATAGAACCTTCGGAACCAATACCATAGGACCCATGAATGATCTCCATTAATAGTCTTGTAAGAATAAGGAACCTTATAAGTAGGTCCCGAACTAAGCCCCTGCAGTACATGACGAAACAACAAACGACCATCTCTTCTAAGACAGTTAAATAATATTTAGAGAATCTTACTAATATAATAAATGCGAAAGTTTGTGAGTGTGTATGTATAGATTTGGGGATTTTTGTTACATTTTCACGCTCTAACGGCTGAACAGATCTGGCTGAAATTAGGTACAGAAATAGATTTTACCCAGACCAGATTTTATTCAGTATCATATTGAAGTCGGCGCCAAGTACCCATAGATTTAGGTAGGTATTATTGAAGGCACCAACTTCAATATTATGTTGAATAAAATGTGATAAATCAAAATACATATTACTTTGTGCTAAGTAAATTGAATTTTTAAGGATTTGTATGAAGTCGGTTCTATTTTTTATTAAAATGTTTTTTTTATTATTTTAAGTGACGGGTGGACCGAAAAGTATATCTATCTAGGTGTAAAGTTCTCATCAACACAAATCAATCAAGCCGAAACACAAGGTAACCGCTGTAAACCGTTAAGGAATTCCCTCGGCTGTCTTTCGGTTCCATCATCAGATCGACTCCAGACCTTCATTAAATTGTAGTACATTAAAGCACTTAATCAAAAAGTTAACAAACGCACTAGTTGTCCCTACAATTTTCGGTGGTTGCCCTCGATTTCTCCTGGATCCCAGCATCAGATCCTGAAACCCTGGATATGGGACCACCTCAGAAGTAGCCTCTATCAAACAAAAAAAGAATTTTTAAAATCTATCCATAATTAGCGCCGCTATCACGTAACATACATACAAAATAAAAAAAAACATAGCGTACGAATTGAGAACCTCCTTCTTTTTTGAAGTCGGTTAAAAAAAACCGGCCAAGTGCGAGTTGGACTCGCATGAAGGGTTTCGTAACAGCAAGTAACATAATATAAAAGTCAAGTCCAAAAGTCCAAAAGTCCAAAAGTCCAAAAGACCAAAAGTCCAAAAGTCCAAAAGTCCAAAAGTCCAAAAGTCCAAAAGTCCAAAATTCCAAAAGTCCAAAAGTCCAAAAGTCCAAAAGTCCAAAAGTCCAAAAGTCCAAAAGTCCAAAAGTCCTAAAGTCCTAAAGTCCAAAGTCCAATAGTCCAATAGTCCAAAAGTCCAAAAGTCCAACAGTCCAACAGTCCAACAGTCCAACAGTCCAACAGTCCAAAAGCCCAAATGTCGACAGTCAAGTAGGTACTTGGTACTTTACTTTGTTGAACATAGGCCTTAAAATCTTACTTATCTTATCCATACTAATATTATAAAGCTGAAGAGTTTGTTTGTTTGTTTGTTTGTTTGAACACTAGGATCTCAGGAACTACGGATTGGATTTCAAAAATTCTTTTACAGTTTTATAGTTTTTTCTCTCTAGTTCCATCTTCGAAAGTGGCCCTTTTTCAAATTTGATTTTTTATGATATAACTTTACAATAACTAAGAAGTTTTAATACCTTCATTTAAGGAGTATTACATTGTCTATTAAATACAATTTATTGCATTAACCTAGCATTTTTAGTTTCCGAGATTTTTAGGATTCTTTAAGTGACCCGGATTCATTGCTCTCGAGTGTAGTTCGTTGTAACTTTGATTGATGTTTTAACACGTTCGCAGTGGTAGTGATTATTCTAACCGAAAATTGCGGTTTATGACGTATTAAAAAAAAACTACCAGCTCTATCTCGTTCAAACCAATTTTCGTTGGCAGTTTTTATGACAATGTACATCATATATTTTTTTTTAGATTTATCACTCTCTTAGTTTAGAAGTTAGAGGGGGGGGACACTCATTTTTCCACTTTGGAAGTCCCTCTTGCGCAAACTATTCACTTTAGAAAAAAATGATGTTAGAAACCTCAACAGCATTTTGGAAACCTATCTATCTATCTATATATGGAACCTATCTATATATGGAAACCTATATATAACCCACACGTATGAGTTTGATGAAAAAAAAAAATTCAGTTCTGAGTATGGGGACCCCCAAAATTTACTGCTTTTTTTCTAGTTTTATATAAGAATCTTAATGCGGTTCACAGAATACATCTAGTTACCAAGTTTCAATAGCATAGGCCGTATAGTTTCGGAGAAAAGTGGCTGTGACACACGGACGGACAGACAGACGGACAGACAGACAGACAGACATGACGAATCTATAAGGGTTCCGTTTTTGCCATTTGGCTACGAAACCCTAAAAAAGGAGAGGACTAAGAGAACCATAGAACGTGTTCGTGTTCGTGTTCGACGTGACATCGTCTGTGTTCTTTATTGCCTTTTTTTGGTGTGGAACCCTCGAAAAGCGGTTTTAAGCTATTGCATAGCTTCTATCGCGGGCCTTGCATGGAGACCGAATCCAGAAATTCTGTCACGAAAACGAATCACACTCTCGGCTACCTTCGGCCACGTTCGTGTATCTTTCAAACAATGTAGTAAACAAACAGATTGGATCTCGACTCTCCATAATTACTTACATTTAAATATCAATCCTGATCATATTCGTTTTAAGGAACCATAGTTAGATTTATGCGGCCATTTCGACACTAATTTACCTTTAGAATATAGAATAATTTCATGAAAAATACTTCGATGATAAAAATTTAAACCTGTCATTCTTGCTTGTCATTAAATTATTTTTTCTCAGTCTTGTTTGTCTTTGGCATAGTGTTGTTTAACGGTTATTGATTATGATTAGAGGTTTAATCATAATCAGTTTGACAACAATTAGTTTAATAGTAAGTATAATAAATTATTTAAAAATGAACTTTAACTTTAAATAATTATAATCGGTAATCGTAAAACAGTACTGTGTGAGTGTGTATTGTTCTGAAGTTCTGCGAGGTTTTTCTATTATCTCTAATTAGGTATATCAACGACTTTGCTTCAAGTACTTTGGCTTTTGGACATTTTCTTTGCGATTTAATTAAAACTTTTTTATACATACTCATATAATTTCTTAGTATGCATACATATGGAGAATTTAAAACGGCAGTAACTGAGTGATTAAAACCAATGGAATATGAATCTGTGGAAGACCTTCTACAAGATCTTTAAAATTAACTCACATAAACACACACACTCACACACACACACTTACACACTCACACACACACTCACTCACACACAAACACTCACTCACACACACACACTCACTCACACACACACACACACACACACACACAGAGAGAGACACACACACACAGACTCACACACACACACACACACACAGACTCACACACACACAGACACTCATACACACATACACACACACACAGACACTCATACACACATACACACACACACACGCACGCACACACACGAAAGCCTAAGCATGCTTTAAGATTTTGTATTGGTCTTGTTTCATATCTTATCGTTTTCTCTATGTAAAATTATTATAAGTTTATAAGTTAGTAGGAAACAATTATAATATTTTAATAGTTTTGTGTAAACATATTGTCAAGTGTCAATATTTTGGGGGAGAACACTGATATCTGCAACACAGTTTGTACTAGCGCAGGTATCAGGGAATTCCAATTTCATGTATGTACACAATTAATGGCAATAAAGAATTTATCTATTTATTTATACATATTATACTTAGAAAACATCAAATCTTCGAAACAAATATTGGTAGATCCCACGATTTTTTGGCCTGCCCGGAAATTGAACCCAGGACCCCAGCGCGACAGTCAGTTATATTACCGAATGCCACCGAGGCAAGCAAATAAGAATCTGGAGGATACAGATATTTTTCTTCTCCTACATCCAAATTTCCTCCGATGAGGAGTTCGATTCGTCAATCCTATCCTGGTTATCCGTAACTGTTGTACGTTAGGATTGAAGAATCGAGGATGGGTACCTCTGAAGAAAGCCAATAACACCAGGATATTTTATAATTATTTTAAAGTTTTTAGGTATATTCAAAAAAAAAACAAGCCTTGCCGTGTACTTGCGATACGTCTCGATGGCGCAGTACTGAAAAGTGTTGCAGAATTTAAGCAAAGACTTTTGGGACTTTTGGGACTTTTGGGACTTTTGGGACTATTGGGTCTTCTGGGACTTTTGGGTCTTTAGTCCCAAAAGTCCAAAGTAAAAAGTCCAAAGTCCAAAAGTCCAAAAAATCAAAGTACAAAAGTACAAAAGTCCAAAAGTCCAAAAGTAAAAAAGTACTAAAGTCCAAAGTACAAAAGTCCAAAAGTCCAAAAGTCCAAAAGTCCAAAAGACCAAAAGTCCAAAAGTCCAAAAGTCCAAAAGTCCAAAAGTCCAAAAGTCCAAAATTCCAAAAGTCCAAAAGTCCAAAAGTCCAAAAGTCCAAAAGTCCAAAAGTCCAAAAGTCCAAAAGTCCTAAAGTCCAAAGTCCAATAGTCCAATAGTCCAAAAGTCCAAAAGTCCAACAGTCCAACAGTCCAACAGCCCAAAAGTCCAACAGTCCAACAGTCCAAAAGTCCAAAAGCCCAAATGTCGACAGTCAAGTAGGTACTTGGTACTTTACTTTGTTGAACATAGGCCTTAAAATCTTACTTATCTTATCCATACTAATATTATAAAGCTGAAGAGTTTGTTTGTTTGTTTGTTTGTTTGTTTGTTTGAACACTAGGATCTCAGGAACTACGGATTGGATTTCAAAAATTCTTTTACAGTTTTATAGTTCATTTATCGAGGATGGTTATAGGCTATATAACATCACGCTAAGACGAATAGGAGCGGAGCAGCAATAAAGAATGTTTTGAAAACGGGGAATATTTTTTACCATCTGAGAGCTTCCGAGGCGTACGCTGCGTAAATGGTTACAGTTAGGTAAAAATTGTGTACTACAAAATTGTTTCTCTTAAAAAGTTCTACAAAAAAGTCCGCGACAGCATATGTCTATCTTTTAAGGTTCACTTACAATAACTCTCATATTAAGTTTTAAAGTATGAGCGACGCGACGGGAGTAAACTTGGTCTGCAGTGGCAGCCAGTCAACTAAACGATAAAAACCGGCCAAGTGCGAGTCGGACTCGCACACGATGAGTTCCATACCCAAAAAATGGATGGGTGGAAGTAAAAGCGACGGGAAACATAATTTCACTTTAACACCTCTTTGCTTCTCACTCTCATGTGACGCAAACGAAGATAATTATGCAGTTCAGCTCTTATAAATACAAGCGACGCGACGCGACGGGGGTAAATGCAACGGGAAACATTATAATACTCGAAATATTAATACCATACCTCTCTCTTTCTCACTCACATGTGACGCAAACGAAGTTGCGCGGGTCAGCTAGTTAATATTATAAATGCGTTTGTGAGTGTGGATGTTTGTTACTCTTTCACGCTCAAACCGCTGAACGGATCGGGCTGAAATTTGGTACAGAGATACATTATAGTCTGGAATAACACATAGGCTACCTTTTATCCCGGGAATAACTTCCCGCGGGAACAAATTTTACGCGGGCGAAGCTGCGGGCATCAAAGACTTCTATATAAACTGAGGTAGACATGCCCTACGCACCGATTTTTGAAACCTATAAACTGCGCTAATTAGCAGCGTTGCTCGCACTGTTGTGAGTCAAAACTTCGAGAGTAGGTGCTCGACTTGCAATCGCAGTCCATACGCCTTCTCTTTTACTCTTTGTCTATTCGTATATTGCTATTGTGTGTGGTGACAATTACGTAAAAAATATTTATAAGTGAGTGTAGTCTTAGTAATGTGTGTATTTGAGGATTGCTTTTGAAATCTCGTTTGTTAGCGTACGGCGCGTCTACCTCAGTTTATATAGAAGTCTTTGGCGGGCATCAGCTAGTATTCTTATATAGAAATAATTATACTAGCATAGTTGATAAAAAATGCTATGTAATAGCTTTACCGCGGCAGTCCCCGAGTGCCACACGTCTTTTTATTTGTTAGTATTTGTTGTTACCTATGGTGACAATAGAAATACATTATCTGTAAAAAGTTTAGCTGCATAGATATCAATGTTTTTACCCGAACTGCCGAAGACAGGAGGGTAATGTTTTTCGAGATAATGTATGTATGTATGTATGTATCCAATTCTTTGTCACGTCCTACAGCCTGAACGGCTTGACGGATTTTAACATACGAGGTGTCATTTGATTCGTTGTGATTGTGTGAGTGACACCAGGTATATTAAAATTTTTGAAAAATGAAAATGGCAGACTTTTGGCGCTAAAATGTAAAGTTTGATAATTTTTCTTGGACGCTTTACAGCCGGAACGGTTTGATGGATTTTTAAATACAAGGTGTCATTTGATTTGTCGTGATTGTGTGCGTGACACCAGGTATAATAAAATTCATGGAAAATCAAAATGGCGAACTTTTGGCGTTATAATTATTTAACTGCGATGAACGCAAAACTACTGATCCGATTTCGATGCAGTATTACTAAGGTTGCCATTAGACGGACTGCATCGCAGCGACAGCATGCAGTTGCTATATTCTTCACGCAGTTGAAGCCAAGCATGTAGGCCAAGAGCTTTAGTGTAAGGTTTAACGTTGAAATGGAAGTACAGACGCTTCTCTTATATTTATTACGCCGTGTCGGCGTCGCCGGCAGCGATGTAATCGAATTAAATAACTCAAAAATGCTATTGAGGTTCCTAACATTTTTTTTTTTAAAGTAGGTAAATAGTTTGCGCTAGAGACACTTCCAAAGTGGAAAAATTTGTGTCCCCCTCTAACTTCTAAACTAAGTAATGAGGAAATCCATGAGAAATCCATGTGATATCCATGTTTTTAACCGTTCTGACCACGCAACTAATACGCGCGTTCTGCTCCTTGACTAACTGCACACTAACTGTATGCGTTTGCGGTGGACAGCATGCGGCGACACTACACGACTGTACGGAACAGCGCGAAGTTGTAGGCACGACTGCAAGCAGTTGATATTGACTTCACACGACTGCAGCCGACTGCGTACAGTTGATATCATGACTGTATGAAGTCGAACATAAAACTGCATGCAGTTAAATATATCGACCGCGCGCAGTCGCTGCGATGCAGTCCGTCTGATGGCAGCCTTATGTGTTTATAAAGCCTTGGTCAGACTTAAATTCTAACATTTGTTTGATTGCCATCGGTTGAGTAGCACCAGAAATATGACCAAAAATATACCTAATGATTGAGGTTGAATTTTGGTGATGTCCCTTCACTACACGCTAGGCTGTCGTAGGGCATATGTATTTTTTTAGTTGGCAAGAGATACCATTCAAGACATATTTCCACACATTGCCTTGATACCTACTTGGTTTTTAAACTCATTTATAAATGAATACTGTTGCTTGATAATAATACCTTATACCCTTCCTCCAAAGAACTTCAACCTTCAACCTCAACTTGACTCACCTTCTAATTAAAGTTGGATAAAATAAAGTACAAGCTTAACAGTTTTTGTTTTAACGTGAGAAAAATCCTACAGGGATGCTATGCCGGACTCCTACCGACTAAAAGCCACACTTTTCCTACGTAGTGCCTACGGTTGGGAGCCCGGGTAAGTCCTCGGAAGGATGACCCCAGGACTCCCAACAGACCTTGGCTATGGCTACCACTGCAGCCTCACCCAGGAGAGGTTCGGGTTCTATCCCGCGTCCTTGGGGGTTTGTTCAGGTGATATCCCGCTTCTTTGGGGTGGCGTGCATGAATCCCTCACGTAAAGTAACAGTCTATTTGAAAAGAGTGGCCGTGACGTTTCTTTTGACATTCATAAGTGTTACTTTGTGACCTAAGTGAACAAAGAAATTTTTCATTTTAGGTATACCAAATTTTAGAACTTCTGTTGGAGGTTAAAAATAGTAGATACTATCAACCGCTGTGTATGGCTCTTGTAGACTTCGAGAAATCCTTCGGCTCTGTCAAAACTCGGGCAGTCCAATCTGAAATACCCAATATCGTGTGACCGATGCATAGTGTCTTTTAAATTCTAAATACTTAAGAAAATATTTTTTGTGTACCTAGTACCTTCTATGTGTAAAGCGTATGTTAATGCGGTTTATTTTAGTAAATGTAACTTTAAAATCTAGGTATGGAAAATTTACAAAACAGTACACCAATCGACTGTGACGATGAACAGTATCGAATCTGCAAAAATGGGTTTTATTCTTTTATTGCACTAATCGATAATGCTTAATATAGGTATATCGTACTTATTATAAACATTTAACAGATTTAAAAAAGTTAATACTTAAACAAGGTTTAAGTCGACGAACACAATCGATACTGCACACTTTGAGCAAAGAACGTCATTGAAAGTGACCAATTCGATACTGTTCGCACATGTCGACACTTCTGCACACATGGAAACTGCCCGATTCGATAGTATTGGTGGAGTTTACCAATTAAACTATCGAATGTGGAACTTTCGATATTGTACGTGGACATGATAAGTACTTTCGATTGTATTCTTCGATAAGTCGTTTATCGAATCGATTTCAAAAATCAAGGCTTATCTTGCAATTATAAAAAAAAATAAAAAAAGGGAAACCGACTTCAAACAAAACTAAAAACCGAAAAATAACATTTACTTAGCACAAAGTCAGTATATTCTGATTTATCAGATGTCATGAAATATAATACAGAAATCGGTGCCCAGTAAAACTGTGTAGGCATAGGTAGGCATTATTAATAGTATATTGACTTATAGTCATATTGGCGCCGACTTCAGTATTTTATTTAGTGATATCTAATAAATCAGAATATACTAAGTTTGTGCTAAGTAAATTTTATTTTTCAGTTTTTAGTTTTGTTTGAAGTCGGTTTCCTTTATTTTTATTTTTTTCACTATTTTTAGTGATGTGTAGACTGAAAATCTATCTATCTAGCTGTAAACTTCTCGACAGTACAAATTAATCAAGCCCAAACACAAGGTCACTGCTGTATATCGTTAGCGAAGTCTTTCTACTGTCTTTCGTCTCCATCATCAGATCGATTCCAGACCTTCATTATGTTGTACTACTTTAAAGCCCTTAATGAAAAAATTACAAATGCCCTAGATGCCCCTACAGTTTTTAAAAGTTCCTTTCGATTTGTCCAGGATGCCATCATCAGATCCTGACTTCCTTAAAATTGACCACTTTAAGAGTATCTATTTTCGAACGAAATAAAAATGTTTAATATTAACGACCGAGTTCTGCGCGAACAAACATAATTTTTTTATAAAAAAAAAACATAAACAAATACGGTCGAATTGAGTAACCTCCTCCTTTTTTGAAGTCGTTTTAAAAATATTATAAAATTCAATTCTCCTAAGGCTCAAACTTTAAATATTCACCGCTAAGAAAATCCATTTACTATAACGCCGTAATTTCAGGGCATATCTGTCTCCCTTCCAATAGTATTAGGTTCCTTGATGATGAAATGATGCTGATGACATAAAAAATGTCTGGTGTCCTGCAGTTCCCTTAGAAGAAAAGACCAAACTGGAATCCAAGAAGCTCGGAAAGCTCAAGGTGGTACTTTACTGCGGTTATTTGCGATAAAGCGATTGCTTACTTACAGGCGGTGTCGAGCCCCTTAGCAGTAGCTTGCGCCTCCTTAAGCGTCATACGTGGTCTGCTGCCTGTACATAAGTTTGTGGTCTGAGTAGTTGTTTTCTGTGTGCCCGCAGTTACCTTCTATCATCGCACCACTCGCCACAGGCAGTGTTCCTCCTACATTATAGGCGGAGAGCTCGTGTACGGTAAGGTTCTAAAGGGGTTTTTCTACACACACCTGGAAATGAACTCCCTGCCTGGGTCTTACCGAAAGTTAAGGGTATGGGCTTATCTAAAAAAAGGATCTTAGAATGTTTTCGCAGGGTTGGCAGTGTGCATGTAGGGCCTCCAGTGATGCAAACGTCCGGGCTATGATGACCACTTTTGATCAGGTGGAATGTATGTTTGTCTACAAATTTATTGCTATAAAGTGGTTTTAACTAATGAGATGGTAGATGATAAATAGGCACCCCATCATGAATCAGGTCTAAGGATCTAGGCCTGGTGCTGTGCATCATAACATGTATGTTATTTACATAAAAAATTGTTAATTTTCCTGTAAAGGACTTTATGAACTCATGGTAGTATAGTAAGTTCAACTCATCTTTGCGCGCGGCCCTATGTGTGGGTAAACCTCGTATAAACACAGTGACTTCATGTGCGTGACAAGAGGTACAGTGAAGTACAAAATACAAAAATACTTGTTTAACTAAAATAAAAAATAAAAACTTAATGGGTGAAATGTATGTTAAACATATTAATATCTATCGCTGCTAGAAGAATAAAATTGAGGAATTTTAGGATTCGCTGCTCTCTACAAGGTTAATTATAAAATCAGATTCCATATAAAATTAAAATAAAATAAATAAATATTTGTGGACATTCTCACACAACATCATCTAGCCCAAAATATGCTAAAATGCTGATAGTATTCTTCTTCTTTGTATTACGCCACATCTCTTCATCAATTTGACCTAAACGTTCGTTTTTCCCATCACATTTCATTATTCCCATTACATTTTTAAAAAAATTCCCATACATATTCGATTGAGTTTAGTTCAGGATGATACTGTGGTAGCCGAAGAACTTTTAAGCCATATGGCTGAAGTATGTCATCAATCTTATAACAAACTAGCTGACCCTTGCAACTTCTTTTATGACACGAAAGGAGAGGACTTCTTCATCAGACTCATCAAGCAGCGTGTAAAACTGCTCTGCCCTCTCCCAAAGGAACCGCGCAAGATATCGGGATCAAAAGTATCCCAGAACCTTCTTCGGATCATAAGCTCAGATTATACCAAGTGTCGCCTCGAAGGGGCGGCGTTTTCGTTAAAAGCTCCCAAACACCTTTTTTTTCCGACATCTCCAACTTCCTAATATCGTTATATTTCAGTCAATGTATATAAAAACTCAACAAATTATATACGCAAACCTTTCTTGAGAATCATTGGTGATCTCAGCATGAAAATCCGTGCAGTAGTTTTTTAATTTATCGTGAACAGGCAGACGCGGCGGGGACTTTGTTTTATAATTATATGTAGTGATAACAAATATTAATTACATCGAATTGACACATCAAAAATATTAACCTGACTTTCTAAACATATTCTCCGTGAAGAACTAGACATTTTCTTTAACGACTGTACCCATGGTATTATCACTTAGAACACTGTGTAATGAATTATAAGCGACGCGACGGGAGAAATTATATCACTTTAAATATTAATAGCTACCACACCTCTCTAATAAAAATATAAGACACGCGATGGGAGTAAGCGCGACGGTATTATATTACCTACTTAAAATTAAAATATTAATACTGTACAACTCTCTTTCTTACTCTCATGTGACGCAAACGAAGTTGCGCGGGTCAGCTAGTAAATCATAAACGAACTTATGTCATTTATCATTCATCAACCAGTTGGTCCGATAGGAATAAAGTCCTATAATGAGTTCCATTCTGTATAACCATAATATTGAAGTACAACGGTTGGGCGGTTTAGTTAGACAGATAAATGTACTCTCAGACCAAATCTTTTAGTCTGAGTAATGTAATACGAAGATTGAAAAACGTCTCGTCAGCCCAAACTAAAGAGTCGATACTGCACATTTGTACGATTGCAGCCAGCGCGTACCGAAATGCGGCGACGACATTTGGCGCGTCAAATTGCACCGTTTGATCAGCCCTTTGTACGCCTTAAGACTATTAGCACAACGAGATTACACGGGAGGCGCGCGCGCACCCGACCAGAGCAATGCGATTAGAACGCGCCACCGTTGTACCCTCCCCCCGCGTCGCACCTCGCCCTATGATCCCCTTTCAGCCCCGAGTCTCTGCAACCCCTATTTTTTGATCTCTAACTGGATTTACTCGCCCAAAGTCCGATTGTAGAGCGCTAAAATGTAACAATGATTGAATAATATTTTGCTCATAGCAATCATCATTAATGATTTCTTTTGCTTTTTAAGCTTAGATGTCTTCCCTCTACAACTATTAGGGACTTTATTGATGTCACAAATTTCCTGCCTAGTCACCGATATTTATTTGTAATTCGATAATTTGCTTAATCATACATAGTACTTAACTAGCTGAAGCTCGCAACTTCGGTTTCGTCTATAAAAGGTGAAGTATTTCTTCATCAGACTCTTAGGAATGTGTGAAACTGTCCTGTTTGCTTAATCATAAAAGAGCTTAACGATTAAGTCTATTCTAAAAGATTAGATTTAGTTAAGTTTAGATTAGATTTAATACATTATAAAATAATTCAGCTTAACCATTAAGCTCTTTTGTGATTAACCAAACTCACCAGTTTAGAATGACACTTACATTCAAAGGAACCCTTGAATTCAAGGTTTTGCGAAAGTTGGTATATCTCTAATTTCTGCACTACAAAACCCTCAATACAGAAACTTGTGTGAAACAATCCTTAAAGTATTCCCTTTCTTACACTAAAAAATATTTGAAATGATACATGTTGAGAAATTACAACTGAAAAACCATTTTTTTTTTAAATATTCAGCACGCCAAATTGACGTCGCCACCAGCCTGATGGAAAGCCGTGGCGCATCTAGCGATTGGGGGCCACTTTTGACAGTGGTCCTAAAGTTGGCGGCCCTGTGATGTGCCTCTTCACGCTCCTCTTAAAGAACCCGGGATTGTAAGATGAGGGAAAAACGTGTGCGGGCAGGTTATTAATTATTTTCTCTTTCATCCCCTCTCCCACAGAAATCGCGCAAAATATCGGGATGAAAAGTATACTAGAACCTTGCTCGGATCATAAGCTCAGATTGTGCCAAGTATCATTCAACTTCATTCAGTAGTTTCTTCGTGATGCTTATTCGGGATACAGACAGACTTTTTTAAAATTACTTTTTCGGATTCAGTGTCGATTATAAAATGTTTAAAATATCTTTCATGATTTTCGACCGTCTGCAGTTTTATTATATGTATAGAAGATATTAGATATTACATACTAAGCACATAGTAATCATTAATCATTTACATATAGGTATGTCATTTTCTTTGTTCATCTCGACTTAGTTTTATAAACAAACCTTATCTGGCAGAGTTCATAACACTTGTTTATACTAACTGTATAGATAGATAATTATCGTAATATAATTATACAGAGGAAATATTTGGTTGTTTGCTTTTTGTATGCTTGCTTATTTGCATTGAATAGACTTCGAAACTACTGTACCGATCTGAAAAATTATATCACTGTTGGGAAGCTTCTATCCCCTGTAGACATAAGCTATATTTTATTCCCGTATTTATACGGTGACAGAAATAAAACGAGTGAAGCCGCATGAGGTCCATTAGTAGTTTATAAACTGATATTTCTTTTGATCATCGCACGATCAGCACAAAAGACTTAGGAGGTCAAAAATCTCAATACAGTAACAAATGTGGACTCCAAATCGCCAGTTCTTTACTAGCACCATTTTTTTTTCTATTTATTCCGTGTCGTTAAGCCAAGTTGAAGGCCTGTATGGGTGGTTTATAATTTTTTAACAGCGTGCAGTCATAACCTGCGCCTATCCATATCAACACGGCGATACGGCGAAAAAAGGTGAAATGTGAGCGTATAATATGCCTCTGCCTACCCCTTCGAGGATAGAAGGCGTGATCATAGGTATGTTTTCTATCCTACCTATGTAATTATGGGCAGGTATAATGATTTATTTGGCAAGTGGATGTTAACAATACCTAAGATGATTTACAACGTAGTCCCTTTAAGCTACAAGGTAGCAACGCACTTTATTTAGAGTAAAATCGATTTATTTATATTATTGAAATGAAAAGAAAATCAATATTCGTACTCGATACTCCACATTTTCTTACTGTTGACTGCCATCTTATTGCTCATTCTTTTTCTGTGCGTGGTAGCGCGCATACTTATTGTTAACCGTTGATTATGATTTCTATTACCTACTTATTCTTTTTGTTTGTTGTTCGTTTTTGCATGTAGATTATGAATTTTACTGGATTATTGAAGTTATTGTGATTGTTTGTATAATGGACCTATAGATAGCATCAAAAATCAAACACAATGTATATTGTTAATGATTAAATAAATAATAAAGTTCAAATAATTATTACTTACATTATATACCTTCTGAAAAATTTGCTCGGACTGCAGAGATATAACGTGGGTAACAACTTTCCTGGCTGCTTGATTTTTTTTGTGGAATGAATTACAGAAGGCTTTGAATGTACCTTATCCCCGTCCTTTTCCTACCTCAACCCTTTCTTATCCTCCAATCCTATTGGTACCTATCATCTTCTTCCCATCCTTTCTCCGCCAAGCCAAGGTCGCCGTGCCTATGTGCTGCATGACCAGGGGCGAGCCTGGTATTAGCGAGCCAATTGCCCTGGGACCGGGCGATCCCAGAATATGGATCAGCCTTACTTAGGCAAGCGGGGCTCTGTCTAGGTGGACTTTTAATTTTCCCTAGCTACTCGTGGGACCTCAATGGTTATTGAAAATTTAAATACCAAAACTGGCGGCAATGTGGTTCGCCACCCGTCACGTCTCGTTTCTCATCGAGGCGAAAAGTGGACTGAGGATAGCCACTTTCCTACGTTGAATGTGAGAAATGGAATAATAGACAAAATTGAGGAAGTATGCAAGATGATGCAGGAGAGACGACTCGATATTCTGTGCGTGAATGAGACAAAGAGGAAAGGATGTTACACCATCACACATGGACCCTACTCTGCATACTGGTCGGGTGTACCTAAAACCAGTAAAGCGTGACAGGGCGTTGCGCGTTGGTGTAGTACTGTCTGCGAGAATGAATTAATGTGTCACAGAATATGAATGTGTAAGCCCAAGACTCCTTTGGTTGAGGCTGAAGGTTGGACTTACCTTCCTCTTTGTTATAGGAGTACATGCTCCGCAAGATGCGCGGTGGTGCCGATCTATACGAGACCAAAGTGAGAGCCAGGCATTTTGGGAGACATGAGTGATGTTTGAGTAAGTTCAAACAAAATGAGAGGATAGTAATGTTAGGCGATTTTAATGGGTTGGTTGGAGTCAAGCGTGATGGGTATGAAAGAGTAATGGGTCCCGTTTTTACCCTATAGGTACAGAACCCTAAAAACTACCTTCTTGAATGCCCCTAACCATCAGTGAAAATCACCCAAACTTGCAATTGTGGTGGGCAGTTTTAGAGTTTATTTTATAATAGAGACAGCGTTCAAAAAGAAAATCTTAGTGCAAAATATTTTTATATTGTCATGTTAGAATTTATTTATAGGAACAGGCTATACTGATATTAAACTCCCCATACGAAAAAAGCACAGCTACTCCAAATGAAGAAACTTTGGAACTTCGACATAGTCAAATGGATGTGAAGACGACTGGTAGGGCTCGCGTAAAATATCGAAATTCAACCGCATCGCTGTTAAACTGGAAAATCAGTGAATGGTAATGCTAGGATTTTTTTTTATACCACTAGAGTGGCAGACAAGCATACGGCCCCACCAGATGTACCGGTGGTCACCGCAGCCTATGGACGTTTGCAACACCAGAGGCACCACAATCGCGCTGCCGACCCTTTAAAAACCTTCTAGGTCCCCTTTTGAAGAACCCCATACTGTAGGCGTTTGGGAATACCGAAGCAGGGAGATCATTCCACAACCTAAGCGTACGCGGAAGAAAGCCTCTATTAGATCTCACCGTGCTCGAGCGCTCAGGACGCAACGTATGAGGATGAACACCCTGTCTATGGCGAGCGGTGCGATGATAGAATGTAGCCGTAGGCATCATATCAAACAATTCTTCAGAGCACAAACCGTTGTACAGGCGGTAGAACACACACAGAGAAGCAAAGTCTCTCCTGTCACTAAGAGGTTCCACACCACCTGCAAGTACGGGATCGTTGACAACTCTCATAGCTCGCCTTTGCACCGAGTCAAATGGACGAAGCTGGTATTCGGGTGCCCCCGCCCAGAGGTGACAGCAGTACTCCATATGCGGACGCACTTGCGACTTATAGAGAAGCAGTGCTTGCGCCGCAGTAAAGTACCGCCGCGCCCTTCTGAGCACTCCGAGCTTCCTGGACGCCAGCTTGGCCTTGCCCTCCAAGTGACTGCGGAACTGCACATCACTGGAGATGTCAACACCAAGGATCCCTATACTTTCAGAGATGGTGAGAGATGTGCCCTGAAATTGTGGCGCCACAGTGAATGGGGTCTTTTTTGCAGTGAAAGCACAAACTTGTGTCTTGGTAGGGTTGAATTCGACAAGATTTTGTCGACCCCAATCGGACACTCTGGTGAGAGTAGCCTCGACTTCAGACACAAGTTGTTCACGACCTTCTTCCACTGCAACCCGAGAGATACCGGGACGGCCCGTGTAATAAGTGTCGCCCGTACTGTCGTCCGCATAACAATGAATGCCGTCAATAGACAACATGTCATTGATATGCAGCAGAAACAAAGTAGGGGACAACACTGAGCCTTGTGGTACTCCAGCGTTTATGGCCATGCAGTCAGAACAGCTGCCGTCAACGACGGCCCTGATGCTTCTACCGGCCAGAAAGCTGGACACCCATCCGCATAAACTCTCGGGCAGTCCATAGGAGGGCAGTTTCGTAAGAAGACCACGGTGCCAGACCCGGTCAAAGGCTTTCGAAATGTCGAGGCTCACTGCTAGAGCCTCACCCTTACTCTCGATAGCCGCCGCCCAGCGGTGTGTGAGGTACACAAGAAGATCGCCCGTCGAGCGACCGTCACGGAAACCGTACTGCCGGTCACTGAGCAGGTCATGTTCCTCAAGGTACCTCAGGAGCTGTGTATTTATTACACGCTCCATCACCTTAGATAAAAGGGAGGTGACGGCTATAGGCCTATAATTGGCCGGGTCGGTCCTGTCACCCTTCTTGGGCACAGGATGCACGTGCGCGATCTTCCACGACGCCGGGACCTGCTTTATGGAGTATGAAAGCGTGAAAAGACGTGTAAGCACCGGACACAACTCCGGACCACACCGCTTAAGTACCACCGCAGGAATGCCGTCCGGCCCACTCGACTTATGAATATCTAGGGATTGAAGCTCCCGCCTGACGTCCCGTTGCTTGAATTTAATTTCTGGCATTGAAGTGCCACACCAAGGGATACCAGGCGGAAGCGCACCGCCATCGTTCATGGTCGAGTTGGAGGCAAAGAGAGAACCCAAAAGGTCGGCCTTCTCCTTGGCACTCTGGGCCAGACTACCATCCAGTCTATGTAGAGGTGGTAATCCCGACCGACAAAAGTTTCCCTCGGCAGCTTTGGCAAGCGACCAGAATTCACGGCTTCCAGAAGGGTAGCCGGCTAGTCGCTGACCAATTCTGCCGACGAAATCGAACTTAGCCCTGGCAACCGCTCTTTTACTGGCCCTCGAGGCAGCATTCAGTTTGCGTTTCACTTCAGAGATGCTAGGATCTGAGTTAGCGCGAGCCGTGGTCCAAGCTCTGTAGGCAGTTTCTTTCAACATCCTAGTTTCTCTACAAAGCCGATTAAACCACGGTCGTTTCCTAGCTCCTGCCGGGATCCAGCGGTTAGGAATATAACATTCCATGCCCGCCAAGATCCCCTCAGCTACTGCTGCAGCGCAGGAGTCCAAATCTTCTGAAGTGAAGCAAAGCCGCCTCCACAGGTACGACGCAAAGAACTCTCGAAGTCCATCCCAGTCTGCTGACTTGTAGTGCCACACATGTCGCCACTCCTTGGGCCGAGGTGGTTCAGGCCTTGCGAGAGGCACTCGCGACCGGACGAGGCAGTGGTCCGATGAACCAAGTGGTGCATCCACTGATGTGGTGTATCCGTCAGGCCGCGTAGTCAGCAGAAGGTCCAGCAATGCACTCTGCTCGTTCTCCCTATCTGGTATTCTCGTATGAGATTTTACCAGTTGGGAGAAACCGTAGGTCAGGGCAAAGTCGTGAGCAGCTTTCCCCGCAAACTTAGTGTGCACGGAACCCAACCAGTCAATATGGTGACCACTAAAGTCCCCCAAAATCACTATCTCCGCGGAGGGATACCGCTCAATAGTCTTGTCGGATTTATTTGTAGGATATATTTCTTCATCTATTTGCTTGTTACAAATGCAACATTTTAGTCACTGACACGTCCGTTTAATTGCTCGCAAAATTGTGGTGTACTCTATGCCTTCAACATAAAGTTCAAATTAGCAAGTTTCGTTTCCTAATATTTAGTGCTAAGGGTCGATGGTACGTATTCCCTTAGGACTTGTTAGCGTGTTACTTACTAACAGTTTGTTACAATCGCTTGTGTTATTGTTTCTAATGTGATATCCTCCGAGACCTGGTCCGTTGGGATATCATGAGATTATTTACCAGAACTTCCCTATAGTACAGTGGATGAATTAAATACTCATGATAGGAAGATGTAGAGACCCATCCTTTTTTCACAAACTATTTTAACATTAATAATGAGAACGTGAGCTAATTATTACCTTATCTTTGTTAAATACTTTTTAATCTCTACATTTGCTCTACAATGCTAGAATAATTAGATCTCAATCTTAATACCCATAAAACAGAAAATCACCAAACCCCGTCTATCACATTCAATACTGTATGCAGAGATATGTTAAGGTTAGTACGTATTATTAGACTGTATGTATGAATTTCGTTGTCGACTTAGGATTCTGCGCAAATCTACCAATCTTGTCTTTACTTTTGTGCTAACAAAATAAGCCACAAAGTACAAATCTTGGACATCAAAGAGCAATAGTAACGTTTCCAAGCCAGCAAACCGTCACACACAAATTAGAGGCGCACGCCCAGCAATGTCACAACACGATCCTCCCCACAATTTGCGCATTAGGACAAAGACCGTGTTTGTGGCTGCCCCGCGTGTGAGCCTCCCGCCACACGACTCCTGCTCGCTCCACTGACTGTAAATGAACTCACTCAATATCAACCTATATCAATATTGTTGCATTGGACAATAAGATGCTTATTCAGTGTAATAGCCGTTGTTATAGAATGCTGCTGGCACTGTGAGAAAACTTAATAAATCTATTATTGATGACTGACGAGCTGATGCCCGCAGCTTCGCTGGCGTAAGATTTCGTTCCCGTTCCCGATTTCCATAGGAACTTATCTTGAGATAATAAAAAATACAACCGACTTCCAAGAAATCTTGAAAAATAAAATTTACTTAGCACAAAGTAATATATATTTTGATTTATCTGATTTTTATTCAATATCATATTGAAGTCGGCGCCAAGTAAATTCATAGGTTTAGGGAGGTATTATTCATGGCACCAACTTCAATATTATATTGAATAAAATCTGATAAATCAACTACATATTACTTTGTGCTAAGTAAATTTTATTTTTCAAGATTTCTTGGAAGTCGGTTGTATTTTTTATTGAAAAATTTTTTTTCATTATTTTAAGTGACGGGTGAACCGAAAAATATATCTATCTAGGTGAAAGTTCTCATCAATACAAATTAATCAAGCCCCAACACAAGGTAGCTGCTGTAAATCGTTAAGGAATTCCCTCAAATCTCTTTTGGTTCCATCATCAGATCGACTCCAGACCTTTATTAATGGTAGTACATTAAAGCACTGAATTTAAAAGTTAACAAACGCACTAGTTGTGCCTATAATTTTCGGTGGTTGCCCTCGATTTCTCCAGAATCCCATCATCAGATCCTAACCTGGTTATAATGGGACCACCTCAGAAGTAAACCCTATTTTACAAAAAAAATTGAAATCCGTCTATAATTGACGGTGAACATACGTAAAACATTGAGACTATTTTTTTTTTTTTGAAGTTGGATCTATCAATCTGGGTGTTAAGTTCTCATCAATACAAATCAATCAAGCCCAAACACAAGATAACTGCTGTAAATTGTTTAGGAATGCCCTCGACTGTCTTTCGACTCTGTCATCAGATCGACGCCATACCTTCATTACAGTGTAGAACATTAAAGCACTTAATTAAAAAGTTAACAAGCACACTAGTTGTCCCTACAATTTTCAGTGGTTGCCCTCGTTTTCTCCTAGATCCCTTCATCAGATCCTGACCTGGTGAAAATGGGACCACCTCAGAAGTAACCCCTATTCAACAAAAAAAATTTTTTTGAAATCTGTCTATAATTGACGGAACTATCGCTTGACATACATAAAAAAAAATACATACAGACGAATTGAGAACCTCCTCCTTTTTTTGAAGTCGGTTAAAAATATGTGTTATTTCAGACTCTAATCTATCCTTGTGCATACTATCTCTATGGGCTTACTTGGCGCCGACTTCAAAATTAAATTTGATAAAATCTGATAAATCAAAACACAGAGTAGGTACTTTGTGCTTAGCGCGGGCCTTGCGTGGAGACCGAATCCAGAAATTGTGTCACGAAAACGAGTCACACTCTCGGCTACCTTCGGCCACGTTCGTGTATCTAGTCTAGCAATTCATAATTTTTTTGTTTACGTCAATTATGAACTCTGCAGTCGTTATATATTATTATTATTATGTCAAATAATCCAAAAATTGATATGCTTGTACCCAGAATCGATCTTGCGCCTTCTGCGTACCGATCCGCGTCTTAACCACTCGACCAAAGTTGAATTAAGAGTGTTGGTCGAATTTAGAGTTCTTAATGTGAAATGACAATTTCGATGCTGTCAATTACATTAGTTGCTGTCAATTTACTTCGTCTAAATAAAAATTCGACTATAGGTGTATAGGTATTCATCATCTATGTACAACAGTGAACTGTACTCGTATAATTTGTGTAAAAAGTGTTTTAAATATAAATAAACAAAGAGCATTTATTAATGTAGAAAGTCACGAAAAATAGTGAAAGAAAATGAGTGAGTACTCTATATACATACATTTTATTATTATTATCACCAATGCAGTATCATTTTTTGTTTTGTTAATTTATATATAATACTGCTATAAAGATAACCAAACCCGGGAGTACGTTCCCATGGGAAGCGGGAAGAAAATTTCACGCTGACGTAGCCGCGAGCGCCATCTATCCCATACCTATGTACTTTAAACGTGTCATAAAAGTCACAACAATACCATACATTCATATTTCAAAGAATGTCTATTATTACCATATAATTTGTAAAAATAGTTTTTAAGTAGAAAGAAGAAACCTATTGTTTTATCTTTTAACTAGCTGACCCTCGCAACTTTGTTTACGTCACACAAGGTCTATGAAATTAGAGGTATTTATTAATCATACTCATCAAGTAGCGTGTAAATCTGTCCTGTATGCTATATCAAAATAGAGCTTAATGGTTAAAACTATTCCTCAGTATAGAATTTTCCTCAATATAAACAATTTACATACAAACACCGGCGTGTTAGAATTTTATTACATGTATCAATGTAGTAGACGTAACGTGTATAAAATGACATCAATCAAATGTCATCAATATTCTGAAAAAGAAATTAAAAATAGAGTTCACAAACTCTTTTGAAAATACATACTGTACCTACCTTAGAGGATCGATATGAAGATAACAGGATAGTTAACAACCATCCATAGAAAATAGATGGTATAATGCTGAATACCGCAAAGAACAATCGGCGCGGCATAGAATGGGGCCTATACTGATATCCTGGAGGATATTAATGATGCCGATGTCCTGTGCCTGCTGAGGCACACACACGCCGTCATGCATGTCTGCAGGACAACGTGCAGGACAACGAGCAGGATGAGGCAGCGAATGGCTGGACTGAAATTAAAATCGACAGACGCAAGAGATGTGGTGGAGGCACTTATTCACGTACCTCGGGAGTGTCGTGTCAGAAACTGATGGAATAGAAGAGTACCCTACATCATTTCGAGTCTCGCCAAGGCCAGAATAACCTTTACACAGCTGCGCCCCGTAGGCAGTTGCGAAAATAGACACGAAGAGTGAAACTCAAAACAAAGTAAACGTTAAAACTGTACTGCTAACTGCTATACGGATGCGAGACATGGAAGGTCACTAAAGTAAAGACATTTCGCACCAGCTACCAGCTATAAGTCTTCGTCAAACGCTGCCTCCAATGGATCCTCGGTACATATGGGCCCGAGAACATCACGAACGTAAGACTATTGGAACGCTGCAGTGAGACCCCAACAGATCAAACGTCGGAAGTGTAGCTGCTGCGCTGGATTGGACACACGCTGCAAAGGGACCATGAATCACATCATACCAAGGCAAGCCTTACTGAAACTACTGGTAGGCTTTCAAAAACTGTTCGATAGTAAGTAGGTACATTTTTTGATAGTGGCTATAGGCTACATAACATAATGCGAAGATTAATAGGAGTGGTGCAGCAATGAGGAATGTTTCGAAAACGGAAAACATTTAATCATTATAAGAGTATCCGTTGCGCCTCTGCGTAAATGGTTGAAGTTACATAAAAATAATTTATTACAAAATAATTGTTCTTAAAAAGTTCTAAAACAAAATTCCAAAAGCCCAAATGTCCACAGTCAAGTAGGCACTTGGTACTTTACTTTGTTGAACATAGGCCTTAAAATCTTACTTCTTACTAATATTATAAATGCGACAGTTTGTGAGTGTGGATGTTTATTACTCTTTCACGCTCAAACCGCTGAACGGATCGGGCTGAAATTTGGTACGGAGATACATTATAGTCTGGAATAACACATAGGCTACCTTTTATCCCGGGAATAACTTCCCGCGGTAACAAATTTTACGCAGGCGAAGCTGCGGGCATCAGCTAGTATTGTTATATAGAAATAATTATACTAGCATAGTTGGTAAAAAATGCTATGTAATAGCTTTACCGCGGCAGTCCCCGAGTGCCACACGTCTTTTTTTTTTAGTTTTTCTTTGAAGTCGGTTTTTCGCTACTAAGTATAACAAATAGCCTACCCCAAGTTAAGTCTAATCTATTGGTGAAAACCGAAAGAGAATCCGTTCCGTATCTTCTGAGATTAGCAGACTGACAGACAGACAAAAAAAATTCTATCTACATTTTTGGCTTCGGTATCAAAATGTAGAACATTCAACAAGCTTTTTTTAATATTGGAACGAAGTTCCTTATCGCGCGTTGTGAAAGGGGGCTAGACGGAAAAAATTCTCACGAAAAGTTGTAACGACACTTTTTTAACCGACTTCAAAAAAGGAGGAGGTTACTCAATTCGGCCGTTTATATGCATTTGCTATAGTATGGAGGGTAGAGGCCTTTAATATGGGGGGGGGGACTTAATATGGGGGGAAGAGGGGGACGGGGGTGCGGTGAGGGGGAAAGGGAGGGGGAACGGGAGGGGTGAGGGGGGAGGGGGGTAATAAAATAGGGGTTAATAAAGTAAAGTAAAGTAAAGTAAAGTAAAGTAAAGTAAAGTAAAGTAAAGTAAAGTAAAGTAAAGTAAAGTAAAGTAAAGTAAAGTAAAGTAAAGTAAAGTAAAGTAAAGTAAAGTAAAGTAAAGTAAAGTAAAGTAAAGTAAAGTAAAGTAAAGTAAAGTAAAGTAAAGTAAAGTAAAGTAAAGTAAAGTAAAGTAAAGTAAAGTAAAGTAAAGTAAAGTAAAGTAAAGTAAAGTAAAGTAAAGTAAAGTAAAGTAAAGTAAAGTAAAGTAAAGTAAAGTAAAGTAAAGTAAAGTAAAGTAAAGTAAAGTAAAGTAAAGTAAAGTAAAGTAAAGTAAAGTAAAGTAAAGTAAAGTAAAGTAAAGTAAAGTAAAGTAAAGTAAAGTAAAGTAAAGTAAAGTAAAGTAAAGTAAAGTAAAGTAAAGTAAAGTAAAGTAAAGTAAAGTAAAGTAAAGTAAAGTAAAGTAAAGTAAAGTAAAGTAAAGTAAAGTAAAGTAAAGTAAAGTAAAGTAAAGTAAAGTAAAGTAAAGTAAAGTAAAGTAAAGTAAAGTAAAGTAAAGTAAAGTAAAGTAAAGTAAAGTAAAGTAAAGTAAAGTAAAGTAAAGTAAAGTAAAGTAAAGTAAAGTAAAGTAAAGTAAAGTAAAGTAAAGTAAAGTAAAGTAAAGTAAAGTAAAGTAAAGTAAAGTAAAGTAAGGTAAGGTAAGGTAAGGTAAGGTAAGGTAAGGTAAGGTAAGGTAAGGTAAGGTAAGGTAAGGTAAGGTAAGGTAAGGTAAGGTAAGGTAAGGTAAGGTAAGGTAAGGTAAGGTAAGGTAAGGTAAGGTAAGGTAAGGTAAGGTAAGGTAAGGTAAGGTAAGGTAAGGTAAGGTAAGGTAAGGTAAGGTAAGGTAAGGTAAGGTAAGGTAAGGTAAGGTAAGGTAAGGTAAGGTAAGGTAAGGTAAGGTAAGGTAAGGTAAGGTAAGGTAAGGTAAGGTAAGGTAAGGTAAGGTAAGGTAAGGTAAGGTAAGGTAAGGTAAGGTAAGGTAAAGTAAAGTAAAGTAAAGTAAAGTAAAGTAAAGTAAAGTAAAGTAAAGTAAAGTAAAGTAAAGTAAAGTAAAGTAAAGTAAAGTAAAGTAAAGTAAAGTAAAGTAAAGTAAAGTAAAGTAAAGTAAAGTAAAGTAAAGTAAAGTAAAGTAAAGTAAAGTAAAGTAAAGTAAAGTAAAGTAAAGTAAAGTAAAGTAAAGTAAAGTAAAGTAAAGTAAAGTAAAGTAAAGTAAAGTAAAGTAAAGTAAAGTAAAGTAAAGTAAAGTAAAGTAAAGTAAAGTAAAGTAAAGTAAAGTAAAGTAAAGTAAAGTAAAGTAAAGTAAAGTAAAGTAAAGTAAAGTAAAGTAAAGTAAAGTAAAGTAAAGTAAAGTAAAGTAAAGTAAAGTAAAGTAAAGTAAAGTAAAGTAAAGTAAAGTAAAGTAAAGTAAAGTAAAGTAAAGTAAAGTAAAAGTACAATAAAATTTTAAAATGAAAATAAAATTTTATTACAATTCCTGCACTAATTAATTGAAAGGAACTTCGTTCCATTCGGGTGTCCCTTGACACCTCTCAAGTTTTTTTAATGTATAGATTGTACAGTTTTGTCTTTTCTTTCCATCATATTATTTAAAGATAGATGGATAGATAAGACATAAGAATACGAGTATAGAAATTTATGGATTTCTATAGTTGATTATACATCCAAGCAATCGTATGTTAATATTATTTTTTTCACATAGTTGTGTAAATAAATACATAATTAAACATGAATATAAAACAAATATTTTTAAGATTTCAGTACAAAAAGTGATCAACAGATATCGCTGGCCTAGTTTACGATTTTATTATAGGTAGAGATTGAAATTTATGAATTTGGTATTGATGCTGATTAAGCAATGGTTAATATAGATATTATAAGATCCATTATGACAGTTAAGAATCTTCAGCCTCCGGAAACAAATGGGTGCATTAGGTACCACTGCCAACGATCGGCAGCAAGACCTGCGGCGTGTCCTGGGACATCCTTCCGAGGGCTTACCCGGGGCTCCCAACCATAGGCTGTTGGGCGTTACGTGAGGTTTTGTAGTCGGTAGAAGTCATAGCATCCCTAATGAAAAAAAAAGACCTGCGGTGTCGAAGAACTCCTCCCTATCTAAATCAACTGTTAAGGCTCCCATAAGGCTGGCCGCAATACCTTACTGTTCTGTGTGTGAATTACTATTTAGTCCACACAATTGGCAGTCCACTGCTGACCTGCGCTTTTTGCATCCATTTACCTAATCCTTGTAGAATTAGTGAAGAATTTATCCATAAGCTGATGTTGGATTGATTAAACATATTAAAAAGTTGGATTTTTCTCAGAAGATTGTTGACCTGTGTTATGGCCTATCTATCAGCTAATATATTATTCTAATGGACATAATATGGGCACGCGGTCTGAATTCCAAGAGTACTGAGCAACATCTCAAGTGGCTGACTTGATGCAAAAGGTTCTCCTTACAACGAATGCATTATTGAAGCGATACCTATTTTTTTAGCTCTTATCACCACGGTTAATGTATGGTCCGTATCCGTACCCGATGCTGGTGTATACTACTTCTACTAATGTACTTAAATGTATATTTAATGCTATTGATTTGAATAAAGAGGAATAAGAAAATTGAATTCATAACACGTAACATCTACCTGTAAATGGTACTTCTTTAACCATGTTTTACGCTATAACTGTCTTTCAAATATTCTATTGAATTACGAGCTTCCAAAACACAAAGTGTAGCGCATAACTTATCTTTAGCATCGATCACTGTTCGCCATTCGCCTCACGTTTCAGCAGTCTGTGATACTGACATAAACATTGGGAAAATCGCTACAGTTTCAATACTGAGATGGAGAGAGAGGGTGTATGTATAGAAGGGAGTTGTAGAAGGGAGATGGGACAGTTTGGTAGGGGGTTCGAGATTAGATTACCTGCCCCCGTGGGCTGCAAACACTTCGTTACCGGCACAGTAACGAACTCTTCGCGTAGCAACTTTCGGGTTCGACCGCTGTTTATTACACCGCCTTAAGTCTGGTTCAGTATTCAGGAGGTTGTTCGATGAGTACAAATGGTTGTTTTAAATTCCTGACAAGAAATTTTACTGAAAAATTATCAAACGCTTGCTGAAGCAGATCTCACATACAATAATTAGCTCTAGCTTAATGTGAAAAGTATAATGTAGCCACAATATTTGCCACATTATTGTGGCGGTTCTCTAGCCATTCCTATAAGTCAGTATTTTTTTAGGCTCAAATTTTGTTACTTGACATAAAGCTACAGAGACCTTGGTTCGGAAGATAAAATATAATCGTTAGCAGAGGCTGGGATGAAGATTAATTTATCAGTAAAAGTCAAGGCACTTAGGTATATTTGTCCATCTCCTCCAGTATCTGTGTTTATACGCAGTTCATCCGATTAAATTGATGTTGCGTAAGCCCGAATTGTTCTTAAACCATTTCCAATCATCATCTAGAAAAATACAATATGGCTTTCCAGGCCTATATCCTACTAATATTATAAATGCGAAAGTTTGTGAGTGTGGATGTTTGTTACTCTTTCCCGCTCAAACCACTGAACGGATCAGGCTAAAATTTGGTACAGAGATACATTATAGTCTGGAATAACACATAGGCTACGTTTTATCCGGGTAATAAGTTCCCACGGGAACAAATCTTACGCGGGCGAAGCTGCGGGCATCAGCTAGTTACATAATATGTAGAAGAT
Source organism: Miltochrista miniata (assembly GCA_933228765.1). Classification (NCBI taxonomy): domain Eukaryota; kingdom Metazoa; phylum Arthropoda; class Insecta; order Lepidoptera; family Erebidae; genus Miltochrista; species Miltochrista miniata. The sequence continues at coordinate 16,534,396 of OW121747.1, read as the reverse complement.
ACCTATATTAAATTCTTCATCTGGGTAGCATCCAATACCTATAATTTGAACATAGTGTCTGCTTTGACCGACTGACAATGTGCAGCATTAGGTAGCAAATTATTTGTCGACATTGTTGTTCGTTATTTTAATATGATAAATCTATATACCTTTTTGCAGACCCACACAGTACAACGGTAACGATTGGCGGTATTGTACAGTGCCCAGCATACCAAAAAGAATTATTATTCAAAGGGATTACAGAATTGGCTCACGGTTGAATGAATGACAATTGTTTAGTTAGGTCCACGATTCGATTCCTACTCATCAGCAGTGCGGGTGTTCCCGTTCGCCTCATTACAGGGCGTATTATTCAAATTTATTCTGTAAAGCCCCGCGCCAGTCCTGAGGCTCTGACTGCTATTATACAGCTATCTATACTTATTGCTCTATTAAAATATGTTGCGTTATTGGGCATGTACTTTTGTAATGTTTAAGGGTGTGTTAGATTTCCTCGATAATAAGAGTACCGTAAACTAAAAAAATGTCTTAATGTCATTATGGTAGCCATGTTCCCGAAAGATATAATTAAAGGAAATCTGAGCAGAACTTTTTGTTTCTCTTTAAGAAGTAGGTTTCATTACGAGAGCTATAACTCCTACAAACCCATAGTAAATTGCTGAATTTTATTCAACAATCCCTGTACATATGTGTCGTTTTATCCATCGACGCACTTGCCGGTTAGTTTAGAAGCCCAAGTCACTAATACCTGTCCTATTACAAGGGTCCGGTTATCCAGTTTATCCTGGTCCACTTACTTAGTTGATCGGGCGTTTTCGGGCACAGTATTCTTCTTTATCATAATTCTGCGCTTTATTTTAGTCGATTGATTTCGTTAGGTTCAAAAATCAGCCTATGGCAGTCCACTCCTGGACGTAGGCCTCTAGATACCACAAACGGTTCTGGGCCTTTCGCATCCAGTCCCAGCCTTTCCCAGATCGTCGGTCCATTTAGCGGGTGGACGTCCTACGCTACGTTTGCCAAGTCACGGTCTCCACTCCAGAACTCGCTTGCTTTGAGTCACCAACCTACGGTATGCGTTTCCTCAATAAACTGTAACTCCTACTCAATGTCTGATATTTATTACTTTGTTCACTACTAAGTAGAGTCGGTTCAAGTCTGGCAACTCAGGAATACTCCGCATATCCAGGTCTTATGTCTAGACCTCTTTAATAAAACTACGGTCCAGAATCTGCGTAGGTACTTATTGCAGCACTTACATACATAATTATATTGCAACTCAACTTACACCTCATGCGAGCTTGTGAAACTGTAACAATACTATCTGAGACCTACCAGTTAATTCATGTAGATAATCTAGTCTGACAGTCATAGTAGCTTATATCTAGAAATTCTTTATGGCACAAAAATGATGACCACCGGTTCAATCGCCGCGTTGTAAGAAGGCGTGAAAAACAATTCTTGTCAGTAAAAAAATTAAAATAACTTTCAAAATACATATTATTCTTGGATTTATACATTGAACATGATGAGACACCACACCGGGTGACCGCGGTCGCGATGTGAAGCGACAGAAGGCAGATATGACCATGTTTACACTCTCCGCGATTTATTCACCGGGAGTCGTAAATAATATGGTCTGAGCGCCGACAGATATATGGAGCTCCGTATTTATTGGTATTTGTTCGCGGGCAGTACCGACAGCACGACAGGGCTTTGGTATTTCCATATCTCACTAACTGAGAAACTGTAAACTGGGAGAGAAGAAGGGACAAAGTGAGAGGCCAAATAAACATACCGTTCACCTGGTTAAAAGTGGTCATGAACTATCTATGGTATGTGTAAAACCAAATGCACTCGGCCTCCACACCACGCCTCGGGTTACCGACTTTTGAACCAAAAAGCGAGGTAACACTGTAATACCTACCCGAACACCAAAAAAAGATGTGTGATAAAACCCGAACCCAGGATAAGAGATTGCGATGGCGGGCTGTTTATATCGAGAGCCGTGGGGTTATCCATCCGAGTCCAAAGGCGCACTCGGGACTACCGGCAACATCCATGAGAATTTCCCCACGTGAAAAAATGTTTTGAACAACCGCAATACTGTAGTTGTATCGGAAAATCTGAAACCTGAATCAGGCGTTCGTTTAAGGTAACCTGACCTTCTATTAGGTATATATATAAATATATATAACTCAAAAAAGGTGACTGACTGACATAGTGATCTATCAACGCACAGCCCAAACCACTGGACGGATCGGGCTGAAATTTGGCATGCAGGTAGATGTTATTGTGTAGGCAATCGCTAAGAAAGCATTTTGATAAACTTTACTCCCAAGGGGATAAAACACTGGAGGCGGGAACGGGAACAAATTTTACGCGGGCGGGCATCAACTACACTCGAGAGCAATGAATCCGGGTCACTTTAAGAATGTTAAAAATCTCGGAAACTAAAAATGATAGGTTAATGCAATAAATTGTATTTAATAGACAATGTAATACTCCTTAAATGAAAGTAAAAAAAATATGAGTCACCATACATTTTATTAACACAAAATTACATAAAGAAAAAACTGCCGATCTCTCCTTAAAACAAAAATAGGAAACATGAAATTTTTGAACTTTATTACGATTTTCTTGAATTTTAATACTTCGTATTGCCTCCTCGTGCTTCCATTACTGCGTTTACGCGGTTTGGCATGCTGTACACCAAGTTCCTTATACGATTTTGGGGAATATTCTCCCATTCCTCTGTGAGAGCAATTTTGAGCTCACGAAGCGTGATTGGGGGAGGGTTTCGTTGTTTTACGCATCTGCCTAGCTCGTCCCAAGCATGCTCGATCGGGTTGATATCCGGGCTGCGCGCTGGCCACTCCATACGAGTAATGTTCATCTCTTGAAGGTAGTCATTCACAATCCTACCTGTATGAGGTCGGGCATTGTCATGCATAAATATAGCATCCTCACCTAAATTGACCATAAATGGACCAACGTGATCATTGAGGATTTCTTCCACATATCTTACGCTAGTTAAAGAGCCGTTTTCTATGATCACCAGCTCTGTGCGACTTTCAGAAGAAATTCCGGCCCACACAAGTACAGACCCACCACCGTAGGCTACTTTTTCTTCGATGCATGCTTGCTTGAATCTTTCCCCTGGTCTTCGATACACTCTGTGTCTTCCATCGTGCTTGTAGAGCATAAATTTTGATTCGTCGGAGAGCATAACTTTTGACCAATCTTCAATACTCCAATTTACGTGGCTCTGGGCATACCTTAGTCTCGAAATACGATGCCCACGCTCCAGTTTAGGGCCGTTTGCAGGTCTAAGGGGTTTTAAGTTAGATTCAGCAAGCCGACGTCTTACTGTCCATGCACTTGGGTTACTTCCTCCGAGGCGTCGAAACTGATTGGTGAGTTCAGTTCCTGTGAGAAAGCGATTTCGAAGCATGGTGTTCACCAAGTATCGGTCTTCTCGTGCTGTGGTACACCTGGTTCTGCCCGTTCCTGGTCTGCGTAGGTTAGAACCAGTTTCTTCGTAACGTCGGAGAACTCTTTGTACTGTTGACAGCGACACACCGACAGTCCTGGCTGTATCGCGCTGACTCCGGCCGGTTTCCAGCATTGTAAGTATTCTGGTGCATTCTTCAGGCGTAAGCGACATAATTTCAGCTTGATTAATGAATATAGAGCACTATCAACATGGTTTATGTACCCACATAAATGACAGATTACAAACAAAAGCAACACCAAATGCTGTAATTTCGTAGTTCCATCTTCGAAAGTGGCCCTTTTTCAAATTTGATTTTTTTATGATACAACTTTACAATAACTAAGAAGTTTTAATACCTTCATTTAAGGAGTATTACATTGTCTATTAAATACAATTTATTGCATTAACCTAGCATTTTTAGTTTCCGAGATTTTTAGGATTCTTTAAGTGACCCGGATTCATTGCTCTCGAGTGTAGTTACCATATACGAGCGCTCCGGACGCTGTGCGAGGATGAATATTCAGCAACTGGCGAGCTGTGCTATGGTAGAAAGCAGATGGTGGCATCATTTCAAACGATTCTACGACGCACTCGTCGTAGAAACCATAGTACAAGCGATAGAACACTCAAAATGAGGCAAGTCTCTACTGTCGAGAAGAGGCTAGTGATGAAATTGAAATCGATATCTACGACAACCAATGATGTGTCCCCGGTACCTCATATTTAGTACCATATATATAAAGTCTAGGAAAAGATCTGCATACAGCAATGACCGACACCTCAAATACGCTGAGTTTGAGAAAGGTGAATCTTGTATGTTGCTGTCTCAAAATTAAGTAAAGTACCTAATCGCGTTATATAATAAAAGTAATATCATATTTCGTATTTTAGTGGTGTGCACATGGTAACGAATAAAATTATTAGTAGGGCTTAAGGGGTTTAACTAGATACAAGAATTGCATGAAATAACTAACACATTTTAAAAAACCTTGACAATATACTAATTTAATTTGCAGTCGGTACCACGCAGCCTACACGCGTCTTTTCTGAATGTAAACTTTTTTCACGCGGCAGTGAGGTCCAGCCGCATTAAACCACTTCATTGTAATACTTAGATATTTAGTAGTTGTGCAGCAAATATTTTTTTAGTCTTATACCTAATGAAAACGGGTTTTTTCAACAATATCCGACAACATTTTAAGGTGTTATCACTCGGCTGGCCCCTGAGTTATGACCGCGAGCCGGGGCGGTTTGGCTGTACTTTTTGTAGTATTCTCATAATCAAACTTTGATTTACTGCCGGTCAAGTTATTAAAATCCTTTTAGTTCTGCATCGGTTCTACCTCGAAATTCCATATCGATGTCACAATGTAAGGTAATTGAAAAACAGACTGGATACGCGTCGTCAGCGATGTAAATGCTTGGTGGGCTATTGGTGCATTTACAACAGATAATCCAGAGATGTGCTATGTAGACTATACTGTGAAAAACACAAAACTAAGGTAATGAATCTATGTTAATCAATCAATATCACAGTCGACGATAGATTTTCGGGGCATAAGTCAGCCTGCTGAATAACAATTGCAATCATGGCGAAGAGAGGGAAATGTCTAGCCAGGACTGTTCAGCGAGGGAGAGATCTTCCTCTAGTAATAGACAGGTTAGTCTGATTTCATTGGCTGACGTCACACACATCCACAGCAATACAGCGTAGTCCAGCTCTGCTGAAAAAGCAATGCGCATTCCAAAAGTGGAGGTTGTAAATCGTGCGCAGGAGTGGAACGGTGTCGGATCGCGGTTTCCAGAATCGCTATCAGTTAAATCATGCTTATTGGTAACGAAGCGTATCTGGCGCGTGCGGGACATTAGGTATCAGTACGATATTTAATATAACTTATTTGTATTCATTATTATTATAAGTCGGCAAAATCTGTTTATAAGGCTTGTAGCAAACCAGTTTACATTTTCGAAATTATACTTAGGGGCGTTAGGGAAATGTGATAAGAATTATAGGCTACGGTACTATGCGACGATAATTTGTATTACTTGGATTCTTGTAAAGCAATAGGTATGCAGGTCAAAAAAAATCCGAGAGGGACGTATTGCCATGTTGAAATGTACAGGCGCAGGTTGTGACTGCCCGCTAAAGAAATTTTTCAAGCGCCCCTTACGACTTCAACTTGGCTGAACGACTGCCATTTTATTGACAACCGGGATCAAGGGCTTAACGTGCCTTTCGAAGCACGAAAATAGAATGTCACATAGTGGTCTTCATTCAAGTACCAGTCAGCGAAAGTTGCCTACTGCAATGATCCATTAGAGAACACTGACTATAACCAATGGTTTTTGGTTTAACGTGAAGGAAAATCCTCATGGATGTTATGCCGGACTCCTACCGACTAAAAAACCTCTCGTAACGTCCAACAGCCTATGGTTGGGAGCCCCGGGTAAGCCCTCAGAAGGTTGACCCAGGACAGTATTAGGTATATACAGATAGGCAACTCCCTGCTATAACATAACTCTAATATTCTTTTTAGGGTTCCGTACCCAAAGGGTAAAAAATGGGACCCTATTCATGAGACTTCGCTGTCCGACTGTCTGTATGTCCGTCACGAGGCTGTACCTCATGAACACTGAGAGATAGGGAGCTGAAAATTTCACACGTTATGTGGTTCTGTTGCCGCTTTTTTTTTTGTTTAACGTGAGGGAAAATCCTCATGGATGTTATGCCGGACTCCTACCGACTAAAAAAACCTCAAGTCACGCCCAACAGCCTGTGGTTGGGAGCCCCGGGGAAGCCCTCGGAAGGATGTCCCAGAACTCCCAAACAATGCCGCTATAACAACAAATACTACAAATAAGAAAATAATAATATATGAAAATAATATTATTTTTGGGCAACAAACGTGATTTTTTTGCCAATTTGTTTTTTATATTAATAAGGGTAATAAATAGACGCTTGAAATACTCACAGAATATCGAGCTATGTATTATCATTAAACAAGAATTACTAAATTTAAACAAAATAAACAGTTAGGGGGGCTCTCATACAACAAACGTGTATTTTTTGTCGTTTTGTAAAGTTTGATTATGTACGGAACCCTCCGTATGCGAGTCCGACTCGCACTTGTCCAGTTTTTTTTTATTTAACATCTGAAATGTACAAACACAACTAGGTACTTTTCAAATTTATAATAATATTTAGTATAGATAGAAGTATTTCATTATAACCCTCCGACCCTTTTCCCAATCCAGTTGTCCATCCAAACTTCCAGTCTAACTACGATGCGGCTGAATTTCACAATTGTCTATCACATATGACCTCCACAAGCAATTTCAATTGGCAATAATTATCAAAGCATGAATTCATATAGGAAAATTACATTAGAGAGGCCCCATACACCTACGTCGACTCAATAACATTGCATCAATATTTATTTCCGTCCGATTATAATATAATAGAGGTGTTATATACCCTGAATTCTGAAGATATACCCCTTCACGGTCAATTTATTGAACAATCATCTATATTGAACCATAATAATGTACGTGTATGGGGCCTCTTAGAACTTACAAGAGAACTGCCACATATTCATGTCAGCTGCAAGTTAGTGAAACTGCTTCCAACTCTGCAGAGTGCCTGAGTGCTTAAGTTATCCACAGTCTTCGATGTTGCCATTTAAAACCAGTATCAGGATGCCATTATGTGGTCTGGTATGCGTATGCGGCTCAATTTCACAATTGTCCATGAAGCGACCAACAGCAGTTGGCAATATCAAAGATAGAATAGAATAGATAGAAGCATATTAAATTACATTATTTAGAAATTATAACCGGCCCCATACACGTACAATAATATTTATCAATATAGCAATAAGTTGACTGTATGGTATTGAGGTTTGAACTGACTATATTCGGACGGAAATAAATATTAATGCAATATTATTGAGTCAATAATATTGTACGTGTATGGAGCTGGTAAGACTATTGCCACACATTCATCTCAGCTGCTAGTTCATGTAACTGCTTCTAACACTGCTGGGTAAAGTTGTCTGTAAGAGATTGCCTTGTGCGATAAAGCCGTCAATAAGTCTAATTTAAACCTTGTAGCATTTATTTTCTATAGATGCAGTATTCAGGATGTGAAAGCAGCCTTATCTAGTTATCTTTTTTTAATCGGTTGTCAGTGGTGACATTTCTGCTGTCAGAATGACAGGATGTCATAAGGACGAGTGACGAATCGTTTTTGCATTGAATGAAAGCTGGTTTTAGATGAAAAATCGAGACGATTCCACGTGAGAGAGGGGATAAAGCCCTGATACAAGGTTCCGAGTCTCTTTTGACCATCGGCTAAGGACGAGGGATTGATATTACTCTGAGTGGCACGCCTCAATTTTTCTTTGGAGGTTGTTAGTTGCAACATGAGGACCTGTTAAGGAATTAGTCTGAGTTAACTTATTCTCTTCGGAAGGAGTTGGACTCTGTGTCAACCTACACCCGGGATACCGGTAAGCGTCATTTCTTGTTTGCTAAGCGGTTCGAATTTCGTCGGTCGCGATGTCAGTTATTTCATTTGTCGTTTACTTGTCATAACAGGGTTTTTTTACTACGGGGAAAAGCGGCCCGTCCACGGTTGGCAAAGCCACACCCAATGACACGTGGACTACATGAGCGAGGTGTTTTGAGAGGGACCAGCCGCCTCCACGTGGCATTCTCGGGCTGTGCTGCTCTCAGCTTACTCAAGGCCAGTAATTGTCACCCTATTACAGTGTAGTTAGCTGCTTACCCGTTCTACCTGCTCACGCGGCAGTGGTCTATTAAGTGGAATTAGACTTTATTTCTGTGTACCTGTGATATTTGTGTCTATCAGTGAATAAGCTCTCTGTGTGTCTCTGTGTATCTCTGTGTACTTAGTAAATATATGTGTGTACACCCTATTGTCTGTTTTCGTCAGAGCCCTAGCCTACCCTTGCACACAGACTGGAAACTCAGAAATAAGGCGCCCTGGGATAGAGTTCTCTGCATAGCTACCTCACGCTAGTTGGTGAGTAACACAGAACATCTTTGGGTTACAACCTGCTCAAACGCTATTTCAGGTGTACAATAAAGAGTTTTTACTTACTTCATTACTCACTGCTGAGTGCCTGAAGAGCTACAGTTACCCGTAGTTTCTGATGTTGTCACTTAAATATTAGTGTCAGGATGCCATTACCTACTGGTCTGGTAATACCATTTATCCGATTCATAAAACAAATAATTTATGACTATCATAGCCACAGCAGCAGCACTGCAGTAGGCACAGCACTGCAGTTAGTCATTATGCTTGTAGAAATGACAGTAATGATCGCTTGTCGTATTGGCTTACTATTCTTCTGAAGATATACTCTGGTGATAAGCACCGTGCTTGGTTAGTGGGTGGGACAATAAGCTGCCAAGCCCTACTGTTAACGTTGCCTCAATAATATTAAATATCTTACGAATTATATCGTATTTACATAACCAATAGTCGGTAATTTAAAACGAAACTATGGTTTAGGTTTCGAGGTGGAAAGCTACGACATTCTTATATTCCATTTAAGAACAATACAAATGTAAGTGTATCTTATGCGTAGTATGCTTTTATACCAGTAAGGTGGCAGACAAGCAAAATGGCTCGAAAGCGGTCATAGTAGCGTGATTTACGTTTGCAACACCAAAGGTACCACGCTTACGGTATGTACCTTTGGTCCAAGATCCCAGAGCCCCCAGACGTCACTCATTTTCTGATGGACAAAATATGTACGAGTGATTAGTGGTGGGGTGTACTATGATCATATGACTAGTTGCTACCTTGGCCAGACGGCCAATTTTCTGGTAGCAATTAATCAAGGTACATAAAAACACTGCTCATGTCACTTAAATTCTGATAGCTGATTTTAACATATATTTTACACAATATCGTTAAAAATCAATATTCATTACTCCCAGACATATGCGGTCGGCGGTTTCACCGTACAGATGCTTCAAAGCTCTGAAAAAAATTTATTAACGTCACTTATTTTCTGATGCTTGATTTTTATATATGTTATTCAGACAACTGTTTTAAAACGTTTTGCAAACGGACAGACCGATCCAAGGGGCCAAACATTCCCCAGACCCAATTTTAATGTCGCTGAGAGTATGGGCGCGGGCATTATCCGTGCGTATTATGCGTATATGTAGCATGTCTAATCGAAGTCGGAATTAATATTTAAATGTAAATAAAAATGCATAAGTACCTATTAGTAATTAACGCCTGTCATTTTAAAATTTACTTTTTCATATTTGTTTTATTTAATAGAGAATTAAGTTTTAAAGGTAATAATTTGAAAATCACGTAAATAATCAAAGATTAACTTTGAGAAAAGTGCTCGTCTGACCGCAATAAATATAGAATTGTGCCTTACAAACTGTTTCATGATTTTTTTTTAAATCGAATTTATTTTAATTTTTTAAAGTAAATATCAAGAGGTTCACAAAGTATTAATAATTTAATTAAATAACAGCAACCTTTTCAAATAATTATCTATTGGTAACAAACCTTAAAAAACTACAAAAAATAGGACAAATATTTTGTTTCATTGTCATCGTCGTTGAAGTCAGGTAATTCATCATCGAGTCAATCTTGATATCGAATATCTAAATCGTCATCTTGTACATCAGTGTTTTCCTCGGGCTAAGGTTCGTTACCAATAAATAATTATTTGAAAAGGTTGCTGTTATTTAATTAAATTATTAATACTTTGTAAACCTCTTGATATTTACTTTAAAAAATTAAAATTAATTCGATTAAAAAATAAAGTCATAAAACAGTTTGTAAGGCACAATTCTATAAATTACTAGCTGACCCGCGCAACTTCGTTTGCGTCAAATGAGAGTGACAAAGAGAGTGGTATAGTATTAATATTTTAAGTAGGTAATATAATCCCGTCGCTTTTACACTCGTCGCGTGTCTTAGGTATATTTAATAGAGGGTTGTAGGTTTTAATAATGTGTGTAAAAAGTGATATAATTTTCCCGTCGCGTCGCTTATATTCATTTAGAGTTGACCCGCAAAACTTTGTTGAAGTGATATAATGTTTTCCGTCACATTTATTTTTGTCCGTTTTTTGGTACGGAACTCATCGTGTGCGAGTCCGACTCGCACTTGGCCGGTATTATCTTTCAGTTGATTGGCTACTGCTGCAGAAAACGTTTACTTCCGACGCGTAGTCGAGTTGCGTCGCTCATATTTTAAAAATTATTGTGAAGGTTATTGTAAGTGAACCTTAAAAGATGGGCATTTGCTGTTCAGGACTTTTTTTTGTAAATTTTTAAGAGGAAACATTTTGTAGTACACAATTTTTACGTAACTTTAACCATTTACGCAACGTACGCAATGAAACCTCAGAAAAGAAATACATTTTTCCCGTTCTTAAAACATTATTCATGGCTGCTCCGCTCCTATTTGTCTAAGCGTGATGTTATATAGCCATTAGCCAGCCTCAATAAATGGGCTAAAAAACTGTGAAATTATTTTTGTAATGCAACCAGTAGTTTCTGAGAACCTAGCACAAACAAACTCTTCAGTTTGATAATATTGTGAGCTCACCTTAAAAGAAAGACAAATAATTTTATTGTGAGCAAACCTTAAAAGATAGACATATGCTGTCGCGGACTTTTTTATAGAACTTTTTAAGAGAAACAATTTTGTAATATACAATTTTTACGTAACTTAAACCATTTAGGCAGCGTACGCCTCGGAAGCTCTCAGACGGTAAAAATATTCCCCGTTTTCTAAACATTCTTGATTGCTGCTCCGCTCCTATTCGTCTTAACGTGATGTTATATAGCCTATAGCCATCCTCGATAAATGAACTATCAAACTGTAAAAGAATTTTTGAAATCCCACCAGTAGTTTCTGAGATCCTAGCGTTCAAACAAACAAACTCTTCAGCTTTATAATATTAGTATGGATATAGTATATATAGTATATAGTATGGATTGCGGTCAGACGAGCACTTTTCTCAAAGTTAGTCTTTGATTATTTACGTTATTTTCAAATTATAACCTTTAAAACTTAAGTCTTTATTAAATAAAACAAATACAAAAATGTAAATTTTAAAATGACAGGCGTTAATTACTAATAGGTACTTATGCATTTTTATTTACATTTAAATATTAATTCCGACTTCGATTAGACATGCTAAATATACGCATAATACGCACGGATAATGCCCGCGCCCATACTCTCAGCGACATTAAAATTGGGTCTGGGGAATGTTTGGCCCCTTGGATCGGTCTGTCCGTTTGCAAAACGTTTTAAAACCGTTGTCTGAATAACATATATAAAAATCAAGCATCAGAAAATAAGTGACCTTAATAAATTTTTTTCAGAGCTTTGAAGCGTCTGTAAGGTGAAACCGCCGACCGCATATGTCTGGGAGTAACGAATACTGATTTTTAACGATATTGTGTAAAATATATGTTAAAATCAGCTATCAGAATTTAAGTGACATGAGCAGTGTTTTTATGTACCTTGATTAATTGCTACCAGAAAATTGGCCGTCTGTCCAAGGTAGCAACTAGTCATATGATTATAGTACACCCCACCACTAATCACTCGTACATATTTTGTCCATCAGAAAATGAGTGACGTCTGGGGGCTCTGGGATCTTCCTCTATTTTAACCACCAATAAACATAACATAATGAAGTGTAATATTTAGGGTCTAACTAACCCTAAATATTAGGTATGTCTGTCCACTTGTGTTGTGAAGAGCAACCAAATTTATAAATTAAAAGATTAAAAATAGATTATCTTTAAATAGCTTGGTTATTTATGCCGATATTATAGAAATATCTTGGTTATTTATAGTAATAATATTGATTTCTGATACAAAACAGCTCATCTGAAAACAAACGTAGCAATCAAGTAATAAATTGCGTTAGATGTTTCCGGCCGGCCGAGGCCGAGAGTCGACGACGAAAGCCGAGGGGAAAAGGAGTCCTATTTATCGAATTAGGACTGTGTAATCACCGCTCATAGTACTACGCAGCAATTGTGAAAAAGAGGGGGTGTAACACGACTTGATACTGGTATTATATTCGAAGATGTTATTAAGAAAAATCTAATAAGATCTTATTAGCAATATTATTTAGAAAAATCTGTGAATATCTCAAATATTATTATTTTAAAATATTATTTTCTCGTACTCGTAGGTACTGGAAAACTGGAATCATGTTGACTGTTTCGACTTGCGTGTAATAAGCTTATAACAGGAACTTTACTCTGCCATGCAAGAGACAGATAACCGAATAGTTGAATAAGTGGTTAAGATTTAACAATACATTACATAGGAGCCAGATGCATCGGGTAGCCCTCTACCCGATGCCTGTCTCCCTAGACAGGCTTAGTTCAGATAGACCCTGATTGAAATGCATTGGCAACATAAGCTACTATTTTTACTTCTTACCAGTTCAATAAAGTTACCACCTAAGATTTACAACCAAATTATCACAAAAAGAAACATCACGAACATCGCAGGTGTGTCTAATCACAACACCTTGTAGATTATTACCGAAAAACTGGTCAATGAGGATCAGAGAATTGGCCAGAGCCAGAACTTAAAGTGATCTAAATTGAATTTATAGTATAATTGCATGGAATTCAATCAAGCCGCGCCGCGCCGCTTACGTAATTACCACTTACTTTTTCGCCATAAAAGTAATGAATATTATAAATATTTGAAAATATTGCGCTGCGAGTACCAATGTTGTATCTAAAAACAAAGTTATTCTGTTAACAGTCTAAAACATTTATAAATTAGTTATACATATATCAAAATTTTAAGAATATTTACAATCTATATCTATACTTATAATAAAACTGTTGAGGGTCGAGAGTCTGTACATGGAAGATATTTTCAAAAATTTAATCGTAGGGCGTTCTATAATCGATACTGAAGTCGAAAATGTAATTTTTTTTTTCATGTCTGTCTGTCTGTCTTTCTGTCTGTCTGTCTGTATCCCGAATAAGTAATACGCCGAAACTACTGGATCGATTTTTAATGATACTTGGCACAATCTAAGCTTATGATCCGAGGAAGGTTCTAGGATACTTTTAATTGCGATATTTTGCGCGGTTCCTTCAGGAGAGGGGATGAAAGGCAAAATAGTTTTATAGCTATAATTTTTCACTGCGTGGTCCGATTTCAAATATTTTTTTGGTGTTTGAAAGGGAGTACTTTAAGCATTATTCCACACTATTTTCAAAATTGAGGGTTATGTAGTTCAGAAATTAGGGGCATCTCAACTTTCGGTAAACCTAGAATTCAAGGGTTATTTTGAATGTGAGGGTACCTAAATCTAAACGGGCGTGTTGGCTTAATCATAAAAGAGCTTAATGATTAAGGCTATTGTAAAATAATTCAGTATGCGCCGAAGGCGTGAACTGAATTGTTTTAGCATAGATTAATCTTAATCTTTAATTGTTTTACAATAGCCTTTATCATTAAGCTCTTTTATAATTAAGCAAACAGGGCCGTTTCATACACGCTGCTTGATGAGTATGATGAAGAAGTACCTCTCCTTTCGCAAACCTTATGTGACGTAAACGAAGTTGCGAGGGCCAGCTAGTTAGTTATAAAATCTGTAAGTAATAAAGTAAACCAAGACTACAAACAAACAAGTGTTAATTTGAAGGTAGTAGGTATTTATATTTACGCTCTAATTTTCTGAGCAGTTGGGTACAATGGGTATCGCTCGTTTTTCACCGGGGGTTAAAAATAAACAAAAAAAATATTATATAACTAAAATGAGTTATAAAATTTCACAGTCACAGACAGTGCCCATCAGAAGCATTGACATATGTGAATAGTTGTGTAATTCATTGGTTAACAAGGCGTTACATTATAGGAGAGGAGTTCTAAATGCAAAGAGACATTGAAGCTAAACAACACCATCTTTACAAGAATTCCCCTAATTATTTACCCTCAACGAGTTGCACAAATCGTGAGTAACGCCGGCGCGGCGTCGTCAACAAGTTCAATAATACATGGGAGATCGGTGCAGAGAATCGCACTCGATCCCGTGACTACAAATCCAACACCCATTTCAAGACCATAGAAGAAGTGGTCTGGATGCCGATGCTGAGTAGATGGAACTGTGACGGATTTGAACACACCGTGTTTGTCATAATCTCAATCAAATTCATCTAACCTTTCAGTAACAATACAACAATACAGAACTATATAGGGCTAAAATCTGATCATTTAAGATATCTATCAAATAAATGAAAAAATAAAATAAAGTATCAAAACGACATCCACCCTCGCATGCAACGACAAGGGGTGAATGAACATAATACAGTGAAGTGACGCGTGCTACATGTAATAACATGAGAATGAACCGAGAAAAGCGCCAGCCCTGAATTATTGTGGTAATGATCACCCGCAAAGTTAAGCCCCAAAATGATTGCTTCAATGAAAAAAGTTGTGCTGCCTTCCTAGATGACTATAAACCCCCTGGTTGCATTCAAAGCTATCTTTGTCTTATGCCCGGTTTCCACAACGATGAAACGGTTTCGAGAAAATCAGCACCTGTTGATACGGCAGTGCCTCCACCAAGCGCGTAACAAACTGGTCAACCAAAAATGGCCAAATCAATATATTTACTTATTTAAAACTTAAAAGATTTTGTACCATATTGATTGATGGACATTAACTTGGTATAACATGAATCTCACTACTTTTCAAGTAGAATAATTGAGTTGGTAGACTTCGGTTTTTTTTCAAGGTTTGTTTTTGATGGCATCAGGTTTACATGAATGGGTGCGCTCGTGCGCTCAGCTCGTGGTGGAAACCAGGCGTCACAGTCTTCAGCGTTTTGAATCGTGACTCATTTGCAAGCATCCTCTACTATGTTATATGTATAGAGATAGACTATAACTACAGAGAGACAACTGTTTGTATCTGCTCCACTGCCGTGCCGAAATCTTGTTGAAGTAGTATCAATATTCTCCTGTTTTTTTACGTGAGGGAAAATCCTCATCGATGTTATGTGTGACTCCTACCGACTAAAAAACCTCACGTAACGCCTAACAGCCTATGGTTGTGAGCCCCGAGTAAGCCTTCGGAAGGATGTCCCAGGACTCCCAACAGACGGCCGGCACTGCGGCCTCGCTCAATATTGTCCTTTGGCGCCACATTAGAGGGGTAAATAATAACATGACCTCTTTTTTAAACGGATGCCATTCGGACATGAATCAAGTAAACCACCCTACCTATCCATCTAGCGAAAAGAACCAAAGGGTTTCTTTTAACTATGTGTGTGTAGTTCCAAAAAATATCTACCAAACATGCCACTACTCACAAACCTCATCTACTTAAATGGGCCTATAAAACCTTAACATCATATCGTTAACATATTAATTCGAATTCGATTCGATGAGAACAGAAAATCGATATTTAAATAGAATATTTATGTTTGACTGTTCCCACGATGTGTTTTGGGCAAAGAGAAGTTAATCATGTCTGCTTTGTTATTACCAATCATTATCATCCGAGCGCCAATACCGGTTGCGTAGGAACTAGGAACCCATGCAAATATTTGCAGCGAAGTATTTTTATAAGTTTTTTTGGGCATATTACACTATGTCTCATTAGATACTTAAATAAATAGATACTTCATTTTGTTGTATATCTATTATATAAAAATAAGTCGGGTTTTCCTTCCTGACGCTATAACTCCAGAACGCACGAACCGATTTCAACGGTTTTGCATTCGTTGGAAAGGTCTCGGGCTCCGTGAGGTTTATAGCAAAGAAAATTCAGCAAAATTTCACATACAGTGCCATCGCGGGCGAAGCTGCGGGCATCAGCTAGTGCTACATAATTATTACGTAAGTGTAATTAATAAACTTAAACACACGCTTACATACGAGTACATCCATCCTCACAAACTTTCACATTTATAACATTAGCAGGATAGTCGGTGTACCTACATACCTAAATTTGTTAGATACCCACCCTGCTGACAATAGGCGAATAATTTTGTGAGAAGGGCGCCTACCCCACAGGCCTAACAACGTTTAGTAACTGCAAACAACGACATGCGGGCGGAGGCCGAGGGTGAAGCCTCCTCAGAGAAAAAACGTAAATCCTTCATCTCTCCACCATTCCCGATGCTTTGAACTTGTGATATACTTAGCATATTTTATGATAATCCACTTTCGATGGAGGAACAGCTTTCGTGTTAGAGTTATGTATATTATTTATTCAACAACTTCAAAAGAGGTTATGATTTCTGCCTTGGTAGGTGTTAGTTTATGTGGCGGAGGCAACATTTGAATTAAGGTAAATTTGGTCTGCCTAGTAGGTGATGATGTGTCAAATTTCCATAAATATCTGTATAAATAAAAATTAAACCCCTAAATGTAGGTACGTATAATAGCATAAGTTCTGACTGCATCAAATTAGATAATTCTGTTTTTTTTTGTGTTTGATATTGTCTATTATACAATGTTTGTAAGAAGAAAAAATATAGAAAACCTAAAAAATAAAAAAAATGGCTAAATAGCTAGTAAAATATAATAGTTGTAAAAGTTAACTGAGAACACAGTTCCGTCTTGTCCTCAACCTCTGTAGTAGCTACGTATAATCAGAGGACAATACCATGGTTTGCTTTGCGAGTGTCTCAGCTGGGAAGCCTCTATGAAAGGACCCATACAGAGTTATTGTTCGATTCTGTTACGGTCGCCTGTGATGGTCCAAGAAACTGCACAGGTTTTTTCCCAGTTTTTCCTGCCAATTCCTTCATGTGACACCGTACGTTAGAACTGAAGACGGCTACGGTGTGGTAGTCTAGGTTAGTCATATCAGCGCAGTCTGTTTTCCATGGCATACGACGTTGCAATGTAGTTACTTCAGTTAGGGCTTCACGTTGTTTTCTTGCCAATAGCTGAATATTTGCCTACTGAGAAAAAGGAATTAATTCCGTCACAAACCCAAAATATCTTAATAGTAGGAAACCTATTCCCCTATTTTTAACTCGAAGTCGAGAAATCTAAATCTCCTTTCTAACATTCCCTTTGATTTGATGAAGGTAATCAATAAAGCGCTATTCATAACATACCCACGCGAATCATCGAAATCGTCACAATATTTATTTACAAAAGACGCATTAGGTATAGAAAATAGGCTCAGGATAATTCAGTTAAAAAGGTAGGCGGTGCTCGTAGGAAGGAAAAGGTTGCACGCTTTCATCGTGCTCGAGCACGCCACGTGCCGGCCATTGTTTTGCGATACGGGGGACATGCGCGCGCGTCGGTTTGGCACGTGCTCTAATTGATAACTAATCAGCTGATGTGACAACAACTACTTTGCCATTCAAGTGACTTTGAGTAATTTTTTTTGGGGACACTACAGATCACTAATAATGTTTTCATCGTCGTCGATAACAGATTGCAACACGAAAAGTTTCAGGCGCTGGCGCTTTCCTACCCATTATAGAATTTATTAAATTTCTATACAGTAGATATTTACTGAGCCGTGAGACAAAAATTTAAAGATTTTATTACTTTTTTACATTTTTATTACTTTTCACACTAAACTAAATATAGACGGCATTTCGAAGATGTCTGCTTCGTCTTATTTTACTTTCACATTTTTATCTAATAAACACACAATACATTTTTCGTCATGGCTGGCTATACCTACTTACTCGGCTAAAAAAGTGTGTCAACTATAATTATTATTTTCTTTGTTTATGTATGTTATGTCTGTGTCAAATTAAATACAGTACCTATAGCTGTTTTCCTGCGGCCTCTTCCGCTTAGAAATCGTTATCGCTTAAAATCATTACCCTCCTTCTGCACAGTCAGTTATAAAGTAGCCTATGCCTTTCCCTTGAACTCAAACTATGTCTATATCAAATTTCAGTAAAATCAGTTCAGCGGTTTAGGCGTGAAAACGTAACAGACAGAGTTACTTTTGCATTTATAATATTAAGTTGTAGGGATTGATCATCAAACATCATACATTTTAAATATGGAAAAATAATCGGATTCAAGCAAGATTCAAACCTGCGCTGCGTCTTCTCGCATCACGCATTCACGCACGTATGCGCACACCACGCACGGTGCATAATGCAGGTTCGAATCCTGCTCTAAACCGATTATTTTTTCCATATTCGAAATTTATGATTGAGTTTGCATAATTGCTTTTCAAAAATAATCCAAATTTCATGAGATTTTGGCACAATACTATCGAACCCAAATGAAGCTAATTAAAGCTTATGCTATGAAATCAAAACACCTATTAAACACAATTAATTAGGCATATATGTAGTAGGCACCCACACTACTATGAACATAATCAAATGATAAGTATGCAATAAAAACAATTAGACGACTCACTGTTGTTTTCGCTGTAATGTTGAAATGTATAATTATACCAGCTTGATCCTAGAGTGTCTCTAAGAGAAAAGTTCAAGGAAATGAATATTCTGACTGTTATAGGTATTGTAATGAAATACATACCTAATATACCTATGAACAATATCATTTATGTGCATAAATACAAAGACACATTAAAAATAAGTGACAAACACAATGTAAATACCAGGCGTTTACTCTTGTTTTACATGTTACTCGTCAACCAAGTAGGTAAAGCAGTCTTTTGTCGGACAATGTATAAGCTTTTACCTAAGTATCTCAAACTTGTCTCTATGACCGGGGGCCTGAGGACGGTGAGAGGGCGGCTCACCGTCCTTACAGAAGCAGGCCCACGACGGCAGCGTGACGTGAGGAACTCACGCACGCCCCTCCCCCCCCCTTTAGAAGCGAGATCACACCCAAAACCCCCCAAAGACACGTGATAGCACCCAAACCACCCCTGGGCGAGGCCGCAGGGGCGGTCGTAGGTCTGTTGGGAGTCCTGGGACATCCTTCCGAGGGCTTACCCGGGGCTCCCAACCACAGGCTGTTGGGCTTTACGTGAGGTTTTTTAGTCGGTAGGAGTCCGGCATAACCTCCATGAGGATTTTACATCACGTTAAACAAAAAAAAAGTATGTCAAACTTCCCAAAAAAAACTAGAATATTGGCCCAAAAATAATATAAGTACTCACTAAACTTATTTGTTTAAAAAAACTACAACCCGGCTTTTTATTTATGTTTTATAACGTGAGGAAAATCCAACAGGGATGCTATGCCGGACTTCTACACACTAAAAACTACAGGTATCTTAGCTAACAGCCTACGGTTATGAGCCCGGGGTATGCCCTCGGAAGGATGTCCACAGGAAACTAGGAAACTGAATGATTTGTAATTACCTACTGGAAGTTTAAAAAAAGAAAAGAGTTATATTGCCAAGTTCTATTCTCTCCAGCGCTCTACCTATTGCGTTGTCAATCTGTCAGGAAATGTAAAAACCATAGATTTAGAATTTTTCGCTACTAAAAACAATAATTTTGGCATTCGTGATACTTTGTGACCTATATGAATAAAGATTTTTATTTATTGTAATGTATTTCTAAATAGGTACAAAATTAAATAAAGAAAACACCTAAATTCTACAATAAACGTTTTGTATATGTATATCACACAAATTTCGGTTCTGACCCAAGAATTGAATGACCGGCGCTTTGAATAACATAAATACTAACTATACATATTAGCTAGGTATAATAATATCAATAAATTATGAGTAACCGGTTCTCGAAATAAACAATGAGTTTCCAAATATACTCGTACACAAACGACGCAGTACATATGTGATAGTTGGAAAACACTTACTTATTCACACCAACACAGCACTGTGTCGCCGATATGTTGGTAAAGAGGAAGGTTTTGCCTCCCAGCGAGGAATGACCTCTGCCCCGACCTCGCAACGTGACGGCCAGCGCTCAAAGACCGCTGCGATGCAGTTTGGAGGCGGTATGTTGGGAAATAACGAATCAGATGTAGGTACATACCTAGTGGTATCTGTACAGTAAATTTAATGTTTTCAAAACTCCATTTTACTATCTGTCAATGTCCGCTCATCAATGACAAGTGCGCAGCTCCAACGTTAGGTCTTGCAAAGGGGTACAACTGACGAAATGAGGAGGATCCTCTATGATATTTCGTGGAAATTTGCGTAAAAATATCTCCTAGGCTTCAAGTAATCTCACGTGCAAGTGGTATTCCTCCATCATCCCACCACTGTTGAACAGGCAATCCATTAATTCCCGAGATCCAAGGTGAAATATTTTCATGACATAGAAATATCTTCAGCTGTAAATGCGACCAGACAAGGAAACAGAACTCGCTTGTTTGCACCGAAGTTCACCCAAAGTAGGAATCCATATCTTTTAGCTTTGAGGTCAACATTATATCAGATGATGTAAGGCTGTTAGTCGAGTAGAGCTTGCTGAGTTCTCGATGTCGGCTTCATTGTAAGGGATGCTGAAGATCATACAAAGTTAAGGGCGTACCCGGTACTCCCAGCCGTAGGCAGATAGAAGGGCATCGTGTGGTTTTAATCGTTAGAAATCCGGCATAACATCCATGAAGATTTCCACCGCTAAAAAAATACTGTATTCAAAATCAAATGGCAAAATTTGACGAACACGAACTCATCGTACCTAAAGATCAAAACCACCGTTTCGTCAACTATCTAAAAGCTACATCCTTCAAACACATCATACGGGACTTGGTCATCCTAGGACATTCTTCCGAAGGGCTTACTCGGGACTCCCTGCCGTAGGCAGTAGTAGGGAACCATGTGGTTTTGATATGAGGCCGACAAGCATCCATGAAGAATTACCACTTTTCTACTTTACTATAAAAAAAACTCCAAGCTCCGGTAACTCAGAGTTCTGTAATCGCGATTTCGCTATAGCTGGCCCGGAGATAGAAGGCTTTGTGGCTTAATACATGTTATATATGTTACGGATTAGGAGGTACGCCTTTGGTACCGGTTGGCAGTGCCATAGAAGTGGTTAAGCCAAGTTCAAGGCCTGCCTTATGGGCGATTTGAATATTATAATAGAAGCTAAAACCTGCGCCTGTTCATATCAATAGGTACGGCAAAGTGGTTTTTTTTTTATTTAACGTGAGGGAAAATCCTCATGGATGATATGCCGGACTCCTACGGACTAAAAAACCTCACGTAACGCCCAACAGCCTATGGTTGGGAGCCCCGGGTGGGCCCTCGGAAGGATGTCCCAGGACTCCCAACAGACCTACGGCCGCCACTGCGGCCTCGCCTAGCCGCAAAGTGGCTTACCATCACATCATCATGGGGAATAAAACCATATAAAACACTTATTTTATACCACTAAAGCGGCAGACATGCTTATGGCCCCACCTGATGGACTGTGGTCACCGTAGTCTATGAACGTTCGCAACACTAGAGCCATATATTTAGTTGAGAGTAGCGAAAAAATCTAAATCTATGCTTCTATTATAACTCTGTGTCTTTGTAGTATGTTAGCCTTTCAAATACAAGAAACTTTCGAATGGATGTAAGTTGGTAGGTTTAATTTCAATTACAAAGTAATGACATACACACAAAAAAATTTGGTAAATACCTATATATTTAGTAATTTACTTACTTATCGGAATATTTGACCTGGTCCTTTTGCGTGGCGATTGAAGTATTCAAAGGAAGTGCCGCATTTCAACCCTGTGTTTTCATTTATAGGAATTTTAAACTATGTAAAAAAAATATCTCACCTCTTTATTACACTAAATGTATTATGCTTGTATAACAAAAAAAGAGTGCATTTCAACAACTTATTCAACCAACATTTTTTTACATACCACAGAAATATATTATGAAGGACCTCGGTCTGATTACAAAGCAGTTTGCCTTATCCAAATAAAACATTGCTTTGTTGTTTCTTCGTAGCTATCGACGATGTCCACTCGACCCAGTAACAGATATTGACGGGCATCAAAACGGCATCAAAGCGGCACGTCATAACCTCTCCATATATCATTCTCAGTTGCGGTGATACCAGCCTTTTCATGTCGCCAGAGACTGCGATATAGACACAGTGTAAGTACCGACAGAGGCTGCATATTGAAATTTTATTCCTATTCACATTTAGTCGGTATGTATGTTTGCAGTATCAACAGTTACTCCATTAGTAACGGTTTTAAATTAATTGAATTAGAAGTAACATGATGGAAATACATCACAAAATCAGAATAAATACATCCATTAATCGTAGCGCATAATACGTATAACACTTATTTTAATGAGAACTCTCCAAATAAAGGTATAAAAAGCAGTTAGTATGGGTACCTTGCTCCCCGGATTGTAATTTGCAAAATTCCTCTATACAACTAAGTCGAAACATGTTTCGAAAGACTACCTACAACTCAACTTAAGCTCAACATAAGTTACTTATCTGTACAGCTCTACAACCTCAAACTCGTCCGTATAGGTTTTGACACTTACGTAGGTAGTTTCGTTCACGCACCAATTAAATCACTCAAACTAGAATGTATTTAGAATATTATGCCTTTGATGACATTGTATTCGACAGTAAGGAAAATTTTAGAGAAGAAGCTGGCGCTGTCTCATAATATGACTGAAGTTTTACATGGGTTCTGCATTTTCTGCATTTTTGTCTAGACGCAAGCGGAAACTACGTAGTTCGGAGAGTAATCATCCATCCACCAAGTCTTTTCCTAATCCAGTTGGGGACGGCTTTCTAGTCTATATACGATGTGGCTGAACTATTATGTGACAAAGACCAGCTGGTAAAAGTTGACGCTTTTTGCATTTCCAGCTGCGGTTCATATTGCATTACTTTTTTCCTTACGGTAAAAATTAAAAAACTAACTATCTTCACGCCAAATCCCTAATAAAAAAAATAATGTATCACCTATTATGTTGTAATATAGACAACTGGTGAAACGCGGTCATTTAGAATGCAACTGTCTACATGCGACGCAACCCCAAAAATGCCAACTGTGGTATTCTCTGCACCACTCACTAATCTATGAAATTGATCGTAGCTAGTGGTCGGCAATTGTTGCGAGGACCACCGCGCCTCTGCAAGTCATTCCACCTTGATCCTGCTATACAAATCAAATACCATATTTAGACGTATCTTCATAGAGTTCATTATACTGTGTAGTGAAATTAGGATTGTGTACTACGTAGGTTTCAACAAAACAACAAGTCAGTATCGATATCTGTCGATTTTGATTTCGGTAATCGAGCGACGTAGAGGTGAGCATGTTGGCATGCCTCGTGTTCTCCAGAATTGTATGTATGTATGAGGTATGTGCTTACAATAGTAATAATGTTGACGTACTGAGTACGTACCTACTTATTTGTTTTTCTGAGTAATTGTCTAACGTCAATCCTTTACGATGGTACATAGAAGACAAGAGTGTAATTTGTAATAATATATGTTATTTTGCCTTGTAGTTTCACGGTAATGGAAACAACGGTTTGGGCAGGAAGCAAGAATGAGCACCAATCGATTTAATAATCATTTTTTTTATTATTAAGGTTTTACATAATAAGAAATCAATAAATTACATGGTAGGTACCTACAATAATTCATGTTTGAAAATCACAATGCAGCAAAGTCTGGAAGAAATCGCTCCTCGCGATAAGGCCGCCGATTGTACCCTAAACATAGGTAATAAGGTAGCATAAGAAAAATATTGTAATGCTATTATGTGTATGGTGTACAATAAAGCATATTGTATTGTATTGTAAATTAAATTAGGATAAGCCTTTGGTTAACTGGGTTGTTAACCACACTTACCGAAGCCCCCGCCGTGCCCATTAGACATCTTTGACACTCGGTAGGTGAGGCTACCATGGTGAGGCTCCAGACACCCCCCTATGACCAGCTTCAACGCCTCAACAGTGCTGAGTCCCCACTTTAGTTGCTTAAGTCGCACCTTCCATGTCTCTATGAGCTCCTGGGGAGCAGGGATCGCTGGGCCTCAATTCCTCAGGTACCAGAGTGGTCCGAAACGATTTCAATGAGTTCGTGGTGGCCTACGTCCATCAGCCTGACAGTGTGTGAAAATAAAACTACCTATTTGGCCTATCATTGTGATGGGCCGAATAGGTCGATTTATTTTATTCTACAGGTATACCTACAGATATACCGATATTTTTTTTAAGTAATACCTTAAATCTACCATAAAGTGATTGATATAAATATTTGTATTCGGTTCAACCAAAGCCTTTGTCGTTCAATTATAATATTATTGTGACCTAGGTACAACCTGAAGGACTCAGTCAGGTGCCTTTTTTAAGAATACAGGTGTAACAGGTTAAGTACCTAAGTAACCTCATCCTTCTATACCATTGAATAGAATTGAATAAAATGGAGAAATGCACAGAGCTGAATAAAATTCTTTTTATTTGCCAAACAAGTTCCTGACCAAGGGATGT
Source organism: Miltochrista miniata (assembly GCA_933228765.1). Classification (NCBI taxonomy): domain Eukaryota; kingdom Metazoa; phylum Arthropoda; class Insecta; order Lepidoptera; family Erebidae; genus Miltochrista; species Miltochrista miniata. The sequence continues at coordinate 16,509,489 of OW121747.1, read as the reverse complement.
TATCGACTGGACCTCCGGTATGTTGCAAATCATTCTGCTTGTCTTGGTGACTCATTCATTGTCTCTAACAATGAAAAAAGCCGCCAAGTGCGAGTCGGACTCGAGCACAAAAGTTTCTGTACCAGAAAACGGCAAAAAATCATGGTTTTTTGTATGGCAGCCCCCCTTAATTCTAACTTTTTTCTTCTTTTAGTATTTGATGTTATAGCGGCAACAGAAATACATCATCTGTGAAAATTTCAGCTGTCTAACTATCACGATTCTTGAGATACAGCCTCGTGACGGACAGACAGACAAACCGACAAACAGTGAAGTCTCATGAATACGGTCCCGTTTTACACTATGGTTACGGAACCCTAAAAAAGTCTTCACTTGTTTTCAGGAAACCTATCTGGAATTCCATGTGTAGTAGGTAAGTATACGTTCTATCATCGCCCTGCTTGCCACGGAGGTCCAAAATGGGATTCTTCCGTGCATGCAGATAGATTGTGGAATGAGCACCCTGCTTCGGATTTGCCTACAGTATGAGGTTCTTAAAAGGTTTTTGCAGAATCTGTAGCGCGAGTGCAGCGCCTCCGGTGTTGCAAACGTTCATTGGCCACATTCTTTTAGGTGCGGTCGTAAGCTTGTCTACCACCTTAGTAGTATATAAAGAAAGGAATAACTGGGCGATTACCTACTTTATGACCTGTGACCTCTGGCTTCAGTCAGTCGGCAGGTGAGCTGGCTTAAAAGTCTGAGATCATTAAAGAGCTATAACTATTATACAGTATGAAAGAACGCGTGAAAGAGTAACGTACATCCACACTCACAAACATTCGCATCCTACTAATCCTACCTCCTAGGATAGTAGGATACTACTATCCTATTATCCTACTAATCCTACTAATATTATAAATGTGAAAGTTTGTGAAGATGTTTGGATGTTTAGATGTTTGGATGTTTGTTACTCAATCACGCTGTAACGGCTGAAATTTGGTACGGTGATAGCTTAAAGTCTGTGATAACACTTAGGCTACATTTCATCCCGGGAAAATGTTACCATGGGAATCTAGAACGGGTATCGAATTACACGCGGGTGAAGCCTTGATCATCATCTAGTTTATAATATTAGTAAGAATAAGATGTCAATTTTTAGAATTAATTTGTCTCAACATGAAGATAATAAAAATTTTAAATAAAAAATAGAACCGACTTCATACAAATCCTTAAAAATAAAATTTACCTAGCACATAGTAATATGTATTTTGATTTATCAGATTTTATTTAATATAATATTGAAGTCGGCGCCAAGTAACCTCATAGGTTTAGGTAGGTATTATTGATGGCACCAACTTCAATATTATATTGAATAAAATCTGGTAAATCAAAATACATATTACTTTGTGCTAAGTAAATTTTATTTTTAAGGATTTGTATGAAGTCGGTTCTATTTTTTAATTAAAATTTTTATTTTATTATTTTAAGTGACGGGTGGACCGAAAAGTATATCTGTCTAGGTGTAAAGTTCTCATCAACACAAATCAATCAAGCCGAAACACAAGGTAATTGCTGTAAATCGTTAAGGAATTCCCTCGACTGTCTTTCGGTTCCATCATCAGATCGACTCCAGACCTTCAATAAATTGTAGTACATTAAAGCACTTAATCAAAAAGTTAACAAACGCACTAGTTGTCCCTACAATTTTCGGTGGTTGCCCTCGATTTCTCCTGGATCCCAGCATCAGATCCTGATACCCTGGATATGGGACCACCTCAGAAGTAGCCTCTTATAAACAAAAAAAAAAATTCAAAATCCATCCATATCGCGTAACATACATACAAAAAAAAAACATAGCGTACGAATTGAGAACCTCCTCCTTTTTTAGAAGTCGATTAAAACATCATGAAGTTCTCAAAAAACGTTAGAAAGTAACACAGAAGGTAGTAGCAACGCAAGCCAAACCCTAAAGAGAAGTATATCGTTCGTAATCATCGGTGGGCGTGCAGGGGTGATCAGATTGCGAGCCTCCCCGCCCCCGCGCTATTTGCATAGCTAACGAGCGACGAACCCGACCGCGCACCTCAGCGCCCCCTAGCCTCAGGGAGACCAGTCGCTTACTAAACTATACAAAATTCTATTTAAGTACTATAAAATATTCATTACAATCGCACTATTAATATTATAAATGCGAATGTTTGTGAGTATGAATGTGTGTTGATGTGTCGTTGGTGTTACGCTCTGGCACGCTCTATCGGATGAAGTATAGAATTACACATAGGCCACTTTCTGCCTGTCACCGAGGCAGTCAGTTCTAATCTAAGCCTAGAGAGTATACTTACTGATGTACTTTTGATCTCAGAAAAGATTCTTAAAAACTTTCACCCGGTTACCGAGGCAGTCAATTATAATTAGTGTCCGACCGAAACTGGTTTTCCGGCCGAAACCGAAACCGAAACCGAACTTTCGGCCCCAGGGTCAGTTTCGGCCGAAACCGAAACCGAAACCGAAACTCACGTGTTCATATGAAAAAAAAAAAACCAGCCAAGTGCGAGTCGGATTCCGCACAGAGGGTTCCGTTACAAAAATTGGCCACCAAAACGTAGTAACTATTATTTAATCTGTGACCAAAATTACGTTTGTTGTGTGGATGCTTTCTTCTGATTTTAGTAGGTATTTTTTGTTATCGGCATCAGAACAGGGTGAGATGGTGGTGGCAGTGTCTCTTGACATCGCCAACGCTTTCAGCACCTTGCCCTGGAGCTGCGTTTGGGAGGCGCTTATTTACCATGGAATGCCTCCATACCTCCGTCGAATTGGCCGCTGGCTAGGGCTGGGTCCGAGAGATGTGTCGTTCGGTGTTCCATAGGAATCGGTTTTAGGACCGCTTCTGTGGAACATCGGTTACGATTGGGTGCTGCGTGGTCCGTTGCTCAGAGGTGTCAGCGTAACGTGTTACGACTCCCTCATTACAACGCGAGGAGTAACGCACCGAGACACAGCCCTGAGGCCACCTGCGGGATCCAGCTTACATACAGGGGGCGTCAGCATCGGCATCGAGCTCTCGATGACGTATCTGGGGCTCGTACACGATAGCTGGTGGAACTTCAGATACCACTTCCGAAGTTCGGTCCCATAGCTAAGGAAGGAGGCATCAGCCGCACTCTCTCGGTTATTGCCCAATATCAGGAGACCCAACGCTCCCTGCAGAAGACTGTACCTAGGGATCGTGCGGAGCATGGCCCTATACGGGGTCCCCGTATGGGCGGAGATCCTGAGGGCCAGCAATGTGGCTAGATTGCTTAGCCCGCAGAAGGCGACGGCTGTCAGGGTGATAAGGAGATACCACACGATCTCAGTTGAGGCGGCATGTCTTCTAGCCGGAACCCCTCTATGGGACTTGGAAGCAAGGGTCCTTGCATCATTGTTTAAAATGGCGCAAGGAGGCGCAGGAGCGGGGTCATAGGCCTCTTCCTGTGAGCAGGTCATGCTTGTAAAAGAGACGGCGGGGAGTAAGCGGGAGAGACGTCTGCCAAGTTCCACAGTCTGCGGCTGCACCCCATACTATCAGCCTCCATGACCGGGGGCCTGAGGACGGTGACGAGGCTGCTTACCGTCTTTACAGAAGCAGGCCTTAGACGATAGCATGATGTGAGAGATTTATCTACGCCCCGCTCAAGAAGCGGGATAACAACTGAACAACCCCCCAATGACGCGGCCGCAGTATGCATTATTCCGAGGGCATACTCGGGGCTCCCAACCGTAGGCTGTTAGATAGGATACGCGTGGTTTTTAGTCGGTAGGACTACTGTACAGTGAAAATTTTAGGCCACTATCTGGCACGGTTCCAGCGATAAAACCTCGTGACTAATAGACAGATGGACGGCTAGGCCTAATGTCTCGTTAATAGGCTTTAACCCCTCCGTGTGTGAGTTAAACTCTCACTTGGCCGGTTATTTTTTCAATAGGTGCAGCAAGTTCCACCAACTGCCATTAATCAACGGTATAAATCTTCTCAAGTGTTCATTTTAGAAATATCTTCACCTAAAGATGAGTTTCTTTCTTTAACGTGTGGAATTACTCATAGATGCTATTGCGAACTCCTCCCGACTAAAACCACACGGTGCCCTGCTACTAGCTCTTGACTGGTTTTGGTTACATTCTAGAAGTATATAACAGTGAGCCGGACTAGCGCGCGTAGGGTTCCGTAGAAGAAAATCAGCAAAAAATCACATAAGTTGTTTGGGAGGCCCCCTTTAATATTATTAATTTGTCTATTTTTATTATTTGTAGCTATAGCGGCAACAGAAATACATCATCTGTAAAAATGTTAACTGTTTAACTATCACGGTGCATGCGTCTGCTGACAGACAGACGACCAACGAAGACAACGGAACCGACAACAAAGGGGTAGGGTTATGTAATGTCCTAGATCACCTCTTTAGGATTCCGTAAAAATTGTATAATTATAACTATTGATTGGAAGTCCCTTCGGTTAGTAACATATTAACTGGTTGGGCTGACCCTAACCACGTCACAAGCAGAGCTAGGCACTTGAAATTCGTGAACACGTGAGTTTCGGCCAGGCCGAAAGTTTCGGCCCATTTTGGCTGAAACCGAAACTGCGGCCGAAACTCGATTTTTTGGCCGAAACTGGCCGAAACCGAAACCGAAACCGAAACTTCGGTCGGTCACTAATTATAATACATAATAGGCCTGGAGCGTATACCTACTTTTTTTACCGACTTTTGATTTTGATTTTGTACTTTTGATCTTTGAAAAGATTCTTGAAAAACCGGCCAAGTGCGAGACGGACTTGCGCACAGAGGGTTCCGTACTTAAAAAACTTCCACTGAATCACTTTTGTTGTATGGGAACCCCTGTTAATCCCCCCTTTTTTTGGTTTCATTATTTGTTGTCATAGCAGCAACAGAAATCGCTTGTGAAATTTTCAGCTCTCTAGCTATCACGGTTCCTGAGTTACAGCCTCGTGACGGGCAGACAGACGGCGAAGTTGATAGTATATTATGTCACCGTACATTTGTAAATAACTTTAGATTGAGTCCAATCCTACTCGATCTGGCAATAATGTAAACATGTCATGTTTTGACAATCGTTGTCTAAGACAGATGAGTAGAAAATATAATAAGACAAATCATTGAATTTTTTACTATCCTGAGTAGGTATTTTAAATGAAAATAACCTGTCATAAAGAAGTTATTTGGTGACGAAATGATTGTAAGAACACTGTATGACTCCTGGATACTGGAATGTAATCAGGGTAAATATTCAATTGCAAGTAACTATGGATATACATATAGGATCAAATGTGTTTGTTTACGTTTTTGCGCAAAGCTATTGAAATACAGTATTCTTATCTTACATCGGGGGCTGACGAAGTCAGCAACACTTCGACCCAGTGGGATCTTTTGTGTTAGCCCCTACCTTAATGTTTCTTACTCTTTGAAGAAGTGGTCTATTAGCGCGGTGATCCCACTAAGAGGAAGAAACCTGTATTCTTCCGGTTTGGGATAAGCATTTCCAAGGAGGCTCATACGCTTCGCTGCTAAGACGTCGCATTCGCACAGGATGTGCTCCATAGTTTCCTTGACATCACCGCAGGCTCTCCAGTCGTTATTTGAAGTGATCTTCATTTTAAAAAGCATGTCGTTGGTTCCGTAATGCCCTGTAAGGGCACCAACCACAGCTCGAGCTTTGCTTCTTCCATTATTCAATATAAATTTTGAAGCCTCATTGGTTCTGCTACTACTGATAAGAAATACAGTATAGATTATACTGTATTTCTTATCAGTAGTAGCAGTCTTGCAAGGTTTAAAACTGTCAGAAGTATATGTACAATCTTACTGATTATTGTTCATAATGATAGTCAACTAGCGAAAATAATAAATCAAAAAATAATACTAATATATGGTCACTGTTCCAACCTAACCAACTTTTGGTTTTCCATCGTTTACGGTTGACAATGTTAGAGATATTTCACAATCTAACTAGATAGCTAGGCTAGCGAGATTGTAAACTATCGAGATATTGTAAACAGTAAAAGATAGTAAAACTGTAAGAACCGTTACATTGCAATCCATATAGATTACAATGTAACGCTTCTTACAAGTATTCGTTGATTGATACACAACCTACATACACCCAATTTTCGCCCGCGTAAAATTTATTCCCGCGGTAACTTATTTCCGAGATAAAAAGTAGCCTATGTGTTATTCCAGACTATAATGTATCTCGGTACCAAATTTTACCCCGATCCGTTAAGCGGTTTGAGCATAAAAGAGTAACAAACATCCACACTCACAAACTTTCGGCTTTATAATATTAGTAGGATTTAACACTTATAGAATGTCAAACTTGAATGACAAGTTGAAGCGCTCCTGGCCCCCCGGACGTTCTGTAAACGATCACTGCAGTAAGCAACTTTCACTTTGGCCAGTCCTTGGATGGGTGACCATCCATGTGACCACTTTGTGACATTTATTTCAGCGTTTCCGTGCTTCGGAAGGCACGTTAAGCCGTTGGTCCCGGCTGCCAGTAAAATGGCAGTGAAAGCTATTTAGGCGGCTTGAAAAAATTCAACTGCAGGCAGTCACAACCTGCGCCTATCCATTTCAATACGGCTCAGAACCTATTACGTGGGACAAATTATAAAAAGGTGAAATGTAGGCATATAATAATAAAAAGGTTATCGGAATCACATTTTTGAAACTATGTATATGTATAAAAATTTAAATTATTTTTCTTAAAAAGTATATTAGGTAAAAAAAATGCTTTGGTAATTAATTAGGTATCTGAAAAATACTCTGGACTAATAAAATCACAGAGGCGCTGCAGTTCCTGCAAAGAGCAGGAACGCACGCAACAGTGGCCTATCGGTATTGCTTCAACATCTCCTGTTGGTGCGCCATCTGAAAAAAGAAAGAAATCTTTATTACCTAACTAGCTGATGCCCGCAGCTTCGCCTGCGTAAAAATTCTTGCTTCCGTGGGAACCTATTCCCGGGATAAAAAGTAGCCTATGTGTTATTCCAAATTATAATGTATTCTGTACCAAATTTAGCCGTTTGAGCGTGAAAGAGTAACAAACATCCACACTCACAAACTTTCGCATTTATAATATTAGTAAGATAAGATACCGTAATACTAGTACATAGGTATTACTTATTAAAATCACTGAAATGATGGGTTCCGTTGTTTTGTCTTTATACAGACCATTTCAACTTTTGTATGTGTTTCTTAATTTTGCCACAGCTCCGACTCGTAGCCTTGATAACACCAGTATTCTGTAAAGGATCACTATTTTAAGCATATTTTGAGGTCGGTATGCTTCTGCCTGCCCCATTGAAGCGTGACGTGTATGTTCCTATTACCAAGATTCCAAAAACGCAGATCGAAACGCACAGTTACCAATACTAGTGACCGACCGAACTTTCGGTTTCGGTTTCGGTTTCGGCCAGTTTCGGCCAAAAAATCGAATTTCGGCCGCAGTTTCGGTTTCGGCCAAAATGGGCCGAAACTTTCGGCCAGGCCGAAACTCGTGTTCGTGAATTTTGAGTGCCTGGCTCTGCTTGTGACGTGGTTGGGGTCAGTCCAACCAGTTAATATGTTACTAAACGAAGATTTACAGATTTACAAAGGACTTCCAATCAATAGTTATAAAAACCAAATTTACACAGAATCCTAAAAAGGTGATCTAGGACATTACATAACCCAACCCCTTTGTTGTCGATTCCGTTGGCTTCGTTGGTCGTCTGTCTGTCTGTCAACAGGCTGTAACTCATGCACCTTGATAGTTAGACAGGTTTTTTTTACAGATGATGTATTTCTGTTGCCGCTATAGCAACAAATAATTAAAATAGACAAATTAATAATATTAAAGGGGCCTCCCATACCATTTACGTGATTTTTTGCCGCTTTTCTTGTACGGAACCCTACGTGAGCTAGTCCGGCTCACTGTTGTCCAGTTTTAGTTATATACTTTCAGAATGTAACCAAAACCAGCCAAGAGCACTAGCTCTTGGCTGATTTTGGTTAAATCCTCCGACTATCCTACCGACTAAAACCACACGGTGCCCTGCTACTAAGCAGGGCACCGTGTGGTTTTAGTCGGTAGGAGCTCGCAATAGCATCTATGAGCAATTCCACACGTAAAAGAAAGAAACTCATCTTTAGGTGGAGATATTTCTAAAATAAACACTTGAGAAGATTTATACCGTTGATTGATGGCACTTGGTGGAACTTGCTGCACTTATTGAAAAAATAACCGACCAATAGCTAGTCGAACTCTCGCACGGAAGGGTTAAAGTGGGACCCTATTACCGAGACATGAGGCTAAGCCGTCCCTCTGTCTGATAGTCACGAGGTTGCATCTCAGGAACCGTGTCAGATAGAGGCCTAAAACTTTCACTATACAGTAGTTCTACCGACTAAAAACCGCGCGTATCCTACCTAACAGCCTACGGTTGGGAGCCCCGAGTATGCCCTCGGAATGATGCATACTGCAGCCGCGTCTTTGGGCGATTATTCAGAGTTTTCCCGCTTCTTGAGGGTGGGTGGCGTGCATGAATCTCTCACGTCACGCTATCGTTTAAGGCCTGCTTCTGTAAGGACGGTAACCAGCCGTGTCACCGTCCTCAGGCCCCCGGTCATCGAAGCCGATAGTATGGGGCGCCACCGCAGACTGTGGAAGAGTTCTATTCCGCTTTCTCCCCGCCGTCTCTTTCACGAACATGACCTTTTTTTTTTTTTTTTTTTATTAACGTGAGGGAAAATCCTCATAGGATGTTATGCCGGACTCTTACCGACTAAAAATCCTCACGCCACGCCTAACAGCCTATGGTTGAGAGCCCCGGGTAAGCCCTCAGGAAGGATGTCCCGTGACTCCCAACAGACCTACGGCCGCCACTGCGGCCTCGCCCAGGGGGTGGTTCGGGTGCAATCCCGCGTCTATGGGGGGTTTCGGGTGTGACCCCGCTTCTAAGGGGGGGCGTGCGTGAGTTGCTCACGTCACACTGCCGTCATGGGCCTGCTTCTGTAAGGACGGTGAGCGGCCCTCTCACCGTCCTCAGACCCCCGGTCATGGAGGCCGATAGTCCTCGGCGAAGGAAGACACGTCGGCGGCGCCCAGGCCGCCGACTGCGGAACTCGGGTGGGAGAGTTCTCTCCCGCACCCGGCCCGCCACCTCCTTCGCGAGCATGACATGCTCGCAGAATGAGGCGGCGCAGTCCCACTTACTCCCGCTGGAGAGCATGGCTCGCACCATGGCCTCGAGCGAGATAGTGTCCACGCCCAGACCCACCACGAGGACCTGGCGCTGTTGCGCGCACGCCGTGCACTCCACCAGCGTGTGGAGCGCCGTGTCATCGCTGCGGTCCTCGCAGTGCTGACACTCGGCCGTGGTTTCCCGGTGTTTTCGCCACAGATACCTACCGAAGCTACCGTGCCCGGCAAGTATCTGTGTCAACCGGTAGGAGAGAGCACCGTGTCTTCTCTCCAGCCACTCGTCTATGACCGGTCTGACGGCCGCGATTGTGGCGAATCCCCCCTTTGGTTGCTCAAGTCGCACCTTCCATGTCTCCATGGTTTCCTGGTGGAGCAGGGTCCGCTGGGCCTCGATTTCTCGAGACGCAGGCCTTTGGCCCCGCTCCAGCGCCTCCTTGCGCCATTTGAACAGTGACGCAAGGACTCTCGCTTCCAGGTCCCATGGAGGGGTCCCGGCTAGGAGACATGCCGCCTCACCGGAGATCGTGCGGTATCCTCTTATCACCCTGACGGCCATCACTCTCTGTCACGAACATGACCTGCTCACAGGGAGAGGCCTATGGCCCCGCTCCAGCGCCTCCTTGCGCCATTTAAGCAAAGACGCAAGGGCTCTCGCTGCCAGGTCCCATAGAGGGGTCCCGGCTAGAAGACATGCCACCTCAACTGAGATCGTGTGGTATCCCCTTATCACCCTGACAGCCGTCGCCTTCTGCGGGATAAGCAATCTAGCCGCATTGCTGGCCATTAGGATCTCCGCCCATACGGGGGCCCCGTGTTGGGCCAGCATGGCCCTATACGGGGCCCCCGTATGGGCGATCCTAAACAATCCTAAACGATCCCAAGGTACAGTCTCCTGCAGGGAGCTTTGGGTCTCCTGATATTGGACAACAATCGCGAAAGTGCAGCTGATGCCCTCCTTCCTCAGCTATGGGACCAAACTTCGGAAGTGGTATACGAAGTTCCACCGGCTGTCGAGTACGAGTCCCAGATACGTCGTCGAGAGCTCGATGCCAATGCTGACGCCCCCTATAGGTAAGCTGGATCTCGCAGGTGGTCTCTTTAGGGCTGCGTCTCGGTGCGTTGCTCCTCGCGCTGTAATGAGGGTGTCGTCGTAACACGTTACGCCGACACCTCTGAGCAACGGACCACGCAGCACCCAATCTTAACCGATGTTCCACAGAAGCGGTCCTAAGACCGATGCCTATGGAACACCACACGACATCTTGCCGACCCAGCCCTAGCCAGCTCGGGTAAGTTATGGCCCTCTCAGAAAGATAGGCCCCGACAATTCGACGAAGGTATGAAGGCATTCCACGGTAAATAAGCGCCTCCCAAACGCAGCTGCAGGGCGAGGTGTTGAAAGCGTTGGCGATATCAAGAGACACTGCTACCACCACCTCACCCTGTTCTGTACTAAAATCAGAAAAAAGCATCCACACTACAAACTTAATTTTTGTGCCCAATTTTCGTAACGGAACCCTCTGTGCGGGAATCCGACTCGCACTTGGCTGTTTTTTTTTTTTCAATATGAACACGTGAGTTTCGGTTTCGGTTTCGGTTTCGGCCGAAACTGACCCTGGGGCCGAAAGTTCGGTTTCGGTTTCGGTTTCGGCTGGAAAACCAGTTTCGGTCGGACACTAACCAATACATTATTGACATTTTTTTTTTTTTTTTTTTTTTTTTATATTTATTCAGGATAACAACAGCCTTAAATTTAAACACAATTAACTTAAGAGTAAATTAACAAAGAATAGGCCAATAATAGCTATCCACAGAGAAATTAATACAGGTGAAGTACTAAGGTACAATCATTCATCGTAGCATATTGAGCGACTTTAACAGTATAGATTTATTTATTACTTAAGTGGTGAAAGAGATCATCCATATTATTATGTATTACAGGCATGTCACTATTGTGGCTTAGATATTCATACCACACGACTTCAATTATATACACATTTTCTTGTATCAAGATCTTAGGCCGTTGTAGATAGGTACAATTACATATAGCTAAGAGGTTCAAGTACAAAGGTAAACATTTTTATACAAACAATAATGATAATTAGAGGTATATGATAATATGTATTTCCAGCAAAGGCATCAATGAAGTACCTACCTCATTATAGTAAGCTATTAAACAAATAAATAAATATTTATATAATATATAATATACACATATACACATACATACACATACACACATACATATATATACATACATACATATACATATTATATAGACTATAGATAATATGTCATCATACTATGTACATTTGCAAGGTATTGGAAGACAGTTTTATTATTGTTCCGGTGAATTGGTAGAAAGAACATAATTCGTTAGTTTCGCTATATTTAATACCAATGACCATTAGGTACTGGCTGAATTAGATAATGCAAGGTGGATCTTACGTCTAAATTTTTGTTTAGAGTCTAAAAATGGGTCACAGTCATAGAACTTTTCATTAAATGTTCGAACTATGCGTGTCAGCACGGTGTTCTTCCCGTAATTGGTGGAGTGAAAAGGCACGTGGAAAAGTGGAGTGTGTCTGGTGCGACGCGCGGGCGCACAGAGGGACACGCCCGCGAGTAGATCTGGGCAGTCGACGAGGCCGCGCACCACACCATACAGCAGCCCCATGTCTAGTAACTCCCGTCTCTTCTCAAGTGTCAGCAGATTATATTTTTTGCATCTTTCCTCGTAACTGAAACCACTTGTATTACGAAACCTATAATCCAGATGTGACAGAAATTTTCTTTGAATGCGCTCAATGCGGTTTTTGTGAACTGAATATAAAGGAGACCACACAGGGCTAGCAAATTCTAATATACATCTTACATAAGCGTTATATAATACCATTAGACTAGACAAGTTTGTGAAAGGTTTACAGGTGCGCATCACGAACCCCAAGCCACGGAATGCCCTGTTCGCAATAGCCTCAATATGGGTAGTCATACTCATTTTAGAGTCCAGATGTACCCCTAGGTCACGCACAGTGCTAACCCTACTTAAGTCAATGCCATTAATATTATAAGGGAAATGAAGGGCATGCTTTCTTCGAGTAAAGCTGATACATTGGCACTTGGGGATGCTGACACTGATTCGATTGTCTTGGTAATATTTGCAGAGACTATCGAGGTCCTGCTGTAATAAAGTACAGTCCCCTACGTTTCTCACACACATAAATATCTTTTTGTCATCTGCATACATTAGGTGCCGAGCGTTGTTGAAGCATGTATTCATATCAAAGATGTAGGCATTATAGAAAAGAGAACCGAGATGGGATCCCTGAGGAACACCTGATGGGATATTTATGTAATCTGAGCGATATCCACCTAGAATAACAGTTTGCGAGCGATTAGAAAGGTAGGAGCAGACCCATCTTAGCAAGTTTCCGTGGATTCCGAGTGCTTCTAGCTTGATTAGCAGGATGCTATGATCCACGCGATCGAAGGCTTTTTCGAAGTCTGTATAGACCACATCAACCTGACCCCCATTCTCCATATTGGTGGTAACAAAGTTCGTGAAATATGCAAGATTACTGACAGTAGACCTATTTCTCATGAAACCGTGCTGCGTATGAGGAATTCCCTGTGATAGAATGCCGTATATATTCTCATAAACGACCTTTTCGAATTCTTTCGCGATAGTATTCAATATTGAAATTGGACGATAGTGTTCGATCTTTGATTTAGAGCCCTTTTTATGAACGGGTATAATATTTGCTCTCTTCCAAATGTTAGGGAATATACTCTCACATAACGAGCGCCGAAAGAGGATTGTGATTGGGACGACAATACTATCCGCGGCCCTCACCAAAAATACCGGTGGGATACCATCGCATCCAGGTCCCTTGGATTTGTCCAATGACTTGAGAATTTTCATTACAGCGTCTTGCCTAATTTCGATATGCGATAAGGTTTCGGTGCAGTTAAATTTAGAAACAGACGACAGTACACTATCGTATGAAGTATTAGAAGTTGTTAAGAATATACTTTCGAAGAACTTATTAAACGCGGTGCATATATCTTTACCATTCCTATACGTATTGTTACCCAATGTGAATTGTTGTGGGTAATTTGAACCACCTCTTTTTGCTTTTACATACTTCCAGAAAATTTTTGGCGATATCCTAATGTGTGACTCGGTGTTACGAGTAAAATTTTCAAAACATTGTTTTTGAATATGGCGCTGTCTATTTCTCAGAATTGAAAATTCATCATAATCCCGAGGGTTGCCAAACCTCTTCCATTTTTTATGTACTTTAGTCTTTTCACGTATGATTTTAATTAGTGCTGGACTGTACCAAATCGGGTATTGATTTTTGTTTCGAAAACTCGTGGGGATATAAAGATTAAAGCATTCAGTTAACTTAGAATAGAAGAAATCGACGGCCTCTTCTAAGGTGTTTGATTTTAAATACATTTCCCAATTAATTTGGTTTATGAATGTATTTATCAATTCATAATTACCTTTATTAAATTTATAATGAGTCTGTGAGTTCTCTTTCAGCGGTTTAATACGTAGGTCCAATATTTCAATAGAGAGCGTGGGGTGGAGTACATCAAGTTTCGACAATGGGCTCGTATCCGCTACGATTGCAGGCAAGTTACAAAAGCAGAGATCCAGATAGTTACCGCACGAATTGGGTATAAAATTATACTGATTTAAACCTAAGTAATTCAATTCCTCAGCAAAATGTGTAGCCGCATTCTGAGTTTCCACTTTACCCACGTGCAATAATTGAAAACCATCGTCGTTCCATCTCAGACAACTTAATTTAAAGTCGCCAACGATCAAAAAAATGTCATTAGAGTGTGATTCACAGAAATTTGATATATTGACAAGTACATTATTTAATTGGGTGGGCAACTTATTATCATCGGGTGGTAGGTATACAAGTATTATGTGAAGGTTACCGAGAGATCTTATAACACTGCCGGGAATAGTGACACATAATGATTCAGAGGTTTCACAAATACTCACATTATTCTCTACTGGGCACAGCTCACGACGGACACACATCATCACGCCACCGCCTCCCTTCTTCCCAGTCATATCAAGATTCCGGTCACATCGTATAACTTCGTACCTGCTATCACAGAATTCCCCATCAAAAATATCACTCTGAAACCAGGTTTCCGTAAAAAGCAGTAAATCAAAACTGGAACCCAAAATTTTGTTGTACAAGTCTAGACATTTTGTTCGAAGTCCACGCGCATTTTGATAATAAATGTTAAGTTTAGAATCCAATGATTTATTAGTCATCATTGCGAATAAAAGAATAATATAGAACTATGACAATAACTGTAACTCCCCGCTGTTATCGAGAAAAACACCGAGTGTTGCAAATATAGCTTATCATTGTTATTTAATGCAAGGTTTGTGGTTATAATATTGTACAATATCTGAACGGAACTGTGTTTTGTTTTTCCAATACCTTTATAATTAGTGATAAATGTAATATTACAATATAGTAACAGTACACATATAAACCTACATAAATAAATATGACATATGACACTTAAGGAATATATAACTTGAATATAAAGAGAATATATTATAAAGGTTCTTTTGACATACCATAACATTAAACTTTTTTCATCCGTTTCACATAAATATTCGCCGATAATGAGCAAGCCTTCGTTTGTAGATTGACTATTTGACCCGATTATACAGACACCGGGTCTCACCAAATAACTACCGCCTACTGGTATAAAGAATTCTAAGCAGATATCAAATATTACATCATGGACCAAAAACATAAATAATTTCAAGCGTCTGAGTCATTTCACTTTTATTAAATCTAACTCATCTTTAATGAGAATTGGTGGAGTAGTGTCCGCCTTCCTTACAAAGATCTTGCCGTCACGAATCCATGTGTATTTATAGCCAACAGCTTTTACTTTGTCTCTTGTAATTTTGAATAGGTTTTTGTTGAATGGCGTGAGATGCTCATTTATGTATATACGTTTTGCCTCGCCCGGGATATCAATGTCCACCGTAGATAATCCTTTTTTGGCACGGACAGCGGAGAGAATAGTGTCACGTAGTAAACGCGTCCTCAGCCTGGCGACAATCAGCTTTGGACGGCCTGGGGTCCTGGTGCGGGGTTGGACTCTCGCACTATGGTCTATATCATGGGTAGTTAATGAGACACCAACGACTTTCGCAATCTTGAGGAGATAAGCACTAAGGTCTTCGTTAGTGCGGTCGGGTATTCCTACTATTTCCAAATTATGACTCCGGTCCCGCTGCTGCTGATAGTTCAACTCAGATTGAAGTTTGGTCACCTGTTGTTGCAAGTCTATCAGCTCAAGGCGATGAGTTTTGGCGTCTTCCTTCGTTTCTCTTACACAGGTTTTCAACTCATTGTGCTCGTTACCGATAAACTCCAGAGATTCCTTTATCATGGACATATCTTCGAAAAATTGAGACTGATTATCAGTAATTGATTTAATTTCCGTCTTTACACTGTTTAAATCGTTCTTGATGACAGTGTTTATATCCCGTTTCAAATCTATAATTTCAGTCTCAAGATTTGTTTTCATGTCTAAAATGTTTTGTTGCAATTTTTCTATACGTTGTTCTTGTGAACCTGCGAATTTCTCAAGAAAGCCCATAATATCTTTGCGAAAGTCGATCAAACCCTGTTTATAATCACATTCACATTTTTTCTGATTGCGTTTACGTCGGGTAGGTTGTGTATCCACCTGTTCATCGTTAGATAAGTCAGGTTGTATATTTAACTCGCCGCCGCTCGCGAATGCATAGGTAGGTGAATGCCGTACACTCATTTTACAAAGACAACTCTTATCGTTAGGCACTTAAGACATAAATGTGCATGCATCGAATGCATACATAGTATAGGTATAGTCACGCCTTTTATACCCGAAGAGGTAGGCTCAAGGTAGGTACGGTTCAAGTTCTATCCCACTGGATCCAAGCGGCAGCTATGCGTATTTTGAATGCGCCGCACAGTGGGTCGAAAGCACAATTTTAGTGACTTAGGGATCATCTTCGTTTTTTCACTTTTTTCTTTTTGCTAATAGGTAGTGCTTATTGACTGCAATAATAATTAATATTAAACATTTTTCCTAAACTTAATAGTTTAGGCAGAAGAATACAATTATTATTTTTTTGTATGGAGCGAATCACAAAAGTTCAAATTTCTACTAAGTCTTATTTGATCCAGTTTTAAACTCTTTTTTCCTTATACATTGTCTAGTCTACGGTCATTTGATACTATGAACGTGTGTACAAAGTTGCAACTCTGCCAAATAACGGGATACGAAAAATATTAAAAATCATATACAAATAAAAGCCACAATTTATTTTCAAAAATTCTTTTTAACTTGAATTTTGTGCGGAATAGTAAGTAAAAGCGCGTAAGACCACACATTATTACATCACAAGTAAAAACAATTTTTTTAAAAGGTACTTAATCAGCTTAAATTTACTAATAAATTACTTAATGATTTGGGTATTTATCTATAAATTTCTAGATTTCTACTTTACCTTCACTTATACACTCCTTAACATTTTCTAGGTCTTCTGGGTGATTTATCAAATGATTCATTATTTTTATAACAACTTCATTCCCAGTCTTTCTTAAACTAGCAATTATAATAGCCTTCAGTTCATCCGGGGATAACGAAAGCGATTTGTTTATCTCTTTGCCGGGAGCCCAATTCTTCAAAATGTTTTCGAGGTGTAAATATAGATGAAGAAGCTTCTGCACTAAATGGTGTTAATAGATTTTCAACATCTTCAGTATCACAAGTCTCGGGACCTTCCTGTGCAGTGTTCACAACTTCGGATATTTCCTTCGGGCCAGTTTATAGAACGATGTAACCAATCACCATTTTTTCTAATAAACTGTGCTAACATACGACTACTTTTTTCCCATTTTGTGCTTAAATTTGAACAAAACCGTGTACAGAATTTTCGTGAGCGCTGTTGTTTTCGGTCACATTTAATTTAAATGTAAAAATTTAAAAAAAAATTTACTGTCTGATAGTGAATCCAGCTGATCTCTAAAAATCCATACTAATATTATAAAGTGTAGTTTGTTTGCTTGTTTGTTTGTTCGTTTGTTTGTTAGTTTGTTTGAACGCTAGTATCTCAGGAACTACTGGTTGGATTTCAAAAATTCTTTTACAGTTCGATAGTCCATTTATAGAGGATGGCTATAGGCTATATAACATCACGCTAAGACGAATAGGAGCGGAGCAGCAATCAAGAATGTTTTGAAAACGGGAAATATTTTTTACCGTCTGAGAGCTTCCGAGGCGTACGCTGCGTAAATGGTTAAAGTTAAGTAAAAATTGTGTATTACAAAATTGTTTCTCCTAAAATTCTGCGACAGCATATGCCTATCTTTTAAGGTTCGCTCACAATAACCTAATTTGTCTATCTCTTAAGGTTCGCTCACGATATAATGAAACTGAAGAGTTTGTGCTAGGATCTCAAAAACTACTGGTTGCATTTCAAAAATTATTTTACAGTTTAATAGTCCATTTATTAAGGCTGGCTAATGGCGATATAACATCACGCTAAGACGAATAGGAGCGGAGCAGCCATGAATAATGTTTCGAGAACCGGGATTATTTCTTTCTTTTGAGAGCTCCCATTACCGACACTGCATTAATAGCCAGTCAACTGAACGATAAAACCGGCCAAGTGCGAGTCGGACTCGCACACGATGAGTTCCATACCGAAAAACGGATGGGTGGAAGTAAAAGCGACGGGAAACATTATATCACTTTAACACCTCTTTCCTTCTCAATCTCATGTGACGCAAACGAAGATATGCGGTTCAGCTCTAATGAATTCAAGCGACGCGACGGGGGTAAATGCTACGGGAAACATCAAATACTCAAAATATTAATACCATACCTCTCTCTTTCTCACTCTTATGTGACGCAAACGAAGTTGCGCGGGTCAGCTAGTCATAAATAAATTATTAACCTATTGGGCGCTTGCACATTGCACGATATCGTGGCACGATATCGTCCACGATATCGTACGATATCGTTTCACGATATTGTACGACATCGTTCCACGATATCGTACGATATCGTGCAACGATATAACCGAACGAAATGACACAGTATATCCCACAGCTTGTTATTCGGTTAGTAGCTTTGCGCCAGTAACCGCGCGATTCTTAAAGCTAATTAAAATATTAGAAGCAATAATGGCAGCAGTGAACAAGTTACGTTTACTTTATCTTTTATATTTACGGAGAAAAAAAACGATACTGTAGAAGAACATTTTGGGTTGATCCTCTTCTACAAGTGCGATATTTAGAGGGAACTTATTACCTTCTCTTCGATAGACTGTGTGCGCGAAGTGAAATGTTTAATTTTTTTTTTCGAATGACCCAGAACACTTTCGAGTTCATACTGTGTCATTTGTTGGAGGTTTTTAAAAAACAAGACACTAACTTCCGGATGGCAATACCACCGCGGTAAATGTTAGCGGGGAATGTTAGTATTAGACAAGGTGATGTGATATCGCCGAATCTCTTCATGAATGCACTTGAGGACATCTTTAAGACGCTGGACTGGGAAGGGTGTGGCGTGAACATCAATGGCACGCGAATCTTGCACCTTCGGTTTGCCGACGACATCGTTATAGTATCGGAGACGCTGGAACAGATAAGTTCCGCTTACCTGTTCCAGTGTCTCCGCTGCACAACCTCAACAGAGCGTCTCGACGTGTTGGTCTGTGCGTGGACTTAGAAAAAACCAAGGTCATATTCAATGACCGCGCCGAGGATACTATACGTCGACTGATCGAGGCTGGAGGTTGTTCAGGAGTATACCTACCTTGGGCAGGTTATCACATTGGGAAAAAATAACCTGGACAAACAAATCGCCATAAGGCAGAAGAAGGCAGCAGAAGCAGGCACATGACGGCAGCGTGACGTGAGGAGCTCACGCACGCCCCCCATAGCGCCGTAATCACAAAATTTCATGATGGGTATCGTTTTAGGGGTTTTTGGTATGCTTAGTACGAATCACGTGATAATTTTGCAATCCAATATGGGCGCCGCGCCGTAATCACAAAATTTCGTGATGGATATCATTTAAGGGGTTTTTTCGAATGCTGAGTACGAATTACGTGATAATTTTGCAATCCAATATGGCCGCCTAAGCTATTTACAGTAGTAAACTAAAAAGATTGGCTTGTTAAGTTTAGGCATTCTGAACTAGCAATGCGAAAATACTATGACAAAAGATTTTTATTGTAAAATTAAGGCCAATTACATTAAATTGGTACCTAGCATACGAAAAAACCCTTTAACGATACCCATTATGGAATTTTGTGATTACGGCGCGGCGGCCATATTGGATTGCAAAATTATCACGTGATTCCTACTCAGCATACCAAAAAACCCCTTTAACGATACCCATCATAAAACTTCGTGATTACGGCGCGGCGACCATATTGGATTGCAAAATTATCACGTGATTCGTACTCAGCATACCAAAAAACCCCTTAAACGATACCCATCATGAAATTTTGTGATTACGGCGCGGCGGCCATATTGGATTGCAAAATTATCACGTGATTCGTACTCAGCATACCAAAAAACCCCTTTAACGATACCCATCATAAAATTTCGTGATTACGGCGCGGCAGCCATATTGGATTGCAAAATTATCACGTGATTCATACTCAGCATACCAAAAAAACCCCTAAAACGATACCTGGAGCATGACTTGTAGCTCACTACAAGTCATGCTCCAGGAATGTCACGGGTCAGTAGATGCGCACGTCTGTGTGAGTGAGCTGTTTCGCACATTTCTATGAAGTTACTCTACTGTTGTAAGTATCTGTATATTGTCACGACAGTAAATATCGTCCACGATATCGTGCGATATCGTGACGATATCGTGGCAGTGTGAAAGCGTGTAGTAGTAATTGTATCAAAACACCGCTCCTACGATATCGTACGATATCGTGTCGTTACGGTTATCGTGGCAGTGTGCAAGCGCCCATACTCTCCATTATTTAAAAAACAGGGACAATCACAATCACGAGCTGTTATTAGTAATGCGTATAAAAGAATACTTTTTAGTGTACATGTACAGTAAATATGGTCATTTTATACTGTCAGAAACATAACAATACCTATCTAATTATTTAACTACCCGAATGAACAGTACAGTAATGGTTAAAGATGAAAACACTTATTTTAAATATTTAAAAATTAAACTACTTACAGTCATTTAAAAAGTAAATAGAAAATTATAGATAAATACCCCAATTATTTTAGTAGTTTATGACACTGTTGCATAATAAGGGTTCTTATAACACGAGTGTGTTTTAAATAAACGAGCCGTAGGCGAGTCTTTTTATAGTATCACACGAGTGTTATAAGACCAAGTTATGTACAGTGTCATACACTACTTTATCTACTCTCATACTATAATACCTGATTTCATTTTGTGATATATAGTTGCTTCTTGATTTGGCCGGTAACAGGTACATGGTCATGTATGACGCAGTTTCCAGAATGTCTGATGGTGTACAATTACCACCATCCTCGCTTTAAGACATGTTTTACACAAAAACTAATTTATTTTACAAACAAAACCAAACTTTGTCTAATTTAAATGTAAAATCAGTAAAATGTTGGCGCCAATGCGCAAACATCGATTGCGCATGCGTGCTTCTTTTTTTTTTTTTTTTGCACCTTTAGGTTCAAACTTCTTTTTTCAGCTGGAGGTTGTATAGGTTGTATCGTAATGATTAAAAAGTTAAATTATGATATAGGTGTCCATACAAGACCTGTATCGTAATAAAACTTTTTTTTGGCCTGTGCGTAATGTTTGTCATAAGAGTATTGATTTCAATTTTATAATTTTTGTATCATAGTATCAGAGTAGATAAAGTAATTAATTAGTCAATTTTTGCTGATTAGGTACCTTTAAATGAATTGTTGTTACTTGTTAAGTAATTATGTGTGTTTTTACATGCTTTTACTTACTATTCAGCACTAAATTTAAGTTATAAGGAATTTTTGAAAATAAATTGTGGCTTTTATTTGTATAGGATTTTTAATTTTTTACGTATCCCGTTATTTGGCAGAGTTGCAACTTTGTGCACACGTTCATAGTATCAAATGACAGTAGACTAGAGAAGGTATAAGGAAAATAAAGTTTCAAAGCCGGGTCAAATAAGACTTAGTAGAAATTTGAACTTTAGTGATTCGCTCCATTCAAAAAAATGATAATTGTATTCTTCTGCCTAAACTATTAAGATTAGGGAAAAGGTTTAATAGTGATTATTATGGCGGTCAATAAGCACTACCTATTGGCAAAAATATTAAAGTAAAAATACAAAGTTGATCCCTAAGTCACTAAAATTGTACTTTCGACCCACTGTGCAACGTTCGGTTGTCCACGAAACTCATGCTGTGTGTGCGGTAGGTAAACACTCCACGGATTATATGCCGGACTCAAACTCACCCATCCGTCTAGCGTCGGTACAGTAACGATCTGAAATCTCGTCCAACTCATACATACGTGATAGTCTTGGAGATTCGGTCTGAGTAGGTAGTAGAAGAACTATTTAGAACTTATTTTATTGTGAACTTACCGTAGGGAAAATCTTTTGTCGTTTGGCACACTGTGTGGAACAGTATTGTGCTCAACGCCTTAACACAGTGTTTAATGGACACCCCTGCCGCTGCGGGGTAAGCACAGCAGCTTAAAACCAGCAACACCAGTAAACTAGTCGCGGAACTCGCAGATAAGAAACGCATTATCTGAAAAACGAAGAGGTGGAAGAAAAAAATATGGATTTATTGAAAGAAATCAATTAATATATAAAATAAAATGGCAAAAAAATCACGTCTGTTGTATGGGAGCCCCCCTATTTTTTTTTTGTTTTTAGTAGTTGTTACAGCGGCAACAGAAACACACAATCTGTAAAATTTCAGCTCTCTTACTATCACCGTTCATGAGATTCAGCTTCATTGTGGACAGACAGACAGACGTACAGCGAAGTCTCATGAATAGGGTCCCGTTTTACCCTTATCGATATAATGCGTTATGAGAAATTGTTGGTATCAGTAAACAGTAGATATTATAGTTTACACATAGACTTTGTTATAATTCTATTAGTTTACATAACACCATCGATCTATATGTACTACGTATAATATATGTCAATGCATAACACAGAGATGAATTCTAATGTTTACTTTTACAAGTAGGTGCCCAGCCCAGTCAAAATATAAATGTCGTGAACGTAGATATATACCGATTAGGTATACGATTTCAAAACAGTTGAGTAATTTTAAGAAGGTTTCAACTGCAAAAATAGCCACAACCTGCCCTTTCCGTTCCAAAATGTGACAAAATCTTACTAATATTGTAAATGAGAATGTTTGTGAGTGTGGATGTTTGTTACTCTTTCACGCTCGAACGGCTGAACGGATCTGGCTGAAATTTGGTAGAGGGATACATTATAGTCTGGTTTAACACATAGGCTACTTTTTATCCCGGGAACGGATCAAATTTTTCGCGGGCGAAGCTGCGGGCATCAGCTAGTACGATATACTGATTGTGTGGTATATATTTACCTAAACTTTTAGGGAAAAGGATATGAGCTCACAATATTTTTACTAGCTAATGATTATATCGAATATAATGTTGTTGTGAACATTATTATAATAATCTAAATGACCCGGTGAACCCCGTATCACCTAGGTAGGTACATGTTTATGTAAAATATGGTCAATAACATATCTCGAGTCTTAGGAACTCGTTCTACGATTTTGAGAGCACTGAGTCTGCGGAATCGCTCTATTTCTTGTATCGTGAGCTATGTTGGTATGCTTGTTGTGCCCATTCTACGCCTACTCAAACTCAATCTGCAATTCTACCATACCAATACGAATAATATTGTATTTTTGCCACCTTAGTAGTATAAAAAATCTGAACAAGTGAGAGTCGGACTCTGTCCAGCCGTCCTTCTGCCTGTAAAGACCTTTCATCTCGTGTAGGTGTGAAGGTATCAAGTTGGAATTAAAGGGTAGGTATAGGTTTCATAAGTTAAGGTCTCCAGCTTCAAGGGAAGCTATAAATAATCAAAATTCTAAGTTAACGCAGAATAAGGTTACGGGTACATGTCGTTAAAACGTGCATTTTGACACCTTCAAGGGAATAAAAACGAATACTTAGGGTACTTTCGGTTAACCTTGAACCATGAAATTTAGCAAGTGAAATTCTCTTATACCACAAACTTAGGAAAAAAAAGTGTGTGTGTGTAACCTTTGATTGAAGTAAAACTTCTTTGCCATATTGACAGCATCAAAGGTTATATTAATATCATTCATTCGAATTTTGAAGCAGAAACTACGTTTCCGCTATTCAAAATTCAAATAGTACCTATAGTCATCTCGGTGTAGCATGGTGCGTATGACAGTTGTCGATCGCGTTTCGTTTCACTCTTGAAAGTTGCCGTGAATTACAATTATGAACTTAGTATTTCAGCTACATCCCATTCATAATATATTAAATCGTTAATCACTGTTGTAAATAAAATTAAACTCAACCAGAATATTCTAGTCTACAAATAAAATGAATTTGGAAGAAAATATTAACAAATTGTTGAGTATAACGTAACACCAAAGATGTCTTTAGTGATGGGATCATATACATCTACGATGGATAGTCGATATTTTGATAAAACAAAACGCATTTTGTCCGTAGTTTCAACTTTTATTGTAAAAAGTATATTATTGAGTTATTATTATTAATATTTTTCCTCTTCTCGGTTACCTTCTTTTTTCTTGCGAAGTTACCCGGTCTTTTGATAGGCTGTACCTTATGAACGGTCATATCTATTTAGAGAGATGAAATTTTTACAGATTATGTGTTTTTGTTACCGCTATAATAAAAAATACTAAAAACAAAAAAAATATAATATTTAAGAGGCCTCCCATACAACAAACGTATTTTTTGTCGTTTTTCGGTACGGAGACCTCTGCTCACTTGGCCGGTTCTTTAAGCTGTTTAGTTGATTCAAAAATAAATACAGCAATAATTTTCATAATAATAATAAACAGAACGTGATTTATCTCGTTTATCGTAGGATTCTAAACATGAATTGCATATCGACACATCCCTAGTAATGTGGTACTGATAGATATCAACGTCATACTGCCAACTGTCATCCGCACCTTGTTACAGCGAGGCGACTATAAGCATTACTTCAGTCAGAAAAAAATCTGAGTTTTTGCCTAGTCGCGCCTAAAGAAGTTTCACTTCAAAAATTTAAAACTGAACCTTTGAGACTAAATCATTAAAAAATCCGGGTTATTTAGTACGAACGTCCGTCTCTCTTATAAAGGTCTTTTTTCTCGTGAACGCGCTAAGGTTTCGAGTTGAAATAAATACTAGGTATACATTCATTTGTACGATAGTTTGCAGATGTAAAAAAATTAAACCTTTTAGTTAAATTGAAAAAAAATAACTGCTGTCGCAAGATATATATATTTCAACACTAGCTGACGCCCGCAGCTCCGCCCGCGTCAAGTTTTGTTCCCCTTTCCGCTTCCCGCGGGAACTTAGTTCTTAGTTAAAAGTAGCCTATGTGTTATTCCAGACCTATATCTACCCCTGTACCGAATTTCAGTCAGTTCAGTTCAACCGTTAGAGCGTGAAAGAGTAACAAACATCCAAACTCACAAACTTTCGCATTTATAATATTAGTAAGATTCGTATAAATTTGTATTTAAATCATGAAAAAAAATTAGTAAAAAATAAAACCGACTTCAAACAAAACCTGAAAAGTAAAATTAAATTAGCACAAAGCAATATATTATGTATTTTGATTTATCAGATTTAATTTAATATAATATTGAAGTCGGTACCATTAATAATATCTACCTCCCTAATTCTATGGGTTTACTTGGCGCCGACTTCAATTTATTTTTCATTATTTTAAGTGACGGGTGGACCGAAAAATATATCTATGTAGGTGTAAAGTCCTCATCAATACAAATCAAGCAAGCCCAAACACAAGGTAACTGCTGTAAATCGTTAAGGAATTCCCTCGACTATCTTTCGGTTCCATGATCAGATCGACTCCAGATCTTCATTAAATTGTAGTAAATTAAAGCACTTAATTGAAAAGTTAACAAACAGACTAGTTGTCCCTACAATTTTTGGTGGTTGCCCTCGAATTCTGTTGGATTCCATCATCAGATCCTGACCTGGTGAAAATGGGACCACCTCAGAAGTAAACCCTATTAAATAAAAGAAAAAAAATTGTAATCCACCTATAATTGACGGAAATATCGGTGAACATACATAAAGAAAAATATACAGACGAATTTGAGAACCTCCTCCTTTTTTTGAAGTCGGTTAAAAATGGCCTTTTAGGTAGGTAATCAAAAACTTTGAGATTCGGTACCTTGATTTCTTGTGAGGCACATGTGCGAAAATCGAATCTCTAGTTGTGCACCTAACAAGAAACTTATTAATCGAATTTCGTATTTTTTGATTTAAAACATACTTTAAAGGTCGTTAATGTTATGATTTCGTTACAAATATACCTATATATCATGATATATATCACGATATAATATATCAATTGATTTTTACCTTGATATACCTACTTATATAAATTACTAGCTGACCCGCGCAACTTCGTTTGCGTGATAACTGAAGAACCGCTCGATCGATTTTGTGCAAACTTCACATAAACCATCTACTAAATAGTCCGAACAAAGCCTAAACATTTGGTTTGGATAGGTGAGCCCGTTCTTGAGTTATAAAATTACAACGAAAAGTGGCATTGATTTTTATATATATAGATTTATTCCGGTCTCCCAAACAAAAAAATTGGAGATTAATGTTTACGCGGGCAACACGTAGCTAAAAACTACGATTCAGAATAATAATTATTCTGAATTGAGTTTTTACCAAAATTGCAACCTCCATTTTATTTAAATTATGGAAATCCCTTTTGACTTAGGTATGGTAAGCTTTTTACTGACATTCAAACCATAAATTTAAATCGCATAAGGTCCATTTTACGAGTTAATGAAAAGGGGATTCATGGGGACAGATTATTATTTAAAATATTTGTTTTATATCACAAACAAATGAATAATATTATAATAATAGGTAAGTACCTATGTATACGTAAGTACTAATTTTTTGTAAGTGCTCAGTAAAAAAATATTTTTCAAAGAACACTGATTCTTTCGTTGCATTAGGGTTTCGTACCCAAAAGGTAAAAATTAAAGATCATGTACCTATTTCTGTTACCGCTATAACATCAAATACCTACTTAAATCAGAAAAATATATAGTATTCAAGGGGGGCTCCCCTACAACAATGAGATTTTTTTAACGTTTTTGGTATAGCCTCCATGCGCGAGCCCGACTCGAACTTAGCCGGTTTTTGAATAAAAATGTGGTAATTTGAATGTTTTTTTATTTATATTATTTTACGTATTTCTTTCACATTTTTAAGTGTTTAATCCCATTTTTAAATGAAATTCGCCTATTTTGCTTATCTGATTCTGTTTGATTTTTATTACAAAAATCGGATTTTTTCGAACCCTGGTTAAAATACACTTTTTGACGACCTAAGCGGCTGTATGTAACATTTTTCTGCGTTTACTTAGAAAATTGTTTTTTTTTTTTAAAGTTCCAAGGGACCATAGATCTTATTATATATGGTAGGTATTAATTTCAACGCCAACCATGGCGCGCGATGCTCTGTGACGCCAACAGACGGATTTTTATTATTCTTGTCACAAAAACATTCTCACACAACGTCATCCAGTTCAAATTAAGCTATAGGTATTAAGCTTGTTCTACGAGATCTAGACACCTAGCAAACATACTCTTATATATTTCTAAATAAATATATCTATACATATAATAAAATGATAGAAAAGTCAAAACTGTATATTAGAAATATTTTAAAAAACTCGGTGGGTGTTCAACATAACATACCGAAGCCGAAAATATAGTTAGATTTTTTTTGTCTGTTTGTCTGTTTGCTTTGCTTTGTCCGGATCCGGAAGGATCTCGAAAAGTACTCAATTGATTCGATTCAAATTTTGCACAAATACTAACTAGGGTTAGTGTCTTCATATAGGCTATCAATTATCACGCTACATATCCTAGGGGCTAAGCAGAGAGCAATCAAATTGGCATTATAACATAATTTACACGCGTACGAAGTCGCGGGCAACATTCAACATAAGATACGAAGCCATAAATATAGTTAGAAATTTTTTTGTCTGTTTGTCTTTTTGCCTGTCTGTCTGTTTGCTTTGCTTTGTCCGGAAGGATCTCGAAAAGTACTCAATTGATTTCATACAAATTTTGCACAAATATTAACTAGGGGTAGGGTCTTTAAATAGGCTACTTATATATATTATCACGCTACATATCCTAAGGGCTAAGCAGAGAGCAATCAAATTGGCATTATAGCATAAGTTTCACGGGTACGAATTCGCAGGCAACAGCTAGTTACTTATTAAATATTACACATATAAAACACATAAATTTCATTTGACCCGGGAATCTCAGCACAGCAGTCGTAGGTTATAAATATATATTATACTTACCCCTGCACCGTCGAGTATGTTTTTTATTTATGTTTTGTCAACTAAATGTACACTACTATACCTAATGTTATTTTTTATAAAACATACAAGGGAACTCTAATATGTAATTTCATGTTTAATTTAGTCTTACCGTGTAGTTTAATGAAGCGTTACTTCGCGCTTCTTCCTGCGAAATTTACGATATTTGAAGTAAATTTACAATCCCCAATTTAGGCACCTACTGAGTTAAATCTTGCAAAACCCTGATACACGTATTTTTAATTTTTAATCAGGAGCTGGTATGGAATTTCGATGTTGGTAGCTTTGACAAAGATGAACTTACAATTATCTATTATTAGTAACTTACGAACCCTATTTTAATATTTTAAAACTTTTTAAAAAAGACGAATTTCCACACAACCGTGTACGGTGGCAAAATAAAGTATAATGATTTCGTCTTCACGTGTATGAGTCTGTAAGTTGGATTCTCTCTTTATATAAGAGTGTAAGATGATAAAAACCGGCCAAGTGCGAGTCGAACTCACGCACGGAGGGTTTCGTACCAAAAAAACGACAAAATATCAACAACGAACAAAGCGTGCTTTACAGTGGAGAGAATCTTTGCCAGAACTGAACTGAGCGATTCAAAAGATCATTACCCTGTCGAACCATAAAAACCTGGAACGATCTGCCCGCGCACTTGTTTCCCTCCTTTTACAATCTTGGGATCTTTAAGGAAAGCGTGAAGAGGCACATTATAGGGTTGCCAACTTGAAAACCGTCAATGGTTTTGTAGACTGTGAGATTTGCCCTCAATCGCTAGATGTCGATGTGGCTTGATGGAATCATCGACATCTATCGATTAACGCGACAAGCGGCATCATTTTGGCGAGCTAAATATAGAAAAAGGTCACGAAATTTGTTATGATGTATCAAATCAGCCTATCACAGTCGACTGTTGGACGTAGACCTCGCCAATTTCATTTAAGAGGGTGATTGACTTGATCATGATGGTCAGACGGGTTGGTACAGAGCTGTGTCTCGAATTTTCTCCTCCTCGACCTCGTCTGAACAGCAGGTGCACCACGGGTGGTGAGGCTGGCTGGAACCCCGAAGATCTCTATGTCCATCACACTCACTTAAACAACTTTCTAATTTTAATCTGAAGCCAAACAAGGAGCGGACTAGTTGGCATGTATTTACCAATAAAGTCAATGTTTACTGAGATCTTCCTCAAACTGTCTCAATTTAAAAAAAATATCCCACTATAAACTAAACCAACAATATTATTAGTCATTCTCGTATATAATATAATTACAGTACAAATTGAGTACAAGAAACACGTTCAACAACAATGTTTCACTACATATTTATTACTGTTTCCGTGGTCAGATATAAATAGTCAGTCTAGCCTTTATACGCCTAATTGTTATTCCAGATCTCCCAAGAGGCCCCTTAAAATTGACGTAAGTACGAAAATGCCAAAAAAATATGAACTACGATGCCTATGTAGCTCAATATTTATTTCACATTGTATAAAGATGGAGTCTTGGAGTCACGGGATGATCTGGTTACAATTATGGGTATTTATGGCTATCTGAGTTTCTTGGGGTGTTCTTCTCAGTCTGTAGTATTTCCGAACCCCCGGTAGTCACAAAAATTTTGACAAACCTAAATAATTTTTTTAAAAATTTCAAAGGGAATAAATTTTGTTTTTTTTTTTATTTATTTTGGCAATGGGCCAAAATCATAGACGTTAAATTATATTCCCGACAGTTTTGGTTCGAAGTATATATAGTACATAGTACTTAAGGAACACTTCTTAAATAAACCATTTAATTAAGCACATTATTCAGCAGGCTTTGGAGTCGCTGTGCGAAAGACATCACTATCCGCGTGAGTGATACAAAAATTTAGGAACATTTGATCACTAAATAAGTAAATACATACTATCCAATCAAAACTATTACACAATAAACACAGTTCAAATAAATTATAAGTTACTTACTGTTTGAATTGGGAAATTATTTAAAAGCAGAAATAAATTGTTAATACACAAAAGTGTGTCTAGGTGTCTCGGTGGCTACCAACTTGTATAACAATGAGATGTAATGAACTGCTCAGGCTAAGCATGTGCCTTTATGTACTACTCAAATCAATTTGTTTTTAGGGTTCCGTACCCAAAGGGTAAAGACCGGGATTCATTAAACTTCGCTGTCCGTCTGTCTGTCTGTCTCTATGTCCGTCACGATGCTGTGTCTCATGAACAGTGATAGCTAGAGAGCTGAAATTTTCACAGATTATGTTTTTTGTTGCCGCTATAACAACAAATACTGAAAACAAAAATATATTAATATTGAAGGTGGGCTCCCATACAACAAACGTGACATTCGTCGTTTTTTGGTATGGAACCCTCGGTGCTACAGTCCGACTCGCACTTGACCGGTATTTTTAAATTTTCTATCATTGGTGGATACCACAGAGTGAACAGAGCGGGAAACGTGAATGTTATGAAGATACCTATTTTTACATTTGAGCCTGCCATACGTGTAGTAAGTGTAGAAATTTTATACAAAAAAGTCGTGAGATCGTTCTCACCAGACTGCCCCTCTCTATCACGTAAATTGTGAAAGTTCAATCCGATTCGACATTATTCTTTTATTTCAAACTTTGAACAGATGATCCACGTGACCTAGTGGCATAGTTTAATGCAACAGAGTCACAGACTACAAACAAAATCTCGACATAAGCCCCTCTGCACTCTATTTTATAGAGAGGGGCTAAAATGGCATCTTAAAGTAAGTACAAGCCTGAATCAGATTATATCTGGTTTATTAGGATCTACTTCTACACATATTATAATATAATAAATGTAGCTTATACCTAATAGGTAGTGGTTAGTTATACAGTATAATTACCGTACTGTATAACAAAATAAGTTGTTGGTTTTTAAATGATTTATTCAAGATTAATTGCTAGTTTCATTCGTTTGACGGTCGGTGTACTCGTATTAGTATTACATTATGGGAAAATTTTTAAATGCACATCAATATAATTTTTCTGCACACTAGGTAACTCCACTAATTAACTGAATGCATACCAGAAATCTGAATGCTGTGCAAAAAACCAATTGATTAACTTAAACATGTACTACCTAAAAATTAAAATTTTACACAAAACGAGATGACGTTTTTTATCGAATTTAAACCAAAAATGTGGTTCGTACACCGGATTTAAGATTTTCTAAACAAAAATTTGAATCGCTGATGTAAGATTTTGTAAACAAAAATTTGAATCGCTTATCAAAAATATAGCTTGCACTCTAAACTTTATAATTGTATAACGAAATAGGTTAGGTTATGTTTGTTTTTTATTTTTTTATTAATAAAATTTATTTTTTAAAGATGACTAATTAAATTGGGCTTTTAATTAGATAAAAAGATGTTACTAAAAGTGAATTACACAATGGTTTTCCTTAAAACAGTTTTAATATGTCTGTTAAGCAAAAAATTTTCGTTCCTTCCCCGTGACACCACCAAGTTGCACCCCCAGTGGTGTCATGGGGAATCAACTCTTCCCCGTTGCACCACCGTGGTGTCACGGGGAATCGTATTTATCCCCGTGACACCACCAGTGGTACCAATGGGAATTAAGGTCTTCCCTGTGGCACTACCGACTAATAGTGATGGGA
Source organism: Miltochrista miniata (assembly GCA_933228765.1). Taxonomy (NCBI): domain Eukaryota; kingdom Metazoa; phylum Arthropoda; class Insecta; order Lepidoptera; family Erebidae; genus Miltochrista; species Miltochrista miniata. The sequence continues at coordinate 16,477,948 of OW121747.1, read as the reverse complement.
GTCTTGCGTGTTTCAACTCGGTAGAACTATACAGGGATATATAAAGGAATTTGATCTTTAATTGATAGTATTAACGCTAATAAAATATAGTAAAGTTGTCATGTCTGTACATTGGCGAAATTAAAAAAAATATCTAGGCTATTTTATAGATATCAACTATACTGAACCAAAATTTTTTACTAAAATAGAATAATCATGGTTTCCGTGCGATCATATTTTTTTGGTCTCGATATCTAACATTATTTTTTAATATGAAATCAGCCCTTTTGGTTTTTTTCTTTTTGTTTAACGTGAGGGAAAATCCTTCATGGTTGCTATGCCTTACTTCTACCAACTAAAAAACCTCACGTAACGCGCAACAGCTTACGGTCGGGAGCTCCGGGTAAGCCCTCGAAAGGATGTCCTAAGACTCCCAACAGACCTACGCGACCGTCTCATCTCATAATGTCCTTTTCTCGAAATGTCCTTTTCGCGAAATGTCCTTTTCTCAAAATGTCCTTTTGGCGAAATGTCCTTTTCTCAAAATGTCCTTTTCGCGAAATGTCCCAGCCGCTCGAGTAAGTTATGGCCCTCTCGGAAAGATAGGCCCCGAAAATTCGACGGAGGTAGGGAGGCTCTTCATGGTAAATAAGCGCCTCCCTAACGCAGCTCCAGGGCAAGGTGTTGAAGGCGTTGGCGATGTCGAGGGACATCGCCACCACTACCTCACCCAGTGAAAACGCTTCCTTGGGTCTGAGATTCCTTACTTACTATTCTGATTTTACTATGCTTTAGGTATCCGAGTGCGAGTGTGGCGCCTCTGGTGTTGCAAATGTTCATAGGCGCGGTGACCACCGGTCCTTCTGGTGGGCCGTATTCTTGTCTGCCACCTTAGTGGTATAAAAAATACCGTACAAAAATAACTTAATTTATTGCAGTCTACTTCAAAGTCTTCCTAAATCCTTTATACTCTTAATTGTTGGTACTTGATAGACATTGTTGTAATACGTTATGATAAAAGAGACCTTCAACAAAAAATGTGAAAATTATAATAAAAGTTATGGAATAGTACAAGTAGGTACTTGTTTTTTCATAATCTTCGTAAAACATCTTCAATATTTCTTGTTTTTCATAATCTTCGCGGTGACCACCGGTCCTTCTGGTAGACCGTATTCTTGTCTGCCACCTTAGTGGTATAAAAAATACCATACAAAAATAACTTAATTTATTGCAGTCTACTTCAAAGTCTTCCTAAATCCTTTATACTCTTAATTGTTGGTACTTGATAGACATTGTTGTAATACGTTATGATAAAAGAGACCTTCAACAAAAAATGTGAAAATTATAATAATAGTTATGGAATAGTACAAGTAGGTACTTGTTTTTTCATAATCTTCGTAACACATATAATAACATCTTCAATATTTTTTCTATTGTCTCTGGATGAGGATTCCAATATTTTATTTTGTAGATCAGAAATGTGGGGCATCACTACAGTGGTGCCACAGGGAAGACCTTAATTCCCATTGGTACCACTGGTGGTGTCACGGGGATAAATACGATTCCCCGTGACACCACGGTGGTGCAACGGGGAAGAGTTGATTCCCCATGACACCACTGGGGGTACAACTTGGTGGTGTCACGGGGAAGGAACGAAAATTTTTGAAGTGAAACTTCTTTATCGGCGTTGGAAAAAATTTAGCGTCACGTCACGTTTTTTCGTTACGCGCCATCTTTGTTTTCGTCCCCACCACGGTGGATGCGAATTAAGAGTACTTTATCCAGGGATAGCATGTCGTTTGTAGATTTTTGGACTTTTGTACTTTGGGACTTTGAGCTTTTGGACTTTTGGGCTTTTGGGCTTTAGGGCTTTTCGGCTTTTGAGCTTTTCGGCTTTTCGGCTTTTGGGCTTTTCGGCTTTTCGGCTTTTCGGTTTTCGGGCTTTTCGGCTTTTCGGCTTTTGGGCTCTTGGGCTTTTCGGCTTTTCGGCTTTTGGGTTTTTGGACTTTTGGGCTTTAGGGCTTTTCGGCTTTTGAGCTTTTCGGCTTTTGGGCTTTTCGGCTTTTCGGCTTTTGGGCTTTTCGGCTTTCGGGCTTTTCGGCTTTTGGGCTCTTGGGCTTTTCGGCTTTTCGGCTTTTGGGTTTTTGGGCTTTTGGACTTTTGGACTTTTGGACTTTTGGACTTTTGGACTTTTGGGCTTTTGGGCTTTTGGGCTTGAAAAATAAGGTTATGAAGAAGTTTCACTTCTTACGTGTGTACACTAGTACACGCACACATTTTTTAGATATAGGTACTATTTTGAAAAAGTGATTTGGTCAGTAAAAACAGTTTATTGAATTTGAATTATTTAGTGTGCATAATTAGTGTGCAAGTCAGAATTTCTGGTTTACCTAACTTTGTATTATAATATTTTGTTCGAGAAATGGGAATAAACAGATATCAATTTAAATACATCCCTACATAAGTATCTTTCTTCATGTCAAAGTATTCTTAGTGGCATTGAAATTCTTTTCGGATTCTTATGTTATTGACTGAAAGGAGCAGCTATGACTTGTGTATTTCTACATTCAGAATTGTTAGGAGATTTTGCAGTCTTATGTACTATAAATAATAAATAAAAAATAAAAATAAAAAAGCCTTTTATTATTCCATGCTTTCACAATTATCATCACAATATTATTTTTATAAAAAGATATAGGTAGGTATACCCTTCTGTTATAGATTTGATTAAATATATTTCGCTAATTTTTTTTTAAATTTTTTGTCTAAGGTGCATACCTACTCGTATCACAGTACAATAAATTCAAATGATTATTCAATAAAATATGCATTTACAAGTAAAAATATTTCAGAGTTATTAAACATTTCCTATGCATTTATTAATAGTTTTTCTTTCTTGCATTCATCATTTCCAATTTAAGTTCAATAGATACAAATTTCACACTTAATTCTTTAATCACAAAATTATGATTCAATACTACATACAACCAATTATTAGAAAACAGTTCATGAACATACCTATATTTTAATATATCTTTAAACAAATTCAATGTTTATTCAATAAAATACATGCATTTACAAGTAGATTTCTAAATTTTTAATTTTTTTTTTAATTTTTAAAGTTTTAAATTGGAGTATTATAATATTTAATTTATTATAATATGTAATAGGTATGTGTAGTTATTTATTATTATTGGGTATGTAAAGTAATTAGTTGTATTGCAAGTCTTGTGGCAACCACTGTTTTCTAAAATTTGTGTTAATCCGTGGATAATGCAGTGGGCTGCAGCATTATACAATGTTAGGATTGTTTATTTAATATCTTAACATTATTTTCTAATAATATGTAATGCATGTAATGTTTATACTGTAGCCGTTTGTTATCCCTTAAATAAATAAAAAAATAAAAAATAAAATAGATAGAATAGGTATTATTTCAGAGTTACTAAAAAAAATATTAAGTATTTATCATATCCAATTCAAATTCAATACAACATCAACATTCAATTCTTCCATTACCAAATTACCATTCAATATTTCAGACAAACAATTTATTAGAAAACAGTTTATGTAAGTAAATATGAAATAACATTAGAATTGTAATAAAATCATACATAAAAAGGATTAATCTCTATTAACAATAATGTTGCATTTGAATTCATTACTTTTAGCATGGACCCCTCTCAGGTAAAGGCCTCCTCCAAGGATTTCCATATCTCTCTATCTCTCGCTGTCGATTTCCAGTTTATTCCTGCAATCTTCTTGACATCATCATCCCACCTGGTATAAGGTCTCCCTACCCGGCGTTTGCCTGGTGGGCCCTCCCATATAGTAACTTTTTTGGTCCATCTGTCATCTGCATAGCGGGCCACATGGCCAGCCCATCTAAATTTCAATAATTGTGCATAAGTCAGCGCGTCTATTGTTTTAGTATGCTTCCTTATCTTTGTGTGTCGAATTTTGTGTAATTTCTTTATATTCAACATACTTCGCTCCATTCCTTTTTGACACGAGCTGATTTTGTTTTTAACCGACTTCAAAAAAAGGAGGAGGTTCTCAATTCGTCTGTATGTATTTTTTTTTATGTATGTTAAGCGATATTTTCGTCAATTATAGACAGATTTCAAAATTTATTTTTTTGTTGAATAGGGTTTACTTCTGAGGTGGTCCCATTTTCACCAAGACAGGATGTGATGATGGGATCCAGGAGAAAACGAGGGCAACCACCGAAAATTGTAGGGACAACTACAGCGCTTGTTAACTTTTTAATTAAGTGCTTTAATGTTCTACATTTTAATGAAGGTCTGGAGTCGATCTGATGATAGAGTCGAAAGACAGTCGAGGGCATTCCTTAACGATTTACAGCAGTTACCTTGTGTTTGGGCTTGATTAATTTGTATTGATGAGAACTTTACACTTAGATTGATAGATCCGACTTTAAAAAAAAAGGAAGTTCTCAATGTTTTATGTATGTTCACCGATATTTCGTCAATTATAGACGAATTTCAAATCTGCTTTTTGTTGGATAGAGTTCACTGCTGAGGTGGTCCCAATTTCACCAGGTCAGAATCTGATGATGGGATTCAGGAGAAATCGAGGGCAACCACCGAAAATTGTAGGGACAACTAGTGTGTTTGTTAACTTTTTAATTCAGTGCTTAAAGGTACTACAATTTAATGAATGTCTGGAGTCGATCTAATGATGGAACCGAAAGACAGTCGAGGGAATTCCTTAACGATTTACAGCAGCTACCTTGTGTTTGGGCTTGATTTATTTGTAATGATGAGAACTTTCACCTAGATAGATATATTTTTCGATTCACCCGTCACTTAAAATGATGAAAAAAAATTTTTCAATAAAAAATAAAACCGACTTCAAGCAAATTCTGAAAAATAAAATTTACTTAGCACAAAGTAATATGTATTTTGATTTATCATATTTAATTCAATATAATATTGAAGTTGGTGCCATCAATATAATACCTACATAAAACTATGGGTTTACTTGGCGCCGACTTCAATATGATATTGAATAAAATCTGATAAAATCAAATTACATATTACTTTGTGCTAAGTAAATTTTATTTTTCAGAATTTGCTTGAAGTCGGTTTTATTTTTTAATGAAAATTTTTTTTTGATTTTATTAGTAAATTTCCACGTCTGACATCCATATGTTAGAGAAGGCAGAATGCACGAATCCATTGTTTTCTTCTTTATCTGAACGGGCATGTTACTTTTAAATATTTCTTTTAATTGCCAATACTTATTCCAGGTGCTTTTCACTCTACGCTCTATCTCCATCTCATTGCTGTTGTATTTGAAGCTGATTTGTTTTCCAAGATATATATATTGATCCACATACTCCAGCAGTTCGCCTTCGATTCTGACGCTGTTCGGGACACTGTTCGTAATAGCCTTTGTCTTTGAGAGGTTCATTTCTAGACCCACTTGTCTACTACTATCGTGGAGTGTCCCCAGTAAATACTGCAGATCGCGGCTGGTTTCAGTTAGTAAGACAATATCATCTGCGAATCTTAGATGGGTCAAAAATTCTCCATTAATGCACAAACCACGCTTTCTCCAATCCAATTTACCGATGACGGTCTCCAATACGGCTATAAACAGATTTGGGGATAGTGGGTCGCCCTGCTTTACTCCCCTTTTTATTGGGAACTTTTTGCCAATAGTTTCCAATTTAACTCTACTAAGTAGTACTATCTTACTAATATTATAAATGCGAATGTTTGTGAGTGTGGATGTTTGTTACTCTTTCACGCTCAAACCGCTGAACGGATCGGGCTGAAATTTGGTACGGAGATACATTATAGTCTGGAATAACACATAGGCTACTTTTTATCCCGCAATAAGTTCCCGCGGGAACAAATTTTATCTTACTAATATTATAAATGCGAATGTTTGTGAGTGTGGATGTTTGTTACTCTTTCACGCTCAAACCGCTGAACGGATCAGGCTGAAAGTACGGAGATACATTATAGTCTGGAATAACACATAGGCTACTTTTTATCCCGCAATAAGTTCCCGCGGGAACAAATTTTACGCGGGCGAAGCTGCGGGCATCAGCTAGTTGATATATATGTTTCTTATGACGTCTATGTATTTAGTCGGTACATTTTGAACCTTTAAAGCTTCCCAAATACTTGCATGCGAAATTGTATCGAACGCTTTTCGATAGTCCACAAAGGCGACGTAGAGCGGTCTTTGACTTTCTTGGTACTTTTCAATAACGAGTTCTACATACATACATACATACATATCATCACGCCTGTTTCCCATCGGGGTAGGCAGAGACTATGGCTTTCCACTTGCTACGATCCTGGCATACCACTTTCGCTTCTTCTACTTTCATAAGTGCTTTCATACACGCTCGCCGGTTAAGGGTACTCTTGACCTGGCCTTTTTCCAGCAGGTCATCAATTTGGTTACCATGCGTACGCCGAGGATGACCCCTACCAGCTTGCCCATTCATTATCGCCTTATAGATCTGTTTAGTCAGTCTATTTTCATCCATCCTCTCAACATGTCCAAACCATCTAAGCATCCCTTTTTCTATCTTTGTCACTACATCTTCAGTTATACCACATTGTTTTCTAATCACGCTATTCCTTTCTTTGTCCATCAATTTCACTCCAGCTATACTTCGCAGACTTCTCATTTCCACTGCATTAATTTTACTTTCATGCTTCTTCTGCCACACCCAACTTTCACTACCATACATAAGTGTGGGGATAAGCACACCCCTATGCACAGCCACTCTCGCCTTCTTAGACACGTTTTGACTGCTCATAAAGGTATGCATCGCCCCATTCACTTGATTTCCTGCCAAAACTCTTCTCTCAATATCCTGGTCACACTTTCCATCCCTCGTAAATTTTGAACCCAGGTATACAAATTCTTTCACCTGTTCCACTCTTTGCCCTTCGATAATAATAGGGCAATTCGTCATACATTCCTCTCTTTCAAAAACCATTACTTTAGTCTTACTTACATTCACTTTCATTCCTCTACCTTTCAGCGCCTCATGCATAATATTAACCATCAACTGCAACTCCTCCGCCGATGCAGCTAAGATCACCTGATCGTCAGCATATAGGAGGCATTTGATGGTCAGCTCGTTCAGTTTTATACCACACGCACTCTCTTGCAATTCTTTCAAACAACTGTCCATGTACAGGTTAAACAGCCACGGTGACGCTACACAACCCTGTCTCACACCCCTTTCTATATTAAAGAAGTCCGTGCAAGCTCCGTTGATCCTGACACAAGCACTTGAGCCCTCATAAAGAGATTTCAGTGCTCGTATCAAGCTGCTGCTCACCCCGTACAAAGACAATGTTGACCATAGTTCATTCCTCACCACTTTGTCATAGGCCTTCTCCAGATCTACGAATACGCAATATACCTTTTGGCTAGTGTGTGTATATGATCCATAGTGGAGAACCCTTTATGAAATCCTGCTTGTTCTACGGGTTGCCACGTCTCTAGTATTTCACTAATTCTCTTATTAATAATTGAAGAAAACAGCTTATACAGAGTCGTCAAGAGGCTAATAGGTCTGTAGTTGCTGATGTCGTGTGGATCACCTTTTTTGTAGAGTAAGATGATGTTTGATTCAGACCATTGCGTTGGTACAACTGCCGTTTCTAGAATCAGATTAAAGAGATGTATTAGTGGTGCAGCAAGCAGAGTTTCCCCGTATTTCAAAGCTTCATTGATGATACTATCTGGTCCTGGGCTTTTATCAGTTTTAAGTCTTCTTATTGCATCAACTATTTCCCTCTCATCGATCACAGGAACTTTTTCTTTAATACCAGTCTCCAACCTCTCCATACCATTATCATTACTATCATGGGTTGGTCGTGAAATCCGTGTGTCTGACCCAGCGCTGTACAAGTCATGATAGAAGTTTGTTGCAATATTTATAATATCCTTACGCTTGTACGATGTTCTACCTCGCTGCTTCAGACCCTCGATCCAGGTTCTGCTACTTTGCAATCTCTTATAAGCCTTTTTTACACTACCTCGCTGTTCAATGTGCTTCGCTATAATATTAGCCCTGTAATTTTTGTAATCCAATTTAATATATTTACTCGTTAGCTTAAATAGAGCACCAAGTTCTTTTTTTTCAGTCAGTGTTTTATTTTTGGTCTTTGTAAGAATTTGTCTTCTTTTTACCAGCGACAGTGTTCTCTCCGATCAAACTTTTTGTTTCGAAGTTGGTTGGTGGTTTGAGTTCTTGGTTTCCAAGCTACAAATAACAGAATGTATCAGTGAATCATAACAATATTGTATGGAGTCCATTTCGGTCCTAGAGACAGTTGGTTTTTTAAATTATATTTGTATGTGTTTATTTCATCTTCAGTTTTTAGAGAGCTTTTTTGTTTGTTCGTATATGACACTCTACTCCTTTGCGGTTTAGATAGTGCGATTGTGCCTCTAAGTAGTCTATGGTCTGAAGGGAAGCATACATTTAATGTTTCTATATTTTGAAACCATTTGGGTTGGTTAGATAGTATAAAATCTATTTCATTTTTACGCTGCTTGTCTGGAGAAAGCCATGTCCATCTCCGACTTGGCTTTTTCTTGAAAAACGTGTTACTTATTGAAAGTTTATTTTCCATTGCAAAATCTATTAGTCTCTGCCCACGTTTGTTTCTTATTCTATATCCATACTCTTTTCTTATTAAATACTCATCTTTTAGAGGTTGACCAATCTTTGCATTGAAATCTCCCATTATAATTAAATTTTTATAGGCGAGCTCGATGGCTTTATCAATCGATTTGTAGAAATCATTGATCTCATCTTCCTCCGCTTTTGCTGTAGGTGCGTATACTTGTAGTATGCTCATTTTATAACCTTGGATGTTGAGATTTAATAGCGCTGCTCTTTCTGTAATACCAATAAAACTTTCTATACTTTTCTTCAGAGATATATTAATGAGGAAGCCGACGCCATATAGCCCCGGAGTTTCCCCTATGTGGCAAAGAATGAAGTCCTCGTATTCTTCTATTTTATTGCCGAGGCGCCTAATCTCAGATATACCAATGATGTCGTACTTAACTCCACTTAAGGCTTTCTGCAATTCAATTAATCGCTCATATGAGGATAGAGTCTTGACGTTATAAGTTGCCACGTAGAGCTTCCCAGGAATACAGTTTTTTAGAGTACAGGTTGAGGTATGTATTTTCCTTGGAGGGTGGTGGTCTAAATCTTCCTCGGTGACCAACCGGCTTGGAAGATATGGTGTGTGTGTAATTTTAATTTCTTTCCTTACTGTTTTTTGAGAGGGGTACCTGATTGCTAATTGGTTTCACTATTTTGGCATATATTTTTGCTCACAGGAGATTTATTGACTAAATAATTCAAAATACCCGGTTTTACAATACCTTCTGAACAATTGGAAGACGATGAAGACGGTGTGTTTACATAGGATCTTTTATTTTTCTTATTTACTTGTGTTTGAAAGGGTGTGTTGGTTAAATTGTTGTTTTATTCTGGAGGAGAAGAAGACAGTACTCGTTTTTTGGATTTTTCCGGTATATGCTGCGCATTTCCAGACTTTTTGAGAGTTACCAATTTATCATACTTGATTATTACTCTGTTTCCCTTTTCTCTTTCTGTTTTTAGCTGTACTTGTAGCTCTCTCCTTCTTTCCAAAATGTGTTTAGGATAGTCTTCCTTCATATAGTACACGGTATCGTTAAGTACCTAACTGTTTTTGTTTGAAGATCTCAATTTTTTTCTCGAAAGTTGTTAGTGTTAGTACAATAGGGCGAGGCTTTTCAGATTTTTTCCCTATTCTTTTTATTTCTTGGATATCAATAGGGAACATGGGCATCAGTGGATCACGGGGAACAGTGGATCATTTGTTATAACTTTGTGCCTATGGCACCCACACATTGACACTTCGGGTCAGCGCACATCCTCCTACACCCCGCACTACCCGACTCTTCACCGCCACAGAGTCACAACGAAAGGCCGCGCGATAGCGCATCGGTCCGTAGGCACTTACGAAAAAAAATATTTACGTATTATTGGAAATAGTTTTGTTACCAGGTTTTTTACATATTTCAATGTCTTTGTATATTTTATTTTAGTATGTTTGTCTGAGTATCTAAAACTGTATTATACTGTGCTGTAAAAGCTAATTATATTTAAATCAAAATATTATTTCTGTTATTGGTAAATGGGTTACAGTGAATCATACTCCAATGGGGTTCATCGGATCGTGATCCACTGTTACCCGAAGGGATTCGAATTTTATATGATCCTTTTTTACGGGTCAATATGCCCCGTAATAGTCAAAAGAAAACACAGCAAGGCGGTCCCAGCTCCACCAGCAAACCGTGGAGATCTGGAAGGTGCGACTTGAGCAACCAACGGGAAAATTCGCCACGATCGCGGCGGTCAGACCGGTCATGGACGAGTGGCTGGAGAGGAGCCACGATGCTCTCTCCTACCGGTTGTCACAGATGCCTCCTGGGCACGGGAGCTTCGGTAAGTATCTGGAGACCATGGTGCGAGCCATGATGCCCCTCTAAGAAGTGGGATAGCACCCGAACCCCCCCCCCCCCCCCCACCTATAGGTGAGGCTGCAGTGGTAGCCGTAATAGGTCTGTTGGGTGTCCTGGGGTATCCTTCCGAGGGCTTACCCGGGGGGGCTCCCAACCGTGTTAGGTGGGATACGAGTGTTTTTTAGTCCGTAGGAGGCCGGCATAGCATCCATGTGGTCCTACATGACTACCACTACGGCCTCTGTATATAAGAACGGTGGGCAGCCCCCTCACCGTCCTCAGGCCCTCGGTCATGAAGGCCGATAGTCTGGGGCGAAGACGCGTCGGCGGCGCCCTAGCCGCCGACTGCGGAACTTAGGTGGGAGAGTTCTCTTCTGCTCCCTACCCGCTGCCTCTTTCACAAGCATCACCTGCTCGCAAAAACGAGGCAGCTCAGTCCCACTTACTCCCGCTGGAGATCATTGCTCGCACCATAGTCTCCAGCGAAAGAGTGTCCACGTCCAGACCTGCCACGAGGACCTGGCGCTGTTACTGAACCACAGTATTTATCGAAGCTCCTGTGCCCGGTAAGTATCTGTGACAACCGGTAGAAGAAAGCACCATATTTCCTCTCAGCCACTAGTCCATGACAGTTCTGACTGCCGCAATCGTGGCGAATCCCCCTTTGGTTGCTCAAGTCACACCTTCCACGTTTCCACGTCTTCCTGGTAGATCTGGGACCACCGAGCTTTGATTTTGCGAGACGCAGGCCTGTGGCCCCGCTCCAGCGCCTCATTGCGCCATTCAAATAGTGGCGCAAGGGCTCTCGCTTCCAGGTCCCATGGAATGGTCCCGGCTAGGAGACATGCCGCCTCACCTGAGATCGTGCGGTATCTCCTTATCACCCTTAAGGCCATCGCCCTCTGCGGGCTAAGTAATCTACCCGCATTGCTGGCCGTCAGGGTCTTCACCAATGCGGGGGCCCCGAGGTACTGTCTCCTGTAGGGAGCGTTGGTGGGTCCCCTGATGTCGGGCATCAGTCGCGAGAGTGCGGTTGATGCCCCCCTCAGTTTTGGGATCAAACTTCGGAAGCGGTATCCGAAGTTCCACCGGAAATCCATACTACCCCTTATGATCCACTGTAACTCAAACCCCGATTCAAGGTAACCCATACATGTGCCACAGTGGATCAATTCCCTCTCGAAGAAAAAACCGTCTTCTGACATATATCAATTTATTAATGCGGTATTTAAAAAGAGAAACTTAAAATTTAATTATGCTTTTACGTATTACATGCAAAACCTCTGTTATTGAAGCAAAAATTTACGTCAAAAACAGCTTTAAAAAAAAAGTGATCCACTGATGCCCATGTTCCCCTATATTGTAACAGCAACGATAAATGTTTACCAATGAAATCAATAATTATGTTTTTCAGGTCTGAGTAGTGAGCCTCTTGTTCTTCAATACCAAATATTATCACATTTCGTTTTCGGGCTTGTTTTTCCAATAAGTCCAATCTACGTTCCTGCATTTCTACTTTACATTTAAGGTTTTCATACTTTCCTTCCAGCGCGTTAAATTTTGCCTCCAGTATTTTATTTATGTTTTCTGTTACACTTTCTGTAACTTTTGCTCCACTTTCTTTAATTGTATCTTTCTGTTCGTCTAATTCCTTCTGAATTGAGCGCAATGTAGTCAATATTTCCTCTATATTTTTAAGCTATTGCATAGCTTCTATCGCGGGCCTTGCGTGGAGACCGAATCCAGAAATTGTGTCACGAAAACGAGTCACACTCTCGGCTACCTTCGGCCACGTTCGTGTATCTAGTCTAGCACTTCATAAATTTTTTGGTTACGTCAATTATGAACTCTGCAGTCGTTATATATTATGTCAAATAATCCAAAAATTGATGCTTGTACCCAGAATCGATCTTGCGCCTTCTGCGTACCGATCCGCGTCTTAACCACTCGACCAAAGTTGAATTAAGAGTGCTGGTTTTTGCTATGGCAACTGATAACATGCCGTCCCAAAAAATTTTTCAATATTTTAATATTTTATATCGAAAGAAAATATAAATAAGCATAAAAGCATAAATTAAAGAAGCTTGCTGTGCCAATTTTGCAATCCTGCAAAAATATTTAATTTGGAAGATCCACATTACCTACTTTAAAAGGGCAACAATCTATTCGCGTCAAGCGTCACATCGAAGGAATAATATTATTTTTTCAGAAGACCATCCAATTTTATTTCCTGAAAAACAAGGATTTTTACGTACTCCATGAGCAACGCGGGGGCGTAAGTCCCCGCGTTGCTATACAAAGGGCACAGGACAAGGGGCGCAGGCGTGTGAAATGACTTTTACTGTCTGTCAGTTTTTTGATCGTTTATTTTTGGTTGTGTTTTTGTAAATATGTGTAAATAGTGATTTAATATAGTTTTTTCATAAATGTGGACCAACACAGGCAGTGGCAATGTGGCAGTACGTTCAGGCCAACCCGATACTGCAGTAAGTAATTTTGTACAATGCCCATTTTGCCCCCAGGCCCGTTATTTCAAAGGTGACCGTGGCTTGAAAGTACATATTGCGAGAATTCACAAATCCCAGAATGTACTTCCAAGCCAGCCTAATCCAATCACGAGGGTCGATTTTCCATCCGTCACCTCCGAAATTCCCTTTTGGCACACTTTAAGTAATATGAAAAATTCTGTTCCAGTTTTAAAAAGAATTCCTCGTGGCGCGAGGCCCACTGTTGCTCGTAGCTTGGCAAGTTGCATGGGTCTTGTCGTTCGCGAGAACTCTGTAACGGCCTGGGAGCAATTGCTCACTTTCCCTTACAGAATACTTCATGTTAAAAAAACTGAATTAACACATAGAACTTTAACAGCCCATTTAAAACATATTGCAATAGCCATAATTCAAGTTTTAATTTTAATTCAATAACACCTTTCTCACAAAATAATGTAGTAAACCAATATAAGTACATCGAAAATAAAGTAAGGGAAGGTGACATAAGGGGAGCGTCGAGGTTGCTTTTTAGTAGTGATGTGGTGGCGTCTTATTCTGCAGACACGCTCGCGAGTCTGCAGAGTAAACATCCACCACCATCAGATGACCTCACCTTTCCTGAGCCACCCAATGATGACATTGAGTGTCTCAGTGTCACTACCAAGGACGTTCTTGCGGCCGTTTGCTCCTTCCGCAGTGGATCTGCTGGCGGTCTTGACGGTCTGACACCACAACACCTTAAAGACTTGTTGTGTCAGAACGCAGGTGAAGCTGGCGACGCTCTGCTGAAGGAGCTAACGGCGCTAATAAATTTAATGCTCTCCGGCAATGTGGACGATGGCATCATCGAAATCTTGTATGGGGCTCATTTGTGTGCCTTGCGCAAGAAAGATGGTGGCATTCGTCCCATTGCCGTAGGAAGCACTTTGCGACGCTTAGTAGCAAAACTTTGTTGCAAATATTATACTTCAGAACTTTCTGAAAAATTTCAGCCGCACCAACTAGGCTTCGGTTCCAAAGGAGGCTGCGAGGCAGCGTTGCACGCTCTTTCTACGTACCTTGGCAGTGGTGAAGGTTAAGTCATCCTGAAGGTTGACCTGAGGAACGCCTTCAATTCATTAAACAGGGATACCTTGTTGACCCAAGCAAAATTAGAAACCCCTAAAATTTTCAAGTTCCTATGGCAATGTTACAGATTCCCTTCAAAATTAGTGTATAAAGACCACCTTTTAGAATCAGCTGTTGGATGTCAGCAAGGTGATCCACTGGGGCCTGTCATCTTTTCACTTGCTATTCATCCCATTATTCAAGAACTAAATTCAAAATTTAACATATGGTACCTAGACGACGGGACTCTTGGAGGCGATGTAAAAACAGTTTTACAAGACTTAGATTTTATTATCAATAAATTTAATTCCATTGGTCTTCAACTAAATCCGAATAAATGTGAACTGTTTGTAACTGAAAAGACAGACAGACTTTCGACAATAGACAAATTCAATTCTTTGGCACCAAACAATAAAATTTTAGATAGTACATCATTTCGCCTCTTGGGTTCCCCGGTTTTAGAAGAAGGTTTTCAACCTTTTTTAGAAGAAAAGCTTCAAAATTTCGATAATATTTCTGATCGTTTCCTCAAAATTAGTGTTCATTCGGCTTTCACTATTCTACGGTTTTGTCTTTTTGCCCCAAAATTTACTCATGCACTTCGGTCATCACCTTTTTGGAAACATTTGCCACTTTTGGAAAACGTAGATAACTCTATTCAGTTCACTTTATGCAAAATTTTAAATGTAGCCTTGAACGACCGGGCCTGGCTCCAAGCGTCTCTTCCAGTTCGCTTGGGGGGGCTCGGTGTTCGCAAAATTTCTGACATCAGCCTACCGGCGTTTTTGTCGTCAGTTCACGGCACTGAAGAGTTAACCAGGAAAATCTTAAGAAACACACTGGTTAATTCTGATGTGTCGTGTAAAACTGACGCCATAAATGCCTGGAAGATGGCCTGCCCCAATACTGTTTTGCCCGTTATCCTATCCTCTCAGAGACTATGGGATGTGCCGCTCTGTAACTTGGTAAGACTTAGTCTAATCAATACTTCTTCCAATGTTGCAGAACGTGCGCGTTTGTTAGCTGTGGGAGAGTGGGAGTCGGGCTTATGGGTTCAAGCGCTTCCATCGCCCAACATAGGTACTATGTTGGATGATACTACGTTTCGCCTTGCCACTTGTCTCCGTTTGGGTGCGCCGTGTGTTTCTCCGCATCATTGCCACTGTGGAGAAGTAGTCGACAGCCTTGGACGCCATGGCCTCTCGTGCAGCAGAAGCGCAGGCCGTATATCTCGTCACGCCAACCTTAACGACATAATCCGTCGCGCTCTTGTCACCGCTGGCATACCAGCAGTACGCGAACCTAACGGGCTGGTGCGTGACGATGGCAAGAGACCTGACGGTATGTCGTTGCTGCCTTGGAAGATGGGTCGGCCTTTGGTGTGGGACGCCACATGCGTCGACACCCTTGCGCCATCACATCTTCCAAGCACAGCGGGTTGTGCGGGGGCCGCTGCCGTTTCTGCAGAAAACCTCAAACGGCGAAAATATAGTAATCTAATTGATGATTATATGTTTGAGCCGTTTGGGGTTGAGACGTTAGGCCCTTGGGGTCCAAGTGCCCGCTTCTTTTTTAAAGACTTGTCCAAGCGGCTAGTCGACACTTCGCGGGACCAGAAGGCTGGCTATTTCCTTGCACAAAGGATTAGCATTGCCATTCAACGTGGCAATGCTGCCAGCCTTCTGGGAACGTTTCCAGTTGGCGATGATTCGGAGGAATTCTACGACGCATGTATGTAATTATGTATGTATGTATTATATATATTATGATTAGTTTTTTTTTGCTTTTATTTTTAATTTAAGGTAAGATAGGTTCAATTTTTATTTACTATTATTATTGTACCTACATATCTAAATTAAAATTATAACTTTTTACATACAGAGTGCTGGTTGAATTTAGAGTTCTTAATGTGAAATGACAATTTCGATGCTGTCAATTACATTAGTTGCTGTCAATTTACTTCGTCTAAATAAAAATTCGACTATAGGTGTATAGGTATTCATCATCTATGTACAACAGTGAACTGTACTCGTATAATTTGTGTAAAAAGTGTTTTAAATATGAATAAACAAAGTGCATTTATTAATGAAGAAAGTCACGAAAAATAGTGAAAGAAGTGAGTACTCTATATAGGTACATACATTTTATTATTATTATCACCAATGCAGTATTATTTTTTTGTTTTGTTAATTTATATATAATACTGCTATAAAGATAACCAAACCCGGGAGTACGTTCCCATGGGAAGCGGGAAGAAAATTTCACGCTGACGTAGCCGCGAGCGCCATCTATCCCATACCTATGTACTTTAAACGTGTCATAAAAGTCACAACAATACCATACATGCATATTTCAAAGAATGTCTATTATTATGTCATAAAATTTGTAAAAATAGTTTTTAAGTAGATAAGAAGAAACCTATTGTTTTATCTTTTAACTAGCTGACCCTCGCAACTTTGTTTACGTCACACAAGGTCTATGAAATTAGAGGTATTTATTAATCATACTCATCAAGTAGCGTGTGAATCTGCCCTGTTTGCTTAATCAAAATAGAGCTTAATGGTTAAAGCTATTCCTCAGTATAAACAATTTACATACAAACACCGGCGTGTTAGAATTTTATTACATGTATCAATGTAGTAGACGTAACGTGTATAAAATGACATCAATCAAATGTCATCAATATTCTGAAAAAGAAATTAAAAATAGAGTTCACAAACTCTTTTGAAAATACATACTGTACCTACCTTAGAGGATCGTTATGAAGATAACAGGATAGTTAACAACCATCCATAGAAAATAGATGGTATAATGCTGAATAACGCAAAGAACAATCGGCGCTGCATAGAATGGGGCCTATACTGATATCCTGGAGGATTTAAATGATGCCGATGTCCTGTGCCTGCTGAGGCACACACACGCCGTCATGCATGTCTGCAGGACAACGTGCAGGACAACGAGCAGGATGAGGCAGCGAATGGCTGGACTGAAATTAAAATCGACAGACGCAAGAGATGTGGTGGAGGCAATAATTCACGTACCTCGGGAGTGTCGTGTCAGAAACTGATGGGATAGAAGAGTACCCTACATCATTTCGAGTCTCGCCAAGGCCAGAACAACCTTTACACAGTAGGCAGTCGCAAAAATAGACACGAAGAGTGACTCAAAACAAAGCAAACGTTAAAACTGTACTGCTAACTGCTATACGGATGCGAGACATGGAAGGTCACTAAAGTAAAGACATTTCGCCTTTTGGGCTTTTGGACTTTTGGAATTTGGTTTTATGGACTTTTGGACTTTTGAACTTTTGGACTTTGGACTTTTGAACTTTTTTACTTTTGGACTTTTGGACTTTTGGACTTTTGGACTTTTGGACTTTTGGACTTTTGGGACTTTTGGGACTTCAAGGACTTTTGGGACTTTTGGGACTTTTGGGACTTTTGGGACTTTTGGGACTTTTGGGACTTTTGGGACTTTTGGGACTTTTGGGACTTTTCGGTCTTTGAGGACTTTTGGGTCTTCAAAAGTCCAAAAGTCAAAAAGTCAAAAAGTCCAAAAGTCCAAAAGTCCAAAAGTCCAAAAGTCCAAAAGTCCAAAAGTCCAAAAGTCCAAAAGTCCAAAAGTCCAAAAGTCCAAAAGTCCAAAAGTCCCAAAAGTCCTTGAAGTCCTTGAAGTCCTTGAAGTCCAAAAGTCCAAAAGTCCAAAAGTCCAAAAGTCCAAAAGTCCAAAAGTCCAAAAGTCCAAAAGTCCAAAAGTCCAAAAGTCCAAAAGTCCAAAAGTCCAAAAGTCCAAAAGTCCAAAAGTCCAAAAGTCCAAAAGTCCAAAAGTCCAAAAGTCCAAAAGTCCAATAGTACAAAAGTCCAAAAGGCCAAAAGTCCAATAGGCCAAAAGTCCAAAAGTCCAATAGGCCAATAGGCCAATAGGCCAATAGGCCAAAAGTCCAAAAGCCCAAATGTCCACAGTCAAGTAGGTACTTGGTACTTTACTTTGTTGAACATAGGCCTTAAAATCTTACTTCTTACTAATATTATAAATGCGAAAGTTTGTGAGTGTGGATGTTTGTTACTTTTGCACGCTCAAACCGCTGAACGGATCGGGCTGAAATTTGGTACAGAGATACATTATAGTCTGGAATAACACATAGGCTGCCTTTTATCCCGGGAATAACTTCCCGCGGTAACAAATTTTACGCGGGCGAAGCTGCGGGCATCAGCTAATATTCTTATCTATACTTATAATAAAACTCTTGAGGGTCGAGAGTCTGTACATGGAAGATATTTAGAAAATTTTAATTGTAGGGCATTCTCTAATCGATACTGAAGCCGAATATGTAATTTAAAATTTTCATGTCTGTCTGTCTGTCTGTCTGTCTGTCTGTATCCCGAATAAGTATCACGCCGAAACTACTGAATCGATTTGAATGAAACTTTGTACAATTTGAGCTTATGGTCCGAGGAAGGTTCTAGGATACTTTTGATCCCGATATTTTGTGCGGTTCCTTTGGGAGAGGGGATGAAAGACAAAATGGATTTTTAGTTGTAACTTCTCAATGCGTAGTCCGATTTCAAAAATGTTTTCAGTGTCATAAAAGGAATGTTTTGAGGATTGTTTCACACAAGTTTCAATGTTGAGGGGTTTGTAGTTAAGAAATGAGAGACATCTCAACTATCGCAAAACCTCGAATTCAACGGTTCCTTTGAATTTGAGGCTAAATCTAAACTGGCGTGTTGGCTTAATCATAAAAGAGCTTAATGATTAAGGGTATTGTAAAATGATTCAGTCCACGCCGGAGGCGTGGGCTGAATTGTTTTAGAATAGACTTAATCTTTAAGCTCTTTTATGATTAAGCCAACAGGGCAGTTTCATGCGCTACTTGATCAGTCTGATGAAGAAATACACCTCTTTTTATACTCCATCTGTGACGTAAACGAAGTTGCGAGGGTCAGCTAGTATAGAAATAATTATACTAGCATAGTTGGTAAAAAATGCTATGTAATAGCTTTACCGCGGCAGTCCCCGAGTGCCACACGTCTTTTTTTTATTATTTTTATGTGCAATAGTGTTAAAAAGCCAATGTTTACATACAAGTGGCGCCCTCGAGTGTCATAAAGATGTGGTATTTTGATTTTGTAAGTTGACACTAGGTGGCGCTAGGCGTTCTTTACTACTAATTATTTGGATGGCTTTTGCAATCAATAAATTTAAGGTTGGTATATTTTGTTAAATATAATTTTCAAAAACTAACCTGTATTGATGCTACTTTGTTTCGATAAGCTCTTTCCGATATCTTGGAATAGTTTGTTTGATATATCACTAAACACAGAAAAGATCTATTGTGTAACGATATTCTTTGCTAGTTTCAGATTTGCACTAAATAACGTTTTTTTCCATCTCACTTTTACTATTTTATATAATTTAGGATAAATACTGCACTTTGAACTATATTTACTTCTTGAATTCACTTTATTTGTTTACATAATACGATAGGAAATACGGAGCCGATGTGTACCGTGCGACAGAGAACTACCCTCCCTCTTATGTACTAAGTCTTATCAATTACCTAACAGTCTGTTGTCTCTCTTACTGCCTGAAGGATAGATAATTAATTCTTTTAAAAGTCCAAAATGATTTATAGACCAGTGCAGAAGCCTCTGAAAATGATAAAAAATGTGATAAATTAGTAGGAGAATGAAACCTATTGCAAATGGAAGAGAATGTGCCAAAAATAACAGGAAAAATAATTTACGGGCGATCTGAGGTCGGGAAGTGGAAAAAATGGGGGTTTTAAGGAGGGAAAAGAGGTTTTCTCGATTTTCGACAAAACTACAAGTCCTATGGAAAAATGTTAAACGGCAAAGTTGTAAGAAATAAAAAAATCTACAACTTTTGGATTTACACTTTTTTGACATAACCTCAAAAAGTATGTCAAAAACTCAAAAAACCCAGATTTTGAGTTCTTGATTTTTTTCTTTTAGAAAAATGTTTGTTTTTTCATGAAATTTGGCAGAAACCCTTCTTTTTATTTTCCAAAGGCACTGTAATTTTTTTGACCCAAAATGTTTATTTTTCCTCCTTTTATTGACATAATATCGCAAAAGCATTAGTGTCCGACCGAAACTGGTTTTCCGGCCGAAACCGAAACCGAAACCGAACTTTCGGCCCCTGGGTCAGTTTCGGCCGAAACCGAAACCGAAACCGAAACTCACGTGTTCATATTGAAAAGAAAAAACCAGCCAAGTGCGAGTCGGTTTCCCGCACAGAGAAATCCATCACAAAAATTACATTTGTTGTGTGGACGTTTTTTTCTTATTTTAGTAGGTATTTTTTGTTATAGCGGCAACAGCACATGGTGAAATCTCCAACGCTTTCAACACCTTGCCCTGGAGCTGCGTTTGGGAGGCGCTTATTTACCATGGAATGCCTCAATACCTCCGTCGAATTGTCGGGGCCTATCTTTCCGAGAGGGCCATAACTTACCCAAGAGAGGGTCGGCGAGATGTGTCGTTCGGTGTTCCACAGGGATCGTTCTTGGACCGCTTCTGTGGAACATCCTTCTGTGGTCCGTTGCTCAGAGGTGTCGGGGTAACCTGTTACGTGCGTAACGTGTTACGACGACACTCTAATTACAGCGCGGCGCGAGGAGCAACGCAACGAGACGCAGCCCTAAAGGACACCTGCGGGATCCAGCTTACATATAGGGGGCGTCAGCATCGGCATCGAGCTCTCGATGAGGTATCAGGGGATCGTACTCGATAGCCGGTGTAACATCGGATACCACTTCCGAAGTTTGGTCCCAAAACTGAGGGAGAGGGCATCAGCCGCACTCTCGCGGTTGTTGCCCAATATCAGGGGACCCAACGCTCCCTGCAGGAGACTGTACCTTGGGATCATGCGGAGCAGGGCCCTATATGAGGCCCCCGTATGGGCGGAGATCCTGACGGCCAGCAATGCGGCTAGATTGCTCAGCCCGCAGAAAGCGATGGCTGTCAGGGTAAGGATAAGGGCTACCGCATGATCTCAGTTGAGGCGGCATGTCTTCTAGCCGGGACCCCTCTATGGGACCTGGAAGCGAGGGCCCTTGCGTCATTGTTTCAATGGCGCAAAAAGGCGCCTTCCTATGTACCATAGCCCTCTTCCTATGAACAGGTCATGCTCGTCAAAGAGACGGCGCCAGGGAGGAAGCGGGAGAGAACTCTCCCACCCAAGTTGCACAGTCTGCGACGGCGCGCCCTATACTATCAGCTTCTATGACCAGGGGCCTGAGGACGTCTGCTCACCATCCTTATAGAAGCAGGCCCTAGACGAAAGCATGAAGTTTGAGATTCATGCATGCCCCCCTCAAGTAGCAGGATAACAACTGAACAACCCCCCAAAGACGCGGCTGCAGTATGTATCATTCCGAGGGCATATTCGGGGCTCCCAATTCGTGGTTTTTAGTCGGTAGGACTCCGGCATAGCATCTCTGTAGGATTTAAGAGTAAAAAATAGCGTCAACGGAATTGTTTGACATGATGCCCACGGCTACGTTCTATCATCGCACCACTCGCCATAGACTGGGATTTCATTCTCACACCCTACGTCCGGAGCGTTCGAGCACGGTTGGATCCGATAGGGGTTTTCTTCCGCGCACGCTTAGGTTGTGGAATGATCTTCCTGCCTCGGTTTTCCCAAACGCCTACAGTATGGGGTTCTTCAAAAGGGGTCTAAGAAGGTTTTTTGTTAACAAGTTTTTTACAAAAAAAACAGAAATACATCATCAGTGAAAATAGGCCTCTATCTGGCGTGGTTCCAGCGATACAACCTCGTGACTAAGAGACAGACGGTCGGCTTGGCCTTATGTCTCGTTAATAGGGTCCCGCTTTAACCCCTCCGTGAGGGTCCGACTCGCACTTAGCCGGTTATTTTTTCAATAGGTGCAGCAAGTTCCACCAAGTGCCATCGATCAACGCTATAAGTCTTCTCAAGTGTTTATTTTAGAAATATCTCCACCTAAAGATGAGTTTCTTTCTTTTACGTGTGGAATTACTCATAGATGCTATTGCGAACTCCTACCGACTAAAACCACACGGTGCCCTACTACTAGCTCTTGACCGGTTTTGGTTACATTCTAGAAGTGTATAACTAAAACTGGGCACGAGTGAGCCGGACTCGCGCACGAAAGGTTCCGTACAAGAAAAGCGGCAAAAAAGACACGGTTGTTGTATGGGAGGCCCTCTTTAATACTATTATTTTTTCTATTTTAATTATTTGTTGCTATAGCGGCAAAAGAAATACATCATCTACAGTTACAGCCTCAGTAACCAAAAGTAAAAACGGGATCCTAAAAAGGAGGTCGAAGACATAACACAGGGGTAACTGTCTAATACTTCTCAATGATTGTACTCATAATTGATTGTGGCTTAAATAAAGTTGTATTATTATAACTATTGATTGGAAGTCCTTTGTAAATCTCTAAATCTTCGGTTAGTAATATGTTATTAACTGGTTGGGCTGACCCCAACCACGTCACAAGCAGAGCCAGACACTCAAAATTCATGAACACGTGGGTTTCGGCCCGGCCGAAAGTTTCGGCCCATTTTGGCCGAAACCGAAACTGCGGCCGAAACTCGATTTTTTGGCCGAAACTGGCCGAAACCGAAACCGAAACCGAAACTTCGGTCGGTCACTAAAAAGCATTTAAATTTTCAATCGAAAAATCACCCATTAGCATGTTAAGCACTCAGAACGCTAAGAGACGAAATTAGTGTGTATCAACTTAAAATGGTATATCACGCCTTAGTGGAGTCTAGAATTAGGTATAGTGTAATGTTTTGGGGAAACAGTTATGATTACAATATTCAAAGAGCCTATAGACTACAGAAACGTGCAATCAGAACAATTGTAAGAATACCTCAAAGCGAGTCGTGTAAACCCATTTTTAAAAAATATGACATTCTTACTGTTCCAAGTTTATACATATTAGTTATTTTAATGCACTTCTCTAAATTTATACACCTATACGAAACGCAAGAGGAAAGGAAATTAAGAGAAAATAGGCGTAGAAATACCATCTATACTTATAATAAAACTGTAGAGGGTCGGGAGTCTGTACATGGAAGATATTTTGAAAATTTTAAGTGTAGGGCGTTCTCTAATCGATACTGAAGCCGAAAATGTAATTTAAAATTTTCATGTCTGTCTGTCTGTCTGTCTGTCTGTCTGTCTGTCTGTCTGTATCCCGACTAAGTATCACGCCGAAACTACTGAACCGATTTGAATGATACTTTGTACGATGTAAGCTTTTAGTCCGAGGAAGGTTCTTAGATACTTTTGATCCCGATATTTTGCGCGGTTCCTTCAGGAGAGGGGATGAAAGGCAAAATAGGTTTTTAGCTATAATTTCTTACTGCATGGTTCGATTTCAAATATTTGTTTGGTGTCTGAAAGGGAGTACTTTAAGCATTATTCCATACAATTTTCAATATTGAGGGTTATATAGTTGAGAAATTAGGGGCATCTCAACTTTCGGTAAATCTAGAATTCAACGTTTCTTTTGAAAGTGAGTCTAAACGGGCGTGTTGGCTTAATCATAAAAGAGCTTAATGATTAAGGCTATCTATCTATCTATACATATAATAAAACTCTTGAGGGTCGAGAGTCTGTACATGGAAGATATTTAGAAAATTTTAATTGTAGGGCATTCTCTAATCGATACTGAAGCCGAATATGTAATTTAAAATTTTCATGTCTGTCTGTCTGTCTGTCTGTCTGTCTGTATCCCGAATAAGTATCACGCCGAAACTACTGAATCGATTTGAATGAAACTTTGTACAATTTGAGCTTATGGTCCGAGGAAGGTTCTAGGATACTTTTGATCCCGATATTTTGTGCGGTTCCTTTGGGAGAGGGGATGAAAGACAAAATGGATTTTTAGTTGTAACTTCTCAATGCGTAGTCCGATTTCAAAAATGTTTTCAGTGTCATAAAAGGAATGTTTTGAGGATTGTTTCACACAAGTTTCAATGTTGAGGGGTTTGTAGTTAAGAAATGAGAGACATCTCAACTATCGCAAAACCTCGAATTCAACGGTTCCTTTGAATTTGAGGCTAAATCTAAACTGGCGTGTTGGCTTAATCATAAAAGAGCTTAATGATTAAGGGTATTGTAAAATGATTCAGTCCACGCCGGAGGCGTGGGCTGAATTGTTTTAGAATAGACTTAATCTTTAAGCTCTTTTATGATTAAGCCAACAGGGCAGTTTCATGCGCTACTTGATCAGTCTGATGAAGAAATACACCTCTTTTTATACTCCATCTGTGACGTAAACGAAGTTGCGAGGGTCAGCTAGTTAGAAATAAAATTGCTCCACATTTGGAAATAACCAAGCATTGCTATGCATACCAATCTGTAGAGATATTTAATAAACTGCCAAAACATCTGAAGGATGTAGTTTATAATACCGAATTATTTAAATCGAAGCTTGAAACTTTTTTATTAGAAAAATGCCTATACTCCGTGTCCGAATTTGAGTCTCCGCGTAATGATGAAATTTAATAATGCACTTGACTACAGTATTTTTTATTTTATTTTCTGTCTTTTATTGGTTTATGTTTTGTTTTTATTCCGATCGTGACATTTTTTGTAATATTTTATGAATAGTAATGAATATGACTGTGCTGACTGTACTTTTATGTTATTTTTGTTATTGATTGATTTTGGATTTTTATTTTACATGTAATTTTATCATGAATAGTAATGAATGTGACTTTGCTGACTGTATTAATGTTATTTATTATGGATTGATTTTGAATTTTTATTATTTTTATTTTTTTAGAATGTTTTATGTAATTTTGAGTAGGTACTTAATATTGACTGCGTACTTATCTATAAATTCAAATATGATGCAAATCGTTGTTGAATAAATAAACAAACAAACAAACCCGTCAAAATATCAGATATATTTTATATATGGGTTGGCTTTTTGTTAGATACTTAAAATCCCTTCTTTTTGATGATGTAAAAACATGTATACCTTCTTACATCACTATGGTAAATTTTCTGAGATAATGCAAAAGAACTCCAATCATATTTTTCTATTTTAATCATCCATGTACAATTTTGAGCAATTTATTTATATTTACACAAAAAATTGTCAATTTTTTTTATTTTATTTATTAACGTAACATCAAACCTTACGTTTTTCGAATTACACTCGAGAGCAATGAATCCGGGTCACTTAAAGAATCCTAAAAATCTCGGAAACTAAAAATGCTAGGTTAATGCAATAAATTGTATTTAATAGACAATGTAATACTCCTTAAATGAAGGTATTAAAACTTCTTAGTTATTGTAAAGTTATATCATAAAAAAATCAAATTTGAAAAAGGGCCACTTTCGAAGATGGAACTACGAAATTACAGCATTTGGTGTTGCTTTTGTTTGTAATCTGTCATTTATGTGGGTACATAAACCATGTTGATAGTGCTCTATATTCATTAATCAAGCTGAAATTATGTCGCTTACGCCTGAAGAATGCACCAGAATACTTACAATGCTGGAAACCGGCCGGAGTCAGCGCGATACAGCCAGGACTGTCGGTGTGTCGCTGTCAACAGTACAAAGAGTTCTCCGACGTTACGAAGAAACTGGTTCTAACCTACGCAGACCAGGAACGGGCAGAACCAGGTGTACCACAGCACGAGAAGACCGATACTTGGTGAACACCATGCTTCGAAATCGCTTTCTCACAGGAACTGAACTCACCAATCAGTTTCGACGCCTCGGAGGAAGTAACCCAAGTGCATGGACAGTAAGACGTCGGCTTGCTGAATCTAACTTAAAACCCCTTAGACCTGCAAACGGCCCTAAACTGGAGCGTGGGCATCGTATTTCGAGACTAAGGTATGCCCAGAGCCACGTAAATTGGAGTATTGAAGATTGGTCAAAAGTTATGTTCTCCGACGAATCAAAATTTATGCTCTACAAGCACGATGGAAGACACAGAGTGTATCGAAGACCAGGGGAAAGATTCAAGCAAGCATGCATCGAAGAAAAAGTAGCCTACGGTGGTGGGTCTGTACTTGTGTGGGCCGGAATTTCTTCTGAAAGTCGCACAGAGCTGGTGATCATAGAAAACGGCTCTTTAACTAGCGTAAGATATGTGGAAGAAATCCTCAATGATCACGTTGGTCCATTTATGGTCAATTTAGGTGAGGATGCTATATTTATGCATGACAATGCCCGATCTCATACAGGTAGGATTGTGAATGACTACCTTCAAGAGATGAACATTACTCGTATGGAGTGGCCAGCGCGCAGCCCGGATATCAACCCGATCGAGCATGCTTGGGACGAGCTAGGCAGATGCGTAAAACAACGAAACCCTCCCCCAATCACGCTTCGTGAGCTCAAAATTGCTCTCACAGAGGAATGGGAGAATATTCCCCAAAATCGTATAAGGAACTTGGTGTACAGCATGCCAAACCGCGTAAACGCAGTAATGGAAGCACGAGGAGGCAATACGAAGTATTAAAATTCAAGAAAATCGTAATAAAGTTTAATAATTTCATGTTTCCTATTTTTGTTTTAAGGAGAGATCGGCAGTTTTTTCTTTATGTAATTTTGTGTTAATAAAATGTATGGTGACTCATATTTTTTTTACTTTCATTTAAGGAGTATTACATTGTCTATTAAATACAATTTATTGCATTAACCTATCATTTTTAGTTTCCGAGATTTTTAACATTCTTTAAGTGACCCGGATTCATTGCTCTCGAGTGTATTTAAAAGTAAATATTAATAAATAGCTCAAAATTGTACATGAATGATTATAATAGAAAAATATGATAGGAGTTCTTTTGCATTTTCTGAGAAAATTTACCACTGTGATGTATACTTACATATTTTTACATCATCAGAAATAAGAGATTTTAAGTAACAAAAATCCCACCAATTTTTTAAAAATATCTGATATTTTGACGGGTGATTTTTCGATTGAAAATTTAAATGCTTTTACGATATTAAGGGTTTCTGCCAAATTTCATGAAAAAACAAACATTTTTCTAAAAGAAAAAAATCAAAAACTCAAAATCTGGGTTTTTTTGAGTTTTACATACTGAGGTTATGTCAAAAAAGTGAAAATCCAAAAGTTGTCGATCTTTTTATTTCTTACAACTATGCCGTTTCACTACAAGAACTACAAGAACATAACTACAAGAACTTTTTATTATGCTACTTGCTGCTACGAAACCCTTCCTGGGCGAGTCCAACTCGCACTTGGCCGGTTTTTTCCACTTCCCGACCTCAGATCGCCCGTAAATTATTTTTCCTGTTATTTTTGTCACATTCTCTTCGTTTTGCTATAGGTTTCATTCTACTACTATTTTTTTATATTTTAAAAGCTATCTGCACTGGTCTATTAACGAATACCGCACTGGGCGGAACTGCACTGCAGCGGAACTGCGCGACACGACGCGACTAAATATTCTTTATATGAAATTGTATCAGGCAACACGCACTAAGCGGCAACTGAACTACACTTCAGCCGACTGCAGCGGAACTGCGCGACAAAGTTGATCAACTCACCAAAAGTGTCGCGACCTGTCGCGCAGTGTAGTTGCAGTGCAGTTCAGTTGCCGCTCAGTGCGGTTTAGGCCAACTTCATTTTCATAGTCAGTAGGGATGCAATATCGTTTATTAAAAATATCGATTTTGGAATATCGATATTTATCAAAATAAAATATCAATATTGAAAACATTGATGTTAATAAACGATATAATGTTGATGTTTATATGTTTTTTTTATTGGAGAGATCTTGTTAAGCTTAAAATCTGAGCTTAGTTTCATGGCAATCGGTTGAAAAAAGCGGAGTTATGAACAAAAGTAGAATAATTAAGGTTGTGTTTCCGTGTGATCATTATTGTAAAAAAAAACAATAAGAGCGGCAAACAAATCGATATATCAATATATCGTTCGTGATTATCCATATATCGTATATAAACATCGATGTTTTCAATATCGATATTTTTTATAAACGATATTGCATCCCTATTCAAAGCTTCATAGCGTCCGTCATTCATTTCGACGTCTATCTTGCTCAGAGGTTCCCTACCTACTGAATACATTTTTGTAGTTCCCCTGCAGTTGTTGCGCGTTGCGCAGTTGTAGTGCGGTATACCAAAAAATGACGCGACGTGTCGCGCAGTTGCGCTGCAGTGCAGTTCCGCTCAGTGCGGTCTTACCTTTATCCATCAAACAAAATATTTAGGCATTTTATATAGGTACAGTGCCATCTACTCTCAAGCGGTTGTACTATTTCATTGTTAGCTGTAAAAAGGTTCACACATAGGTAACATTTGGCAAAGATAATATGAGAATATTATACATCTTTAGACGGGAACATCGCCAAAATATAATAATTTTTTGGGTAATAAATCCCTGAGTGTTTTCTAGGGGACACAAACGGTAGACTGCGACTTGCTGTAGACACATAGAAAAGCTCCGAAACACGTCAGGATTAGTAGGATTAGATCTGGTAGCCCCGTTCTCTCAGTATTCTGATCCACCATCGCCAAGGTCCGTCCGGCCAAGGTGCCGCTGTCCGTCTTTCCCTTCAACAGCATTTCTAGCAAACTGCCGCTGTCCGTTTTAACACGTGAGTAAGCTCATCACTTATCTGGTACCAAATACAACTAGTTAACACTGTGTACCCATTGTGGGAAAAGGCCAGGCATGAGACTGGTATGATTAAAAGGTATCTATTTCAATCAATGACTGGACACTGCTGGACGTTTACCTTGCCCAATTTTCATAATTTTGATAGGATGATTAGCCTGTGTGTAGTACCCACGCTGACTCGACGGGACAGTCAAGGTTTTATATATACTTATATACCTACATGGGGTTTTCATTGTCTACACCATCACTTTGTCCGTAAGTCAACAGGTGCGCCACTTAGGTATAGGTGGACGCTGTTTTGAGTCCTGAACTTATCGATAGGACCCAGGTTCACCTACTTATTAAGTACCACCTAAGTAAGCAGGTCTCTACGTTTACTTGTCGTAAGTGAGAAATAATTTTAGTCTGCACATTCAGTTCAAGAGCTCCAGTGTCCTGTCGTATTCTTAGCGTTTCAGCGGCATAAGGTGGAACATCCCGGGACTTGCGAATCCACGTGTAACTTTAGAGTGGCCTCCTTACAAGGCACTAATGCCTTGTAAGGAGGCCACACACACGTTACCTAAGTAACGCTCAGCTTCGTGGATATTCGTTATATATTTACTGAATATATCTTACTGAAGCTCCTAGCAATCCAAGGTTATTAAATAAATTATGCAGGGATTTAGCTGAAATTCCCCTTGCTCCCAATTCTACGGCCTTTAAGCAGCTAACCATTTTTGGTAAACCATTGATCAAGTCAAAGTAGATAATATTCCTAAGGTGGTCTTTAGGTCATTGCGACACTAGGTATTTGAATGACGCAAGGAGGCGCTGGAGCGGGGCCACAGGCCTGCGTCTCGAGAAATCGAGGCCCAGCGGTCCCAGCTCCACCGAAACCTCAATAGCATTTTAAAAGACCTATCTATAAATACCCCACACGTATGGATTTGATGAAAAAAAAAATTTCGAGGTTCAGTTCTGAGTATGGAGACCCCCAAAATTTACTGCTTTCTCTCTAGTTTTATATAAGAATCTTAATGCGGTTCACAGAATACATCTAGTTACCAAGTTGCAATAGCATAGGCCTTATAGTTTCGGAGAAAAATGGCTGTGACACACGGACGGACAGACAGACAGACAGACAGACATGACGAATGTATACCTAAGGGTTCCGTTTTTGCCATTTGGCTACGAAACCCTAAAAAAATCTATGTATTTTTCTAAGGTAAGTAGGTATTTGAAGAAGGATATGGTATATATACCTTATGTCTTCGGATAAAAATATTTAAAGATGTTAACAATAGATACTAAACTATGATTTTTAATTTCAGTCAGTAAAATGACATTTCTTGAATGAAACTTCAGTACTAAATTCAGTATAAAGGTAAGACCGCACTGGGCGGAACTGCACTGCAGCGCAACTGCGCGACACGTCGCGTCATTTTTTGGTATACCGCACTACAACTGCGCTACAACTGCAGGGGAACTACAAAAATGTATTCAGTAGGTAGTGAACCTCTGAGCAAGATGGACGTCGAAATGGATGACGGATGCTATGAAGCTTTGAATAGGGATGCAATATCGTTTATAAAAAATATCGATTTTGAAAACATCGATGTTTAAATACGATATATGGATAATCACGAACGATATATTGATAAATCGATTTGTTTGCCACTCTTAATGTTTTTTTTAACAATAATGATCACACGGAAACACAACCTTGATTATTCTACTTTTGTTCATAACTCCGCTTTTTTTAACCGATTGCCATGGAACTAGGTCAGATCTTAACAAGATCTCTCTAATAAAAAAAACATATAAACATCAACATTATATCGTTTATAAACATCAATGTTTTCAATATTGATATTTTATTTTGATAAATATCGATATTCCAAAATCGATATTTTTAATAAACGATATTGCATCCCTACTGACTATGAAAATGAAGTTGTCCTAAACCGCACTGAGCGGCAACTGAACTGCACTGCAACTACAGGGCGCGACAGGTCGCGACACTTTTGGTGAGTTGATCAACTTTGTCGCGCAGTTCCACTGCAGTCGGCTGAAGTGTAGTTCACTTGCCGCTTAGTGCGTGTTGCCTCATACAATTTCAAATAAAGAATATTTTGCAGTTCCGCCCAGTGCGGTCTTACCTTAAGTGACAGTTGTACTTGTCATTTTACTGACTGAGATTAATAATCGTACTTTACTATGTATTACATAAGTACCTACATAGTTGATATTTTAAATATTTATCCTACTAATATTATAAATGCGAAAGTTTGTGAAGATGTTTGGATGTTTACCTAAATGTTTAGATGTTTGTTACTCAATTACGCTCTAACGGTTGAACGAATCGGGCTGAAGTTTTGTGTAGAGATAGCTTAGCTTTTAGTCTGGAATAAATAAAAATAAATAAATTTTCACGGACATTTCACACAACGCTATCTGATCCCAAAGTAAGCTAGGAATAACCTGCTTGTGTTATGGGTATCAGACCAAGGATTAATACATATATACCTACTTTTAAATACATACATTATTATACATAGAAACACCCAGACTCTTGAGACAAACATATGGGTCACACAAATATTTGTCACCGGTGGGAATCGAACCCACGACCTCCAGCGCCGAATAACACATAGGAAGCAGGAACGGAAACAAATTTTACGCGGGCGATGCTGCGGGGATCAGCTAGTTTAAATAAATTTATAAATACTGACGTTCACCAAATCACCATTTACCCTACAAGCACACCAGCGCTGTTGTGGAACTTTTATGAACTGTTATTTACCTCATTCGGTGGGACAACTTTTCAAGATATTTTCTTCCCATAGAAAATTATCTTGAAATGTGTCTCTAGTCTCTATTTTTTTTAACGTGAGGCAATATCCATCATGGATGCTATGCCCGACTACTACCGACTAAAAAACCTCACGTAACGGGTTGGGAGCCCCAGGTCTGGAAGGATGTCCCAGGATTCCCAACAGATGTCTCTAGTCTCCATGTTCAAAACTAGAAAAAGCGAGTAGCGAAAAGTTCTAAATCTATGAGCAAAACAGTAAGCAATTATATTTCAAGCACAGGTACAATTAAATTGGAGGTCAGTGTTGATAATCCACTACTTTAGAAGCTATTATAAGCTGACAACACTAAAGATTGCCATACTATAATTATTTGCCAACAGTGTACCAAAATATTTAATATTACTCACGAAATCAGCGACAGGCCTGGGACCTCCTACCCGACTTAATATAATAGAATAATGTGAAAGTTTGTGCAGATGTTTGGATGTTTATTACTTAATCACACTCGAACGGATGAATGTATTTGTACAGGAGTAGATTTTAAGCTTGAATAATACAAAGCCTACTTTTCGCCGCCAGAATATGTTTCCATGGGAATCGGGAACGGGTAACAAATACAAATCCATACCAATATTATAAGGCTGAAGAGTTTGTTTGTTTGTTTGTTTGTATGTTTGTTTGTTTGTTTGAACGCTAGGATCTCAGGAACTACTGGTTGGATTTCAAAAATTCTTTTACAGTTTGATAGTCCATTTATCGAGGATGGCTACAGGCTATATAACATCACGCTAAGACGAATAGGAGCGGAGCAGCAATCAATAATGTTTTGAAAACGGGGAATATTTTTTACCGTCTGAGTGCTTACGAGGCGTACGCTGCGTAAATGGCTACAGTTACGTAAAAAATGTGTATTACAAAATTGTTTCTCTTAAAAAGTTCTAAAAAAAACGTCCGCGGCAGCATATGTCTTTTAAGGTTCGCTCACAATAACTTAATTTGCCTATCTCATGTGGTTCGCTCACGATATAATGAAACTGAGGAGTTTGTTTGTACTAGGATCTCAGAAACTACTGGTTTCATTTCAAAAAATATTTTACAGTGTAATAGTCCGTTTATTGAGGCTGGCTAATGGCGATATAACATCACGCTAAGACGAATAGGAGCGGAGCAGCCATCAATAATGTTTCAAGAACAGGGATTATTTCTTTCTTTTGAGAGCTTCCATTGCGGACGCTGTATAAATATAGTTAAAGTTACGTAAAAATTGTGTATTGCAAAACTGTTCCAGGTTCTCTTACAATAACCCTCTTATTAAGTTTTAAAGTATGAGCGACGCGACGAGAGTTAACTTGGTTTGCAGTGGCAGCCAGTCAACTGAACGATAAAAACCGGCCAAGTGCGAGCCGGACTCGCACACGATGAGTTCTATACCGAAAAACGGATGGGTGGAAGTAAAAGCGACGGGAAACATTATTATATCACTTTAACACCTATTTCCTTCTCACTCTCATGTGACGCAAACGAAGATATGCGGTTCAGCTCTAATGAATACAAGCGACGCGACGCGACGGGAATAAGCGCGACGGTGGTAAATGCAACGAGAAACATTATAATACTCGAAATATTAATACCATACCTCTCTCTTTCTCACTCTCATGTGACGCAAACGAAGTTGCGCGGGTCAGCTAGTCACTTAATATAAAGTACATAATGAGTTTCGAATAGATAGTGCGGCTGCTTATCATGCGTGCATATGTCGTTATTAATTTGTGGATCAAATCTATTTTGTCTTATCTCAGGGCAAAATAGATTTGATCCACAAATTAGTAATTGTATTATAATTTTTATAAAAAACCGGCCAAGTGCGAGTCGGACTCACGCTCAGAATACCAATTAACTCCGTACCAATAAATGTCAAAAAATCACCTTTGTTGGATGGGAACCACTTTCTTTTCTGATTTTTGTATTTGTTGATATAGTGGCAAAAGAAATACAGCATTTATGAAAATTTTAGCTCTCTAGCTATCCCGGTTCTTAAGATACAAGATCGTAGTGACAAAACATCTATGTTTCATTTCGGAAAATATAGATTTTCTATTAATACTAGGTACTTATATCAGTCCAAACTGTATAATATTAATGAATGACATCATAGTAGCCTCTCCTTGTTTTACACACGCCTTTAAATGATTATATTTAAGTATCTAGTTGTATTTATAAACTTGAAAGCAATGTTCACTGAATATTTAGAGTTCAAAAATAAAACCGGCCAAGTGCGCGTTGAACTCGCCCATGGGGGGTTCCGTAGCAGCAAGTAACATAATATAAAAGTTCTTGTAGTTCGTTGTAACTCTCATTTATGTTTTAACACGTTCGCAGTGGTAGTGATTTTCTCGGAGAAAATTGCGGTATAATTGTATCAAAAAAAACTACCAACTCGATTTCGTTGAAACCAATTTTCGTTGGTAGATTTTATGGCAATGTACATTATATATTTTTTTTAGAGTTATCATTCCCTTAGTTTAGAAGTTAGAGCGGGGGGACGACGACGACGACACATTTTTCCACTTTGGAAGTGTCTCTTGCGCAAACTATTCACTTTAGAAAAAAATTATGTTACGAACCTCAATAGCATTTGTGAAGACCTATCTATAGATACCCCACAGGTATGGATTTGATGAAAAAAAATTGTTGAATTTCAGTTCTGAGTATGGGGACCCCCAAAATAAACTGCTTTTTTTCTAGTTTTATATAAAAATCTTGATGCGGTTCACAGAATACATCTACTTACCAAGTTTCAACAGCATAGGCCTTATAGTTTCGGAGAAAAATGGCTGTGACACACGGACGGACAGACAGACCGACAGACATGACGAATCTACATAAAAGATATTTTTTGTTAATTAGGGTTCCGTAGCCAAATGGCAAAAACGGAACCCTAATTAACAAAAAATGTATTGACAAATAATAATACTCAGGTAAAAATACAGTAAGTATAAAAAAATAATCATTTGCTAGACTGGACAGGTAGAACCTCCCGATTAAATGTGGGTACATTTTTTATTTTACGGGTGGCTACACTCTACATTTCGTTATGCGCAGTTGTTGTTTATTGATATTTTGTAAAATGGTCAATGTTCATCGTTCTTTCATTCATTGCCTCATTCAAATGATGCAAATAAAAAAAACAAAGACGTTGTGAATTTGTGGTGGATTTGCGGTTGTGTCATATCAACTTGTTCTAACGAACACGCCCAGTGAAAATAAGAAATAGAGCGTTGAAATATTAGATATGAAAATAAACTGTTAATTTTGCGAATTAGTAGATATTTTGGTTGATAAATTATCGTTTATGATGTCTGTCAGCGCGAGCGCGGAAAATCTTTCAACGGACGCACAGGTGAGACTTAAATACTTTCAATATTAGGTAACGCATTTTGTATTTGATTTAGTAATGCAAGTAGCTGTAGCATTGATACGACCATAATTCATTTACGTTCAATGACTTAGTATTTTAAGGGCGATACGCTCGTGAGTCATTAATATCATTAGGTGGGGGCCCTATTACGGAAATGGTGACCTATTACATTTTGTATAGTACTGCCTTGCCGAGCGTATTGCAAACCATAGGCACAAGTTAGCTTGAAGGTCTGGTTTATACATTTACCTATTGGACAACTGTAACTTGTTTAATAACTAATCTACAAAGCAATACTAAAGCCAATCTGGACCTATGGCAATCAGGTTTGTTGTTCAGCAAAGACATCGGATATTGAGCTTTTGCAGAGGTTTCAAAATGGTGTGCTGAAATCAATGATAAGTTCTGCATGGTGCACAAGGATTAACAAAGTTTACAAATACATGAACATTCACCATATTATTATGGAAATACTCCAAAGCAAAAAAACATTTAATACTTGAATCACACATCTAAAGAACAGACTGGCTCAGAGCCTGATTAATTTAATAAACACAAGACAGCTAAAAAGATCTCGCACCTGGGATAACAATATCTAAGCAACAAAGGAGGCAGCCTACCAATGTACCTACTCTTATCATAACAGATTATGGTCTTACTGAAACTGAAGGCACATTGCGAAAGCCGCCGAGCTATGCCGCTTTGGATACTCGTTTTAGTAAAGAGCTTACTGAAGCTCTTGGCAATCCAAGGTCCTTAAATAAATTATACAGGGATTTAGCTGGAATTCCCCTTGCTCCTACTTCTACGGCATAGAGTTTAACGATATAGCCACGTAAAAAAAAATTGCTGGACATCCTCACACAACTCAGTCTGTTCTAATTCTGAATAAAAAAAAGCCTTGATAAAATGTTCCTCTATGGTTCTATGTTATTGGATGTAACACATTGCAACTAGCATGTCTGTGTCCTACTTCCTACTAATATTATAAATGTAAAAGTTTGTGAAGATGTTTAGATGTCTGTTACTCAATCACGCTAGAGCGTTAGAACGGCTGAACAGATTCAGTAGTAGACCAAGGTAGATTGTAGTCAGACTGAAATAACACATGGGCTACTTTTCATCCCAGGCATATGTTCCCATGGGTAGGGAGAACGGCTACCAAATTTCATGCAGGTGAAGCCGCAAGCATTAGCTAGTTAGTATAAAATAAATATTCTACACCTACTAATCTAACTTAAAAATAAGCATAAGCATCAAATAAGACAACTTCTGCCCTTCTATTGTTAAACTCCTAACTGGTTAATAAGGCCCACTGGCAATAACTGAGCAAGATTATGAGAAAATGTTCCAAGCTTGTATTCTCAGGAAAACTCCAGGTCCCAGGCAGTTTGTATGTGATTCAAGTCTCTAACATTTTGTTATCAGAGGACTTGAATCACTAACAAACTGCCTATCATGGTTAATGGCATCCGCCAGACCCCCTCATTCGCTGAAAGCCAGCCTGGTTGACAATAAAAATAACTATTTAAACTGCAGCCTCACAAGCTCTCACTTGATTACAGAATACAATGATATTCAGGAAATTTTACATTCTATTTATTAAAAGGCCTGATACTGCCAACTTCCAACTTACTACTTTCCAAAGTAGGCAGATTGAAATTACATACCTAATACCACACTTTACCCATAGTTTTGTTGGTCCCACAACCAATCACCACCTTTTGGGCCACCAAGAAAAATATTCTAACAATTAAATGTATGAAATGTCAGAAGAGATGTTACACATACTCATATAATACAGTCTTTGAAGTTTTACTTTACTTGAAGCAAAGTCTGATCCAAAGTAGAATCATTTTGGTACCAATAAGCAAGCTGCGACCTGTTCACCCACCAGCTTTACCCACAAGTGGGTGCATGGGGAATTTCTATTACCCATTATGATTTTTCTGTGGGGGATGCCAGCTATGCCGAGAGAACGTTCCGACCGTATGTTTTGCTGCCCATTTCGTCCTTCTATTACCTATACACCCACTGCATAGTAGTGGTGAAAAGTATCAATATTCAATCCATCATCCCTGTGCACAAACTAGGCATTTCATTGTGCTAAGTACTGTGGGTAAACAGAAATTCTACATGCACCACTCTAGCAGATGACTCCGTTGGATGCATGGGTATGGGTTGCGGATACAATATTCTGTATCTTAACAATTGCCCAGTCCACCTCTAAATTAGGGTGATTCCGCTATAGACTACTGTCGAAACTAATTTTTAAATCACATTAAGTATATCTTACTATTTTTATTAAAAGTACAAAGAAGAAAGTCTAAATTTGATATTAAAATATGTATAAACAATTAATTATCTACCTACTTCAAATTTTCCTTTTTGGCGCACTTGAAAGTAATTAAGCTCAAAAGGTGTTTTGAATCGCCTAATTTAATTTTTATTTTCTGAACATCATTGATTGTCCGAACAGTCTGTAAGCATGTTGCACCTGCTATGAAAACGATATAAAAGTATGTCTATTTCACGCAAATGAAGTGATGAAAGTTTGAGCTTAAATCTATCGTTTTTAAGTGTGATGAAGTAAAATCGAAATAAATGTAAAAAGGAAAATAGTTGCACCCGCGATCATTATTGGACCAGCAGATTCAACATTTATTTCAAGTAATCTTTATAGAGTGTTTTATTGAATATATTCTGTGTTCGAAGTAAGTAGACATATAATTTATGAGATCATATCAGAATTTATTATATTTGGCATTAATACAGAAAATCAGCTAAAAAGACACAATAAAAATGAAAAGTAACTACTTTGCATAGACGGTTAGTGTCCCGCTTCTTGGGACGTGAGACGTGCTTGAAAGTCTTACGTCACGCTGCCTTCAATGTATTCTGACGAACGTCGCACGTTGGATCCTGTAGTATGAGCTGGTTGGTCATTAATCAAAATTAAAAAAATGCCGGTGGATATTTTTTTTTCATAGATTTAGCAAATAGAGGGTATACCACATTTATTATAAGTAATTAAAGTAGTATTGGTTGTCTAATATACTTTTTATGATACGACAAAGTTGACCATATTTGTATTTGCCTTGTAGTCAATTAGGTTTTTTAAGTTTGGTGCAGTATTGAAACATTGTATTACTTTAAAAGTAACAGGGTATAATTAATAAAAAAAATCATGAGTGATGCTGAAGGTATGTAGTATTTAAAATGTATAAATTTAGTTCTTCACAATAAAATAACTTCTTCATAATAAATTTTTATTTAAAAACCACTTTTTCTTCAGAAGTGCAGTTTTGATACTGTTTTTTTTCGAAAAAGTGCATTTTGTCAGGGTACTAATTAGTTCTCCGTAACTCGTTAGTTAGTGTATTTTATTTAGTTGATATCAAAAGTTCAGACAAAATGCTCCTTTTCAAATGGCAGTGGTTTATAGTTTCACGGTAGTAGATTAAAAATATGAGCCAGTCGTATTTCGGTTAGTTATTACACTTAACTGTGAAAATTTTCGTCTTTAACATGAATGAATAGTTTTGAATTGTATTGTAGCCAATGATATAGGTTATTTTTAAGTTTTTTTTTCTTAGGAATAGTGGATTATCCAGTAAAAAGGAGCGATTTGTGTGACAAATTATTTTTAATTCAATACAAGAAATTAGATAGCAAGTTTTTAAAATTAGAGGAGATAATTATTGCAGAAACCAACTGCCCTGCTTCAGATATAACTTCCCTTAAAGAAACACTGCATATTTTTTAAAAATCTTTTAAAATAAAATAGCAATCGTCGAACAGAATCAAAGAAAGGTTTGTTAAAAATAACTCAACGTAGCTAGATAAGACTTGCATTTTTTTAAAATATATTATTAAGCAAAGGGTGAGCCCAGGTAGGCCCCCGAAGGATTTTGAGCAGTGTAGTGTCCGCAGTAAGCGTAGGAAGACCGAAGTTTTACGTGCGTCCGGTTCTGGCAGTGAACTTCTTTATTCTGCTCAAATGTATTTTCGAACTGAAGACCACCATTCCCAATTAAATAAATTAAAAGATATTCTATCACCGAAAACCACAGTAAATGAACAAGAGGCAGTATCTCCTCAAACCGTTTTGTCTATGTTTAGATACTGAAGCGAAATAAAGTAAGAAGCAGTATAACGTGGTACAAAGCTACGCGCCTCATATCTTTCCTTCTTAACTTAACGCTCGTAAAACTTCGAGAAAGGACGCTATAACGGATGTATTTAATTTGTTTTTATTTTTTTCGGATCCAGTAGTATCGTGCTCAAGGGTTGTGAGAAAATATAAAACTACTCTTCCTAGTGAGGTGCTAGAAATGATTTTACCAGATTAAAAGAATCTAGCCTTCATAAATCCATTTATTGTGATATATATTTAAATTGTTTAGAGTAATAAAGACATTAATAAAGTTATTTTGCCTCAAAACACCTTTAATAAAGACAATTATGAAAGTTAAGGTAGCGAAAGATGTTTGCCGGGAGCGTTCCAAGTGGCAATCAGTGGTCTCTGCCTACCCCAGTGAGTAATAAGCGTGATTTTATGTATTTAGGTACGTATGAATGTATTATACACCTTTAAGACTTAGCTTAAGTCTCGGAACGTCGTTAAATAATATTGACCAACCATCCCATACAACAGGATCCACCGTGCGTCGTTGTCAAACCAAAATCTGCTATGTGCATTTTTTATGATTTTAACATTTTGACAATTACGACTGGTAAATGAACCAATCTATCGTATGATAGAACTGCTATGTGCTTATAAGTACTATACGACGCACTATGACAATTTAATAAAATATGCTATGTGGAGCCAGCTAGAAGATTGTCAAATAAAATCTGCTAAGTGACCTGATTGCACATAGCATTTTTTTTTACCACGGGCAATTGACAAACTAGTAACTTGTATGCACATAGCATAATTTTATTCTAAACACACCGCCTATCTTACATTGTAAAAGTAAATAAACCATAAAGATGTCATATGAATGTCGTTGTATTTTGCTATTTATTTATGTTAACCCTCAAATTTCATTAGATGTCTTGATACGTTATTTTAATTTAGTGTGACTTCTTTGGAAATAAACTTTTAGTTATTCATAAGCAGTCAGTTCATAAACTGTGTAAGGTGTGATTTATCGAGTTATAAAGTATAGTGCTTAGTACTGTAGTTTTGTGTATTTTACAAAATAAACAGGGGATAGAAATTAGTCATTTAGTTTTAAGAGCGATCGATGATAAATATTTCTTCTTAAACTTCAAACCAACCAAAGAATCATCCATCCATAAATCCAGATTCGTTGAATTCAATTGATTTCAATCAGCCCTCTTCATCTTCTACCGTATAGGCAAACAACGAATCAATACATTCATCCCCTGAAAGAAGCAATAGCTCATCGTTTACTTCAACGACCAAGCGAAAGTGTTACGTTTTTTATAGCAGTGGTAATGATGACAGAGCATCTAATGAAATCCCTGTACAGGAATTGAGAGTGACTAGGAATATGCCAAGCAGCTCTCAAGAAGATGTAGTAGAGGGCTGATTGAGATCAATTGAATTAAACCGATCTGAATTTCGAGACACAGATTCTTCGGGAGATGTTTAAAGATTATGAAGATACATTTATCATCGATCGCACTTAAAACTAAACTGGCTAATTTCTTTCTCCTGTTCATGTCTCACACCTCTACCCAGTTCAATAGAGTTGGTTTTATAGTTTTCCAGCTGGATGGTCATGGTAGCGATGTCATACAAACATCTCAACACCTCGATATATCGCCAGTCGACACAACATCGCTGCAGAGCGTCCAGGACTGCCCTGGTTTCGACAGAGTTGAAGGCCTTCTCGTAATCCACAAAAGCCATCTCGTAATCCACAAAAGCCATCTCGTAATCCACAGCGGCTGATTGTACTCATTGGTCTTCTGTACAGTCTGCGGAACAGATTGGATGTGGTCAACGGTACTGAAGCCTTTTCGAAACCCAGCTTGCTCCTTTGGCTGAAATGTGTGATGCTGTCGATCTTTCCGGCGAGGTGGTTTGTGACTAGTCTCGAGAACAACTTGTAAACATGGCTCAGGAGTGAGATGGGTCTGTAGTTCGTCAGTAAGGTCTTATCACCTTTCTTGAAAAACAGAGCGACCGCACTCCCGCTCCATGCTTTAGGTGTTTGTCCCTGTTAGAAGACAGAATTAAAGATACTCGCTAGTTCTTTTAGGACCGGAGTACCCCCTGCCTTAAGGAGTTCAGTCGTAATTCCGTTCTCCCCAGGGGACCTGTTGTTCTTAAGTTGCCCGAGAGCTGCCCTGATCTTGTCCTGGTCGATGTCCGGAATGTCCTCTCCTCGGTATAGTGGCGCGTTAATGGGGCTCAGTGGTCACAATTAGTACTACCTGTCGGTCTTTTTGTCCGTGATGCATACAGATCTTTGTAAAAGCTCTCAATTTTCTCCGAACCTTGATGTCACGGTATTGCCACCCGCTGACAAAGACCTTGCCACCCCTGTTCATCTCAATCGTAGCCTCGACGACGCTGGTGTTGTGTCGTCGGAGGTCACGTCATATCAGCTTGTGAATTCTTTTCTTGTGGTTTAAATCTCTCTTATCTGACGAAAATGTGTGCGAAGATGGCCTTTTCGGCGTGGATGTCTAAATTTAAAAATGCTCGGACAAGTCGGTGATCACTGCCAATATTAAACCTGTGATCACAGAGAGATACACTTCCTGTCCGTCATGATGAAGTCCATCTCGTTCCTTGTGACCTTGTCGGGGCTTCGCCAAGTCCACTTTCTATGGGGCTCCTTCTTAAAGAATGAGTTTATCAAGAAGAGACTCTGAGACTCAAGAAAGTTGACAAGCATATTATTAAGATCTTTTTATTTAAAACCTGTTATGCGAATGTTAATTGACAATTTAAAATCTGCTATGTGCAAAA
The DNA here is from genome assembly GCA_933228765.1 of Miltochrista miniata. Lineage (NCBI taxonomy): Eukaryota > Metazoa > Arthropoda > Insecta > Lepidoptera > Erebidae > Miltochrista > Miltochrista miniata. Next base: position 16,436,019 of record OW121747.1, on the reverse strand, counting down.
ATTACTTAAAAATAAACATATAAAATAAGTTGTTACAATTTATTATCATATAATCTTATGACATCAAGTGTATCATTGGTACCTTGAAACCTGAATAGTTTTAAAAATTTCCTTTCATATTAAATTTTACAGGATAACTTCTTTTTGCAATTTCTCAAATTCATATTTTTGCACATAGCAGAAATTAGTTTGACAACGACGTAAGTATGAACGTACTTTGATAAAGATAAAGTAAAACAAATATTTTTATGTTGCGACTTATGTTACTATTGGGCCTGATTTTTTAGGCGTCACCAACCTTGACAAAGTAGTCAGTGTCCGTTTGCTGCAGAAATCAATACTAATTAATATGGTAATGAGGAAAGATAATTGGTAATCGATCGATAATTTTGAAACTATCGAATGTATTTTTTAAATTCTTTCGCCATTGCAAAGTGAAATTGGTATGTTTAAAGTAACCTACAACCAAAGAGAGCAGTAATTAATATCCAAATATGGCATATTTTCACATATGATTGTAATTGTAACTAAGTAATAAGCCATGTATGGGTTAAATGAGTTCTAAAGGTTCGTAGCTATCTCGGGAACCCGGAGTTATCATTTCAAGGGCGCAACCAGGACTCCCGGCCTGAGGCAGGTGGAGGTAGTATGTGTATCTAGCGGGTTACAGTTTCGAAGTGTCGGTAAGCGTGAAGTCGCGATTACAAGAATTTAGTCCCAGTGCTACAGTGTTTGAAAAAGCTTAATAAGTTTTGACTTTAAAAAAAGGAGAGGTTTGTATGCCGCCGGCGAAGCCGTGGGTGGGGTAAAGTTGGTAACATATAAAACACGTATGTGGCGGGGACGCTAATCGTAGCCTACTTTCCATGATCCGTCATTTCCGTGTTCGATCTAGCGTCTCGTCTCGCTCGTCCTTGACAGCAGGTGTACACGCGCAGGTGAAGTTAGGTTGATTCTTGAAAATAAAAAATCATAGTGTCTTTTGACATTCTTGTGTGTATGTCATTGATCTCATAAATAGTTTTGATTTTTTTGTGTTTTGAAAAGGTTTAGTTTGGTACTTTACAAATGTATTACAGTTAGGTGGTATTGTGGTTAGGTGGTGCTGTAGTTTTAGTAATAGTCTTTTACGTGTCTTCCTAACTGAATCACACGGCAAGGCTCGAAATATGGAAATGCCACAAATTGGTCACCATCCTAAGAACCAGCCACAGCGAAGGATACTTATAACAGTGATCGTTAACAAAACAGTCAGCAAAGCTACGCGCACTTCGTTAATCAAACATACAAGATAGATAATTAGGTATGTGTATGTTACACCAACCTACCAATTTTTATGTTCTGTCTGTGTGATCCGATCTCGGCCAAACAATGGCCATTATTACTTCATTCCGCTGCAACAGCAATAAAAAATACACTTCGTAACAACCAACAAAAAACTATACAAGGACTGTCAAATGTTGAACAAAATGAAGCCGGTACTTAATTTTAAAGCTTTTCTCAGTATTCATAAACTATTGTTGAATTGCCAAAGTTACTCTGGTACCTTACAATTATTGTATTAGGTAAGTATGTAAGAAGTCTGCTTGAATTCAAAATACAGTCAATTTACTGTTTAAAATTATTGTAAATCTATCTTACCGCGTCTACCGCTCTGGTATATTCTTGTACTTTCACAACTATGAAACCATCCAAGTGGGAAACGGCTCTTACTCAATGGTTAAGGCCACAGGTTCAGCAACCAATTATCAGCTTCGTTTGCAAATAAGGCTGGCTCGGGTTCGTCGATTTTTATCATTCCCTAGAACAAGTAAGGCTTATTCGCAGTTTGTCTTTCGCAAAACGTCTACCGTTCCGAAAACATCTCTTTCACTGATTATCGTTTTCGCTGAATGTCTTTTTCTCTGAATGTCTTTTTCGCTGAATGTCTCTTTCGCTGATTGTCTCTTTAACTGATTGTCGCTTTCGCCTATCGTCTCATTCGCTGATTGTCTCATCGTTTTCGCAAAAAGTCGCGATGGTAATTTTTATTATAACTGTATGCTGAATTGAGCATCACCGCAATATACCGGCGCGTTCAAATAAAAAAAATCATCAAATTGGTTTAGGCCTGTCAAGAGTTACGATGCCACAACAGGCTAACCAATTGAAGGGTCTAATTTGAGAAGGGGTTAACTGACTAATCGTAATGTTGTAGAAAATGGGCTCTAAAGATTCGTGGATTTATTATGATGTTAAGCATCTAAAATCGTTATAAAAAAGGTTGGTTAAACTTTTAAATGATAACTTTTATTGTGTATTATATAATTATATAAAAAAATAGAGCTAAAATGTATAGTATACTGTAAATATGTGATGATTTTCACTTAAACCTAAAATGCGCGTGAATAATGATGCATTTCGTGAGTATAAAAACGATTTAATGTGAAACAAACCGTTTTTCCTCTAATATATTACGGATTTCGTCCTTTTGTAAATTACATTATTGGAAATTAACCCATTATTGTGTTTTATTAATGCACTATTGCTAGCCTTTTACTTCACGACAGAGGTCGCGGATCGATTTCCGCAATAGAAAAGTATTTTTGTGTACAGGGATCTTGTTCTGGGTGTTTCTTTGTATCTTAAATATGTATTTATGTACAAATAAGTATTAAGCTGCGTTCATTCATTGTCTACTACCCATGAACAAGTTTTGCTTAGTATGGTAACAGTTTGTGTGGTTGTGTATGAATGTGTTAGATTTTTATAGTGATTAAAAAGTATAGGGACAAATAAAACTATATAAACATTTATAATATTTCTTTTTAACAAAAATAAAACCGACTTCAAACAAAAACTTAAAAATAAAATTATTTAGCACAAAGTAATATGTCTTTTGGTTTATCAGATTTTATTAAATACCATATTGAAGTCGGTGCCAAGTAAACCCGTAGGTTTAGGTAGGTACTATTAATGGCACCGACTTCATATCAATATCATCATAGAATAGTTTTTGTTTAAAGTTGGTTTTATTTTTGTTAAAAAATATTATTTCATTACTTTGAGTGACAGTTGGACTGAAAAATCTATCCATTTAAGAGAAAAGTTCTCATCCATACAAATTAATCAAGCCCAAACACAAGGTAACTGTGTAATCAGCACTAGTTGTCCCTACAATTTTCAGTGGTTGCCCTTGATTTCTCCTGGATTCCATCATCAGACCTGGTGAAAATGGGACCACCTCAAAAGTTAACACCATTAAATGAAGAAAGAATTTTTGAAATCCGCCTTTAATATAATAATTCCATAACTGAGCCATGATAGGCCGTTAACAACGCCGCTACACTAACAGTAGTTTATACACAACTGCTCTAGGTATACGTCTGGGCCGTACAGTTAAGTCTGCTATCAGTAGTTTCCATCGACCTTCTAGTACTGTGTCCCAACTCCTAATTATTAAGGAGTTCTTTAGCTTCATCATCAGCACAAGAGCAACAGTTGTTGTTTCCAGCATACAACAGGAGCATCACGTAAGCCCTACATACTACTAAGTAGTTTCCATCGACCAATTGCAGACGGTCTCCCAACTTCTAACCGTTAAGGAGTTCTATAGCTTCATCATCAGCACAGCAGCATCATATGTTGACACCTGAAGTGAATATCTGAGTCGGATATGATTACATAACAAAAGCACAACGTACAATTTTCTAATTTAGTTGCCCTCGTTTTCTCATGGATCCCATCATCATATCCTGACCTTTTGAAAATGGAATGAACGTTTGAAATCCATGTATAATTCACGGAAATATCGGTGACCATACATAAAAAAACATACAGACGAGTTGAGAACCTGCTCCTTTTTGGATCCTATTAAAAAGGGTTTATTATCGCTTAAAAGTCTTCGTTTAGGCGATAATAAACCCTATTTAGTGTTCTGACACTGAATATTGTATGTGGTAAAATTAGTGCAAAAAGGATTTAAATTACCTTAATCCCGTCTTGAAACAATTCACTTAGCTCATTAGATGTGTTCGTGAACGTTAAAACAGCTTTATCTTATGTTAACTCCTTTTTATATTTGAAAAAAGTAGAAATATGTATTTTTTGGTAAGTTTACAAGCATTAAATCCTTTTTGAATTAGCGGACTTCAAATCCTATGTCAGTTAAACCCTTTTTAGACTGAATATATCGAGATACGTAAAGAATTTCGCTTTTATGTTATTGTCATAAGGTAGATAATTTTACTACGAATCCAACGGTACCCATAACTCGTTTTGCGTAAAAACGTCAGTTAACCCCTTCTCGAATTAAACCCTTCAATTATGATGCATTTTATTTTGTTAGAACTGAGTTCCTTTGGCGATAATGGTCAGTTAAGCATATAATTTATATAAAGTTACTATCGCTACTTTTTGCGAAAGAGACAATCAGTGAAAGCGACAATCAGCTAAAGAGAAAATTAGCTAGAGACATTTTCGGAACGGTAGACGTTTTGCGATAAAGGCAAACTGCGAATAAGCCGTATATAATATTACATTTCCTTAGTCATAATATAAATTAATGACTCATAGCATAATAATTAATATGGGTATTTGTTTACATTTTTATTCAAATACAATAAAACTGTGTACGTATTGCCCTTTCTTAGTCACCATAACACGTCATAAGAAATGCTAAGTAACCGACGGATTTGGTTGATAAAATGCGTGGCTATGCCGTGTGTTGTATAATGATTCATGAGAACCATCCTGACTCTTAATACTGCATTCTAGACACTGCATAGACTATTGGTAACTGACAGTCACCGAAGTACCGGAACCAGATGTTTAGCAGCAAGTATCGGTTACTTGTAGAGGAGAGGTTCCATTCCCCATTCGCGGAAGGAAATAAAGAACACCGCGTGGTTTTATGCAATTATAATACACACCGACATTTTAAAAGTGATTTGATTTGTCACTAAAATTATTTCTTTGGAAATATGCCATTTTAGCCCCTCTCTATAAAATAGAGTGTAGAGGGGCTTATGGCGAGACTTTTTCTGTAGTCTGTGACTCTGTTGCATTAAACTACGTCACTAGGTCACGTGGATCATCTGTTCAAATATTGAAATAAAACAAAAATGTCAACGTCAATCGGATTGAGCTTTCACTTTCACAATGAGAAGGGCAGTCTGGTGAGAACGATCTCACGGCTTTCTTGTTTTGTCTCTCAGAGATCAGTGAATCTTACTTATTTCTACTGGTCCTCTTGCTTGAAAGTGTTGGAAGCTGATTTAAATATATTATCATAACGTACCTAACAATAGACTAATCTAGCATGTTTGTTTTTTTCCAGAGTTGCGATGGCGGTTCCATGTGCTTGGAGCTCGCTCTTGAAGGGGAGCGTCTGTGCAAGGCAGGTGACTGCCGCGCAGGCGTCGCATTCTTCCAAGCGGCCATCCAAGCCGGCACCAACGACCTTCGCACCCTGAGCGCCATCTACAGCCAACTCGGCAATGCCTACTTCTATCTTGCTGATTACAACAAGGCTATGCAGTATCATAAATACGATTTGACTATTGCTAGGTAAGATATGGTTTTACTATAGGTACTTTTGTTTTGTTTGTGTGATGTACCAGAAATGGGCTAAAGAGCTAAAACTATCCTCTTTATCATAATATTGTATACTAGTAGAATTTTGGTCCAGTTGCTGCATCACATGATAATAATTATATTCCAGACAATAATTATACTTCCCTTGTACCAACTGTCCTTGTATCATCGACGATGGAATAGATTCCGTATTTATTTATGAAACTTATAAACGGGCGATTCAATTATAGCGGGTGCAACAGTTTGACGCATATAACCTAACTATTAAAAAAACATTTCGAATGAAATTAATCTTGGATGAACTACATTTTAACAACACAATATTAATATGAAAACCTATAATAATAACTCAACTATACACTTTTGAATCAGTCGCGGGTGCAACACCGAAATTTCGAGGGGTTTCACATAATTTTGTGTACTATACATTTTGCTGTTACTATTCAAAGCATGTCAAAACATAAATACACTAAAAAATACTTGAAAAAAGTATTGCATCCGCTAGTCTAATAACTATCGCAGAGAGAGTAAATGCAAAAAGAAAAATGGTTGCACACCATTTTTCTTTTTGCATTTACTTATTTAAATTTTACTTTCAACCGCACCGATAATGTAAAATTTAAATTAATTAATCTTTACTAAATATTTTAATATGAAATTTTGAATTTCTTCTTTGTACTTTTATGAAAAACTAGCTGACCCTCGCAACTTCGTTTACGTCACACATGGTGTATGAAAGGACAGGTATTTTTTCAACAGACTCATGGCCTTACAATAGCCTTAATCATTAAGCTCTTTTATGATAAAGCCAACACGCCAGTTTAGAATGACCCTTACATTCAAAACCCTTGAATTATAGGCTTAGCGAAAGTTAAATGTCTCTAATTTCTGAACTACAAATTCCTCAATATTGAAACTTGTGTGAAACCATCCATAAAGTACTCCCTCTCCAACACTAAAAAAATATTTGAAATCGGATCACGCGTTAAGAAATTAAAACTGAAAAACAATTTTGTCTTTTACCCCTTCTCCCGCAGCAACCGCGCAAAATATCTGGATCAAAAGTATCCTAGAACCTTCCTCGGACTATAAGCTAAGAATGTACCAAGTATGATTCAAATTGGTTCAGTAGTTTCGGCGTGATACTTATTCGGGATACAGACAGACAGACAGACAGACATGAACAATTTAAATTACAATTTCGGCTTCAGTATCGATTACAGAACGCCCTCCAATTAAAATTTTCAAAATATCTTCCATGTACAGACTCGCGACCCTCTACAGATTTATTATATGTATAGATAGTAGGAAATAATGTAATTTAAAAATTACCTTGAAAAACCGTATATAGCGGAATCGCCCAAAGGTTATTTCACCGAGGCAGAGCCATACTAGGCGCCCACGTTACAATTATATTTGGTCCCCCATATTAGGCGTTCCAGATTTCAAAACGTCAACCTACTCTTATGTTTTGCTGTTTTGAAATTCAAGTGGACCTTTAACTTGACTTATCGAGTGATGTTACTGTTAGTCCAGGACCAACGCCTGGCCAAGTATTCTGAAGCGTATAAATGCCACAAACGACTATCTCCCAGGTCTAACAATAGCTTAGGATGCTTCACACACTGAGCTAGTTGAACTACGAGTGCTTCGCTTAATATCATGTCTGATAAATATCTTCTCATTTAATTACAGGTCAATGAATGACAAACTAGGGGAAGCCAAAGCATCAGGCAACCTAGGGAACACATTGAAGGTGATGGGTAAATTTACCGAGGCTATACAATGTTGCAAGCGTCATCTGGACCTATCCCGAACCCTTGGCGACAAACTGAGCGAAGGTCGAGCCCTATACAATCTGGGCAATGTGTACCACGCTCAGGGTAAACAGCTGGGGCGCGTGGGCCAAAACGATCCTGGTCACTTTCCTCAAGAAGTGCGCGAGTGTCTGACTCAAGCCGTTTCATATTATGAGTAAGTATAATTGTTTCCTTTTGGTTTTAGCGTCTTCCCGGTATTTATCTGGTTAAATATGGAGCTTGAGATCCGATTTTATTGACTGCTAAGAGTAGCCATGATTTGGCTCTTTATTTTCGGCATTATTGGATTGCTGCGGAATGCTATAAATTTGTGTAGTGTATGTTGTAGTCCACGCCCGTATAGTTGCGCAACGGACGATGGAACGACCTATGCTTTGGGTGTCGCTGAGATGTTATCCATCAGAGAACCAAAGTTGTCGTCGACTTAGCTCGCATAGTATGTGTTCTGAAGGAGATGGGCTGGCTACATCTGTAGAAGAACCGATGGCTGATGAAGCAAACCAGTTCTGGAGTGGAGACCGCGACTGGGTAAACGTGGGAAAGACGACCCCCTGCCCGATGGACCGTCAGGAAAAAGGTTGCAGGGAGTGACTGGGTGCTGAAAGTGCAGAACTGCATATTGTGGCTTTGTTTGGGAGAGATCCAGCGGTGGACTGCCATAGACTGATGGTACTGACTGATGTATGTATGTATGTGAACCTTCAGGCCGTTTTCCGACCCGAGCTTATTGAGAGTTCTCTAGCCTGTCAGCCCCGTAAGTCTCAACCTCGTCCATTGGTCAACAGGTTCACTGGATCTTAAAGAGACTCTAGGACATCCTCCTATCCTATATATATCCTAGGCCAGTTTCTAATTCAAGGAATTTTTTTTATTCAGGGAGAACCTGGAGCTTATGCGTGGTCTCGGCGATCGCCAAGCTATGGGTCGTGCCTGTGGCAATCTAGGCAACACTTGCTACCTACTTGGGGACTTTTCGCGAGCCATTCATTACCATACGGAGCGATTGAAGATCGCTCGCGAATTCGGCGACAAGGCAGCCGAACGTCGTGCCAATAGCAACTTGGGCAATTCGCACATCTTTCTTGGACAATTCGAAAATGCTGCAGAACATTACAAGTACGTATGAAACATGTATTATTGTTATGTCTATGAGACTGTACATCTTAAACAGAGTGTCCAAAAAGAGTATTGGGTATGTTTTAGCGCTAAAACAGTTTCGGAGTAGGGGAGAGGCGCGGAGTAGGGCTCGTAGCTTCCGCCGTTTTCTGGAGTTTTTATCGCAATGGAACAGTAACCCGGGGACGTATCGCGCTTTTTGCATACGAGGGTATTATCGTAACGGTGAATCTATAGGGACTGATTAACGTTTGTATCGCGCAGAGTACCGTACACGCAATGCACCAAATGAGAAGCATTAGAAAATGTATCCTTTTCACAAATTTATTGTAAAAAAATTTTTGGTCTCGAGCAGGATTTGAACCTGCGTCTTCTGGTTTGCCGGACCAGACGCCTTAACCAACTGGACCACCGAGACACTGCTCTCGACCGTCAAATTCTTTCACCTCATTACGTCTTGGGGCGACGTAGGCACCATCTACCTATCTATATATATTATATATATATATATATATATATATATATAAATCCTGCTCGAGTGATTAAGTCAGCATACTAATTGCTTTTCAAAATTATCTCTAATGGATCCTTTTGTTCGGAAATACAATTGCCACTGAAAAAATTCAAAAGTTTGGTCAGCCTCGTTCTGTCCATGACCAGAAAACAATCGATGAAGTAAGGACGTCAGTTTGCCAAAATCCGTCTTCAGCCATCCATAAACGAAGTCGAGCATTAAACATAAAAAAATCGTCTTTGCACTTGATTTTAAAGAAATTATCTGCATTCAAACGCGTCAAAATTCCACTAGTTCAAGAATTGATGGATACGGACTACGTAAACCAATTGAATTTTATGAAGGAAATGTTGCAGCGATTCAACAACTTTGAAAGCATACTGTTCGGTGATGTAGCCAATTTTCGTCTTGAATGGTCATGTCAATAAGCAGGATAAAAATTAAATAAATAAATATTCACGGACATCTCACACAACGCTATCTGATCCCAAAGTAAGCTAGGAATAACCTGCTTGTGTTATGGGTATCAGACCACGGATATTAATACTTATATACTTTTAAATACATACATATAATACATAGAAACACCCAGACTCTTGAGACAAACATTTATGGGTCACACAAATATTTGTCTCCGGTGGGAATCGAACCCACGACCTCCAGCGCCGCAGGCGGTATCACTACCGACTGCGCCACAGAGGCAGTCGATATAGGATTGTCATACTGCCCAGATAGGAATCCGAGGCCAAATTATGAACGACCTCTGCACAGTCCAAAAGTTCCTGTGAGGGTCGCTAGGCTCAGGGCTGAAATGGCAGCAATAACGAAGGCTGTGTAAGCGTGTCATCACCAATCATCGTTCCAGATTAGAAGAGTATCAGTTGCGTGACGGTCACCGTTTGGATAACATTGTCTTTTTTAAATAATTTTCCATTTCGTATTCTTCTAGTCAACAATAAAAAAATACTGATAGCTAAGTAGTTTTTGTTTTACTGAACAAGCATAATACTTTATACTCTATTTGGACACCTTGTACAAGTACTCGTATGCATAATTTTAAAAGATTTACTGCTAAATAACGACAAAAAAAGTGTGTGCGTGTAAATAGGTTACACGCACACACTGCGCGATTGAAGTAAAACTTCTATGCCATTGACGGCATATATCACTGAAATTATTTACTTTATATTAATATCATTCATTCAAATTTTGAAACGCGTTTACGCCATTCAAAATTCGAATAGTAAGCGTTACTTAGAAAAGAAATCTGAGTTACACCCTAGTCGCGCCTAAAGAAGATTTACTTCAATAACAAGTTTCGTGATCGCAGATTGTGAAAACAAAACCTTTTTATTGATCGTTTTCGTACCCCAAGGTATTTTCGGACGAAGGCTTGTCAATGGACACAAATTGAACCTTTTACGCCGTTAGGTATTTTGATTAAACCCCTAACAATTTTAGCGTAGCTGCCAAACGTACCTTTGTTCTGATTTTCATGCGGTTTTCGTCATTGGAAATTCTGACTAAATTAACTGGTCTCAGAACTTGCTCGCGCCAAAAAACTTGAAAAAGAATCAATTCTATTCCAGTTTGACTATGCAGATTTTTTTGGTATCTAGTTTAACATATTGACAGATAACACAGGCCTGCAAAATGAGGGTCATAACTTCCTCTCTGGAATTTGATGGCTGATTCTAGGGTATTTTGGTGCGCTGATTACGAATATGTACTTAGATTTTCTCCATCACCTCCAGATTTTTCGAAAAAGGCACAGATAGAAAATTGAAAAAAAGACCCACGTTTTCTTATAAAAAATATATATTTAAAAAAGTACATTACCTTTAACTTATAAAACGACTAAAATATAATAATAACTTGTTACTAGTCTACATTACACGTAAATTTAATTTGTGGAACCCGGTTCTTTTTTCCTGGAACCTTCGGTTGTGCGATTTTCGCTTAAATTTCCAGTTTGGATAGTCGCGCTTCAATAAACAACAATAGTCCGCCATCATGTTAGTATTCCATCTTCCACGATATCAGACTTCAAGCTCTTTCAAATCTTGGTAAAATCTTTCGCCTTGTTCTTTGCTAACGGCTCCTAAATTGTCTGGGAAGTAATCAATGTGCGAATTTAGGAAATGATGTTTAGTGCTTGTTTATGTCCCTTTTATTTTAGAATTGTATCCAGTTATGTCACAACAAGAAAAGTAGCCATCATTATCATGGTCTTTAGCCTCTCTTCATAGCATAGGTGAAACAATTTTGAAGCTATTTTTCTGGCCTTTTAAACACTTGCGAAATTGTAATAAACAAGTCGAACAAAGTTTATGAGGTGTCGAAGTTTTGTCTTGGTTACTTAATACGTGTCCAAAATAACTTTTGTAAATATTTTTCACAAACTCTGTAATACTGTTTCATTGTTTTATCACCATAAAATTTCGGGAGATATTACAAAAACAATTCGTAGAATTTAAACACCTTTGCAATGACATTTTAAAGTTCATGTTTCAAGATTCAACTGTTAATTTTCTAAATCAGTTTGGGTACTTATACAAAAACCCTTTGGTTTATCTTTATTATACCCTTTTCTAATTATATTTACAAAAAATAGGTATCTAATATTACTACTAGGTAATTTTTTGATTTTATTACAAAATTAAGTCAAAACTACCCGTTTTTAACATGGTTAAGGCGAATTACTTATACTTTTTATGTAGTAATTACCAAATTACTGATTTGCATGATTTTCTATGTCCCCTTACACTAATTAAATGCAATAAAATTTAAACTGAAGTAATTTAATGACGTTTTATAAATTTTAAAACGTAGGCGCTCAGACATTTTAAAGCAAAATCTTAAATATTCAATATCAAAAAATCCTGACGTGTAGGATTTTTTTTATTATTTTTCTCGTAATCAGCACATCAGAAACTATAGAAAATGTTACTCAGATTTCAAAGAGGAAAACCATTGCAGACCTGTGTAATATATTAAGTTGGTTGACAAAAATATCGGCAGCGCCTCTTTGAATGGTAATGTGCTGGATTATTTGTTAAAGCACATAGTACCTGATTGATACGAAGTTCTGGTGATACCGGCTACTCAAGGTCTACTGTATATGTGCCCAATTTGAGCCATATTGATCCACCGGTTGTTGCATTATTTAATGACTAACAGTCATTATATCCAAACTTTCGCCTTTACTGAAATGGATATGTTCGTAGGCTGATCTGTACAATCGCTTGAAATAGAGGGAACATTAATTATAAGAAATAGATATGTGTGTGTGATCATCACTGAAATGATGAGTGTATTGTATCAATTGTTTGTTGTACCAATTGTAAGTTCCATAGTGACAGCTGATTACTTTTGTAGTGAAAGACAGATATTCATAGAGCAAACATGCTTTATCTACTCCCCTTGCACTGCTCGCGTTGCTCTGTGCTTTAATTATATAAATACATACATGCTTTGCTATTGTGAATGCGATAACCATGTAAAATAACAGTAATCTTAAATAAATGCTTGCGTACATATTTATAAGATGGTACTTTATTGTTGCAAAGAAAGTTACCAATGAACTTCCTGCTAGAAGCACAACATTATTATTGAAACTACTAAAATAGTTATTTTATTCTTCAAGCCTTGAAGCTCATAAGCAGCAGCATTAATAAATATTATTTTAACCTGATGGAAAGTGATCACCATGGCCTATGAACTTTTGCAACACCAGAGGTGCTAGGCTCGCGCAGCCGAATTTGCAAAGACCTTCTAAGACTCCTTTTGCAGAACCCCATACTTGTCGTTAGATAAAACCGATATTTTTTTGGGATCGAGTACGTTTTCCTTGTTCAGCTGAGCGTTAATTCCAATATATTATACTTGGATCCTGTGGTCCACTTTGATAAGCTGCTAGGAGCAGCTGTGATTTGGCTAATATTTTTTCGACATTGTTAGAAGCGACTGCTATCCTTGCTTCCCACTCCCATAACGTGTAAAACAAAGAAAGTAACACTGTTTATATCAAAAAAAAAATCCGGCGTCCACATACATAGGCATAATAGACTAGAAATAAACCATAGGTTCCCCCATTATGCTATGCATGCCACATATTACACCTCAGCGTACACTGTAACGCAGCATATTAAATTATAAAGTCCGAATACAACTGGCGAGATATGAGCGCATATTATGGCTACGCTCAAATGATATAAGTAAATATATATGTGTGTGTCTGAAATTATCAGTGTATTGTTTAAATTGTTTTGTGTAAGTTTCATAGTGACAGCCGATTATTTTTAGTGGTGTATATGAATACGATTTCCCTCCCACAACATATGACAGACAGATACGTTTGGAGCAAACATGCTGTGTGTACTACCCTTGTATTTTTCGCGTTGCTTTATGCGTTTACCTCTATAGGAAAATTGGTGTGATTGTAAGGACGTAAGTTTTTTTTTATTTTAAAGACGGCATTGAAGTTATGCAATACGTATTTACACAATACAGCAGTAGGTTAATACGATGCACATAATGTATGAGCATGTTCAATGTTGCTTGGCGATGCACTGCGCTTGTCATAAAATGTCGAATGCAATTGCGCATTTAGCGAATTGTATGCAATTAACTTTTCATAAATGCGACTTCTTTTATTATTGATCGAAACTGTGTCAGCCGCATTTGCACCTGTTATTACGATGTGTGATGTATTTTAACGTGTCTTTATATTCGTATTTTATCGCAAAAAAAGTCAGTAGCCGCAAGTATAGTGTTTAGGGGTGAATTAAATTAAATTTGTAGCAAATTTTTTTCTCTGTTCTACATTTTCATCTCTGTTCCTGAAAAATTGCAAAAATGTCGTTACATACTTCTCGGGTTGAATAGAAATGTATTTCCAATACCCAGTACCAATCGGTGAAGTCAAAATATAGGGAACGTATAAATTTTGGGTTACTTTTTTTAAAATTGAACTTTTTCATTATGCTATTAAATAATACATTTAGCATTTCCAACAGTGATGGACATATTTTACCTCCCATTGCAGACGGTCCATTACCGTTCTTCTACATAAAACGGGTGTGGATTTTTTGCAGTGGGGGTCTCATTTCCTATTAGATTAAAACTCAAAGGGCTTCTGCATGACAAAAATCAGAGTGTCTTCGTAAGAAAAAAAAAAAGAAGTTTTGAAAAGAGACATTATAATAAATATTCTATTTATAGTACCTACATCATAAAAAGATTATGTTGTAAAAGAGAAAATTAGATGGTATGTACAATAGGCGGCCTAGAAATTCAGGACCATTATACCCTCAAGTGAACAGCTCAAAACGTCCCGAATTTATATATGCTGGCGAACGTTCTTGATGATCTCAATTGTTACACACTGTCAAAAATTCATTCTGTATTAGCATTGTAAATAAAGTGTAGACTGGGTGTCTGGGTCACCGAACTTCGTATCCTCACACAAATATTGTTTGCGATGTAATCGTAGCTAGAACGGTAGGTACCTACTATCAAACACGTGGAGAGAGTTGTTTTGCTATTTTATAACGGAAAATTTCGCATTAATTCGTGCCGGTGAATGGACATGAACTGTTAAAAACATATAACTTAGATACAAAAGGTCACGCGATAAAATTTTATTTTTGTACATTAATTAGAACACATTAAAAAATATTCCAAACTTCTCGGTTACGTAAGTGGCAGATTGAGATTGTATGCAGCTGCTGCCCTAAGATCCGGGGTCAAAACAGATATTAAACGCAACTTGTTTTTTCGGCGTTTTTAGGTATAGGTAAATAAAAAACAACCAAACTCGTATTTCCAGGCCGCGCTATCCTCAGGCCTCTGGTCCTAGAGGTCGATAGCCGTGGGTGAAGACAAGCCTGATTTGCGGCGCCCCATGTTTGTTTAGCTATAACTATGTTTATTAGTTGTCTAGACCCTATAATACAAGCATAAATTAGTCTAATTTGGGTAAGATGATGTTGGACTACTGGGAAGACAAATAGTAATAGAGGAGGCTACCTCTAAGGGAGCCCGCATACAAACTACTTTTGTTCGATCATTAACTAAAAATGTATATGGACTACACAAGTTATAGTTGATGTTTGCGGGCTCCCTAAGATGAACTATTTCATATACCTGGACTACTAGATAGCAAAACACGTATTTTAGATATCCTGCTCCACTACGCCATAGGCTCGAAAGAGACAGGTAACTGGTAACCTTGGTGGTTGCATACCTGTAGAATAGCTTGTCTAACTAAACCTCAGGAATTTTTCTCCATTTTTCACAGGCAAACACTTGCTTTGGCCGAAGAGCTGGGTGACGCGGCAGTGGAAGCTCAAGCGTGCTATTCTTTGGGCAATACCTACACATTGCTGAGAGAATACCGCGCAGCTGAGGAGTATCATTCGCGACACTTGGCTGCAGCGCAGAGGCTGAACGATCGTGTTGGAGAAGGTCGCGCCTGTTGGTCTCTTGGCAACGCTCATTCTGCCCTTGGCAATCATGAAAGGGCCCTTTATTATGCCAACGAACACTACAATATATCTAAAGAGGTGAGCTTATTTTTTTTCTCCTTATAATTGGCTCTCAGTATTTACTTAGTTCATCCTAATCACATACTTTTTACTAGAATGGTGTACTATTTTTACAGTCATTATTATTAGTTGCCATCTTCCGCACTCTGTCTGAATCTCTAGAATGTTGCAGAGGGTACTTTCTCTAATTATATATAATGTAATAAATATTAATCGAATATTATATATGCGGTCAAATAACAAAATCATAATAACATCGCCTGTAAACAAATTCCAAATAAAGACATCTAACTCTAAGGGTCCGTTCACACAGACCGGCTCGGAGAGCATCGGCGCGCACTTTTCTTTTCACACAGACCGGATCGGATACGCTCGGAGTTGGTCGGAGCGGAGCCGCCAACTATTTCACACAGACCGGCTGAAAGCGGATGCGCTCGGAGCCGGTCGGATGCGCTCGGAGCCGGTCGGATGCGCTCGCAGCCGGTCGGATTCATCGAGTGCATCGATTCACTACAAAGGCAGTACCAGTATTCCAAGTTTTGTTTTCGGTGTTAACGGGTGCTATTCGGAACATAGTTTTAGATAGCTCCGATAAAGAAATATATTAATTTTTCATCAGTCATGTTTTCGTATAAGTGCACACAACTGTTCTGTTTAAATTGTGCTATCAAAATGGCGGTCGGCGTGGGGCAGCGCGCACGCAATCGGAGCCGATCGGCTGCGCGAGCGGGAAAGAGCACGCAATCGGAGCCGATCGGCTGCGCGAGCTAGAAAGAGCATGCAATTGGAGCCGATCGGCTGCGCGAGCGTGAAAGAGCATGAAATCGGAGCCGAACGGCTGCGCGAACGAGAAAAGTACGCGATCGGAGCCGGTCAGCTCCTCTTATTATTTCACACCAAGCGCATTTAAGCATTCTTACTGACAAAAGCAGTGCACATGCAAGAATAAACCTTACTTCAAAAAAAAAAGCTCTGTTTTCAACGTGATAAGAATCTGCTCTGCTCTCCGAGCCGGTCTGTGTGAACGGACCCTAAACGTAAATAGTAATTAATACCACTGTACACCAGAAATAATCTGAGGCCAACGTCTCTGAAAATATACAAAGCTGTTTGATGGCGAGTTGCCAATAAAAAATATCATTCTTATATTTGGCAGCCGGGTGGTGAATATTCTAAATCAGTCTCAAGCTAATTTTGTTTTTGTAATGAATCTGACTAGCCTAGACAACGTCGAATACTAGATTGCTAAACATGGCGATTCTATTTACATCTCCCGAAACTAGGTAGACCAATGTTTACTCAAATATTATCGTATAGTAGTCGTTAAACATTTTATACTTACTTGTTGAGCAATATTCAGAGCATATTAATTAAAAGGGGCCGTTTTAGAGTCCCGTATTTAGAGGGTAAAAACGGGACCCAATTACTGAGACGTCGCTGTCCATCTGTTTGTTAGGACGCAGTATCTCAGAAACCGTGATAGCTAGAGAGATGAAATTCACAGATGATGTATTTCTGTTCCGCCGCTATAGCAACAAATATAATGCCGCTTTAACCTCAAATATAATGCCGCTATAAAAAATAATAGGGGGACTCCCATACATCAAACGTGATTTCTTGTTGTTTTTCGGTACGGTAACCTCTGTGCGCGGGTCCGACTCGTTCTTGGCAGCTTTTTCTATTATTAAATTGGCACATAGCTTGTAACTATCGGCATTCGAGATTCTCATGATTTGATTGTAGTTTTAACTCCATTATCACATTCCTTTAAAACCGATTATTCACACTTCTTATGACAATTTTCAGAGTATAAAGTCTTTTAGCAAAACTCATATTAATGCTATTTGGCGCCAAACTCCTCATGGTCGTTTTTTGTCGAACAATTGGTGCTGACTCACTACACTACACACTACACTACTGTTACACCTTGGCTTTTCCCACATTATATAAAAGCAAGCAAGAAAACTCGAAATGAAACCCGGTTGTCAGTAAAATGACAATCGTTAAGCCAAGTTGAAGGTCTTATGGGCGGCTTGGAAAATGTCAACTGCTGGTCGCAGCGACCTGCGACTGTCCATTTCAACACGGCAATAGGTTCAACACCTATTACGTGGGACAAAACTTTAAGGTGAAATGAGGGTGTATTCTATGGCTCTGCCTACCCCTTCGGGGTTAAAGGCGTGACTTTATGTATGTATAAAAGCAACACGGGAAATAAAACGAAAACTTGAAACATAACCCTGTACCAAATTGTCTGACCAGCGTTGTACAGTGAGGTTACCCTCCCAAAAAGGCTAAAAATTGAGTGAACCCTACATTCAGCAGTAGACTGTGATGGCCTGATTTGATGGATACCACCCAGTACTTTTTAAACGAGACTTACTTACATTATCAGTTTTAAGCTCTTCGTTTATACATATATTTTTGTTATTCAATTTGCTATAATGACACCGCCAATCTGACCTGACTGACGCCATGCCGACATCTACCAAATTGGGCACCTCTCTGACAGTCCCCAACACTAACGATTGATACGTTTAGGCGCATAATGCCATATTCACAAAATGTCAAGCGGACGCAAAATGTCAAGTTCGCAGAATGTCCAGTTCGCAGAATGTATGCGTTGGCGAATATGGCATTCTGCGCCTAAACGTATATCATCAAGTTGGCGTGGAACTAATGTGCCTTTTCACACTCCTGATATCTATAACATTGTTAAAGAAATGGCTTACATCCCAAGTAATTCTAACAGGCACACCTTGCTGCTAATAGTCCGCTGTGTTAAGGGTCTACCGCCGGTCTACAAAATGTGAACTTATGACCATGAATTTATTTTCTTCAGCTCGGCGACGTACTCGGCATGGCCACCGCCCAGATGAACATCAGCGACCTCCGCAAGGTGCTGGGAATGCCCGTCGATGCAGACTCTACACCAGTTTCCTCACCACCCAAGGAGGAACCGCCTCGAACGCCCTTCAACGCTTTACGTATCAGGCGCCAAAGTATGGAAGAACTGTCGCTCATTCAAGTACGTATGCTTTCATACACGCTGGCTGGTTAAGGTTACTCCTGGCCTTACTTTTCGAGTACTCTGTATTAATAAAATTATTAGATGACTCACCAATTGCTCAAGCCTAAATCTTTTGACTTGGAAAAGGCACTTTTTTTGAGTACCCTAGCAATGCACACAAAGAATTTTTTTTTTTAAATTCCACCCCTAGTCACGGCCTAGTGGATTAAATAAAGGGGTAAAGTTTATCATATCAGTATATCACGAATCCAATCCATTCTTGTTATGTCTCAGGATGAAATCCCAGTTCCCATAAAGACCATGGGCATTGGGTTTTAACTAGACACGAAATTTTTAAACTAGATGGCGCCCGTGTGCGTTTTGTTTCTGTTCCCGTTTCCCAAGGAAACTTAATCCTGGAATAAAAAGCCGTTTTTCCAGACTACAATCTATAACAGTACAAAATTTCAGGCAGATCCATTCAGCCATTAGAGTGTGAAGGAGTAACAAACATCCGGACATCATAGATGAAATGTGTACTGGTTCCTAATCAATAATTTTTTTATATACAGATAACACCAGACGCTAAAAAGAAAGACCTGGAGTCTACAGTCGACAGCAAAGGAGAGATGGTCCGCACTGAATCCGAGGACAATCCTGTGGAGTCGTTTTTCGATCTGCTCAGCCGCTGTCAGTCCGAACGTATGGACGAGCAGCGAGCCACGTTGTACGTCGAGAAGGAGAATAGACCCCGGCCCAGGACTAGCGCCAATAAGCTGCAGAGGTCCACTAGCAGTGGTAATGGAAACGGCACCAACAGGGCTGCGAAGTAAGTAAACCACATTACTTTCTGCTGAGGAAGCCACATTTAGCGACGTATCTTGTGAAATTTTCACTGATAATGGAGGTGGTATAGATCACATTGGCATAGTAAAATCATGATTCGTCCATAACACACTGATCTAAGGTTTTCTCTTCAGCGGTTAATTTAACTAGTAAGTATTAAACCGCTGATGAGTGGTCAGTGTGGCATTATAAAATTATGAATGTTCTGTACCAATGTCATAAACATCCTTTATATTAGTGAAAAAGTCACATAGATAACTCTGGTCTAACGCCGTCATTTGAGGTTTATCAGTCTTTTATATAATTATACCTCATTACTAAAAACAAGTTAAGTTTCCAATCAACGATCTACGATTTATCTGAGTGACTTGCTGGAAGTCCGTTGAAAAGATTACAAATGGTTCTGAATAAGGGGTCATCAGTAGAGAGATAGGATGCTAAAAAATTCATTATGTGTAAGATGTAAGAATGTGTTGTGGTTTTAGTCCCATCAATACTTTTGGGGCACGAGCCAATTCCTCTTGTAAAGTGGTACACCTCACTTAATAGCAAGCCCAGTTAAACTAACTCCTTTAAATTCAAGACACATGTAAATATATCATTCGTTATCATGTTCGATATGTTGAGAACAAAATGTCATCTTCCCAATGATACTCACTGGCGAAAACACCAGACTACGAAGTGGACATGTTTCCCAGGTTCCCAAAACAAACGCTTCGAAGGTAACTGCAGCTAACGTTCAGATAATGGTGGTTATCACTGACCGCTATACTAATATGCTATCAAAACGTATCTAAAAGCGTAAAGCAGATATGAAAATTATGTTTTTGGAAAGCAATCACTGCACTCTTTCCTTTGAAACATTTCAATAATAAACTTGCGTGAACTTTAAAGAACGCCCTGTAAAGAAGTAAATAAAACGCTATAAATTTTAGTTTCATAATTTTACACATGGCGGTCAGTGCCAAAATGGCGGAAACCGAACATGTTTAGTTTGCCATCGACAATGATACGTAGGTATAGAGGTCAGTGATGGTCATACATACATACCATGTAGTCACACCTCTCCATTATGGTGGGCAGAAATTAGTCTTGTCACTTTTATATAAACCAATAACCCTAGCCATTAGTTTAACCTTTCGCTTCTTTTACTTTCATAAGCGTTTTCATTCATGCTCTCCGATTTCGGATAAGCCTGACCTGGCCCTTCGTAACTATGGCGCCGTTCTGGTCAAGGTATGTACGGTAGGACACCCGATGCCAGCTTCTCCATTCACACCCACCTCACATATCTCAATTACTCAATGTTCGATCATCCATCCACCAATTAAGTCCTTCACATTAAACACCGCTTTATTCAATGCAAATACATTCATAACTTCACCCATTGTCTGCAAAACCTCTAATGGTGCTAATAAATGTTGTGATCATCAGTGTATTGTCAGAAATCTATATCGGGATGAATAGACTTATCAAAAAAAATCAAACAAGGGAATTTATAGTTTGTCACAATTGGATAGAGTTGTAGTTGTTCTGGGAACCGAAATGAGTAAGTATTTAATTTTTCTTAAATCAATTCAAACCCGAGGCTTATACAGAAATGTTATAAGCTTAACCGGTGTATCTGTGTCTATATGTATTTTCTTTCAGATATTTCAAGTAATTGCCAAAGATGGAATGGAATGGCTTGTAGTTCTGTTATTGTAATTTTGATCCACGCATTCACGTCGTGGGAATCGACAATCAGCGCCATGGTCAAACGATATAATCAGTTTGCAATAATCCCAGCAGTATTTTTTATTTTTTTATTAATAGTACCAGAAAAAATTAATCGCAGCCTAGAAACCCAGACATCGGACGCCAAAGTTCAATGTTTTATCTTATATATAACATGTTATTGATGCATTCTACACAAAAACAAAAGATACAAAGACTACGTTCTAAAGTATAGATAAATATCCCAAAATAGTTTATTATGAATAAGATAAAACACTATTTTATGACTAAATTTGTAGGTATCTACTTGAATTTCAAGTGGCTGTAGGCACAGTTGAATATACCTATAATAATACATTAATCTATCTATATATATAAAAATCAATGCCACTTTTCGTTGTAATTTTATAACTCTAGATCGGGCTCACCTATCCAAACTAAATGTTTAGGCTTTGTTCGGACTATTTAGTAGATGGTTTATGTGAAGTTTGCACAAAGTCGATCGAGCGGTTCTTGATTTATCACGCAAAAGAAGTTGCGCGGGTCAGCTAGTATTGTATTAAATTTCCACGCCAACTGGCTTAAACTAGCCTACGATTAGCTTGTGTTATAGGATCTACAACACGGCGAAAATAAATATCTGAGAACCTGACTTCCCCTCGCGCTTCCCCGCACCTGACCCCGTTTTCGCCTATTTAGTATAACCCGCACGCGATAGAATGGTATGGTATTTGACAGGATTCCGCACATTATCGTTGCGCGCGGATTATCCTGTACAGTTTACATGACGTCACGAGCCAGGTTTGCAGATATTTCCGCCGTGTTCTAGATAATTGATAAACATATATATATCCCAAATCATTTAAGATTCACACACATGACTGGTCCATTCCGGGATTTCAACTTGAGACCTCAGTAACAAAGATGCGTAAGGTACCTTATGAATAATAACCTCATTGGCACAGAAATACCTTTACGTAATAATACCTACACCTACTTAGGTATAGGCATTATTTACGTCACACATTCCTTCCTCACATCGGCCCCGACTTTAATGTAGGTATATAGCCATAAAAACCATAATACATCTTCGAACTGTCAACGCGAGGACCTGTGTCTTCCGGCTGTGATAGTGACCTCAATCTCAAACTCACACCTTAAACTTTCTGTCCCTGTTTTCTCGACGGAAAAGATAGGTTTTACAGGTCCGCAGCCCTAGTGTAGCACCTCTGGTATTGAAAATCACATTTCTAGCACTTCAAGTGACCCATTATGATCAGGCGTGTTATAACAGATCAGGTCTACCACCTTAGTGATAACGGACATTCCAACAGGCGGGCTAACGAATGTACAGAAAATAAATAGAACAAAATATTTCTATGAAGTTTTGTACCTACTTTTATTGAATCCTAACGAATCTCGTGACAAAGTTTGCTAACCGTGAGGCCGCATACCACCAATTAGCATAATTTATGTACACTTCATGGACCACGTTCTACGAGTTATTAGACATATTCATTCACGATTTCGGAAGGCCATCGTTAAAACGACATGTTTTTGATAAAAAATTAGTAATTTTGAATAAGATGTGTATTGTATTTTGGGAAGGCAATTAGCCTTACTAGAACACACTGACCAGACAAGTTATTAAAAGGATTTGTTTCGAGATATTCTTCTGAAACCCATGACCTCGCCCGTTAGTTAGCAGGCGAATGTGGCTTGGGCTTCGAGGAGCTTGGTAAGGCCCATCGGATATCGATAATAATAATAAATATTTGTGGACATTTACACACAACATCATCTAGCCCAAATTAAGCTAAAATAAGCTTGTGCTATGAGATATAGCATCTATATTTTGTCTAAAATACGGAGATGATTTAGACAACACACATTACCTACTATTTTAGACGAAAGTGTAGATTATTATCAATTTCAAATGTACAAAATGTTTAATCTGGCAAGGACAGAGAGACTGTTGTAAATGGAATTGTCACAAACGGTCACCCGTCTCACGATTGACTATAAACGTATACGCTGCTTAGCACTGATGACAAATACAGAACACTACGCAAGCAAAGCTACTGGGTTATGAAAGCATAACCTCATAAAATGGTTCACTAGTTGAGGCAACCGAAGTTATGTAGGAATAATAGCCAAGTAAATAGTGCGGAACCTTGATGAGGCCAACATGCTCTTGACCGATTTCATTATCAGGGCCCATCGGGCGGACACTCGTCTCTTATCTCAGTATCATCTCCCTATCTGGACAAACATCGCTGCGTCTCTATGCTTTCCAACTGCACGTGTGTTACCGCACAATTTAGTGTTATTCAGACACTGTGTTTTTGTGTGTTTCAACATCAGGATATAATATAATATCCGATATATAGGCAATTTTTATATTGTTTGTCTCATCATTGTGTTGCACGTAATATCTCATTCGAAAAATTATTTAGTTATTTTGTGTTTAACTATGAAGGCGCATGAAGATGAAATGGGGTTCGTATCATTTACTATGTTTATGTTTAGCCAACTTCAGAATAAAATGAAGTGCTCACCTCTGTTGTAGTTTATCAGTTTTGCCACTTCAAAACTGCAATGAACATAACTTTCTTTAGATGGTGTGTCTATTGAAGTGCATTAAGAAACACATACCATGGTTGTGACACTGTCGACTGTTTATCCTACTGAACGGTTAAACTTGTTTTGAGTCAGCTTATTACCAGCCATCATTTTCTGAGATGATACTTGGTTAAGGAAGGTGACGCCAGTTTTCAGGTTGGTGAATCTTCAATGTGTTTGGGTTCTCATCATTTCCCATCGTCTTTGCGTTTCAGCCCGTTTCATAATACGAACACCCGTAGCACACAAGCATCTAACAAACAACTCATACAATGTATGTAAGTCGGCCCGATTTGTGCCCCGCTCCGTTGGACAGTAGCTTTGTAATTTAAGGCATACACTCACGTTTAATATGATTTTATATTGGTAAAAGATGTTTGAAAATCGGTCCAGTAGATCCGGAGACAAACATTATTTATTTTTCTAAAAGATTATAAACACATTTCTCAAGTGTCCTTGTGATAGTTTCGTTATAAGACGGACTCGAGAGACATAAAATACGTATCTCGTAAACCAGTAGGACTATAACAATGGGTAAAGGAAATAATTGCCAATGTAATTCACTCATTATATATCTTTGCAACGACTTGCACACAATAAATGGTTGATCGTAATAGACGTGTTTCGTCGACTGAGGTAACATCAACTGTGATTTTAATATTGTGATATTGTGTAAATTGACAAAAATATAACAAAAAAGTGTAAATTGAAAGCTGCGAAATATTTTGACGTGAGATGCAGAAGACATAGGAGTATTAGGTATATAATGTGTATTGGAAATATCTATACTAATATTATAAAGAGGAAAGATTTTTTTTTGTTTGTTTGTAACGAATAGACCCCGGAACTACTGGACCGATTTGAAAAATTCTTTCACTGTTGGGAAGCTACACTCCTTGCGGTGAACATAGGCTATATTTTATTCCCGTATTCCCACGGGAACGGGAACTACGTGGATGAAACTGCGTGACGTCCGCTAGATATGTAATAAAGTTAAATAAGGCCAAAACAAGATTGTCAACAATTCTGTTTCGACTTCTAAACTGCACTTGAGAACGGTACTTGACAGTATCGTGTGTCAATGGGCATCAAATGTAGCTAGTGCTAATAATAACGTATTGTTTTAGTGCCGATGAAGCTATGCTGGACATGATCACGGACATGCAGTCCTCCCGCATGGATTCCCAACGCGCCGAACTTCGTCCTCTGCCAAAGAAGGTCGCTAAAGAGGCTAAAGGCTCATCTCTGCCTGGTCTCCGCCACCAGAACACTGTCAGCGCTAAACCAGAGGATGATTTCTTGGACATGATTGCTCGCGTACAGGTATGAAAATATTACTATACTACAGTACCAGCAGATATTTATTTTCTGTTACGTGGGTCTTTGAAATGATGCGTGAAAGACACATTTGCTCTGTTCTCTTCGGGAGCACTTTTCATAGCCTTAGTTAGACTTTCATTCAGGCGAGCCGCGTCCTTCTTGCTAAAAATAAACTACACTATTTTTGCCACTGCTATGTATGACATCCGTACACCATAATCTACAGCAATTCAATCAATAAAATCAGCCTATGTCAGTCCACTCTTGGACGTAGGCCTCTCCTAAATTGTGTGAAGGTTTAGGCCTACTGTACCACGCTGATCAGACATGTTTTGTAAATGGTTTCGTTTCGAGTTTTCTAGCGAGAGAGAGTCAACCGGCTGATTTCATCCCAGTTTGTTGGTAGGTTCCCATCACGCCCACCAACAGATGATACCAACCCACTGATAGCTACGGTTAATGATTTACCACTTCAGAATGGGCGTAAATATAAAAACTACAATGTCCGTGTCCCAAGAATAATTCCATCGCACAAAAGTTTAGTGTGTTTTTTAGCTTTTACTATGGTATTTTTGTTCCTGAGGTCGTGCTTTCTACTCCGGCCCACGTAAATATTGAGTACTAAATGGCATTCTGTTTCCGTTCTAGCATCAACTTATTCCGGGGCTAAAAAGTAGCCTATGTTTTGGGCCAAACTACAATTGATACTTGTACCAAACTTCAGTCAGATTCATCAAAGCGTGAAATAGACACAAACAGCCATTCATCCATACTAACAAACTTCGTCTTTATAATATTAGTAGGATTGAAGGATCTGTTGGGTATCCTGGGGTCATCCTTCGAAAGGCTTACCCGGGGGCTCCCAACCGTAGGCATTAAGTAAGTGAGGTTTTTAGCCCGTAGGAGTCCGGCATAGCCTCCATGTAGGACTTTCTACACGTTAAAAAGAGAGGGATTGAACGATAATTAATTACTATGTAAAAAATTTTGTCTATTTTGTGTAGGGCTCTCGCTTGGAGGATCAGCGCACTGAGATGCCGCGCCCGAAGCCTGAAGAGCCCCGCTCTAAGACAGTGCCCGATGACGATTTCTTCGCACAACTCATGAGGGCTCAAGCTGGCAGGATGGAAGATCAACGCGCCACTGTAAGATATACAAGACTTGTTAATGCATTTGTGGCTCAGCCCGCGTGTACTACCCATTCCCACATCCCATGGGAACTTATTACGGGAATAAAAAGTAGCCATGTATTGTTCCAGACTATAATCTAACCCGGTATTAAATTTCAGCCAATCCGTTTAGCCTTTAGAACAAGATACCGACGTACGAGCCCGAGAAAGGCTAACGACTCAATATAGTTCGTTTTTCATCCACTATTGCCTCTGTGGCGCAGTCGGTAGTGTAACCACCTGCTGCGCTTGAGGTCCTGGGTTCGATTCCTAGGTCGGTCCAAAAATTTGGCGTGATCCGCAAATGTTTGTTTCGGAGTTTGGGTGTTTTTTCTATGTATAATAATGTATGTATTTAGAAATATGTAAGTATGTCTATCAGTCGTCTAGATCCCATAGCACAAGCTTAATTAGCATTAGCTTAATTTGGGCTATATGAAGTTGTGTGAGATTGTCTGCAAATATTTATTTATTTATTTACAAGTTTTGCGATCAGTTATTATTATCTGAATATCTGGTTATTACTTTCTTCATCATCAAAACGCCTTCCCAGTTGCTTCTTAATCCTGAAGTCACTCACTCCCATGAGGTGTGCAAGCTCTTTGAGCGCATTATTGCACAACGCCTTGTCGGGCACCTCACAGGCGTGGGGCCTGATATGGCGGATAGCCAGTTTGGCTTCCGTCAGGGGCGCTCCACGGTGGACGCGATCATACGCATTAGAGGCCTGACAGAGGAAGCAGTCTCTCAGGGTGAGGTGGTGGTGGCGGTGTCTCTTGACATCGCCAACGCCTTCAACACCCTGCCCTGGAGCTGCGTAAGGGAGACGCTTATTTACCATGGAGTGCCTCCCTACTTCCGTCGTATTGTCGGGGCCTATCTCTCCGAGAGGGCCATAACTTACCCGAGCTGGCTAGGGCCGGGTCGGCGGGATGTGTCGTGCGGTGTTCCACAGGGATCGGTATTAGGGCCGCTCCTGTGGAACATCGGTTACGACTGGGTGTTGCGTGGTCCGTTGCTCCGAGGGGTCAGAGTAACTTGTTACGCAGACGACACCCTCGTTACGGCGCGGGGAGCAACGCACCGTGACGCAGCACCCACGAGGCGAGTTCGAGGTCGCCCTTCACAAATCCGAGGCTCTGTGCTTCCACGGACCTCGGAAGGGGCCACCTGCGGGATCCAGCTTACAGGTGGGGGGCGTCAGCATCGGCATCGAGCCTTCTTTTAAGTATCTGGGGTTCGTACTCGATGGCCGGTGGAACTTCGGACATCACTTCCGAAGTTTGGTCCCAAAACTGAGGGAGGCATCAGCCGCACTAGCGTGACTGATGCCTAACATCAGGAGACCCAACGCTCCCTACAGGAGACTGTACCTGGTGATCGTGCGAAGTATGGCCCTATACGTGGCCCCCGTATGGGCGGAGACCCTGACGGCCAGCAATGTGGCTAGACTGCTGAGCCCGCAGAGGACGATGGCCATCAGGGTGATAAGGGGATACCGCACGATCTCCGGTGAGCCGGGACCCCTCCATGGGACCTGGAAGCGAGAGCCCTTGCGTCACTGTTTAGAGGCGCTGGAGCGGGGCCAAAGGCCTGCGTCTCGAGAAATCGAGGCCCAGCGGTCCCTGCTCCACCAGAAAACCGTGGAGACATGGAAGGTACGACTTGAGCAACCAAAGGGGGGATTCGCCACAATCGTGGCCGTCAGACCGGTCATGGACGAGTGGCTGGAGAGGAGACACAGTGCTCTCTCCTACCGGTTGACACATCTGTGTACAAGTATCTACTTGCCGGACACGTTAGCTTCGGTAGGTATCTGTGGCGAAAACACCGGGAAACCACGGCCGAGTATCAGCACTGCGAGGACCGCAGCGATGACACGGCGATCCACACGCTGGTGGAGAGCACGGCGTGGGCGCAACAGCGCCAGGTCCTCGCAGTGCTGATACTCGGCCGTGGTTTGCGGGGCAGGAACGGGAGAGAACTCTCCCACCCGAGTTCCGCAGTCGGCAGCCTGGGCGCCGTCGACGTGTCTTCGCCGACGACTATCGGCCTCCATGACCGGGAGCCTGAGGACGGTGAGCTCACCGTCCTTACAGGAGCAGGCCCATGACGGCAGCGTGACGTAAGGAACTCAATCAGCCCCCCCCCCCCCCCTCTCGGAAGCGGGACCACACCCGAAACCCCCCAAAGACCCGCAATAGCAACTCCCAACCATAGGCCGTTGGGCGTTACGTGAGGTTTTTAGTCGGTAGGAGTCCGGCATAACATCCATGAGGATTTACCCTCACGTTAACAAAAAAAAGTCACTCACTTCCATTGGTTGCTATAAGCAGCTGTTAATTGGCTTTTTTCGGCAGGTCAGACAGCAGTCACTGACTGCAAAGTCAGTGACTGCTGTCTGACCTCCCAAACCACACAGTAGTGTGGGGTTTGGCAGGTCATTTGGGAGTACATTAGGTATCCTGTGCTGCGATCAGGTCTGAATAGTGACCTGTCATTTAGCCTAAGCAGTTTGATCGATTTTGAAATGTGGAGGTTTATTTAAATCGTATTAGAATAAGATTTGAAATCAAACCCAAAGAGCAAATAATGGGATCCTATAATTGCGGCTTCACTGTCTGTCCGAGGCATCTCAGGAACCGTGATAGCTAGAGAGCTGAAATTTTCACAGATAATGTATTACTGTTGCTGCTATAACAACACATACTTAAATCATAATAAGAAATATTTAAGGGGGCTTGCTTTGACTTTTTTTTTTACGGAACTCGAGTTCGATCGCACTAGGCCGGTTTTTATTCAATAGTCTTGTTTGTTATGTTACAGATCCCACTACAAGACAACCGCGCTAACAAAGGCAACTCAAAGAAGTAAATGTAAACTCGATAACTTTCACGACGTCATAATAATCACGATACGATATGAATGTTCTCACTAAGAAGCTATTTCACAAAATTTTATCAGAAAGATAGTATTTTTTACAAAAAAGAAACTCGATATTCATAGAAAATATTTCATAGAAGACACTTAGGTATGGCAGTATTATGGTATTTAATTAAATAAAATCATTACAAAAATTAAGATTTTTCTAGTTTTTATTAGCGACTACGTTAAATCTTTTCATCGTAACTTTATGTTACTTGTATTGCTATAAATATGGAGTTGTGGCAAAAATACTAGATTTCTAAATTTTTTTGTGAAAAGGCGTCCCAGAATATTTACTGTGAATGTTTGCTTGTCACAAATTCTAATATACCACTACGATGCATCTTATAGTTGAAAGAAGTACAATATTTGACCGCTTGTAGTAACCAGTTGCAGAATCCTGTTTTTAAAAAAAATACTAAAGATCGTGAACATACATAGTAGATAATCTGAATTTTTTTGTTATAAAATGGCCGGCGCTTACTGGTCTTGCGTCACGTTACAATGCAGCAAAGGGTTTGTTTCAGATTAGGATAATTTGAATTTGTTCTAATATTTTTTAATATTAGGTAGTATTAATTTCATTTGGTATAATCTTCGGACTTGTCGAAACATGTTCATGGCACGTCACGGCATGCCCAAGCATGCCACACAATTTTGTAAGCGTCGGCTTTAATCGATAATTTCAGTAAAATCGTAATTTTATTTGTATTAGAATTACTACTCTGCTTTTACAATCGGAGCTTTCGCTTTTAATAGTGAACTTTATGAATATTCCTGACATTCATTATTAAAAGCATTTTTATTTCAAAGTATTGTCATAGTTATATTTCCTTATTTACAAAAACGTTAAACAATGTCTACTTTCACGCACACAACAAGCTGAAATTTTTACAATTCACTAAATAGGGTATTAAATAAGGCCTAGAATTCTATAAACCCCAGTTGACATACAATAAAATGTAATTTAAAACAGTGTACGTACTTAGTAGTAACATATCGTCGCGATATTATCGCGATTTGTAGCTGTGGTCAAAGAGAGTATATGACGAAAACTTAGAGTGGTCTAAGTGAATTTTTTGCTGGTTTTGTGTTGGTATCGATCACAGTGCCATGATTCATGGCTCTTCTATGTCGCACTGATCTGGGTTCCCTTCAGCGAATAAATAGGTACAGGTGAACCACGTTTATAAGTCGCATCGACAAAGTTAGCTTGCTCAGAAGAGAGCAAGCTAGCGCCGATTAATAACGATTGCCAACGCTGTTGAAACACCGACTTTATTGCGTTACGTTAAGATTGAAAATGCAATAAATCCAGAGAGTAGTGCTATCTCGCTCATTGTTCCTCATTGCACCGCGATCACAGATTAAATAATAGTTACTACGTAACAGATACATCACTCCCATACTTAACCTCAAAAATATTAGCTATGACATATCGCTACAGTGGAAAACATGCTCTACGACGTATTCCGAGAGTCGAGATTCGTGCGCACACCGTATGATTGCGTCATCGAGTGACAGCTATTGACAACATTAGGGTTGTAAGCACGTAACCAAAATACATAAAACTACAAAAAACAATAAACACAGTGTCTGAAAAAAAAACTAATAATATTTTATAACTTCTTCTTCTTTACATAAGAATTATATTATAACTAGCTAATGCTCGCAGCTTAGCCCACGTAAAAGTTTGTTCCTTTTCCCGCTTCCAATGGGAACTTATTCCCGGGATAAAAGTAACCCATGTGTTATTCCAGACTACAATCTATCCCTGTATCAAATATCAACCAGATCCGATAGCCGTTAGAGCGTGAAAGAGTAACAAACATTCACACATCTACACATCCGCACTCAAACACTTTCGCATTTAATTTTAGAATATTAGTAAGAAGTAAGATGAAAAAAAAAAGCAAGACTAAATAAAGCGAAATATTATTTTACGCGGGAAATGTACATTGGTTGTGCGCACTTCGCTCGGTCTGGCGTGAGGCAGCCCTCTGCCGGTCGGCCACGTTAGTTCTGCGTCATAATACTTATGAGTAGGTGCTTATAAAACGAATTGTAGCGAGTGACGGAGGCCTGCCGCGATGCTGCGGGCATCGAACATGGCGCGCAGGCGGCTGCCAATAACAAAGGGCAATGTTTGACGCGTCTGTGCGGAACGTTGTGATTGGTTAAGATTTTTTGGCGCGTTTCGAATATGAGACTTCTGCGCAGGTACATCGGTGTAACTTATAAACGTGGTACTACTGTACTTACTACTTAAATTGATCGCTGAAACGAACTTGGATTGGTGTTACATATAATGGGCTCTGAACACGGTCAAGCGACTTGAGTCAAGTTTGCTTCAGTGTGCATTCTTTCTTGGTACGTGTGTGTGCATCGACGTGTATGCACACATGATACTGACTCAATTCGCTTCAACGTGTCCGGAACCCATAACAATTGTTATTTTCTGTGTCGTTGTGATCTACAGCAACTCAATGTGGGTGGTGATGTCACTTAGATCATAGAGGTTCCACAAATTAGAGATGGTACAGATGGAAAACTCGTGTATGTACTTTATTTTCATACCTACCCTCTGCTACACACACTCGCGACATATCAGTATCGAAAATTCGGTTGAGACCGCTGTGTCTGTGAATGAGTTGTCTATGTATGCATAGCCTCAGCAAATTTAGTATGTAGGTTTCCATCTGTACTATCTCTAATTTGTGGTGGTTCGCTGATTACTTTGCCACGATGCTTTCGCTTCAACGTTAACGAAGGAGAAAGCGTCTTATATGTGTATATGTACGCATGCACTATATAAACTATGGTAACATTCACTTGTTATAAAAAAAACACGCACTTCATTATAGGACTGACAGATTTCGGAATTTAAATAATTAAACCCATACAATAGTTATTGTAGCTTTAACGACTTAAAAAATAAAATCTAATATCAAATTCCTTGGGGATTTCAGACTGCGGGATATTAATGGTATTAAATTTACAACGGTATTATTCAGTAATCTAATGTCTTATATTCATCAATGTACAAAAAAATAAAAATAACAATTTAGAATCGAATGCATACGCATCCTGCCTTAAAATAACTGTTGCTATTCAAATATGTCAAAATCTATTCGGTATGCCAATTAAATGAAGATGGACAACTAATTAGAAATAAAAAAAAATGTTAAATGAAAAAACTTAAAAATGCCATCATTGTAAAATGATTGACATATTCTAATATATAGATTTAGGCCCTATTTGATTACTGACATAAATATTTGCTCAGAATATACATAATTACGTTACCAAATGAAACGCGATCCAACTATATATAATTCCATCGCACTATATGTGACCAGTTTTACAGTGTATAGAAAGTTGTTTTCGAAATAAAATGAAATGTATTAAGAAGTATAGTTTCATATATTTTATTAATTCAAGAAACTCATGTTCTTAGTTAACTAATTGTTGTATGTAATTTTCAATTACATTTATATGATATTCGAGCGTTATGTAATTTTCAATTAAGTACATATTTGGTATGCACGAATTTCATTCGTAGTGCGATCGCGCCTTTTTTTCCGACAATCTACTACCTAATACATCACAATAATAAAATAATGGTAATTTGTTTGAAGTATTTTTAAAATATAAATTATTACATAAGTTGACATTTATAAAATTACATTATTTAAATAAAATTTTATTTTCAATCAATTTGAAAATATGATGCGGTCTCGAAATATCATTTCAAAGATTTTTTATAAAATACATCATCTCAATCGAATATTTTTGAATTAATTATCACAAAATCATATTTTAAATATTTCGAATAGACATTTTTATGAGTTTTAACTTTTCTATTTATTTTAGTAAAACACATCAGTCTGCAATATTTTATTATCAAGTTTTATTTTTGATAGTTATAAGTTTTTAGTCTTAAGATAATTATAATGAACTCTTATAATAATTATTATCCTTTGTATCAATTGAAATAATAATACAACCAAAACGACTGTAACGCAAATAATATTTGCATTCTGCTCTCCGCTGTGTCCAAATTACACTTCGTTACCTGATACTTACACAAAACTTCAATGAATTTCTATGGACGAATCGTAGAACACATAGAATGTATTGTAACGTTGGCTGCCACTTCTCATGTGAGTGAAACGCTGATATAACCAACAGAGACAGGTAGCGTACAGGTCAACGTACTATATTCTATATGTGCCGCAATTTACCATACAATTATTTTAGTAATTTTCGAATATACTCATATAAATTATTAATATATAAATTGATTTACATAAATCTTATTAATTTATGTATAGATGTTTAGAACGTAATTTATTAATATGTACTTCAAATGCTCATTCCAATTGCATTTAATGTATTGTTTCGGTTGAAGTTTGGACTGGTATGGACTGGTTTGAGACTAAAATTTATATGAAAATAATTTTGGGTGGTAAATTTAACCAAATGTTCCGGTTTTTCTCCTGTTTATACAAAAACCTAATGTTTTGACGTGAATACGAGTTTTTTCAACGTCTTAAAAAGCTACGGTAACCGCGATCGGGTGGATGGTTTGTCTGCTTAGTAGTATAAAAAGGTTCGAATTCTTTTTTTCCTTCCTTCACAGTTGAATACAGTTTTCAAATCTGGAAATATAATAAGTGATCAAACGAACTTCGCAATTGAAGTTCGATCATTATTATATTTCATCGCTTCATTCTTCGATATAATTAACCAGGTAGTCCCTTCTACTAGGCAACATCGCACAATTTTTAAAAGACGATGAATATGACTAAATATTACCGAGCTCCGAGCTACGCCCTTGACAGACTCATTCTTCAGAGAGGAGAGGAATATTAACAACTTTCTTGCTTCTTCAAGGTTCTGTACCGAAAATATCGCAAGATAGGTTTGTGTATCTGGGTGGAAGGGAGATTATATCTTTGAACAAAGCGAATCATATAATAATGATCGAACTTCACTTACGAAGTTCGTTTGATCACTTATTTATATTTCATCGCTTTATTCTTCTATATAATTAACCAGGCAGACTTTTAGAACAAGCCTAGATAGTTATGAGGTTAATGAAATTCTCGATAGAATCATAATGGTTATTGCACTTAATGCTGCTGCGATCTCAGCATTGAGCTTAGGTGCTTGCAACAATCTGCAATTATCTGGAATTATGTATTCCCTCAGTAATTTATCTTTATTTTCTTTGGCCATACCCTTCTTTAGAAGCGGTAACCATAGCTTGGCTTGAGTTTCCAGAAATTTTCTTCGATTGTCTGGAATTATGTATTCCCTCAGTAATTTATCTTTATTTTCTTTGGCCATACCCTTCTTTAGAAGCGGTAACCATAGCTTGGCTTGTGTTTCCAGATTTTTTTTTGCAATTGTGTATTCCCTCAGTAATTTATCTTTATTTTCTTTGGCCATACCCTTCTTAAGAAGCGGTAACCATAGCTTGGCTTGAGTTTCCAGAATTTTTTCGCCATAGTCTGGCGATTCTGAGGTAGATATAATAACAGTTCTGGGTCGAGATCGGGATCACCGAATGACGACGGTTCAGGGTTAACGACAGGTGTCGTTAGACTAACGTTACTGATATGAATATCATCACTAATGGGAACTTCCGTTTAAAGGAACTGAGTTCTCCATAATCTGGTCCTGATGACCAAGAATAATAATTCTGCATTACTACCTCATATGGAATATGTCAGGGTATAAATATTTTTTTTAAATTACTTGCATGCTTGGTGGTACGGTGACGTTAGCGAATAAAATCATTATCGTTGAACACTCGCAGTGGACCCCGGTAATGCTTATTGATATACCCAAACTGGGTAGTTATTCTTGTATGTAGTTGTTAACTCGCAGTTAATCCCTACAGGCCGGCAAATTTCCATTATTTTTCGATCTACATTAAAGAGGATATAATAATAA
Source organism: Miltochrista miniata (assembly GCA_933228765.1). Lineage (NCBI taxonomy): Eukaryota > Metazoa > Arthropoda > Insecta > Lepidoptera > Erebidae > Miltochrista > Miltochrista miniata. The sequence continues at coordinate 16,400,878 of OW121747.1, read as the reverse complement.
TATCATCGTTGAAGACTCGCAGTCAACCCCGATGTACATCGGTAAAACGTTGAAAAAACGTTAACGTTAACGTTGTAAACGGTATTTATTGACTCGCAGTCAATCCATACCTGCCCGTTATTATAGTAATGCACAACACTTAAATGAACTATATAAGTGGGTTACGTTACTTGCGTTCTATTAGGGTCTCATCTTCATCGGAAGAAATTATTCGACGATAACTTTTATTTGATTTTGATTCTAATCTCCTTATTTTTTTGTGAAAACGCTTAATTTTTGCTTCAACGCTGCGTTTCGGAATTACGAATAGCACGTGCTACTGTTGCCACGCACAAATAAGGAATGAGTGTCTGTCAAGTGCGTAGCTCGGAGCTCGGTAATTTTTAGTCATGTTCATGTCTTTTAAAAAATGTGCGATGTTGCCTAGTAGAAGGGACTACCTGGTTAATTATATCGAAGAATGAAGCGATGAAATATAACATATAATATCGTTATATGAGTGTAGTAACGGTCGGGAACATACAAAAATATGTTCCAAAACTTTTTAATTGAACGCCATTTTGAGAAGTATTCACGTCAAACATTGTAAGTACGTGATTGTAGATTTCTTCTGTAACAAATCAAAGGGTATTATGTTTTAAATGAACAGTCCACCAATTCGACACCACACAAACCGTGTCGACTATTATTACGATAATACAGTGAGATAACAGAACAATATCACGTAGTGATTAGGAACCACTTTAGATTAAGGGTTATACAGAATTATTGAGTTTCTGACGTAAACCACTCAAAACCAGACGAGAGATAATATTTAAAAAAGTATTATGTGAATTGGTTGAATAAGATTTAGTAGGTATTCATCCTATACCCTTACTTCAAAACGCCTATAAGAAATTGTGAACATCTGTTTTGGTTAATAAATGTAAAAATAATTTTTAAAGTCATGAATTTATTATTTAACTTACATAGCCAACTGGCTGTAATTGACCTCTTCAACAATATTGTTCAATAAAATACCCACCTGACTACTTTATTTGCGATCTGTCCGAAAATATATTGACAAATAGGTCTCAAGTAGCGGCAATTGAATTATACTTAGTAAAGCCATTCTCTAAGTCAGTGGTTCCCAATTAGTTTTTGCTGCGTACCACTATAAAAATGTACTCAAACCTGCGTACCCCTTATTAAAGCAATCACACTAATATTTTTAAATGCAAAAGTTTGTGAGTGTGTGTATATGTTTGTTACTTCCTCACGCACAAACGCCAGGACGAATTTTGATGAACTTTGGTATACAGGTAGGTAGTTGCTCCCTGGATTAACAGATAGGTTTTTCTTTTTTTTTTAACGTGAGGGAAAATCCATCAAGGATCCTATGCCGGACTCCTACCGACAAAAAACTTCACGTTACGCGCAACAGCCTATGGTTGGGAGCCCTGGGTAAGCCTACGGAAGTATGTCCCAGGACTCCCAACAGACCCACGGCCGCCACTGCGGCCTCGCCTGGTGGGTGGTTCGCGTGCTATCCCGCGTCTTTGGGGGGTTTCGGGTGTAATCCTGCTAACGCACGCTGACGGTGAGCAGCCCTCTCACCGTCCTCAGGCCCCCGGTCATGGAGACCGATAGTCTTCGGCGAAGACACGTCGGCGGCCGTCTCTTTCACGAGCATGACCTGCTCTTACTCCCGCTGGAGATCATGGCTCGCACCATGGTCTCGAGCGAGAGAGTGTCCACGTCCAGACCCACTACGAGGACCTGGCGCTATTGCGCCCACGCCGTGCACCCCACCAGCGTGTGGAGCGCGGTGTCTTCGCCACAGATACCTACCGAAGCTACCATGCCCGGTAAGTATCTGTGACAACCGGTAGGAGAGAGCACCGTGTCTCCTCTCCAGCCACTCGTCTATGGCCGGTCTGACTCCCGCGATTGTGGCGAATCCCCCCTTTGGTTGCTTAAGTCGCACCTTCCATGTCTTCACGGTTTCCTGGTGGAGCAGAGACAGCTGGGCCTCGATTTCTCGAGACGCAGGCCTTTGGCCCCGCTCCAGCGCCTCCTTGCGCCATCTAAACAGTGACGCAAGGGCTCTCACTTCCAAGTCTCATGAAGGGGTCCCGGCTAGGAGACATACCGCCTCACAGGAGATCGTGCGGTATCCCCTTATCACCCTGACGGCGATCGCCCTCTGCGGGCTCAGCAGTCTAGCCACATTGCTGGCCGTCAGGGTCTCCGCCCATACGGTGGCCCCGTATAGGGCCATACTTCGCACGATCCCCAGGTACAGTCTCCTGTAGGGAGCGTTGGGTCCCCTGATGTTGGGCAACAGCCGCGCTAGTGCGACTGATGCCCCCCTCAGTTTTGGGACCAAAACTTCGAAAGTGATGTCCGAAGTTACACCGGCCATCGAGTACGAGCCCCAGATACTTCATCGAGGGCTCGATGCCGATGCTGACGCCCCCTACCTGTACGCTCGATCCCGCAGGTGGCCCCATCCGAGGTCCGTGGAAGCACAGTCTCGGATTTGTGAAGGGCGTCCTGGAGACTCAGCTGCCGTATCCGACCCACGACTTGAGCAACCCGTGCCGTGGCCTTTAGTGCTGCGTCTCGGTGCGTTGCTCCCCGCGCCGTAACGAGGGTGTCGTCGGCGTAACACGTTACGCTTTTTCCAAAGTATATTAGGCCGAGGTAACGCGACGCTTAGTACTTAATTCACAAACAAAACACTGTTACACAGCTCACGACAAAAGATGAACTGGCGGGAAGTGGGAACGGGTGACGAGTGGCGGGAGTGGCCGAATAACGCGAGAAGCGGGAGGCGCGGGATAGCGCACGGTCAGTCATTGGTCATAGTGCTCGGTGCTCCGTGCTTTTATGATGATGATCGTAATAAAATAATATTTTGGACATTGTTCTTGTTTTTACTTCTTACTTCACGTACCTCGCGTACTTCACGTACCCCTGGGGGTACGCGTACCACTAATTGGGAAACACTGCTCTAAGTAATTTATTACTGCGGGGATAAATATGGTTATTTAAAAGGGTTTGAAATTTTCAATACCTAGCCGTTTTTAGTTTCACAATATTAAATACATACATTTATAGATGTCTCCCCCGACGAGAGCCCCTGACATGCGTTAGGGGGGGGGGGGTAGGATGAGGAGGAACACCGCGGGGTTTAGTGGGTAGGACGGTCCCTTTTCGGGATCGGGAGCCTCACACACCTGGGATGACGGCACTCAACAGCAATCCCCGCGTCAAAAAAAAAAACATTTATAGATGTTTCAAATTAGGTCATCATCCGCATTACTCTGTCAGAACTCCGTTATTACTTGCTAGCTTATTCAACCAATAGTCACGTACTTTCTTTCCAACTACCAAACGCTTGGCCACGAAGAATTGAAAACCGCGAAAAACGGCTGGCACAACCGACGGTTTATTTGGAAACTAAAACAAAATTACTGTAGGTACTTGTTAAGAGAACTGTCGTTGTAAAAGATACAGAGATCCACTTTTGATGGAAATATGTGACTATGTTTCACCTTGTTAAAATAGGGCTACCTAAAGAGCTAAATACCTGGGATATACTTCCGAGGGTTTAGCCGCGACTCCCGGTCGTCGTAGGAGTCAATTTTGAATTTCCGCACGTAAAAAGAGGGTATCAACAGAAAAAGAAAAACTAGAAAATTCACACGTTAGCTTACTGATAAAGAGAGTATTGCAATCACCGTGTCGTACTATCAATGCCTCCAGGGCACCGATTCTCGCTTCACACGACATGAATGCGTGGACGGAAATCGGCGGGTGACGCGTCGCCTGTCTCATATTTAGGAACGGCGAAACATGAGACGGGCGACGTTTCACCCGTAAATTCGCGTCGTGTGGTCGAGAATATGCGCCCTGATCTCCGCGTTTCATTCTTCGTGGTTTTGACAAAGACATACATTCCTGTTTAATATTAGAAACAAAATATTGAATGTTTTACTTTACTCTAGACTCTAGACTGATAGAGAAAATACAATACGAAAGCTTTATTGGACCTTGATAGTGAGTATTATGCCTAATGCACGCTATGAATTGAATAGAATAATAAAATAATATACGTATATTAAATTTACTAATGTTTAACTAAATGTCTATCTGTCTATGTAACAGTGGCGAAGAGGCATTATTCTTTACACAATTTTGAAACATCTTTACTCAAGAGAAAGGGAGTGGGGCTCTCTGTCATTGAAAAGAATCTTACATAGACTAAAATTTCTATGAAGCTCGTTTTTATACAGTATTTTGCTAAATTTGGAAATTTAAGGCTTTGAGATACCCTCAAAGCCTTAAATTTCCAAATTAATTGTGGCACTGTGATTTGGGTAGCTTTCACAAATGTTGAAATCACAGTGCCATAATTAATATAATTCTTCATAATACACGAAAAAGTACTTCAAATCTGCCGTACACTTTTTCAAGACGAACGCTCTCAACATTTCCTCTACAACAGAATTCAAGAAACCTTGTCAAATATCGTATTCGCTAAGATATAGTGGGTCCCAGATAGGTAATTTTATTTTGATGAAAGATTGTGTCATGAATTGAAATTAAGTTTCGAGTCAGTTCAAAATAAAAAAAATAGACTAAATGTCGATAATGTTAATCCTTCACTTTTTGACTGTAATACATTTATGGCAATTAAAAAAAAAATTGTGAATTGTTTATTGTGCTGTAATTTGGGAGAGGCTTACGTTCATCAGTGGACTGCCATAGGTTTATTTTATTGATTTAAATTTATTTGTACTGAAACTGTTCTAATTAGGTTTGAACCCTTAACACTACCGACTGAGAAAGCTAGCGACGTCCTACAGATTGATCTGTAGGACGTCGCTAGCTTTCTCAGTCGTTGAACGTTGAACGTATTTCATCAATTACTAACTCAAGTCAGTGGCTATAACGACAAAGCCAGCTATGTGTTGCGATACTGGAAATCATTTCAATGAATGATCTTACAAACAATTCTAAACATGATTCGATTGCTTCACCTCCCATCCTCTGAAAGGGGATTATAATGTCAGTTTCTCGCACTAAACCAAGCTGTCACGTTTCACTTCAATTCAGCGCCTTTGGTTTTAGGATGGGCGTCCACTTCCTAACTTCTAATTTTCGTAGTTAATTAAATCTATTGTCATCTTCGCCACTGTTTAAATATAATATGATCCTGAGTGCCTAGTGCGAGTTTTAGTGTGCGCCTTACCTGACTCGCTCTAAAGCGTTTTACTTCAATTCCTTTAGAGTTAAGAAAACGCCGTATAGAAATAAACTCAGGTAATCACGCTTCGCGATTTGTGCACTCGTTGAAACTCGCACTAAGCACTTTGTGATAGTTTATAATTATATAATTAATAATATAATATTATAACAAAATTATTAGCGTCTTTTGCCAATGTTAGTTCGATAAACAATGGAATTGTTCGGTGTCTTGAAATAGTATTGTAAGCTTTAATGAAACAATATTTTATCTGATATAAACATTTTTCGAAATTCTTAAACGATATTGTTATTAGTATTTGTGATTGAATCTTAGGTCGACGCCGCGTTGGTAAGGTGATAGCAAATTCATAAACAAGGCAACATGGTCAAAATAACAAAGAATTTTACATTTTCATTCTATTTATCTAAAATGTAGTCCTCACAATAATGATACGAATAGTCATATTATATAGCACACAAAACAAGCAAAAACGATTAGGACTCATTTGGTTTTTTAATAATAATTATTAAATTTTTGAATGCACATTACATTGCCTCATTTCCTTTAGTTGTGTTCAGATTGAAGCAAACCAAAATAGAAAAAAAAGCTCTCACTCTTCAAGTGAGACTTTATCATTGAAGCAAATACCGAAGATAAAGGATGACTCACGCTACACCGTGCCGGGTCCGAGCCGAGTGTCGGCCAATGTCGACACACTCACGCTATACCGAGCGGCAACCGAGTGACGGCCGAGCAACGGACCACGGCAAAGCTCGGAAACAACTCGGTCCCGCCTCGGCTCGGACCCGGCACGGTCTAGCGGGAGTCATCCTTAATTCATTACTATTTGTTCGTGTAATCGGTGTCACCTTACCAATGCTGTCTGAGATCTCGCCCTAAACGTGGTTATTATGTCCCCGTAGGGTACATGATGAAATACTAATGTTGATTAATTGTTAGCCATTTGTAATGTCACGCATTACAAAATTGAACTCGAATACTGGAAAGAGATCTTTTGAAAGATATAAAAGGTTGGCAAAACTATTAAGGAATAGGAACGCTGTTCGTCTAGCGAATACTTAAAAATTGCTGTTTTTGTAGTGTCCTAAATTTCATTACGACTATTAAATTTAGAACACAACACAAAAAATTGCTGCAGAAGAAGTTTTGACAACAGTTTCAGAAATATAAAAATTCCTTTATAAAAACGTTGCCAAGCTTAGAGTGGCCCAAATTGAATCTTGTTGTTAACAGAAAGCTCAAATAAAGGTGGATATCTATCAACTTTTAAATACCTTTATAATAGTCATTTTTCATTAAGAAATTCGAATCATTTTATAGTGCCAAAACCTATAAAAATAGTAAAGATGATGTTTAAATTATCCTCTATTTTAAGTTACGGTCTGGATTTTTTATAATTTAATATTCACCAAAGATTTCAAAATGTAGCCCTTCATTTAACAGTCCTTGAAAGAAACATATCCACGCCTGACTTAAGACCCGAAATTATGTGTTTTTCAATAATGTTGCTTCTTCAATTTCGGGTTCTCAGTCAAGCACCGATTATAATCAAACCTTTGAGACTGTAATATCAGACTACCAATTTAAATGCAATGTTTTTCATATCAGGATTAATCTAGTTTACATTTACAGCTACAATACATTACAAAGATATGAGTACAGTAAAAGAATCGGTCAAAAAATACATAATCATAATTATTCTTGACCATACAATTTGATGAAAATTTACTGGTATGTCTCCTGTTTGATATTTCATCGGTTGATTGTTACACTCGATCTTACTATCCATTCAAAACTGAACCGTCAACTTAGTATAGAGGATTTTTTTAAGACTTATTACAAAATTCAAGGAAAGATATAGAAGGGAATATTTTCCGTCCGTTAATACTCAAGACGGTGATTTATATAAAAGATTTTATGTCTAAATTGTTTATGTACGTAATATTTGACCTATTGAAAACACAATATAAAAACAATATATTTACAAAATATATTAGTAGCAAGTGTTTTTTTTTAAATTTCGACAGTTTGGATTAATTTATTTGAAGCCCACAGACGCCGCAAAGAAACTCAATAATAATAATTTGTCATAACATTTTAGCATAGTAAATAAACTCGAGAGCAATGAATCCGGGTCACTTAAAGAATGTTAAAAATCTCGGAAACTAAAAATGATAGGTTAATGCAATAAATTGTATTTAATAGACAATGTAATACTCCTTAAATGAAAGTAAAAAAAATATGAGTCACCATACATTTTATTAACACAAAATTACATAAAGAAAAAACTGCCGATCTCTCCTTAAAACAAAAATAGGAAACATGAAATTTTTGAACTTTATTACGATTTTCTTGAATTTTAATACTTCGTATTGCCTCCTCGTGCTTCCATTACTGCGTTTACGCGGTTTGGCATGCTGTACACCAAGTTCCTTATACGATTTTGGGGAATATTCTGCCATTCCTCTGTGAGAGCAATTTTGAGCTCACGAAGCGTGATTGGGGGAGGGTTTCGTTGTTTTACGCATCTGCCTAGCTCGTCCCAAGCATGCTCGATCGGGTTGATATCCGGGCTGCGCGCTGGCCACTCCATACGAGTAATGTTCATCTCTTGAAGGTAGTCATTCACAATCCTACCTGTATGAGGTCGGGCATTGTCATGCATAAATATAGCATCCTCACCTAAATTGACCATAAATGGACCAACGTGATCATTGAGGATTTCTTCCACATATCTTACGCTAGTTAAAGAGCCGTTTTCTATGATCACCAGCTCTGTGCGACTTTCAGAAGAAATTCCGGCCCACACAAGTACAGACCCACCACCGTAGGCTACTTTTTCTTCGATGCATGCTTGCTTGAATCTTTCCCCTGGTCTTCGATACACTCTGTGTCTTCCATCGTGCTTGTAGAGCATAAATTTTGATTCGTCGGAGAACATAACTTTTGACCAATCTTCAATACTCCAATTTACGTGGCTCTGGGCATACCTTAGTCTCGAAATACGATACCCACGCTCCAGTTTAGGGCCGTTTGCAGGTCTAAGGGGTTTTAAGTTAGATTCAGCAAGCCGACGTCTTACTGTCCATGCACTTGGGTTACTTCCTCCGAGGCGTCGAAACTGATTGGTGAGTTCAGTTCCTGTGAGAAAGCGATTTCGAAGCATGGTGTTCACCAAGTATCGGTCTTCTCGTGCTGTGGTACACCTGGTTCTGCCCGTTCCTGGTCTGCGTAGGTTAGAACCAGTTTCTTCGTAACGTCGGAGAACTCTTTGTACTGTTGACAGCGACACACCGACAGTCCTGGCTGTATCGCGCTGACTCCGGCCGGTTTCCAGCATTGTAAGTATTCTGGTGCATTCTTCAGGCGTAAGCGACATAATTTCAGCTTGATTAATGAATATAGAGCACTATCAACATGGTTTATGTACCCACATAAATGACAGATTACAAACAAAAGCAACACCAAATGCTGTAATTTCGTAGTTCCATCTTCGAAAGTGGCCCTTTTTCAAATTTGATTTTTTTATGATATAACTTTACAATAACTAAGAAGTTTTAATACCTTCATTTAAGGAGTATTACATTGTCTATTAAATACAATTTATTGCATTAACCTAGCATTTTTAGTTTCCGAGATTTTTAGGATTCTTTAAGTGACCCGGATTCATTGCTCTCGAGTGTATTTAATCTAGTAGCGCAAGCAGACCATATAACTGAGTCGAGCTTTTGTAAAAAAAAGTAATATATTTAAGAATTAATTTTTCCGTACAGTATGTACGAAATTTCACGCCGAAATTAATAAAGATTTGCAATGGAAAATGTTATCCATCTTGTGACTTAGATTTTTCCGCACTGTCTAATTTAAAAAAAAATCACTATAATATTCCACTTACCTACGTAAAATGTCATGTACCCTGTTCAGCCTAATTTCAGATCATGTCTTATCCTTTAACTATACAGGTTGAATTGATAGTCGTTATGAAGCAGAAGATTTTGCACTCGATATGAATAAAAGGAGTAATGTTATGTAAAAAAATGCTGTTCGTTTGTCCCCCTAAAACTCGAGAACGGCTGGAGGCAGTGCGATGCTCGTTGGGCCAGCTAGTTTTAAATATAGAAATAGTGTGTACACCTATTTTTTTAAAATAATATTGCTTGTAAAATAATTAAATAGTTAACTTTTTATGACGAAGCGAAAACGATTTATTTATGTATTATTCTGCATGCATAGGCGTCTAGTTGTACTTACTTAATATTTTTTCAAACGAACGTTTTAATTTAAATCCATCCCGATATTTTTGTTTTTCGAAAATACGTAGTTACATATATATAGTCACGCCTTTATCCCCGATGGGGTAGGCAGAGGCATAGTATACGCCCGCATTTCACCTTATAGTTTTATGTCCCACGTAATAGGTAGTGAGCCTATTGTCGTGTAATATTAATACAAAATCTTTTGCTCCGATACGACTGTCAAATCACAGAGTATTGTTGGTGTGATCTCTATTTTTACATTAAAGGTATGACAGTGAAATTAATCTAACATGATAATACATTATATACTTATTATAATATATTTTATGTGTAAGTTATTGTTATTGTAGGCCAATAAATGCCAAATTACATATTGAAGTCGATTGTTTTATTTCAAAAACGTCAAGGACATTAGAAATATCGCCTTTACCACTAGTGCTCATCAGTTGTTCTAACGCTATGATTTCCTATTTGAAAGGTGACTGGGCTCCGATTCATCTACAATTCTACACTTTACATAGAGCAACGCGACCTGTATCACGTTGCTCTGTGATACTATCACAATCTTTAGTCTTGAGCATAGATTTAGAATATTCTAAATGTATAGTCTTGAGATTGAGACCCACCTCTCGGCTGTCTATTGCCACACACTCGACGAGGAGCGAGGGAAATGGGCAGAGACTTAGTGTGGCTGCATTAGGTTTGAGCTACATCGTACCGCTCCACTTTTTTAAATATTTAGGTCTCCAAAATGATGCCGCCGCCCGAAAATGATTTTTACTTCTATCTGTTACTTAGGACCGTAATTTACTAGAAAGAGAGCGGGAGCACGACAGCACTTCGCGGAATCAGCCACGTGGCCAGTAACACGGACGAAATGCGAGGAGGCGGCGCACAATGGGACGGTCCCATCATGGAACTACTGACTGGGATGGCGATTTGAAGGACATTGGATTTTCTTTTTTGAAGTCCGTTGAACCCTTTATTCGGTTTAAGTCAGACTAACTTCCTATTAGTATATAAGATTCCTTAAAGAACGATCTTCACCCCGCTGGTTAATGGATGAGAATTATTTCATATTCAATGAAACCGAGTTTAGTTGGACAGAGCAGTTGGACCACTGCCCCGCACGGAATGAAACATGTCAATAAACTTTGATCGGTTCCAAGTTCTGTTACAGTCTACAAAAATAAAATTCGATATCATAATATTAACGGAATGCTGGCTAAGTAAGGTTCATAACTTACCTATATTAGTGGGGTTTGAATCTTTTTACACAAAAACTAACTGCAATCAGAATGATGGTATTGTTGTATAATATGTGAGAATGGGTCTTTGTGTATCTGTGAAAGAACCAAACTTTATGGGAGGAAATAGTCTAATTTGTACAGTGGAAAGTAAAAAACTCGCTATAGTAGCTATCTACCGATCCCCTTCATACAAAACCATCGAAAGTTTTGACATGTTTTTGGATAGTCTGAACCGTGTGTACGGTGAGTTATCATCTTGGCAAAATGTCACCCTCATCGGTGATATAAATGTGGACATAAAGCCAAATAGCGTAGACGAGCGGAGTATGGACTATCTTTCTTTAAACGCATCTTACGGGCTTCTACCAACTCACTCTTTCCTCACACGCATCAACTCCTGCGTAGACCATATTTTGATCAAAACTAATTTGCCTGTCACCACACTCGTGCTAGATACGCATATCACGGATCACAAACCGATTCTCATAAAAATTGCTAACACTGATGCTGACTTTAAATCAAAACATCTTTATACCCATGTAGGGGAGAGTTGGATAATACCGCGCGGTTGATAATACCGCGCCTCAGTGCAACTAAATATCTACCTACAGAAAGTTATAGCTATTTCCATTGCGTGATTGCCCTTGCGACTGAGAAACCCCTACCCGAACGACAGTGGCCCACGATCAGTGAAACGATTGGTAGGTACGTGGGCAGATAGCTTTCGCGCGTATTTCTTATAATTTCTTGGTGACAGGCGAATCTAGGTATGTACTTCTTTCTGTTGGCTAAATTTTGTTTTAGTTATGTATTTTGTAGCGTTATTTGCTGTTACTTAAAGTGGATATAAGTTTTATGGTGAACGTTTTGATTGTAAAATTCTGTTGTGGCGGTAAAACAAAATGGCGTAGGCTGACAATGCCGCGCCCAGGGCGCGGTATTATCAAACGTATATTTTCTTCTTTCACAGATGTCTGAAAGTGTACCAAAAAGAAAAAAGGGGTCTTGGGACCCACTTCAAATGAAAGCTGTAAATAGTGGGAGGAGAATAAAGGAAGTAGCGAGATCTTTTATACTTCCAGAATCTTCAATAAGAGATAGATTAAAAAAAGGAGAGTACTATGACCCTCGTCTTAGCCGAAAGGCACCATTTTCAAAAGCAGATGATAAGGAGTGAGACTTCCGTTAAGATAAATATAAGCACTTTACCTCGCAATGCACAATGGCTGTGATTTATGTCCAAATAAATGTTGATTGACCTATTTATGGCCTATTATTTTTAACGCGCGGTATTATCAAACCAGTTAGATAATACCGCGCTTTCACAAATTTTGATTTTCTTCTTTTATTTTCATGTAGGTGTTGTAAAAAGTAAAAATTGTTTTTCAATTTAATAGCTAGATAACCTGTATTAATAAATATCTAGCTGAAGTCGATCTGATCTTCGCTAGTAAAAAAATATACCTATATTCTCTTAAGGGCGCGGCATTATCCAACCCTCCCCTAAATTATACTGCCATAGCAGCAGAGTTAGCAACCACAGACTTCTCTAAATGCTTTCAGGTTGTTGATCCTAATACCTTGATGAACTCTTTTATAAATGTCATCCAATCGGTAATAACCAAGCACACAATAACTAAAAAGGTTCCAAGGAGGCAGAAAATTATAAAACCTTTGGATAACTCCAGGGCTCCTTAAATGTATCAAACACCGGGATAAGTTACACATACGAGCAACAAGAGAACCTCAAAACCTTGTTCTTAATATCTCCTACACGCGCTATCGCAATTTCTGCAACTCGTTACTACGTAAACTGAAAACCGATCACGAAAAACGAGAACTAGAGAAAGCAAAAAATAACCCCCGAGAACTTTGGAAGACCATAAAAGACATAACGAACACTTCTAACTTAAAATCCAGCCCCATTGAATTACTAAAGATACGTGATAGCCCCCAATCATCTATAAATGAAGTATGTAACTTCTTCAGCAACGTTGGTAAAAACCTAGCGGCGGATATAGAAACACATAGACACCCTGCAAGTCCAGTTCCAAATGCGGTAGAAAACAGCCATAACCCTCCATGTAACTCCCTTGGGATATTAGAAGTGGACGAAGTCGAAATAGAAACAATTATTCTTAAGCTACGTGACAATTGTGCTATAGGCTGGGACGGAATTTCGTCCTTAGTACTTAAACAAAGCCGTAACACATTGATACCTCCACTGACTTATATTATTAACACATGTCTAAGAAAGGGTATATTTCCGGACGCTCTGAAAAGAGCTATCATTCATCCAATCTTTAAGGGCGGGGACAGAAGCTGTGTAAATAACTATAGGCCAATATCAGTCTTAACTGCAATCTCTAAGATCTTTGAAAGGGTTCTGGGCAGCTGTCTGAAGAAGTTTTTGGATAAGTATAGAATTATTTCTAAGAACCAGTACGGCTTCCGCACAGGAGTGTCGACTGAAGATGCAGTGCTAGATCTAACACAGACGGTTGCCAGGAATCTGGACAACAAAACCAAATGTATGGGTATCTTTTTGGACTTGTCAAAGGCGTTTGACACAGTTTCTGTTCCCAAACTGATATCTAAGTTGGAGCGTGTAGGCATCAGAGGCATTGCGCTTAATATTTTTAAAAGCTATCTGCGCAATCGTACCCAATGTGTTAAAATAAATGAATATTTCAGTGAACTAAAAATAATATCATACGGCGTTCCACAGGGAAGCATATTGGGGCCAATTTTGTTTCAAATTTACGTAAACGATCTGTGCAATTTGAAACTAAAAAAATCGGAAATGTTTGTATATGCTGACGATACCGCAATTATAGTATCAGGACCTACCTGGGATAATGTTAGGGGCAGCGCAGAAGTGGCTTTAAAAAGGGTAGCAAGCTGGCTCAGTGGAAACCTCCTAACGTTAAACCTTCAAAAAACCTACTTCATACCCTTTGCAATACGCCCAAATATGCTCCCTGATGCATCCTTCACCGTAACAGTACATACATGTTCTCAACCAGCTTCTCGGTGCCGTTGCAAAGCCCTCACTAGATGTGAAGATGTCCGGTACCTGGGTGTACATATAGATGCGGGACTGACATGGAAAAGACATTTGGAAACTTTAACCTCGCGAACTGTTAGACTCATCCACGTCTTTAAACTACTCAGGGCTGCAGCTGATTTTGACACTCTCAAAATGGTATTTAACACCCTGTGTCAATCTGTTTTGGGGTATTGTATTTCAGCCTGGGGTGGTGCACCTAAAAGTAATATTCTGCAAGTGGAGAGAGCCCAAAGAATGATCCTCAAAGTCATGACCCGAAAGCCCTACCGTTATTCCACAGCAAGGCTGTATACTGACTGCAAGGCTCTAACTGTCCGCCAGCTGTATGTGCTTCGGTCAATTTCAAGAAAACACTCGAGCGTCCCTCCATCGAATCCTAAAAAACGTGTTAATTTTCCTGTGGGAACTGCCCACAGAACCACGTTTTCTAAACGCCAGTATTACGTATTAAGCACATATATATATAAAAAGATACACAAAACACTTAACATAATGGACCTGAATAGTAAACAGTTAAAGTCGAAGTTGACAACATGGCTTCTTCAACAAGACTATACACAAACAGAAGACCTCTTAAAATACATTGCATAAATAACACTACCATAGCACATTCACCAACAAATAACTCATGCACACACCCCCACCACACACACACACTCACACACACACACACACACATTGCTTCCCATTTGGACGAGTAACACAGCCATCACATATAACTTAAGATTTATTTTTTAACCGAACACTGTCTCTTATAATACAGGTCGTCCTAGTGTAAGAGACAGGGTATCTAAAGTATGTTAACATAATTGTTGGTATAATTATATTATCATAATAAACCATCGTCGGTATTACTATTACCGTCACTGTTACTCAATTTACTTGTACTTATGTTAACCATGTATATGTTTTTTGCCAATAAAGTTTATTATTATTATTTATTATTATTATAATAAATAAATTGCAAATGGGTTGCCTAAAAAAAAATTCAGACCAGAATATGATTTTTCAAAAATTAAAAAAAAAAAATTCTACATTTACGGCTCACCACCTATTACGTGGGACAAAATCTAAAAAGGTGAAGTATAGATATAATATGCCTCTGTCTACCCCTTCAGGAATAAAGGCGTTGTATGGGACTGAACGTATTGTATCATCTGTGAGTGACTGTAGGGTTAGAGCAAAGAATTTTTATAAGACTTGGATGATCAATGTGGCCTCCTAAATTTCAGAGCCGCGTTTGTCAACTGATTTTCTAAAGAGATTCGAAAGTGTTTTGAAGAGAATACTGCAAATGAGATAAATGAAACCTTGTCCTATTTAACCCACCTAAGACTCGAGGTTGTGATCCTGTGTTACCCCAACTAAATAATTGAGGAACAATTTCGAGATAAGGTTACGGTGTCCATTCGTCAGAGCGGATGTTTGCTGTTGCCGGTTGCACTACATGCCGAACCCTTCCTTTCCGTCCATTGACCGCGGTCGTTCCGTGGAATCAGAGCTGCTTTGCAGTTTGCAGTTTGGTATCTTACTACATCATCTGGTATCTCACATACATCGTCTACCCCAAAGCTAAGCTTTAAGAAACATCTTCGGGACCTCAATGGTCGGATCCTCCTCGTGGTGCATCCTTGGCAACGGAGTAGCGACCACTCCCATTCCTCTGTGGGGGAGTTGTGTTTCTCCGGCTAGTTACGGCACGGCGGGAGCTATCCCATCTGTGGGTGGCTCGGTGGTGTGTCTTGCTGTCAGTCATGATTAACGACACCGCCGGCACTCGGGCGTCACGTCGTCGCCGTCGCCTCGTTTGCTGGCGAGACAATAGCAAGAGTAAAGGCTCCCGTCCTGCCGTGCAGTTCGTGTCCGTGAGCCCATGGCGGCGAGCATCCTACCCATGTACCGGAGGTGCCCATTAGTGCACGTCCCCGCCAGCCGCTCTCTGCCTTTTCTTCTTATTGAGGGGTGTTCGCAAGAGGTGGAGATGCGAGAGTAGTACCTATAGCTCCGGGGAGTTGCTCATTTGACTCCCCCGAGCCTGAATTTACGGGGCGCCCCTAGCCGGGTTGCCGTGAGTAATTCTCTCAATTGCCTTCGACCTGGCTATGAGGCGAGGAGGAATACCGTGGGGTTTAGTGGGTAGAGCGGTCCCATTCCGGGGTCGAAAGTCCCACACACCGTCTCAGCTGCCCCCGCGGCTGGGATGAAGGCGCTTAAATGCCTTCCCCGCGTCAAAAAATAAGCTTGTGCTATGAATCTAGACGACAGATAGGTGGACATAATTATAGGTACCTACATGAAAAACACCCAACCTCCAAAAGAAACATTTTATGGTTCACACAAATATTTTTATATAAAGTAATGTGGCTATTTCTACTTGTGGCTCAAATTTGATTATTATGTAGGTGTTATGAGTTTCATGTGTAGGTATTTGATATCGATATCGTTCTGTATTTCACTGACATCAATGCTGTGAACTATTCAGGAGTGTTTATTTGCACAAAAACTGACGTGATCGAGATTGTTCTCGGCCCTCAGCTATACCTTTTAAAGCTCACACACAATCATCAGCTCAAATTCTGGGTCAAGAAGGCTTTTCACTAAAATTTACAGGTTCGCTTGACCTGAAGTCCTGAAATTTGGTATCCTGTTACTTTGATGATATTTCCACGCCATACTGACCGGCTTCATTTAATATCTGTGTGGTATCTCATCAAATCCTCAAAAAATTACAGCACGTAGGTACTCTATGTTTAGGTACACTTACCTATTACAAGTGTCTCGGTGTCGGAGATGTTTAAACTAGTACTTTACTTGTGTCTTCCGTAAAACCTGTCTCTGCCTGTTTTCAACGACTCTGAAAGGTTTTTAACCGACTTCAAAAAAGGAGGAGGTTCTCATCAATTCGTACGCTATGTTTTTTTTTGTATGTATGTTACGCGATAGCGGCGCCAATTATGCTGGGATTTTGATTTTTTTTTTGGTGGCTACTTCTGAGGTGGTCACATATCCGGGGTATCAGGATCTGATGCTGGGATCCAGGAGAAATCGAGGGCAACCTCCGAAAATTGTAGGAACAACTAGTGCGTTTGTTAACTTTTTGATTAAGTGCTTTAATGTAGTACGATTTAATAAAGGTCTGGAGTCGATCTGATGATGGAACCGAAAGACAGCCGAGGGAATTCCTTAACGATTTACAGCCGTTACCTTGTGTTTCGGCTTGATTGATTTGTGTTGATGAGAACTTTACAGCTAGATAAATATACTTTTCGGTCCACCAGTCATTTAAAATAATAAAATAAAAAATTTAAATAAAAGTTAGAACCGACTTCATCAATTCCTTAAAAATTAAATTTACTTAGCACAAAGTAATTTGTATTTGGTTTATCAGATTTTAAGTAAATTTAATTTTTAAGGATTTGTATGAAGTCGGTTCTATTTTTTATTTATTTTTTTATTGCAACCCAGTTCCAGACCTCATGCAGTTTTAAGAGCTCACTTGTAATTTCGCCCTCTCCAGAAGGTTTATTGATTTTAAGTGGCACGAGGGCGGCCCTGGCCTCAACCTGGTCAATATCCGGAATATCTTTAGTGGCGCGTTAATGGGGCTTTGTGGTCGTAGTAGGCCCCGACGGAATTTTCTTCACGTTAAGGAAATCATTGATCAGGTTCACGTTACCTTACCATACCTTTTAGAATAGTCGAGCTTCATTCTTGTAGAGATTGGTGCTAACCAACCCATTCCGTCATAGAGTTTGAAAATATCAGACAATAAGACTCTTTAGCCGACTTCAAAAAAGGAGGAGGTTCTCAATTATTTGTCTGTATGTTTTTTTATGTAGGTACCTATGTTAACCGATATTTCCGTCAATTATAAACGGATTTCAAATGTGTGGATAAAATACCAATACGCGCCAAAACTTACCCATTCTCGAATCCACCAACGTCTTTTGTTGCAGGATACCTAACCATTTTTAACTTTTATATCTAATGATATGTACCCACCACGATGATTTGCATCAAAACATAAAGTAACCGTCACGGTCGCTCGACTGGCGATCTCTTTGTGTACCTCCACACACCGCTGGGCGACGGCTATCGAGAGTAAGGGCGAGGCTCTAGCAGTGAGCCTCGACATCTCTAAGGCCTTTGACCGGGTCTGGCACCGTGGTCTTCTTGCGAAATTGCCCTCCTATGGACTGCCCGAGAGTTTATGCGGATGGGTGTCCAGCTTTTTGGCCGAAGCATCAGGGCCGTCGTTGACGGCAGCTGTTCTGACTGCATGGCCATAAACGCTGGAGTTTATGCTGCATATCAATGACATGTTGAAATTTTCAGAGATGATTTAGGTACCTACCTATTTATATTACCGCTATACCTACTAAAATCAGAAAAAATGGGGTCTCACACACATCCAACGTCATTTTTTTTTAATTTTTAGTAGGTACCTACGGCACCCTCCGTGCGCACTCGCGCACTTGAGATTTCGGGAATTTGAGTCGGACTCCCGACTCAAATTCCCGAAATCTCAAGTGTTTGCAAAACGAGAATTCCTGAAAAGTTCTCAGACTTTGTAAGCGAACAATTATTTTAGTAATCGATCTTGTGTTTCTAAAGTTTTAGACTTTTTATCTTTTTAAATTCTTTCGTTTTCACTGACTTCGCAAGGGGCCTTCAATATCTGGCGCCCCGTAGGTAGGTACTCGATAGCCGATGGAACAACACCATTTCCGAAGTTTGGTCCCGAAACTTAAGGCGCAATAGCGGCGCTTTCGTGGTTGAGAAGCGGACGCTCCAAGAGACTTTACCTCGGCATCGTGGGTTGCATAGTCTTTCCCATTACACCGTGTCCACAATGCGGCTAGATTAGGTACATAGTCCGCAGAAGGCGATGACAAGAGGATACCGCACGATCTTCGTTGAGGCAGCATGTCTCCTTGCCGGGTCCGGTCCCCTCCATGGGACCTGGAAAGAGGGCCCTTGCGTCATTGTTTAGATGAGGCAAGGAGGCGCTGTAGCGGGGCCACAGGCGGGCGCCCCGAGAAATCGAGACTCAGCGGTCCTAGCTCCACCAAGAAACCATGGAGACGTGGAAGATACGACTTGAGCAACCAAGAAGGAAAAACGCTATAATTGGTGGGATCAGGCCGGCCTTGGAAGAGGTGCTACCGGTTAATAACTATGATTACCTACCTACCGGGCACGGGTGCTTCGGTAAATAAAGGCAGAGAAAGCAGCGAGAACACAGCGCTTCACACATTAGTGGAGTGCTAAGCAGGTTGCATGCTAGCAACATCGACAGTAGTGACGAGTCTGGACCTTCGTACATGCGAGCCATGATTTCCAACGCCTTCCGCGTCTTTCTGAGTGCAGGTCATGATCGTGAAAGATGTGGCGGCAAGCAAGCAGCAGATAACTCTCCCACCCGCGTACTGCAGTCTGTGGCGAAGACGCCGCAGCCTTGTCTTCGCCCTAAACTATCGGCCTCCATAACCGGGGAACTGACAGCAGCGGGAGGGCTGCTCGTCGTCCTTACAGAAGCAGACCAAAGACGACGGCGTGACGTGAGAGCTCCATGCACGCCTTGCACACCGAGAAGCAAGATAACACCCGAACCTACCCCTAAACGGAAAACCGGACAACCGGACAACCTAGTACCCAAACTGATGTCCGTGAGCCGAACGCCACAGTGGCGGGGCGGCAGCGGCGCGGCGGCAGCGACGCCGGCGCCCCTATTGTCCTGGACCTGTGAGCGCCGCACACTTCGCCTTCGCACACAGCGGCGGCTCGGCTCTGCTGTGACCCTAGGCACAGATTGTATTTGTTTTCTGTGCCCTTACTCAACGAACGAGGCTACGAGTACGAGGTGCGTTTTGTAAGTGCCACTGAAATTTAATTTAATAAAGATATTTTGACAAATACTGAATTCTAAATTCATGTTGTTTTTGTTTTTTCATTCTAAATTTCCTTTTTAAATTTAATTTCCTTTTTTACATTTCTTTTTTTCTATTTCATCCAATTTTTCATTTCATTCTAAATTTCCTTTTTAAATTTAATTTCTTTTTTAATTTCCATTTTAAAATTCTAAATCCATTCCAAATTCACACTGTTTTTTTTATTCGTGATAAACACAGAATAAATTGAATAAATATCTTCCAGTAGTAACAACAAAACGCATATTTGACGTACATGGCGTAGCCGTAGTCAAGAGGCAATTCCTAGTTGTCATACTTGTCATTAAATCGAGAGGGGTTTGTACTTGATGAGTAGGTATAGAGATTCGAATGATCAAAATGATTCGATACAGATTCACTAAAATGGAAAAGGTAAAACAAAGTTACAATATTTTAGCTTAGCTTTAAAATATTGCCCTCAGCTGGTCTTTGAAAAGTATAAATGTATTACTATTTATAAAACTATGTATGCACTTGTCAATAACACAAAGTCGTAAATGGTTCGTTATCACAACTCGATTGAAAAAAGTATAAATCGATGCTAAATTGACTTGCCTAACTTGTTTTGTGTTGGTTTTAATCTCGTTCAAACTTCAATGTCACACACATACCTACGAATTAATTCTATGAAGTAAAATAAAAAGTTTGTGTTGTTGTGTTGGTGGGCCATGGTAAACTTTATTAAAAGTTTACATGAAACTTTGTGAGCGACTGTTACTCTGTTAAAACTTGGTTCTGTGACCCGAAAGTGCTAAAAGTTGTACAAATTAAGACGTTCTTGAAGTTTCCATGCTTATTTACAAGGAATGGCAGAGACAGAGATTTCCAACGAGCCTAGTATCTCGAAGTGTGACCAGTAAGTATATTATTTAATTATTTAGGCGCAAACTATTTTTTAAGTTTGTTTCTACTTTGACTTATGGTACGTCACTCAATATTCGACGTCTGAAACTTTGATCGCCTTACCAAATCAACACAGAGTCTTTGGCGGAAACTAGTATCGCCAAAAGGAAACATAAAACTCTAAATACTGAGATTCTCATTGAGTGCTCTAGTTTTTAAATTTAACTTATAAAGAGGAATCCAAAAGGGTCTGGTTCTGTAAGCAAATGCACCTGAGTTTCAAGTTCCTTTCTTACCGAACATTACAGTTGTAAGGCTTGAAAATCTCTTTCTGTTTATTATATGTATTGGAAATGCCAATTCTATGTACCTAGATGACACTGTAATGTGATAAGTTAAATTTTTTCTGTAATAATTTTTTATTCTCTGTTCCCGAAGAGTACAAAACCGGACCCTATTACTGAAACTTTGCTGTCCTTCTGTCTGTCTCTTTTTCTGACGTCCATAACGAGGCTGTAACTCAGAAACGGTGATGGCTAGAGAGCTAACATTTTTACAGATTATATATTTCTGTTGCCGCCATAACTACATAATTCATAAACTGAAAAAGCAATGATATACTAGCTGACCCGCGCAACTTCGTTTGCGTAAGAGAGAAGACAGAAATATAAAGGTTCCCCGTCGCTTCTATTCTTATCGCGTGGCTTCCTGTCGCGTATATTCCCGTTGTATTATTTTGGCACATATTGGATTAGTTATCACAAAATGATTGAGAAACCAAATTAAACTCTTTGTAACTTCTTGAATTCCAGTAGGATAGAACGGAGATCGTTAGTAGTTACCCTACGTAATGCCTACAAAATGATACAAAAAAAATACATTAAAATATCAGCTTCGTTAAGAGATTCAAGAAACTCCTTAATCCAGATGGTATGATTGCGATATCTGTATCTGTAGCGGAGCCTCTTACATAATTCATAACTTTTTATCTATTGGCCTACATATTCCAAAAAATTGGCCTAGATCTTTTATGCTTGTCTACTAAAGACGGAAGTAAACCTAATTATTATATTTTCGGTCATATTTCCGGTGTTACTCAACCGATTGCAATCAAAAAAATGTAAGATTTGAAGTCTGACCAAGACCTTATAAACAAATAATCAAAATCGGTCCAGTAGTTTATGCGTCCATCGCAGTCAAATCAGTCGCCATTTTGATTTTCTAGGAATTTTATTATACCTGGTGTAACTTACACAATCACGACGAATCAAATGACACCTTGTATTTCAAAATCCGTCAAGCCGGTCAGGCTGTAGAATGTCCAAGAAAAAATTTCAAGTCTGTTATTTAGATTTTTTAGAAATATTTATGTACCCGGTGTCAGTCACACAAACACGACGAATCAAATGACACCTCGCATGTCAAAATCCGTCAAGTCTTTTAGGCTGTAGGATGTGACCAAGAAATGGACATACATTCATACATACATAGATACATACCTACATAGTCTCGAAAAAGGCGAGGTGGCTCCTTAATTCATACGGACACTACTAAATCTACTATACTGCTACTACTACTGCTGGCAAAGGGTAGTGTCAAGGTAAAAGTAGGTAGGTACAATTACCCTTAGCACTATCAGTAGGGTTACGGGATATATTACTTTCCCGTGACTCTAGTGGTAGTGCCCAGTTGTTCCGTTGAGTGCGCCACTGAACGTTCATTATGCGAATTAGTCCGCTACAGAAACCAACCATTAGGTGGACCGTAAGCTTGTTGTTTCTTAAGTGCGAAGCGGAATCCCGCACAGAGAGTTCTGTACCAAAAAAACAGCAAAACATCACGTGTTTTGGATGGGAGCCCCCCCTTAATCCCCCCTTTTTCTGACGTTAGTATTTGTTGTCATAGTGGCTACAGAAATACATCATCTTAAATTTCAGCTCTCTAGCTACCTATCACGATTCCTGAGATTTCTTTTCTAAGTCCTCGGTCCATCTGGCGGGTAGACCAAGTCGTGATGCCCGCTTTAGAACTCGTCTGTTCCATCTGCCGTCGTCTGTAGTCTTCTGCAGGTGTGGCCGCCCGCAGGCACTTTACAGTACTGTTTTTATATGTACTTATAGATATAATTCTGACTAAATAAATCAAAATACGTATTTACTTTGAGCAAAGTAAATCTATATTTTTGTAAAATTGATACCTTATGTCTTTGTTAATTGGTTTAGAGAGCATTCTCTGCTTTTGCTAAGGAATTGATATCTTAACTTCTTTCTTTCTTTCTCGTATTTCTGGATTCGGTACGTCTTCAGACTTTTGAGGCTGAGGCAACCCGTACTAATACAATTTCTCCTAAATCTACTACTAAATCTACTATACTACTACTACTACTGCTGGCAAAGGGTAGTGTCAAGGTAAAAGTAGGTAGGTACAATTACCCTTAGCACTATCAGTAGGGTTACGGGATATTTTACTTTCCCGTGACTCTAGTGGTAGTGCCAAGGGAAATATCGATTATTCCCAGTTGTTCCGTTGAGTGCGCCAATGAACGTTCATTATGCGAATTAGTCCGCTATAGAAACCAACCATTAGGTGGACCGTAAGCTTGTTGTTTCTTAAGTGCGAAGCGGAATCCCGCACAGAGAGTTCTGTACCAAAAAAACAGCAAAACATCACGTTTGTTGGATGGGAGCCCCCCCTTAATCCCCCCTTTTTCTGACGTTAGTATTTGTTGTCATAGTGGCTACAGAAATATATCATCTTAAATTTCAGCTCTCTAGCTACCTATCACGATTCCTGAGATTTATTTTCTAAGTCCTCGGTCCATCTGGCGGGTAGACCAAGTCGTGATGCCCGCTTTAGAACTCGTCTGTTCCATCTGCCGTCGTCTGTAGTCTTCTGCAGGTGTGGCCGCCCGCAGGCACTTTACAGTACTGTTTTTATATGTACTTATAGATATAATTCTGACTAAATAAATCAAAATACGTATTTACTTTGAGCAAAGTAAATCTATATTTTTGTAAAATTGATACCTTATGTCTTTGTTAATTGGTTTAGAGAGCATTCTCTGCTTTTGCTAAGGAATTGATATCTTAACTTCTTTCTTTCTCGTATTTCTGGATTCTGTACGTCTTCAGACTTTTGAGGCTGAGGCAACCCGTACCTACTAATACAATTTCTCCTATTGTGACCAGACATTTACTGTAGATTTCATCTGCTAAATGTTCATCTACAACGCCTCTGTTCGTTTGTATTATCCCCGTATAAGTGTGTATAATAAGTAAGAAAGTAAGCGAAGATAGTAATAAATACTCTGTATTATTCGGATAAACCGTGTACACCTTACCTAGAACTGTTTTTTCCTGATTCCTAGCCAGCCAGTTACAGGTTTTCATCCTCACAAATGTATTTTTGACGGGTACACTACATTAATACGAAAAACTTAATTCCGAAAGTCACAGTCACGAATTTCATAATTTCGAATTTCATAAGTCCGAATGATTCGAAATCCCGAATGTCAAAAATCCGATGTTTCATAAATCCTTTTTATTAAAAGTCATAATTTTAAAATTCCGAATGTTTACAATTCCGACTGTCAGAATGCCGAATTTCAAGAAACCGAACCGTTGAATTCCGAATCATTAAATATCCGCCATATTATAAATACGAACTCCGATTATAAAAAATCCGAAATATCATAAATACGAAGGGTGAATGTTGTTTCCACCCGTTCCTGTTTTAACCCGAAAACTTATCATTAAAGACGATTATTTATGTTCCCGATTCCACCCGTTTTTTTAATAAAGTATAGTCAAGTCTAACTACCGAAAATATTATTTCCAAGTGAGTGGAAGGCAAACGACAAAACAAAAAAAATAACCACGAAGGCTAAGTCGGGGTGTTAACCATTCACTTATCATGGTTAACACCTCGACTCAGATATGTTAGGTTAGAAGGTTAAGGCGAAAGCGAAGCGGAGCGGAGCTCCGGCCTTAGTCATCGTGGTTTTTTTTTTGTTTTGTTGTTTGCCTTCCACTCACTTGGAAATAATATCTTCGGTAGTTAGAATTCACCGTACTTTATTAAAAAAACTTTAACAGTGAATTTTCGGATATTTGAAATTCTGATTAATGTTTTTCGGGAAAATAACAGTCCGGTCTTTTGATTATTCGTACTAATGAAATTAGGAAAAATAAAAATTCGTACTTATGACTTTCGGATAAATGAATATCGTCCTTTTGAATATTCGGAGCTTTGTTTCTTAGGAATTATAATCTTCGGAATTTTGAACATCGGAATATTGAAATTCGGAAAAACATATTTCGGAATTTTTGGGTGTTCCCATTTTTGACATACAAAATATGAAGGCAATTCCGCATAATGAAGGGCAAAAATCAATAAAATAATTGCTTTACTGTTGAAGGATTTATTAAAAATCTACTGTGCAGAGTATTTATCTGCCAATTTATCACGCGATGAAGTTATAAAACCTGACCCGACAGAATTTGTCCGTACTTAACACTTAACTATAAATCTTGAATTAGAGATAAATATTTTAAAAAATGACAAAATATTGCTATCGCGACAGTGATTAACTGACTGACTGTTGAATATGCAATTTTAATAAAATTATTATTAGATTTTTTTGACATTTATCAAAAATTGCAACCATCTTTTTTAAATCAACTTAAGCTGTCAAACATGACAATGTGTCAAAAAAAATTTAATAAAGTACCGACTACGGAGTATTTATATGAACTATGAGGCAAATCACCCCTAAAATATTTTTCAACCCCATTTTAACCATGTTAAAAGATAAATTTCAATAAAATACAAAACACGTCTCCCATTA
Organism: Miltochrista miniata; assembly: GCA_933228765.1. Taxonomy (NCBI): domain Eukaryota; kingdom Metazoa; phylum Arthropoda; class Insecta; order Lepidoptera; family Erebidae; genus Miltochrista; species Miltochrista miniata. The sequence goes on along the minus strand of OW121747.1, from coordinate 16,375,405 downwards.
ATTCAGTTAAAGATGTTTCATACCAAATTTGAAGAAGATCGGACCAAGGAATCACGTTGTCCCATACAAACTTTGCAACCCTTGTTCACCCCCTTAGGAGCAGAATTTTCAAAAATCCCTTCTTATTGCTCGCCTACGTCACATAAGGAGCATTTGTGCAAAATTTCATGGTTCTAGACCCAGTGGTTTAGGCTGTGCGTTGATCGTCAGTCAGTCAGTTCTTGTTTTTATATATATAGATAAGGGGGGCTCGCATTCAACAAATGTGATATTTTTATGTATAGAACCCTCCCGACATGAGTCCGACTCGCACTTGGCCAGTTTTTCTAATTATTATTTGAGCTGCTAGCTTTTTTTTATTCACATTTTTTTATTACATTACATATTAGCTAAGTCCATTACATTCATTATGCACAGATTTAGGTATTATCATTATTATGAGTATACTTTGGCACTGACTGACTCACTCACTGACCGGTCATCAAAACCTCTAGGCCACTTCCAATTGTCCTAGCGTTATGAAATTTGGCACACAGATCGGGTGTTATATGTAGACTAACGAAAAATTGAGAAAATTAAGAAATCGGTCAAGCGTGAGTTGGAAAAGGGTTACAAAGTTTGTATGGGACCACAGGATTCCTTGGTCGGATCTTCTTCAAATTTTGTATAAATCATCTCTAACATAATTGATGGACGATGTGTTTCGTATTTTATTGAGATTCATTCCAGAACATGGCTAAAAGGGGGTAACAATTGTTCTCTTCGGGGGGGTTTTGATTCGAATTTGTATCAATACTTCTTTTTTTTTTTTTTTTGTTATTTAATTTCCAACATGCGATCAGTCTCAGTTAGACCATAAGCAGTTACGATAAAAGTAGGCTTTGGCGTGTCAGGCATGCCGGCCCACTGCTGCCTCTTTTGTTGCTTAGATGTTATCCCAGGTGTGAGATCTCTTTAGCCGTCTTGTGTTTATGGGATTAATCAGGCCCTGAGCCAGTCTGTTCTTGTGTTGTGTAATTCTTGTCTTATATGTATCTGTGCTTCGGACTATTTCCTCCCTTACAGTGTGGATGTTCAAGTATTTGTGAACTTCTTCAACCCTTGTGAACCATGGAGCACTTATTATTGATTTAAGCACGCCATTTTGGAACCTCTGCAAAATCTCAATATTCGATGCTTTCGCTGAACCCCAAACTTGAATGCCATAGGTCCAGATTGGCTTTAGTATCGCTTTGTATATTAGAACTTGGTTTTCCACTGATAGACGTGATTTTCTGGCTAGAAGCCATTCCAGTGATCTAGATCTATGGTTAACTTCATCACGTTTTTTTTGTATGTGTGTTTTCCATGTTTGTCTTCGGTCAAGGTGGAATCCAAGGTACTTTACTGATGTGCTGTGGGGTAGAACCTCTTGTCCGAACTTCACAGGTGGACAATCTTCTTTTCTTAACGTAAATGTGATATGGTTCGATTTAGCAGCACTAGCTTTAATTTTCCAGGCCTGCATCCAAGAATAAACCCTATCCAAATGCTTCTGTAGATTTCTGGATGCTATTGTTGGATCTCTATTGGTTGAAAGTACAGCAGTGTCGTCTGCAAATGTGGCAATAATCACGTCATTCGATTCTGGTACGTCAGCAGTGTACAGTAAATAGAGTGACGGTCCCAATATTGATCCCTGTGGGACACCTGCTTTTACGCTATGAAAATCGGAGGTTGCGTCATCGATTTTGACATAGAAGATGCGATCATTCAAGTAGGATTTCAGGAGAAGGTACATATTATGTGGCAAGAGCTTCTTTATTTTGTACAACAGGCCATCGTGCCAGACTTTGTCAAAAGCCTGTTGCACATCCAAGAATGCTCCAGAGCAGTACCGTTTGTTCTCTAGGGCATCTCTCACATAGTCACACACCCTGTGCACCTGTTCTATAGTCGAATGATGTTTCCGAAAACCAAATTGGTGTTCTGGTATTGCTTCTTTTTCGGTGATCATTTCAGTCAGTCGTGTGGCAATAATTTTTTCTAGAACCTTAGATAGCAGTGGTAATAGGCTTATGGGTCGATAAGATGAAGTCAAGTGTGGTGGCTTTCCAGGTTTGAGCACCATTGTAACCTGAGGTACCTTCCAACAGCGGGGGTAATATGCAGTTCTTAGTATAGCATTGAAGAGTGATGTGATGTAAACTATGCCCTTCCTCGGTAACTTCTGCAGCACTTCTGCTGTGATAAGATCAAATCCTGGAGCCTTTTTCGGCTTTAGTTCCATCACTGTGCGCTTGACCTCAGATGGAGTACAGTATCTAAGAGGAGGGCTGGGCTGGAAGTCACTTTCCAGGAATGATGATACCATGTCATCTAAACTGCTCATTCCGTTGTCCTGGTGTGGAGTGAACACGTCAGCCAAAAAAGAGCCATAGGCATCTGCTCTCTCTTTGCTTGTTCTTGCCCATGTGCCATTAGTCTTCTTGAGAGGATGTTGAGCGATACGAGGCTTGTCTCTGGATTTTACCATCTTCCACAAAGAGTTTACATTTTTGGTGGATGTCGTTGGTGTTAGCGTCTGCAGTTGTGATTGTAGAGTCTCGTTCTCTAAGTCTTTTAATAGTTTCTTGAGATCAGTTGCCGCCCTATTAAAGTCCCTTTTGTCCATAGGATGCCGACTGGTATGCCATACCCTCCTAAGCCGTCGTTTTTCTAAGACTTTGTCTTTTATGAATTTTGGCAATTTGGCTTCCAGCATTGAGTTACATTTTAATAGCAGTGGTGGGGTGCTGAGCCACGCCGCCCTTTGGATAATATTAGTAACTTGCTCAGCAGCGGAGTCAATATCCTCTTCTGACTTTAGACAGATCTTCAAGTCTAGATTATCATCTGTATATTTTTGGAATGACTGCCAATCTGTGTTTTTGTTATACAAGTATGGTGGCATGGGTCGATATATGATATGTGAGCTCATGGTTACAATTATAGGAATGTGGTCTGAAGATGAGTCAAAGCATTCCTCTGTGTCTAGGAAGTGCGACTGTACTCCTTTGAAGATGAAGAAGTCCAGAAGGTCAGGCATTTTTGTGGGTTCTGTAGGCCAGCGAGTAGGTTGACCAGTTGATAGAATATTTAGGTGGTGTTTTTCTATATTTTTTCGTAGGTGGCGGCCTCTCGTTGATATCAGTCGTGATCCCCACAGAGTGTGTTTAGCATTCCAATCACCTCCAACCAAGAATCTGTTGCCCAATGTTTGAAAATATTGATCAAAGTCACTTTCTGTAGTCTCAGGGTTTCTTTTTTGTTGTGGTGGACAATAGATTGAAGACAGCGTTAGGGAGCTCTGCTTGTCATAGATTTCTATAGATGTGGCTTGTATTTTATGTTGCCGATATTCCGGTAACAGTTGGTGTCTAATACATTGCCTTAAGATTATGGCGGTACCGGCGTGTGCAGAGTTGTCAGGGTGGTAGGTGGCATAGATGTCATAGCCTTGTATGCGTAGCGATGTATTTTCTGTGAGGTGTGCCTCAGAAATTAGTAGAATATCAATACTATGCAACTTTAGGAAGACCTCAACTTCTTGTTTCTTGCCAAGCTGACCATTTATGTTCCAAATTGCAATTCGGAAAGCCATTTTATTGGAATAGTTTATTGACAATTGTTGTTAGGAGGCCCATAAGGGTCCCCATTTGGTTAATCAATAGATCTAGCTTTTTTGCTTGTTGACATAGAATAATTTCTAAGTTGGTACCTGCCGTAACATGTGCATACGACATGTCTGGTTTTACATTGGTTGGTTTTTCTGTAACCATTGGAGCCTTATTTTTCATTTGGAAAGGGTCTTCTTCTTTTGTTCGTAGGTTAGTTGTGTCTCTATTGGGGGGAGTTCTTTGTTGGAATTTCCTATTGTGAATTTCCTTATAGACCTTGCAGCCTTTGTAGTTCGCAGGGTGTTCACCAAGGCACAGAGCACATGTTGCTGGTTGAGTTTTGTCTTTTTTATGACAATCTGCTGTATTGTGATTTTCTGCACATTTCACACATCTATAAGGTCGCATACAGTAATTCCTGGTATGCCCATATTGTTGACAGCGTTTGCACTGAGGTATTGTTCTTTTGCGTTTTGGGTCTTCAATTTGTACAGCTGTGTGATAAATGTACTTCAAACTTTTCACAGCATCGTTGTTTGGGCCAGGTTCAAGATTGACAAACCAAGTTGATAAAGGTGTTTTAGTCAACCCGTGTCTGGCGTTTATTATCTCCCCTTTGACAGAATTTCCAGTGCTTTGAACAGCTTCCTGGATAGCCTCAACAGGTGTGGATGAGTGCAAGTTCTTTATCACAATTCTGTATGGCCTCTCGTTCTTGGGTGTGAAAGTATGTCCGATAAGGTTATGTTCACGAAATAAAGTCATAAGACTTTTATAAGTGTCTATGTTCTCTGCAGTAACGCGTATTTGGTTCTTGGCAAAAATTTTGAAAGAATACTGTGATTTCTCTAGCTTTCTATCTATTACATCCTTGAGTTTTGTTATATTTTGTACTCCATATAGCACTATTGGTGGCGGCTTGTTGGGTTTTACCCTAGCAGTCGCATCAGATATTTCCAACTCATCTACATGGAGCTGTGAGTAACGGTTATTGACAGGTACACTTTCAGGTGATAATGTTACACTTAATCTTCGCTTTTTACGAGTTTGACTTCGTCTCAATATAGGTACAGTTTGCCAATCATTTCCCTCATCATTTGTTTGGTTGTTAGGATCGAGATTTATTTTTGACATTGTAGGTACAGCAAACAAATTTCCAGCACTTGGTATTGCACCAGTAGCATTTTTCTCACTGGAAGCCTGGTTAGCCACTCCCAGTGGGTTCTGTTGTTTCAGGGAATTAATTTTGTTGGTATGGTAACCCTACGTCATGATGACACATGAGTAGGCTTAAATTTGATCATATAAAAATCAGTTTATAATGGGGGTAGTTAAATAATTATTTTGGCTGTGAAATGTCACTTGAAATGATAAATGCACTATTTTTGTAGTATTTCACTGTGTTTTTGTGCAGATAACAATATCACTGTTTTCACAAGTTATGATTTGCACTTTGGTAATGTTTTCACTTCACTTCCATCACTATTTCTACACAAAACCACAGAACACTTTTATCCTACGGAAAGAAGTACAACTCCATACAAAAAAAATGCCAACACGGAGCACGCTAGCGCCTCCATTTAATGCCCAGGAACTAATACATTTGGCGCGAGTTTTAAACGTGCTATTACAGAATCCTTATGAAGCTTTCGAATGATCAGAAGAATGATCTTACTCAAAATCATAAAAATTGTCCATTTTTATGATTTTGAGTAAGACCATTCTTCTGATCATTTGTCGAAGGTCTTACTTCTTACTAATATTATAAATGCGAAAGTCTGTGAGTGTGGATGTTTTTTAATCTTTCACGCTCAAATGACTGAACGGATCTGGCTGAAATTTGGTACAGAGATACATTAGTCGGCGCGGGCGAAGCTGCGGGCATCAGCTAGTATGTTTATAAAAGAAAATACATATTTCAAGGTCAATAAAAACATATATTTCAATATCAGTAAAGTTTAATGAATACTTAATGCGAAAGTAACTCTGTCTGTTACGCTTTACATCCTAAACAACTGAACGGATTTTGATGAAATTAAACATTTTGCAGTATATTTATTTTCCGCTTCAGCGCCTTTTTTGATGCTTCTTCTGTGTACTGCCTATTCTGCAAAACACAATACCTTTTTAAGCATATGTTTATGGTGGACATAATTATGAAAATTTTATTGTCATTATAATGTTCAGCCAGTTAGTTTTCTTGAGGTATTCTTTAGTTGACTTTGTAATAGTAGGGCAAATGATCCAGATATGTTCTTGTTCATTAAATTTTGAACATTTTCATTTGCTAGTAATTTAGGTAAAATTTGATGATTCTTACTTCTTTTCCTTAATCTCATAACTTCTCTCAAATTTTTTCTACACCTTAAATATAGTTTCCGTTTTCTTGGGGTTAATTCTGCAGATCTCTTCAAATCCAGTTCCCTTAAAATTCCTCTGCCAGTCTGTGGTACCTGGAAATGATAAAATGCATTTATTAAAATCTGCAGGAATTTGAGTATGGCTTGAATCCCCGAAATTAGATTCTGATACAATATCCCTGTTTTAATAATATCACTAACTAGCTGACCCACGCAACTTCGTTTACGTCACATAAGGTTTGAGTAAGGAGAGGCACTTCTTCATCAGACTCATCAAACATCGTGTGAAACGGCCCTGTTTGCTAAATCATAAAAGAGCTTAAAGATTAAGGCTATTCTAAAACAATTCAGTCCCCGCCTTCGGCGTGGACTGAATTATTTTACAGTAGCCTTAATCATTAAGCTCTTTTATGATTTAGCCAACACGCCCGTTTAGATTTACCGTCACATTCGAAGGAACTCTCGAATTATAGGTTTTGAGAAAGGTGAGATGTCTCTAATTCCTGAACTAAAAAAACCCTCAGCACTGAAACTTGTGTGAAAAAATCCTTAAAGTACTACCTTTATAACACTAAAAAAAATTACCTACCCGCGACCGCTCATCTGATTTTCCTAAAAGTTCTTTTCGTTTTATTTCTATCGCCTACAACTTGTATGTAACAATTTTCTATAAGTATACACTCTATTTATAACAGTATTGTTACAACTACTTATGAGGCTGACCGTACAAGCAATAACTGTAAAAATTACCTGTTACTGGTTTCCCATCATTATATAGTACTTGAGAACATTCTATAATATATTTTAAAAAGTTGTTCCGAAAACATTTTATAAGGTGCGGTGGATCCATAATGGTGACTATTTCGTGGCCGTTGAAATCAAAACATGGTTCAGCTACTGAGGAACCAAGTGAATTTAGGGCTTTGACATTAACTCCAAAGTTGTCACAGACAGTAGCCACAATACTCAAACCAGCCTGGAAGCTTGCTTCTAGCACCTGAAATATAGATAGGTAGTTATTTGAATTAAAAAGTACTACAGTACTTCCAGTGGGGACACAATTATTCACCTAACGGGTGATCAGCTCTAGTATATGAGCCATTTCTCTCATAACCACTGCGCTAGATGTTTCTATGACAATCGAGACAGATGGTTTAATGTGCTCTCCGAGGCACTGTAGTACCCTGACCAATACAAGTAGAAATATTCATGCACACAAATATTTACACTGAGCAGGAATCGAACCCATGCCTCCTGCGTGGCAGTCGCGTGCACCACCGCCACGACACAGATGCTGCCTACTATTGTAACTAAAAGCCCAGCATTAATGAACTCTAAAACAACTGCATCAATTTAAAAAATACCTCTTTCTATTAAGAGTGCAATATTAGGTAATAGGGTGCAATTATTACGTTTTACGTCTCTATAATATAAGGAACACAAACCTCTTTGATGAGAGCTGATAATCGGTCTGCAGTGACACAATCACCAGAAAAGTAAAAAGCTAGTGGTTGTTTCCATTTCTTTCGAATGCCAATGACCATAAATAACAGCGCATGTGTTGCTGGCTCCATAGTTCTGCCTTGATTACCGTGATCTTGATAACCATCAATTACATCTTGTTTGGTGTTATATGACAATTTTTTGCGTATAGACCAAATCGCATCAAATGCCAAAATACACAAATTTTCTTCAGGTTCCCGATTTTGTGTTATGCTTTTAACGGTTTCAAATATTTGGATGTTTATACCACATTTCATGGGCATCCTATTTAAAAGAGCCTTTAGAGTACCTTCACTAGGCAAACAAAACAGGCGCCTGAGTAATCTGTAGCATGCAGTTGATTTTTTGTATATGCTTAATGCCATAACTTTGTCCTCTATGCTCCACCTATGTCCAGTTAGTTTTCTTGAGGTATTCTTTAGTTGACTTTGTAATAGTAGGGCAAATGATCCAGATATGTTCTTGTTCATTAAATTTTGAACATTTTCATTTGCTAGTAATTTAGGTAAAATTTGATGATTCTTACTTCTTTTCCTTAATCTCATAATCTCTCTCAATTTTTTTCTACACCTTAAATATAGTTTCCGTTTTCTTGGGGTTAATTCTGCAGATCTCTTTAAATCCAGTTCCCTTAAAATTCCTCTGCCAGTCTGTGGTACCTGGAAATGATAAAATGCATTTATTAAAACCTGCAGGAATTTGAGTATGGCTTGAATCCCTGAATTTAGATTCTGATACAATATCCCTGTTTTAATAATATCACTAATACTACTAATTCTAGCAATGACGCCGTTTAACCAAACTGGTGATCAGTCCTGTATGGGGCCATTTCACCAAATTCCCATTCAACGACTGCCATAGATATTTCTATAACAACTGGACCGATGGCCTAGCATGCTCTTTGATTTGGAAAATTCATTGAGCAATCCAAGATGTTTCACAACCCTTGTAACATGTTGACACTTATTTAGATTTGTTCGTTTAGGACTTTTATGAGTAAAAATATAGGTTTCCAATAAATATGTGTGCAGGTAAAAAGTTATAAAGGGGAAATGAAAAGTGGTTATTCTGCAGGCTATGTCGGTAACCTTAGATCTTTGTCATATGACTTCATTTCAAATTTCAATCTAAGAAAATCCAAACAAAGCTCGCTCCATAACCCGCTTGGAGTATGAATTATATTAGGTGCTTACACATCAAATTGGCGTTTTTCGTACTGGCCACTTTCATTACGATTTTCTCCTCTTTGGTAAGGAATTCCAAATTCAAATTTTCCCAGCTATTTACTCATGTATTTATCCTTCGATGACCGTCATTCATTTGTTTTTTCTTCTGTTTTTTTCTGTTTGCGTCACTCATTTTACAAAATGGAAAACTTAAAATAACGCATTATTTACGAGTACGAGTTCCGCCGTGGCACTAGTGCTGCGGAAGCGACTAGAAGGGTGAATGATGTGTATGGCGGTCATGTTGCAAAAGAAAACACAGTTCGTTTTTGGTTCCAACGTTTTCGTTCAGGAAATGTCGACCTGCAGAACAAGCCCCGTGGACGGCCTGAGACTCAAGTTGATAATGAAGTATTGAAGGCTATTGTGGAAGCGGATCCATCGCAAACCACGTCCGAGTTAGCTGCAGGCTGCGGTGTTAGTGATAAAACTGTTTTAATTCACTTGAAGCAAATTGGGAAGATTAAAAAGCTTGAAAGGTGGGTACCTCACGAATTGACTGAAGCAAACCGGCAAAAGCGCGTCGACTGCTGCGTTACATTACTGAACCGGCACAATAATGAAGGTATTTTAAACCGAATCATTACCTGTGACGAAAAATGGATTCTTTACGATAATCGAAAGCGCTCAGCGCAATGGTTGGATCCTGGCCAGCCAGCCAAATCCTGCCCCAAGCGAAAATTAACCCCAAAAAAGTTACTTGTAAGCGTTTGGTGGACTAGTGCCGGTATTGTTCATTACAGTTTTCTCAAATCTGGCCAGACTATTACGGCTGATGTCTATTGTCAGCAATTGAAAACCATGATGGAAAAGCTAGCGGCTAAACAACCTAGGCTGGTCAATCGCTCCACGCCACTGCTGCTTCACGACAACGCTAGACCACACACTGCACAACAGACGGCTACCAAATTAGAAGAGCTTCAATTGGAATGTCTAAAACATCCTCCGTACTCCCCGGATCTTGCTCCAACAGATTACCATTTTTTTTCGAAATTTGGACAACTTCTTGCAAGGGAAAAAATTCAACTCTGATGGGGCAGTCCAAATCGCCTTCACAGATTTTATTGATTCCCGTCCGACTGGTTTTTTTAGTAAAGGGATCAATGAACTACCTATGAGATGGCAAAAATGCATAGAAAACAATGGTTCATACTTTGATTAATTAAATATATTATATTTAAAAATATTCGACTTTTTGTTCCTCCTATACAAAACGCCAATATTCGATTCCTGAACTATTTATGACTCGCTGTGCTTCCTGTCTTTGCCCGTGGCATACTTCGAACTAGTTCGAAGTTCGAACACCACTCGTTGCACTCCGCACTTCTAACCCGTGCTCCTTCCTTGGTGTACCTATGCATGGAAGTCAACACTATTTGTTGACATGTTTGTTTGATTACTGCTCCGCTCCCACCGGTAGTAGCGTAACGATTATTAATTATACTAAATATTCAAGAGTTATTAATAAATATACACCTATTCATTAATGGAAATATGTAACTGTCTTTTTATTTCTTATCAAAACCTGCTTGTATTTTAATTAGAACCGTCTAAACCGGAATTATAACTTAAAGTAACCTGTTACCATCTTTCTTTTTTTAACTTGTTACTAGAATAAAGTAGGCCTCGCTTTCAAACAGTTACACAAATGAGATGAGTAGAAATAAACATATATCTAATTATAATAGTTTTATCTATTAAACATTGAGCACACATTATGACAAAGGAACATTCTATTAGTGAACGATAGGTACTGCATGATAATTTATAGTGTGCATTACTTAAAGACACGAGCACGCAACTGCATGCGAATTTATGATCGTTGCACAGTGGAAATGCAGTATAAGCAATAGCAATAGAGCAGGAAAATGAGGAGATATTATAACACGCTGCCAATCGCGCCGCCTCACACCACCGATCAAAGATTGATAAAGGTCTTGGCTACATTATGGGATTGGTTGTTACCAATCCCATAATGTAGCCAAGACCTTTTTTTGTATTTAATTGTGTAATTACTTACCTACACAATGTTTTACTAACCCCGACGAGAAGTTTTATGTTTACGTGTGTATCTTGCAGCTCTCCGTTTTTCTCTCGGACACACAGATACTATCTGTGTGTTCGATAATGCCGTGAAGCGAAAATGGTCAGCTTTCATTAATAAATTAAATACTATGGAACATAGCAATGTCGTTTTTTTTTGGGCAGCTACGATGCCGCAGGCAGACAGACACACATATAGTATCTGTGTCTGTCTGCCTGCGGCATCGTAGCGTTGATGCCGTTGTTGTTTTTGATGCCACAGGCAGACAGACACACAGATGGTATCTGTGTCTGTTTGCCTGCGGCGTCGTAGCGGTCCAAAAGAAACGACATTGCTATGTTCCATAATATTTAATTTATTAATGAAACCTGACCGTTTTCGCCTATAAAGATTTTTTTGACACAGAACCTAGTTATCTAAACATTTAGTAATACCGCGAGGCGAAACCGGTCAGTTATAACTAATTAATTAATATTATGGAACAGTACCTATGTACAAATGTCATTTTTCAATAAGTTGTGTATTTAATAATTTAAAAGTATACTTAATACAATTGTTAGGTAATACTTAAACTTCGGAAGGTGAAATAAGATATAACTCTATTATTAATTATACTTGAAGGAATCTTTGTTTTAAATACTAGCGTAAACTAAACAATGGATCTTAAAATTGTTGAGTGCTTAATAAACTTTACACTTAAAGTGAATAATAAATGACTAATTACAGCAATGGCATTCATTTTAATTATTTCTTATTTTAGTTCTTGCCTAGTGACCATCTGTGATTTATACGAGTGAGCTTCTGGGACATCCTTCCGAGGGCTTACCCGGGACTCCCAACCATAGGCTGTTGGGCGTTACGTGAGGTTTTTTAGTCGGTAGGAGTTCGGCATAGCATCCACGATGGATCTTCCCTCCCGTTAAAAAACACAAGTGAGCTATGTATTTGCTCATGACGGTTTCATCACGTTGCTCCTGCGTAGAGATGGGCGGAGGGAAAAAACCCAACGGGAAAAAACCCAGGTTTTTTCCCGTTTGGGAAAAAACCCGGAATTTATGCGGGAAAAAACCCAATAGACGGGAATTTTCATTATTTGACGATCCGAAAAATATATTATCTGTAGGACAAATGCAACGAAAAATAGGTACTTTGCGATGCGCACATACTTTGCGCCGATGCATCTAGGGCACTAGCTGTTGCCTGTTGTTCGAAATATCAAAATGTGTAGCAGTATTCAGGAACTAAAATAAAACCAAATTGTTATTATAACAACAAAAAGATGATTTGTTGTTTATATCATAAGATTCTTTCTGCGTATCGTGGCGGAATGTTACTTCATTGCAGATTAAACTTATATTGAATCTTTCAAGAATCTTTGACCAAAAAAAGACGAGGTATACTAACAATTATTTAGTACCTGCACTTTACAAAAGTGCCCGCAGAGGCCGTCAGGGTGATGAGGGGTTTCCGCACGATCTAAGGTGATGCGGCATGTCTTCTAGCCGGAACCCCCCCCCCCCCCCCCCACGGGACTTGGAAGCAAGAGCCCTTGCGTCACTATTTAAATGGCGCAAGGAGGAGCTGGAGCTGGGCCAAAAGCCTGCGTCTCGAGAAATCTAGGCTCGACGGTCCCAGGTCTACCAGGAAACCGTGAAGACATGGAAGGTGCGACTTGAGCAACCAAAGGGGGATCCACCACAATCGCGGCGGTCAGACCGGTCATAGATGAGTGGCTGGAGAGGAGACACGGTGCTCTCTCCTACAGGTTGTCACAGATACTTCCAGTAAGTATTATAAGTATTATTCCCGTATCCTACGGGAGCTTCAGTAAGTATCTGTGGCAAATACAACGGGAACATGGCCGAGTGCCAGCACTGCGGGGAGCGCGGGAAACACTGGTAGAATACATAGCGTAGGCGCAATAGCGCCAGGTCCTCGATCGTGGCAGGTCTGGACTTGGACACTCTCTCGCTGGAGACCAGACGTAGTAAGTAGGACTACGCCGCCTCTTTCTGCCCCCCAAAGATGCGGGATAGCATTTTGGATTTTATCTCTCAGAGAGATTCCAAGCATAGCTTGTTCCATCGCTCGTTGCGCATCCTTAAGGGCGTGAACTAGCCCCACTCCGAATGTCCACGTTTTGGCAACGTAGGTCATAATTGGTAGAACGCACTGGTTGAAGACTTTCGTCTTCATTCATTGCGGTAGCGGCGTGTAGAAAATCCGGCGCAGTTTGCTGAATGCTGCCCAGCCCAAGCGAATCCTTCTGGCTATTTCCTTATCCAGTTTACTCGTTTTTCAAATGTGACTACCTGCCCAAGGTAGGTGTATTCATGGACAACCTCAAGCCTCGATCGTTCAACGTATATTGGTCCCGGCACGACATGCTCATTGAACATGACCTTGGTTTGGTCCAGGTTCATGCTGAGGCCAACACGTCGAGACTCTTCACTAAGACTATGCAGCATACCGCTCACCTGTTCCAGCGCTATTAAAACGATGTCGTCAGCAAATCGAAGGTGTAGATACATTAACCGGTTATATTCACGCCCCATCCATTCCAGTCCAACGACTTGAACACGTCCTCAAGCGCATTAGTGAAGAGCTTAGGAGATATCATCATCATCTCCCTGTACCACACCTCTGAGTCCGCTGTCCCTTGCTTGCATACATTCATTGTTATGCGGATGATAGTACTCTGCATGGGAGCTATTCTGGCCGTCCAGCCGATGGGTGACTCGACGTGGAGGAAAAACGACTGCAACTCGTGGCCGATCTCGACTGGAGCCTGGGGCGCATTGCCCATTGGGCTCATACAACTTGGTAGAGTACAATTACGCGGAAACTAGGAGTCCTAAATAAGGTGAGGCGACGAGCAAAAAGCGGTTTTATAATTATCCTAAGACCAATTTTCAATAGACTTATAACAAACTCATAAGAGCTTACAAGCCCGGAAAAGGGCCCACTTTATTAGTGTATTCAGTTTTTTAACAGTCTAATAGTACCCTCATGAAATTCAACTAACGACTGTAACAGCCGTGTAGCGGCATTTTGTAAAACCATACAATCCTACCAAATCTATTAATAGTCTCTTAGAAAACTAAACTAGATTGTTATGCACTTTACAACTGTTCTACAAGTTCTCATTTCGTTCATTTCGTTCAGTCAATCATTCAGTTATCAATATTGGGAGTTTTAAACACTCTGTGTACATAATACTAAAAACTTTATTAAAATACTTACTAATAATATTTTGGACATTAATAAGGCAAGTTATATGATATTTTTTTTAAGATTCAAGGTACGATGGGGTTGACATATCCATGTGGATCAAAACCCCGAAATAAAAAAGATTAAAAAAAAAAAAAAAAAATGATAATTTTTCAGAGTCCTCGTATTTCATGATGTTAATCAAAAACGTACTGGGAACTCGTATTTCTCGTGCAACATACCAAGTTTCTGGTGAAAATTTTAAAGCCCCTCTTATAATAAGTAATTATACGTTCGTATTCATTATTTTAAAATAACAAAATGTTCCCCATTAGTCATTTTCGGTAGCCATTTTTAGTTTAGCATTTGGAAGTGTTCTACTATACCTCTATAGACAAACTCGGTTCTAAAATGTCTTATAGTCGCTGCATTCACTCGCCATGTTTTTATCTTTTGGGGATCCGTGGTAAAATAAGAAAAACGCTAAATATACAACCTAATATTGAAATAACACCCGTAGGTGGTATTTGTGTTCATGAATCTATGCAGGTATATATTTATTGACGATTTGTGTACTTAAGTAGAATTTCTTTGAGTTAATGCGCTTTTGCTCTAATACTTACAGTACAAGTTTGTCATATTTATTCATGAGCATAATCATCACCTAAGTGGTTTGGTGTTACTTCTTCGTTATTTGAGTCATAGTCCAATATACGGAACCCTTACCAGGTTTTGTGACTTGAACTTCACAAGGTCGTACTGTGAATCAAAAGAACTATTTTGGCCCAAACCACCTATTGCAAGGGTAAATAATCTTATAATGACTTTACCAACGAATCACAAGTGTTTCTTTGACAATAACAGTATTGAACTTAGCTCGTATAAAATCATTACACTTATAATAGCTTGTGGCAAGTATGTTATTAGTAAAAGTAGTATCATTATAAGCTCGCATTAAACTAGATTCAATTACGACTTACAAATGGTTTTATAAAACTACTTTATTTATAACGGATTCAACTATAGTATAGATAATTCAACTCATCAGTGCGCGCGGCGCTATGTGTGCGTGCGCTAGTAATTATACAGCTTTAATTTGTGTGGCAGTGATGCGGCCGTCTTCACAGAGTACATTTTTATATTATGAGGTAGAGACGTAACTCTACTTATTGACGACACCAGCGGTGCCAAGCAATCTTTGCAGGAAACGCTCTGCTTGGCAGCGAAATAAACATCATATTTAGACAAAAAGTATACAGCGCCATCTAGTTCCCGTTTGCAGGCAACTCTTACGTTATAATGAAACGAAATCAAATATCATGACAAGTCTCAATGTAACTGCAACGTTGAGATCCTGTGTAACTTGGTCACATTATAATTCAGTACATAGTGTTCTTAGTGATAATACCATGGGTACAGTCGTTAAAGAAAATGTCTAATTCTTCACGGAGAAAATGTTTAAGAAGTCAGGTAAATATTTTTTATGTGTCAATTCGATGGAATTAATATTTGTTATCACTACATATAATAAAACAAAGTCCCCGCCGCGTCTGTCTGTTCACGATATACTTAAAAACGACTGCATGGATTTTCATGCTGAGATCACCAATGATTCTTGAGAAAGGTTAACGTATATAATTTGTTGAGTTTTTGTATACATGGACTAAGATATAATGATATTAGTTGGAGATGTCGGAAAAAAATAAGGTGTCTGGGAGCTTTTAACGAAAACGCTGCCTAAACCCTTCGAGGCATAACAAGATAATGTATGGTAGAATTGTGTAACTTATAAAGGCCTACAGAAAAGTTATAAATGATAGAGCTCCAAATTCTAATGCAAAAAAATAGAAATGCAGAGATGGTCGACGGAAAAAAACATTGCTTATATTGCAAATATGACAAAAATTGAACTGTACGTATGACTTGATTTAAAAAAAAACATATCTATACATCTAAAAAACTGTTGAATGTCGAGAGTCTGTACATGGAAGATAATTTGAAAATTTTAATTGTAGGGCGTTCTCTAATCGATACTGAAGCTGAAAATGTAATTAGAAATTTTCATGTCTGTCAGTCTGTATCCTGATTATGAATTGATTTAAATGAAACTTGGTACAATCTGAGCTCATGATCCGAGGAAGGTTCTAGGATACTTTTGTTCCCGATATATTGCGCGGTTCCTTTGGGAGAGGGCAGGGCAGTTTCACACGCTTATCGCACACCTTATGTGTCAGCTAGTTTGTTATAAGATTAATGACATACTTCAGCCATATGGCTTAAAAGTTCTTCGGCTACCACCGTATCATCCTGAACTAAACCCAATAGAAAATATATGGGAAATTTAAACAAATTATAATGCTTCGCATAAAATCGAACAAAATGTGATGGAAATATTGAAATTAATAAACGAACGTTTAAGTCAAATTGATGAAGAGATGTGGCGTTATACTTGTCGACACGCCAAAGAAAAAGAATACTATCGACATTTTGATTGAATTTATAATTAACCTTGGAGAGAGCAGCGAATCCTAAAATTCCTCAATTTTATTCTTCAAACAGCGATACATATTAATGTGTATAACATACATTTCACCCATTGAGTTTTTATTTTAGTTAAACAAGTGTTTTTGTATTTTGTACTTCACTGTACCTCATGTCACGCACACGAATTCACTGTGTTTAGACGAGGCTTACCCACACATAGTGCCGCGCGCACAGATGAGTTGAACTTACTATACTTATTAGCGCTTATAAAACTAAGTAACAAGTGTAAATGGAATCAAGTGTATTTACACTTATGGGCAGCTTTAATAGGAGATTCGGGTCTATAGTAGCCTAATAAGCAAACTTAAAAGCGCTTACAAGTGCTGGTTATAAGAACCTTCATTCTTAAGTCTGATTGCTCTTACTAAAAGCTTTTACAAGAGGATGCGGCTTATAGTGATCTGTATACATAGTATTATAAGCCTTTAAAAGGCTGATTATCAGAATAATCGTGATCAAATACCAAATAGCATTTTCTAAGACGCATGTAAGAGTAATTGCGAACGCCAAAATCAATATAAGAATCTTATAAGTGTCTTATTCCTATAACATATGTGTTCTGAGTCTGAGACTATTTTGCTTGTTGGGGCGGTACTTCACGCCACATCAGGGATGTTAGCAGTACAAGACGCAGATTCGCCCCTGCGTCGAATACTGTTCTCATCATTGGGATGACTCCGCGATGTACTTAGTTGACGCGCTTGACGCTATGCAGAGAGGCAGAGCCGTGCTATCCGAATTATTGTTTGTCCTCAGATGGTGGAGGTTGGCGTCCGCGCGTTCGTGGTTTCGGGTTACTTGTCGCTAAGAGCGGACACACACAGACACAGGCTTTTTATTTAATTTCATTGTCATTATATTTGATTAGATAGCACAGAATATTAAAACGTAACTATGAATTATTAACGAGAATCACTGAGACGGTTTCACCCAACTGCCCCTCTGTGAAAGTGAAAGTTCACTCCGATTGACGTTGTTATTAGATATTGTTTTATTTCAAACTTTGAACAGATGATCCACGTGACCTAGTGACGTAGTATAATGCAAAAGAGTCACAGACTTCATACGAAGTCTCGCCATAAGCCCCTCTGCAATCTATTTTATATTATAGAGAGGGGCTAAAATAAACAAAGTTAGATTATCTCTAACTACTTAGTAATACTGAAATAGTGCATACTAAATATATACATCTAACTATACATTACCTAGATGTTACATATGCTAAATATGAAAAAACCCGAATAAATTCCCAATCGGGTTTTTTCCCTGGGTTTTTTCCCGGTTTTTTCCCACATTTGGGTTTTTTCCGGGCAAATTCCCATCTCTACTCCTGCGTTGAATACGCGCTCACACCTTTGGGATGATTCCGCGCAGTACTTACCTTACCAGAAGCGCTCGACGCTATGCAGTAGTGTGCCATTCGCATTATTGATTGTCCTGAGGAGTGAGAGCGTGATTAAGTAACAAACATCCAAACATCTTCATCTTCGTAGGATTCAGTACATACTTATGAGGGCTAAAAAGGCAAAATAGCGCTGTTCATTCATAATCTGATTAATTTGAATTCTCAGCTTTCGGTCGTAGATACGTTGTAAAAACTTTTAAAGAAATTTATATGAAAACCACTGAAGATTAAAGGGTCTATCTGTTAAAACTGTTTCTCATATTATCACTGTAATAGCCCGGCATCTGGCAGATGTGTTCAATCAGGTTATATATTAAAATACCAGAAATCAAAATGCCTTTACTTAAAATGCATTAGACCAAAATACCCGAATTCGAAATACCTTAACATTCAAAATACCTTATTTCAGTTCACCTTACCTTATAATGTCTAAACTTAAAATACAAATAATTATTATATCAGAATTCAAAATACAAATTTTCAAATATCCTTAATTTAAAATACCGAAAATAGAATACAATGTGAATATAAAAAAAAACCATAAGCTACCCAGTTTATCGCTATAATCTACTGGGTATTATTAGGTATATATTATGCTATACCAGTTCATTATAACAGCGCATAGTTAATAAATGAATGATTTAAGAAATAAAGATTTATTGCCACTCACACGTTTTGTTATTTGACTTTAACTTATTTTGCAGCCCCCCCCCCCCCCCTCGCCCCCCCACCTAAGTGAAGCCGCAGTTGTAGCCGTAGGTCTGTTGGTCCTTGGGTATCCGTCTGAGGGCTTATCCGGGGCTCCCAACTGTAGGCTGTAATGTAGGATACGTGTGGTTTTTAGTCGGTAGGAGTCCGGCATAGTATCCATGTAGGATTTACCTCATGTTAAAACACTTTGATTCAGAGTTACAAAAGTACTACAGTGGGCTAACGAAAAATAAAAAAAAAATAACCTATCCGAGTCGGGATACTCTGAGTCGGGGTGTTAACCATTCACAGATATATAGCATCCATTTAGGATTTAAATCATGTTAAAAAAAAGGTATTTTGTGTTTGAACATTTTAGGATAAGGTATTTGATAAATTTGTTTTTTGGGTTTCGGTTATTCGACCGTAAGGCATTTTAAATTATTTATATTATAAATATTTGCCTTTTGAATATTGATATTTTGATTTCGGGTATTTTGGGCTCAGGCATTTTAAGAAAAGGCATTATGATTTCTGGTATTATGACGGTATACCGTTCAATCAGCTATGTCGAGGCTGGTGTGTTTTCTAACTCGATGAAACATCGTTAAACCTTAACCTTTATTTCCTATCATCGCATAATGTCCTTTTCTCGAAATGTCCTTTCTCATAATGTCTTTTCTCAAAATTTCCTTTTCCCAAAAAGGCCTTTTCTCGAAATGTCCTTTTCTCAAAATATCCTTTTAGCGAAATTCCTTTTCTCAAAATGTTCCTTTCTCAAAATATGTGGAATACAGGATTACGAGTAGATACAGTCTATACTAAACATGTACAATATGAACATATACAAGTAAATTTTAGACCAGAATGTGAATTCAGAAAAATAATCAAAATACACACAAAATGTTATTACGAAAGATTGGCAACGGCAACCCAGCAGGTGCAAATGGCAGTGTGTATTTGGTGAATTACTTTTTATATTGCCGACTTTTAACACCGTTTTTTTTATGATTTAAGTCACAAAAGTGCAGGTTTTAAATATAGACCTATATTTGTGGTTTAAGAAGATATTACTTACTTACCAAATTTCATAGTTCTAGAATCTAGGTAAACGGGAAGTACTTACCCTATTAATTCCCTTGGGAGTGTCGAAATACACGTTTTCGACGATTTATGCGGCCGTAACTTTTGTTCTGCGTTCACTTAGAAGTTTGATTTTTTTACAGCATCAAGGAACCATAGATCTTGATATATGGTATTAATTTCAACTCGATATCTTCACGCGTTCACGAGAAAAAGGATCTTGACAGACAGACTATAAGGGTTCCGTTTTTTAGGTCTGCTGCCGATAGAAATTTATTCTATTATTAAGCAATCTATTATTAAGCAATGGAAAATGAGGAATAGGTATGTTAGGGTTCATCTTTCTGGTCTAAGCTATAATAAATGTCAGGCTTTTGAAGATTATCATCTCTTTTCCTGGTAGACTTCCGCAAGTCCAATGTCCTCACTCGGAAGGTGTGATCAACGTTCTAAGATACAATGAGATTGTATGTATGGGTAGGCAGAAGTGAATTACACTCACATTTTGCCCGTAGTTTTTTATCCCCGCGTAATAAAGTGCAAGCCTATTGCTGCTACTGGGCCGTGTACAGGCAAAGTCTGTAGCCAGACAGTCAATCTGAACTTAAATTGCAACAGCCAACACATGTTACCTACATGTTTACAAATACTATCTGTGCAGTCTAAACATCTTAGTAATTATTTAATTTAGTTTAAAGAAAGATTAGACCTACTTATTAATTAGGTTTTTATTGCCTTTATAATATAGTTTTCAATTGAGATTAAGACGTATTTGCATTCATTTTTAACATTTTGTAAACTGTACTTTGGGACACATCATCTTCGTGGTTGTAGTAGGTAGGAGTCCATGAGTTCCACATGAAAAGAAAAAGAAAAAAGAAAGGGGGGGGGGGGTAGTAGAAGTGGGTCAGTATAGAAATACCATAAACTAGGAAGTACCTTACGGAGTTACGCACTTTGTCATCGTAAAATTGTAAAAAGCGTTAGATTTATAATAAACCTAGCGCTGATTTAATGAGGTTGTAAACGGTCGAAATATTTTAACCATAAAAGATGATTAGGTTAGGTTGGAATGGAACTATGACAAGCAATTCATGGAGGCGAGCGAGAGAAGCGAGCTAACCGCGGCAGCGGCGGGCGACTGGCAGATTATCAGTATTATTTTTGTAACTTTTCTCTTCTCTAGTTTACAATGTAACAGAATTTGACTTTGAAATCAATAGATTGTAATCTCTCGACAGTTTACTACCTCCCTAGGTAGAATAGGCACAATGTAACTGTTTTTTACACTTTTACATCTATACTAATATTATAAAGAAGTAAAGTTTGTGTGTTTGTATATTTGTTAAATTGTAAGGGGTAATCTCGGGATCTACTGAATCGATTTTAAAAATTCTTTCACCAATAGAAAGCTACGTTATTGTGGAGTGTATAGCATCACGCTACAACGAATAGGAGCGGAGCATTAATAGTAAATGTTTCAAAAACGGGGGAAAAGTTATTCCTTTTGAGAGCTTCGTTGCTTGTGCTGCGTAAATATTTATAGTTATGGATTGAATATTAACGAGGAGACGCTACGGGAGTAAACGCAACGTGACGGGAGTAAATGCGACGGGAACAGGTAATACTCTCTCCTATGTGGCGCAAACGAAGTTGCGCGGGTCAGATAGTATCAAATACCTAAACTTAATTATTAAGAAAAGAATACTAAAAACCTGACAGCCAAGTAAACATACAACTGAAAAGCAAGAAACAAGCTCTACATTTCTATTGTGATTTTCTTTAGCTACTTACTGCTTTACTTTGTCGGCACTTGCAGGTGGAAACAAGCTATGTCAAGCGAGTGGTGTTTACAAAATAGCTACATGTACCCATAGCTTGTCCCCGTCTGCAAATGTTGCCGACAAAGTAAAACAGTAAGTAGCTAAAGAAAATCACAAAAGAAATGTAGAGCTATATAGTTTCTTGCTTTTCAGTTGTATGTTTACTTGGCAGTCGGGTTTTTTGTATTCTTAATAATTAAGTTTATTTAAAACTTTTTAGTTATATTAGTAGTGGAGTTATTAATTTTCGTGTAGTGAAGGGATATTTCCAAAATATTATTAATTTGGTCATATTTCCGGTTCTACTCAACCGATTCCACTCAAACAAAAAATGTAAGATTTTAGGTCTGACCAAGACCTTGTAAACAAATAATACCGCATTAAAATCGGTTTAGTAGTTTTTGCGCCCTTTGCAGTCAAATAATTATAGCGCCTAAAATCCGCCATTTTGATTTTTAGGAATTTTATTATACCTGGTGTCACTCACACATCACGACAAATCAAATGACACCTTGTATGTCAAAGTTCGTCAAGCCGTTAAGGCTGTAGAGCGTACAAGAAAAAAGAATCACATTTTTATTTTAGCGCCATAAGTCTGCCATTTTGATTTTTCAGAAATTTTAAAGTTACCTGGTGTCACTCACACAATCACTACAAATCAAATGACATCTTGTATGTCAAAATCCGTCAAACGTCCGGACAATACATACAAATATACATTATCTCGAAAACATTACCCTCCTTTCTTCGGCAGTTCGGGTAATTAATGCAGGTTTCACTTCCACTTTCGTTTTACTATATTTACACTATTTTTAGATTAGGGAAATCATTACAAACTCAAGGTTCTGCCTAATATAAATAACTAGCTGACCCGCGTAACTTCGTATGCGTCACATAAGAGAGTAAATCACCCGTTCCCGTCGCATTTACTCCCGTCAGAATAATTTCGTTAACGATAGATGTTTCCCGTCGCATTATTGTAGAAATTGCGCATATTCATGCATAGGACACGTCCTATGCATGAATATGCGCATTCTGCTGGCGACGTACACCGGTAGTCCACGGACTACCGGTGTACGTCGCCAGCAGAATAGTGTCTCGACCAACAAAAAGCGAAAAAAAAAGCGAGGTCAACGGGATAAAAAGTATCCTATGTCCGCCTCCTGGTTCTAAGCTACCTCCCCACCAATTTTCAGCCAAATCGGTACGGCCGTTCTTGAGTTATAAATGTTGTAACAAACCCGTCTTTGTTTTATATATTAAGATGATTAGGCATATCAAACAAAACAAATTTAACATCTCCATCAAAACATGTAGAGTGTAACGTCACAGTATATATATATATATATATATATATATATATATATATATATATATATATATATATATATACAGCGGTAACGTCAATATTTATTATTGCGTTATGTAATGTATAATAATTATTTTTTTATTGACTTGTGGAGAGAGACAGTTGTATCGAGTTTGAACTTTCGTTTGCCCCCTTCGTTGAGGGGTCCTACCAACCAACGTTTTCAAGTAGTGAGCCTTTTCAAAAACAGACTCAGTTGAAATTACCACAGATAAGGTATTTCTGTACCCGCTATAACAACAAATATACATAAAAAGAAATAAGGGGGCTTTTTTATTTAATTTTGAGTCGTGAATTTCCGTACTGCCTATTAGTTCATTTTTACTTTGTCGGCGTGACTAGTATTTCTCTCCATGTCAAATTAAGGGTAGCAAATGTACTAAGGGTCCCTGAGTTTTACTGCGTACAGATAGCCGGAAAAGGCAGTGAGTGGCGTTTCCACCCGTTCCCGTTTCCACCCGTTGCGTTTCCACCCGTTCCCGTTTCCACCTGAATCGTTTTTGCCAGTAGGTACAGTCAGGAACATAAATAATAAATAATTTATTGGTTAATCATTTTTTATTTGAAATATAAAAGGAAAATCACAGTACTTTAGTTCGTTATAATTCTAATTTTGTATTACAGAAATCATTAGTTTCCTTCAGTAGTTTACTACCTAATTTGTAAAAATCAATAACTCTCATAGATATCTAAATTAACAAAAATCAACTAAGTAAAAATATAACGAAAATTCTTACCTATCCGAGTCGGGGTACTCTGAGTCGGGGTGTTAACCATTCACTTATTATGGTAACACCTCGGCTCGGATAGGTTAGGCTGCAATCACACGGACTGCATCGCAGCGACTGCGCGCGGTCGATATATTTAACTGCATGCAGTTTTATGTTCGACTTCATACAGTTATGATATCAACTGCACGCAGTCGGCTGCAGTCGTGTGAAGTCAATATCAACTGCATGCAGTCTTACCGTCAACTTCGCGCAGTTCGCTACAGGTCGTGTGATGTCGCCACATGCTGTCCGCCGCTAACGCATACAGTTAGTGTGCAGTTAGTCAAGAGCCGAACGCGCGTGTTGGTTGCGTCGTCAGTACGGTTTAAAACATGGATTTCACATGGATTTCCTCATTACTTAGTATAGAAGTTAGAGGGGGGACACAAATATTCCACTTTGGAATTGTCTCTTGCGCAAACTATTTACTTAAAAAAAAAAATGTTGGGAACCTCAATAGCATTTTTGAAAACCTATCTATAGATACCCACACGTATAAGTTTGATGAAAAAATAAATTCTGAGTTTCAGTTCTGAGTATGGGGACCCCAAAATTTACTGCTTTTTTTCTAGTTTTATATGAAAATCTTAATTCGGTTCACAGAATACATCTACTTACCTAGTTTTAATAGCATAGGCCTTATAGTTTCATAGAAAAGTGCCTGTGACATACTGACGGACAGATAGACTGACAGACATGAGGAAACTATAAGGGTTCCGTTTTTGGCATTTGGCTACGGAACCCTAAAAATCACCTTCCGTATGGCAAAGTAATAGCATAGAATCAATTCACATCCGCGCTGCACTCTGCAGTTATTTAATTCGATTACATCGCTGCCGGCGACGGCGGCGCCGTAATAATATATAAGAGAAGCGTCTGTGCTTCCATTTCGACGTCAAACCTTACACTCAAGCTCTTGGCCTACATGCTTGGCTTCAACTGCGTGAAGTCAGATTCGACTGCAAACAACTGTATGCAGTTGAATATAGCAACTGCATGCAGTCGCTGCGATGCAGTCCGTCTGATGGCACCCTTAGGTTAGAAGGCTATGCCCGTCTTCCACTGCGAGCGAGTCGGACCCATTACGGACTCCGCTATACTCGTAACGATGATTTTCGATACATGTCATGTCCGCTTTGGTGGAAGGACATGTATGAAAATCGTTCGCGTATATAACATCACGCTAAGACGAATAGGGGCAAAGCAGCAATCAATAATGTTTCGAAAACGGGGAATATTTTTTACCGCTTGAGAGCTTCCGAGACGTACGCTGCGTAAATAGTTAAAGATACGTAAAAATTGTGTATTACATAATTGTTTTTCTTAAAAAGTTGTAAAAAAAAGTCCGCTACAGCGTATGTCTATCTTTTAAGGTTCGCTCACGATAACCTAATTTGTCAGTTTCTTAAAGTTCGCTCACAATATTATAAAACTAAAGAGTTTGTTTGTCCTAGGATCTCAGAAACTATTGGTTGCATTTCGAAAATTATTTTACAGTTTAATAGTACATTTATTGAGGATGGCTAATGGCGATATAAAATCACGGTAATACGAATAGGAGCGGAGCAGCCATAAATAATGTTTCGAGAACGGGGAAAATTTATTTCTTTTGAGAGCTTCCACTGCGTACGTTGCATAAATGGTTAAAGTTACGTGAAAATTTTATATTACAAAAATGTTGTTTAAAAGTTACAAAAAAATGTCGTCAACAGCATATGTAATCTTTTGAGGTTCACTTACAATAACCCCTTTTAATAAGTTTTGAAGTATGAGTGACGCGACGGGAGTAGGTAAACATGTAATGCTGTGGTAGCCAATCAACTGAACGATAAAAACCGGCCAAGTGCGAGTCGGACACACATGAGTTCCGTACCAAAAAAAGGACGGGTGGAAGTAAATGCAACGGGAAACATTATATCACTTTACATATTTATACCACACCTCTCTCCTTAATCTCATGTGATGCAAACGAAGTTCTGCGGGTCAGCTCTAATGAATATAAGCGACGCGACGGGAGTAGGTGCGAAGGGAAACATTATATCATCTTAAATATTAGTACTACACCTCTCTCTTTCTCGCTCATGTGACGCAAACGAAGTTGTGCGGGTCAGCTCTCATGTATATAAGCGACGCGACGGGATTAGGCGCGACGAGAGTAAATGCGACGGGAAACATTATATTGCTCAAAATATTAATACCATACCTCTCTTTTTCTAACTCTCATGTGCCGCAAACGAAGTTGCGCGGGTTAGCTAGTGTAGGTATATAGGTAATTCGATTAAAATTGATAAGTATATTTCTGTAAGAGAACAAAAACTTAAGAACTCAGATTTTAAGATAAGCATACATTAGCATAATCTCACGTCTTGATTCGTCCATACAAAAATGTTTTGTTTGTGACGTCACAATTTCTTAACTGATCATAGTAATTACGTGTCCTGTGCCTATACGTATTTATTTATTACTAGCT
This sequence comes from Miltochrista miniata, assembly GCA_933228765.1. NCBI lineage: Eukaryota > Metazoa > Arthropoda > Insecta > Lepidoptera > Erebidae > Miltochrista > Miltochrista miniata. The sequence goes on along the minus strand of OW121747.1, from coordinate 16,349,270 downwards.
GATGCCCGCAGCTTCGCCCGCGTAAAATTTGTTCCCGCGGGAAGTTATTCCCGGGATAAAAGGTAGCCTATGTGTTATTCCAGACTATAATGTATCTCTGTACCAAATTTCAGCCCGATCCGTTCAGCGGTTTGAGCGTAAAAGAGTAACAAACATCCACACTCACAAACTTTCGCATTTATAATATTAGTAAGATACGCCCCATCATCGAAAATCGATGTCCCTTATCTGTGTGGATTAAAGTGATTATCGTGCTATCAACAAAACTATGAATAGGTAACTATTATTTTAGTATCTTGTTTTCACAGCCCTCTCGTGTGCTGTTGTAATTTATATATGGTGTCCTAAAATTAACGCAAGATAAAAATTAAATCGAAAACACAGTTTTTGGTGTCCAGGTTCCGATTTTTTATGACATCAGGGGTCTAGAATCAAAAACGGTTACGTCCACCTTGACGAAATTTTAATTGTATATATATATATATAAACATCAATATTTTAATTGTAAATAACTATTATTATATTACTCACTGTTTTATATACGCAGAATGTGATACATTATAGAAATCCAAAAGAATTGTCATGCCCAGTTTAATAATTATCCGTAAAATCTAAAATTTGAGATGGACTTTCCCACTTTTGTAACTAAATTTTGGACTTTACTAAGTCTGTACTTTAATGTGTGGGACTTTCCTATATTTGTAACTAACTCTATCGACAGGGCTGGATTTAGGTGCTGAATTTTTTTAGATACAACACAGGTTGACCAAATTAAGCATGGTAATCAATTATTAAATTAATCCCTACTAATATTATAAAAGCGAAAGTAACTCTGTCTTTCTGTCTGTCTGTCTGTCGGTTACGCTTTCACGCCTAAACAGTTGGAACAATTGAGATTAAATTTGGAATAGAGATAGTTCGAAGCCCTGGGAAGGACATAGGCTACTCTTTAACCGACTGCGCAAAAGGTGAGTTATGATTTTACGCGATAACGACTTCTACGTGGTCGAAGCCGCGAGGAACAGCTAATAAATAAATAAATAAAGCCGTGTCGGTTTCCGGTGGAATAGAATAGGGCCAGCCCTTTTCTTCCTGTGGGTGTCGTAGAAGGCGACCAAAGGATAGGACTGTTCTCCATCTGAGAGTAAACATACAGCAGCCCTTGACTAAGTGCTCGCTTGACGGCAATAGGCTCGCTAGGCTTGTAAAAAATTAAATTCATATATAGCAGCTAAAAACTTAATCAGCCGTTCAAATAACGCAGCCAGAAATTTGACGGCCTTATTATTTATATATATTTCTTGATATAAAAACATCTAAACGAGTTTAAATCTAAACGATAGTCATTTCCTTATCATTCCAGTGAAACCTGTGGGGATTAATTACCCTCGCTGCCAAGAATATGTGGGTACCTACCTAAGATCGGCCCTGGCAAATGGTCAAACATACCTCTTTTTCTTGGCGATATTTTTCTTCCAAGTGCTCGGTTGTGCAGTCCGTTTTCTGGCTTCATTTCTGTTAACCCTGGTAGGATGGCTCTCCATCTACTCCACGCACCACAATTATTTCACAAAAAGACTATTTTTCTAGTTTAAAATTAATAAAATTCTACAGCGCAGACACAGTGAACAGCAAAAGAGCGGTAAGGGCGGCCATGATGGTTGTCGATCAAATGGAGCCTTCCTATTGGTCGAATTGGACTTTCCGCAAATTGAAACTCAACTGACATGGACTTTACCAGATTTGTTTCTGAAGTAAATTTTCAATTGGAAATAACAATGGACTTTACCAGAATTGGTACAATATGATTTTTTAGGGTAAATACAAATACGGAAAAGATTGTGTTTCTATTTAAATGTCACTTTTGAAATTTTGTGGACGTTACCACTTTTGTTTCTATACGCCTGACATCATAAAATACACAGAATAGAGTTATTAATGGAATTATATCTGTCAAATAGCCTCCACAACTTTTCTGGCGCATACGCACTCTTTTATCGATATTTTCTATGACCTTTTGCATAAATGTGGCTGAATTTCCTCCTGTAATGCATGAGTGGTTCTGGGCTTCTTGAGATAGACCCTTCGACTTCACATAACCCCAAAATAAGAAATATAAGTGTGTTAAATCACACGATCTAGAGGACACGTCTGGTAAAAGCATTACCCAATCAAATTCTTTCACGGACTGTATGGCATAGATGTGTGTGTAGAGGTCGAAATGTGCGACTGCTGATCAAGGGTCGTGGGTCCGATTCCGATTGTGGGGACGCCGGCATCGCCGGGCGGACGATCCGACCGCCTGTATTGCCGCCCATTTCGTCCATAAAAAAAAAACATACGGTATCCTACAGCCTATAAACTGATTTCCTAAGTAAATCATGTTACTAACCAATTTGGGCCTTGTTGCCAATCAATAAGCGAATAAAAATCAAAATTATTATAATAAAATAAAAATTAATATAATAATAAATAATTTGGGGGTATTTTTTATGCTGGGGTTTTTTAATTTTTGACAAATAATGTTCGCTGCAGCGCCCCCTGGTGAGTCGTCACCGTAACCCCTATCTAATAACATGCACCAATCAAACCTGAACCCATAACTGAAAACTGCATCAAAATCCGAGTAGTAGTTTTGGAGAAAGGTGGCAACATTGATTTTCACAAATAACGTTCGCTGCAGCGCCCCCTGGTGAGTTGTCACCGTGACTCCTATCTAAGAACATGCACCAAGTAAACTTGAACCTATAACAGAAAAACTACATCAAAATCCGACCAGTGGTTTTGGAGAAAAATGGCAATATGAGTGGTGAGGATGTTTGTTTGTTTGTGCAAGTATTTGCAAACAAACATCCTCACCACCCAAACAAACATCCTCACCACCCAAACGCATATACCGTCCCCCTTCCGGCGTGGGTAAAATATAAAATTGTGATTTATTAAAATCTTCGTAAATTTTGGGACATCTATATTACCTGCTCTTTGTTTGAATCTTTCCTTGGAATCAAATAGAACTGATGAAGTATGAGTATGAACGTATACCCCTGCCTATCCCTTTCGGACCTGGCGCGGTCCGAAAGGGATACAATTGTGCGGGTACTTTCGAGAAATGGAGAGGTGATAGAATGTTTTTTTTTTTATAATACAAAACACTGCTTAAAAGGAGTGGTTCAGAGTTAAAGATTTCTTTAAAATAAGTACTTGTTTTTTAGAAATATTTCTTTTTACTGAGGGCAGGTAGATACGTCTTTTATAATGGCAAATTAAAAAAAAAATACTTCAAACTAAAAACTAAAATTTAAATTAATAAGAAGATATTTGATTTTGTATCAGAAATAATAAAAAACTTAATTATTAAGAATACAGAAAACCCGACTGCAAAGTAAATATACAACTGAAAAGCAAAAAAACAAGCTCTACATTTCTTTTGTAATGTTCTTTAGCTACGTAACGTTTTACTTTGTCGGCAATATTTGCAGGCAGGAACACAAGAAACGGCGTTAATTTGTTCCCATACAGATACACGTAACTAGGGAATGCAATCCCGCAACGCAATTGAAATCCCTGTATTTGCGGGACTGAGAGATCTCAGTCCCGCGGGATCCCGGTATTTGCGGGATCCCGCATATTTCTGAAAGTCAAGAAAAAGTATAGAATTCTGTATCATACATGCATCTAGAACTGAAAAATAGTCACGACTTAATCGCTGAAAGGGTAGGCAGAGGCATATTATATACCCACATTTCACCTTTCAAGATGCGTTTCGTCCCTTACCACCTAATATGTGGTGAGCCGTATTGCAGTCTTGAAATGAATAGGTGCAGGTTGCGATTGCTTGCTGTTGAAATTTTTCAAGCCGGGCCTTCAACCCATTTGGGCTTCAAACGGCACCAACGGTTTAACGTGCCTTCCGAAGCACGGCAACGCTCAAATAAATGTCACAAAGTGGTCACTCATCTAAGGACCGGCCATAGTAAATGTAACTTACTGCAGTGATCTTTTACAGAACACTGAGTACGCGGGGCCACAAGGAAAAACAAATTATTGAATATTACTTATGTATTGAGATTATTAAACGGATATACATATAAGTAATAAAATACCGACTGCAAATTATTAGAAGCAGATAAAATGGGTAGTTTTGGCATTACTTTAAAACTGCGCAAAAAACATAGCATGTCAAAATTCTTGTCTGCCAAACGACTCCTAACTTTACATGTCAGATAGCCAGCAAGCAATGTACGAGATAATTGAATACTTTTCTAACTGTTTATAGTACATGAAAAGTCAAATCTCCCTGATTAAATCACTAAAAACAAATAAGTACCTACGTTATTAGGTTATATCTTACGTCACAATTACAAAAAAACTTAATCATACCAAATCAGTTTGCGCGCTTCCGCTTACAGAACAACACATGGCGTTTACCTTTGCACAGTCCCGCTATTCCCGCGGGATCCCGCACGATTTACGTGCGGGACTGGTCCCGCAAAAATGATGCGGGATCCCGGTATTTCGGGATCCCGGTATCCCGGTATTGCATTCCCTACACGTAACCTTTCTATCGACAGTACTTCACAGTTCTAAGTAACAGAACAGGTGCGAATAGTTGAGAGATAAGTCGCGTGTAAAGAATAGTCTTATTAGTGACAGCACCAATGGGGGTAAAGTAACCCCTAGTTCTGCCAACAGATTTATTCAACAGAACAAGTAGTAGGTATTCAATAAGATGTAATGTAATTACACCAGATTGCAAATAGTTACCACCAAATCAAGCAAACATGCATGAGCAACTACCTACGTAGGGATTGCAATCCGGAAAACCGGATCCGGTAATCCGGCGGATCCGGCATCATTTTTCGTCCCCCGGATCCGGCACCAATATACCGCCGGATCCGGTGGTGTCCGGATCCGGTATTTGCATATTTTGACATGCAAATAACCATGCCGTCGCCAAGTATGGTACAAATGTAAAGAGTGCGCGAGTCGTTTGAGTCCCCCTTCAGTGTGTAACTTGATGAGAAAACATACTAAAAGTTCCAACATCTAGGACGTGAGGCGGAGAGTGGGTCGTGACAAAGGGCCCAATTTTGAGTTTTTCACCAATATCCCAAAAACAGTGCGTTGTAGCAAAACATGTTCGACCATGCAATAAACAATTACAAAATTCTCCATAACTTTGATTATATACAGTTCCCATATTCCCAACCGTTTTTGAGCTACACTCTTCCGAAATTTAGAAATGATAGTGATTCAGCGTATTTAGCATTCGGTTGAGCTTTTAAATGAAATATAGGTATAGTGTCAGATAGGTATGTAATTTGAAGTATATTGTCTTATCGTATCGTTTTATCGTTTGTGTCTGTGTCATTAATGATATTGTTTACTGAACAAAATAACCCAAAGATTGTTATTAATAATTCCGAAACTTGTCAGTTACCCAAAACTTCAGAAAACTAGATCCTTAGAGCTATTCTTTTGGCAGAGGTTATATGAGCAGAATAAATTTTTGCTTACATAAAAACAAGCCTGATGCTAAGTTTTCCCACAGAAAGATACTCAGGGACGAACGAACGATCACACAGAATCGCTATATCCTACTTCCTACTAATATTATAAATGTGAAAGTTTGTAAAGATGTTTGGATGTTTGTTAATCAACCACGCTCTAACGACTGAACTGATCGTGCCGGAATTTGTAACCGGGGTAGTTTAGAGTCTGGAATAACACATAGGCTACATTTCATCCCGGGAATATGTTCCTATGGGAATGGGAACCAAATTTCACGCGGGCGAAGGAGCATCAGCTAGTTTTCTATATATTTTGGATCATAAACGCTTGGAATTATACAAAAGTATATAGAACGAAAGTTGTTGATACTGTTTAAGCTATAATTTTATCTTAGCATAATGTTTCGCCACAAAGCTCTGATTTAAGTATATTGCCGAAAAGCTAATAAATGAATCTTTGCCACACCCGCCATTTTTCCACCAAATTTCATCTCAATCGCTCCAGCTGTTTGGGCGTGAAAGCGTAATATTATAAATGCGAAAGTAACTCTGTCTGTCTGTAGGGATTGAATCCGTACAAGCGGTATCGTTTTTAATTTTACACTTCATTAACAGTTCATGTTGGAATAAAAAGATAGTAAGTTATACTGGTTAACTCAATCCGGCCGGATCCGGTCGGACCCGGCCGGATTTGAGAAATCCGGTACGGATCCGGCCGGATTCAAAATGATACCGGATTGCAATCCCTATACCTACGTAATAGGCGGTCGTCAAGCGTCTAGCGTAGTAGATAACCATGTTTTGACGATATTATATCATGTTTGTTGTTATGCCACTGGCCCACGACATTTTTAGTACTTTATCATCGTGATATCATAAATATTTCAATCGATGACAATAATATTAAGTGGAAATTTACACTGTCGCTTGGACCCAGGCCACATATGTACCCAGGCGAGCTTTTTCTGATCATGGTTTTTGGAGGTTACCGTCAGCGTACTGAAAAACAGACCCTAAGCTTTGCGCTTGGGAGTTCAGCATTGACTAAATTTCTTATACCAAATTTGACCCCTTATTCAAAATATCTTCCATGCACAGATTTTCGACCCTTTACAGTTTTATTATATGTAGGTTACTATACTTTTAAAATTTAATCTAAATCTTTAAAGAAATAGATTATACTTTATATATTACAGTAGAAATGAACACAAGGACCAAGGAAGCATCTTCTCTTCAATCTTCAAAATATGCGACTTTTTCGATGAATGCGAAATAAGTTTCAAGTGCTCTTCGAACTATAAACTTTTACAATATCCCTAGATTGTGCGACCCCTCTTCCTTTTACCTGCGAGTCACTATTCGTCAAGTTATACTTATATGGATAACGAATGCGGCGACCTGCGTCTGTCCATTTCAACACGGCAATAGGCTCACCACCTACGTGGGACATACTCTATAAAGTGAAATGTGGGCGTTTACTAGGCCTCTGCCTACCCCTTCGGGGATAAAGGCGTGACAACATGTATGTATATGTATATATCTACTTTATGTACTTTTCTAGAACCCAAATTACAGAGTAAAGTTAGTGTCACTTAATTCCGCGGTTCTTTTGAACTTTTGGAATCCCCAGGACTATGCCAGACTCTAACCGATTAAAACCGAACAGTTTTTCCTAGCTGTCTCGTTGTAGCCGTGAACCAACTACATGCCACAACTATTACCCGTGACGTAACTTCTTAGTTGGTACCTGAATATAGTTTTTTTTTAACGTGACGGAAAATCCATCATGGATGCCATGCTGGACTCCTACCGACTAAAAAACCTCACGTTACGCCGAACAGCCTATGGTTGGGAGCCCCGGGCAAGCCCTCGGAAGGATGTCCCAGGACTCCTAACAGACGTACGCCTACCACTGCGGCCTCGCCTAGCCCGAATAGTAACTGATTTAGGTAACACCCCAAAACGAACTATGATTTGTAACACAATGATGATCAGTGTTACTCACCAACTAGCGCGAGGTAGCTATGCAGAGAACTCTTTCCCAGGGCGCCTTACTACAGAGATTCCAGTGTGCGTGCAAGGGTAGGCCAGGGCTCTGACGAAAACAGCCAGGTAGGGTGTACACACATATATTTATATATATAGTACACAGTACACTACAGAGACAATGAGATTACATAGATACAGAAAGCACAGACATACACAAGAATATTACGGGTTTAAGTTCTAATAGTACAGCACTACACTAATTCAGCGTGAGGAAGTAACTTTGGCGGCTACACTACACGTATTAGTATGGGTGACGAGTACTGGCCTGCATTGTGAGCTGAGAGTTCAGGTGAAATTGGCAGGCTTCTCTCTTAATGACCTCGCTCGTGTGGTCGACGTGTTCTCGGGTGTGGCTCGGAACAGCGGCTGACCCACTTTTCCCCGTACTAAAAAACCCTGTCATGAAAGAAACGACAAATTAAGATATTGACTGCGCGAAAGACGACAATCGACCCGCTTTGCAAATAGTTAATTGAAACTTACCAGAATCTGGGTATTGGTTGACACAGAGTCCAACTCCTTCCGAGGAGAATAGGTAAAACTCAGTCTAATTCCTTAACAGGTCCTCAGGTTGCAACTTACAACCTCCAAAGAAAAATTGAGGCGTGCCACTCAGAGTAATTTCAATTTCCCTCGTCCTTAGCCGATGGTAAAAGAGACTTCGAACTTTATAGCAGGGCTTTATCCCCTCTCTAACGTGGAATAGTCCAGAATTCCATGTGAGAACCTGTTTTCTTTCAATGCAAAAACGATTCGTCACCGATCCTTATGACATCCTGTCATTCTGACAGCAGAAATGTCACCACTGACAACCGATTAAAAAAACGATAGATCGATTAGGCTGCTTTCACACGCTGAATGATGCATCTATAAAAATAAATGCTACAGATTCTTTCCCCCTACCACTGCACAGCGAATCGCCTAGAAAATCTATTTCTATATTCGACTCTATACTACTGACACGACACGATAAAGTTGTAAATGAAGAGCATGATTTGCAAAAGGTTTCAAATCAAAGACAGTAAGAACAATTTTATAAACAAACTAGTTTCGCGCCAAGTTTGCCTTACGTGCCGTTCAAGGACTAGTCGCGTTTTGATATCATTTGTTTAGATTATACCAACGATATTAAACTATATAATTATGTACCTATGTACATTTTATATTTGTTTTCAATAACATTATGTATTTATGTAATCCAATAACAATATTTTGTTTTGATACTACATAAAACATAGAATGTGTTTTGTTTTATTTATCACTAGCTGACCCTCGCAACTTTGTTTTACGTTATACAAGGTGTATGAAAGGAGAGGTATTTCTTTATCAGATTCTATATTCAGATATAGCGAGTGAATCTGCCATGTTCCCTTAATCATAAAAGAGCTATTCTAAAACATTTCAGCTTACGCCTCCGTTGTGGACTTTATTCTTATTATTATTATGGAAGTCTATATCGCCACATTTAAATATTAAGTTTTGGCCCACGTAAGAGGTTTTGACGACCCGCTGTTGAAATTTTTAAAACTTGACTTAACGACTGCCATTTTTCTGGCAACTGGGACCAAAGCACGGAAACGCTGGCTAATAGAAAAGTCACAAAGTGGTCACTGGTCACTCATCCGAGGACCAGCCACGGCGAAAGTTACTTGCTACGGTGACACGACCGCTTCAGTTCAGTTTTTTGGCAATTGCACTAAACAGACCAACTTAATATGAACATTCATTCATTATCTGCAAACATATACACCAACTGTATTAATACTTAGTAATTTCATGTAAATTATATCGAATTACAAAGTTATTTATGCAGTTACTCTATCTAGAAAACAAGCCCGAAATTTCAGAATTTAACTTTTCCCTTATTCATACACTAAACACTAACAAACTACTAAACACTAGCTTTTTCACCCTTTTCACCTTTTTAATTTTTTTTTCCAACGCCGATAAAGAAGTTTCACTTCAAAAATTGACAATTTAAAAAGAAGACGAATCGGGAAGTAGTCAAATTAGGAAGTCACAACTTTCGAAATGGTAAAGTTAGGAAAATGACTATTTAGGAAGTGGACAAGTTTGGAAGTGGTTAAGTTAGGAAATGGACAAAGTCGAGCGGGAGTGTTCTATGTTCGCTAGAAGTGCCTTAGAGTTTTGATGATCGGTCAGTCATGTGAGTGTCTGCGTTTTTTTAAGGAACTTTGACTAGTTATAATTATTGAACTACTAGTTCAAGTTCAAGGGGTGTAATGGGGCGCCGTCTAGCTGTGTAGTTAAGTCGACCGAAAGGTAGCTCACTAAAAGACCGGCGGCTCATAACCTCTCACCGGTGGCTCCAAGTAGCTGTAACGCAAGCAGCGGCCACACCCCGGTTAACCACGTCGACTCGTGGGCTAGACCCGGTGAAGGGGACCGGTTGCCTAGGCACCGGTTTAGCGGATACCTCCCGCTTTATGCGTAAAATCTGTCCCGGCATAAACGGCACACCAATGCTGATAAGCGAATGGCAGTGGCGGATTTGGCGGGGTAGTAAAGCCTTGTGGAAGGCTTAGGGCGACGACAGAGGTCCAAAGTGTTCGTCGGCCATTCACTGCATCTGAACCCTTCTCCAGTTGTGGCGGCCATCCGTTCCACTGGACGAAGAAGGGGAAGGACGAGAGAGTGCGTCTGTACCAGCGCAACCACTTACGCACTTAAATATATCACGCGCAAATGACTGCTTCAAATTATCGGACTCTGATTAAGACCTACGGCGATGGGTTGAAGTAGAGAGGTTGGGTTGTGGTGCACGCCCAGCTTTGTCTGAAGCCTGCACGTATGGCGGCCTAAGGAGAGTGGTCGTTTCTGCATTGAGTTTGGGACAACAGTGCGGATTGGGCAGCACTTTAGGCGGCGAAGCAGCCCTGTTTAGGGATGCACTGCTTCCCCCGCTAAGCCGGGGAGGGGGCTAGAAAAGGTGCCCTAAAAATTGCTTGTCCCTACACATTGGGGGAGCAGCAACCGCGGCTGCTTGAGCACCCCACTACTCGCGGTAGATTTTACAGTAAAAATAAAACTACAACATCAGTTATGACATTCGGCATGGAATGTGCGCACACTACTGGACAGTGACAGAAACCTTTGCCCGGAGCGTAAAACTGCTGTCGTAGCACGCGAACTTGGGCGATACAATATAGACATAGCAGCTTTAAGCGAAACACGTCTAGCTGACCAAGGCGAGCTCGAGGAAATTGGCGGTGGCTATACATTTTTCTGGAAGGGGAGATCCGAGACTGAAAGAAGGTTAGCGGGCGTAGGGTTTGCCGTTAAATCCGCTATTGCGAAAAGGCTACCAGAATGTCCGCAGTACATCTCGGATCGCATTATTACACTGCGCCTTCACCTTCGGAATAATAACTTTCTCAATGTGATAAGTATATATGCACCAACCATGAGTAACGAGGACAGTGTCAAGGATCAATTCTACGAAGAACTGTGTCAATTAGAAACTGTGTCAATGCCTTAGTAAAATACGTCCAAATGAGCAAATATTGTTGCTAGGCGATTTCAATGCAAGGGTTGGCAGAGATGCTGAGTCGTGGCCAGGGGTGCTTGGGAGTAATGGTGTGGGAAATATGAATAGCAACGGGCAGTTGCTTCTTACATTATGTGCTCAGTTCGACCTCACCATCACCAACACATTATTTAGGCTTCGAGAAAAACATAAAACAACCTGGATGCACCCACGCTCCAAACACTGGCACCTCCTTGATTACGCGATAACTCGACGAAGAGATGTCTTCCAGGTACATATCACCCGCGTAGTGCGCGGCGCACATTGCTGGACGGACCACAGGCTTCTGGTCACTAAATTGCGACTTCACCTACGAGCCCCTCGTAGACCCTGCAGAACCAAACCAAGTTCCCTAAATTTGGAAAGACTGAATTGTACTGAACTTCGAAAAGATTATGAAAAGAAACTGACGAATACGCTCGATGCATTTGAAGCTCAGCAGGGTGACCTGATTTCGAACTGGCAACAGATTTCATCATCTGTATTGACAGTGGCTACAGAAGTCATAGACCTAAAGAAACGAGTCAACGAGGATTGGTTTGACCAGAACGATAGGACCCTGGCTGAAGCTTTCGAACAACACCGTACACTCATAAAACGTTGCGAACATAATCAAAATCTCATGCAAGAAGTTCAAAATAGTACTAGATCTTTAAGAAATCTAACCAGGGAGATGAAAGACAAATGGTGGCTTGATAGGGCGGAGAGGATGCAGTGGCTTGCAGACACGCATCAACTGGGAGCTTTTTACGAGGAAATGCGTAAGCTGATTGGCGTTTCTTTTAAAAAGAGTGTACCATTAAGATCCCGTGATGGCTCTCAAAAACTCACGGATAAGCAGGACATATTGGAGCGTTGGGCAGAGCACTTCAGTGAACTGCTTAATGTAGACCGATTGGCAGATCTTGAGCATATCAGGGGTATGCAGCCTCTGCAGCCGCATGACTCGCTTTCTGAGTCACTGACTTTGGATGAAGTGGTAGGAGCTATTGAGGAGCAAAGGAATGGAAAAGCAGTTGGGATTGACAATGTCGCCGGTGAATTATTAAAATACGGAGGGACCCAGCTCCATACTTATATCTGGCAAATTTTTGTTCGCATTTGGAACGAGGAAACAGTACCACCAGAGTTCAAAATATCCCGTATACAGACACTATATAAAAATAAAGGAGACCGTTCTGACTGCAATTCCTACCGGGGTATATCGCTTCTCTCTGTGCCTGGAAAGATTTTTGCCCGAGTTCTTCTCAATCGGCTTTTGACTTTATCTGAACAAATATTGCCAGAAACACAATTTGGTTTTCGTCCTGATAGGGGCACATGCGAGGCCATATTTTCGATACGGCACCTTCAGGAAAAAAGTAGAGAGCAGAGTCAACCTCTGTATATGTGCTTTGTAGACTTAGAGAAGGCATTTGACTGTGTCCCGCGGGAGGCCCTTTGGACTTTGCTGACAAAACTAGGTTGCCCTGATAAGTTTGTTCGAATGATTCGCCTTCTTCACGATGAAATGACTTGCTGTGTGACCTATAATGGAGTTCAGTCAGAGTTCTTTAGTGTCAGTTGTGGTGTCAAGCAAGGTTGTGTGCTTGCACCTACACTGTTCGCTATTTACTTTTCCGTAGTCATCGGTGAGGCACTCGAGCATGCTTCTGCTGGCATCAGGATACGTTACAGGACCGATGGGGGGCTTTTTAACCTATCCAGATTGAGGGCTTACACCAAAGTGTCCTACACATTAATAACGGAGATCATATATGCGGATGATCTGTGGTTTGTGGCGGACTGTCCACAAGAGCTGCAAGTACTGGCTGCAAATCTTCAGGAAGCATGTTGCCGTTTTGGTCTCAAAATAAGTGTGAAGAAGACTGAGGTTATGGCAATGGACTTCCATAGAACTGAAGAATCCGTCAAGGTGTGCATAGGCGATACTGAATTGAAGCAGGTGGATAAATTTAAATACCTGGGCAGCACAATCACGTCTAAGTGTGACCTTGACACCGAAATAAATCATCGGATAAATGCTGCATCAGCTGCTTTCGGTAAATTACGGGTAGGGGTGCTACGGTCGCACGATTTGAAGCTCTCGACAAAGATCTCCGTTTATAGGGCCATAGTTCTCCCAAATCTGTTATATTCTTCGGAGACATGGGTGCTCTATCGGAAACAAATTCGGACGCTTGACAGGTTTCACTTGAGGTGCTTGCGAGACATACTTAATATCAAATGGTCGGATCGAGTTAGAAATACTGAAGTGCTTCGTCGTGCAAATATCTACGGCGTGGAAGCGTACCTGATGCGGCGCCAGCTCCGATGGTGTGGACATGTCTCACGAATGGGTGATGGAAGGGTGGCAAAGCGCATCTTCTTCTCTGAACTCCAGAACGACAAGCGGAAACAAGGCGGCCAGTTCTTGCGCTTTAAGGATGTTCAGAAAAGACATATGAAGAGATGCAATATTAATCCCAAAATTGGGAGGAAAAGGCCAGTTGTCGGCATGGGTGGAGGCGCTTGGTGAGGAACAAGGTTAATGACTTCGAGGAGCAGAGGAAATCCGAACTTGATTCGAAACGAGATACTCTTAAAGCTAAACCACCAACGCCCATGACTTATAATTATATAGACGGTGTCCTTACGTGCATCCAGTGCTTGCGCACGTTTAATAACAGGATTGGTTATTGTAGCCATCAAAGAGCACATGCGAGAGCTGATCATCCTAGCTCCTTTAATGACACATAAATAAAAGTAGTCCATAGCCGAAAACGGCTGGGATTATACATATACATACACTAGTTCAAACTAACCGAAACTTGAAATATACCGTTATTTATACAAAGCCTGCTTAGTTGCTGAAAATTTAAACTTCCAGATTTTAGACAAAGTTATAGGGGGTCGAAATGGCCTGAGTGGGTTCGAGAAAAGATGTGCGGCCGTGCGCTGTTGCTCGACTTGGTGGGGGCAGTGCCGTGCCACCAGATACGGATAAGTAATTTTATACAAAGATGGGGTTTCAAGTGAAGTGTTGATTTACCTCATGCATTCGTTCAATATACAGTTTTCTAAAGGTGAACCACGTCTTTCTGACACAGTACATAATTAATATCCCCACTATAAGGTAGGGATGGGTCTTCTATAATGTACATGTCTATCGTTACTATTAGTCAGTAGGACATTTATAACAGCCAATTCACCTCTGATACTATTTTCAGAATTACCATACTGGACAATGGACATCCATTGTCCTTAGTTATGGCAAAGATAATATACCTAATAGTATTACAAACAGATTGGCAACTCTCTGCCTCCCACCGAGTAAGCTTCCCCATCCCCCCACCAAAGTTGATGTGTCTATTGCCGTGTTAGTACTTGAGAGTGTCACTGCGTTGCATTACGTATTACTACTTACGTACTTTGTGCTATTGCTTAGGTTTAATTTGTGCTTAGCCGAGGGTAGATTTGAAAACAAAAGTACCTACATACATGCGATTGCGTTCTGTTCCTTATTATTTTGTTTTCATAGCTTGTGACCCTAGTATACTCACACACACATTCAAGCTTGATTGAAGCATTCACATTACGTGTACATTAGTGTGGGTGAAAACGAACATTTTTGTATGGAGTTTCCGCCCTGTGATTATGGTAAATATCGAAATACTGTGTATGTATTTATGTATGTATGTCGCATCGGTTGTGCTAGCCATCGTATTAAGCGAGTTACCTACGGAGTTAACGAGTATAATCGCCTTTAACGAACGCATATGCAATCAATCGCACTCCGCTTCACTGGGCTTAATTTTAGCCCCAGGGTAAAAGGCTAAACCAGTCATTTAGATATTTTATGTGTAGTTAAAGGTATGAGCGAACTGTTGTTAGTGTTTACTTCTTTTCTACCTACTTACATAACAGCACAGATTTGATGATATGAAGGCACAACGACGTCTTCTTATTTTGGCGAATATTTCATACATAAATAAATAATAAATAAATATTCACGGACATTTCACACAACGCTATCTGATCCCAAAGTAAGCTAGGAATAACCTGCTTGTGTTATGGGTATCAGACCACGAATATTAATACTTATATACTCTTTTAAATACATACATATTATACATAGAAACACCCAGACTCTTGAGACAAACATTTATGGGTCACACAAATATCTGTCTCCGGTGGGAATCGAACCCACGACCTCCAGCGCCGCAGGCGGTATCACTACCGACTGCGCCACAGTGGCAGTTGAGATACATACATACATACATACATATGGTCACGCCTTTATCCCCGAAGGGGTAGGCAGAGACATATTATGTGCCCACATTTCACCATTTTAGAATTTGTCCCACGTAATACCTAGGTGGTGAGCCGTATTGCCGTGTTGAGATGAACGGGCGCAGGTTGTGACTGCCTGCTGTTGAAATTTTTCAAGCCGCCTAAAATTGTTTGACAAATATTTCTAAGGATATATTGCTCATTACCTCGCTTTCGAGCATTTTGCCGACGTGCTTTTCGTGTTCTCGTTTTATCTCGGCATCATTCACAATAACTGATACGGGGATCCTATTTTTTTTTATAATAACTACGAACATAGCAACCATTTGTAGTGCCATCGGTACTTACTTGTTGATGTATCTTGAACTCTCTAGATGTTTATTAAAATTCAAGGATGTCATCGCTCGCAGACAATGAATCTTTTGCTTCTGATGATCTGAATAGATGAATAGTTTGTATATGAATGAGCATTCATGAACATGTATCTCCGCATGTAGTTATGGTGTTATGGAATATTAAATGGGAAACACATCAACAAAGCTTCGATGGAAACTGTCTAGAAGCATCCATATGTTCCCGATATTGTTGATGAAAGTTATAAATACAAAACAAAGCAAGGAAGTGACTTCTGGAACGTAATGTTTTCAAAGCTTTGTGTGATTATTGAACTGCATAACAACATGTAATGTGCCATGTTTTGTGAACTACTTGAATAAAACGAATTTGTTACCTGTTATAATTGTACTTGTGATGATGATTTAAAATTTATAATTAAGTTAGCTGATTGCTTTTCAAAATTATCTGGCATTATTACCTGTTGTATAATACCAGCCGATGTTTGCGTCTCCGCCAGGGTATTTAAATCCCCAAGTGATACGCGAGTACGTCCCCGTCGTCTGCCCTGGACCCCAACTTGACCACCGTAACGGAGTGGCAAGTTGGGTGACCGAAGCTCGCTTTCTATACTTGTGGACGAACCAGCACTGTGTTTCCAGTGATCTCTGATTCCCTAAGTCTCGCTGTCTCCAAGCGATCTCCCCATCCCACTTGGTGCGCGGTAACGCAGTGGCCAGTGGGTGGCGACATATTCCGTTGCCTTCTAAAAGGACCGTTTTGTTCTGTTATCTCGATCCTCTTACTGACCCGGCTTATCTATTTGGACTTGATTCCTTGTGATCTGGTTTTGTTGGATTTTTTCTGTCTTCTATTGTATTTAGAATGGAGTTGGTGGATGTCACCCGCTCAGAGGGAGGAGAGGAGTTACCCCCGCGGGTAGCCACCGCTTCCAGCAGGAAGAGACGGGAGCGCAGTAGGCGCTACATTGAATCCGGCCTGTCGTCTGGGAGCGACGAGGAGCCGGTGAAAAAGGAGCGCACCGCGACACCGTCCATGGTCCTGCGATCCGCAAAAGGGAAGGAAGCATATCTCCACAGTGTGGGGCTGGCCAAAGCCCGTAGGGAGTTAAAGGGGTTTGAGTCGGCTTCGGAGGACGCATCCGACGCAACGGTCCGGGACCGCAGCCGTTCCCCAACCCCAGGAAAGAAGTCCCCAAACTCGTTGCCGGTGGAGGACCTCATGCAGCAGGCAGAGGAAGAAGCGGGTCTGCTGCAACAGTTGGCCTCCAAATGTAGAAAGGGCGCCTTTGTGAAGGAGGTCAGGGAGCACTCTGCGTCGCTACTCAAAATTGTAAAAGTTCTCGCTACCCGCAGCGACAGTAGTGAACTGAAAAGGCTCCAGGCCGACAACAAGCGCCTGCGCGGGCAGTTGTCGGCGGTCCAGACGGAAGTAGCAGCTCTAAGAAAAGAGTTTGCGGAAGGTCGGCGATGCTCGAAGAGCCCTGCCCGAAGGGAGAAGCCAGAAGAGGTTAATTCCCCCGATGAGGGGACACTCACCAGAGGAGATTTAACCCTCCTTCTTGCCAACCTCCAAAAGGAGTTAATGTGCACGTTAGGGGGCGTAATTAATGCGCGATTAGAAAGTCTGGAGGTAGATGGCCGCCTCCTCCCCTTCCAGCCGCAACTCCACCGGCCAGCTCTGGCGGCGGAGAGTAGGAAGAAGAGTGCAAAGAAGACGGACCCAACGGCACTTACCACTTTGACTCCCCCGGCGAATATGCCTCCAAAAGCTACGCCGACGAAGACAGTTGCCCGGGCAGCCGAACAGGTGGCGGGCCCCTCGCATGTCGAGCAGCCCGTGCTTGAGGACACCTGGACCACTGTCGTTAAAAATCGACAGCGGAAGTCGAAAGCTGCAACGCCTTCGGCTATTAAGCCAAAGCCGAAGCCAAAGATTCCTAAGGCGCCTAAGAACATGGCCGTAGTTGTAACGCTGAAGCCTGAGGCTGTGGCGGATGGTGTCACCTATAGGGACGCCTTGGTCCGGCTAAATTCCGCACTGGGGTAACGGGAGCTCGGATCATTGAGCTTCCCAAGGAGACCACGGTCGCACAGGCCGACATCCTCGCGGCCAGAATCGGAGAGGCGCTGGGCAACGAGGCCAAGGTAACCAGGCCTACCAAAACGGCCCAGGTGCGGGTGTCAGGCTTGGATGACGCTACATCGGCGGAGGACATAGTGTCGGCACTCTCTGATAAGACAGGATGCTCTCCCGACCAACTTAAGGTTGGAGCCATTTCGCCTGGCTTTACCGGTGTATGCTCGGCCATAGTGTCCTGCCCCGTAGAAATAGTCGCCGAGCTGGCGTCGGTCAAGCGCCTAGCTATTGAATGGACCAATGCCACCATCACAGTGATGGAGCAACGCCCAATGCGGTGCCATCGCTGCATGGGCACTGGCCATCCAAAGACGCTCTGCTCCTCTAAAAAGGATCGCAGCGGACTGTGCTACCGCTGCGGGCAGGAGGGGCACACACTGTCTTCCTGCACGGCCCCACCGCGTTGCAGTGTTTGTGCCGACCGTGGGCTACCCTCTGGGCACCGTATGGCTGGGATGAGATGCAACCCTCCCCCGGTCAAGGGTCGCCGTTCTCCTTTGATAGTTTCCTCCCTTCGCACTACGGCCGCGTCGGTTGAGCCTGCAGTCACGCCTATGGACACTAACAATGCCAGTTAGACCCATAGGACGTGTACTGCAGGCCAATGTAAACCACTCGTCCCCCGCCCAGAACCTCCTGTTCCAGGCGGCGGCAAAGGGTGACATCGATTTATTAATTATTTCCGAGCCCCACAAAGCCTCCTTGCCTGCTCGGTGTGCCGTGTCATCGGATGGCCTTGCGGCGACCATGGTGGCCGGCATGGCGCCGTCCCCTCTTGTCATTGCAGAACGAGGAGTAGGATACGTTGCTGCAAGATGGGGGGGCGTCATGGTGGTATCCATGTACTTCTCCCCCAACAGTACGCTACAGCAATATGAGCGCTACCTGACTACAGTGGAAGCCGTGGTAAGGCGGGCGGCTCCCGGTCCGGTACTGTTGGCGGGCGACTTAAACGCTAAATCGTCGGCGTGGGGGTCTCGGATCACGGACACGAGGGGTGTGGAACTGGAATCCTTGGTTCATTCCCTGAGGCTCCAGATCCTAAACCTTGGCAATACCCCAACATGCGTACGGTGGCAGGGCACGTCTGTGATAGACGTGACCTTTGCCACCCCACAATTGGCTGCTAGTATTAGGGATTGGAGGGTAGTCGTAGACCCTGAGAACCTGTCGGACCACAATTACATCCGATATGATGTCTCCACAGTAAGTCTCCATTCCCTAAATGGGCGATTGCCCAACTACGGGGTGACTTTGCGGAGGAGGCGGCGCTGGTGCGAGCTTGGGCAGACGTGCCTGACACAATTACAGACGATCCCGACGGCATGGCGGAGCTGTTCGCCGACGACCTGCGGGCGGTGTGTGACTCCGCCATGCCGAAGCAACGTGTTGGTGCTCGTAGGCGTGGGCAGATGTACTGGTGGACGCCGGAACTTTCCGACCTGCGGGCCACCAGTACAAGAGCCAGACGCGCGTACCAGCGATGCCGTAGACGAGCCCACCAATTGCCTGGTGAAGAGGAAGCTCTCCACCAGACATATAAAGTGGCTCAGAGTGCCCTCAGAGAGGCGATTTTTAGGGCAAAATCGGATTCGTGGGCACGATTTGTAAAATATCTTGACGCCGATCCGTGGGGTAGGCCATACAGGACGATAAGGCGGAAGTTCTCAGAGAGATCCCCGCCTACGTCTTGTATGGAGCCCGAGCTTCTGCAAAGGGTTCTGCAGAAGCTCTTCCCCAACAAGGGATCCTTCGCACCACCACGCATGCTGCCACCTATTGCCGCCTCGGGAAGAATGAGTGTAGGGCCACCGGTTTCTGATATCGAGTTTGGTGTCGCACGGGAACGGCTGCGTCGGAATAATAAAGCTCCCGGCCCAGATGGGGTCCCCGCCAGGGCGATGGTCATCGCTCTGGGCCCTCTAGAGGACCGTTTCCGTGCGGTATTAGATTTATGCCTAGAAAAGGCTCGCTTCCCCGCTAGATGGAAGGTAGGGCGGCTCTGTTTGCTCCGCAAGGAAAACCGTCCAGCGGATTCACCGGATGGGTATCGGCCGATAGTCCTGCTCGATGAGACGGCGAAGGTCTTTGAGAAGATCCTTGCCTCCCGCATCATCGAGCATCTCGAGAGAGTAGGTCCAGATCTGGCCGACTGCCAGTACGGTTTCCGAACTGGACGGTCAACCATGGACGCAGTTAGTCGTCTCAAAACCTGGACCGAGAAGGCCAATGCGCGTGGGGAGATGGTGGTGGCAGTGTCGTTGGATATTGCCAACGCGTTCAACACCATCCCCCACGAATGTATAATGGAGGCACTACGCTTTCACGGAGTGCCTTCCTACCTATGCGCCATTATTAAAGATTATTTAGGAGATCGAAGCGTTGCTTATGAGGACGAGGACGGCTGCATCCAATCTTGGAGAGTAGCATCAGGTGTGCCCCAAGGTTCTGTGCTGGGTCCGTTGCTCTGGAACTTGGGGTACAACTGGGTCTTGCGCGGCGTGCTGCTGCCAAGGATGGATGTCATGTGCTTTGCGGATGACACCTTGGTAGCAGCAGCCGCAAAAGAGTGGGAGGATTCAGTTCGTCTGGCGTCAGTAGGCACGTCCCTGGTTGTTCGGCGCATTGGTCTTCTGGGTCTGGAGGTAGCCCTCACGAAAACGAGGGCTATGACGTTCCATGCCCAAGGTCGAAGAGCCCCAAATAGTCTTTTTGTCCGGATCGAGGGTATCAGCGTACCGGTCGAGGTGCACATGAAGTACCTCGGCCTTACGTTGGACCCTCGATGGACCTTCGAGGAACACTTGAAGCTTCTCGCTCCTAGGCTGCGCAACTCAGCAGCTGCACTCGGACGCCTACTCCCCAACATAGGGGGTCCCGGTGCGCCCTGCCGTCGGCTGTACCACGGAGTGATACGGTCGATGGCCCTGTACGGAGCTCCAGTGTGGGCGGAGTGTCTCTCAGGATGATGGCGACCCGGGCCGTGCGTGCTTATCGCACGGTCAGCCACGGAGCTGCCTGTGTTTTAGCAGGCACGCTACCGTGGGATGTTGAAGCACTTGTGCTTGCGCAGGTGTATCAGCATCGGGTCGACACCAGAACTTTGGGTGAGCGGCCTGATCTCGATGAGATCGAAGAGGTTCGCTCGCAGGCGCGGAGGGAAGCTTTGCGCCGGTGGAGCGAGGCACTGTCTCACCCGGTTGCCGGTCACAGGACGATCGAGGCCATCCACCCGGTGTTGGAGGAGTGGGTGAACCGAAAGTGGGGTAGCCTCACATACCACCTGGTGCAAGTACTGACCGGACATGGGTGTTTCGGTCATTACCTGTACCGGGTCGCCCGATGGGAGGAGACGCCAATGTGTCACCACTGCGGCGCTCCCGACGACACGACCGAGCACACAGTGGCTGTGTGCCCGGCCTGTAGTAGCGAGCGTAGCGAGCTCAACGCTGCGCTCGCCAGGCGAGGCCTCGCGCTGCCGGTCATAGTATCTGCTATGGTCGGGAGCGCGGACGCCTGGGAGGCGGTTGCCAACTTCGCCGACACAGTCATGTCGGCGAAGGAGGCTGCGGAGAGGGTGCGGGAAGAGGATGCTCTTGCCGCTCCCATCCGGCGTAGGCGGAGGGGTGGGAGAAGGCACGCGGCTTTGGCCGCGAACCGTCTCTAACCCCGGGGTTGGCCTGCACACGTCGAGTGGCACTCACGTGTGCATTGCACTGGCCACCACGTCTGAGGATTACTTGGCACCTACCGGGGTCAGATCCCAGAACACCCCCACTGGGGCGATCGGTGTCAAGGAGTTTTAGTGAGTATTCCCAGTGCTATCGTGATCAGGTGCTGGGCGACCCTCACACGAGCCCATGCCTCGCCAGCATGGGTAGTCCGTAAGCGGAGCTCTCCTTGTATAAAAAAAAAAAAAAAAAAATGAAGGTATTAGATTCCTATTCCGCTAATACTGCATTACTTTACAACAAATTTAATGTAAATTTTGGTGTAATTATTCTCTATATCTCTCTCTATCTCTCCCTCTATCTCTAGTCTCTATCTTCTATTCTCGATGTTTGTGTACATAAATAAAATAATAAATAAAATAAATAAAATACGAACCACCTCAACGCAAGTCGTCAGCGTGACCAATCAACGTATGCAGCACCAGAGGTGTTACACCAGCGCTGACTGAGGTTCTAAGGCTACCTAATTATGTAAGTAAATAAATGGTTTAAAAACCCTAGAAAAATACGCTTTTATAATAAAAAACCAAAAATAAATTATGGATCGTTCTAGTTGCCTCTATTTCTGGGCTCAAGTGTAAACTATGTGCTTTTAATAATATTTGATTGTAAAAGTGTGGGGCGCTGGCACAGGAAATACTTTCCTGGCGGAAGCTGCATGATGTCTTGTCAGATTAAGGATAAGGTCACATTTATAAAAGCGTGTTTTTCTCGTGTTTTTAAACTATTAATTTACACTGTCACGCTTTTATATATCTATTGTGACTTTTACTATTATTAATATCATTTTAAATTTCGGAAATGTATTAACGAAGATAGGCTTTAATTGAATGCATAACATACTTACTTGTAAAGTAAAGTGGTTAATCACGCCTACGCATTTTCAACACCCACATTTGCCAGTTTTTCGTGACGCCCGCGTAATAGGAGCAAACCTATTACCGTTACTTGTTACGGATCTCTATTAGATAATTCATAGGTAGATCCTTAAAGTTTCGGCATTCCGAGATATTTAGTACAATATGTAGTAATCATGTGATAAGAATACAAACGCATATATCCCCAAGCGGGTTTTTAACGGTAACCAAAGATATCTCGTTCCCGAACAAGAACTCTACATTTTGCCACTGTTAACGTATTCCGCTCATGTATCTACTTAATTGCCTGAAAGAAGAAGCGTTCCCTTTGGCAGCATAAACGTTATGCTCTTGTGCGACCTCATGCAGCTTTCGCCAGGATTTTTATTATATAAGGATTAGTATTACCTAATAGGAATTTGCTTACAAAAAAGCCTTTCTTGTTCTAGCGCCCCACGCTTTTACAATCAAATATTATAACTAAAAGCACATAGTTTACACTTCAGCCCAGAAATAGAGGCAACTTGAACGATCCATAATTTATTTTTGGTTTTTTCGTGCATTATAAAAGCGTATTTTTCTAGGGATTTTTAAACCATTTATTTATTTTATACTTTATAGTCACAACATTTATACCTTTACTAGCTGTTCCCTGCGGCTTCATCCGCGTAGAAGTCGTTATCGCATAAAATCATTACCCTCCTTTCGCGCAGTCAGTTAAAAAGTAGCCTATGTCCTTCCCTTAAACTCAAACTATTAAATAATAACAAATTTCATCAAAATCGGTTCAGTGGTTTAGGCGTG
The DNA here is from genome assembly GCA_933228765.1 of Miltochrista miniata. Taxonomy (NCBI): domain Eukaryota; kingdom Metazoa; phylum Arthropoda; class Insecta; order Lepidoptera; family Erebidae; genus Miltochrista; species Miltochrista miniata. The sequence goes on along the minus strand of OW121747.1, from coordinate 16,326,007 downwards.
AAAACGTTACAGACAGACAGACAGAGTTACTTTCGCATTTATAATATTAGTAGGGATTTCTGTATTACATGGTGTTTTGTCTGCGTTCGACTAATGTGAAAATATTTCATTATTACTCTAATACATATTATACAGTTTATGCAGGTACCCTGTCAATATATACACTCAATATTTACACTGAATATTAACTTCAATATGTAACAGGTTTGTTATAACCTTACACCCTAACGGTGGTCTAAGTTCATTACACGACTTTTCTAACAAATCCAAACACAGCTATGATACGATGTTCAATCATGAAGTTACAGTTCATATCTTACGACTCCATCATCAGATCAGTTTGACAGCACTATATTATTGTATTGATATCAGAACTACACACATCTGCCAATTTTCATGACGCTACGATCCTTGGAAGATGCTTAAAATAGTTACCTGAGATTCCATTGCATAGTTTTACAAGTCAAAAAAAAAAGGTTTGTTATAACCTTGAAACCTAAGCTTGGTCAAAGTTCATTACAAGACTTTTCTGACGAATCCAAAAACAGATAAAATACGATATTCCATCATGAAGTTCCAGTACATATCTTCCGTCTCCATCATCAGATCAGTGCGACAGTACCATATTATTGTATTGTCATCAGAACTACATACAGCTGCCAATTTTCATGACGCTACGATCCTTGGAAGCTGGTTAAATTAGCTACCTTAGATTCCACTTTTTCCATCGAAGTTTCAGTGCCTATCTTCCGGTTTCATCAATCTTATCAGTTTGACACTACCATATTATTGTATTGTCATCAGAACTACATACAGCTGCCAATTTTCATGACCCTACGATCCTTGGAAGCTGGTTAAATTAGCTACCTTAGATTCCACTTGTTTTCTGTGCCTATCTTCCGGCTCCATCATCATATCAGTTTGACAGTACCATATTATTGTATTGTCATCAGAACTACATACATCTGCCAATTTTCATGACGCTACGATCCTTGAAAGCTGGTTAAATTAGCTACCTTAGATTCCACTTTTTCCATCGAAGTTTCAGTGCCTATCTTCCGGTTCCATCATCATATCAGTTTGACAGTACCATATTATTGTATTGTCATCAGAACTACATACAGCTGGCAATTTTCATGACCCTATGGCGACGACGTGCTCTGGGTTCTTGCAGGTGGTGGCAAGAGAAACAGCTGGTTACTTGGTGAACATATAATGTGACGGTTTCTTAGTACAAATCACAAACGTAGGTATAGGTAGGTACGTATAGGTGCGCGTGTTGAGATGACGGTGTTTAATGACGTAGTGATTGACGGCCGCACAGCTGTTGCTCGGTGAGCGGGGCGCGTGGACCCCCCGCGTCTTGGATGCCCCTGCGTCGTCCTGCTGGCGACGATATGTCTCCGACACTCTACGATCCTTGGAAGCTGGTTAAATTAGCTACCTTAGATTCCACTTGTTTTCTGTGCCTATCTTCCGGCTCCATCATCATATCAGTTTGACAGTAGGTACCATATTATTGTATTGTCATCAAAACTACATACATCTGCCAATTTTCATGACGCTACGATCCTTGGAAGATGGTTAAATTAGTTTCTTAAGATTCCAGTTCATTGTTAGTTACATACACGACGACCTAATAAAAGCGTATTAATAATTTTTAACCGTGTTTCCAATAAATAATGTATGGAAATCTGCCATATTTTTGGACTTTTCTTATAACTCTGCTCTCTTGGTTAGTGACATTACATTACACTAGTACACTAGGTACATTAGTACGTTACATTATTTATTAAAATTACATTAGTAGTAAGTATTAGTTAGTACTTCAGAAAATAAACCTTACTAACGGCGAAAAAAAAAATTGAAAATCGTTTCAGTATTTTCAGAGTTTATCGACTACAAACACACTACACTACTAGGGTCAACGTGTAAAAGGCCTTACGTATGTTTTTGTTGTATTTCGTCGCAGCTCAGTGTGTACGGATCAACGAAAGCGTGCGTGCACGTGGTCGCGATTGACGATCACATTTAATCATTATTATCGGCTTGTCAACATTACGTTACGGTGTAAAACATTTTTTTTCTTTGCAAGTGTAGGCACGAGCAAGTCTAAGTCAAGCGGTCCTAGCTTATCTTGTATCATAATCAGAGAAAACTAAGACTAGCTTGTGATCTAGGTAAGCTAAATTGATTGTGTAAAGGAAAATTCACATCTTGAAAACGACACCTGTATTATTCCACAATATTTATTATTATAAACCTGACCGGTTTCGCTTCACAGCATTTTCAAAGGTCCTTCCATCTAGACCTTTGAAAATGCTGTCTAGATGGAAGGACCTTCCATCTAGACCTTTGAAAATGCTGTGAAGCTAAACCGGTCAGGTTTATAATAATAAATATTATGAAATAGTACAGGTGTTGTTTTCAATATGTGCAGCAAGTTCCACCAAGTGCCGTCAATCAACAGTACCTATAAATAAAATTCACATCGTTTATGTGTACAAGCGAGGATCAAACCCACAGCGTTCTGTTCGCCAGCCTTAACCACCAAGCTAGCGGTCATTTAAATAACACAGGTCTGCAATGGTTTTCCTCTTTGAAATCTGAGTAACATTTTCTATAGTTTCTGATGTGCTGATTACGAGAAAAATAATAAAAAAAATCCTACACGTCAGGATTTTTTGATATTGAATATTTAAGATTTTGCTTCAAAATGTCTGAGCGCCTACCTTTTGAAATTTATAAAACGTCATTAAATTACTTAATTTTGTTTTTATTGCATTTAATTAGTGTAAGGGGACATAGAAATTCATGCAAATCAGTAATTTGGTAATTACTACATAAAAAGTATAAGTAATTCGCCTTAACCATGTTAAAAACGGGTAATTTTGACTTAATTTTGTAATAAAATCAAAAAAATTACCTAGTAGTAATATTAGATACCTATTTTTGTAAATATTATTAGAAAATGGTGTAATAAAGATAAACCAAAGGGTTTTTGTATAAGTACCCACACTGATTTAGAAAATTAACAGTTGTATCTTGAAACATGAACTTTAAAATGTCATTGCGAACTTGTTTAAATTCTACGAATTGTTTTTGTAATATCTCCCGGAATTTTATGGTGATAAAGCAATGAAATAGCATCACAGAGTTAGTGAAAAATATTTACAAAAGTTATTTTGGACACGTATTAAGTAACCAAGACAAAACTTCGACACCTCATAAACTTTGTTCGACTTGTTTATTACGATTTCGCAAGTATTTAAAAGGCCAGAAAAATAGCTTCAAAATCGTTTCACCTATGCTATGAAGAGAGGCTAAAGACCACGATAAAGATGGCTACTTTTGTTGTTGTGACATAACTAGATACAATTCTAAAATAAAAGGGACATAAACAAGCACTAAACTTCATTTCCTCAATTCGCACATTGATTACTTCCCAGAAAATATAGGAGCCGTTAGCAAAGAACAAGGCGAAAGATTTTAGCAAGATTTGAAAGAGCTTGAAGTCTGATATCGTGGAAGATGGAATACTAGCATGATGGCGGACTATTGTTGTTTATTGAAACGCGACGATCCAAACCGGAAATTTAAGCGAAAATCGCACAACCGAAGGTTCCAGGAAAAAAGAACCAGGTTCCACAAATAAAATTTACGTGTAATTTAGACTAGTAACAAGTTATTATTATATTTTAGTCGTTTTATAAGTTAAAGGTAATGTACTTTTTTAAATATATATTTTTATTGAGAAAACGTGGGTCTATTTTTCTATTTTCTATCGGTGCCTTTTTCGAAAAATCTGGAGGTGATGGAGAAAATCTAAGTACATATTCGTAATCAGCGCACCAAAATACCCTAGGATCAGCTATCAAATTCCAGAGAGGAAGTTATGACCCTCATTTTGCAGGCCTGTGTAATTAGATGTTTCATTTATGTATGTATTTTTGTTTCTGTTTCATAATTTGTTTCACTTTCTTCACATAATCCATATTATTTTTGTATAAAATCTGTGTTTATAAAGAAGCCGATGGTTTTCAAGGGTTCGCTTTGTCGAAAAGTGGTTTATTGAATCTTCTATCTTGAAGTTATTTGAACAGCCTTGAAACGTGCCCGCCTCATCTTATATATCTGAAAGTAGCAGTGAATCTAATAGTTTTGTGTACGGATTATTGGTAGGTCTGAGTACCCCCTCTGTTTTGCAGGTAACCCGGTCACAGGGGAAGGAGAGCGTCGTGGACGCTGCTCATGACCCGCTTCAAACATATCAGGTATTTATTACCTACCATATCATATATATAGAAGTTTAAGGTATAAAGACTATTTGGGGATGATCTTAGGGAAATTTCCCTTTTTCTTTTGACCATTCTTTGGACTTAAGCAACCCATCGTCAATACGGGCATTAAGTCTGGTCATGACAAACGACTGTGATGATCGGAATTGAAAAAGTGTCTATTAAAATATATAAACATTAAACATCATGCGTTTATGTAATTAAAACTATAAATTTTAAATATGGAAAAAGAATTGGTTTCGAGCAGGATTCGAACCTGCATCTTCTCGCATTCCGTGCAAGATGCTTAACCACTTAGCCACCGAAACCTACTCGGAACCAACCAAATTTTCCACCTAACATACGTCTTGGGGCGACGCACAGTGGTCTGAAAATCGAGCTCCCCTTTCGTAGAAAGTCAATGTGGGATATTCATAAAACCAAAATATGGAACGTGTCAGGTATACATTCCTTAAATGCATATTGTAGTATGAATGATTTTAGTTACTCCGCGCCTGAGAAAAAAAATATTTAGCTTTTTTTTGTATGGGAGAAATTACATAAAGTACATTTTCTTGCGACTGAATGAAACTGAAAGGCTGGTACTCATACGAGCTATTGCCGCTCTTAAGGCGATTACTTTGACATACCACTCATGTACCTTTAGGTGCCGCTTCACACGTAGGATTTTTTTGAAATTTCGAATTTTCGGTATTGAATTTTTTAAGTATGTGACGCATTAAAATTAATTTGCTCTGACCCTTAATGAGGGTAGTTATACATAAATAGAATGTTTGGCATGAATTCTGTCAGTAACATTTAGCAGTTGTGCGCGTACTTTAATTTTTCTGTTCTTTCCAATTTTCTATTGCGATGGAAGGTTTGGTACCAATCTTGATATTTTCATGTTTGTGGCCAACAACACTTCTTTCTCAGATCACAATGTGTTGTTTTAAGTGTTTGTGAATAGTGTTGATTTGTCAGAAAATGAAAAGAGAGACTTAAAATTGTGTCATCTGCCGTTGTTGGACTTATTAGATACTGGTACCTCAATCAGTCTAACAATGTCAGATGGGGAAACTCATTGTCTGAAAGTTACAGGCTGTCTTGTGGGGTCAGACAGGGGGGTGTGACCTCTCCCGATCTGTTTAACCTATGTATCAATGAGCTGATTGAGAGACTGAGTGGGACGTCGGTGGGGCTTAAAATGGGTGACCGATTTGTCAACAATTTAAGTTATGCTGATGATATGGTCCTACTCAGTCCCTCAATCAAGGGGCTTAGAAAGTTGGTACTGCTTTGCGAAAATTATGCTAAAACGCACGGATTAGTATATAATTGTAAGAAAACTGAACTGATGGTATTCAGGTCGGGACGAGGACCACAAACCATTCCTCCGGTCTTCGTGGGCGGGCAGGCTGTTAGGCTTGTGGAGACGTTTAAATATCTTGGCCATGTACTTACTTCGGACCTTAAAGATGACGCCGACATGGAGCGTCAACGTCGTGCGCTTTCTGTTGTCGGTAATATGCTCGCCAGACGGTTCTCCAATGCAAGTGTCCACACCAAGACGTACCTATTTAAGACTTATTGCCAAAGTTTCTACACGTGCCAACTCTGGACTGAATATACAAAAAAGTCACATAATGCTATCCGGGTCCAGTATAATAACATCTACAGGCACCTAATGGGACTAGAACGTAGGTGTAGTGCCTCCGGTATGTTTACCGAGGCAAGAGTGAACATGTTCAATGCCATACAGAGGGGCCGGATTGCGTCGTTTATGACCAGGATTGGCATGTGTAGGAACACTATTGTTAAGGGCTTAGTAGATCGCTTATATACCAGCAAGCTTTATAGCCGTTGGTTAGAAATAGCAGTGTGATGAATTTTTGGATGTAGTGCCTGCTTATGTCTTGACATAATATGTTCTCCTGAAATATGAAATTTACTTAATTTTCGTTTTATTAAATTGATTTTTTGTTAATATTTTTTGAATTTATTATGATTAGGTATTGTAATTAATTAATTAATAAATGTGACTTGATATTGATATTGATTTATTTAAAAGTAATGATACATTGAATTTGTTGAGATTATTGATTTAATTTGTATGATTTAATTTTTATTTTGTGATAATTATTGAATTTCTTGAATTTGAGTTGATTGACATTGTTTGAAAGTTATAGGAATAGATATAATAATTAATTATTTAGTATTCACTAACAATAGATTAAGACTGTACTAACACCTATGGATCAATGGTCTGCAATAAATGTTTATTATTATTATTATTATTATTAAAACAATTCTGCCAAACTTATGTGTGTGCATTGAAAAGGAAATGGATCTCATGTAATCGCACCCGACATACTTTCATTAAAAAGAACGAAGCATGGCTCCAAGAAGACATCAAATGGCCTGAAGTCATCAAGGAAAAGATGACTTCCTCAGTAAGGATAGATCAGTCACCATGTTCCATTTCCGAATTTCCCGTAAACGAAGGTGCATCAACATCCGCACAACCACAGACTTGTAGTGTTGAAACCTCAACATCTCTTGGAAATCAAAGAAAGCAGCTTTCGGAGTTAAGCCCGTTACAGAAGAGAAGGAGAGTAGAAGAGCTTTTAAATCATCCAGCGAAAAGTCTTGCATATGCAACTGGCTTCTGACTTCGTTGAAGCTGTCGCATTGCTGCTAAATAATCAACCCATAGCTAGAGTCAGTTAGAAAAATATCTTGGCCTTACCTTAGATAGGCACCTCACCTGGCAGATGAATATAGAGAAAAAAGAAGCTAAATTATCAGCAATAATAAGTATACTTCGAAACAGTTGCCGCTGTTTTTCGAAAACCGTAAGATATACAATATACAATTCAATGGTTAAACCTCATCTCGAGTATTTAATAGAGGTTTGGGGTTCTGCAGCTAAAAGCAAATTTAAAAAAAACTGCAGGTACTACAGAACCAAATTATCAAAATCCTTTTTCACTATAATTACCTCACGTCTACAGAGAAAATTTACAATGAAACAAAGATAATGACTATATCTCAGATCTACAAATATAACACATGTTTGCTAGTGCGTAAAATATTGGATGGCAAAATACTTATTTACTACCAAGAGAAAAACTCAAGAACGACTAACAAGACGAAAACATGATATAAATATAAGGCCACCGCGAACTAACTAAGGCAAACGTAATATTTTATACGAAGGTGCCAAAATATATAACCAATTACCAAATAACATAAAAGAAATACAATCGTTTAGTTTATACAAAACAAAACTTAGGTTCCACATTTTGCAAGACTTTACTAGATTTTAGCTTTACCACTTGCCATTACATTATTGTCAATTGCTATCAAAAGCCAATACGTAATAGAACAGAATGATATTTTTCTATGTACCTCCATCAAAAAATGTTAACAACAGTCAGTGTATGCTCGTGTTAGTGATATTTAGTTTTAAGTTTAGATATAGTATGTTTCTCAATGTAAGTGATTTGTATTCTTTTTGAGAAATAAATTTGCTGCGACAGCTTCACCAAAGTCAAAATACCTAAAGCTTTATCAGCAGAATATACGGGCACATTTTTATTAGTTTTCAGTATATCTTTCATCTTTGTAGTCTCTTCGGGATTCTCTGTGACTAATTTTATTATGTCTGCTACATCTTTATTTTGCGCCTTCAAGCCAGTTGCATAAGCAACACTTTCCGTTAGATAATTTAAAAGCTCTTCTGCTCTCCTTCTCTTCTGTAATGGGCTTAACTCCGAAAGCTGCTTTCTTTGATTTCCAAGAGATGTTGAGGTTCCAACACTACAAGTCTGTGGTTGTGCGGATGTTGATGCACCTTCGTTTACGGGAAATTCGGAACTGGAACATGGTGACTGATCTATCGTTACTGAGGAAGTCATCTTTTCCTTGATGACTTCAGGCCATTTGATGTCTTCTTGGAGCCTGCTTAGTTCTTTTTTTTTTTTTTTTTTTTTTTTTTTTTTTATACTACTTAGGTGGCAGACAAGCTTACGGCCCACCGGAAGGTTGGTAACCGTAGCCTATAGACGTTTGCAACACCAGAGGCGCTACACACGCGCTGACGACCCGGGCGCAGGTTGTGACGACCCACAGTTGAAATTTTTCAAGCCGCCCATAAGGCCTTCAACTTGGCTTAACGACTGTCATTTTACTGACAACCGGGACCAACGGCTTAACGTGCCTTCCGAAGCACGGAAACGCTCGTAAATAAATGTCACAAAGTGGTCCACGTGGTGGTCACTAGGGCTTGAATATCGGACGCTTTTTCAGTTCCGGAATTGGGTTTCGATATTCAGTATTTGAATTCCGGAATTCCGGAATTCCGGAACTCAAGCAAGTTTCGTTCTGTACAAAATAGTGATATGTAAAAAAAGAAACGGGAGTTGGCAGTCCTACGTGATTAGTGATAAACTACTTTGATTCCCAGTAAAATTACTTATTTTAACGTAACCAACTAAAAACCACACGTTTCCTGACTATTGCCTACGGTTGGCCCGGGTAAGCCCTCAGAAGGATGACCCCAGGATTCCCCACAGACCTTGACTATCACTGCGGCCTCATCTAGGAGGTTCGGGTGCTATCCCGCGTATTTGGGGCTTGTCCAGGTGTTATCCCGCATCTCGGGGCGTGTGGCGTGCGTGAAACTTTCACGTCACGCTTTCGTCTTGGGTGTGCTTTTGTAAGGACAGCAATTGGCCCTCCCACCGTCCTCATGTCCCCGATTATGGAGGCCGATAGTCTTGGGCAAAGACATGCGGAATTCGGGTGAGAGCATTCTCTCTCGATCACTTTTCGCCGCATTAACTGATCACAGAAAGACGCAGCGGCGTCCCACTTACTCCCACTGGAGATCATAGCTCGCGCAATGGTCTCTAGCGAGAGAATGTCCACGTCCAGACCTACCACGAGGACCGGGCGCTGTTAAGCCCACGCTGTGCACTCCACTAATGTGTGAAGTACTGTGTCCTCACTGCGTTCCTCGCAGTGCTGGCATTCAGGTGTGGTTTCCCGGTGTATTCGTCACAGATACTTACTAAAGCTCCCGTGCCCGGTAAGCATCTGTGACAACCGGTAGGACAGAGCACCCGCACCGTGGCTCCTCTCTAATCACTCGCCCATGACCGGTCTGACCGCCTTGATTGTGGCGATTCGGCGATTCCCCCCTTGTGTGATGTGATGTGGCGATTCGGTTTGTTGCTCAAGTCCAGGTCTCCACGGTTTCCTTGTGGAACTGGAACTGACGAACCTAGATTTCTGGAGACATACCCTATGACCCCGCTCCAGCACGTCCTTGCACCAGAAAAGAATAAATTAGAAATATAATTTATTTATTTAAACAAGGACGCAAGTTGCCTCGCTGCCAGATCCTCGAGACATGCCGCCTCTGAGCAACGAACCACGCAGCACCCAATCGTAACCGATGTTCCACAGAAGCTGTCTTTTTTTTTTTTTTTTTTTTTTTATATTCAGCTCGCCAAATTGACGTCGCCACGATGGATAGCCGTGGCGCATCTTGCGATTGGGGGCCACTTCTTACAGCGGTCCTCAAGTTGGCGGCCCTGTGATGTGCCTCTTCACGCTCCTCTTAAAGAACCCGGGGTTGTAAGATGAGGGAAACACGTGTGCGGGCAGGTCGTTCCAAGTTTTTATAGTTCGACAGAGGAACGATCTTTTGAAACGCTCGGTTCTGGCGAAGATTCTCTCCACTGTGTATGAGTGGCATCTCTGCCCGGCACGCGTTGTTCGGGATCGGAAAGGTGATGGTGGGATCTGATTGAAGAGCTCTTCAGAACATTCGCCGTGATACATTCGGTAGAAGGCAGCCAAGGACGCTACGGTTCTTCGCTGCGCCAACGGTTCGAGGCCTCCCGTCACCTCAGGACAACCAATTATTCGGACAGCACGTCTCTGCATAGCGTCAAGTGCGTCCAACAAGTACCTCGCGGAGTCATCCCAGAGGTGAGAACAGTACTCGACGCAGGGACGAATCTGCGTCTTGTACAGCAAACATCTCTGATGTGGCGTGAAGTACCGTCTCACCTTATTTAGGACTCCGAGTTTCCGCGAAGCCAGCCCAATACAACTCTCTATGTAGTTTTTGTGATTGAGCTCACGCCGGACGTCTATACCGAGAATCTCCAGGTTGTCCTTTAGTGGAACCGTAATGTTCTGAAGAGAGGGTAGGGGTAGGAATGGGGACTTCTTAGCTGTAAACGCACACGCCTGCGTTTTTCTGGCATTGAACTCGACCAGGTTGTCTGAACCCCATTGGGCAATGCGACCCAGGTCCCGGTCGAGATCCGCCACGAGTTGTCGACTCTTTTTGTCTTAAGACTGATCTCTGCGGAACACAGCACGACGTATCTCGCTGACCCGGCTGGGCCCTAGCCAGCTTGGGTAAGTTATGGCCCTCTCGGAAAGATAGGCCCCGACAATTCGACGGAAGTAGGGAGGCACTGCATGATAAATAAGCGCCCCAACCCTGCGATGTTACTTCCTCCATCAGTCTTCTAATGCGCATGATCGCATCTATGGTGGAGCACCCTTGACGGAAACCAAACTGGTTATCCGCCAGATCTGCGGACCTGCGGTAAAGCGGTCTAAGCCGCAGTACAGTCGCCCCTAACTCACCTTCGGTGACTTCGGGCACGTCGTTATCGCTGTAATCAGCGTCGGGCGCCTGAGACGGAGCCATGTGCAAAGGAATATGTTCCTCCGCCTTGATAAGAACAGGTAACCCAGGACCCTCCTCACTCTGGGTCAGTGGAGCGCCTTGGGGCAAAGTTTCCCCTAATAATAAGGTACGGGCCCCATGAGTTCTGTCAGAACTACTAGAACTATGCTGAGCGAGACCTCTGTCAAATTCTTACAGCGTTTCTATCAAAGTTAAATTTAACTTGTAGCATAAGCCAGAGCTAAGTCTAAGTTCGCACTATAAATTGTAGTCTAAATGTAAAAATAAAAATACAAAAACGTCATCAGTAATATTATTGACTCCCAAACTAAATTTCGACAAATCCTTCTACGACAAGATTTTACTTCGACAAAATGAAACTCCGACACGACTTAATTTCGACAAAATTTTAGATCGGAACAACTTAATCCCGACACTACTCTACTCCGACAAAGGAAGAAACGCTTTGTAGTACAGAGTTTAGTTTTAGAGTACAGTAGTGTCGATATTAGGTTGTTTCGATCTAAAATATTGTCGAAATTGAGTCGTATCGGAATTTCATGTTGTCGAAGTAAAATCTTGTCGTAGAAGGATTTGTCGAAATTCAGTTTGGGAGTCGTTTTAGAAATATCATCAAATAAAATGATTAATGCCTAAGTACATAATCGAATTTATTTTTAATAGAGAAATTCTAAATTATCAACATTGTAGCAATTAAAGGTAATTAAATTGCATAAGAAGCTTATCTATACTTCTATACTAATATTATAAAGAGGAAAGATTTGTTTTTTTTGGTTTTTTTGTTTGTTTGTTTGTTTGTTTGTTTGTATGTTTGTTTGTTTGTTTGTAACGAACAGGCTCCGGAACTACTGGACCGATTTGAAAAATTCTTTCACTGTTGGGAAGCTACACTCTTTGCGGTGAACATAGGTTATATTTTATTCCCGTATTCCCACGGGAACGGGAACTACGCGGGTGAAACCGCGTGACGACAGCTAGTAATCTACACTTTTGTTTGTAATGAAATTAAAGAAGAAGCGAAAAAAATTTTTTTTTTTCAATATCGAAATACCGGTATTGATCTCGCCAATTCCGGAATTGAGAACGATATTAGATTTTATCGGAATTCCGGAATTATATCAATTCCGGAATTCCGGAGTTCAAGCCCTAGTGGTCACCCATCCATATCCGGCCATAGTAAATGTTGCTTACTGCAGTGATCGTTTACAGAACACTGAGTCCGCGGGGCCACGAGCGCTTCGATTTTTAATGAAAGTATGTCGCGCATGAGATCCACTTCCTTTTCAATGCACACGCATAAGTTTGGCAGAATTGTTTCAAGTCTCTCTTATCATTTTCTGACAAATAACACTATTCACAAACACTTAAAACAACACATTGGGATCTGAGAAAGAAGTGTTGTTGGCCACAAACATGAAAATATCAAGATTGGTACCAAACCTTCCATCGCAATAGAAAATTGGCAAGAACAGAAAAATTAAAGTTTTCGCGCACAAGTGCTAAACGTTACGGACAGAATTCATGCCAAACATTCTATTTATGTATAACTACCCTCATTAAGGGTCGGAGCAAATTAATTTAAATGCGTCACATACTTAAAAAACTCAATACCGAAAATTTGAAATTTCAAAAAAATCCTACGTGTGAAGCGGCACCTAAAGGTACATGAGTGGTATGTCAAAGTAATCGCCTTAAGAGCGGCAATAGCTCGTATGAGTACCAGCCTTTCAGTTTCATTCAGTCGCAAGAAAATGTACTTTATGTAATTTCTCCCATACAAAAAAAAGCAAAATATTTTTTTTCTCAGGCGCGGAGTAACTAAAATCATTCATACTACAATATGCATTTAAGGAATGTATACCTGACACGTTCCATATTTTGGTTTTATGAATATCCCACATTGACTTTCTTCGAAAGGGGAGCTCGATTTTCAGACCACTGTGCGACGTAGACTGCTCGAAACCAATTCTTTTTCCATATTTAAAATTCATGATCAGTTAGCATACTAATTGCTTTTCAAAAATAATCTTAAAACTATAAAATTACCCTAATATTTTCTGTAGCGTATGATGTGTAAAAAAACCGACCAAGTGCGAGTCGGGGTTCCGTACCAAAAAACGACAACGTTTGTAGTATGGGAGCCCCCTTATTTATTTTTTTAATAGTTGCAACAGAAATCCATAATCTGTGGAAATTTCAGCTCTCTAGCTGTCACCGTTCATGAGATACACTCATGACGGACAGACAGACGGACAGCGAAGTCTCATGAATCATTCATTTCATTGTCTTCCGTTTTTTACCCTTTGGGTACGGAAACATTTGAACAAGTAATAAATATCTAAGTAAGATATTTTTACACATCGCCATCAAGCACGGTTTAAGCTAATTTTTGCTTCGTGGTACGTATGTCCCGTGTGGCGACGGGGCTCCGTGTGGTAGCGGGAAAGAGTACAAAAGGTCGCCACTCCAATTCATCCCGAAAGATACCAAAGCCGAAAATGTAGTTAAATTTTTTTTTGTGTGTTTGTCTGTTTGCTTTGCTTTGTCCGGAGAAGAATTTAAATTTTTATGTATATACTTGACACATTTGAAAGAAATACCAATCTCTTATATTGGCTTTAATTAACTTAGAAGACAAGTTACAAATAATATTACAATAGATATTTCATATATGACGGGTGTCAACATAATAGACAAATTATAAGTAAAAGTACTATGTGAGGTAAAGCTACAAAGGAGATTATATGTCAGTCTCCTCCTCTATGGTTTCTTCGCTAAGGATGTAGTCATTGAAACGTAGCGGTAATCTTTTAGACCTTGTTGATCTTCTGACCTGCGGAGGCTCAACGTTTTGAGGCGGTGTTCTGAAAATATCTTCTTCAGCAATTTCGTCATTATTGGCCCGGTCAGGTTCAGGATCTCCAACCTCTTCTTCATTGACAAGTAGGTCTTCATCATCTATTGGTGCAGGCAGTGGGGCTAAGTGTCTATTCGACACAGTTGTCTCTTGACCATTGCGCCGTCGTACATATGAGTAGCTGGGGTTTGTCTGGAGCAACTCGACTTCCTCAACATAGGGGTCGGTCTTCGAGCGGACAAATTTCTTTAATAGCACCGGTCCAGGGACAAGCCATGATGGAAGCGATTCTCCAACCGGCGTTCGTCGAGGGAAGTTAAATAACTTCTCGTGGGGAGTAGCATTTATTGATGTGCAGAGTAGAGATCGTACACAGTGTAGAGAGGGCTTCAGAACTTGCTCCCAATTTTCAATCGGCAAGTTTTTCGATTTAAGGTTCAACTGTATCGTCCGCCAGAGCGTTCCATTTAATCTTTCTACCTGGCCGTTTCCCTGGGGATTATAAGGAGTCGTACGGGAAGTGGCAATATTGCAATTCTTGAGAAATGTTTGTATTTCTTGTGACATGAACGATGTTCCTCGGTCACTGTGTATGTATAAGGGTTGACTGTATTCATAAAATAGATCTCTCAGACATTTGATAACAGTTGCTGAAGTTGTATCAGGACATGCATATGCGAAGGGATAACGTGAATATTCGTCGATTATTGTTAGTATATACTTGTTTTTCGTGATAGAAGGCAAGGGTCCTTTAAAGTCTATATTTAGTCTTTCAAATGGTGATAATGCCAGACGCTTTCGCAAAGCGAGGTTTTACTTCCGCGCATACACGACAAGAAGCAGTCATTCCTTTTATGTCGTTTAAGCAATAGGGAAGATTTTTTAGTTTGACCCAGTGATACATTCTTGTTATCCCGGGATGTGAGAGAGCGTCGTGCAGTTCGTATAATTTATTGTTGCTCATGAGTGCACATACTCGAGACAATGCATCCGCAGCTACGTTCTCTATTCCAGGTCTGTAAAAGATATCGTACTTGTAGCATGACAATTCTAGTCTCCATCTTTCAATTTTATCATTCTTTATTTTGCTCGTATCGTTTTGGTTGAATATATAGCTTACTGATTTCTGATCAGTGATAAGGAGAAAATGTCTGTTGATAAGGTAGTGGCGCCATTTTCTGAGACTCTCCACTATAGCGCAGGCTTCTTTCTCCACGGAAGCATGTTTGCGTTCACTTTCTGATAATGTTCTTGAAAAAAATGCAACCGGGCGTCCCTTTTGAGCTAGTGTGGCAGCTATAGCAAACTCTGAAGCGTCAGTTTCAACCGTCAAGGTTTCTTCGTTGTCTATAGCGACTAATGCGGCTTTTTCGATGTCGGCTTTTAGTTGCTTAAAACTATGCTTCGCATTTTCATTTAATGGAAAAGTTACGTTATTGACGAGAGGCTGTACCTTTTCGGAGAATTTGTGCACCCATTTAGCGTAATGAGCAAATAGGCCTAGGCCTCGTTTGAGTTCTGCGGCGTTACGTGGTAGTGGTAGATTTATAAGAGGTTCAAGTCTGTCTTTGTCAGGTTCTATTATATTGTTTTTAATTGTATATCCCAAGAGGCTAATGGATGTTTTGTTAAAGTTGCACTTTTGTTCATTTAATGTAAGTTTATACTTCTTCGCTGCATCCATAAATTGTTGTAGGTTTTTATCATGTTCCTCCTTATCTTTCCCGCAAATAGTGACGTCATCTAGATATGCAAATGTACCCTGAAGTTTTTCTTTGCCAATTACGTGTTTAAGCGTACGTTGAAACGCAGCGACTCCGTTGGTGACGCCGAAAGGGATTCTTCTAAATTGATAAAGATTGCCGCAGGCTTCAAAAGCCGTATAAATTTTCTCGCTTTCTAAGATAGGCACTTGGTGATAAGCACTTTTTAAATCTATCTGGCTAAAGTAATTGTATTTAGCCACTTTTGACACGATAGATTCAATATTAGGAAGTGGATAAGCGTCTAAGTATGTAAATTTATTGATAGTTCTTGAGTAATCAATTACCATCCTCTTCCGATGAGATCCACACCCGGCGACAAGTACCTGAGCGCGCCAAGGAGATATGCTCGGTTCGATTATTCCATCTTCTAAAAGCTTTGATATTTCAGCCTGAATGAATTGTTCTTCGTAATTGTCGTGACGTCTAGATTTGATGGCTACAGGATAGATGTCAGCAGATAAATGAGTAAATACTGATGCTGGTGGCACTGAAGCTTTCTCTGGTACCTCCGAACTGGAATTCAAGCTTGGCATGATCTTTAAGAATGTCGTGACCAATGATAACGTCAGCACACAAGTTGTTAACTATGAGAAGTGGCCGTTGCTTATATGTGTGTTTGTTGATTTCTAGCGTAGCGAAGCAAACCCCTTTGACATGTGACGTATGGTTAAGCGATGCGAGATTTATGGTTCGGCTATAAGGTCGTTGCTTGAGTTTTATCATTCGAGCTGTGTTCTCATTAATGAAACTAACCGAGCTTCCAGTGTCGATCAAAGCATCGGCACGTATGTGATTGACGGTGATGGCAATTGTAGCTTTCTCTAAGCATGACGGAGAAGCCGCTGAGTAGACAGTACAAGTCGCTTCGGAAGGGCTTGGTGACTGTAAATATTCGGTAGGAACGGAAGTATTTGGATAAGAGACAGCATTACTAGTTGTGGAATTGATTCGTGATTGGCAAACTGAAGCAAAGTGACCCTTCTTGGAGCAAACCTGACAATAGGTGTGAAATGCTGGACATTTTATTCTTTGATGTACCTTCCCGCCGCAAAAGAAGCAGCGCTTTGTCTTAATTTGCGGTGAAGGCGAAACCGCGGCGTTGTTACGGGCTGGTACGAAGTGCTGTGACTGATGTGGAATAGGCATTGGAAGAGCATTTAGGGCGCTCGGAACGCTAACGCCCATTGTCGCAGAGTCCTTTTCAGCGGTTTCTAAGATAACGGCTTGGTTAAACGCTTCGTCCATCGAGAGTGTTGGGTTTTCGAGTAATCGTTCTCTTATCTTAGTTGACAGGATTCCTGTGATAAAGGCGCTTCGTATAGCCTGCTTGCTATGTTCGTCAGCGGAAACAGATTTGAAATTACAGTCTTGCGCGAGTAGTCGTAATGCGCGACAGTAATCGGCTATTGCCTCATCATGTTTTTGTTTTCGTGTTTCGAGTATAAAGCGAGCCAAAATCTCATTTTGAGGTTTAAGATATATTTTATTCAAAACAGTAACAGCGTCGTCATATGTTTGACAATTTTTCATGTGTACATAAATGTCAGTGGATAAGTGATTTGCTAGTAATTTCAATCTTACGGCATCCGTAACGTCGTCAGGTAGTTCCACAGAAAGAAAATTTGAGAACGTGTGGTACCAATGCGACCACTGCTCTGTTGCTCCGGGAGCGCTAGGATCAATGTCAAATCGATCGGGTCGTAGGTACCTGGCTAGCCGACATGATGATGTCCTCTCAGATTCTTTCTTCGTTTCAGACATTGTATTTAAGTTAATTAAATTGACACATTTGAAAGAAATACCAATCTCTTATATTGGCTTTAATTAACTTAGAAGACAAGTTACAAATAATATTACAATAGATATTTCATATACGACAGGTGTCAACATAATAGACAAATTATAAGTAAAAGTACTATGTGAAGTAAAGCTACAAAGGAGATTATATGTCATTACTGGCATAACGAAAGACTCCCAAATGCTTAGCTTAAATTCAACATGAGGTCAGGTCTACATAAGCTTCATGTTATCAAGCTTCTTAGTCTAGAGACTGCAGAACTCGGGTGGAAAAGAACTCTCCCACCCGAGTTCCGCGGTTCGTGTCTTCGCCCAAGATTATCGGCCAATGATCCGGGGCCCGAGAACGGCGGGGGGTTACTCACCGTCCTTACAGAAGCAGGCCCAAACGACAACGTGACGTGACAGTTTCACGCACGCCAGACTCCCCAAGAAAGAAACGCAATAACACTCGAACAACGCCCCAAAGACGCAGAATAGCACACGAACCGCCTAGGTGAGTCCGCTGTGGTAGCCAAGGTCTGTTAGGAATCCTGGGGACATCCTATCGAGGGGCTCCCAACCGTAGACAGTAGTAGGGAACGTGTGGTTTTTAGTCGGTAAGAGTCCGGTATAGCATCCATGACGGATTTTCCACACGCACAGAAAAAAAAGGACCAGCTGTTTTTCTTTTTATTTTCACTATTGATGACGTCTTTTCTGACTTCACTACCGTGTAATATAGTACAACGCTTTTATGTGACTTGGGTCCTGGTAGATATTGATGGGGCTCCAATACACCCAAGTTTTTTTAATACCACTAAGGTGGCAGACAAGCTTGTATGATACAAAGTGAGCACCGTAGCCAATGACCTTTGCAATACCAGATGCGCTGCCAACTCTGCAAAAACCTAGTAACAACCCATTTTAAGAAGGACTACTAGGCGTTTGGGAAAACCGAGTCAGGGAGATCACTCCACAATCTAAGCGTGTGCGGAAGAAAACCGTTAACCAGATCATCTTTCATTCTCACCTTAATAGTAAGATCATCAATATTCTATTGAAAATGTAGGCTGAAAGGCCAAATATAATATTTGTATTATGTATTTGAACGTTAAAATTATAATAACCAAGGCCGCTATTGTAGTTACTGTGTATTAACATAAATCTAAGCGCACGGCAGTGCGCAGGCCAAGTTCCAGCAACAGGCCGAGCGCATGCCGTACTCTATTTACACGAACCGCTTCGACCCACTTTTGACCCTCCTGTAGCTCAGTGCCTATTGCAAGTACAGAAATAAAATTGTACGTACGTAATCATATACTAGTACTAAGGCAGTGTACCAAATTTCATAGATGTAGCTTTAGTAGATCCTGAAATATGACCCTGTGAATATAGCTAATTTTGGCACTGACTGACTCACTCACTGACCAATCATCAAAACCTCTAGGCCACTTCCAATTGTCCTAGCGTTATGAAATTTGGCACACAGATCGGGTGTTATATGTAGACTACCGAAAAATTGAGAAATTTGTGAAATCGGTCAAGCGTGAGTTGGAAAAGGGTTACAAAGTTTGTATGGGACCACAGGATTCCTTGGTCGGATCTTCTTCAAAATTTGCATAAATCATCTCTAACATAATTGATGGAAGATGTGTTTCGTATTTTATTGAAATTCATTCCAGAACATGGCTAAAAGGGGGTAATAATTGTTTTCTTCGGGGGGTTTCGATTCGAATTTGTATCAGTACTTCTTAGTGATGAGAGGACTCTTTTGATTTAATTTACTTTTTATTTTAACACATGTCATGTTTAAAAACTCAATCAGATTTGAGAAAGATGTTGTCAATGTTTTGATTAATGTCAATCAAATTCTCTATACATACAAATTATGGAAAAGTCAATACTGCACATTGAATATTGTTATTCATATTTGTGAAATATTTGGATCAAATTCATCCAGTAGTTTAGAGATCAGCAAGCATTCTAAAGGATGACTCACGCTAGACCGTGCCGGGTCCGAGCCGAGTGTCGGCCGTAGCACGATCACCGAGCCGGTTGCATTCACGACTGCTCGGGCGAAGCTCGGTGGCACTGTATTCATGCAACGGGCCGTGGCCGAGCCGAGGCGGGACCGAGTTGTTTCTGAGCGCTTTCCGTAGTTCGGCTGTCACTCAGTTGCCGCTCGGTTTAACTTGTAGATTTAGCGCGAAAAATTCTAAATCTATGGTTTAACGTGACTTTGTTCACACGAAATATATATAATATTGACCTTGCTGCTGCCGGCACTCGGCTCGGACCCGGCACGGCGTAGCGTGAGTCATCCTTTTTAGGATTCCGTACCCAAAGGGTAAAGAACGGGACCCTATTCATGAGACTTCGCTGTCCGTCTGTCTGTCTGTCTGTCTGTCCGTCAGGAGGCTGTATCTCATGAACGGTGATAGCTAGAGAGTTGAAATTTTCACAGATTATGTGTTATTGTTGCCGCTATAACAACAAATACTGAAAACAAAAACATAATAATATTTAAGGGGGGCTTCCATACAACAAACGTGTTTTTTAGCGACTTGTCTTATATATTCGTTAATAAGGTATCCTTCACAATTTAAATACGTTAGTTAATTTGAACATTTCATCAAGATCATTCATTCCCTGTACACCATGCAAATTAAATGAATACTTTAGGAGGTATAGCACAATCAAATGTTGCTCAATGAAATTAATTTCGTGTCACCATGATTGAACATTATACGGGTCACATACTAACTTATTTTTCGACTTTCATCGTAAATATTTGTTCTTTAAAAAGTGAACAACGCTTTCAGCAGATTACTTTAGGTAGGTGTAATATTTCAAAGATAGCTATTTCATAGGAAATAGTAAACAAATAGTCCATATTTTAGATTTTTCTCCAGTATAAACAATTTACGTACAAACACACAATTTATGTTGTAGACGTAGATATCGTGTTTATAATGTCATCATTCAAATGTCATCAATATTCTGAAAAAGAAATTAAACATCGAGTTCACAAACTCTTTTTTAAATATTTACTGTACCTACCGTAGAGGATCTATACAAGGATAGTTAACACTATAGAGCAACGCGACCTGTCTAAAGACGCGCGTTGTATAACACTATAGAGCAACGCGAACTGTCTAAAGACGCGCGTTGTGTAACACTATAGAGCAACGCGAACTGTCTAAAAACGCGCGTTGTATAACACTATAGAGCAACGCGAACTGTCTAAGGCGCGCGTTGCCTTGCTATGTGATAATAGGTAATGAGGGCAACCAGTAGACGCTTGAAATACTCACAGAAAATCGAGCATTGTATTTTCATAAAAAAATAATAATTGAAACAAAATGGACCTTTACTGGGACATCCTTTTGAGAGCTTGTCTTGTTGAGAGAGAGTATAAAATAATGTCATGTATACATAATGCACACTTTAAAGCTTATTAAAGAAAAAATAGGTACGGTTTCTTGAAAAAAAGTATTGAAATCCCACCAAAAACATCCCTGTTGAAAAGGAGGCCAAGTTCCTATGGGCTAATTGTTCGCCTTAAAAAGGGTTGAAATCCAATCCAATGCCAAGTTTAGATGTACTTTAAAATCGATCATAATCATCTTCATCAACAGCCTAATCCACTGGTAAACATTTGCCATTCCCAAGACTCGCCACCACACTCAGACCTCCACCTTTCGAATCCAGCCATTACCCACCACCGCATTCACGTCAACGGTCCATATGGCCGAAATTCACTTTACCATACACGCAACTTAAAATATGGTGTAGTTGTGAAAATACGTAGGTACCTACTTGGTTAAAAATATCTAAAATAATGTTACTTCTAAATTTGAACTTGGCAGGTTAATTTAATTATATACATAATAAATTTAATTATACAATTAATCAAGTGTTGCGTACTGCACGAAACCCTGCCAAGTTCTAATTTAGAAGTATCACTATTTTAGATATTTTTAACCAGTAGGTACCTACGTATTTTCACAACTACACCATATTTTAAGTTGGGTGTATGGTAAAGTGAATTTCGGCCATATGGACCGTTGACGTGAATGCGGTGGTGGGTAATGGCTGGATTCGAAAGGTGGAGGTCTGAGTGTGGTGGCGAGTCTTGGGAATGGCAAATGTTTACCAGTGGATTAGGCTGTTGATGAAGATGATTATGATCGATTTTAAAGTACATCTAAACTTGGCATTGGATTGGATTTCAACCCTTTTTAAGGCGAACAATTAGCCCATAGGAACTTGGTCTCCTTTTCAACAGGGATGTTTTTGGTGGGATACATTATTAACAGAACATAGGTAATTTAACCTTACATAAGGATTCGTTGATTTGTTTAAAAGTCTTATTTTGCTAATTGAGTGTTGAATATTTAACAATTTCTATAAAACTCATGATTTTAAACCGTGTATGTAATTCGTATTTACATACGTAGTCACACCCTTATCCCCGAAGGGGTAGGAAGAGGCATATACGCCCACATACCACCTTAAAGTTTTATGTGCCACGTAATAGGTGGTGACCCTATTGACGTGGTGAAATGGACAGGCGCAGGTTGCGACGACCCACAGTTGAAACTTTTCAAGCCGCCCATAAGGCCTTCAACTTGACTTAAGGATTGTCATTTTCCTGACTACCGGGTTTAATTTCGAGTTTTCCTTCTCTAAGCAATGTCGATGGCGCTGCCGACGCTGACGACCCACTATGGAAACTTTCAAGCCGCCCATATGGCCTTCACAACGTGCAATGGTTTGACACTATTTAAATCTGGAATTTGAGTTACACGCGCTGTTTTACTATTCGCTTATGAATATTTTTTCTACAGTTTCTTTACGTGTTTTGTTTTTAAAATAGACACATTCCTTAGAATTTGTATGCGATTTTCTTCCAAAATTCTGTTAGTAAATACGTTAGGCAAAAAATTGTGTCGAGAAGGAAATGAATAAAAATACACCCTTACTTATGTATAAAGTTTGTCGACTGCAATTCTATCAAATGTTACTAACATTTATGTTTTGATGGGATCATACCATCAAAACATAAATGTTAGAGCCAAGTTAATATATTAGCACAGGGCGGAATCTCCATTGTTATTATAGTTAAGATTCCTTGCGCGACTATAATATTAAATATGGATACGAATTGATATAGGTAAATTTGGATGGCAAGTTGTGTGTAGAAAATCCATTTTTTTTAGTTTTAAGAACATAAAATATTCTGAAATAAATTTAAACATTATCATGTTTCTTGGTGCTTCTGGTACCACAACATTTTCTACTTTGTCGGTATGATTATAATAACTGGTAAAGACCGTCGCACGGTATACGAGAAGACGCAGGTTCGAATTCTGCTCGAATCCGATTCATTATTACATAATTCTAAATTTATGAATACTATACTTATTATCTTGAATTTTAACATAAATTACTTACAAATTAAGATTGTCTCACATACCAAGCACAGAACAGCCTTGCATACTTTGCTCTCACAAAACACGCGTAACCTCTTGCTAATATTGCATTATTTTATGTAAAAAAATCATTATTATGGTTATTATCCGCGAAGCTTATGTGAGACTTATGCTACCGATTGCAGACAGAAATTTTTAGAACTTTTAACTTTGCTACACTCTTTTTTATGTAACGGAACCTCTCAAAAGGAACAACTTTTCCCATTTTGTAGCATTTTGCATTGCTGCTCCGCTTCTTTTCGTCATAGTGTGATGTTATATATAATATACTCGTAGCATATAGCCTTCCTCAATTAATTGACTATAGTAATGTTTTAATGTAAAAAAAATGTTCTTATCCAATCCGTCCATCCGTTTTAGATCCTAACGTTCAAACCTTCAAACTGTTCAGCTTTTATAATAACTTTCTCCGTATACTGTGCCTCAAAGACTTCGTTGGTGGCATGAAAACGTTCAAAGAGAATTGCTTTATATTGGTTGGTTTGAGATGAACATGCTCTCTGACGTGGCTGTATCCTTCTGGATCTTTTGATACCACCGCTCGTCGTATTCTCGTTAGCTTGTGCCTGGCGAAAAATTTTGTGAGTGATGGGTGGGTGTCTTCACAAGCATGTGTCCAAGAATTTGATATTTCACAGGCCCATTGTTCCAATGCTTATTTCGCACACGGTGTATGTAAAAATATTTGTTGTAGGTACATGAATTTTCCTGCACTCAATACCGCGAAAAAAATCCATCGTCTAACTAACTCAAAGAAGTTTTTGCCACCTTTTAGTACACCTACACGAAACTGCATAATATTATGTAGCCCTGTGATATATTATTAGATCACTAAAATGTCAAGTCTTGTTTTGAAGAGAGCTCAATGAAAGTGAATCTGACATAATCGCATAATATCAGCGCACGTCTGTTTCAGTCACATTCATTGCTTATTCAAATGTTTTGTAGGCACTTAATACATTTGGCTGACATGATTCGTAGGGAGAAAGGTTGGAGGGAGGCTGTCAACGACACGCAACAGGTAGGCACTCTTATTGTTTTGATCGTCACGAACAACCTTTTTAACTGACTTCCAAAAAAGGAGGAGGTTCTCAATTCGTTTGTATTTTACACAATGTAGGGCGAAAAATGTGGTTCAATTGTTCTTGTACAACGATTACATACGACATACGTAAAGCTTTCATCACAGAGATTGCTGTTTATGTATTACACATGCATCCTAATTCAACATAGAATAATATCTAAGTTTCTTATACCTTCTTAACATGTCATCTAATCTATGTAAGTGGATACGTACTCAAAGCCCCCGTGAACTCTATTTGGAAGGTTTGCTGTGTCCGCTCTTTATAAAACCTTCAGGCGCAAGGTTCTTCTGAAAAGAGAAAAAAACTAATGTCGTGCCAGACCTGCAAGCTCGTATCAAGGCACTCTATGTCTAAGGCGGTACGAAGTTTGTATGTAATCCTAAAATATACATAGGTATAGAGATCCGGTACAATAGTAGATATAGGTACCCATCATCCACGTCCTATTTCATAATTTCTGTATTGTACTAGGCGGTTGCTCCGCATATATGCCAGCCTGGTTTAACATCCGGTTCAAAGTTTCATTACGTAAATATCAATATTGACCGTACTTGTACAGTTTGCCTTGGTTTGAAGAACCCTTTGTCGAATATCTGGGGTATAGTTGATGTTTGTATGGCGATTGAGGTCGGAGGGTATCTCACAGTTTATTTTAGCTGTCAATGTTCAATGCTCGCCTCGAAATTTCTCACCAAGGCTACGTCCGTGTGCTTGGCGCCTTAGGCAGAGTGTTTGAAATTTAAGAAACGCAGTTCTGATCTTCTCCCTCCCTCTTTATACCTCACTAGCTGTATCTCATGACTTCGCCTACGAACCTCTTTAGCATCTATTTTTTACTGTAGGGTAATATGCCATAATATATGTCGTCGTCGTCTCGTCTCCTTGATGATAAAAGCCTCTGTTACTATACTAATGATGTTTCATTCGTGACTTTTACCCACAGAGCAACGTGCGCCAGTTTGCGTTGCTCAATGATTTTACCATAGAGGGTACCAAAATAATAGGAGATAAAAAGACTACAAAATTATAAAGTAATATTTTTATTAATGAAACAAAATAGTTGTGTCAGGAACACAAATGACGTAATCGCAACGGGTGGCGGTGTCAGGTGCCAGTATCGAGTGTTGGCCAAGATTGCCCCCCGGGTCTGTTTGTCCCCTCCATGAGGGTAGCCGTTGATTAACGGTGTCCTGTTACATTAGACACAGGTACGCTCTTCATAATAAGATATCTCTAATCACATCATTATATTTATTCTTGTCTATTTTTTTATGAAGAATTGCCCTACCTTATTTAGGACTTATTTTGGGCGAGGCTAACCCAACATAACTCTTAAAGTGCTTTCTAATGCTGAGCTCACAACGAACGTCTATGACATGAATGTCTTTGCAGTATCTATACAGGTTGTAACATTCAGAGCGGTCAGTATGGGCAAGTCTGTAAATATAAGACATAACTAGATCTGTTTTTAGGAACCTTGTCATCGATTTTAGAGAAAAGGAGATCTAAAAACATAGAATTAAAAAGAAGATCTCGCACAGTTCGGGAATCGAACCGGGTCGTTTTGAAAAATAAAACTTTGGCAAGTACATTTGTTTTATTTTTCAAAACGACGACGACTTGATGCCCGATCAGCATCAAAATGCTAAGGCACTTCTAGCAGACACAGAACCTTCAAATTTAGAATGCTATATTGTGTACCAAGGAAAAATGAAAATATTCTGGAATTTCGCTCCAGTTTTCTAGATTCACAAACTGCATAAATAACTTTGTAATCCGATATCATTTACATGAAATAACAAAGTTATTTATTCAGTTGGTGTATTAGATTAATTATAAAAGTTACTTACATTAATTTGCAATTAATGTAATGAATCAGAGTTTATATTAATTTGGTCTGTTCAGTGTTTAGTGCTATTGCCATAAAACTAACTAAAACGCTCGTATCACTGTAGGAAGCAACTTACACGATGAGATGATAGAAATTAGCCGTAGGCATCATATCGAATCCTCAGAGCACAAACCATTTTACAGGGGGTAGAACACGCATAAGGAGGCAAAGTCTCTCCTATCGCCAAGGGTCTCCACTCCACCTGTAA
The DNA here is from genome assembly GCA_933228765.1 of Miltochrista miniata. Lineage (NCBI taxonomy): Eukaryota > Metazoa > Arthropoda > Insecta > Lepidoptera > Erebidae > Miltochrista > Miltochrista miniata. The sequence continues at coordinate 16,299,913 of OW121747.1, read as the reverse complement.
GAATGGGATCGTCGACAATTTGTCATGGCTCGCCGTTGCACCGAGTTGCAAAGCTGATATTCTGGTGCCCCAGCCCAAAGGTGAAAGCAGTACTCCATGTGCGACCGCACTTGCGACGTATAAAGAAGCAGTGTTTGCGCCGCAGTAAAGTACCGCCGCGCCCTGTTGAGCACTCCTAGCTTTTTGGTCGCCAGCTTGGCCTTGTCCTCCAAATGGCTACGGATTTGAATATCACTGGAGATGTCAACACCAAGGATACCTAAGTATACTGTAGGAGATAGAGATAGATGTGCCACGGAATTGAGACGTCACAGTAAATGGGGTTTTCTTAGCAGCGAGCGATTACACAAACTTGTGTCTTGATAGGTTTAAATTGGACAAGATTTCGTCCACCCCAATCGAACCCTCGTGCTAGAGTAGTCTCGATTGCAGACACAATTGGTTCACAACTTTCGTACACTACGCACCTTGGGTCGGCCTGTGTAAAAAGTGTTACCTGTACTATCGAAAATAGAGTGGGCAAATAAATCGAGCCCTGTGAGACTACTGCATATTTTGTTTTCCATAAAAAATAAGAATGTTAAAAGTAGTGTAAGTTTGAAAGACATACCTAAGGATTTGACCTGTTTGTAACTCACCTACTTTGACTAATTTCATATACGAAACACGAGCTTTATCCAATTAAATTACAATGAAAACGGCGAACGCAGACGAGCCCGATAATCGGGTCGCTTGTATTTTCTAACATCGAGAACGGTGCTCGACGTCCATTATTGGGCCCCTCTGCATTCACCGTAAGTCTCGACTACAGTGACCGCATCGTCCAATTATTGAACGTACATACGTGTGAGAATATTTCACAAAAATATGCAGTATTTCAAATTCTGAATTCTCGTCAAACCAAACGACATTGCTAAAATGTCTAAAAACATCTAACTGTCAGTGCAAGGCTGGTAATAGAATAATTTTATCATAATAATATACCTTCCACACGTTTCCTAAACGTGACTACGCAAGGTTCCTCTTTCTTTTGAATTATTAATCCCAATTTTGATTCAATATGGACTAAACATTGTATACATTATTAAAATATGTCCATCGTCGTTACAATGCCTCTATTTTCGTAAAATAAATTTACATCGATTGTGTTCCTGCAATTTCTGGATTCATGAGTCATTGTCCTCTTATCTAAGGCCAATTCTGACTTCTAAACTAACTTTATTTTTTCACAAATTATTTTTTGACAGATAAACATCAAGAAGTTTTATCTTATTTGATTGGAGTGAGAATTGGAATGAAAAGATGCTCCTGGCTTCTTTCTGCTACTTATAGCTGTACTTCTATTGTAATCGTAGCATTAAAGCTAAGAACTTTCTTCGTCAAATGTGCTTTAAAATTAGTCCATCCGTTGGGCCGCTACGACGGCACAGCCATACAGACACACAGATACGGTCTACGGTCCAACTTATAACACCATTCGTTTTCGTCGGGGTTTAAAAGAAGACCTAGACCCCAAGACTTTATCTTGTTGGTTTAGAAGCAGTCAGTCGTCTCTCTATAATCTAAGTCAAATTTGAGTACGGCGCCTCCGGTGTTAGAAACGTCCATAGGCTACGGCGACAACCAGTCCAGGTAGACCGTATGCTTGTCTGCCACCTTAGTGGCAAAAAAACTAAAGTCAGCGTATTAAACAGTCAATATCCTCTATAACTTCCAAAGGCCTACCCGGATCTCTCGACCGTAGGCAGTGGTAGAGTCCGGCATAGCATCCATTTTTTTTTAACGTGAGGGCTAATCCGTCATGGATGCTATGCCGGACTCCTACCAACTAAAAAACCTCGGGTAACGCCCAACAGCCTATGGTTGGGAGCCCCGGGTCAGCCCTCGGAAGGATGTCCCAAGACTCCCAACAGACCCACGGCCGCCACTGCGGATTCGCCTAGGGGGTGTTTCGGGTGCTATCCCGCGTCTTTGGGGGGTTTCGGGCGTGATCCCGCTTCTAAGGGCGGGGCGTCCGTGAATTCGTGACGTCACGCTGCCGTCATGGGCCTGCTTCTGTAAGGACGGTGAGCGACCCTCTCACCGTCCTCAGGCCCCCGGTCATGGAGGCCGATAGTCCTCGGCGAAGACACGTCTGCGGAACTCGGGTGGGAGAGTTGTCTCCCGTTTCTGCCTGTTCATTCATATGACCTGCTCGCAGAAAGAGGCGGCGCAGTCTCACTTACTCCCGCTGGAGATCACGGCTCGCACCATGGTCTCGAGCGAGAGAGTGTCCACGTCCAGACCCGCCACGAGTACCTGGCGCTCTTGCGCCCACGCCGTGTACTCCACCAGCGCGGCATAGCATCCATGAAGGATTTCCACCCGTACAAACATATTCCTCTGTAATAAAACAACCAATGAATAAAATTTACAGCAGACCGATCGAAGATCACGTTTCTTAGCAATTTACTGGAAAGTGGCGGCACAATGGCGGCACGTTTTTCTCGAACAAAATATTGTAACTTCCTTGAATTGGAAAATTTCATTGCAATGCATGTTTTGTTCTTAAGTTTCTGAAACATTAAGTTTAATAAAATCTTTTAGAAAGTTAAGAACAAATTTCAATTCAATTAATTCACTTTATAAGAATAGGTACATTGCACCTGGACAGGATGAACACACGGGCTTTTTTTTAACGTGAGAAAAATCCTACATGGATGCTATGCTGGACTCTTACCGACTAACAGGCTCATCTAGGGGGTTCGAGTGCTGTCCCGCGTCTTTGAATTTAGGAAATTAATACAAATCATAAAAAAATACAGCCATTTCTATTTCATCCCGAGCAGTCCGTACATTACACACATCTACTGCCATCTTTTTTTTTTTTTTTTTTTTTTTATATTCAGCTCGCCAAATTGACGTCGCCACCAGCCTGATGGTAAGAAAGCAGTGGCGCATCTAGCGATTGGGGGCCACTTCTTACAGTGGTCCTCAAGTTGGCGGCCCTGTGATGTGCCTCTTCACGCTCCTCTTGAAGAACCCGGGATTGTAAGATGAGGGAAAGACGTGTGCGGGCAGGTCGTTCCATGTTTTTATAGTTCGACAGAGGAACGATCTTTTGAAACGCTCGGTTCTGGCGAAGATTCTCTCCACTGTGTATGAGTGGCATCTCTGCCCGGCACGCGTTGTTCGGGATCGGAAAGGAGATGGTGGGATCAGGTTGAAGAGCTCTTCAGAACATTCGCCGTGATACATTCGATAGAAGGCAGCCAAGGACGCTATGGTTCTTCGCTGCGACAAAGGTTCGAGGCCTCCCGTCACCTCAGGACAACCAATTATTCGGATAGCACGTCTCTGCATAGCGTCAAGCGCGTCTAACAAGTACCTCGCGGAGTCATCCCAAAGGTGAGAACAGTACTCGACGCAGGGACGAATCTGCGTCTTGTACAGTAAACATCTCTGATGTGGCGTGAAATACCGTCTCACCTTATTCAGGATTCCCAGTTTCCGCGAGGCCAGACCAATACAGCTCTCTATGTAGTTTTTGTGATTGAGCTCACGCCGGACGTCTATACCGAGGATCTCCAGGTTGTCCTTTAGTGGAATTGTAATGCCCTGAAGAGAGGGCAGGGGTAGGAATGGGGACTTCTTAGCTGTGAACGCACACGCCTGTGTTTTTTTGGCATTGAACTCGACCAGGTTGTCTGAACCCCATTGGGCAATGCGGCCCAGGTCCAGATCGAGATCCGCCACGAGTTGTCGTCTTTTCTTATCCACGTCGCCTCGCCCCGCCGCTGGACGGCCAGAATAGCTCCCATGAAGAGTACTGTCATCCGCATAACAATGAATGCACCCAAGGGACAGCATGTCATTGATATGCAGAAGAAAGAGAGTTGGGGACAATACCGATCCCTGTGGTACTCCGGCATTTACCTGAAAAAAACAGGAAGCCTGACCATCACAGAGGACCCGAATCCGTCGCCCGTTCAGGAAGCTGGCCAACCAGCGGCACAACTGATGCGATAAACCATATGACGGCAGCTTGGAAAGAAGCGACGCATGCCATACCCTATCAAAGGCTTTTGCGATGTCTAGGCCAATAGCCAGAGATTCGCCGTGCCTCTCCATAGCCTCACCCCAGGTGTGCGTTATGTACGCTAGGAGGTCACCCGTTGATCGTTTCGGCCTAAAGCCATATTGGCGATCGTTAATTAACGAGTGATCCTCCAGATAGCGCATGAGCTGTTTGTTGATGATTAGCTCGAACACCTTGCAGATGACGGTGGTTACGGCTATGGGGCGATAGTTGGCTGGATCCGACCGATCCCCTTTCTTGGGGATCGGTTGGACATTCGCCTCCTTCCAAGCCTCCGGCACTTCTCCCGACGAATACGAAAGGCGATACAGGCGTGTTAGCGTTGGAGACAATTCAGCTGCACAATTCCTCAGCACCACGGCCGGAATGCCATCAGGACCACTGGCTTTCCGCGTGTCGAGTGACCGTAGCACCGCCCGCACATCGCACTGCCGGATTACAATTTCCGGCATCGTGGTTCCACAGTTGGCGATAGTGGGAGGTTGCTTGCCACAGTCATCGACCCGGGAATTAGCCGCAAAGAGCTTGGCCAGCATTTCCGCTTTCTCTTGGGCCTTGTGAGCCAGTGATCCTTCAGGATAGCGCAGCGGCGGCAGCGAGGGCTTGCAAAAGTTGGCCTGCATGGCTTTGGCCAGTTGCCAGTATCCACGGCTGCCCGTCGGATGTGACGTGAGCTCCTGACCAAGCCGCGTGACGCACTGGGCGTCCGCTCTCTTGAAGGCTCTCTTACTGGACCTAGTGGCTCTGTTGTACGCTGCCTTGAGGCGGGCCACACTCGGGTCGCGCACAGCTTGAGCCCTGATCCAGGCGCGGTAAGCCGCCTGTTTTTGTTGAACAGCTACGGCACACTCACGCCCGAACCAGGGGCGGGCTTTGCGGATGCTGGCGACATCAGTGTATGGAATGTAGTATTCCATACCTAATGTGATTTCACCAGCAACCGCAGAGGCGCTTTCCGATGAAGCCCTCCCTGCAAAGCAGCGCTGACTCCACGGGACGGCTGCAAAGTATTCTCGTAGTCCGTCCCAGTCTGCTGACGAGTAGTGCCACAGTCGCCGCGTCACCTCTACTGCCCTGCCATCTAGCGAAATATGGCTTCAACTCTTGATTTTACGTGCAGCGAAGATCTATAAACGTAATGTTTTATAGATTTAGATGAAAATTGTCACATACACATATTGACGTAGAGGGGCCTGGTTCAGAAAATTACGAAAAAGGGGTCGTCCATTAATCGCGTGAGATTTTTTTGGGCATTTTTTGGACCCCCCCTCCCCCTTGGTTATATTTGGTGAGGTTTCAGATTACCCCTCCACCCCTGGGCCGAATCACGTGTATTTTAGTAACTACAAAGTTTTTTTAAAAATTTTAAGTCTCTATTGTTATAATCTATCCATACTTCTAAACGAATACTAGCTAAAAGTGGAACTTCGTTTGCGTCACATAATAGAGAGAGATATAAATTAATATTTTAATATATTTCCCGTTGTGTTGCTACATAATATTTATTATTTTGGAGCTAATAACGAAGGTGTCAGTTTGTCCAGCTTAAAATCTTACGTTGGTTTGATCGCAGTTGGCTAAATAGAAGCGAAGTTATGAACAAAAGTACAATAATCAAGGATGAATTTCCATGTGATCATTATGCTTTTGGTCACGACTATCGATATCCCCGTGGACTGAGCTGCGTTTTTTTTTGTTACGGGGAATGCGGTTTGGCACCATCATCCTAGCTACGGGGGCAGGCGGGACGGTGTGTGGGGCTCCCGGTCCCGAGAAGGGACCGTCCTACCCACTAAACCCCGCGGTGTCCCTCCTCATCCTACAGCCGGCATGAATATCCAAAGATTATTCACGTCGGCCCGGCCCGGCCGGGGGCTCCTAACACTTCCAGGGTTCTCGCCCGCATCGCACCGCTCTTGAGCGTTTATCTGGAAGTAGAGAGGGTAGAGAGCGGTGAGCGGGTGGGCTCTGGAGGCATCTCCGGAAAAAGGAGAGGGGCCTTCCCCAAAATTATCATCGGCGGACGGGGTCATAGCTGCGTGCATCGGCTAGTCTAAATTATATAACTCATAATAAAGCCATAGAGAGTCGAATATATTTGTTAATTATATTCCAAGTTTTTTTTTACTGAACATTCTATCTATATAACTTCCATTACATCCGATACTGAAGCTATAATAGTTTTTTTTGTATGTCTTTCTGTATCACGCCAAAACTATAGATAGTACTATTTTAAATGATACGGACACAATTTGAGATTATTATTGATCGGATTGATGCCGATATTCTGCGCGGTTCCTTTGGGAGACACGATAAAAACAAAATGATTTTTGTGTTGTATGATCAACGCCTAGGTAGGTAATTCGCTTTCAATTAATTTCTGATGTAAGAAAGGAATTAAGTGCTTTATGAATTATTCCTACAAGTTTTATGTTGTAGGTTTTGTTGGTCAGAAATTACAGTGATCTCAAATTCAGGGCTGTAAAGTTGCTGTTCAAAATAAATACACGTGATTTCTCACTACACCCCCCACCCCCCATGGTGATGTTTCGTGATTTTTGTCAGACCCCTCCCCCCCTTTCGAGCCTCATGTGATTAATGGACGACCGACAGGGATAGATTATAGTCTGGACTTTCTTTTATTCTGAAGTACAAGTTATGAAGCTAAAGTTTTATTAAAATCTATTTCATAATGTTAGCGTAAAAGAGATTTTCGCATCCATACTTCCATACTAATATTATAAAGCTGAAGAGTTTGTTTGTTTGTTTGTTTGTTTGAGCGCTAGGATCTCAGGAACTACTGGTTGGATTTCAAAAATACTTTTACAGTTTGATCGTCCATTTATCGAGGATGGCTATAGGCTATATAACATCACGCTAAGACGAATAGGAGCGGAGCAGCAATCAAGAATGTTCTGGAAACGGGGAATATTTTTTACCGTCTGAGAGCTTCCGAGGCGTACGCTGCGTAAATGGTTACAGTTAGGTAAAAATTGTGTATCACAAAATTGTTTCTCTTAAAAAGTTCTAAAAAAAAGTCCGCGAGAGCATATATCTATCTTAGGCTGCTCGCACATTTGTCAGCACCGTACGCGCCGCACGCGCCGTACGCGCCGCATTTTAGAATTCGTTGTATGAAATTGTATGGAACCTCGCACATTACACCCGCACCGTACGCGCCGCATTTCGTAAAATGCGGTAGGCATCCGAATAACATTCTGATGACGTCATAATGCGGCGCGTACGGCGCGTGCTGATGCTCGGTGTAGCCGCATGCATGCCCAGTGTTGCCATATATACGTATTTGCCCGTATCTATACGGAAATAATGTTCAAACCGGACAATACATAATACATGCACACGGATTTTTATAGTGAGCGATTACAATCACAATAACATTCACCCATTTATTAGCAATGTTGAAATCCTTTAATATTCTATTTTTATTTGCAAATGAAGATCGATAAAACAAATGACGCTCGATTAAATAAATGAAAATCGACAAAACAAATGACGGCCGGATAAACAAATGACGATCGGCAAAACAAATGACGGTCGAAGAAACATATGCAGATCAATGAACCAAAAGACTATAAGCAATTTGATAAGATTAAAAAATACTTGCAGCCATATTTTGTAATCTAGATGTGATTGCCATTCAGAAAAATAGGTGCAAGCAAATCTCGACCTTAATGACACTTCTCTAAAAATGTGCTTTTAAGCGTTTATAGACATCACTGATCACGAATATGTAAAAATTAAATAAATATTATTCATGTTCATAAGGTCGAGAATTGCTTGCACCTATTTTTATGAATAGTTATAGCAACCAGATTACAAAAATAGGGTTCAAGCAAATTTCAACCTTATGAGCATGCATATTATCTAATTATTTTTTATATATTCGTGATCAGTGATGTCTATAAACGCCTAGAAGCACATTTTTAGAGAAAAGTCATTATGGTTGAGATTTGCTTGCACCTATTTTTTTGAATGACAATCGCATTTAGATTACAAAATATGGCTGCAAGTAATTTTTGACATTATCAGCTTGCTTATAGTATTTTGTTTTAGTGATCTGCATTTGTTTTTTCGATCTTCATTAGTTTATCCGACCGTCATTTGTACTGTCGATCTTCATTTGTTTCGCCGATCTTCATTTGTTTTGTCGATCTAGACCTATTATTATGAAGACAAGCCATAACGTGCACAATCTGCGTTGTCTACATTTTGCGAGTTGTTTACATTTTGTACATTTTGCTTTATGTACATTCTGCGTTTTGTACATTTTGCTTGTGGTCCTCATTTTGCGTTTTGTACATTCTGTTCCGACGGGATCTTCCCCTCATAGCCCACTGTCACAATACCACTCACTGTACCGTTTCACACCAGAGGTAAAAGAAACTGCTATAGTTGGCAATACCAAAGATTTGCTTACGGCGCGTACGGCGCGGCGCGTGCGGCGCGTACGGCGCGTATGTGCGAGGCTATCAGGAAATGCGGCGCGTACGGTGCTGACAAATGTGCGATCAGCCTTATAAGGTTCGCTCACAATAACCTAATTTGTTTATCTCTTAGTGCTCGTTTAAGGAGACGCGGCGCTTCGAGCGGCGCGGCCCGCCTGGCGGGCCGCCAGAAACACAGACATATGGAAATGTTCAGAGCGTTCAAGGAGAAGCGTTTTTGTAGGCGTTTGTTTGAGTTGTAGCTGCCCCAGCGGCGAGTGTCGTCGCGTCGGACGCGGCAAATGAAGCGACAGGTGACGCCGCGGAGGACGCGGCGGGTAAACTAGCGAGTCTCGCAATGGAGGAACGCGGCGGATGAAGCTGCGGGTGACGCCGCAAAGGCCGCGCCAAGGAAGGGGTGGGAGAGGTGCGGGGTATGCGTTAGGAATGTCGGGCAATTAAGTTCCTAGAAAATATCGATATTAAAATAAAAATATTTTTCAAAATAAAATATCGATATTTTATTTAAAAAAATGTAATCGATGTTTATAACCCTCTGGAGTAGAACGTCAAGAAAGCAAAATGTCATGTTCGCAAAATAAACGATACATCGATATTTATGAAAGATATACAGGGTGTCCCACGATAGCTGTGGGACACCCATTGTATAAAAATGTTAAAATTCATGGTCTTCCGTTTATTTCTGACACTATGTTACTTAGCAAAAAATAATCCTTATGATGAAGCCTTTCGATTGGTATGATTAACCTAAGGGGTGATTATTTTTTCTCGTGTAGCGGGTTCGATTCCCGGCTCAACCATGTAATTATTTAAAAATCTATGAATGCAGTTTAAGTAGTTTTTTAAATTAAAATAATGTCTTCTTTCAGTAAAATGTTCCATCTACAATGTTTAAGGTACTTTTCCTCCATGTAGCATAGCCATATCTCCGTTGTACAGACACGACCACTTCACATTTTTTTAATACGAGTAGTACATGTAGATGGAAAACACCCAAACTTGGAAAAATATTATTTTTTTCGATCGGCCGATCGGTTTGAACCCCAGATCAGTCAGACTCGGGAATCAAACCCAAGACCTCAGTGTGGCAGTCGCATGCACTTTCACTCCGCCACCGTGGCGGTGGCAGCCAAGTGTTAACTTTATATTTTACATTTTAATAGTTTTGGTAATTCAAATTAGATAGCCAAAATCAATCAAATCTGGACGTAGGCTTCTCCAAATTTACACCACAATAAATCCCTCCGAAGCAGAACCCTCCGAATCAATACATATAATAAAATCGTAACAGGTCGCTGTCTGTACATGGGAGATAAATAAGAAAAAATATTATAGGGGAGCTTTATGAACGTAATACAACCCAAAACAATGATTCTATTTTTTTATGATTTTATGATATTTTTGGTTACAATATCGTTACTAAAATATCGATATTTATAAACGATATATTGATATTTTTGAAATATCGATATACCTACATATCATTATCATTTATAAATAAAGTTTACATCCCTAGCGTCGCAGCGGGTGTCGCAGCGGGTGAAGCAGCGGGTGACGCAGCGGGTGTCGCTGCGTACCACGCGGCGGATGCAGCCTCGAGGGAAGCCACGCCGTACGCGTCGCTCGACGCCCCGCGTTTCCTTAAACGAGCTCCTACATTTCTATATGTTTGAGTTTGCGCGTGACGCTACGCGGGCCGCTCCACGCGCCGCTTCACGCGCCGCCTGGCTATAAACGGTCAAATCGCTTTACGCGCCGCTGCAAGCCACGCCGTACGCGACGCTTGACGCCCCGCGTCTCCTTAAACGAGCCCTTAGGGTTCGCTCACGAAATAATGAAACTGAAGAGTTTGTTTGTGCTAGGATCTCAGAAACGACTGGTTGCATTTCAAAAATTATTTTACAGTTTAATAGTCCATTTATTGAGGCTGGCTAATGGTATAACATCACGCTAAGACGAAAAGGAGCAGAGCAGTCATGAATAATGTTACGAGAACGGGGATTATTTCTTTCTTTTGAGAGCTTCCATTGCTGACGCTGCATAAATAGTTAAAGTTACGTAAAAATTGTGTACTACAAAATTGTTTCTCTTAAAAAGTTATAAAAAAAAGTCCTTGACAGCATATGCCTATATTTTAAGGTTCACTTACAATAACCCTCTTATTAAGTTTTAAAGTATGAGCGACGTGACGGGAGTAAACTTGGTCTGTAGTGTGGCAGCCAGTCAACTGAACGACAAAAACCGGCCAAGTGCGAGTCGGACTCGCACGCCATGAGTTCCATACCGAAAAACGGATGGGTAGGAGTAAAAGCGACGGGAAACAGTATATCATTTTAACACCACTTTGTATGTTTGTGATGCAAACGAAGATAAGCGGTTTAGCTCTAATAAAGACAAGCGACGCGACGAGAATAAGCGAGACGGGGGTAAATGCAACGGGAAACATTATAATACTTGAAATATTAATACCATACCTCACTCTCATGTGACGCAAACGAAGTTGCGCGGGTCAGCTAGTTTATAATAATTATTAGTGTGAAGGGTGATGCTGATGTGACAATTAGTTCGGTTGGCGGGATGAAAGTTTTTCTTCCGTGGATGAAACCTGGTGTAGGATTTATCTTGATGTTGTTGTTCAAATTGAAGCTAATTTGAATATCGTTGTAGTAGTATATCAATCCAAGAAACGTTTGCTCGGTAGTCCTTTTATTCTTTTGAACCTGGAAATGCAGATGAAATGTTATAAAAAAATATCTAAGCGCACGGCAGTGCGCAGGCCAAGTCCAGCAACAGGCCGAGCGCATGCCGTACTCTATTTACACGAACCGCTTCGACCCACTTTTGACCCCCCTGTAGCTCAGTGCCTATTGCAAGTACAGAAATAAAATTGTACGTACGTATTTATATACTAGTACTAAAGCAGTGTACCAAATTTTATAGATTGTAACCCAGTGATGAACAGTGTTACTCACCAACTAGCGCGAGGTAGCTATGCAGAGAACTCTTTCCCAGGGCGCCTTATTCCAGAGATTCCAGTGTGCGTGCAAAGGTAGGCCAGGGCTCTCACGAAAACAGCCAGGTAGGGTGTACACACATATATTTATATAACACACAATACTACAGAGACAATGAGATTACATAGATACAGAAAGCACAGACATACATAAGCAGAATTACGGGTTACGTACTAATTGTACATCACTAAACCAAATTAACGTGAGTGGTGACTTAGGCGGCTAGACTACACGTACAAGTAGCTGACAAGTACTGGCCTTCGTTGTGGGTGAGAGCAACTCCGTTTGTTGTAAATGCCGGGTGTAGACGGCGAGCTTCTTACAAATGCACCCTGCTCACGCAGTCCACGTAAGATTGGGGTGTGGCTTCTCCCACCATACAGAGGCAGCCTCCAGCCCCTAATAAGCGACCCTGTCACGAAACAGACAACCAAATAAGTCACTGACCACGTGACAGACGAAGACTGAGATGGTTTGCAAAAAAAGAAGTGACTCACCAGTTTTCTGGGTAAAATGCAGCAAATACTCCGTTATAACTTCTACCAAACGGTGAGGCACTAATGCCAGAGCTTGTGCGAAAACCTTTTCGAGGCACAGCTCACCAAGCCAAAAAAAGGAACCGACTACCTCAAAGCAGCTCATATATCTTACTCCTGGAATATTCTCGCAATCTTTAATAAAACCTGTTTCTCCTTAATGCAAATCATCGGTTGCCACAGACAAAACTTGTCACTTAAAGGAAAACCACAGATAAAAAAACCAGCGATGAATTGATTAAGGGCGGCTTTACACATTGTCAAGTCCGAGTACCAGATTGCTACACAAAAAATAAATGCTACAACCACCCCCCCCCTTGATAGTATTTCCTGAGGGTATGACACGCTGGAAATACACAATAAAGAAAACAGAAAAGTACTGACTAATAAACAAAGACAACCAGCTAGGTACTTCAACCCCAAGCTGACTGCTACCATTACAGTAACAAAGAAAGATCCTCCTATACACCTAACTAGACACTGACTCATGTACCGAACAGGCTAAGTAACTAGAGTCTAATGCCCTTCATAGAAAACGAATGCTCCCTTTACTCGCTGCTGATACCCTAACAAGCTCTCAGGATATTGTAGAGTACTGAGGAGCGAATGAGAGAAAAACGCTCGGTGCGGTGCATAGAAGAAACTACAACGGGACAATTTGAAGTCACGTACACACATAGAAATACAAACAAAAGATTAAAATAGTCTTACATAATGATCACATAGCACTGGTTTAATAAACTAGAGAAACAGTGCTATGTAGTTACGTTAGGTATTGGAGACGTTGGGTATTAGAGACGGCTCCTCCTGATACTTCAGGATGTCCTTGATATGGTACTCCCCAAGATCCCTACCGTCTAGATCTGACAGCCTATATACTAAAGGGGATCGTTTAGCAGTCACCACACATTTAAGGAACTTAGGGGCTAGCTTAGAAGTGAAGTTCTTGGCCTTGTTTGACAGGTAGAACGTGCGTTTGTGAACTATCTGTCCCACTTTCAGCTCTACATGCCTTTTTCTGAGGTTGTAATACTTTTCATTACGCTGGTGGGCAACATTCAAATGTTTCCTCACCTGGTCGTATATGCGTTGTATTTCTCTCAGCTTGACACCGAAGGCTGATGGATCGTCTACAGAGACTGAAGCAGGGTGGCACGCCATATCTGTCTGCCTGTACAGCACTCCATCTCCAATAAACTCCCTGCCATGTACCAAGAAGTAAGGGGTGAAACGAGTTGCTTCATTAACTGCAGTGTTTAAAGCGCACTGTATCTCAACCAAGAACGTATCCCATGACTTGTGTTGTGACTTCACATAGCATGAGATCGCTTGAACAACATTACGAATAGCTCGTTCCGCCTGATTAGTTTGGGCATGATACCTAGGGTTATAATATATACTGGTTGAATTTATAGTCGTTTTGGAACGGAAAGGTTTAGGTACAGTTTCGATAACAGAACCGATCGGCACTGTCAATTTGAAAATCAACAATAAAAAATTACGAAAATGTCAAAATCTACATCGTTTGCCAAAATCAAAATGAGAACTCCTGGTTATTCCTTTAAATTTCACGAAATACGTTTACTACGATTTTCTACTACAATTTTTCATTCAATGTCTAACGTTCCAATCAGTAAGAAGAGTCACCGCGCCGGGAAAATTCGACCAATCACAACGCATGAACGCATCGGTCCACGTGGACTCGTTGCCAAGTAACGTCGGTAGGTACTCGACTAGTTACTACGTCTTGTAGGTAGGTAAATACGCTCGGCCGACCGCGCCGACCGGCGACCGCGGCGCGCAGTTCGACTATGACTCGCGCGCTGTATTGTCGTCGCGATCGTGCATTGCAAAAATGAGTCGTCAGTACGAATATTCCAACGTGGAATATTTAGCAATGGTGCAGATGTATGCCGTTGCTAACTACAACCTAGAAGCAGCTAGGCGGTTGTATTCCCGGTCTGAGAATTTGAACGGGCTACGGCTACGAGGAATTGATAATGCTCAAGTTCCATCGACAGCAACTATCTTGGCTGCCGGAAATAAAACGATTAGTTTACACTCGAGAGTACGAATCTCGTGATGAATTACGCAGTGCGATAGTGGACGCCTTTGAAATAGTGAAAAGTGACAGAGACACATTGAATAAACTAAAAGACAATAGCCTAAAACGTGCCCGTTTGTGTATCGAACGTTCTGGACTCCATTTTGAGCAGTTGCTAAGGTACAGGGAAGTGTAAATAAACTGTGAATAGGTAGGTCTAGGTATTTAAGTTGATTATTTTGTAAATAGCTCCAATTTTTAAATACGCCGGAAATACTCCCTATTTGTTCGTGTTTATTTTCATTATTATTACATAAACCTTATTAATTCACCGTAAAATAGAACAATGTTAAAGTATTTCCGACGGTCCTAAGCCCTTGTAAAGTATGAAGGAGAAATTGGAGTCCTTTATTATTATCTAAGTACCTATTATTATCGAAACGAATGCATTCGGTCAATGAACTGATCACATGGAAACACGCGCCGCGGCGTAGGTACCTATGGGTTTCGAAGTTTCATTCATTGAAAAGTTCAATGAATAATCGAAGCGCTACTAATGTTTCAACTCGAACGAGTGAAAAAGATTACATAGAAGTCATTTTTTTATTATAACCTGCACAGCTGTTTTGACACTCCGAAATGGTTCCATTATTGATTCCGAGTAACCCCTTCTCGGGTCCAGAACGACTATAAATTCAACCAGTATTAGGTACATTGTATTTAGCTAACATATCTTTAAATGGCCTACTCACAAACTGAGGGCCATTATCCATGTAAATTGTCTTGCAGACTCCGTGCACGAGAAACACACTCTTCTCTATGAACCTCGCGACTACAGCGCCTGTGGCAACCCGAACAGGGCACAACATGACGTATTTGCTAAAGTAGTCGGAGACCACGATCAGGTGTACGTTTCTATTGCTCGAAGTGGGAAAGGGACCAAGCAGATCGACAGAGATAGCTTCGAATGGCTTCGAAACCCGCTTCGGGCTACCCATTAGGCCGGGACGAGACGTGTTTACGGATTTGTACTGCTTGCATGTTTCGCAATTCCCAACATATTCTTTGACGTTCTCGTACATCTTGGGCCAGTAATAATTCAGGGCTAACCTTTTATGCGTCTTCCAAACGCCACCATGGGCACTAAGTGTGTCATCGTGGTACTTCGAGAGCAGGGGCAAGCGATCCTCCTGAGGTACCACCAGCTTCCAGTCAAAGTCTGAAGTCAAAGAATATTTATTTTTAGTTAACCTATATAAAAGGTTGTCACGAATGTCATAATTTGGTGACTTCCTAGGGTTCTTCCGAACACTATTCATGGTGTGGTCATACCACGGGTCTTTAGTGGGTACTGCATCGAGGGAATCAATTTTGATACGAGACAGAGCATCAGGTACAACGTGGTCTTTACCTTTTCGATGCTCTATGTCAAAGTTGAATTGACTGAGCCTCATACTCCAACGTGCTAGACGACCCGTGGGATTTTTCAGTTTATGGGACCACAGAAGGGATGAATGATCCGTGACGACCGTACACTTTTGGCCTTCGACGTACTGACGAAATTGTTCCAAGGCGAAATCACGGCCAAAAGTTCTCGCTCAGTTGTGCTGTAGTTCACCTCGTTCTTGTTGAGAGAACGGCTACAGTAGGCGATAGGGTGCTCAACACCATCGTGAGTTTGTGTCAGTACAGCAGCAACTGAGTAAGCTGACGCGTCACTAAGAATGTGGAAGGGCAGCTCAAAGTTAGGCATTTTTAATATAGGGGCAGAGACCAAGGCTGACTTTAGCAGGTTAAAGGCCTGTTCAGCCTCAGGGGTCCATTCAAACTTAAAGTTTTTAGATGTCAGTTTGCACAGAGGTTTACTAATCTTAGAGAAGTTGTTAACAAAGCGACGATACCAGCCGGCCATTCCCAGAAATCTCTTAACCTCCTTAGGGTTAGAAGGGGTGGGATAGTTGAGGATAACCTCAACTTTACCCGGGTCTGTCCGTAGGCCATGTTTGTCCACATAATACCCCAGGTATTTGAGTTCACTCCGACAAAAGTGAGATTTTTTCATGTTGATAGTTAGGCCAGCATCCTTGAGTTGCTGATAGACTCTATGTAAGAGCTCTACATGCTCCTCAAAGGTGCTGGACACACAGACTATGTCGTCCTGAAACGCAAATACCTTATTGTCGAACTCGGGGCCAAACAGACGGTCCATCAGGCGTTGCATCGTGGCACTAGCCCCGACAAGCCCGAAGCACATCGAATTGTATTGGAATAATCCTCTCCGGGGAACCGTAAAAGCAGTCTTCTCTGCAGACTGGGGTGAGTCAAATGGAATCTGCCAGTAAGCCGCACTCAAATCTACAGAAGTTAAATACTTAGCGTTATTAAGGTGGTCCAAGATTTGATTGATATAGGGTAAGGGGTAGGCGTCACTCTTTGACACAGAGTTCAGCTTGCGAGAGTCCAAGCACAATCTGAGGTCACCGTTTGCCTTCTCCACCATGACCACTGGAGAGTTCCACGCGGACTGAGACGGGGACACTACTCCCATCTCCAGCATTCGGTCCAGCTCGGCTTCCAGGGCCTTCTGTTTAAGGGGAGAGAGCGGATAATAACGCTGCTTGATCGGCTTGCTGTCACCAGTGTCAATGACATGATGTACAAGTGAGGTTCGACCTAAACCCACCCTATCAGTGTTCAATGAGTCAAATTTCTCAATGACCCCGTTGATTACACACCTTTGTTTAGCAGTCAAGTTGTTGTAATCCTCGAGGCCACCGTTAAGGGACACAGACTCTATAGGATTATTATCACTAAAACTATCAAGACTAATATTTTGTAAAATTAACTTATCACTTAACTTAAATTATTGCCAGAAATCCACACCAAATATCATGGAGGTGGTTATGCCTGGGACAACATAGAACTTGACAACTCGGACAACCGAATTGTACTCAATTGGCAAAGAGATACAACCCAGACATTGCAAGTGAGAGCTGTCTGCAGTTGTAATACGAAAAGTAGGATTGATACTCTCAAGATCAAAACCCAGTTCCAAGAAGATGCGGTGCGCTCCCTTACCTAATATAGAGCAGGAGGCACCGGAATCTAGAAGGCCTAAGACATTTAGATTTAAAACCTTAACAACTAGATACGGTCTAATGTCACTATCCCGTTTAGGAAACAGGACCTTATCAGAAATAGACTCAGATACAGAGTAATGCACCGAGTTCCTAATAAGGCCCTGGCCTACGCGTTTTTTGACTTGCTAGTACAGTGTGAGCAGTCTGGGGTCTTGACTCCTTTGAGACCACACCGGAAACACACCAGCTCCCTTGACTGTGTGCAGCTGTATGCAGTGTGACCGCCCCCGCCGCAACGGAAGCATTTGCGATCGTGGGGGGTAACCGGCGTCTCCACTGCAGACACCTGCTTAGCGGGCTTTTGTACACCTTTGTTCTTAAGCTGGTGTAAGTCAGATGAAATCTCAAACTTGTCAAGAGCAGGCTCATGGAAAGCGTCTGCCCTAGTACGCGCAAGCTCCAAGCGCTTACCCAAACGTCTCAAGTCATCTACAGAGTTGACATCATGCAAGGCCAGTTCCTTCATGTAGTCAGGTCTAATGTTGTGCATGAGAATGTCCAGCTGTTCCTCACTGGGCATCTTACATGACAACCTTGAGAACATGGCTTGCATTGTACATATATAGTTAACCAAGGACTCAGAGCGGGCTTGTGTACGCTGTCTTATCTCGTTCCTGAGGCGGTAATCATAATCAGGAATATCGAAGGTATCTCTAAGCTCACTAATAAGATCCTCATATGAGATGAAGTAAGCTTTGTTTGTACGGAACCAAGACAAAGCCGGTCTATCCAACAGGTCGGAGAAAGCCATAAGGAGTCTAGGCTTAGTAACCTCCCGAGCACATCTAAGTTCCTCTAATCTCTCTAAAAACACGTACACAAGTAGAACCATCATATTTTAAATTAAATGAGCATAAGTTAAGGGGACGTTCTTTATAGACTATGTTACATGTAGAACTATTCCTACTTGAACTAGCTCGCACCGAGCGGTCCTCTCTCACTACTGGTGAAGTATATTCCACCTGGTCACGACCCGAAGGATCATCACCATCATCATCCGAACCTTCGGATTCAGAATCACTACTGGGTTCAGCCCTAGCGATGATCTTCACTAGCCTACCACGAATATCCACCAGGTCGGGGCAATCCAGACCACAACGAGCTAACCTACTCAATAAGTAGTTGGCTCTGATAGACACCCTAAGACGACTACCCTTATTAATGAAGATGTCACCTGACTGAATAGCCTCCTCCAGCTCGGAGACCTTTGGAAGGCAGATCGAGAGCTCAGCCGATGCATCAGCGGGTACCGGAGCACTCGCTTTGATGCTACCTCGACGGACGAGTCGGTGTGCCGTTCTTAGCTCACCCCGAAGGCCAGACACTGTCGTTTCCGGTTCCACTGAAATTCCCATGTGGGACAGCTCGTTAGCGAGTTCATCCTTTCTTAAATAATTAATATATTTTTTCATCTGTGCCATTATGTAAAAATTTACTTACAACAATTATAAAGATAAAATGGCACAGATAGGGATCAATTACAAAGTAAAAATGTAAATTGAGTTACAACAAAGTGTACTAAGTTAGGTAATTATGTTTCAAATTGACTTTTAGAATTTAACAAAGATTAAGGGTATACTAAGAGAAAAAAGTTTCTAAATTTTCTGATAACACAGTTCAGGTTAATAATTAAATTTCAAGGTATCTACACACCTTCAACAAAGTTTATAATTACACAGAGTGAAATTCACTAAGTTAACACAGAGAGATTCACCAAGCCCACCTTACAAGGTGAAGCTATAGAACAACATGTACCATATATTAATCTACACTAATATTATAACAAATATATGTGTGCACCATAAAAAAAGAAAAAAGAAACACATAAAAGAAAAAACACAATAAGAAAAAGAAGTGAGTATGCCAAATAAAATCAAAAAGTTTTTCCAAAATCACAGCTATTTTTAAATTTTAGAATTTAGAATTTTGTGTCTTTTCCAGCCAAAGATGTAGGTAGCTGGAAGAAGACGAAAGGGATAATTTTGTGCTTAGCTGTTAGCACCACCAATTAACGTCCTGGAACGTCTCGGACGAGACACCAGGATGGTTTCGCCAGAGGTAACCACCTATGCACACACACTAGACTGAGGCTACCACAGAGTAGACCCAGAGATTTGCCACTACGTTGGGAGCCAATTTGTAACCCAGTGATGAACAGTGTTACTCACCAACTAGCGCGAGGTAGCTATGCAGAGAACCCTTTCCCAGGGCGCCTTATTCCAGAGATTCCAGTGTGCGTGCAAAGGTAGGCCAGGGCTCTCACGAAAACAGCCAGGTAGGGTGTACACACATATATTTATATAACACACAATACTACAGAGACAATGAGATTACATAGATACAGAAAGCACAGACATACATAAGCAGAATTACGGGTTACGTACTAATTGTACATCTCTAAACCAAATTAACGTGAGTGGTGACTTAGGCGGCTAGACTACACGTACAAGTAGCTGACAAGTACTGGCCTTCGTTGTGGGTGAGAGCAACTCCGTTTGTTGTAAATGCCGGGTGTAGACGGCGAGCTTCTTACAAATGCACCCTGCTCACGCAGTCCACGTAAGATTGGGGTGTGGCTTCTCCCACCATACAGAGGCAGCCTCCAGCCCCTAATAAACGACCCTGTCACGAAACAGACAACCAAATAAGTCACTGACCACGTGACAGACGAAGACTGAGATGGTTTGCAAAAGAAGAAGTGACTCACCAGTTTTCTGGGTAAAATGCAGCAAATACTCCGTTATAACTTCTACCAAACGGTGAGGCACTAATGCCAGAGCTTGTGCGAAAACCTTTTCGAGGCACAGCTCACCAAGCCAAAAAAAGGAACCGACTACCTCAAAGCAGCTCATATGTCTTACTCCTGGAATATTCTCGCAATCTTTAATAAAACCTGTTTCTCCATAATGCAAATCATCGGTTGCCACAGACAAAACTTGTCACTTGTGTCAAAGGAAAACCACAGATAAAAAAACCAGCGATGAATTGATTAAGGGCGGCTTTACACATTGTCAAGCCCGAGTACCAGATTGCTACACAAAAAATAAATGCTACAAGATGTAGCTTCAGTAGATCCTGAAATATGACCCTGTGAATATAGCTAATTTTGGCACTGACTGACTCACTCACTGACCAATCATCAAAACCTCTAGGCCACTTCCAATTGTCCTAGCGTTATGAAATTTGGCACACAGATCGGGTGTTATATGTAGATTAACGAAAAATTGAGAAATTTAAGAAAAACGGTCAAGTGTGAGTTGGAAAAGGGTTACAAAGTTTGTATGGGACCACAGGATTTCTTGGTCGGATCTTCTTCAAATTTTGCATAAATCATCTCTAACATAATTGATGGAAGATGTGTTTCGTATTTTATTGAAATTCATTCCAGAACATGGCTAAAAGTGGGTAACAATTGTTTTCTTCGGGAGGATTTGATTCGAATTTGCATCAATACTTCTTAGTGATGAGAGGACTCTTTTGATTTAATTTACTTTTTATTTTCACACATGTCATGTTTAAAAACTCAATCAGATTTGAGAAAGATGTTGTCAATATTTTGATTAATGTCAATCCAATACTCTATACATACAAATTATGGAAATGTCAAAACTGCACATTGAATATTGTTATTCATATTTGTAAAATATTTGGATCAAATCTGTCCAGTAGTTTAGAGATCAGCAAGCATTCTAAAGGATGACTCACGCTAGACCGTGCCTGGTCCGAGCCGATTGTCGGCCGTACCACAGATTACTAAATAGTTACTACGTAACAGATACATCACTCCCATACAAAAGCGACAATACCTACGCTATATTAGCCTACAAAATTTTAATAATAATACCTGCTGCTCAGAACGAGAAGAATTGTACCTTAAACACGCGTTCATAGCGTCGAGACTGTGTTGACCGCTGTGTGAGTGACGTCATCGTAAGAATGCGCTAGGGTTGAACCTATAATGATTGTTGTAATAAAACAAATGTTACGAATCAACCATGTTTTAATACGCTTTTAGTAGGCCGACGTGTATGTAACTAACAATGTAATGGAATATAAGGAAAAAAATTATGAATGGTTTAAAAAAACCCTAGAAAAACACGCTTTCATAAATGCACGTAAAAACTAAAAATAAATTATGAATCACAGTAGGTAGGTATACCTATATATTTATATTGTTTATCTTATGCCTACCCATAACTAAAATAACAAAGAAATCTAAATTTAACTGACATTACCTTTAGCGTAAGTACCGGCTATTCACCTATCTCACCCGGCCATCCTACCCCACTATGTTACACACACATACATATAGTCACGCGTAGATCTCCGAAGGGGAAGGCAGAGGCATATTAGATGCCCACATTTCATTTTTTTTATAGTTTGTACCAAGTACAGGGCAACCGGGACCAACGGCCTAACGTGCCTTCCGAAGCACGGAAACGCTCAAATAAAGGTCACAAAGTGGTCACATGAATGGTCACCCATCCAAGAACTGGCCATAGTGAAAGTTGCTTACTACAGTGATCGATTACAGAACACTGAGTCCCCGGGGCCACGAGCGCTTCGACTACCTATAAAACCTATTTACCTACAAATTCTATAAAACATTGAATTGTCTATAAAAAACAACAATTTTATAATACCTGACTCAAATAACTCCTTAATTTACGATTTACATACTTATCACCTACCTACTTATGTTCAAACAAATAAATGGTAAAAACATTCAAATTGATAAGATTTAAAATATAACTTTCTTCGTCTCTCGGCAATTTAAAAAACGACAAATTTTCTTTTGTTTTTGTACTATTACACCCATCCACTGCACAATAATTACGTGGTTTCGGTATTTCGCAGCGTAAGCGCGGGAAACGTGCGGTGCGGTGCGATGCGAGCGCTCAGTCGGGCGTCCGGCAGCCCTCTGCCAGTTGTATCCCCAGGGAGATGCCGAGCGGTAGGTACATAGCGCGCGATTTTGAGCGAGTGACGGAGGCCTGGCCGTACTACGGTTACCGAGCCGGTTGCGTTCACGATTGCTCGGGCGCATAGATATAAAGTCTAGATGGAAGGTCAAGGCGCAGAAACGGCGCAAAAAAATTCATGCAACTGTTACATGAATTGGTCTCATTATTTACGCACACAGAAAAGCCGACGCACAGTCTAAATACGCTGGCCGCTCGACGGCGCACGCACACGACTTGTTTCTGAGCGTTTTCAGTAGTTTGGCTATCACTCAGTTGCCGCTCGTTTTAACGCATAGATTTAGCGCGAGTTTAACGTGAGTTTGTTCATACAAAATATATATAATATTAGTTGACCTTGCTGCGGCCGGCACTCGGCTCGGACGCGCTCGGATAGCGTGAGTTATCCTTTTATTCTAAACATCTTACTAATATTATAAATGCGAAAGTTTGTGAGTGTGGTTGTTCAGGTTAATTTAATTATATATCTATAATAATAAATTTGATTATACAATTAATCAAGTGTTACGTTCTGCACGAAAACCTGCCAAGTTCAAATTTAGAAGTATCATTATTTTAGATTTTTTTAACCAAGTAGGTACCTACGTATTTTCACAACTACACCATATTTTAAGTTGGGTGTATGGCAAATTTCGGCCAGATGGACCGTTGACGTGAATGCGGTGATGAGTAGTGGCTGGATTCGAAAGGCGGAGGTCTGAGTGTGGTGGCGAGTCTTGGGAATGGCAAATGTTTACCAGTGGATTAGGCTATTGATGAAGATGATTATGATCGGTTTTAAAGTGCATCTAAACTTGGCATTGTATTGGATTTCAACCCTTTTTTAGGCGAACAATTAGCCTATAGGAACTTGGTCTCCTTTTCAACAGGGATGTTTTTTGTGGGATCTTTCTTTACTTTATTTATATCATAACCCTAACATATCTTCTTGTAAGTATAAAACAAGGTCGGGTTTGTTACAAAATACATATAAATTCGCGAAGGGGTGGAACTATTATCATTATTTTGTCGTCTATTGAAATGGTCTTCACCGCGAATAAGAAGAATAAGTAGGTATAAAAAATCACCTTCCAGGCGACACAGACTTCGCTGGGTCAACTAGATAATAATAAAAGTAATTTCGCGATAATTAGCCTGCGAAGAGCCGGAGATGTTCCAACTTATTCATTGTTTTTCACATAAATTGCGTAATTATCTTTTAACTTAATTACTGAGCGAAATATCCAAAATGTAATAAACGACATTGTTATAATACCTATTATTATTTAATGAGTTTGATTAGTTACAAAAATTCTATGTCTTTATGATATCATAAATTAAACTATTTCTTTTCGCGTTCTCATTACTGACTCCTCACAATCATTATCTGTAGCAAGCAAGTGTGGCAAAGACAAACATGTGAAAATTTTCACCAATCTCGAAGTCTGTAAAATTCCAAAAGTTAGTGTTTTACGAGAAGAAGCCACAACAAAATTAAAGGTCTTCTGGGCCATCCTGGATGACGTAATCGACCTATAACAGCATAGGCAATTAGCAATTTATGACAACTACCGGTTGAAAGGCTAATAAAAATGCATTAAATTTTGCGCGTCGTCATTCATTATGCGCTCCGGGTCGATACGATACTCGTCGCTCAGGACACCGGTCAACCAATCTCACGACTTAGGGAAAACGGGGGGTAACGGTTGCTAGGTAATACCTATTACAGTGGAGTAACATACAAGTCGGTCGCGTGGGCGGTTTATAGCTGGCCACCGTATTATAGCGGCAACAGAATCTGAGAAAATTTCAGCTCTCTAGCTATCACCGTTCATGAGCCTCTTGACAGACAGACGGACAGCGAAGTCTCATGAATAGGGTCCCGTTTTTTACCCTTTGAGTACGAAGTGTACGAACCCTAAAAACAGAAAATGGGGCTCCTATACAAATAACAGAATTTAATTGCAGTTTTTTGGAACGGAACCCTCCATGCGCGAGTTCGAATCGCTCTTCGAAAATGTAAAACCAGCCGTTTTACATTTTCTCCTATACTTGTAGTACATTAGGATAGTGCTTGCAATTCGGCTCGTATTTCAGTGTAAACGGGAAATTACCCTATTGATTTTGATATCCTTGAGAGTGTCGAAATATTCGTTTTTTTGCGGCATAAATCTCACAACTCTTTTCCATTTTGCCTTAGAAGTTTGTTTTTTAGTCGATGGACCACCTACTGTCATGTTCGCTGTGCCCCTACACCTGCGCAATTGCGGATCTGATTCAGGCTACGGACCGCACAGTCAATCGTGCTGAGTTTTGGGCTGGGCATATCTAGCTATTTTTGTCGCCATTGACACGAAGAAGAAGAAGACTGCTTTATCTGACTGTAAACCTAATTCTCGTATGAATTAGAGAAGGAAAACTCGAAATGAAACCCGGTTGTCAGTAAAATGACAATCGTTAAGCCAAGTTGAAGGCCTCATGGGCGGCTGAAAATTTTCAACTGAGGGTCGCAGCGACCTGCGCCTGTCCATTTCGAGGCTCACCATCCATTACGTTGGACATAGAACTATAAGGTGAAATGTGGGCGTATACTATGCCTCTGCCTACCCCTTTGAAGATGGGGGCGTGACTGTATGTATGTATGACCTGAATATGATTTTAATTTCAACTCTATACCTTCACGCGTTTTTGAGGTAAAGGTCTTGACGGACAGACGGATGGACAGAGAACAAAGTGATGTTATTAAGATTCCGTATTTTTCCCTTTTGCGGTACGGAATCCTTATAATGTGTGTATACTTGTAAAGTATACTAACACCTGTCCTGGGACATCCTTCCGAGGGCTTCCGGGGCTCCCAACCATAGGCTGTTGAGCGTTACGTGATGTTATTGAGTCGGTAGGAGTCCGGCATAACATCCATGAGCATTTTCCCTCACGTTTAATAAAAAATAAAAACATTATACTAACACCAAAGTTTATATTATTATAATTTTACTTAGCAGTAGCAGTCACGGTGGGCGGAGGACGTATCGATGTATTCAAGAACTACTCTTGACTCTCAAAGGCTTCCGTGTCAAGGGCGGCCACGACACGACTAAAGAGACCGAGTTCTAAACTCGTAATGCCTTACAACTCCGCTTTGCCAAGCGTGTTTTGATCAAAGACTTCTATATAAACTGAGGTAGACATGCCCTACGCACGGATTTTTGAAACCTATAAACTGAGCTAATTAGCAGCGTTGCTCGCACTGTTGTGAGTCAAAACTTCGAGATTAGGTACTTGCCTTGCAATCGAAGTCCATACGCCTTCTCTTTTACCTACTCTTGTTCAATTCGTATATTGCTATTGTGGTGACAATTACGTAAATATTATTTATAAGTAAGTGTAGTCTTAACGAAGTGTGTGTTTGAGGATTGCTTTTGAAATCTCGTTTGTTAGAGTACGGCGCGTCTACCTCAGTTTAAATAGAAGTCTTTGGTTTTGATATTATTCTAGCTCGCTTATCAATCTTACTTCTTACTATTATTATAAATGCGAAAGTTTGTGAGTGTGGATGTTTGTTACTCTTTCACGCTCAAACCGCTGAACGGATCGGCTGAAATTTTGTACAGAGATACATTATAGTCTGGAATAACACATAGGCTACTGTTTATCCCGGAAATAAGTTCGGACGAGAACAAATTTTACGCGGGCGAAGCTGCGGGCATCAGCTAAGAAGTTGTTTCATAAATTTGACTATTGAACTCGCCTGGTGTAAGGATAAAAGCTTAGTTTCAGGATACGGGGACTGTGATGATAGTTGCAGGCTTCGTCGGAACGTATTTAATCAAATGAGCCTATGGCAGTCAACTGCTGGACGCAGGATTTTTCCAATTTACGCTACAACACACAGTCCTGCACCTTCCGAATCCAGTTCTAGCCTAGCCTAGCCTAGACCTTTTCTATTTCTTTACTTGGTAAACTCATTTTCATTCAAAGAAACTTCGGAGCGTATAAATAAGGCCAGGCGCGCATCAGGGACACGACTGTCTTATAACTGAGCTTTAGGTACATCGAAAATCCCCTATATACTCAATGAATTCCGTACACGCTTATATTGTGGAATGATCTCTTTGCGCCGGGGTTCTTCAAAAGGGGTCTTAGAAGGTTTTTACAGGGTCGGCAGCGCGAGTGTAGCGCCTCCGGTGTTGCAAACGTTCATAGGCTGCGGTGACCACCAGTGCATCTAGTGGGCCGTATGCTTGTCTGCCACCTTAGTGGTATAAAAAAAAAATGAGTCACCCTTAAACGGGTCACGCTGTGTCTCGGGGAAAATATCCGATCAGACGATAGTCTGTCTTGAGACTGTCTGTCGCTTAAGTGAGCTCAATCTTTGGGGCTTACCCTAATTAATCTATGAATGAAAATAAATCGCTGAATTGTATCTTCGTGCATAATTTTTAATTTTTAGGAACATTTTTATGTCCGTCTGTCTGTCAAGACCACTTATCTCATGAACGCGTGAAGATATCAAGTTGAAATTAACAAAATAAAAATATACAGTCGAAATCAAACTTCAAAGTTAAGGAAAATAGTTACGGTTGTAAAATTTTACCGTAACTTTTTTCCGGGTTGACTTTGAAGTGTGTTTGCGACATTTAATGTCGCAGACAACGTAGGTATATTTCAACACTCTCAAGGGAATTATCAATATCCTCTTTGGGTGTGTGGATGTCAGAGTTGTCTGAATGTTTGTTACTCTTTCACCTAGATGAATTTAGTACGGGAACAAATTAATGTTTCAGAAAAAAATCCATCCCCGTACCAAATTTCGGCCAACTTAGTCTTTTTATTCCGGGAAAGCGGGATCGTTCCTGCTTTCGGATCGTTCCCGTGGAAAGCGGGAAGTCGGGAACGCAAACAAAATTACACAAACCTGATATAGCATCTTTGAACCACATCTTGAGCCTTCACCGCCGACCCTGGCAACACCGTGTCCATTATTTGATTCTAATTACCGTTTTCCCTAAAGAGAAACGAGCGCAACCTTACCACCCCGACTTTTTATTTCAATTCCAAGGTTTTCCTATAGAATTGCATTAAATTAGAACACTTAATTGTAATCAAAACAAATCAGGTCGGTCTAATTAACCGGCCGTTGTACGTTCGAACTTCCATCAAAAGCCAAACGTGGAAACTGCCAGAGCTAGTAAATCGAGTAATTAGAATTAACTGTGTGCCTGGAAGCCCCACAAACGCAAGTCTCACCTTGGTGCGCACTACAATACGCACTTCATTATATGGGTACACTATATTTATACGAAAAACTTAATTCCGAAAGTCACAATCACGACTTTCTAAATTCCGAATTTAATTTCGATTAAAAAACTCCAAAAGTCAAAAATCTTATGTTTCATATATCCTATTATTAATAAAACTGAATTTCAAAATTCCGAACCTTTATAATTCCGACGTTCAGAATGCCGAATTTCAAGAAACTGAACCATAAAATTCCGAATATTTTAAAATCCTATATAAACACGAACTCCGATTGTCAAAAATCCGAAAAATCATACATACGAACTCCAATTATTGAAAATCAGTCAAATCTAATGAATGCGACGAGTTGAGAGTGACGAGACAAGCTTGACTTTAGATTAATAGTTTTCGGCAAATAATTTAATTATTAATTCTAATAAAACAAATATAATATTATTTAAATCGACATCCAGAAATAATGACATTATAGAAGTAAAATTGTAAAATGACCATATTGATACTATAGGACACTATGAAGTTTTTAGGTATCAATATTGACCCTCAACCTAATTGGAAGCCTGAACTAGAATCACTCGATTCATCGATCTCTTCCGCATGTTATGCACTGCGGTACCTTAGAGATGAAATTGGAATCAGGCAGATCAAACCAGTGCACCATACATTGGTGGACTCGAGAATTACATATAGTATTATGTGTTGGGGAAATAGTTACAAGCACTACATGCGAAGAGCATTTGGCTTGCAGAAACGTGCAATTAGAATTATGGTACGAATATCAGAACGGGAACCTTGCAAGATCATTTCAAGAAGTTAGTTATCTTAACTGTTCCGAGTCTTTACGTATTAACCGTCAAGTAGATATGAAACAGAAAATGAAAGAGAAGTAAGAGAAAATACCCGGCGAAAAGCTATAAATAATAAAATATCGTCTAAACTTTATATTGTAAAGCACTGCGAAGGTATCAATCAGTAGAGTTATTTAATATCCTTCCTGCTCACCTGCTCAATAGTAAAGATCGTACCTATAATACGACAGTATTTAAATCACAGTTGAAGGCTTTCTTGTTGGACGAATGTCTTTATAATATAGCCGATTTGAAGGCAAGCAATGACTTTTAGTTAATTTTATTTTGTAATTTTTGACAAGTGTGATTTTAATTTGTGTTATAAATTTTTTTTGGTGGTACTCATAGAAGACTATTTGTAATCTGAAGGATTACTGGTACTGTTAGGATGCTGCATGTAAATATTTATTATTTTTTATTAATTTTATTGACCTAAGCATTAATTTAAAACACAATGCAAGTTCTTAATGGAATAAATAAATCAAAATCAAATCTTGTTACTACAATCGAGAAATGTCTTTCTTCCACACCTTCAACTGGCATCTCAATTCTCAAAGAGTGGCTGGCTGCTGCGGCACGCTTTTTTTGCTCGCTCGCCTCGTTCACAGTGGGGTCACAGTCCTAACTTAACCTAACCTAATTGAATCTTCTTTTACTTTTGTCACTCCGGGTAACGACAACAGCACCAGCGAGTTGGGTTTCAACTTTATTTTTATGTGAGAAAAAAAACCTCTTTAATTACAAAATCATTCAATATACACTCATTTGCAAAAAAAAACGGGCGGTTTTGATTTTCATTCATCTTTAAAAAGATACAATACCAAAAAGGTTTCAATCGTTTGTACACGTTACTGGCCGGCTAAAAATGCCGTGGTATTTAAAAAAGTACGTTCTAAATTCAAATTTTCAATTGATGCTCATTTTTACAGAAAACCCCTTTTTATCCTACATTTTTGGCGCGAAGTTCCAGAAGTTAACATCGACTTTCACAACTTTTATTCAATTTTTATCGATTAATTTCATATCCTTGACTGTCAAAGCTTTATTTATTGCTGTTTGGCTGTATCAAAAATGGTAGATAAAGTGGTAAAAGCTACCAAAATTATCGCGCTGCTTGAAGAGGGTTGCAGCCAATGTTTCGTGGCTAGGAGGCTAAATGTTAGTCGCTCGACGGTCCAAAGGACCTGGCAGCGATATCAGGAGACTGGTTCCGTCGAGAGAAGGCCTGGTTCTGGAAGAAAACCATATACCCAACCACGGGATGATCGTTTTCTTGTGAGTCGCGCATTGAGAAATCGCAAATCTTCGTATGTGGATCTTAAAAACAACCTCCAAGAAGTAAGAAATGTGCATATTAGTCTATGGACGGTCAGGAGGAGGCTTCTCGCTGCCAATATACGCAGTCACCGCCCGGCCCGCGGCCCCAAATTACTCCGTGAGCACAGAGTTCACAGGCTTAGGTTCGTTAGAAATTGTGAATCATGGACTCAAGAAGATTGGAATAGGGTTTTGTTCTCTGATGAAGCCAGGATATCTCTGTTCGGTGAAGATCGACGTCGGCGAGTGCTAAGAAGACAAGGAGAGCGCTTCACACCTTATGGTGGGGGCTCTGTTATGTTTTGGGCAGGAATAAATTCAATGGAACGTACAGAGTTAGTCTTCATTGAAAACGGCTCACTGACTGGGCATCGATACATAACGGAAGTTCTAATTCCTCATGCACAACCCGCATTGGCCGCTCTAGGTCAAGACTCGATTTTTATGGACGACAATGCTCGCGCCCACCGACCCCGCGATGTCAATGCGTATGTGCAAGAGGTCGGCATTCGTCGTTTGGATTGGCCAGCTCGAAGTCCCGACCTCAATCCCATAGAACATATCTGGGACGTTTTAAAACGGCGTGTGAGATCAGTACACCCGGCTCCGCAGACCATCAGAGAGCTGAAGAATGTGATTACTGCGGAGTGGGAACGTATTCCGCAAGCAAGTATCCGGGATATACTCGCTAGCATGCCCAGACTAATTCAAGCTGTGATTTTAGCTAGAGGGGGTCACACTCGATTCTAAACATTTATCTGCTTTTACTTTATTAAAGAAAAACAAACAAAAAAACTTTTTTATTTTTACTTCATGAGCATATGCACTACTAGCGAACATACACTACTAGCGAGGTTTAGCATTATTTCCCATAAATTGTAACAAAATTTATGAAATACTGATGAAAACGATTATTTTCTTATTAATTTATCAAATTGTGAGGATAAAACTACCTATAATTATCAAACAAAGCAATATTAACATTTGAAATGGTTCATTGCTTAGGTGCCCGTTTTTTTTGCAAATGAGTGTAGTTCATTTTCATATAAATTTTAAGTTTAACCTTATTTTGGTAGAAAGGTATAATTTTAACAATGAATTTTCGGAAATTTTAAATTCGGATGAATGTTTTTCGGGAAAATAACAGTAAGTACGAGTACGAGTTTTAATTATTCATAGATACTAATGAAATTAGGAAAAATAAAATTCGTACACCTTTAGGATAAATGAATATCCTGCTTTTAAATATTCGGAGCATTGTTTCTTAGGAATTTTGAACATCAGAATATTGAAATTCGGAATTACATATTTCGGGATTTTTGGGTGTTCCCTCATCACCTCACTAGCAATTTTATCTTTGACGAAACATTATGAGCCAGTTTTCTACCGTGAATGTGTTCGCGTATCTAGTAAAGTGACCTAAAAAGGCATTCATAATCTGATCATAAGATGTTTCATTTCACTGCTTTTGGGAATTTTTCATTTCATTTCGATGAGTCCCCGTATTTTTTTAGGAGTAGGTAGTAACATCAATCTATACCTATACAGGGTGGAATTTAAAGACGGTACTTGGAGGGAAAGTACCCTTAATATTGATAATAGCAAGTTTTGCTGAAAGGAAACATTCCTTTATTTTCAAAAGTAAGTAAAACTGCATTCAATGATTTTTGAAAAATCACCTGCTTGAGCCGGGAATCGAACCTCGGAGATGTGAGAAAAAAAAATACGTAAAAAAACTTTTGAAGTTAAACGGTTTTATGTTAAACATACATTGCAATGTTTAAGATAAATGTACTAAAAACCAAAAAATAATAAAATAGATACAGTCGTGGGAATTATAAACATATGCATAGACTAGACTAAAATAAAACCGTGGGGCACGTCAATTGTCTACAATCGTTGATTAAAATGTTTATTTTGTAATGTTACACTATAATTAGGCAGTTGTTCAACCGATAACGATGGGCGTGTGATAAGTACGGCTAGAATGTGGAAACAAGCTAGCAAACTCGATTATAAGCGAGTTTTCGCGGTTTCATAGTGGTGAGCGAGTAGTACTTTTATCATATGTTTTGTCGATTAAAGACAAACTACGAGCAGTGAAACGATTCCTCGCCAGCCAGCAGTGTGAATGTCCAACGATAAACTAGTTGAAACATTTCTTTTATTTACATGGAGTGTATAACTATTGGAATTTCCATGAGCAAGAAAATAGTGAGTAATTTCCTCACCGTCTGCGGGCCAACTGCCTAACGACGAATTAAACGATTCTTCTATCGCACATTAAGTCGATAATTTGTAGACAATTGACGTGCCCCACGGTTTTATGTTAGTGTAGTCTATGCATATGTTTATAATTCCCACGACTGTATCTATTTTATTATTTTTTGGTTTTTAGTACATTTATCTTAAACATTGCAATGTATGTTTAACATAAAACCGTTTAACTTAAAAAGTTTTTTTACCTATTTTTATTTTCTAGTTTTTAGTTTTTATTTCGCATTCTGTTTAATTCATTTAGTGCTTCATTATTGCAAGGTTTCTTGCCCGTTAGTTTATTGCAGTCCAACTTCTCTATACGTAGTCCCTGCAAAGATCTTACTCTACTAAGAGCCACGTAGGCTTGACCTTCTTCAAACAGTTTCGCACCTAAGTATACGACTGCGTGATCCACAGTGCTGCCCTGCATTTTATGTATTGTAGAAGCCCATGATAGTATTAAAGGCAACATTCTTCTTTCAGCCGTCCCGTAATTGTACTTAGCTGGAAACTGTATAGCTTTCGGGTGTATAAGATGTACTCCGTCTCTTGCGAAATCAATTCGGATGGAAGGTACATCTGTTGCATACATCTGAGTTCGACGAAATTGTGGCCAAACGATTTCGTTGATGTAGCATATAGCGCCATTTACTAATCCCTTTGAAACGTCAATATTGGACCGTTGCATGACTTTTGCCCCCACAAATATTTCCAGATCAGATACCTAAATTACAGATTCAATTTCTAAATTTAAATCTTATTATTATACGCCATTTAGTGGCTGCGCCCTTCTTAAATATTGAGGTTGTATGGTGCATTGTATTCTTCTTGTCAAGCCCTTTTATTTGATACCCATATTGGTGGGATTGTTAAAAAATTGTTATCAGCCATTTGGTAGCGGCAGCCATCTTAGATTTCAATTTTGCATAGTAAATTGTATTCTACTTGTTGAGACCTTTCATTTGATACCCATGTTGATGGGATTGATAAAACCTAAGTTATCCGCCATTTTTTAGAGGCCGCCATCTTGGATTTCAATTTTTTATAGTATATTGTATTCTGCTTGTTGAGACCTTTCATTTGATACCCATATTGATAAAACCTACGTTAGCCGCCATTTTGTAGCGGCCGCCATCTTGGATTTCAATTTTTTATAGTATATTGTATTCTGCTTGTTGAGCCCTTTCATTTGATACCCATATTGATGTGATTAATAATAAATAAATTATCCGCCATTTTGTAGCGGAGGCCATCTTGAATTTATAAAGATAATGAATAAACATAATTGTATTGTCATCAAAATCCAAAGTGTATACAAAATTTCAGATTAATCGGTTGACAGGAAGAGGGTGAAATTTGAATTACTAAATTTGACCCAAGAATATATAATAAAACCGTTTAAAAACATTCTGTATATTATGATACCAACCGCAACACTCTTTAATAAGGATCAATTTCTTTTAAGCAACATAGTATCTTAAAATAAAGGAAGATCAAGTAAAATATGTTTTTATTGTACAGAATTTTCTTCAGATCGTGAGTAAGCTCACTATCTGAAGGAAAAAAAAGCAGTCTAATTGAGAAACTCCAATGTTTTTTGTAGTTGGTTGGTTAAGTGACCATAACGAATATTCCCATTCACAGAAACTAGCACATTTTTTAACCAACTGCAAAAAAAGGAGAAGAATCTCGATAACACTGTTTTTTTTTGTCTTCAGATAGTGAGTAAGCTGTACAATAAAAACATATTTTACTAGGTCTTCCTTTAATTTAAGATACTATGTTGTTTAAAAGAAATTGTTCCTTATTAAAGACTCTTTCGGTTGGTATCATAAAATACAGGCTGTTTTTTTTCCACATCTCCTAGGTTCGATTCCCAGCTCAAGCAGGTGATTTTTCAAAAATCTTTAAATGCAGTTTTACTTACTTTTGAAAATAAAGGAATGTTTCCTTTCAGCAAAACTAGCCATTATCAATATAAAGGGTACTTTACCTCCAACTACCGTCTTTAAATTCCATCCTGTATATAAAAATCAATGCCACTTTTCGTTGTAATTTTATAACTCAAGAACGGGCTCACCTATCCAAACCAAGTCTTTAGGCTTTGTTCGGACTATTTAGTAGATGGTTTATGTGAAGTTTGCACAAAATCGGTCGAGCGGTTTTTCATTTATCACGCAAACGAAGTTGCGCGGGTCAGCTAGTATCGTATATGATTGTGTTGTGTTATGAAAGGAATTGCAGATGATTCATTTAATAATATTACTTAACATTCTACGGTCTCTGAAGCATTTCTTGTACTGCTCGTTCGCTCTAACTTTGCCGCTCGGCTCCATACTAAAGTCGAATTTTTAATTAGACGAAGTAAATTAACAGCAACTAATGTCACTTCTTCATACAATGTTGCTTATTTTCTATGACGAAGTGACATTAGCTACTGTCAATTTACTTCGTGTATTTAAAAATTCGGGTATACGCCTCTACGCCCTCCAGCGGCAAAGTTAGAGCGAACGGGTAGTACGAATTTATTTTGCAGAATCTGCGAATTGATGAATCAGATTATGAATTAAATGCACTATTTTGCCTTTTTAGCCCTTCTGTACAGTTGTTATATACCTGAACTAGCCATGTCCTACCTTAGATTTATCCATATTTTGTCTTTCTATATAGAGAATATCCGTTATTAGAATATAGGTAACTAACCTAGTGACGAAAAGTAGCAATATTTGTCCTCTGATTTACCGCTATGCCTCATACTAAATTTCATTACATTTGATTTGATTGGGTTGGGCGAACTACGAATTTACTTGCACATTTATAAGTTAAGTATCATGCAAGTCATATTTATTGAAGTACTACTTTGTAATGAAAATAGACATTCCTAGTGTGCCTGCCATTATTCTAAAATAATGTCATAACGAAGTGATTCTGAGTAACAAGTGTTCGCTCATACTCAGTGTGCATTTTATTTGGTTGCATAATATTACGCTATGTTAACCAGTAGCGGAGGCGGCACGTGTAAACCAACTAACGACCGTATCTCAAGACGCCACTACTCGCCTATTACGCATACATTACTTGTTCGCCGTTTGAATGGCTAGATCGATTCCCTTGTAGGCAATCGCTGAACTGTTTGCTAGTCAATAGTATATGAATACAATCGTATTAAGGGATAGTGTGTGGTGAAGGGCAGGTTCAGGGGCAAGTCTGCGTCATCGTGATGCACTTTCAGCCATTCAAGATTGCGCTAGAGTGCAACATATTGCAGTTTGTAGGAAGTGCATTCGCGCGTATCTTTCCTTTAAACGGAAATCGACATAAGTGATATAAACATGATCTATGCGGACATATTTGTGAAAAGTGTGTTTTAAAAAATCTACATCTGACTAGTTTATATATGTTAGTAGGTACAGTGAGTTTGTATGAGTTGGATATAATATGCGGATGTGGAGTGCGTCATTCCGCATCAGTGTTGTGTGTTGGACACTTCGATAGGCGACCTGGTACTGAAATTGATATAATCGGATTTACACAAGCCTGCTTTTGAAGGCCGTGCGTCCATCGATTTTCCCTGTACAATCTGTACACATTCAGACAAGTCACCCTTTGTTATGAAATATATTTTAATAATAATAAGCGTTACAATACGTCCTCCGTAAAATGATGATTGAAATTTTAACTTAATTCTGTTATTGAATTCTTTAGGAGCTAATGTGCGTGGTTGAGGCATCGATTCTTAGGAGGTAACCTCGGATATAGCACTAATTTCTTACAGTCCCACGCCAAATCGGTCAAAAATTACTATCAGAGTATCTACCGTGTAATATATATTATCTACTTATAAACTTAAGAATCGAAATGAAGAAATTATTTTGAAAAAAACACACAATTTCCATGATTACGGAACTTTTGGAATCGAAACTAAATTAGTCCCAACGTCTCGCCGAACTTAAAATAAATTAAGTCCTTGAGAAGGTGAACGTTCTATGCGGCTAAATTTATAACTTTACAATACTGAAACCCTTCTTGGAAAGCCTCAATCGTTTTGTTACGTAAGGGAAACTTACTGTTACGAAAATGTTCACATAGCCTAGATAGCAGTAATAAATAGAAAAAAAATACATGGTGCTATTAGCGACTGCCTCGTTGGCAATGAATACAGACGTATATAGAAGAACAGTTCTTAAGGATTTTTTGTGCCAATTTTGTTGGGGGCATGCCCCCAGCTCATGTAGTTCCCATTTGGCGGCGCTGTCGTCGCATTTCACTGTCGCAGTTAATAGTCAAAAACTAGGCATATTTTTACGTTTTTAATCAACTAAATTCAGGGATTATTTAAAAAAATATTTTACGTCTTTAAATCAAAACAATAGGTATCTATATTATTTATAGATTGTACAATGATTGATTTTATTCTTTTGCTTCGAAAAATTAAAAATGGTTGCCGCGCTGCGACTGCAACGCCGCCAAGCGGCAGTTTGTGTCACAGAAAGTTTGTCTTCAGAGCAGCCTAAGAAACTATTCTTCTATTATACGTCTGTATCTTAGATCATCTAACCACAGGATGCGCCTTACTTAAGCATTGTTTTCTGCCATTGCACATGACCATTTGGTCTTTTGTCTTTATAAAAAGCACTGTACATCAGTACATCATTTTATATGATTAAACTAGTACATTTCATTGTAGTTGACTGTACAATAAAAATTAACACACAACAGGCATTACGCGTTTGTCGATTAATACATTTTTAAATGCAATGAAATTTTATATGTCTTTGTGTTTCCCCCTTCACTTGTATGAAAACTGGCAGAATATTTTTGTATGCGGTGGTTCGCAAAGGCTAGTCCCGTGATGTATGGTCTAAGGTCTGTTTTCATTGTCTTTGGTCTAGAGGTCGAAATGTGCGACTGAGAATCACGAGGTCGTGGGTTCGATTCCCACTGGAGACAAAAAATTGTGTGACCCATAAATGTTTGTCTCAAGAGTCTGTTGTGTGTTGGGTGTTTCTATGTATGATACGAGTATGTATGTATTTAAAAAAAGTATATAAGTATTATTATCCGTGGTCTGACTCCCATAATAGAAGCAGGTTATTCCTAGCTTACTTTAGGATCAGATAGCGTTGTGTGAAATGTCCGTGAATATTTATTATTTATTATTAGGTATTTTTTATAAGAATATTATTAACCGTAATTAGTATGTATTCTGATTATTTATACTGTTGGTTAATGGCACTTGGTGGAACTTGCTGCACATATTGAATAACATCACTTGTACTGTTCAACAACATTCAATCATGTTGTGGAACAATACAAGTGGTGTTATTCAATAGTATGTATTCTCACGCAATAATCGCTAAATGCATATCGCCACCTGCTTCATCTTCTTAGCGTCTACTCAGTTGCTTTCAAATTCTACCCGTATAGTGCAGCGTTTCATCTACTTTTTAGGGTTCCGTAGCCAAAGGGTAAAAACGGGACCCAATGCATGAGAATTTGCTGTCCGTCTGTTTTTCCGTTACGAGGCTGTATCTCAGAAAGCGTGATAGCTAGAGAGCTAAAATGTTTACAGATGATGTATTTCTGTTACCGCTATAACAACAAACACTAAAATAAAAAATAAGGGGTATTAAGGGGGCTCCCATACAACAAACGTGATTTTTCACTCTTTTTCGGTAAGGAACCCTCCGTGTCGCACTCGCACTTGGCCGGTTTTTATACCTGCTGAACCATTACTGCTTTGCCTTTAATCCTGGAGGATGTTTTTGCCAGTAATTGCTATTTGAGGCTCAGTCGTAGGCCAACTGGAATACTATCCGTTCAATCATTTAACACATCAACATTAAACAAGAAGCCGTGAGATCGGTCTCACCAGACTGCCCGTCTCTAACACGTCTTCTAAAAAACCACGTGATCTATTGTTTTGAAATTTTGTATACTCTCTCAATATGACCAGCTATTACCGTCTGCAAAATTAAAGTATTGTAAGTCACGTGGTTTTGAAATTTATGAGTTTAATGCGACAGACACACAGACTACAAACAAAATCTGGACATAAGCCCCTCTTTTTTTTTTTTTTTTTTATACCACTAAGGTGGCAGACAAGCATACGGCCCACCAGAAGGACCGGTGGTCACCGCAGCCTATGAACGTTTGCAACACCAGAGGTGCCACACTCGCGCTGCCGACCCTGTAAAAACCTTCTAAGACCCCCTTTGAAGAACCCCATACTGTAGGCGTTTGGGAAAACCGAGGCAGGGAGGTCATTCCACAACCTAAGCGTGCGCGGAAGAAAACACCTATCGGATCTAACCGTGCTGGAACGCACCGGACGCAGAGTGTGAGGATGAACTCCCTGTCTGTGGCGAGCGGTGCGATGATAGAACGTAGCCGTGGGCATCATATCAAACAATTCCTCAGAGCACATACCATTGTACAGGCGGTAGAACACGCATAAGGAGGCAAAGTCT
Source organism: Miltochrista miniata (assembly GCA_933228765.1). Classification (NCBI taxonomy): domain Eukaryota; kingdom Metazoa; phylum Arthropoda; class Insecta; order Lepidoptera; family Erebidae; genus Miltochrista; species Miltochrista miniata. The sequence continues at coordinate 16,261,524 of OW121747.1, read as the reverse complement.
CTCCTGTCGCGAAGAGGTTCCACACCAGCTGTACGTACAGGATCGTTGACAATTCTTGCAGCTCGCCTTTGCACCGAGTCAAATGGACGAAGCTGATATTCGGGTGCTCCCGCCCAGAGGTGACAGCAGCACTCCATATGCGGCCGCACTTGCGACTTATAGAGAAGCAGTGTTTGCGCCGCAGTGAAGTACCGCCGCGCCCTGTTGAGCACACCTAGCTTTTTGGACGCCAGCTTAGCCTTGTCCTCCAAATGACTACGGAACTGAACGTCACTGGAGATGTCAACGCCAAGGATCCCCTATACTTTTGGAGATGAAAAGAGATGTGCCCTGAAATTGCGGCGCTACAGTAATTGGGGTTTGCTTAGCGGTGAAAAAACAGGCTTGTGTCTTGGAAGGGTTGAACTGGACAAGATTTTGTCCACCCCAATCGGACACTCTAGTAAGAGTAGCCTCGATTTCAGACACAAGCTGTTCACGATTTTCCTCCACTGTGTCCCGAGAGATACCGGGGCGGCCCGTGTAACAAGTGTCCCCCGTACTGTCGTCCGCATAACAATGAATGCCGTCAATAGACAACATGTCATTGATATGCAGCAGAAACAGAGTAGGGGACAACACTGAGCCTTGCGGTACTCCAGCGTTTATGGCCATGCAGTCTGAACAGCTGCCGTCAACGACGGCCCTGATGCTTCTACCGGCCAAGAAGCTAGACACCCATCCGCATAATCTCTCGGGTAGTCCATATGAGGGCAGTTTCGTAAGAAGACCACGGTGCCAGACCCGGTCAAAGGCTTTAGAGATGTCGAGGCTCACAGCTAGAGCCTCACCCTTACTCTCGATAGCCGCCGCCCATCGGTGTGTTAGGTACACAAGAAGATCGCCCGTCGAGCGACCGTGACGGAAACCGTACTGCCGGTCGCTGAGCAGGTCGAGTTTTATAGAGAGCGAGGGGCGAGAAAAGAGCGGGAAAGTCACAAAGTAGTTCAGATAGCTAAAATTATTCATAAATGAGCATTTATGAATAATTTCATCCGCGCACGCTTAGGTTGTGGAATGATCTCCCTGCCTCGTAGGTTGTGGAATGATCTCTCTGCCTCAGTTTTCCCAAACGCCTACAATATGGGGTTCTTCAAAAGGGGTCTTAGAAGGTTTTTACAGGGTCGGTAGCGCAAGTGTGGTGCATCTCGTGTTGCAAACGTTCATAGGCTGCGGTGACCACCGGTCAATCTGGTAGACCGTATGCTTGTCTGCCACCTTAGTGGTATAAAAAAAATATTTTTATATTTTTTATACCACTACGTTTTCCTAACCTGTGACATAGTTGATGCGTAATACAGCGTTAGTTGTTACCTAATAACACATAATAACTAATACCTAGTACTACACAGTGTTACGTCTTTGTGCTCGTAGTGTGACCCCGAGTTAGTTGTTTCAAGAGTGCCCCCCGCTCTCGTAAGATCCTGAGATCGTAATTATATTATATCACGTAATACAAATATACTAAGCTAGACGCTTTATAAAAAACTGTATATTCATATTAGTTTTATCAAAGAAATCTTCGTCATCGTCTCGATGATGATGACTTTACCAAAATTGGACTACCTACTATGACTGTGAGCCTGCGAAAAGGAGCTGCATGGTCTAAGCTGGTACTCGGCAGTCGTAATCCCAATATCGCAAAAATAAGGTAGTCTTGCAGCGAAAAAAAAACTCATTCCAATGCAAATCGTTTTGAAATTGGTAAAAATATTAGACGAGGGTAGAACATAATAAATAATTCAATAAATAATAAATAAATATTAGTGGACATTCTATAAGGTACTTAAATATAATAATATAATAATAATAATCTTTATTTATGGTATATACCCACTAACACAGATTAATAAATTAAAAATACAGGGTGGGCCAGAGTAAAATTCACTTTTGAAACCTATATAAAAAAAAATAGACTGATAGTACTTTAAGATTTTATTTAAAAAGCAACTTAATCTAACATGATGTTATTTTCAAAAAATAAAACATATTTAATGTTTTATTTTTTGAAAATAACATCGTCTAGATATCCGTTATACTTTCGATTGTTGGCACTTGATGGAACTTGTTATAATACATTATGAAAATTCACTTGTACTATTCCACTTTTATTTTAATTTAAAAATACCTGACCGGTTTCGCTTTTATAGCATTATCAAAGGACGTTGACGTTTTACAAACATTTTTGTAATGTAAAAATGTTTGTAAAACGTCATTACGTTATGTCAAAATTAGTGTAAGAACCTTTGATAATGCTATAAAAGCGAAACCGGTCAGGTATTTTTAAATTAAAATAAAAGTGGAATAGTACAAGTGAATTTTCATAATGTATCGTCTAGATGTTCTCCATCTCGCCGCAAGCATTCTTCTAAGCGGTGCTTTAAATTTTCAAAAACGCGCCGGCACATCGCTGTTGGTATAGCCGCCATTTCCGTCTGAATATTTTGTTTTAACTCAGTGAGTGTCTTCGGTTTATTCGAGTAGGTATACCTTATTTTTAAGGTATCCCCACAAAAAGAAGTCCAGTGGAGATAAATCTGGGCTTCGTGGAGGCCATTCGATGTCACCTCTTTTAGAGATGACTTTACCGGGGAACATCTCCTTTATGACCCCCATGCTGACATTGGATGTGTGGCAGGTGGCGCCATCCTGCTGGAACCAAGTCTGAGTGTTGTACTCTTGCAGCCCAACAAGAGTTGGTCCTAAAAATTCCTCAAGCATTTTCACATATCGAGCCGTATTTACGGTTAATGCTTGGCCTCTTGAATTTTCAAAGAAATGCGGCCCGATAAGTCCTTTGGCTGAAATGGCTGCCCAAACCGTCACTTTCTGGCAGTGAAGAGGCTTTTGATGCTTGCGCGAAGGCTGTACAGCGCTCCAATAGCGGCAATTTTGTTTATTGACGAATCCGCTCAGGTGAAAATGGGCTTCGTCAGTGAAGAGGATGTTTCCAAAGTTAGAAAATCGCTCTAAGATAATAGAGGAAAACGATCCTCTTTTTGTATGGTCATCATGGGTAAGTTTCTGCACTAACTGGATCTTGTAAGGATGAAGCTTCAAATCCCGTTGTAAAATTCGGCTTAAACTGCTTCTTGAAGTCCCCAAAGCTGCCGAACGTCGCCGTGTAGAGAGTTCTGAATTTTGCTCAACATATTGATTGACCTCCTGAATCGTTTGCTCTGTGCGTATAGTGCGGGGAAGACCTTGATGTCTCATTGGAAGCGTCGAACCCGTTTCTTGGAACCTCTTCAACCATTGCTTAAGTAACTGAGTGCTAGGGCACTGACGGATACTCGGTAAATTAAATTTAACTCTAAACATACGCCGCGCAACAACGTAAGGATGACCATTTTCGTAAAATGTTTTAACAGCGTACGCGCGTTGTTCCCCCGTGAAAGCACTCATGGCGACTAAAAATGCAAGAAACGCGTGACCCAATCACACCCCGCACCCCCCGCTACCTGCCGCGAGCGACGATCTATTTCACAATGAAAAGTGAACTTTACTCTGGCCCACCCTGTAGATAGCCAGCATTAAACACGGTTAAATTCACACTATAGGTAAACTAATTTGGTAATTTTTTTTTTTTATAATCTATAGACAACATTAAATCCAATCAATTAGATACACTATAGAACTGTTAACGGGATATTTACCATGTACTGTTTTATCGAGTATCCGATATTTCGGCGCTGTTACAAGCGCCATGATCACGGATGAACTGAAGTGCAGCGAGCTAGATGTTTGCAGGTAGACCGTAGCGATCTACCCTCCTCCGGACACGTTTATTACGCACATTAACACCACTGTCATCGTTTACCGTATCGTCCCGCACTCGATCACGATCCCGACACACAATACTCACTGTGTCACTACGCGATGATTTTTCAACTGGTTTTTGTTTTGTAGTGAAATGACCAATCACTGGCTGCCAGGCACTCGACAGTTGAAACCCATATTCCCTGTTGAAGGTTTTATACTTTTTTATTTCTATAGCCTCTTCAACCAATCTGGGTATGTAGTGGCGTTCTGTCGAGAGTATCTGAGGGTTGTGCAACTCAATCCAGTGATTGGTACCTGCTTCTAAAAGGTGTTGATCTCCAATAGCTCAACAACTTTTAGAATCAGGTACCAATCACTGGGTTTCAACTGTCGAGTGCCTGGCATCCAGTGATTGGTCATTTCACTACAAAACAAAAACCAGCTGAAAAATCATCGCGTAGTGAGTGACACAGTGAGTATTGTGTGTCGGGATCGTGATCGAGTGCGGGACGATACGGTAAACGATGACAGTGGTGTTAATGTGCGTAATAAACGTGTCCGGAGGAGGGTAGATCGCTACGGTCTACCTGCAAACATCTAGCTCGCTGCACTTCAGTTCATCCGTGATCATGGCGCTTGTAACAGCGCCGAAATATCGGATACTCGATAAAACAGTACATGGTAAATATCCCGTTAACAGTTCTATAGTGTATAGTAATGACCATGTTAGTTTAAAATCAATCAATTAGAATCAAATAAGATAAAAATAATCAAATTAAATTAAATTAAATCAATTAAAATCAAATAGGTACATAAAATTCAATACAATCAAATAAAATGCAATCAACTTAAATAAAGTCAGATACAATTATATAAAATAAGATAAAAACAATCAAATAACTCTTGTTTACCCCTGGTCCACCTAGATGTTTTATTTAACTTTATGTACACACATTAAAATGCATAAAGAAATATAGCTAGGAGAAAAAGAGTACAATGGCGCTGCTTATTTCTATTAGAAATCTCAGGTAAACGAACGAAAAGAGGTTCTTCTCCGTTTTTTTGCGCCAATTTTCGTTATGATATTCGTGATTAGGAGGTCAAAATACGTCATTACACAAAATTTCAGATTGATCGACGGTATGCGCTTTTCGGAAGTTTATCCGAAATCTCTTCTAACAGGCCGGCGAGAGGAGAATGATATGAAGTAATAGTGTTCCACGGTTACTTTACGCTTTTTTTATAATACCATCCCCTTTTCAAAGATGTCTGAAGCTAGATGTTAGTTCGTTCGCACGTTGCTCTGTGGTTCGTTCTTAGTAGGTACTTCATTATTTATTTGAATCTTAATAATAAAACCATTTTCCTATTTTTAACCGACTTAAACAAAATAAGGAGGTTACTCAATTCGACCGTATTTTTTTTTGTGTTTGTTCGCTCATTACTCCGTCGTTCATGGACCGATTTGAAATTTTTTTTTGTTCGAAAATAGATACTTCCAAGGTGGTCCCATTTTAAGGAAGTCCGGATCTGATGATGGCATCCTAGAGAAATCGAAGGTAACTTTTAAAAATTGTAGTGGTATCTAGGGCGTTTGTAATTTTTTTTGTTAAGGGCTTTAAAGTAGTACAACTTAATGAAGGTCTGGAGTCGATCTGATGTAGAGAGCATTCCCTAACGATATACAGCAGTTACCTTGTGTTTTGGGCTTTATTAATTTGTGCTGTCGAGAACTTTACACCTAGGTAGATATATTTTCAGTCTACACGTCACTAAAAATAGTGAAAAAAAAAATGTTTAACAAAAAAGAAACCGACTTCAAACAAAACTAAAAACTGAAAAATAAAATTTACTTAGCACTAAGTTAGTATATTCTGATTTATCAGATATCGTTAAATATAATACTGAAGTCGGTGCCAATATGACCATGAGAGAGCTTAATAATGCCTAACTAAGCCGACATACTTTTACTGGGCAGTACTGGGCACCGATTTCTGTATTATATTTCATGACTAGAGCCTGCTGCCCGCGACTTCGTACGCGTAAAAATTGTTATAATGCCAATTTGGTTTGGATTTGAATTCTATTCTGCCAATCCTCTAGGCTAAGTAGCGTTATAATATGTTTTTTATGTATTGCACGCTAAACATTTTAGGGGCTTGGCAGAGAACAATAAACATCTGTGTTTATAATGTAGCAAAATAGGTACAGAAACTACTGAATAATTTAAATTGTTTTTTTTACGTGAATAGCATAAATGCTATTCACTATTACAATATAAATTAATTGTTTTTTTACGTAAATAGCATTTATGCTATTCACGTAAAAATACAATTAAAATTATTCAGTAGTTTCTGTATTTTGCTACATTATAAACACTGATGTTTATTGTTCTCTGCCAAGCCCCTAAAATGTTTAGCGTAAAAATATGTAACCTGTTTGTAAAACCTATCTCTTACTAATATTCCTGCTACGTTTTAGTTAAATCAATCCACCGGCTTACATATTTCATTTTTCTCTGCTTAGCCCCTAGGACATCTAGCGTAATAATATATAGCCTATTTGAATACCCGATCTATAATTAATATATATTAAATAAAATCTGATAAATTAAAATCCATATTACTTTGTGCTAAGTAAATTTTATTTTTCAGGATTTGTTTGAATTCGGTTCTATTTTTTATTAATTTTTTTTTTCAATATTTTAAGCGACGGCTGAAACGAAAAATATATCTATCCAGGTGTAAAGTTCTCATCAATATACATCAATTAAGCCCAAACACAAGGTAACTGCTGTAAATCGTTAAGGAATTCCCTCGACTGTCTTTCGGTTCCATCATCAGATCTACTCCAGACTTTCATTAAATTGTAGTACATTAAAGCACTTGATCAAAAACTTAGCAAACGCACTAGTTGTCCTTACAATTTTCGGTGGTTACTCTCGATTGCTCCTGGATCCTGTCATCAGATCCTGACCAGGTGAAAATGGCACCACCTCAGAAGTAAACCCTATTTATTAAAGAAAAAAAATTGAAATCCGTCCGTAATTGACGGAAATATCGGTTAACATACTTAAAAAATAAACCGGCCAAGTGCGAGAGTTGGACTCGCCCAAGAAGGGTTTCGTAGCAGCTAGTAACATAATATAGAAGTTCTTATAATTCGTTGTAACTTTGATTGATGTTTTAACACGTTCGCAGTGGTAGTGATTTTTCTAGCCGAAAATTGCTGTTTATGACGTATTAAAAAAAACTACCAGCTCTATCTCGTTCAAACCAATTTTCGTTGGTAGTTTTTATGGCAATGTACATCATATATTTTTTTAAGATTTATCACTCTCTTAGTTTAGAAGTTAGAGGGGGGGGGGACACTCATTTTTCGACTTTGGAAGTCCCTCTTGCGCAAAATATTCACTTTATAAAAAAATGATGTTAGAAACCTCAGCAGCATTTTGGAAGACCTATCTATAGATACCCCACAGGTATGGGTTTGATGAAAAAAAAAATTTTGAGTTTCAGTTCTGAGTATGGGGACCCCCAAAATTTACTGCTTTTTTTCTAGTGTTATATAAGAATCTTAATGCGGTTCACAGAATACATCTAGTTACCAAGTTTCAATAGCATAGGCCGTATAGTTTCGGAGAAAAGTGGCTGTGACACACGGACGGACAGACAGACAGACAGACAGACAGACAGACATGACGAATCTATAAGGGTTCCGTTTTTGCCATTTGGCTACGAAACCCTAAAAACATACATGCGAATTGAGATGTTCAACTTAATGGTCGGGTGTTGGAACTTGTGGAATCAACGACGTTCCTAGGGTTAACGGTCGATGCTGGTTTACAATGGGGTCCACATATTGTTAAACTAGCAAATAGATTAAGTTCAGCAGCATTTGCTGTACAAAAGATAAGGCACTTGACGGATGTAGATACGGCTAGAATAGTCTATTTCAGTTACTTTCATAGCATGATGTCTTACGGTATTCTACTGTGGGGCAATGCTGCAGATATAGATAAAAATTTTATTTTACAAAAGCGGGCCATAAGAGCTATATATAGATTAGGTCCAAGGGTCTCTCTGGGCGAGAAATTCAAAGAGGTTAAAATTCTTACAGTAGCATCACAATACATTTTTGAGAATCTTATGTACGTACAAAGAAATTTACATAGTTTCGCTAAGTTAAGTGATAGACACAATGTCAACACTAGAAATAAAAGTAACCTTGCTGTTTATCATAGCAGATTGCACAAAATCAGCAATTCTTTCATGGGTAACTGTATACGCTTTTACAACAGGCTACCAGACGAAATTAAAAGTATGTCCCTTAATAAATTTAAAAAGGTTGTAAAAAGTAAATTGTACTGCAGGGGCTACTATACAATTGGTGATTATTTGTTGGATGGAGAAGCCTGGAAATGACCTGCTCTACTGGATTCTCAAAAAAATGTCAAATGCATAGTTTTTAGATTCATTTTGTAAATAGAGCTCTAAAAAGAATAACCCACTGAGTTTCTTGCCAGTTCTTCTCAGGTGGGTCGCATTGTGAACTGGTGGTAGATTTTGATTTATATTCTGGACGTTTTACAAGAGCATCTGTAAATGCCTATGTGAAATAAATTTCTTTTTCTTTCTTTCTTTCTGAGAACCTCCTCATTTTGTTGAAGTCAGTTAAAAATCGTCAGGTTCCTGCCTGTCTATTCGCCTAATTGGTCTTTCAGGGTTCCGTGTTTTGCTTTTCGTTGATGAATGGATCTTCATTCTTTTATCTTAGTAACTCCGTGCGTGGTCATTTAATTGTTACACACGTTTGTCCTGGATATCCTTTCGAGGCTCCCACCCAACCGTAGGCTGTTGGGCAAGATAGGATACGTGAGCTTTTGTAGTCGGTAGGAGTCCGGCATACCATCTATGAAGGATTTTCCCTCACGTTAAAAAAAATGAGCTCCCCGGTTTGACCGACCGGAATCTTGATACTCTACAGTCATCAAGGAGTCTTTAACAGAATTTTTTTCCTTGTAACTGCATTATGCATTGCCAGTGATAGTGACTTCACTCATTCTCTAGGTGCAGCACAGTCTGTGAAAAATCTGTGATGGCCAATATGCGCCACGCGGTCTCTTTGTGCGCCGCAGACTCGATCGCACAAAAGTCTGTCGTCTGGGCCGCACCTTATACTGAGAACCACCGAGACCTTCAGGGCCCAGGCCAACCTTACCAGAAAGCTGTGTCTCGCAAGGTTCGGAGTTGCAAAAGGCCTAATCGTATCTCATTCAATCGATCAAGTAAATCAGCCTATGGCAGTAAGTCCACTGCTGCATGTGGACCTCTCCCAATTTACACCACAGCACTTGGTCCTTCGCCTTCCGCATCCAGTACCTCCCCTATTACTCTTATAATCTATTCCAATTAATTATAAAAGCTGATCTCCATGTAGCATTTGAAAGCAACGAAGAAAACGGTGAAGAAGCAGCTATGTTTTGGACCTCAAAGTTTGGACCTCATCGATAATTGTCATCCATTGGACCTCCGTTGCCGTTTATACCTTCAAATTATTATTTTGCCTGGACTCCTGGGTTCCACGAGACCCTCTATCAAATAAAGTGTTCCGTTGGACCTCATTTATAAAACTTAGTATAGATAGCTACCATCATGCACAAAAGTGACAAGCTGTGTCAAAACTAAAATACGATATAATTATGTTTGAAAGAAAAATTATAACAGCAACGTTATGTTGCTAAAAAATAATCTGGTCTGTGTTTTGATCTTCTAAAGACTGTTGTACAATACCCCGTATCTGTGTCATTTCAAATCGGTACTACCCGTTCGCTCTAACTTTGCCGCTGGCGTAGAGGCGTATACCCGAATTGTTAATTAGACGAAGTAAATTGACAGTAGCTAATGTCACTTCGTCATAGAAAATACGCAACATTGTATGAAGAAGTAACATTAGTTGCTGTCAATTTACTTCGTCTAGTTAAAAATTCGACTTTAGTATGGAGCCGAGCGGCAAAGTTAGAGCGAACGAGCAGTATATTCTGTGCTTAGCTGGAGGGTTTAACAAGAATATTTATTAGGAATTGTCATTATAACTGTACCTATGAACGAAAAAAGAAAAACAAATTAACACATATGTATATACTTATATTGAAGGTCCTAAAAAGAGGTCCAATGGGTATTTTTAAAATAGGGTCTAGACTTTGAGGTCCAACGCGTCCGTAGCCTATTTTTCTACGAGATTCCGTGTCATGTATAAATAAATACATTATGTACACAAGATTATTATTCATTAAATTATATTCATAATAATGTAGTTTTTCCCACGTAATTAAGTTTATCAAGAAGAATGGAAAAAATAAGAAATGAAAATAATTTATATACAACGGAGAAGACCCTAAACGTTTCAGACAGTGGTACTTCCGAGTCGAGAAAACACTTGATTTTAAAATATTTTTTTATTTCCTACCGTTTATGAAAAGTGACTTGAAACGAAAAGTGCGCAATCTTATTATTAAGACCATGGAAGTTTACGTCAGTAAAGTTTCTAAAAGGGGTTGATGTTTTCCTTGAGTACTGAAGCTACGAAACCAGAATTTTGTAAGGGTGGTCTCGTAATCGTCCTATATCGCGGTGGTGCCGTTTGCCGGCGTGTCCGGCAGTCGAGTGATATCGCTGAGCGGTGTGGTCGCGTGGAGAGCGCGCGACTAACTCCAGCGGCATGACGGCGCAAGACTACGCACGAGTGCATGACTTCTACATGCCCCTGCATGAGCTGCAGCCCCCGTCGCAGTACAACCACTATGATATGACCCTGTAAGTATTCTTAACGTATGCAAATATTATAGAGGAACTTCGTGAAAATTGTAAAATCGGCGTTCATAATATTTTATTGTTTTGGTTTCATATACCTAGCTTTAAAAATAAATACGAAGCTCCGCCTATGAATCAAATTTTATGTTATCAAGTTTGAAATAAGTTTATTTAAGTATAACATCAAAGAACAAAAATAAAATGAAATTAATATTATTTGCTAAAATACCTAAGCTGTAATGATTATGATCTATTGGATCTATTGCATAACTGCCATAAAATTAATTACAAATATAAAATAAACAAAAATGATTACAAATTTCGTCAATTTCGTTCTGACAAGTTAGTTATTGTAATCAAAGAATATATGCCATGTTCAAGAATACAAAAAATAAATTCAAAATTTTATTATTTAGTTTAAATAATTTCTTAATATTTACTACTAGCCATAGCAAGTAGTTTACTTATATTTTAACAGTTACTGTATTTTGTAACCAATTTTTAAATTTTACCTTAAATTGATTTAAGGGCAAATACCTTCATCAGTGGCAATTACAAATTGTTATGCACTTGCAATTAAAACGTTTAATAACATAAATAAAAATTACAGCTCCTTACCTCTGGGCTCTGCCAAACTGCATAACAGTCAGTGGCGGCCGTGGGTCTGTGTTGGGAGTCCTGGACATCCTTCCGAGGGCTTACCCGCGACTCCCAACCATAGGATGTTGAGCGTAATGTGAGGTTTTTTAGTCGGTAGGAGTCCGGCATAGCATCCATGAGGATTTTCCCTCACGTTAAAAAAAAACTGCATAACTGTTATTGTACCCCGTTATATTGTCAATGCACAGCAGCACATGGCGCACAAGTTTTTTTTTTAAAGTGTTCTGGGTTGATAAACAAAACTATGAATCGTCTTTTTCTTTTTTTTTATACCACTAAGATGGCAGAAAAGCATACGGCCCTCCAGATGGTATGGTGGTCACCGTAGTCTAAGGACATATTTTGCAAAACCGGCGGCGCTACACTCACGGTGTCGGTGCCCAACATTGTATAAACCTTCTGAGACCCCCCCTTGATTAGAGCCTGGGCGTACCAATGGGGAAAATTCTGTGCTTAGCTAGAGGGTTTAACAAGAATATTTATTAGGAATTGTCACCATAACTGTACCTATGAACGAAGAAAGAAAATAAACAAATAAACACAAGTATATACTCGTACATATATTGAAGGTCTAAAAGGTCCTATTATGAGGTCCAACGGGTACATTAATATTTATATGCTTATACTAAAAATGAGGTCGAACTGGCAAAACTTTGAGGTCCAACGCGTTCGTAGCCTATTTTTTTTTCTACGACATTCCGTATCATGTTTAATACAGAATGTACACAAGACCATTATTCATTAAATTATATAATGTCCCTTTTGAAGAACCCCATACTGTAGATAGACGTTTAGAAAAACCGAGGCAGGGAGATCATTCCACAATCGAAGCGTGCGCGGAAGAAAGCCGCTCTGATTTTACAAATCTACTATGTTTATCTAAATTGATATTCAGAAACTTAACACAGTCGGCCACTTTAGTTATAATAACATTGTATTTTATGACTTTAGGGCTAAGCGGTTTTTGCCAAGCTGACCTTTAAATTATTCTTATCCAGCCAGTCTATTATCGACACTTAAACTGCTAGCCGCTTCCCTGGCGTTCCGGTTTGCCGGTTCCGGGTTCCAAATTCCCGGTTCTGTTTGTAGTTCCCTTTACCCGATTCTTGGTTCCGACTACTGGTCGTACTATCTGGTGGTATAGTACCAGGTTTAGGTTCCGACTACCCGGTTCATGGTTTCCAGTTACCGGTTTTCGGTTTCCTGTTCTCTGTCCGTTTTGCTATTCCCGATTCCCATTTCTGGGTTTCGAGTTCCTATACAAAATCGCAATAAAAACCATTTCCTCGAGAAGTTCGAGCCCGTTACTATTTCGTGGTGTCGTCGGCCAAAAAAAAAATCAAAATATATTTATTTCACTAAGGGATTATACAGATGCGCTTGTAAAACGTCCAGAATATAAAACATGGTCCCTTACAAAACCGCCTAACGCGTCCCAAGACCTAACATGTCAATTTAATTCCAACCGATGCATCTGTTAATGTGTCAGGCAATAAATTGTCCAACGCACAAATGTACAAATGACTGATAGACATGGCAAACGCCATAAGTTTCTATTAGAAAAGTTACTATAAAGTGAAGTGCTGTTGTCAGATTGCCGCACGTAAGGTTCCGTACCAAAAAACGACAAAAAAATCACGTTTGTTGTATGGGAGCACCCTTGAGTGTCTATTTTAATTTTATTTTTTTTAATTTATTTATATTTAATGAAAATGCACAGCTCGATATTCTGTCAATATTTCGAGTGTCTACTTGTGGCCCTTATAAAATAAAATGGCAAAAATATAACGTTTGTTGTATGGGAGCCCGCTTAAATATTGTTATTTTTTGTTATAGCGGTAACAAAAATACATCATTTGTGAAAATTTCAGCTCTCTTGCTATCACCGTTCATGAGATATAGCCTCGTGACGAACAGACATACAGACGGACGTCAAAGTTTTATGAATAGGGTCCCATTTTTTACCCTTTGGGTACGAAACCCTAAAAATGGTAAAACATCTGAACCAAGGGTCTCTCAATGAATGTTCATAGAAACTTTTGGACTGCGTTGTTAAAAGCTCAAAGAAAAAAGTTAAAAAGAAAAATTGCGCGCTTTTTTTTTTTTTTCAATTACAAATTTCTGATTAAGTTCTTATTTCTTTTACGTTAGAAAAAACAAAATTACGTAGGTACATCGTTTTTCAGTTACAAAACAATAAATACGTAAATCACGGTTGGTACATTAACAAAAAGCCCTGAGTTTGTCTAGAATCCAAATTTTATTAATGTCGCTGATTTAGTTTTGACAAATAACAAAATGAACAAAATAAGAAAACACCCGACAGCAAAGTAAAATACAACTGAAAAGCAAAAAAATCGGCTAAGTGCGAGTCGGACACGCGCACGGATGGTTCCGTACCAAAAATCCACGAGAACTTACATTTTGTTGTATGGGAGCTTCTTAAATATTATGTTTTTTTTGTTATAGCGGCAACATAAACACATAATCTGTGAAAATGTCAGCTCTCTAGCTATCACCGTTCATGAAATACAACCTCGTGACGAACAGACAGACAGACGGACAGCGAAGTCTCATGAATAGGGTCCCGTGGTTTACCCATTGGGTACGGAACCCTAAAAACAAAACTCCGCCATTTAAATTTCCAGATTTTTTTTAAATTTTTTCACTCACACTATCATGAATGACAAATCAAATGACATCTCGCAAGTCAAAATCCGTCAAGCCGTTCAACTGTGGGGCGTGACAAAGAAATGGACATAACATACACAGTCTCGTAAAACATTGCCCTCCTTTCTTCGGCAGTTGGGTAATAAGTCAAAGACCAACATTTTTCATGTATGTAAAAGTATTTCGCGTAAAGTCCCGAGTTCTATAAGCATGAGTGATTTTTCATGCAAACAAACTGATCTATGATGAAAATCTTAATCCCCTTGCAGATGAACTTGTTAATTGGCCTCAGGATAGAATACTACACATTTACCATGAATAATATCTAAAAACTAAAAATTATTGATAATTAGTATCAATTCTTCTACAAAATCAGTTTTCAAATATTTTCATTCTCTCTTCTGCAAGGCACAAGGAGAAAATCCAAAAACTACACATATGTAACGAAATCATAAAATGGTCCTTTAATTACATACGATTCTTGAAATTGTTGTTAGGTAAAATTGCGAGATTGATTACTGAAATGCTTGTTTGCCAACAAGAAGTTCAGAAATCGAATCTATAAAACTGGAGTCTCTGAGTGTCGAAATATACGTATTTTGCGACATAAGCAGCCGTAACTTTTCTCGGCGTTAGAAGTTTGATTTATTACAGCTTCAGGAGACTTTAGACTTGAATAATATGGGGTTAATTTCAAGCCAGTCTCCACGCATTCAGGATGTTAAGGGTCTAGAGTAGACTAGACAGACAGATGGATAGTACGAAACCCTCGGTGGGCGATTCAGCCTCGATTTTCCACCTTTTCCATACATACGGTCACGCCTTTATCCCCGAAGGGGCAGGCAGAGGCATATCATACGCCCACATTTCGCTTTTTTTTAAATTTGTTCCACGGCTCACCACATCCGTATTGCCGTGTTGAGATAAACTGGGCAGGTTGTGACTGCCCGCTGACTGACTTGACTTAACGTGCCTTCGGAAGCACGCTTCCTCTTTTAACCGACTTCAAAAATGAAGGAGGATTTTTTTGCCTTATTAGTATTATTATAATTGTTTTCTTTCTTTTTAGGGTTCCGTAGCCAGATAGTAAAAAACGGGACCCTATTCATGAGACTCCGTCCGTCCGTCTGTTATTTGATTTATATTTAAAAAAAATCAGTATCGAAAATTTTCACCTTATAACGGGTGTTTTTTTTAGAGGTATAGAACTTTAAGTTGGCATAACTGTTTTAACTGGCGGTATTATTATCAGCTGTAAAGTGATTTATGTTTAGTTTGGTTGGGCATTTCAACATGAATAGACTGAAGCCTGAACAACGCTTCCAAATTGTGCAAATTTATTTTGAAAATATTGGTTCTGTCCGTAATGCGTATCGTGATTTTCATAAGCGAATTTTGTTTAGCGGTGCCGCTCACTTTTGGTTGAATGGATACGTCAATAAACAAAACTGCCATATTTGGGGTGAAGATGATCCTCAAGTGTATGTTGAGACACCGTTACATCCAGAAAAACTGACTGTGTGGTGTGCTTTATAGGCTGGTGAAATAATTGGTCCGTACTTCTTTAGAAACGATGCTGACCAGAACGTTACAGTCAATTGTGACTGCTATAGAGCGATGATTACTGACTTTTTTGTTCATCAATTGAACAACCATGATGTGCTGTAGTAGTGGTTTCAACAAGACGGCACAACATGTCACATAGCTCGTGCCACAATTGATTTATTGAAGGAAACGTTTGGTTACCGCATAGTTTCGCGTTTTGGACAAGTGGATTGGCCTCCAGGGTCGTGCGATTTTACGCCACTTGACTATTTTCTGTGGAGATATGTGAAGTCGCTCGTCTACGCCGATAAGCCCGAAACGATTGACCACTTGGAGGACAACATTCGGCGCGTTATTGTCGATATACGGCCAAAAATGTTGGGAAAGTCATCGAAAATTGGACCTCTAGATTAGACTACGTCCGAGCCAGCCGTGGCGGTTATTTGCCAGAAATCATATTTTAATTATAATGCCAGAAGATTTCCTTTCGAATAAAGTCATTTTCATATCAATAAAAACAATCACCTTCGTTTTATTCCATTTCAAAGTTCTATACCTCTAAAAAAAACACCCTTTAGTAATATTAAAATTGTTTTTCTTTTTTGTCTTTTATTAGTTTAATATTTAAATAAGATTAAAAAGATGAGAGGTTCATCTTTACATGCTAGATTATTTATAGAGATGCGCCGAATGTTCGGGCGAGTATTCGAATTCGGTATATTCGGCAAGTTTTGGAAAGTTCGTATTCGGCCGAATATTCGGTTTATTTGCCGAATAATTACCGAATATTGAAATAATTATTAACAAAATTAATAATTATGGAATAGTTAGGGGTTTTCCCATTATTAACGTCATGATACAGAGATATCTGGTGATGCACAGTAGAGTAACATAGTCATTCAGGTAATATAAGGCCAATCTGGCGTATAATAAGCTCGGATTGCTCAACATTGCTTCCCTAAAAAATGCCTGAATTTCACAACGAGCAGAGCAGACCCATTATTGAATCCATTTAACTCACCGTCATAAACTTGCAAAGTACTTGTTTTCCCACCAATAAATGTCAAGGTGGTCCAGATGAAAAGACTGAGTGGCAGATATTGTTGTAATGAGCCGGCTCAGTTCTAGATATTGGTCCAAGTCACTTCGTCTGTTTTTATCTGTTCTTATTTAAGATACAATATGCAAGTACTTTTCTTCACTTAATACTGTGTCTCACGACGTTATCACTAAAACGCTACAAAACACGACTGCACACAACCAGTCCAAAACTCGTAACTGAACTAACTCTCTGTGAAAATGCTCACGTTCCATTTCACGTTTTACATTCACCTCACTGATCTCGATCCTAATTTTTATTTCAAACTCTTCTTTGGTGGAAAACAAATCTAATTAAATTTAAAATGAGCCCGTTCAGCCCACCATCTCCGGCTAATTACTCTATCGGCGCGTGCGGCCACACATGAGGGTGCTCTTGTCATCTTTAAGCTGCTGCTCCGGAATACCAGTATTGCCCGTTCGACTCGGTTAAGAGGCATGCTATGAGGATTATTAACGATCCTCTACTTAGGGGCCCTCGCAAAAACTTCGATTTTTTACAGCTTTCAGGATCTGTAGATCTAACCGAACTACAATATAATAGCAACAAAGTGGCGATTCCCTGCATAGACGGAGATTTATTGGTGAAATATTTGCGACTAAATAAAAAGACATTTCTAAACTTTCTTCACGCTTGCAAGCCGTTCGATTGAGAAGCGGCGCCCTGGGATTGAGGGCTGCGCGCCTAGCGCTGAAAGATTGTCGCCAGTCTCGCCGACTGACCTGTACTAACCTGTTTACCGCGTTAATTTGAACCGAATAGTTCGGCCGAATATTCGGTTCGGTACATTTTATACCGAATATTTGGCCGAATGTTCGAATTCGGTTCAACCCACATTCGGTGCATCTCTAATTATTTACTTTTCTAAAAAGTTTCTGAACGAAAAACGCAGTTTAACACTTTGAGTGCATTCGCTGAAGGCATCATTTAAAACTGGAGCATTGTATTTATGTATTTTTTCTATGTTAGCAGTTTGAGCAGTGAAGTGTGTGTTTTGCGTTTACTTGCCGTAAATAATAATTATATAAATGTAGCTTCATAAAATTGGGGACAGAAGTAGGTACAATTTTGTTATTTCTTTAATAGTATTACATAATGCTATTTCATTTTCCAAACTCACAAGTAACTATAGAAATAAAGCAAGAATATTAAAAACTGGTCTGTTTCATAAATAAACATTAACGTCCATCTCTGAGATGATTCGGATTCTATATCTACTTATTACTAGTTCTAATTAACGGATTTTTGTGTTAATTAATTACATAATATAATGCGTCGTTTTAAATACAACATAGGAACGACAAGGTTTAGATTTATTTAATTATTTATTTACTAGGAAAACCAGTAGTTGTTACATTATGAACTTAAATCTAAAGTATACAAGTAGTATGTATGCCCTCGTGGTGGGTCTGGACGTGGACACTCTCTCGCTTGAGACCATAATGCGAGCCATGCTCTCCAGCGGGAGTAAGTGGGACTGCGCCGCGCCGCCTCTTACTGCGAAAATCATGCTCGTGAAAGAGACGGGGGGCGGGAGTGGGAGAGAACTCTCCCACCCGAGTTCCGCAGTCGGCGGCTTGGGCGCCGCCGACGTGTCTTCGACGAAGACTATCGGCCACCATGACCGGGGGCCTGAGGACGGAAAAAAAATGTTTACAAGTACTTAGTAGATATCAAATTTAATGCACAACATTTTAAGGTGTCACAGCATGCCTGAAAAAAAAACAATACTTCAACTTATATGTTTATTGTAGGAACAAGATTTTTATTTCGAAAAAACTTATGCAATGATTATTCAAAGTTCAACTAATCCACAGGTTCTAATAATAACTGTACGAAAAGTTGCGAATCTTAAGTTATTTTTGAAGCTTACGTATACCCCGTTACTGGAATAAGTAAAGAAATGAATCAATACTTGAGAACTTCCCTCGATTTCCAAAGGAACATTATTATATATTTTTTTTGTACTTTATTTGTTTTTTTTTGTTCTTTGCCATAATTGGCACGTTTGTTATGTATCTTACCAATAATATAAATGTGAAAGTTTGTGAGTGTAGATGTGTGGATGTTTGTTACTCTTTCACGCTCGAACGGCTGAAGTAATCTGGCTAAAATTTGTTAAACGGGTAGATTTTAGTTTGGAATAACACATAGGTTTTTATGTATTTTTACCATTACCGCTTATCAGCGGTAATGGTAAAAATACGCGGGCGAAGCTGCGGGTAACAGATAGTATGAAATATAAGGAAAAAGGTTTCATAACTTGTCAGCCATTTAATGTCATAGAGCAACACGACCTACGACTTTTATCGGCAGGGGAAGCGCCATACGGAGACTTTCTCGAGATGTTTGTGTCTGAAATTATGAGTGCACTGTTTTAATCGTTTTGTGTAAATTGCATAGTCACAGCCGACTGTGGTGTATATGAATACGATGTCCCACCGCAACATGTTATGACAGACATATATTTATAGAGCAAACATGCTATGTCCACTCCCCTTGTACTGGCCACGTTGCTCTATGTTACTAGTACTTACGTAGACATACTGCCCTCAATGTTAAAACTTTCATTTCCAAAATGAAGAGCTTTCCGTAATCGCCTCATTTGAGGCATTACGTAGTAACTATTTATTAATCTGTAATTGAAGTAAGATTTAAGCGGTTACGAAAAGCTCTTTTAAGAGGGAACACGACCAGCACTTTTCCATATATATTCCATATTCCATATATTCCATACCCTAAAAAATACCCGTACCCAAAGGGTAAAAATGGGACCCTATTCATGAGAGATGTCCGTTTGTCTATCTGTCTGTCATGAGGCTGTATCTCAGGAACCTTGATAGCTAGAGAGCTAAAATTTTCACAGATGATGTATTTCTGTTGTCGCTATGACAACAAATACTAAAATCAGAAACATAGGGGGTATTATTTGGGCATACAACAAACGTGATTATTGCCGTTGTTAGGGTTTCGTAGCCAAATAGCATAAACGGAACCCTTATAGATTCGTCATGTCTGTCTGTCTGTCTGTCTGTCTGTCCGTCCGTGTGTCACACTCACTTTTCTCCGAAACTATAGGGCCTATGCTATTGAAACTTGGTAACTAGATGTATTCTGTGAACCGCATTACGATTCTTATGTAACACTAGAAAAAAAGCAGTAAATTCTGGGAGTCCCCATACTCTTTTTTTCATCACACCCATACGTGTTGGGTATCTATAGATAGATCTTCAAAAATGCTATTGAGGTTTCTAAAATCATTTTTTTCTAAAGTGAATAGTTTGAGCAAGAGACACTTCCAAAGTGGAAAAATGTGTGTCCCCCACCCCTCTAACTTCTAAACTAAGAGAATGATATATCTAAAAATAATATATGAGGAGTGACTTTCCAAAAGTGCTTATTTCGGGTTTCGAGAGATTTCGTTTTTTTGATGCAAATCGATTTTTGTAGATGTATAAACACATCATATTATCGAAGTTTCCCGTGATAAAACGACTTATTTCCGTAAGAAAAATGAACCCAAAAAACACGTTTTGAAGCAGAAAATACTTATTTCTGGTTAGCTCTTCCCATACAAAACAATCTCGGTAGTATTCTTCAAAATGACTTATTTCTTAAACATTTTAAATACCAAGTTGACAATCTGTATCAAAGAGGCTTATTTCTAAGTTAGAATTACAAAAAAATATAGGTGTTTTGGAAGGTGAATAGATTTTTTGCTTTATTTTCTGAAAGCGAATCGAAACTTGTGTTTTTTACATTGGTAACAGTACACACTTGCCTATGGTAAATTTAAAAAAAAAGTTACCGGTAACCTAATGTCAGGCTTATTTGTAATGAGGGCTGAAACAAAACGGCTTATTTCTTTTTTTCTGTGCATAATGGCTTATTTTATTTTAATGTTATAGTAATAGGTTGCAAATTATGTTCTTTTTTTCCAAAAACTGAGAAACTATTAATCACAATAGCTAGAATAGGTACATAAATTTAACATAGTTAAAATATTAATATATGTATATATGATAAGTTATCAGTTTCTTCCAGTTTCTGAAAAAACTGTTTATACTGAAATAAGCCCTTTTGGAAAGTCACTCCTTTATGATGTACACTGCTATAAAAACTACCAACGAAAATTAGTTTGAACGAGATAGAGCTGGTAGTTTTTTTTTAATACGTCATTAACCGCAATTTTCGGATAGAAAAATCACTACCACTGCGAACGTGTTAAAACATCAATTAAAGTTACAACGAACTATAAGAACTTCTATATTATGTTACTTGCTGCTACGAAACCCTTCATGGGCGAGTCCAACTCGCACTTGGCCGGTTTTTTGGTAAATTGCTTTTAGAAGAGTCTTTATAATTTTGTAGGTTCCTATATTCTTATAATTTTTTGATTGGCAAATAAGTTATTTACTTTATTTATGACCCTTTATAATATGGTGAAAAATTACCTGTTTTTATCGTCGTGTTTAGAGGACTACCAGACAATTCAAAAAGCTTTTAACTTAAAAAAAGGTAATAGAGAAAAATCGGAAATAAAAAGAGACCTGGAAATACTTCTTGAAAATATGGTGTCACTATTTTAATTGGCTTAGTTTTCACGAAGAAAACAGATGAATACAAAACATGGATTTGTCCGAATAAAATGGGTCTGAACTCCAACTATGGCGTTCCAGTTCCAGTGCGACGGCAATATCTAAATTGAAATACCTTTATTGCAAATGTTTCGCAGCTTACGTTCCCTCTTAACGAACGGTTTTTAGTTACATTATCTCATCCGCACCCCGCTGCTGGGCATAGGTGTCGTGTCCTGTCCACGCCGCGGTCGACCGTATGTCGTCCACATCTATATCTATATATCTATATATATAAAAATCAATGCCACTTTTCGTTGTAATTTTATAACTCAAGAACGGGCTCACCTATCCAAACCAAACGTTTAGGCTTTGTTCGGACTATTAAGTAGATGGTTTATGTGAAGTTTGCACAAAATCGGTCGAGTGGTTCTTCATTTATCACGCAAACGAAGTTGCGCGGGTCAGCTAGTCTATATATATAAAAATCAATGCCACTTTTCGTTGTAATTATATAACTCAAGAACGGGCTCACCTATCTAGACGAAATGTTTAGACTTTGTTCGGACTGTTTAGTAGATGGTTTATGTGAAGTTTGCACAAAATCGGTCGAGCGGTTCTTCATTTATCACGCAAACGAAGTTGCGCGGGTCAGCTAGTTGTATTATACATGGCAGCTTATTTTTTACAAACAGTCGCAAACTTTCAGTTTATGTAATGGCATCAATCGTGAAACATCACGTTAGACAGATAGGTAGAGAACTAGAGATCGCGTGGACTTAGACAGTTTGAGTTTAGATATGACATCCGTGGGAATCCTGTCCATTTCAACACGGCAATAGGCTCACCACCTATCACGTGGGATAGGACATAAGACTAAAAGGTGAAATAAGGGCGTATACTATGCCTCTGCCTACCCCTTCGGGAATAAAGGCGTGACTATATGTATGTATGTATCCTAGGGAACTTTCACCAAAGTCTTCTATATAAACTGAGGTAGACATGCCCTACGCACCGATTTTAGAAACCTATAAACTGAGCTAATTAGCAGCGTTGCTCGCACTGTAGTGAGTCAAAACTTCGAGAGTACTCGGCTTGCAATCGGAGTCCATACGCCTTCTCTTTTACTCTTGTTCTCTTCGTATATTGCTATTGTGGTGACAATTACGTAAATATTATTAATTTATAAGTTAGTGTAGTCTTAGCAATGTGTGTGTTTGAGGATTGCTTTTTAAATCTCGTTTGTTAGAGTTTATATAGAAGTCTTTGACTTTTACACGTTAAAAAAACCTAATTATTGCATCTAGCTTTTTCTAGCGGGCATCAATCGTAGAACCTTCATGTTAATTTTCTTACTCCCGTCTGAACCAACACGTTAGTTCTTGTGATGTGCAATTAATAAATAAATAAATACTTATTTGTGGGCATTCTCACACAATCTGTCCATCTAGCTCAAATTAAGCTAATATAAGCTTGTGCTATAGGATCTAGACGACTGATAGACTTATAATATGATACACCCCAGCAACTCACAAGTTTCGCCACAGAACTGCTTCCGCGGGCCATCTGGCAATTAAATCTTCCTGAGTCCTGAGAAAGTTGATTTAATGTTTTTTATTTCTCAATTTGGTATAAGTAACCACAATCATCAATATCAATACATACACGGTGTTTTTTTTAGGGTGTCAAGCCGCCACTAGCTGGTAGCAGGGTTCCATACCTATCGATTTAACCCCCATGTATGTTCTACGATTTTTTGTAGTTTCCAGGTATAATGTTCTGCATAATTCCCTATTTTTAGGGTTCCGTTTTTGCCATTTGGCAAAAACGGAACCCTTATAGATTCGTCATGTCTGTCTATCTGTCTGTCTGTCTGTCTGTCCGTCCGTGTGTCACAGCCATTTTTCTCCGAAACTATAAGGCCTATGCCTTTGAAACTTGGTAACTAGATGTATTCTGTGAACCGCATTAAGATTCTTATATAAAACTAGAAAAAAAGTCGTAAATTTCGGGGGTGCCCATACTCAGAACTGAAACTCAACATTTTTTTTTTCATCAAACCCATACCTGTGGGTTATCTATAGATAGGTCTTTAAAAATGCTATTGAGGTTCCTAACATAATTTTTTTCTAAAAAGAATAGTTTGCGCAAGAGACACTTCCAAAGTGGAAAAATGTGTGTCCCCCCCCCCCCCTCTAACTTCTAAACTAAGAGAATGATAAATCTAAAAAAAATATATGATGTACATTGCCATAAAAACTACCAACGAAAATTAGTTCGAACGAGATAGAGCTGGTAGTTTTTTTTTAATACGTCATAAAACGCAATTTTCGGTTAGAAAAATCACTACCACTGCGAACGTGTTAAAACATCAATCAATGTTACAACGAACTATAAGAACTTTTATATTATGTTACTTGCTGCTACGAAACCCTTCATGGGCGAGTCCAACTCGCACTTGGCCGGTTTATTTTATTATCGATTAAAATTTTTACATCTTGTATCAAAGTTAGGAAGGAGATTATTTTGTCCATAATACTGCAATCAATAGGCATTATAATAATAAAAAAATATCCAAGAAAAGTCGGAACCAAAAAGAAGTTGTAATTATTTAAAGCAACGTGGAAAAATAACGAAAAAAAATTATATCTCGAAAACTACAAAAAATCGTAGAACATACATGGGGGTTAAATCGATAGGTATGGGAACCCTGCTACCAGCTAGTGGCGGCTTGACACCCTAAAAGAAACACCCAGTATAATAAAATCGTAACAGGTCGCTGTCTGTACATTGAAGATATGTAAGAAAAAAGTTTATAGGGGGCTTTTTGGACGCAATAGAACCCAAAACAATGGTTTTTAGAATTTTTGTCTGTTTGTCTGTACGTTTGTGCACGCTAATCTCAGCAACCGCTCAACCGATTGCGATGCGGTTTTCTTTATTGCGTTGCGGTTTGTTCCACTTAACATTTAGTGTTTGTTTCATGTCAATCGGTTCATAAATTAAAAAGTTATATCAATCTAAAGGTAATGCAGCGTACGAAGTCGCTGGCTTCAGCTAGTAATGTAATAACTGTTATATTTGTTTGTATTAAACGACGTCTTAGGTACTAAAGATTTTCCTTTCACCCTCCTCATAAATCCGTTTTGGTAATCTTTATTTCCATAAGTGTATTATAAAATATTCATAGCATAACAACAGCGCAGAAATTATTGCGCCTTCAATTTGATAGTCACTGTCAATAGTCGTGCGGCTCTTGACAGTGACGAGTGGTCCCAAATTAGTTCATGGCGGTGCTACGGAACCGAGCACAGTGATCCTATTTTCTCTATACCAATATACTATTTCCCAATATGTAATTTCAACATGTCCTCTAGGAGCACAACATAACAGAGAACACATACAAAATTGGTTATCATAACCACAAAAAAGGGCACGCCATCGCACGTTCCATTTTGACAAAGTTTCTGGCATCGGCCCCGGCAGAAAGACACAACCAAAAATAGAATAGAATAGATGTAGTGGTAACATCTGCAGACATCACTTTCCATCAGGGGGCTATGTAATTTTGTCGAACTAAATATTAAAAGAAGAACTTCCAGTAACATACCAAATATCAAGATTATATTCTGTTCTGGGTATAAAAGTGTTATTCCAAACAATATTCTACCCCTGTACCAAATTTCTGCCAGATCCGTTCAGCCATTAGAGAGTGAAAGCAGAGTAGATCTGATTCTACTATAGTGAAAGAGTAACAAATTTTATATTCATGTATCTACGATCTATAATACTCTTACAAACTTGCCTTTTCGATATTGGTGAGGACGTCAAACCTGTGGTCGTGTGTCGTCGTACACATGGCAGTGTGTCAACTGATATTTTCGCTTTCTAGCTTTCTGTTTTCCTTCTCCATAACAACTTTTAACAATTGGCAAATGCATTAGTACCCACTCATCTTTTCCTTATAATTCGTGAAAAAGGGTAAAAGATTTTAACGGAGTCAAGAGTTAAGTTTTTCATTTTTTTAGCAAACTATATCGTATGACGGTTTTGTTTCAGTTGAGTTTTATCAATTTTTATAATAATTGGTGGTTTGCACATTGTTACCAAGTGGTCGAAGTTAGAAAACACGATACTGAGCAAAGCAAAGTAATGGAAGGATATTCTCTTTGGTTTTTATAGAAAGGGCAATCGGTAGGTTCTCTCCTTTCGAATATTTTTATCTACTTTAGTTAATCTTAATATAAGTTAAGCCTATATCCATGAAAAATGTCACCACCATTTATTAATCTAAATAGGTATCTTTATTACACTCTTAAAATGAAATTAAGATAGTCCTATGTCAAGCAGTAGACTGAGATAAGTTATTTATTTAAAGAAAAGAGTGGCCGTGATTTTTCTTGCCAAGTTCTTTCTCACAGGGTCTACCTTGCGAATCTGGCAGTAAACGTAAAATCAGAAATTTTGACCTTCTTAAGTGTTACTTTGTGACCTTTTATGGATTGGGTGTTTCCTCAAAAGCCTAGGCCGTAGCCCTATTTAACAAAAATCATGGTTTCCCTTGGAAATAAACCACACCCTTATTCTCGTCCTCATTGAATTATTGTAGTCGATTGTTGAATCACACAGAGATTCTTTATTAAAAACAGGAAATGAAAACATATGTAAGATGTTAATCAATAATACACATAATACCTAGTACTGATGTGACCTTGCGAAGGCCGAAGGTACCGTCGGTCGTCGCGATGGTGAGCGTCTACGTCACAGCAACTAATGAGATATACTCTGATAGCTGTACAAACTACATTCAACATTAACCTATGCTGTTTGTTCGCTTGAAGTTTAACTTTTTAAGGGTACCCAAAGGGTAAATACGGGACCCTATGATAAGACTTCGTCGACCGTCTGTCTGTTTAGCTGAACTATATACTAGCGGATCTTTTAGGACATGCGAGTGGAAAAAGATCCAATTTAGGTTGGTTCCAAGGAAGATCGGTATACGAAGAACATCTAAAAGCTAAAAAGTATGAAGTAATTAAATAATTTTCAGAACAAATAAAGATCCTCCGAATAAATGAAGATCGGTAAAACAATAGAAGATCGGCAAAACAAATGAAGATCGGCAAAATAAATGAAAATCGAAAAAACAAATGAAGATCGGTGAAGCAAATGTAGATCAGCAAAACAAATGATGGTCGAATAAACAAATGACGATCAAAAAAACATTTAATATGCAAATCAATAAAACAAAAGACTATAAGCAAATTGACAAGGTCAAAAATTACTTGCAGCCGTATTTTGTAATCTTTGCGATTACCATTCAAAAAAATAGGTGCAAGCAATTCTCGACCCTAATAACACTTATCTAAAATTTTACTATGCTTTTAGGTGTTTATAAACATCACTGATCTCGAATATATAAAAAATAAATAGATATTATGCATGCTCATAAGGTCGAAATTTGCTTAGACCCATTTTTTGTAATCTAGATGCGATTACCATAAAAAAAAATAGTTGTCAGCAATTCTCGACCTTATAAACATGCATAATTTGTATTTATTTTTTACATATTCATGATCAGTGATGTCTATAAACGCCTAAACACATTTTTAGAGGAGTATCATTAAGGTCGAGTTTTGCTTGCACGTATTTTTCGAATGAAGTCGCATCTAGATTATAAAATATCGCTGGAAGTAATTTTTGATCGTGTCAACTTGCTTATAGTTTTTTAATTTATTGATTTGCATATTATATGTATTTTCGAACCTCATTTGTTTTGTCAATTTTCATTTGTTTTGCTGATCTTCATTTGTTTGCCTATCTTCATTTGTTTTGCCGATCTTCATTTGTTTTGCCGATCTTCATTTGTTTTGATAATTATTTGATTACTTTATACTTTTTAACTTAAGTGTAGGTACAATATATTGCGAATCTGTTATTTTGAGAATCTCATATTTTGCGAATCTGATATTATGCGAATAAGGGTTTTGGATTTCAGAGTCTGTTCGATGCAAATAAACAATCAAATCTCTCCTCCTTGTATAATTAGTATAATATAGATGCAAGTATGTGTTAAATGTACATTTTCTTCGCTTTTCCTGAATATATTTCAGTAGGTTTCGATGGTTCTTTCCATTGCTTAACCCGAGTTGTCAAACACCAAGGTTTTCACCAAACAAGTTATATTTCTTGTGGAAATGAAAAAAAAAACGATTACGTACTTATGGTCTAAGATCCCATAAAGAACGATCTTCACCGAGCTGGTTAATGGATGAAAATTATTTTATATTCAATGAAACATGTCAATAAATAAATTGCAGATGGGTTGCCTAAAAAAATTCAGTCCAGAATATAATTTAAAAAGAATTACAAAAAAATAACTAACTAATTAATTCACTGGTGATCAATGAAACAATCAATGGTGGATTCAATGAAATTAATCTTGAAATTTTAATTAACTTAAATTCATTAACCAGACCACTTTATAGTATCGATTTACTTGTCTATACCTGCTTACCCAAGAGTTGTGACCCTAACATTTGCATAATTATCCTATGGGCGTTGTACCTCAGATTAAATAATAGTTACTACGTAACAGATACATCACTCCCATACTTAACCTCAAAAATATTAGCTATAACGTATCGCTACAGTGGAAAACATTCCCTACGACGTATTCCGAGAGTCGAGATTCGTGCGCACATCGTACGATTGCGTCATCGAGTGACCACTGTTGACAACATTAGGGTTGTAAGCACGGAACAAAAATACATATAACTACAAAAAACAATAAACACAGTGTCTGAAAAAAAAGTTTATTATATTTTATAACTTCTTCTTCTTTACATAAGAATTATATTATAACTAGCTGATGCTCGCAGCTTAGCCCGCGTAAAAGTCTGTTCCTTTTCACGCTACCAATCGGAACTTATTCCCGGGATAAAGTAACCTATGGGTTATTTCAGACTACAATCTATCCCTGTATCAAATTTCAGCCAGATCCGTTAAGCCGTTAGAGCGTGAAAGAGTAACAAACATCCACAGATCTACACATCCGCACTCAAACATTTTCGCATTTAATTTTAGAATATTAGTGAGAAGTAAGATGAAAAAAAAAGCAAGACTAAATAAAGCAAAATATTATTTTACGCGGAAAATGTTCATTGGCTGTGCGCACTTCGCCCGGTCTGATGTGTGGCAGCCCTCTGCCGATCGGCCACGTTGGTTCTGCTACATAATACTTAGGAGTAGGTGCTTATAACACGTCTTGTAGCGAGTGACGGAGGCCTGGTTGTACTTTCAATTGGTACTTATGGACTAGGTATTATCCAAATCAGTGAAATGTTAACTCTTTTTTTTTGATTTGTGAATTTGTTTTTAGGCAACCCATTGGCAATTTATTTATTGACATGTTTCATTGAATGTAAAATAATTTTCATCCATTAACCAGCTCGATGAAATTCGTTATTTAAGGGATCTTGTACTATTAAATAACTTTTTATATTACACCACTCACACCCCATATCGACTACGGGTTTTACCCGCATAGTTAGGAATACAGGAATTAAATAGGTAGTTATAGTATATTAAAGCCTATGTTAATGTAGCTTAGTAATGGCAAATGAAGAAATAGGTTCCGTTGTTTTTGAATATATTTTTACATAAAAAACACAAATCTTTCCTCAAATAAAATTACAAAATACCTTCTGTGAATTGCTTTTGAAAGGCTGCTATGCTACTTTATCATTCTCTCAACCTAGAGCCTAGTGAAAATACCTGAGACTTGTTCTCCATACATTCGATAACTTCAATACCGACTTCAAGACTGCCTGACACTGACAATTTCTTAACCCTACGATCAAAAGGCAGATATAATATATCTGCCATTTGATCGTAGGGTTGAGAAAATCTCCAAAATCTTAAAGCTGGAGCTTAACGGCATTGCACTATGAATTGTTCAAAATACCATAATTCATAAATCTAAAAAGTCCTCATCGATCTAATGCTTGAATAAAACGTTAATTACATACTTGGTGTCTAAGATCACTAAAACGGGGTTGTCGCAATTTTCAGCAAAACGCTAAATTTTATCATAAAATAGCCCTGACAAAAATGTGCATCAGATGATGTATAAAATGTTTTTGAGATTACAATGAGCGCTGTAATTAAAAAAAAGGCTATTAATTTGTTTTACGCGAAAAATACGTCACAACTTGGTAAAACTATTATTATAACATAACTCATCTTGGTAGTTTTGAAGGAGGAATTAAATCTCCTCAATCGCTATTAGTTGCTACGAAATTTTAATGGCAATTACTAATTTCGAAGAGTGAAGAAAAGGTCTATCGCGACTGATTACGACTAAGGACGAAAATGTCTTGGATCGCAACGGGTTACGAAACACTTGGATAACGAATAAAATGTTAAAAGAGTTGGTAATCTTCATAACATTGGTAAAGTTATATGTTGAGGTAGCGGAGGTACTTAGCGCGTTTTGTAACGTGGTTTCCAAGAATTCTCAGCTAGGAATATTCCACGTAACTGTTGTGATTCTGTTTAATTAGAATGTTTTGAATAGTTGAAAATAAAAAAAGGTAATTTTTCATCATAATTCTGTAATATGTACTTTTGCTTCCTTTTTTACTTATTCTTCTTCAATCTGAGTCCAAATAAATTGCAAATTGATACATCGCATGTGTCCTAGTTAGTATCAAATGAAACCTCAATTGTTGGTCATTCAACATTGTACGACCGGTCCTTGACAATTTGTAGGTACGTGTTACAAAACAAAACATTACAAAACGAACGATCACAATGAATAATAACTTTAATTTCTACATTTAAGAGCGTGTAGTTTAAAACGGTAGTTTGGAAAAGTATCAAAAATCTAAGTTATAGAAAATTTTATAAGCTTTCAATTTCGTCGTACAATTTTTTTTTACTACAACGCACGGTTCTTGGGATATTGTAGATGTAGACAAACTTAAAATTGAGACGGGACTTTTAGTATGCTTTTCGTTAGCGCCCTGAATAAGGTTCTGAAAAATGGCCACGCGCTCACGCATTATGTACAGTCAGCCTCTTAAGTAGATGAACACTATTGAAATTTATGAACTAGATTCATGTTCTAAACAGGTACTGAGTGTATTTTTTCATTGATGAATCTGATTCGTAAATTTCAATAGTGTTCATCATCTTATGAGGCTGACTGTACCTATCCTATAGCCCGTTCGCTCTAATTTTGCCGCTGGCGTAGTAGAGGCTGGTGTAGAGGCGAGCGGCAAACTTAGAGCGAACAGGTAGTATAGGTCTCTTAGTTTGAACAGATTTACGATACGGTCTGTTCATATTTATTGATATTACTGACTTTATACAATTTTAGTTTGTTTTACATACATTGTAATGTGCAGGCCCAAATTCGAATACTACAAGTAGGTAGTCGTTTTCATAATTTTTGTACCTACTGAATTTAAACTATATTATTGCACCGCGTCCCATTCAAATTTAATTTCTTTGAATTCGAGTAATTTCCAGCAAGTGATCTGATCTGATTTTAAAACTTAAAGCCAGTAGACTAGAAAAGGCCAATCACCAATCACTAACATAGAAATTAATAGTTACCAAAAATTCCAATGTAGAATTTCAGGACGCTACAAAATAAAATTCTAATCTAAGTCCCGTAAACTTAGACCGAAAATGGTGCAAACCTAGAAATAATGGTACATAAATAGCAATGTTCTTTCGGAATTCCTTCTTTGTTTGTTCACTGGCAGTGTTCAACTTTAGTTTTACGTGATATACGGTCAGTTTGCGTCATCCGCCATTTCTATTTTTATTTTTGTTAATTGAAGAACTGTTTTGTTTTTAATTTCACACCGAAAGTGGTATACAATATTGAAAAACTTTGCTTGTACTGTTCCACAACATTTATTATTGTACCTAATACCTAACCGGTTTCGGCTTTCGGCTTTCTCAAAGGAAATTAAATTTATTTTTTAAATCATAATTACACGTCGAACACATAAACATTGTTTATGTTTATGTGTTCGACGTGGAATTATGATCTAAATAGTAAATAGCCTTTGAGAATGCCGAAAGGCGAAACCGGTTAGGTATTACAATAATAAATGTTGTGGAACAGTACAAGTGAAATTTTTCAATATGTGTAGAGCAAGTTCCATCAAGTGCCATCAATCAACAGTAGGTATCAATAATCTGGTATACAATAGCTTTCAGAAGTGGATCGATATAGGTTGATTTGATATCAATCAAGCTATCAAAAAAGCTATTCAATCAATCATGATTCAATAGCTTTTTAGTAGTAAATGAATGATTAATTATTATAAAATACTGGCCAAGTGCGAGACGGACTCGCGCAAAAAACGGCAAAAATCATGTTTGTTGTATGGGAACCCCTTACATATTTTTTCTGATTTTCGTACGTATTTGTTGTTATAGCAGCAACAGAAATACATAATCTGAGAAAATTTCAGGTCTGTGGCTATCACGTTTCCTGAGATACAGTAGCGGACAGAGAGACAAACGGATGACGAAGTCTCATGAATAGGAGGGCCCTTGTATAAAGTAAGCGTCAGTAATCTATATATATAAAAACAAGAACTGACTGACTGACGATCAACGCACAGCCTAAACCGCTGGATCTAGAACCATGCAATTTCGCACAAATGCTCCTTATATCACGTAGGCGAGCAATAAAAAGGGATTTTTGAAAATTCAACTCCTAAGGGGGTAAACAAGGGTTTCAAAGTTTGTATGAGACAACATGATTCCTTGGTCCGATCTTCTTCAAATTTGGCACAAAACATCTTTAACTGAATTAATAGGGGACGTGTTTTGTATTTTATTGAAATTTGTCTTTTATCGTGGTTAAAATGGGGTAGAAAAATATTTTGGGGGGAATTGCCCCATAGTTCATATTAATACTTCTTAGTCGGTATTTTTTGTTTTTTTTTTGACACATGTTTGAAAGCTCAATTCGAATTAAAAAAGGTAGTCTCAATTTTTGATGAGTAAATGTCAAAAAAAAACAAATAATAATTTTATTATGTAAAACTCTTCATTTATTGATTTTTGCCCTTCAATGCGGAATTGCCTTCATATTTTGTATGTCAAAAATACATTTGTGAGAAGGGAAACCTGTACATATCTGGCTAGGAATTATCTAATCTAAGGTTCTAGGTAAGGTGTACCTACACGGTTTCGATTATCACAGAGTTTATTACCATCTTCGCTTACTTTCTTATTTTATACAGGGATAATACAAACGATCAGACGCGTTATAGAAGAACATTTAGCAGATGAAATCTACAGTAAATGTCTGGTCACAATAGGAGAAACTGTATTAGTACGGGTTGTCTCAGCCTCGAAAGCCTAAAGACCTACACAATCCAGAAATACCAGAAAGAAAGAAGTTCATTGATAACAATTCCTTAGCAAAAGCAGGGAATGCTATCTAAACCAATTAACAAAGACATTGGGTATCAATTTTTACAAATATATAAATTTACTTTGCTCAAAGTACGTATTTTGATTTTTTTAGTCAGAATTATATCTATACATATAAAAACAGTACTGTAAAGTGCCGCGGGCTGGCCACAGAAGACAACAGACGACGGCAGATGGAGCAAACGAGTTCCAAAGCGGGCATCGCGACTTTGGTCCACCTGCTAGATGGGCCGAGGACCTAGAAGAGGTTGCAGGCTTGATGCTGAAGGCGCAGGACGTAAATTAGGAGAGGCCTATGTCCAGGAGCGTACATGCTAATTTGATTGATATAAAAATAAAAACTGACTTAGATACCTGATCGAGATCTAGAACCTTGAAATTAGATTAATGGCAACAAAGAATCGATTTTTAGGGTTCGTGCCCTTAAACGGGATCCTATTTATGAGACTTCGCTGTCTGTCTATCTGTCCGTCATGAGGCTGTATCGCAGGAATCGTGATAGCTAGAGAGTTGAAATTTTCAGATGATAATTTCTGTAGCCACTATGACAACAAATACTAACGTCAGAAAAGGGGGGGGGGGGGGATTAAGGGGGCTCCCATACAAGAAACGTGATGCTTTGCTGTTTTTTTTGGTACGAAACCCTCTGTCTTTCCACTACGACCAAGTGAACTAAACCGGCCAACTGTCGCGTTGTTCGGAATGGAACTCATTAAGGGACTTTATTCCTATCTATACTTTATGCTTTATTAATTTCCTCTGTGCGCGAGCCCGCTTCGCACTTGGCCAGTTTTTTATACTACTAAGATGGCAGACAAGCATACGGCCCACCTGATTGTTGGTTACTGTAGTGGACTAATTCGTATAGTGAACGTTCGCAACACCAGTGGCGCTGCTGCATGTCGACCCATATTTCTTTTGCCATCCAGTAGAGTCACGGAAAAGTAAAATATCCCGTAACCCGAATTAGGTTCGTTTACAATAACCATTTTAATGAAAATCCAATTTGTGCCAAATGGGAATTCAACATTTTAAAAATTCAACCTAATGGTCCGAAAGGCAAAATAATACAACGGGAATACACGCGACAGAAAACCACGCGATAAGAATAGAAGCGACGGGGGACCTTTCTATTTCTCTCTCTCTCTTACGCAGACGAAGTTGTGCGGGTCAGCTAGTATCAATAAATATGAACAGTCTGTATCGTAAATCTGTTCAAACTAAAAGGGACCTATACTACCTGTTCGCTCTAAGTTTGCCGCTCGCCTCTACACCAGCCTCTACGCCAGCGGCAAAATTAGAGCAAACGGGCTATAGGATAGGTACATAATGCGTGAGCGCGTGGCCATTTTCCAGAACCATCAGGGCGCTTAGGAAAAACATACTAAAAGCCCCGTCTCAATTTTAAGTTTGTCTAAAATATCCCAAGAACGGTGCGTTGTAGTAAAAAAAATTGTACGACGAAATTGAAAGCTTATACAATTTTCTATAACTTAGATTTTTGATACTTTTAACCTGGGGGTACGGAACCCTAAAAACGAAATTACGAAAACGAAGTCGGCATCATGCAACCGGAATACTCAGTTTGACGAAACTGAAAACAACGAGTTGCAAAAACGCTACCTCAAAGTTCAAGATTTTCGAGGAAATCGAAAGTTTGGAAATCCTTGGTTTTCTGCAAAGCTTTCGATTTTCGTTTCGTTTTTGCAACCCGTTGATTTCAGTTTCGTCAGACTGCGTGTTCCAGTTTCTAGAAGGAAGTCTGGCGAGTCTTGTTAATTTCGTCATCTGGAAGCGATATGCACTCAGAGCGAGGAGTCGGAGTGCGCTGAAGCCATATTTCAAGAACTCTGCAGAAGGACTACTAGCCCAACTCATTTACGTTAATATTAACATATTAAGTAATTTGGACTAAGTGGATACTGATTTTATCGAAATTGGATATTCTTTTTTTTATCGCTAAGGCAAAAAAAAACAAACCCACCTCAACAGAATTTAAACAATGTGCGAAACAAACTTTTAATTGGCATTTGTAATGAACAGCGAAAATGTTTGTCTGTTACAATTTTTTTTTTAATATTCAGCACGCCAAATTGACGTCGCCACCAGCCTGATGGAAAGCCGTGGCGCATCTAGCGATTGGGGGCCACTTTTGACAGTTTTTTTTTCAACTTTTGTTATTGTTTCGTTCCCCTTTGCGTCCTCTATTACGATTATCAGATTTCAAATTCGATAAATTACTACAGTCTCGAGACTCACCTTAGGAAATCTTTGGAAAACCGCTCAAGTGCAAGTCGGAATCGCACACGAATGGTTCCGTTTCATTATCTCGATAAAAATACACGTTTGGTGTATAGAAGTCCCCGATTAACATTTATTTTATTCTGTTTTAGTATCTTATATTGTAGCTCAAACAGAAATACTCTTTGAAAACTTCAACTGACTAGCTATCGCGATTTCTGAGATACAGCGTCGTGACGGACAGACAGACGGACGGCGAAGTCTCATGTATAAGGTCACGTTTTTTGCCCTTTGGGTACGGAACCCTAAAAAATGATGTTTCAACAGTAAATTTCCTTCTACGCTTTGAAGTCGTACAGTCGAGAATCAGCGCTCTGATCGTAGTCGTAGCTAAATAGCTACGAAAGCTGTCAAATTGCACCGTAGCCGACACGTCTAGGCTTTTTAGTGAGCTACGATTACGATTCCCGCTCCAAGCACCGATTAACTAGGTACTACGTGCTTCAACATGCAATCTTGGCCCCTATAAAATAAAATTGAAGTTACTGGTGAAAATCATTTTACACCTATAATTTCCTTTTTTTTCGATTTTGAATAAGTATGAAACTTATTTATTACCTAAAACTAAAAAAAGTTATAAAGTACTACGTTTCTTTGATTGAAGAACGCGTATTTTGTATGCCCAAGGTCGTTAAACCCTATCAATGACCTTAAATACATTTTTTTATGATTTTATTAAAAATGTATAGTTTTTAGACTTTCTCTTATACTTACTCCTTACTAATATTATAAATCTTACTTCTTACTTCTTAGTAATATTATAAATGCGAAAGTTTGTGAGTGTGGATGTTTGTTACTCTTTCACGCTCAAACCGCTGAACGGATCGGGCTGAAACTTGGTACAGAGATACATTATAGTCTGGAATAACACATAGGCTACTTTTTATCCCGGGGATAAGTTCCCACGGGAAGAAGAAATTTTACGCGGGCGAAGCTGCGGGCATCAGCTAGTGCTATAATATTATAAATGCTAAAGTTTGTGAGTGTGGATGTTTGTTACTCTTTCACGCTCGAACGGCTGAACGGATCTGGGTGAAATTTGGAAGAGGTATACATTATAGTCTGGAATAACATATAGGCTACTTATTATCTCGGGAATAAGTTCCTACGGGAAGCGGGAACGGGAACAAATTTTACGCGGGCGAAGCTGCAGGCATCAGCTAGTATAATATAAGAGCTTGCTAAATCTCATTTCTAGGTAAATGAGTAGTAGTGCCCTATTGATTACAATTTCCTTGAGAGTGTCGAAATAAAAGTCTTCTGCGAAATAAGTGGCTGTAACTTGTTTCTGCGTTGCTATAGAAGTTTGATTTTTTTACAGCTTCAAGCTTCGATTAGCAATACCTGTAGAAGGCTTCACGGGGTTATAGACTTAGGTAATCACTTTGCTTTTTATATTCCTGACGTTTCGTAAGTGCCTATTAAGTTTTCGTAAGTATAAGGCTTATGTGAAATATTAATGTGTTTTTGAACTTGAATTAGACGGACATCAATGTGATCCTATAAGGGTAGCGATGTTTCCTTTTTAACAAGATTATTGCTTCTACATGTGTCAGATTAACAGTCTTTAGTTCTTCGACGCGTTTAGTGTTAATATACAGGGTGTAGCGTAAATAGTGGTCCAGACGTCAGGGTGTGATAGATCCGGTACCCTACTATAACATACTACAATTTCATCCAAATTTACCCAAGGGTTTCAAAAAAAAGATTTTCTTTTTAAAATCGTTCCTTTTTTGTAGAGTTGGCTGTAGATTATAGGTAAACCGCTATTTCTGATTTCTGTTTCTTTTATCTTAAAGCTAAATACATAAGCTATCAAAAAATAATATAGTTTATTAAATTTCACACAAACGTTTCAAATAAAAATAAGTTCATCTCAATTTTCTCTTTAATTTTAAGGTATAATAAAAATTGTTCAGTTTTTTTTATAAAAAATATCTACTACACTGTTGCTACCCAAACGTTTAATAATATGCTTATGTAATACTGATTTCAAAACGGTATCACAAAAGGATTTCCCATAAAAACAAAATAGTATTTTTTACTGTTAAAGTTCAAAACGGGTTAAGAAAAATGACCAAAATCAACCCATACTTATAACGTTTTGTTCATAGTAATAGTTCATAGTCAACATTATTATTATTTATTTAAAATCTTATAACCTAGATAGCGCCCGCGGTTCAACCCATATATTTACTTAGATATTTTGGATTAGGATAGAGTCCACAATCTCTCGTAACTAGAACAAAGGTAACTTGTTATCTAATTCTGGACTGTGAACGAAGTGTAATGCTTGTGCACTCAGCAACAGTACCTATATCCCGTGCGGCTGCATCTCGAGACAATATTCGAGTTAAAATAATAGAGCACTTGATATTGGACTATAACTACCAGTTATTTTGGTACCGACTTTAAAAGAGGAGATTCCTAACCGGGAAATCACGCCACCGCGTGATGTACGTTTATTAATTATCTTCTTAGGCCCACAACATACTTTTTGTAAGACTGTTTCCATGAGCACCTATGTTTTATTTTTCTTCTACAAATACGGGTGGCTGTTTTACCTCAATTCAAGTCGACTTGTTGGAAGTCACTAACAGCGGCGTTTTGTAGCGACGAATGGACTTTGAAATGATTGTTTGGCTACACTGAAAAACTTGCTAATGAAAAATTTCACACAGGACAGTTTCACCTGTGCCTAATCACAGTCAGTTAAATACTGTTCCAACTTGTTACCAAAATCATCAGTGTATCATTTCTAGAAAACAGTACTTCCATACGAGTTAGCAGTATTTTTTGCTTCATCACATTTCCATTTATGAGCGTTTCCGTGTTTTGGGAGATGCGTTATGCTGTTTGGTCCTGGCTGGTTTCCACGCGAAGTTGTCGCGTTTTAACTTACAGTAGCCCACCTGAGCAAAAGGCGGTGATGGTGGTAATGGTACCGCTGGCGCCGCCGCCGCCACCGCCACGACATAAAACCGCCCACCGCCGACACATTTGTGTGACCCATAAATGTTTCTCATCAAGTCTCAAGAGTCTGGGTGTTTCTATGTATAATATGTATGTACCTATTTAAAAGTATATAAGTATTAATATCCGTGGTCTGATACCCATAACACAAGCAGGTTATTCCTAGCGTACTTTGGGATAAGATAGCGTTGTGTGAAATGTCCCTGAATATTATACTTTCTTAAATTTAATTTCTTAACAAACCTACGCAAAGGAGCGATATTAGTTTTACATTCTGTCTGTGAAAGTGTATGATGTCCTGTAAAAGTAATCAAACATAAATGAATTGACCGATTTAAAACACTTTATCGTAAGCTGACATTGTGGAAAAAGAAAGTTCATTTCTAACTAATTTTATTTAAAAGTATTAATCAATAAAATATTAAGACACAATAAAGTACATATATAACTATTTACAATTATAAGCTATGAATTAAATATTTACAGAAAAATAGGGTAAGAAAAAACGAAAAGGAAAAAACACACAAGACTGTCGTAACCCTCGTTTAGGTGTCGAAGAATTCCTCCCCATCGCAATCGACTGGTAAGGTTCCCATTTAATTTAAGTTTTTCTATTTGGCTTAGAATCTTATTCTACAGATTTCACTCATTTGAAATAATTAACTTAAACTATGAATAATAGGAGGCTATCGTTAGAAGTACCTACTTGAAATTTCGGTGGACACTTGATAAACTTAACTCGTAACTCGAATAAATACTGTAATATTTAACATACAAAATATTCTGAAAATATTGTGTTGTTTTTACACTAACTTTTAGTTTTTAGATGCTATTTTAAAAATAATTCAAATTCATGTGGTGTGACCTTGAATTACTATTGTCTTTAGTAAAACTTTAGCAGTTTATAATTAGCAACCGGCGAAACCTTGACCCGTGCGTATAGCCTTACTCTGAGCGTTTACAACAATGGCTGGTTGATCACAAAAAGAAGTTATTTCTATTCAAATTGTAAGATTTCCTTAAATAAATGTACAGAAAGTTTTTAACAAATATTATTGTTGCGACATGACACGTAGACAACGAGCAAAGAACGGGTGAAGTGACGTCGTTTAGCGAAAGGAGAGACTTTGCTTCCTTATAGGTACGTGTTCTGCCGTCTGTATAATGGTTTGTGCTCTAAGGAATTGTTTGATACGATAAGTAACGGCTACGTTCTATCATCGCACCGCTCGCCACAGACAGGGTGTTCATCCTCACACCTCGCGCACAGTATATATATGTTGTATATATATGTATAAACGCGCATAATAAACGCGCACAGTATATATATGTTGTATATATATGTGCCTCGCGTCCGCAGAGTTTGAGCATAGTGTGATCTGATAGGGGGCTTTCTCCCGCCCACGCTTAGATTGTGGAATGATCTCCCTGCCTCTGTTTTCCTAAACGCCTACTGTATGGGGTCCTTCAAAAGGGATCTTAGAAGGTCCTTGCAGGGCCGGCAGCGCGAGTCTAAACGTTTAAAGGCTACTGTGATCACATTCTATAAAGTGATCCTGAAGCATGTCTGCCACCTTAGCAGTATAATAAGAAGGCACTAGTCAATCCGCACTCTACTGACACATTTGAATGCAAATTTTGTAAGTGTTTTTGTTGCTATTTTTAATCGACTTTAAAAAACCGGCCAAGTGCGAGTTGGACTCGCCCATGAAGGATTTCGTAGCAGCAAGTAATATAATATAAAAGTTCTTATAGTTCGTTATAACTTTGATTGGTGTTTTAACCAAAGACTTCTATATAAACTGAGGTAGACATGCCCTACGCACCGATTTTTGAAACCTATAAACTGCGCTAATAAGCAGCGTTGTTCGCACTGTTGTGAGTCAAAACTTCGAGAGTAGGTACTCGACTTGCAATTGGAGACCATACGCCTTCTCTTTTACTCTTGTTCTATCCGTATATTACTATTGTGTGTGGTGTCAATTACGTAAATAGTATTTATAAGTGAGTGTAGTCTTAGCAATGTGTGTGTTTGAGGATTGCTTTTGAAATCTGGCTTGTTAGAGTACGGCGCGTCTACCTCAGTTTATATAGAAGTCTTTGGTTTTAACACGTTCGCAGTGGTAGTGATTTTTCTAACGGAAAATTGCGGTTTATGACGTATTAAAAAAACTACCAGCTCTATCTCGTTCAAACCAATTTTCGTTGGTAGTTTTTATGGCAATGTACATCATATATTTTTTTTACATTTATCGTTCTTTTAGTTTAGAAGTTAGAGGGGGGGGGGGGGGGATACATATTTTTCCACTTTGGAAGTGTCTCTTGCGCAAACTATTCACATGGAAAAAATGATTTTAGGAACCTCAATAGCATTTTTGAAGACCTATCTATAGATATAGATACCCCACACGTATTGGCTTGATGAATAAAAAAAAATTGAGTTTTAGTTCTGAGTATAGGGACCCCCAAAATTTGCTTTTTTTCTAGTTTTATTTAAGAATCTTAATGCGGTTCACAGAATACATCTAGTTACCAAGTTTCAATAGCATAGGCCTTATAGTTTCGGAGAAAAGTGGCTGTGACACACGGACGGACAGACAGACAGACATGACGAATCTATTAGGGTTTCGTTTTTGCCATTTGGCTACGAAACCCTAAAAACGAGGAGGTTACTCATTTCGACCGCTTTTTTGATGTTAGAATTGAAATCTGTAACAAACAAGCTTACTATGAGTAGTTCATACCCTTTATTTCCCGACGTTACACATTGAGGTCTTTGACTGAAAGGACGACCCTACCCAGACGATCGCGTTGCGAATATAATGGTAGGTAATAATTGTGTAATGTGTAATAGTACAGTGGTAATAGCCTTGTCATCTGTACCGATTTCGCCGATACATTCTGGATTTTGTCAGGTGTCCTTATGACCTATCGATCGTAAGTCTGTCATGCGAAACTCGACTGCAAATATTAATGCTTGATACTTCTAGTGTTTCGCAATTCGTCCTGGTCTTTCAAAATTTAAAAATAGACTAAAAATAATGCCATGAAGTTGCTGAAAACGATGCAGCAGAGTATTATTAACATTTAATTTAGGGACCGTGGGAAAATATACTTTTCGTAGTTTAAATTTATTAAAATGTATTTAGTAAACTACATCTACTTTGTTACTGCACGGTACGTACAGTAACAAAGTAGAAAATTTATGAAAATACTGATAATTTGTGGTAAAATACAACTCACCTGAATTTATCAGTATTTTTATACATTTTCTACTTTGTTGAGGATTTGATGAAAAGTAAGGCAAACCGGTCGAAACGATATCTAGTAAATTGTTCATCGGAGATTTTAGGCAATTTTTCCCTAAAACGCATACCTACTTAGATCATACCTAGATCGTTTTTGCTTAATCCTTATCGCCGTGACGGCTTTTCACGTTCAACCCCCACAATTTTCAACGCCTTAACGTAAGTAATCCACGTTGAACTCCTTGGACATTGTAGAATACCTAGATATTGACACCTCATTCAACCGTTGTTAATTTGTGCGTTCGTTAAAAAACGTCTGGTAGGGACACTTGTTCACTATCTTAGTGTTAGAATTTAAAAAGTTCTTATTACCAATTACCACGCGTTAAGAACTAAGTACATGCCTAAAGTTTTATCAGTTTTGGCTTAGTAGACTTTTTGTCTGTGCGTTGATCACTGAATCAGAATAAGCTCTATCGAGAAAAGTTTGTGTGTTCTATCAGGTCTAGAGTCAGTTAGTTTGTACGTGTTATCTATATGTATTGTTATCAAAGATCAGGAATTTGTGGTTTAGGTAGGGGGGAACAGGGGGCGTGCCTAGTATACGGCCGCCTACTGAGCCCCGCCCAGTCGTGTCCTTCACGAAGCACAACAAAGCTCTATCATAAGTATACAGCCATTCTCCGCACAATCACAATATTGTATAATAAGCTATAAGCGGAACTTTTCTGCAAGTTCTATATTTAGACTCAGACGGTTCTGAATATCTCTAACATTTTAAGGTTGTTCTTTAGGCATTCTAATTGTTTACAATCGTTACGTTAAGTACTATTTTAGTTCGATAATTCTTAAATTTGGCCGTAAAGAAGCTTTCGTTTTTTATTTAGTCTATAATTTACATTTACAACGTATTTGAGTAGCTGTGATTTAAGTCAGGAAATGTGGTGAATTTAAAAGGGCTTATTCGCAGTTTGCCTTTATCATCATCAAAATTGGTTTAGCCTGTTGTGGCCACGAGAACAATCGATTTAGCCAATGCTATGAAAACATCCATTTATGGCGGTTATTCGTTTTTACTACCGTGGCCAAGGCAAGGAAATCGTTGCGATATCTGATACATTACATTAGTTATGCAATATCTACCTTGTTCATTTCCGCAATAGCAAACTCTATCTTGCGGTTTTATTCGATATGTTTTTAATAATATCTTATCCACTGTCAACTAGGTAAGTGTAATGGTAGTTTTAACTATTTAACCGCTTATGTATATTCTGTTAGTCAGGAAGTCAAAGATTGAGAGGTACAGACGCTTCAAATTGTAGTAGAATTCAGGCAATTCTATACAACGTGAACTTTTGTATAGTATAATGCAAAGCTCAGACACCCCAACGAGAGTTTCGCTTCAAAATACAGTATAAAAAGATTAAATTAAACTTAACATAGGTTGAAACCGGGTCCATTGGATAATGTTACTGATTCTGAGCAAAGTGTTTTCAGGTTTGCATTGTACAAAATTTCAAGTTGTATAAATCGTGGAGCTAACCCGGTGACTGACGCTTAGTTCGCCCCCTGTCAATAATTGGTTGAAGATATGAATCATTAAACTGCAGTAGTGACCTTATTGATCGTCCGCTAGTTGTTACAATACGTAAATGTTGTTTACGTTTTCTAACTTACGTTCATTTTGCTTTGCAAAACATGTTGTGCTATGCGCGGGCGCTGGTTCGTTATGCAATTAGAATGCGTTTCAACAAGCGTATTATGTAAATAGTGTTTTGCATTCGCTGGAGTTGACGCATTGCATAAGCTATCCTAAACTGTATTTTTAAACTTTAGGAATTATATCACAAAATAGATTAGGTACTATCTAATTTGTGGTTTTACACGGAAGGTGCTGGAAAGTCAAATCAATTGATCAGCCTATGCTAGTCCACTTTTGAATATAGGCGCAATTCAGGCCACAACATACGGCCCGGTTCATTCCACTTCAGTCTCCACCATCGACGTTTTCCAGATCGTTGGTCCATCTTGTGGACTGTCGTCCTACCTTACGGTTACCGCGCCGCTGTAGCCACTCCAGAATTCGTTTGCTCCACTGTCTTTGGGTTCTTCTACAGATGTAACCCGGCCCATTGGCAATTTCTCGCAATTATTTTGTGGGCTATGTCGGCCACTCTGAATCTCTGCAGGATTAGTTAGTTGATTTTGTTTTTTAGTTGTAGGTAATTCGCAAAACATTTTTGGTTTTACGACTTAGAACGTAAACAGAACAGGTGGGAATAGGGGCTTTTCACAGCTACTTATACCTGTACCTCTTATGTGGTCATGTAGGTACTCACATCAGACTCGATAGCCCATCAGTGATCACTGAAATAACGACGAGCTTGAAAACGATGGTCTAACTTTGCCATAAAAGAATACATCTTTCATGGCAAAAAAATCCTATACATTTTCGCCATACCTTAAAGTCCCGACCAACTCACCTTCTCGCTGATGTGACGATTAAACAACGAAGGAATGAGACCACATTGACAACTTGTCAGGTTATTTCATGACTTCATGTACAGATTATTACATGGACGTTCCTTTAAATAAATCGAAGAATTGTGAATCACGTAGCTTTAACACTATACTTTAACTGTATGTAGAGTATGCCTTACCTACATATGTATCTACCTGTGACAAATATCAGTCTGTGAGATCGTATTTGATCGATACAGAAGTTATTATTAATTGTCGGACTGAAAAAAATAAGATTGACTTGTAAAACAGGTAATACATTTAAAAATAGAACAATAATACCTGATAATACGAAAGTAACATGTTGAACTTCAAACGTCTATAGAACCTATTTGGTTTTGTAATCAATTTTGTCTGTGGTACAGTTTTATTAGGCACGATTCTAAGAACTGTATTCTAAGTAGGTATTTATTTGAAAAAAAACAATCTATTTTAAAACTCAGACTTGTCTTCGCCTACCACCAAGACTATCGGCCTCCAGACCGAGAGCCTGAGAAGGCTCTACGAGTAGACGACAGCCTGACGTGAAAGATTC
This sequence comes from Miltochrista miniata, assembly GCA_933228765.1. Classification (NCBI taxonomy): domain Eukaryota; kingdom Metazoa; phylum Arthropoda; class Insecta; order Lepidoptera; family Erebidae; genus Miltochrista; species Miltochrista miniata. Next base: position 16,217,317 of record OW121747.1, on the reverse strand, counting down.
ACGCACGCCACACGCCCCAAGAAGCGGGACACCTCCCGAACAACCACCCAAAGTCGAGGGATAGCACTCGGACCCCCCTAGGTGAGGCTGCAGTGGCAGCCAAGGTCTGTTGGGAATCCTGGGGTCATCCTTCCGAGGCCTTACCCGCGGCTCCCAACCGTAGGCATTAGGTAGGAATCGTGTGGTTTTTTGTCGGTAAGAGTCCGGCATAGCATCCATGTAGGATTTTCCTCAAAAAACAGCCTAGTTTAAAAGTAGGAGGTGGTATTTTCTATACTATTAAAGAGATACACACGCATACGGAAAGTGACCATCGTAAGCCTAAGGACGTTGAGGTGTTATACTTGCGCTGGCGACCCTATAGCCGCAATAAAACAGATAGATGCAGGCTGTGACCAATGCTGATTGAAATTCGTTAACCAGTTTAATTAGGATTAATTATACTTTGTGCTATGCCGTAATCGGGATCAATTGTTTAATACCTATGGCTTGCGAAGCATGGAAATGCTCATTACATAACTGTAATTCCACAAAAACTCATTACCCATCGCAAGACTGACTGTGGTGCTTAACGTAGCGTAATGCATTTAAAACTTGCCAAGTATATAGTCTTGCAACACAACTTATACACCTTATTCGCAAAAAGCACCACTCATTCGTGTTTTCGTCACCTTGAAGGACCTCGATAATTTTCGTGAGGCCAATTAAAAATTTAAAACTAAATAATTGTCTCCAACTTAAGAATTGTTATTAAAACAAATTAATCTTGTTTGAGGAGTTTATTAATAATTTAAAAGATATTTCATGAAAGATTTTCTTAGAAAGATTGATATTGTTTTACAGCTGAAGTTTGGGCTTATACTATGCCTCTGCTAGCACTTCAGAGACAGCGTGACTATGTATGTTTGTTTTACAGTTTCAGCACAAATTACATCGTGCAAATAGATCACCATTGTTCATATCGCGAACGGAATTGATAGATGTTTCAATTGCTGCGCAATAACAGACTAGGTATTGATCATTAACACATTCTAGTAGTTGACAAGTAGAACACTTCAGATACATATACATGCAACTAGATGTAAATAAGAGTCCGGTAGAAGTGATAAATATGCAGGAGGGAAGGGGGGGTCTGCGGTGCGGGGGGGTCGTACAAGGTCGGCAATCTTCCGCATATCGCGAACAGGGCTTCTACTATGTATACGCGATTAGAACTCGATTATACATTCCCTATTGTCTAGTAATATGAAACGCTCGTAGCTCGGCTAGCACAATATTGTATAAAGGATCAAAAGATTAAAGCATCTGACGCAGCGATCAGTCCTGAAATTGATGATGAGTAGGTATTTGGAATTTCTATTAACGGGTGTTTTGCTAAAAAAGTGGTAGTACTTGAAGTTGAAGGCTTTATAGGCGGCATTAAATATGCATCGAATGATTCATCGAATTTATTACCTATGCATTTAACGTGTAATATGCCTGTGCCTACTAAATGACTACCTATATGTATGTACGACGGCGACGCCAGGACTATTTCCAGGCCGGTGCATCTGCCAGGTGGGTGCAAGTTCATCCCTTGCACCCCTCTGTGGGCGCCGATGAAAGAAAAATGAATCAAGTCACCGTGATTTAATTAACTTTTAACCCTCGAGGAAAAATTAGGGGTGTTATAAGTTAGAACTGTACTGTGTATGGTGTATATCTGTGTGGCTGTCTGTGGCATCGGAGCGGTACAACGAATGGACTAGTTTTGATGCGGTGTTTTTGTTCAAAAGCCAACGTGACTGGGATAGTTCATAGCTATAGGTAAATGTGGAAGATCATCAGTTCAATTCCTGAGGGATGAAGGGATTTTACTAAAATTCACAAGTCACAAGGGTGGTATTACCACGACTAAGTCACAAGGGTGGAATTTCAACGACATGGTAACCTGTGACTGGCTGATGCATCAAGTAGGTAGTCTGCGGGATACCCAACTCCTCAGAAAATTACTGTATAGGTAAATATACCTACCATGTTTGGGCTTATTAGAACAGTCTTGGGATCGGGAGTTTTTTTTTATTTTGAAATTAACACCTGTTCCTACTATTAGGGACATATATTATACCACTACCCTTTTTTTTAACGTGAAGGAAAATCCATCATGGGTGCTATGCCGGTCTCTTACCGACTAAAAAACTTCACGTAACGCCCAACAGCCTATGGTTGGGAGCCCCGGGTAAGCCCTCGGAAGGATGTCCCTGGACTGACAACAGACCTACGGCCACCACTGTGGCCTCGCCCAGAGGGCGGTTCGGGTGCTATCCCGCGTCTTTGGGGGTTTCGGGTGTGATCCCGCTTCTAAGGGGGTGAATTCCTCACGTCACGCTGCTGTCATGGATTATACCACTACCCTAATCGTACTGCTGTTGGGATTATGGTAAACCTATTTTACACAATATTATTCAATTATATCAAACTTCAGCATTGAGTACCTGTAAGTCGAATTAAATGCCTTAACCTTAACCAGGTTGAATAATGATCAATGATGAAACTCTGAGAAAAAATCTCAACTTTTGGGCAATATCAGGCATCAATAATGTTCCTGCAACAATTTGTTCGCGAAAATTTCATCAAGCGCCGGGACTTTTCTCGTAACTTGTGAAGTTATTGCGATATAGTAGCACCGTAATAGAATTAAAACCTGCAGTGTAAAAATATCGAGACTTTCTTGCTTATGCCCACCTGGTTATATCATTGTCTGGAAAATATAGCTATTCTGGTTTTAGACAAGTTCTTGGTAAAGTGCGAAAGCTTGTGCAAAGATGTTTGGTTGTTTATTACGCGATACGCCTGAACGGATCTGGCTGAAATTTGGTACATACAGGGTCAGATTATCAAAATAAATAGTCTACTTTTTAATTATTGGAAAATGTTCCGTTGGAATATGTAACAGCTCATTTGGAATAAAAATTAATCAGTAAAATAAAACAATAGTTACAACTTTTAATGTACAAAAAATGTTATAAATTTTCTAAAAAAAAATACGCATTATCTTTAGGATACTTGTTTATACGGCGACACGCTCTAACGCCTGAAGAAATTTCTTTTGTATTTGGTAGGTAGCATACGCTCTGAATTTTCGCATAGGTTGCTTTTTAACCCGGAATCAAGTTCCTACTACCGTAGGTAGCTATGGAAAGCTTTGACAACAACAAAAGCTTTGGTGGAGCCGTGCGCATCAACTAATTTCCAATAATGAACATACCATAAAAGAAATCTGCGTATTGCATAAGTAATCCCCGTTGTTTAAGAAGTCCTAAGTAGGTAGTTCATTTTCAATTGAAATTCAACCTAACCAGCTGAACTTGTCGATAAAATGATAAGATTGTATTGCTGTGCACGTCACCACTTTTGATAGAGTATACCCAATTTAGATTTTTCTTTTTTTTGTATAACTACATTGAGACATTCTGCCATGACTTACAAAATCTACATCTGATGTGGTTACCCAACAGACCTGGACGGTGATCCCCAGATAGGGGCTCAAAATTTACTCCGATTGCGGAATTCTAGTACCTACCTACCCTTATATTATAACTTGCGGACTTCACGCGGTTTCACCCGCGTAGTTCCCGTTTCCGTGGGAATACGGGAATAAAATATAGCCTATGTTATAATATACCACCGCAAAGAGTGTAGCTTTCCAACAGTGAAAGAATTTTTCAAATCGGTCCAGTAGTTTCGGAGCCTATTCGTTACAAACAAAAAAACAAATCTTTCCTCTTTATAATATTAGTATAGAAGATTAAAGACAGTTGGCGTCCGACGTTCATTCCGATCTATTCATCGGCGAACTCAATAAATCGAACTCTACCATATCCGTAAGTAAGTAGGACTAGGAACTTATAAGAAAAAATTTCCAGCTGGTGCACCTCTAAAAGGCAATGATGTTATACAGTTAAGCGTTATCGGTATTTCTAAACATTACCTATTGTGTTCTCGATCGTGGTTCGTCACTAGCGCTGCAGCGCTTGACTCAACGATAATATGTTTATCGATTCTGAAATTGAATAAGTACCCTTTCGCGTGCCCACTTGGCTTTAACGGGACAAATGTTTGTTGCATCATCATGAAGAACAATAATATCGTGTGACCGTGGGTGTATTTTTATAAGAATAGCAAACATTGGTGATATTGTAAATATATAATGTTTTTGAAGACATACGACCTGTTTAATTTGCTATCATATAAGGGTCCTTTTGTCCTTTTTTTATTTTTAAGGATTCCGTACCAAAAAAAACGCAGCCCTTATTAGGATCACTTTCTTCCCCGTCCGTCATTCTGTGTGTCAAGACCCTTTATGTCGTGAGCGCGTGACGGTATTAAGAGTCCATATTACGCCAAATAGACTATTACTTTGATCTAGATCTCAGGACTCGTGAGGTCTGCTGAATTAAAATTTGAACACAGACAACTTCAGTTCATGAACTAAAAATGCTCTAGGCTAAAACACCATTGCTATATGATATTTGTGTTGAAAATACCTCGATTTCTTGAAATTTTAACCTAGATCTCATAAGTTTTAAGTTGTTTCTATAATATAAAATATTTATAAGAAAGACAATAGTAAAATCTTCATTTGCACTAGACCACTTTTTTAATATTGGTAATAGTTTTTTTTATTATTAATTTATTTCGTTAAAAACGTACAAAAACGGCTCGCATCTCTCTCTGTCTTGCACGCAAAAATGTATATCTTCTATCTTCTTCCAACAATTTGGCGTCTGGTAGGCTCTTAAAAAAGGACAACCCTTATTAAGATCACTTTCTTCCCCGTCCGTCATTCTGTGTGTCAAGACGCTTTATGTCGTGAGCGCGTGACGGTATAAGTTGAAATTAAAACCATATAGCTAGCACTAAGCTAAAAACTACGAAATAATTTTAAGCACTATAAAACAATCACATTAAAATACAAATATTCACATACAGGCGTGTTTCCTGTCCTGGAAAAACTTATTATGAAAACGATGCGGGAAACACGCTTGAAATGATGATAATTATGTAGGTACTGGTATGTCAATCATCAACCAAATCAATCTATGGCAGTCCATTGCTGAACGTAGACCTCTCCCAATTTACACCACAATACTCCTGGATTGTTTTGTACCTAAATACCTACTGCATTTCTAGTGACACTTTAAAAAAATAAATTCTTTCATCATATCTCATTTTGTTTACTTTGCTATTTTATTAACGAGCACCTATTACTCACACATGCACACACGTTATCTGTAATACTATAGTTAGTGAGGTGAGTGTGTGAGTTGCATTACCTAGGTATTGGTTGCTGCGCTTGAGCGATACAATGTCAAGGTCGCGGACGCATTTGCAATGCTCGCGCTTCTAGAAAACACTATTACATACTTACATTATATTTACAAATGATATCATTTATAGAGATATGTTTTCTTTTCTATGCTTTAGACGTATAATTAGGTATACTTTTTATTTTATCCTTAAAATTCAATAGTCAAAACTGGAGACTGGAGACAAAAAAGCTGATATCTGTGGTCTGGACCACAGATATCAGCTTTTTTCGATTTCTGTGGCTCTGGGGCAAATGTGTCATGCTTCGCCAGTCATATTTGTGTAAGACTCACTCTCAGGACTTAAAGACGATCCAAGTTTTTGGAACTCATAAGAATTAGCTCGAGGCTCTTTGTAGTTCACCATCCATAATATTACTAATATTATAACTAATCCAACGGCTGAATGAATCTGGCTGAAATTTGGTAGGTGCAGTGATAGCCTGGGAAAACGTAACGGTTAGTTTTATCCCGGGAATAAGTTCGCATGGGAAGCAGGAACTGTAACAAAATTCCACGCGGGCAAAGTCGCCGGTGTCATCTACATACACATATACCTACATAGTATACATATATACATATCATATAAAATCTTAATAAAGTAATTATATCCGTCATCATGATATAGAAATTATAGATTAATGCCCATGGCATGTTATAGACAGGCGCTAGCAAGAGAAAGGGGTTTAAAATTTTAAACACCGTTATTATTTTTTTAAACCACTCACGACACGGGATACCACTGAAAGTAGACATGATAATATGCTTCTTAGAGCAAGAATCGATGTGCTAAGCTGCAACTTTTTTAAATCCTAGAAGAAAATTAAAAGTTTCAGCAAATGACGCTTAGTTAAATCTAATAATAGACATAAAATAAATCTAAATAAATCTTTAGCTAAAAAGTTTATGTACCTAAATGTTACGTATAGAAGCTAAATAATATGGTAGGGTTTTCTGGTTCTTAAAAGAGCCGTCTAATTTTTCAGTCGGTTGTCATCTGCAAATTCCCGCAAAACCGAGCGCTTCCCCATCTGCCTATAAAATAGCGTAAACTTATTTGTACATCTAATAATTATAATTATAAACTACATACCTATTCAGGATACTCGTACTATTAATATCTATATGAGTATTAAATTTAATTGTGACTGCATGAGGTTCGAATCTCGGGCCGTAAAAAAAAATTTTGTCTCTAAAATGTGTACTAAAATGGGTTTAGTGTTCCTGTGTGTAGGTACCTATTTATTAATTTAAGTTGGTTTATCAGTTCTATAAATCCAGTAGCACAATCTTAAATTACTTACTTGTAGCTTAATTTAAACTTGGTGGCGTTGTGTAAAAAAAGTCCGACAAATTGTTATTAAAAATGCACATAAACATAATTTTTCGTAAATTTTCCAGATTTACCGCGTTAAGTAAACAATTAATTACTCAATCACACTATAACGCTGACGCAGAAGTAATGCGATCTGTAGATCACGTCCTCATTACTGCAAATTAGGTATGCAAATGTTTTCATAATAGTACCCATAAAATTAACTCGCTTTATATAATGTACATTTTTTTGTTTAAATATGCTGTGCGAACTTTGACTTGGCAAAACGCTAGCAGTCCACACCGAACCATTGAGATATTCGTACCTATTCGCTCCGATGTTCACACAACACACGCCAAGGTTAATCTCACACAGTAATTTCGCACAATTTTGTTACCTAACCTGTACATACTTAACGGTCTCAAAAAAACTATACAACATAAGATTATGGTTGAAATTCATTTGCAAAATCTTTTTGCTGATGTATATTTAGACGTACAAAAATAGCGTATCACCAACTACGTCAAGAGAAGTCACCCATAAATATGTCGGAACTATAAAATGGCGTGTTGTATATTTGCGTGTATGAACACTGCTCTTTGGTTCTAATCAGTTGGTTTGTTGTGCAGGACGAGCGCGAGCACGGCACCGGGATTTGAGCTGACGGTGGCTGGCGGCGCTGGATGCAACACTGGCGCCTCCCTCAATGCGCATGCGCCCCTTCTCCAATCCATGCAGACCCCCATACACCACCATGAGCAGCGCAAGAGAAAGAACTGTCACTAGTTAGTACACTTTTTTACCACATATGAACAACAGCCGTCCTGTAATTCTCTTCGCTTGACCTTCGCTCCACTTCGTCGCATTCGATCGCAAGTTCGCATCGCCACTCAGTGGTTTGAGATGTAAATCTAAGCAGAAAAGCATACATACGTATAAGAAATAACAATGTAACACATTGTTATTTCTTATTCATAATGATTTTGCCTTCCTTTATACCTACATATACAAGTATTTTCTTGGACAGAACATATTTTATTTAAATTGAATCGATGCAGAGAAGAGAAGTGCGGTCCTTACACAAATTTCATATTTTTATTTTTATGTCCGATATGCTGCCCGAGCCAGCCTCACCTGCAAGTGACGCACCTGTCGAATAACGGACAAGGTCATAGCGAAGAGAAGAAATCGAAACAGAGCCTTGCCCCCTTAGACAAGTGGCACAAGCGTAAATCGCAAATGAAAGGATAGAATATATCGACCAATCACACCCAAGCTCGTCGCCGGTGTACGACGCGCGCGCCTCGGCGGAATCACGAGTTGTGCCACTAATTATCTAACGGGGCTGATCTGCATGGAACAATAAAATAATCACGGTAACAAAATTTTATGATCTGAGAGATATCCTCTCAGCTTACAGAACTTGGAATCAGGGACAGGAGGGGAAGCACTTGTGATGGTAATTAAAACAGACCTGAAGTCTGTATGGTATGACAAGAAGGAACCCTGCGTCCTATGGGAAGATATTCCTGAGATATAAAATCGGGGAAACCAGGAATCACAACTTACCATCTGCTATGAATTATTTTCAGATCTTTCTATAGTCCTCAATTTTTCGGAATGCAAAGATCGCGTTTTATAAGAGACAGCTGGGTTTCGTGACACACCTAGATTTGTCTGTCGAGATATTTCAATTGAACTTTAGAGCGATTTAGGAAACTGCTGGATGGATTTAAGGCCAGGTGGGTCGACGGAGACGGCGCCAATAAAGCTTTGGGTCAACTTTGGGATGTTTTTCTACCACATGAAGTTCATTAGATCTTTTTTTATACCACTAAGGTGACAGACAAGCATACGGCCCACCAGAAGGACCGGTGGTCACCGCAGCCTATGAACGTTTGCAACACCAGGGGTGCCACACTCGCGCTGCCGACCCTGTAAAAACCTTCTTAGACCCCTTTTGAAGAACCCCATACTGTAGGCGTTTGGGAAAACCGAGGCAGGGAGGTCATTCCACAACCTAAGCGTGCGCGGAAGAAAACACCTATCGGATCTAACCGTGCTGGAACGCACCGGACGCAGAGTGTGAGGATGAACTCCCTGTCTGTGGCGAGCGGTCTTGTAACTGACTGTAAGATCTTGTAACTGAATACAAATTTGGCCTGCCTTAACTAATTGAACTAACGTAGGTATATACCTTTTTCAGAGTTAAAATTCCTTTCTTGACACATATTGTTAGCTACTGCTATTGCAAAAAAATCGTAGGCTACGCAATGATTAGTTTCTATCAAGTGAGCCGCATGCTTGTTTTTGACATAAAAATGCGTCTGGCTCCTTTCTTTGTGATATTTCGAACGTTTCACTAAATAAGGTTTTTTTTGCAGTGTCGATAGTTATGAGATATCTGGTTGCGAGGCGACGCTGCCAGCACCTCCGGCACCGGTACAAGGGCCTACCGCCGCTCACCGCAAAAGAAAACCTTCCTCATAGTAAGTACGCTTTAATTTGACACGAATCTGGAATGATCTACCTTCAAAATACTTGTACGAAGTAAGCCAAGAGCAAATTTAGAGGGCACAGCAAGTTACTGCCCGTTCGCTCTAACTTTGCCGCTCGGCTCCATACTAAAGTCGATTTTTTAATTAGACCAAGTAAATTGACAGCAACTAATGTCACTTCTTCAAACAATGTTGCTTATTTTCTATGACCAAGTGACATTAGCTACTGTCAATTTACTTCGTCTAATTAACAATTTGGATATACGCCTCTACGCCAGCGGCAAAGTTAGAGCGAACGGGTAGTATTGACAAGAATCCTCGTTTTGGATCGCTCTACTAAAACCGTTTTAGGGTATGTAACTAAAAATAACCTTTGATATCCCAATTTACAGCGTATTTGCAAATATAAATCGATTGTGAGGCCATACAAATTCGCCGTTAGCAGGTACCCTTTAACATAGCGACTGCGTTGACAATGCTTTCAATTAGACCGGTGTACCCACCCGCGCCGGAGGTGGCTTGCAACCAGTCTACCCCCTTCATAGAGCCGTTGCCTGGCTACAAGCAGTAAAAACGGCCACCTGCGACCTTTGACTATTAAATTGAGTTTTGCTCGACTTGTTGATAATATAATTACTGTGTCCGCCCCTCCGATCCTGCAGTTTTAAACCGCATTCGCTTCTAACGATAGGTATAGCAAAGCAAAAATACTAGAAAATTTTAAACAGGATTACGAGTTTGCCGTTTATATGAGGTGAGTATCATTGTAATCCGATTATAAGTGGCATTGACGGATTGCATTTTAGATCCGGCAGGCGCTTACTTTTGGTATTTACCTACTTACACGTTACGGCAATCCTAGTAGGGACAGGCCAATGATTAGTTTTTATTCTTGGAAGCGGCATGAATTGCCACGTATTAAGGTGTCCTCGAGGAAACATGGCTGACACTGTGACAATCATCAAATTTTTCTTTTGAACAACACTATTCTGTAACCAATGTGATGTCAGAGACATGAAAAGATTGTCAAAAAATATTATAATTTATTTATTTAAGTATACATTATTTATTGGCGTACTTAAGTACCTATAAAATCAATATCTTCATTGATAACCTCCGAAGTAAGAGTTTTATGCTTATCTTAAACTTGTCCAATTAAACGAGGGGCCGATTCAATCCCCTTGTGTAATCCCATTCAACTCTAAACTCGTTGATACATACTAATTTGTGCAACTACCTTGCTGTTTTCTTGACATCGAAAGGGCTCGTTAATCATAATCAAAGTTATTTTCTCCCTTAGGATGTCAATGTTGATTGCTTAGAGGTCAAAATATATTTGAGTGACACGTGTGGTTATTGGTTATCGTCATAGATTGTTATAATCTGTTATTTCATCAAGGGTGTGCGAATAAACCTTATCAACCATTTCCCAGTTGTATGTCATTAGATGTACCTATAAACAAGTGTGTGAACTTTAATGCCGAAGGCTATAGACTGATGTAGATAGAGATTTTACAGAACTGGCAGTAACGTAATATTTATTTTCGACGCCACGCAGCGCCTTCTATTCATAAAATTCGGCGTTAATAATTAGGATTCTCATGCACATATCCCAGTACCTAGTGTTCATAATGAAAACTTTTCTAGGAGTAGAAGAAGTAAAAGTTTACCAGAATAGTCATAATCTCTGCCTACCGTAAAAATAAAGACGCGTGACAAGTTACGTACCTATACGTCTTTACATAATATGTAATAGTGTCAAGAAATAGCGGGAAATACTACTTTGACGTAGTTTAGTACCTACTGAGTACAAGTATCTAGTATTAGAAATTTTTTTAAAGACTATATTATGTTCTAAAAGACTGCTACCAACTTAGCCGCAGTGAACAAAACAACGTATTTTTTTGAAACTTCTTTATTTGACTTTTGCGTTGGCTAACCCCTTAGCCTGGATGACGTAGGTCGGTGGCTGTTCACGTAAGTCGTAACCAAGTTGAAGTAACTGTTCTACGAAATACGGATGCAATGTTCAAAACTTTTCCTTCCTTCGGTCGTCAACATCGTGTACAACAGATTACTTACGTTAAAAAATTATATAAACTGTCGATGTTGCCAATTTTCAGTCTCTACAATATTCAGTAAAGATAGACTTGATTCTTAGCACTCCAGGGCGCCGATTCTCGACCACACGACGTGAATGCGTGGACGCAAATTTACGGGTGAGACGTCGTCTGTCTCATGTTCGCCGTTCCTAAATATGAGACAGGCGACGCGTCACCCGCCGATTTCCGTCCACGCATTCATGTCGTGTGAAGCGAGAATCGGTGCCCAGGGGTTCAACGAGCGGGTCCATAGCGTGGGACAAAGGAAACACTGTGTCTATGTCTGGTACTTACTACAGTAATTATAGCTTTAAGGTGACAGGTGTAGCTTTATGATACATCAGCCCACAAGTTTCATTAATTATTTGAAATAGATCCCTTGAATATTTAGTATAGAGACGAAAACCAGGTACATTATGGGCACCGATACTGATTTGAATGATCCTTCACGCAGGATCTTAGAGATGTCTATTGTACAGAACGCAGCCGGTTCCGTCATTCTCCGAGGCCGGTTTTCTTGTAATTGAATTGCTTGATTAGCAAATATGTATATCACTTAGTGCTGTTGGGTGTATGTGTCCGCGCCGTTCTTTATTCGCACGGCCACGGTCTGCCAAACCGACCGAACATGACCGTTACACTGCAGCACTGGGGGGGTAGTAACCTATGGTATAGAGAATGTCTAGACTAGAGAACCATTATTATATCCTACTCTATTATTGTTAAACGTGCTGGCATGAGCTGTATGTTGAGGAGATTAATATGTTGTGTTTTTTTTTTGTTTTACGTGAGGGAAAATCCTCATGGATGCTATGCGGGACTCCTACCGACTGGAAACCTCACGTGTCCTGCTACAGTTGGGTGCCCCGGGTAAGCCCTCGGAAGGATACCCCAGGACTCCCAACAGACCTATGGCTACCACTGCGGCCTCACCTAGGGGGTGGGGGGAGGGTTCGGGTACTTCCCGCGTCTTTGGGGGGTTTTTCGGGTGTTATCCTGCTTCTTACGGGAGGCGTGCGTGAATCCCTCACGTCACGCTGTCGTCTAGGGCCTGCTTCGACATGTCGGAATATGTTGTGGTACTTCGTCAAGCAGCTCAAACTGACCTGGCATTTTCTTTTTTATTTACAGTGGAACGGCCAGCACTTACGATGATGATGGGATGGATGACGCTAGATCCAGCCGCACTGTACCTGATAAGAAGTGAGTGGATCGTCGAACGGTCACATTTATTCATTCTCTTAGTTATTAATGACCTTCATCTTAAATTCTTCCGAGTAGTATTCAAACTTTTTGAAACCCAAAATGTGTGGATTCGGAAGCTGGGGTCCGCTTTTATACCCTTAAGGGTTTCTGAGCCAGAATATGGTCTGCTGAAGAGCACCGCCTGCTGGCGAAGGTGACTTGGTCCCAATACTCCCAACCAAGCCCTGAAGATCTTGATAGCACCATTGGTTACAACCCTGATTCATTTTCATAACCACTACGGAAATAGTTGTAACTGTATGTATGTAAATTGATATATTATTCTGAAACAATACAGCTCAAAATTACGATACTATTTCCTTGATTAAAGTTGTGCATAATGTCTTCTAATAAAAGTTGGCAACCATATAGCCCCTTTAGTTAGCTTCAGCTTGGCGGTTGCTACAAACCTTCCGTGGACATTCATAATCACTTTCCCTTACAGACAAAACCATAGCGAGATAGAAAAACGCCGCCGTGATAAAATGAATACATATATAACAGAATTGAGCGCCATGATTCCTATGTGCGGCGCCATGGCTCGGAAGCTGGACAAGCTGACGGTGTTACGAATGGCTGTGCAACACCTGAGGTCGGTGCGAGGAGCCCTGACGGCCTGCCCTTTGACCTCGAGGCCTCGGCCAGCATTTGTCTCGGAACGAGAACTGAACTCGCTGATTCTTCATGCTGCCCGCGATTGCTTCTTGCTGGTCGTTGGATGTGACCGTGGTCGGCTAATGTATGTTTCCACATCGGTTACCAATATGCTGCACTATGAGCAGGTTAGTTTCTTACGATAGTACCTACTGTTTTTTTAGGGAATCACATTCTAAGCCGTTACAAATTTCGCCGAGTTGAATACAGAAGAGATCGATTGGAATAGACTAAGAGTAGGACTGGTTGCCTTCGCCCTAAAATCAGTCATATAGAAACAGCGGTTATCCTGGGTTAAAAAGTCGCCAGAGTCACGGGTTTCCTCACGAAGCTAGGAAATATAAAAGGGACATTTTCACAGATAAATAACATTTATTTTTTGTCGTTCAAACACACCGGTCAGGCAATCGTTTACATCAATTACGCGATCATTCTGAATGACGTAAACCAATAATTACACAAATTATATCTGCGGTAAGTGTGTGTTTATAGCTCAAAGTCAAGGTTGCAGCCGGCGAATACTACAATAGATACTTGCTACTCTTTTAAATATTGACATAAATATGTCAGTTTTATAGCACAGAGATTTTTGTTCAAAATGTTAATATGGAAATGATTAGGGAGAAATCATAAGCAAAGCAAATTTTATCATAAAATATTTTGTTAAGAAACTAGGAGCCCTAATAAGGTAGGGGCAATCTTCAAATGGTACTTATAATGTCCTTCTCTAAATCCTGTTTTCTTGTAATTATTTAAGATTCTGGAACACGAATGCCATCTAAAGAAATTATTCCATTTATCGACAGTCGGAGCTGCTAGGCCAGAGTTTGTTCGACATCTTACACCCCAAAGACGTGGCGAAAGTGAAGGAGCAACTGTCGTCGTCCGATCTAAGTCCCCGCGAGAGACTCATCGATGCTAAGAGTAAGTACATCAAATATCTTATACTGGTATAAATTTTGGATCATAAATAAAATCCTATAAATTTCATTCAATGGTTTCCCCGTCATTCAATTCGTTTCTCTTCTCCAAATTTGACAACTACTGATCGGAGTATGAAGTATTTCAATTTCGATATTATATGTACCCACCGACTCAGTATTCTGCAACCGCTCACTGTAGTAAACAACTTTCGTTATGGCCAGTCCTTGGACCACCTTGTGACATTTCATTTGCGAGCGTTGCTGTCCTGCTGAGCGGAAAGCATGTTAAGCCGTTGGTTTCGATTGTTAATATCATGGCAGTCGTAAAGCCAACTTAAAGGTCTTATGTGCAGCTTGAAATTTTTAAGCAGCTCGCAAAAATGTTAGCCTTTCAAGGGTCTACATTATCAACTGCGAGGACCGCAGCGATGACACGGCGCTCCACACTCTGGTGGAGTGCACGGCGTGGGCACAACAGCGCCAGGTCCTCGTAGTGGGTCTGGGCGTGGACACTCTCTCGCTCGAGGCCATGGTACGAGCCATGCTCTCCAGCGGGAGTAAGTGGGACTGCGCCGCCTCTTTCTGCGAGCAGGTCATGCTCGCGAAGGAGGCGGCGGGCCGGGTGCGGGAGAGAACTCTCCCACCCGAGTTCCGCAGTCGGCGCCCTGGGCTCCGCCGACGTGTCTTCGCTGAGGACTATCGGCCTCCATGACCGGGGTCTGAGGACGGTGAGAGGGCCGCTCACCGTCCTTACAGAAGCAGGCCCATGACGGCAGCGTAACGTGAGCAACTCACGCACGCCCCCCCCCTTAGAAGCGGGTTCACACCCGAAACCCCCCATTTACGCGGGATTGCACCCGAACCACCCCCTGGGCGAGGCCGCATTGGCGGCCGTAGGTCTGTTGGGAGTCACGGGACATCCTTCCTGAGGGCTTACCCGGGGCTCTCAACCATGGGCTGTTAGGCGTGGCGTGAGGTTTTTTAGTCGGTAAGAGTCCGGCATAACATCCTATGAGGATTTTCCCTCACGTTAAACAAAAAAAAAAGGGTCTACATTATCAAGTATACAATACAGATCAATTTTGATGTGTATATTGTGCCCGGACCGTCCGGCATAGGTAGGAATCGTGAGGTTTTACTCGGTTCACGTCCGGCATGACATCCGGCATGGCATCCGGCATGACATCCGCGAGGATACACATACGTACAATAAATAAACCGGCCAAGTGCGAGTTGGACTCGCCCATGAAGGGTTTCGTAGCAGCAAGTAACATAATATAAAAGTTCTTACAGTTCGTTGTAACTTTGACTGATGTTTTAACACGTTCGCAGTGGTAGTGATTTCACTAACCGTAAATTGCGGTTTATGACGTATTAAAAAAAAATTGCATAGACCTTATAGTTTCGGAGAAAAGTGGCTGTGACACACGGACGGACAGACAGACAGACAGACATGACGAATCTATAAAGGTTCCGTTTTTGCCATTTGGCTACGAAACCCTAAAAAGCCTAACATGTAAAATATCTCGTCGGTGGTGGAGCACGTAATAACAAAACTACGAAACTGCAAATTCATTTTGTACTAGCCAGCTAGCGTAGCCCCCGTGCTGGCGAAATACTAGTTTTATTCTACCATGAGCACCATCCGTTATATCTCTCCGCACACGAATATTAAAAAATTGAAATTGTGTTGATGTATGTTTAACCTTTAAAAAACTACATGGGTTAAAATGAAAGATGTTTTTGTTCTTTAGCTATGTTACCGGTGAAAGCCGATGTAGTGACGGGCGCCTCGCGGCTCTGTCCGGGAATGAGACGGTCGTTCTTCTGCCGGATCAAGTGCAAACTACCTCCCCCTGTACACGCACCCTCAGGAGGTATAAAGGAGGAAACTGAACCGGCTACCAAGATGCATAAGAAACCAAATGAGAAGAAATACTGCGTTGTACAATGTACTGGTTAGTTATCGGTATTTTTGAAATATTTAGCTCGCTGATTTGGTGGTGCGGTTGCGGCACTGCAGCGACCGCAGTGCTGCTTGTGGTCGAGTTTGGACGCATACCTTTATTACCAGTGGCCTGCAACATAATTTTAAAAAGCAATTAGTATGCTAACTCAATCTTTTCCATATTTCTCGAAATCTAAATCATGTTTTTCTCCATATTTAAAAATGATGAGTGGGTTCAACGTCCTTCGGTTGCCTATAGTTATACATTGTGTTGGGGTCTTACCGAGATCTACAGAACCAAAGCTAGTATCATCTGCAAGTGACGCACCTGCTGAATAGCTGATGAGGTCGTGGCCAAGAGAAGGACATCTCGAAATTAAACCAAACTGTCTTGTTCGACGTGGTATAGCAAGGCCAATAGCCCTCCCAAAACGAAATGGAGAGGCTGATTTGATTGATCGACAATAATACTACACATCCTGAATACGTATATTCTTTAAGCTACTCCAGTAAAGTAATTTACTAGTGTCCCGTGATAATACCCGTCACTTATTTCTAACCCCCTGCTGCATCCCATTACAGTCCGTAATTTAATCATTATGTAGCCGATTTTACGGTGGTTTAGTTTTACGCTGTCCACCGCTTGGCGGGAATAACCTAACATCGAATATGTAAAAACAGATATAAGTTCAATCAGTCCAATGCAATCTTTCTTGTCTTCTAGTAGTTTCAAGTTTAATACAGCCGTTCAAGTACGTTTTTGTACAGGCTACCTAAAATCCTGGGCTCCAGTGGATATGTCCGACGGAGCGAGTACTTCGGATGCGATTGAAGACGGCGACAACCTGTCTTGTCTAGTGGCTGTAGGAAGGGCGCTACCGGACCTGGGACCTTCGCCGTATGCGTGCACCAACTCCCCGACTAGACTGCTGCAGTTTGTGTCGAGACACGCGCCCGATGGGAAGTTTATGTTCGTGGATCAGAGGTTTGTTGACAAAGTTTTATTTTATTTTAATTGTTTGCTTGATAATTTAAAGGTACATTTTAAAATATTTACCTACCGTATATAGCCACGCTTCTTAGTTTTCTGCAAACGGCCACTGCGTTTAATATCAATGCCACAGTCAGTCCTGAGATCCATTCTGAGAGTCCGTTTGTCGCATAATTTCGTAGTTCGCATCCGAGATGTTTTCACTTCTATCACACTAATCGCTGCACCAACAATGTGTTGTACACTTCGATCAAGAATAACAAGTATTTTTTTAAACAGTTATTCTTGATCAGAGGTTGTACACTCTCGGGTGTATGTATAGAATAATGCGTGGTTCTGTCTTTTGGGTTCTTTCCCGTGCAATGGTAGGTACTACCCGTTCGCTCTAACTTTGCCGCTGGCGTAGAGGCGTATACCCGAATTTTTAATTACACGAAGTAAATTGACAGTAGCTAATGTCACTTCGTCATAGAAAATAAGCAACATTGTATGAAGAAGAGACATTAGTTGCTGTCAATTTACTTCGTCTAAGTAAAAATTCGACTTGAGTATGGAGCCGAGCGGCAAAGTTAGAGCGAACGAGCAGTATAAATAGCTATAAACCTGTTATTATTCTTGTGCTCAATCAAATAAGCGAATTTTGTAATTATTTATGTTCTTTTTCCGATGCGAATTTCTGTGTTTATGACAGAAGGATATCTAAAACTTTCTACTTAAATATACGCTCGAATTTTGATATTTCAGGGTAACACTGGCTCTAGGCTTTCTCCCCCAAGAGCTGCTAGGTACAAGTCTGTACGAGTACGTGAGTGGGCCGGAACTAGGCGCGGTTGCCACAACTCATAAGACTGCGCTCTTACGTCGAGAACCACTCCACACGCCACCCTACCTGTTTCGCAGAAAAGATGGCAGTTATTCACGGATTCAGACGCATTTTAAACCGTTTAAGTAAGTATGTTAATGTTAAAACTGAGATTAACTTTACATGTACACTATGAAATGTATAAAGAGTAGCCTTATCGCTGAAAAATATATAGGTATGCCAGGCAACCCTGGGGGCAACGGAAAATAATAATACATTTAAGAGAACCTATTAGGTTTCAAGAAAGAAATCAAAATGACTAAATATTATTTGACTTTGTACACGCAACGCTATCAAGCGTCAGCTACGCAAACTTTTGTACAATGAAATACTACGCTACTGATACCATACCTATATTTTTCAAATACATAAGAAAACTAAACACCCAGACCAAATATTTTCAGTTTCGGAATTGCTTAATTGAATCATAATATATTAAAAATTTCATACTATTCACCACTGAGGAAGCAAAAAGATGATAAACTTCGAATCCGTGTCAACTTTTTCAGACTAGTTGCAGGAGTATTCCTTCTGGAAATCTAGAGTATACATACATACATACAATATGTATGTATTTAAAACTAAATAAGTATGTTTATCAGATGCCTAGATCCCATAGCACAAGCTTAATAAGCTTAATTCGGGCTAAGGGTTTTATATGAGAATGTACAACATTATTTTTAACGTGACAACGTCTTCTAATTCGATGGAGTCGGCTGCACCCACAAAAAAACATGACATATTCGGCTTTACCTCGCTCTGAGGCGTTCCATTTAAGGCTTTGTCACGTTCAACTATCGTCAGTAAACCGACTTTTTTTCAGGAATCCTTGGACCAAAGATGTTGAATGCTTGGTGGCAAACAATAGCGTAGTGACAGAGGCCCACGTGCAAGCACAATCCGATGGCTCACAATCCTCCTTTGATATGTACAAACAAAGTAAGTTGTCACAAGCAAATGCTAAATAATTTAGTTTTATTTTCGCTCTAAAGTGGACTTATTTTAAGGCATGTATTTAAACCGATATCTGTATATTCCCTTTTTCTGAACTAAATATTTCAAATTTAAACCAAAAATACTGACTTGCACACTAATTATGCACACTAAATAAATCAAATTCATTATACTGTTTAATGGTATTTGCAGAACTGTTAAACTGAACGAATAACTATTATCAAAATAGTATCTATAACTAACAATTCCTCAGTTCAACAAAAATATTAACTCTCTTTTAAGGAAAACCATCGCCTAATATACTTTTAGGAACATCGTTTATTCTAAGTAAAACCCCAATTTAATCAGTCACCTCTACAAAATTAAATTTCATTGATCAAGAAAATAAAAGTCTAACCTAACCTAACCCATTCCGTTATAAGATTGTACAATTTAGAGTGCAAGTTAGTATTTTTGATATACAATTCGTATTTTTGTTTTACAAATTATATATTCGATGTACAAATCACATTTTTGGTGAGAATTCGATTTAAAAGGTCATCTCGTTCTGAGTAATATTTAAGGTTTTTAAGTAGGACATGTTTAGTTAATCAATTGGTTTTTTTGCACAGCATTTAATTTTCAGGTTTGCATTCAGTAAATTAGTGGAGTTACCTAGTGTGCAGAAAAATTAAAGAGATGTGCATTTAATAATATCCCTTATTTTAATAGGTAACATTTGACAATCCAATTTAACAATCATTTGACAATCAAGTTATGTACCTACTTGTCTTATTTTGCTCTTTCAATATACGAAAGAAAATTAATAATGGGACAGGGATTCGCCTAATGATTTTTAAAATTCACACTTCCTTCAAGTCCGTATCGATTCATTCACTTTCTCATTTATCATTCTCATTGTGAAGATAAAACTGACAGACGACATAACGATACCTGTTAAAATGACGCCACTGACCCTCGTAACTTCGTTGACGTCACATAAGGTGTATGAAAGGAGAGTCATTTCTTCATCAGCCTCATAGGAGCGAGTGAAACTGCCCTGTTTGCTTTATCATTCAAGAGCTTGAAGATTGAATTTTTTCTCAAAATAATTCACTGAATTATTCTACAATATCCGTAATCATTACGCTATTTTATGATTAAGCAAACACGCCATTTTAAAATGAATTATGCGAGTAACGAAAGTTGAAATGTCTCTAATTTCTGAACTACTCTGTTTAGTTTATTTCCGGACAAGCAGGTAGATAACCCAAATTTGAACTTTGCATGAATGCAATGGAAATAGTTGATTCCCCCAAAACGTTCTATCGTTTCATAAATTTAATACAAAAGATTTTATATCATGGTGTGGTACTGTTAAGCACCTCAGATATTGGCGGAGAACACTCCACTATATGACATGGCGCCGTCCGAGAGTAAAATGGATCCTTGCCTCGGCATTGGACTTTCAGAAGGAGATGTCGAAATGCAACGGCTTATCGAGTCTCAAGTTGAATCGCATAAGATCGGAAGTGCTATCGCTGAAGAGGCGCTACGACGTTCTTCGACGGAGTTCTCGCCTGATCTACCTTCCGATCTGTTACAGGATGCCGTCTTTGAACAGGTAAGATAACTATTTATATTAGAGCTATGACCCATAATAATAATCTACGCGATGCATTTCGATCCTTTGACCTTCCAAGCATTTCTTCTTACAGTCTTGTTTCACGCAGTTCGGGCCATTTTCTTAAGATAGATTCAAAATGGTTTCGCTTCCTGTAGATATCCAATATCTACATAAGATATATTATGGTAGCATATCTTATGTAGATCTTACTATCTTATGTAGATATCTAATATCTACATATTAGATATCTACATAAGATAGTAAGATCACATTACAAGATCTACATAAGATATTAGATTATGCCTAGCCGTCTGTTAGGAAATATGAAAATGTTGTACCTACCCCTTTTTTAGAAAGTTGCCCGAACACTTCTTACATTTCTTGTAATCTACTGTTGAATTAGCGCCAGTTTTCACCAAAATTTAACTGACGACATTATCATTTTTCATATTCTGAAACACGATTTACAACAAAAGGCACGAGCGCTTGGAAACCGACCGTATTCCTTATATTCCATGAAAGAAATTGTATTGTAAATATACAAGAGAGACATTTTTATTACTTCCTTTGACGCATTTCAAACTGAGCTGTGACGCGCCAATTGCAGTAAATCGTCGCTTCTCCCATGCCTAGGATAGTGTGTGCATGCTATTACAACTGATTCTGTATGACCACGTCATCAATATACAATTATGTTGGTTGATATCTGCGTATAACGTCGATGTCATTGTCAATACTTATGGTGTTCTAAAGTTACTTTTTATATCATGGATAGAAGTTTCTTTGGTCTAGTTTATGCAAATATTAGACTAGGTTTAATTTCTTTTCATTTTCATAATTGACATGTATTAATTTTTTAAAATTTATTCTCGTAATTCAAGGGATATTCATCCCAGGACAGCGGCGCATTTGAGAACACGGAGGTGAGAAAAAAGTATCCTATCGATATTATTTGGTCCTAGTGTCTTACCATATCTGCCTCGCTCTTTGGTGAACTGAGATGTATAAAAATGCAGTCATCCCCAGAGAATCCGTTGTAGGGTAACATATTTATTAATAAATCTCATTTTTATTATTAGATTTATTTATCTTTGTGTCTACGGAGAATAGTACCTACCTATTCACTGTGGAGTAGGTATGTCGCCGGAGCATTCACTGTGATATCAGCAAATTCCGTCTTTTCTCTGACTCTATTAAAAAACTTATTCAATTTAGTAGAAGTGTCGGAGAAATTCCACAATAGTATGAAAACTTGTGGAGTTTTCGGAATTCGCTGATTGAATTGGACTTTAAGTAGGGTCTTGCATACACATATTTATTTATAGCTTAGACATTGATATCATATTATTATCTTCTAGCACTTCCAAATTCTTTGGGTAACGAAAGCAGTCCTTATATCCTAGAATTACTCATAGCATAACTACAAGTGTGTTTTATGGTAATCAGATATGGATGAGAAGCTATTCTAGGAATTCCTTGAATATTTGGCACCGTCGAAGACGATACCTATACTCGAAGAATATACCTACCCTCTGTAACGATGGACCTGCTACTTAAAACTGACCATGCGTTACCATGCTATATTTGTACGTAATTATGGTATTATACCTTAATTGTGGACGCTATTCTGTAAATATTCGCCAATACAAAGATTTAGACGCAGATAACACCTCGGTTGACACTCATGTAGAATCAGAACCTTACACTTGCAGCTTGCCGCACTATCTATCCATATTCCAATCATGTTCCATAATACAGTGGCCTCTAAAAGCAACCGTCCTGTACGACCAGGCGTCGCTAGTAGACAACATTCTCGGCGTGGATCTCGGGTACAGCGAGGTGCGGAACAACGTGCCTCTCAGCGCGGCCGGCGCGGAGAGCTCGCCGCCGCCCTCGACGGACGCGGAAACGCTCCCGGATGGCACGCCTCCCCCGGCCTCGCCTCCCCTCCCACCTCTAGGCATCGACGGCAACGGAGAAGCGGCCATGGCGGTCATCATGAGCCTTCTAGAAGCGGACGCGGGACTCGGCGGGCCGGTCAACTTCTCTGGCCTGCCATGGCCTCTACCCTAAAGTGGAACACTTCGACCCCTCGTTTTTTTATTGAAAGACATCGGTCTCATAGTATTTAAAATGTTAGTTTTGAATAACTTAAAATGTACAAATCAGAATGGAGTTTCCACTATGACCAATTTTAAATAATCAACACTGCTGTGCAGAACTTGACTATAGATACGAAAAAAGATATTTACATACCTAGTTCGCGGTGTTTATATAAAAATATTATAGTTTATAGTCTAAAATTGTTAGATAATATATTTACAATAAAAAAAAAATATCGTAAGATCATTTTTGTTCCAAATAATTCAACATTTTGAAATAAGTCATTTACATAAATTCCTAATAATTAGGTAATTGTACATTTATTTTTAAGACGGTTAAGTATTTACATAAGTAGCCAAAATTATATTTTTTTAAGTGTTAGCACTAATGTTAAGTATAACGTGAATGTACGTGTGTTTTTACATTTTCAAACACGTAGTTTGCTTTTTTTTGTTTATATAAATTTTATTTTACGTTACGTCCACTGTTTTTTTTACACAATTCGCATTTTGCACGCGCCGGACTGTACATTTAGTTTATGTTATATTTGTATAGATAAAAGAGAAATTATTTTGTTGATAGATTCGTTTATTGAGATAAATTTACAGATTGTAGGTATATATTTTATTTAATACAAACACGCTGAAATTATATTAGCTTTAACCTCCTTTTGAAGCGTTTTATTGGGGGTACAAGGAATTATTTATTAAGTAGCAATTATAAGTACAATGTCGTTTCATGGCTGATATAATTTTAGCTGATATTATTTGTTTTAGTAATTAAAATGGACTTTAAGTGAGATAGGCCATTCAAGCCGAGATGTACCTACTGAATTCGCACTATTGTTTGGTATTATTATATAATTAGAAATATTATTATAATGTTTGGTATGATGTTTAACTTTATGTAAATTTTCAAATAGAATATGCGAATAATATTGTCAAAGTATTTACAGACATAGTGGCATCATATCAGCAGATATTTGTTAACGAAATCATAATTTGAGGGTTTATTTCGAGAGGTGTTGTACCCGTCTGTCACCTTCTGACTAATAAATAAACTGGTGGAGGTTCAATGAGATTTAACTAGTTTTCATGTCATAAGATTCACTAATATTGATTTAAAATCCACATCAATCACTAAAATTCAATTTAAACAAATAAAATCAATTTAAATAAAAATTGAATCACGTAAAAATTCAATGAAATGAAATTAAAACTGACTATATTGTATAAACAATAAAAATGAAATTAAATGAAATTAAGTAGAATTGAAATGAAATTAAAATGAATTAAAATTAGGTCCAATGAATAAATTGAAATTAAATCAAATAGAAATTAAATTAAATTACCTACACATAAAAAAAAAATACATTATTCATTATAAGTCACGTCATATCACCTAGGTTTACCTGGCTCGTCACAGTCGCCACACATGGAGAAACCTAGCAATCATCTCAGGCCCCGAATTGGACGTCAGCGGCAGGCGACGCCGCAGTCGCAGAAGAGATGATTGCTGGGTTGCTCCATATGTGGTGAGCCATCCTCGAACAAACGCACCAAGCGCAAATTGCTTGTGCCAGCGCAGTCCCGCCTTAGGGTGCCATCACACGGACTGCATCGCAGCGACTGCGCGCAGTCGATATATTCAACTGCATGCAGTTATATGTTCGACTGCATACAGTTATGATATACCGCCAACTTCGCGCAGTTCGCTGCAGTCGTGTCGAACTGCGCGAAGTTGACGGTACGAATGTATGCAGTTGATATTGACTTCACACGACTGCAGCCGACTGCGTGCAGTTGATATCTTAACTGTATGCAGTCGAACATATAACTGCATGCAGTTGAATATGTCGACTGCGCGCAGTCGCTGCGATGCAGTCCGTGTGATTGCAGCCCTCTCTTGTGCTCTGGCGCCGCGTTCTCGTCGCAATCGCCATCGCCGTTGACATCCAGTTTGAGCCTTCAGAGTCTGTTCGTTGCCCTATCATCATCAGTATACTGTCACGGCTCCCCCGAGCCCACCGCACTGCCGAGGTTATTTTCTTACACATAATTGCGAAGAAATTATTGACACCTGCGTCTGCAAGCATGCCTGTAGCATTGC
The DNA here is from genome assembly GCA_933228765.1 of Miltochrista miniata. Classification (NCBI taxonomy): domain Eukaryota; kingdom Metazoa; phylum Arthropoda; class Insecta; order Lepidoptera; family Erebidae; genus Miltochrista; species Miltochrista miniata. The sequence continues at coordinate 16,192,659 of OW121747.1, read as the reverse complement.
ATATCGAGGGAGCCGAAACAGTGCCCCTGAACACATAATTGTATTGGACCAGCAAAGCGCTGTAGGCCGTCCGCGTAGAGCTGGTCCACAGGCCAGCGCCCTGCGATCCCTTTCAGTGTCAAGTTGTCACACATATTCTCAGTCACTAGGTACCTCGTAGTATAAGTGACGCAAGCACAGGGTAAACCAAAGGGCAACACCCTAGGTAGCTGAACTCCTGCATGCTGCAAGTGTTCGATGAGTCCATCATGACCAGGTGATTTCCCCCTTTCATTTCATTTTAGATTTCCTTTTTATAAATAAGATTAACCCTCAAATCGTGATTTGGTGATATAAGGGTAGAATTACATCTTCCCGCACCGCATCGCACTTTTTCTAACCTTTACTATTAGTTAGGTACGCACTTACCTAATTTTTAAGTAGTAGTAGTAGAAAAAAGTAAATAAAAGAGTGAGAGCGCTGATTCCGCGGCGTGCACTCCCGCTCTCTTTCTTACTTTAGTAATAAACGATCATAAGTTAGACACAGGGATAGAAATATACCTCACATTTTTTTTTATGATTTTATTGGACATTAATTTTATTTTAAAATTTAATGTTTTTATTATTGGCATTTAAATTTTTAATTTATTTATCAATTTACTTTTAATTTTGTTATTTTTTTAATTATTTATTCTAATTGTAATATATTTTTAACATACCTAGTCTAAGTTTACTAACGAACTAAGGTGTATATCAGGATCGCGGGTGTACTTCTCAGATTTATTGCAGTTATTTGGTACCTTCTGTGTACTATTACGTACCTCTCCTGAAAATCTGTGTACCTACGTCCGTACAATGATATTTTAAATATTGGTTACACCCGCCATCCTGATGTCAGAACCGCGGGTGTACTGTTAAACAGTGTACGCAGTGTACCAAGTTATATATATTGGTTATGTACATTTGACTTTTTTGTGTGAATGAGACAAAGCGGAAAGGATGTGACACCACGACACACGGAGCCTATACGGCCTATTGGTCAGGTGTAGCCACAACCAGCACAGCATGCCAGGGGGTCGGTGTACTACTTTCCGCGAGAATGAATGAGTGTGTGACAGAGTATGAATGTGTGAGCCCAAGACTCCTTTGGCTAAGACTGAGGGTTGGACTTACCCGCATCTTTGTTTTGGGAGTGTATGCTCCGCAGGATGCGCGGTGGCACCGGTCTTCAAAAGACCAAAGCGAGAGACAGGCATTTTGGGAGAGTATGAGTGATATTCTGGATAAATGTAAACGAAACGAGAGAATAGTGATGTTAGGTGATTTTAATGGTTGGGTGGGAGTGAAGCGCGATGGATACGAAAGTGTATTGGGAAAGTTTGGTGATGAACGAGTGAATGAAAATGGAGAAAGCTTGCTAGAAGTATGTTTGGAAAGGAATCTTGTGGTAACTAATACCATATTCAACCACAAGGATATCCACTTGTATACAAGAGAGGAGAGAGATCAGAGAAGCATGATTGACTTTGTGATAGTAGACGCAAGACTGAGAAAGAAAGTGCTAGACACTCGGGCGTACCGTGGCACCGGGATCGACACAGATCACTTCTTGGTAATTAGCCGGGTAAGGGGTCTGTTTCAGCGGTGGCGACATCGTGTGCATGAACCCGTTAGTGTACTAGAGCGAATAAAAGTTGAGAATTTACAAGAGATAGGCATAAAAGAGGAATTTATGAGTAAACTGAGTGAAAAATTTGAAAACCTAGATGAAATATGTGAGATTGAAGAATTATGGAAGCCGTTTAAGGAAGGACTTGTGGAAGTTGCGATTGAAGTGTGTGGGGTTAGCAAAAGACGACAAGGATGTATGGCAAAGGGAATGAGTGCGGAAGTTCTTAATGCGTTGACTGGCAAGAAGAAAGCATGGTTGGACTGGTTGGCTAGAAAGGCCAATCAAAGAATGCAAAAGGCAACGGATGAGGATGTAAAAATGGCAAAGGATGAATATAAAAAGTATAAACGTGTTGCAAAAGAGACGATGATGAGAAAGAAAGAGAATGATAGAGAAAAATTTGATAAAAGGTTATCTGAAGACTTCCAACGGAATATTAAATTTTTTTGGAAGTCCATAAGAACAGTGAGGAGTCAGCAAACAATGTCGCCGCTCAATCACATCAGAAACCAGGATGGAAGTTTTGTAAGAGGAGAAGAATGTGTGCTACAGAGATGGAAGGAATATTTTGAGAGTTTATTCGATAAAGAAGATATACAAGGCGATACGCGTGTTTTAGAACTGAATGAATTTGGCGATGAAAGCGAGTTAAGTATGGGAGAAATAGTGGAAGCGTTGAATTGTATGAAAGTAGGAAAGGCTGCTGGAATAGATCGGATTTCTGTCGAAATGCTGAAAGCTGGACGTGGCGTGGTAGCTTGCCAGCTGTACCGCCTTTTTAACTTTCATGGCGAAGTGGCAGAGTACCAGCAGAATGGTGTAAAGCTGTCATTGTGCCGCTTTACAAAGGAAAAGGGTCGCAGCAAGAGTGCAAAAACTACCGCGGCATAAGCTTGCTCAGCATCGTTGGCAAATTGTATGCAAAAGTTTTGATAAAAAGAGTGATGAATGAAACTGAAGGAAAAATGTGGGATGTGCAAGCAGGATTTGTGAAAGGAAGGGGATGTACGGATCAGGTCTTTTCCTTACGATGCGTAGCTGAGAAAGTTTTGGCTAAAAGTCAAAAGGTCTATTGCATATTTGTGGACTTGGAAAAGGCCTATGACAGAGTGGTGAGGAATGAACTGTGGTCAATATTGTCCATGTATGGAGTGAACAGCAACTTGATACGGGCACTGAGGTCTCTCTATGAAGGTTCTAGTGCTTGTGTCAGGATCAACGGGGCCTGCACGGACTTTTTTCACATTGAAAAGGGTGTGAGGGTGCTAAGGCGGGAGCTCCGCTCCGCTTCGCTCCCGCCTTAGCCTTCTAACCTAACCTATCCAAGTCGAGTTTTTAACCATAATAAGTGAATGGTTAACATCCCGACTTAGAGTACCTCGACTTGGATAGGTTAGGTTAGAAGGCTAAGGCGGGAGCGAAGCGGAGCGGAGCTCCCGCCTTAGCCTTCGTGGTTATTTTTTTTTATAACCATTCAACACCAACATGTCCCAGACGTACAATAAGGTTTTTTTTTAATTTCTCAGAAAGTAAAGCGCATTTGATTGGTTTAACACTTGTTTCATGAGGTACACAAGAGGTACCAAATGTACATAACCAATATATATAACTTGGTACACTGCGTACACTGTTTAACAGTACACCCGCGGTTCTGACATCAGGATGGCGGGTGTAACTAATATTTAAAATATCATTGTACGGACGTAGGTACACAGATTTTCAGGAGAGGTACGTAATAGTACACAGAAGGTACCAAATAACTGCAATAAATTTAGACCAAATCTGAGAAGTACACCCGCGATCCTGATATACATGAACTAAGGAGTTATTTGAAATAAATGAGTACCTACCTACTTATTAAAAAAAAATGTTAGAGCGATGCGGTGCAACCCTAATAGCATATTATACTCCGCTAATAGTTAAATTTTTTATTATTATTTGGTGTGCCGGTGTTTAGTGTAATATTATCATAGTGTAGTGACAAGTGTAAAGCGCTCATCAACCAATAGTGCGACAAAGGTTTAGTCACGTTCTGTTGTTGTTATAATTATGTTCATTTTATATTAAAAAAATATTAAGTGTTAATTATAGCCTTTTGAATAATTATACTGCTGTGCGTTTTATTTATGCTCTGCGAATGATCTTTTTAATGTAAGTATGTTTCACTTTGAATTGTTATGATGGTTCCTGTTTAATGTTACATACAAATTTAAAATAAACTGAATTTATGGGCCAGTCTACAGTGAAAATCTCCGTGATTATAGAAAGTAGAAATAGCAAAGTTCGATACTATTAAGAAAAATGATACTTTGCTGAAAACGAAGTATGTTACTTATGAGAAAAATGCAGTAAGTACATCAATATTATTAAATATTTTCAGTTTTATTCTTGTGTCTGATATTATACCCTTTAAATTGCCATGGATATCGTCCACTGACCAGACGGGCCCAATCTCCCAAGAGAGGCCAAACTAAGCTAATATCCAGATGACTGGAGGAAGCGCGCGTGGCCCCGCGGACTAATAGTCCGGGAGGTAGCGTTGCAAATACAAAAGTCATAGTAAGCCGGCTGATGTTAACATCGATAGTTGATCTTATATGACTAACAAGTGACCCGACCGTCAGCTGCTCAAGTAGCGGTGGGTGCGGGTGTGGGAGGCTGCGAAAAAAAAATAAGAAATAGTACGCTTGCTGAAACTTTTTTCATAAATTGACATCATACTGAGCAAGAATAAAATCGTCAGCTGCATCGAAGAGGGGGGATTATGCGTCAGCTGCGTGCATGAAGTTCTAAAAAAAACTTGAAATAAAGTCATATTACGCCGGATGAAATTTAACTACATGATTCTTAAAAATATTACGAGTACGAAAACAACAATCAGCTGCTTGTGCTGCGGTGTCGAGATTTAAAATTTCGAAGCATTGCTATTATGCTATTTCCTTTTAAACACATATTTCTAGACAGATTCTGGCCTTGCTCGAACCCATAACACGGCTCCTAATTATTGGGCATTCTAATACAAAAAGATTCTAAAATCGCTTCAGTAAATCTTGAGATTGCCAAATTGTAGGCAATGATTAGTTGATTAGATAGGTAATGATGAGTTATAATTAAGAGACAAAGTTTGTAAGGTTTTAGGTAACAACTGTTAAATAGGTACACTTTCAGGAATAAAATAAAACTTGAAATCACAACTTTACATTTACATTTATTTGACCAGCGTTACCGCCTATCTAAGCGTTCAGAATGAAGAGAGCTCCCAATATGATTACCCGCCATTTTATACATTTACCCCCAGAAGCTGCTAATTAGACAATACCATTTAATTACACAATATTATACAAAACTAACTTAGCTATAATGGATAATTATAATTAATAATTTTAGTACTCGATACAACACATAGTTATCATGTAAATAATTAAACAACTAAATAGTGATGTTAAGTATGTTGGAGTAAGCGCCATCTATCGTGGCGTATTTGTAACACTCGGCCATCCTGTAAAGGCCGTGTCCCACGGCCCTCATGGTACGGTACATTGTGCTCATGGCTTGATTCGTCATTCGTCAGCGTATAGAATCAGGAGTTCTGAAACAAACATTTAACAGCAGTAACTTGTGTTCAACAACATTACGTGTTCGATTGTAGATTGTAGTCAACCTAACAAACATTTTGTTCATTTATTGATAATTATTATACATATAATAAAATGATAGAAAAATCAAAACTGTACATTGGAAATATTAAAAAAAAATACTCGCTGGGTGTTCAACATAAGATACCGAAGCCGAAAATATAATGTAGTTAGATTTTTTTTTGTCTGTGTCGGTTTGTCTGTTTGTCTGTTTGCTTCGTTTAGTCCGGAAGGATCTCGAAAAGCACTTAATAGATTTGATTCAAATTTTGCACAAATATTAACTAGGGGTATGGTCTTCAAATAGGCTATATATTGTCACGCTACATATCCTAGGGGCTAAGCAGAGAGCAATCAAAGTGGCATTATAACATAATTTTCACGCGTACGAAGTCACGGGCAACAGCTAGTACCTGTATAAAATACTTAATAACAGGGTAGGTAGGGATGCATTAATTTTTTAAAATAATTGGAGTTTATGCCGACTGCATCATAAATATAAACATGCAGACTCTCGAGACAAATGTTTTTGGGTCGCACAAATTTTTGTCTTAGGTGGGAATCGAACCCACATCCATCCGGTTACAAGTCGGCTAACATGCTAATGTGGAAAAAAAAACATACGGTAGAAAGAGTTCAGTTCTCAGTTTTGAAGTTGGTTATTAAAATACGTATATCAGTCTCGAGCAGGACTCGAACCCACATCTCTAGCTCTAGTCACACAGTAATCGGTTTAAATGCATGGGATTGATCACCCAGCAATCCTTACTTGTATGAATTAATTCACACAGAATCACACAGCAATCCATTGACATATAGGGATTTGTCACACAGTTATCAATGTAAATACAAATGACATCAATGTAAATATGGATTTGTCACATAGATACAGCTTATCACAAAGTTTATCATGACACAGATTATCACACAGATTATCTCAGTCATAGTCATTGCTAAGAGAGATCTCTGACAAAGGTCTGTGACTTTTTTTGTAGGGCAACGTATGCGTTTTCTTTCAACAGACGAGTAACCATTCAAGAAGTTTACAGAACTAAATGGCCTAAACCACAAGGCCTAACTATTGTTCAATGAAGCCTGGAAAAGATCCTTCTCTACTAGGTAGATTCCCAAAATTATTTTTTGATTTTCTACGTTGTAGAATAGAGAACCAAAAGGAATAAGCCTACAGAGTTTCCGGCCGGTTCCTCCCAGGACGGTGCTGAGTTGTGAACTAGGGGTAAAATTTAACCCCCCGTTCCCAACCGACCACCTGAGTTATCCACCTGGTTGGTCGGTTAGGAATAAAAGTTCCTAACCACCCACCTCGTACACCTGGTTGGTCAGTTAGGAATAAAAGTTCCTAACCACCCACCTGGGACTGTATAAAATAAATAATGTCCATTATGTCTACTTTATCAATTTACCCACATGTCTATATGGCAAAACAAATGAACATCAGCAAAACAAATGAAGATCGACAAAACAAATGAAGATCGACAAAACAAATGAAGAGCGACAAAACAAATGAAGAGCGACAAAACAAATGAAGAGCGACAAAACAAATTTAATCGACAAAATGAAAATCGACAAAAACAAATGACGGTCGGATAAACAAATCACGATCGAAAAAACGAAGATTGACAAAACAAATGAAAATCGACAAAACAAATGAAGATCGACAAAATAAATGAAGATCGACAAAACAAATGAAAATCGACAAAACAAATGACGGTCGGATAAACAAAAATGTCGATCGGCAAAACAAATGACGATCGAAAAAACATATGCAGATCAAAAAAACAAGACTAATGCTTATAGTCTTGTTTTGATAAGATCAAAAAATACTCTGCCATATTTTGTAATCTAGATGCGATTGCCATTCAAAAAAATAGGTGCAAGCCAATCTCGACCTTAATGACATTTCTCTAAAAATGTGATTTTAGGCGTTTATAGACATCACTTATCACGAATATATAAAAAAAATAATAGATATTATGCTTGTTCATAAGGTTGAAATTTGCTTGCACCCATTTTTTTTAATCTAGATGCTTAACCATTTAAAAAAATAGGTGCAAGCAATTCTCGACCTTATGGACATGCATAATATTTATTTAATTTCATCTAGATTACAAAATATGGTTGCAAATATTTTTTGATCTTATCAAATTGCCTCCGTAATTTGTTTATCCGACCGTCATTTGTTTTGTCGATTTTCATTTGTTTTGTCGATTTTCATTTATTTTGTCGATCTTCATTTGTTTATCCAACGGTCATTTGTTTATCCAACGGTCATTTGTTTATCCGAAAGTCATTTATTTTGCCGATCTTCATTTGTTTTGTCGATTTTCATTTGTTTTACTGATCTTCATTTGTTTTGTCGATCTTCATTTGTTTTGTCGATCTTCATTTGTTTTGTCGCTCTTCATTTGTTTTGCTGATCTGCATTTGTTTTGCCATATAGACATGTGGGTATATTGATAAAGTAGACATTATGGACATTATTTATTTTATACAGTCCCAGGTGGGTGGTTAGGAACTTTTATTCCTAACTGACCAACCAGGTGCACGAGGTGGGTGGTTAGGAACTTTTATTCCTAACTGACCAACCAGGTGGATAACTCAGGTGGTCGGTTGGGAAAGGGGGAAATTTACCCCCTTTGAATCATTGGCATTTTATCAGCGTTATGTATAAATCCATATGAAATAAATGTATCTTGACTTATTATTAATTAATCCACACAGCATATTTACACTTAACACGAGTTTTCAGTATGCACTCACTCGACCACATCTATACACTATTATACTAATATTATAAAGAGGAAAGATTTGATTGCTTGTTTATTTGTTTGCATCGAATAGGTTCCGGAACTACTCGACGGAAGGGTAGCTGCACTCTTCGCGGTGAACGGATGTATTTATTCCCGTATTTTCATCGGAACGGAAACTACGCGGGTGAAACCTCGTGACGTCCGCTAGTAGTTTACATTATTATGGTTTTGTAAATTCACTCCCACAATTTCATAATTATTTCGACTGGCAGTAGGCATATATTTACACTGTATAGCTTATTGAAAATCGCAGAACTAAAGTACCTTTTGATCAATACCGGAAGTAGATTCCTGAATTATTTTACCCTTTTACCGATGCTAATACTTTTGAATACTACTCACACTGGAAATTGCCATACATAATAGGCCTGTCGGAATCATAAGTTATTTTTATTCCTACCTGTTTTGTTTGCATATTAATAGGAAAACTAACAACCTATATCCCCCAGTATATAGGCATGAAATTTGCGGGTGCATATCACTAATTATTTTATCAAAACATTCCCTCTGGCAGTTGTCATCTACTCTAAGTGCACGTAAATGCTACTTTGTGTTATATGTAGATATATAGATAGTTTTTAGTCCTAGCTTTCGTTTAAGTTGCAACGACCAAAGTAGGTATATCTATGCATATAATTATGTAATATGTACCTAATACTGAATTTTATAAGATGTACACACATCTGCGTCCAAATCGTAAAGGTGGTGCAATAACAATAGTTCGAAACTGCTTTAAAGTCACTGTCAAGACACTCCGAATACACCTTTGAAAGTATAACAGGCACTTTAATCGCGAGCACGATAATTAATAACAAAAATGTTAACTGCGTAATTTATAGACCTCCATCGAATAGCGAACTAGGTAGGTATGTGTGTTTCCGAACTTGACAAACTCATAACGAAATGCAGTCTCACTGAATATAGGTCACTTTGTGACACGAACACATCCCTCACATCGAGACTCTTATTTAAATGAAATCTAGGCACGGTTTTGTGTATGGCATATCAGATTATACCGAATCAGCAACACTGGCGGATCATCGCATTGTAGTACTCGCTCCGAATAAAAATTAACTGAATTACTATGATCGTCGTATTTTGCACAATGAACTTAATTCAATCGATTGGTATATCATTAAGGGCATAAGCTGTCCTGGCCGAATATGATAGTTTTCGAGTGCATTTAGTACAGCCCAGTTTAGTAACTACTCGCAATGTCATTCACCACAAACAACCGAAGATTTTAACTTATGTCAAATAGTAGACAAATTATTTGCCACATGGAAGTCAGCTCCCACTAATAGATAGACATCCAGGACTGCACTCATCAGCTACAGTATAAAAAGTTACGCAACAAAAGTCATAAAAAAAAACTGAATATTGTAGAAACGACTTCTAGATAATATTAAAAACTTTGGCAAAGCTACAAAATCTGTGGCATTTAATTATTGCTATTTGCGGTAGGGTCTCTCGCAGCAACAGATGATATTATCACAAAAGCGTTTAGCTATCAGAACCTACCCTCCTATGAAATAGCCAATAAATTTGCAGTGAAATTTCAAAGCTCGGTTAACGAGTTGATGACACAGTAACATTCCTCTTCTTGGCGATAAGAACTTTTTTCAAAATGTGTAACTCAGCATGCAGTTATCCCCAGGCAAATTAAACACTATTCTAAATAAGCTTGTTACCTATACCTATAGCGCCTGATAAATATAAGTTTCAAATTTCGTCAGTCTATTGCTAACCACATTAATACTAGTCTCAAAACAGGAAAATACGGATTGCGTTAGCGTTCGTCGGGTCCTGAATTTTAGTCAACAGTAATATCTACAAAATCAATTTGACTTTCAACCGAGAAAAAAAGGAAAAGTTACTGTATTATCAATATTTATAGCCTAAAAATACAGTGTATATAAAAAAGCATGTGAAAAAGCTTGATAGCTGCCTATAAGAACTGCTGCACTTGTCCAAAAATAGAGGGTGTTGAGCATCATTACCCATTATACCATTAAGAAATTTTATTGGCTTACTCATATTCACTTACTAACTTTGACTATATTTCGGAGTGTGTACGGTTAAATAAAACATTCACTTTCTGCAGTTGTAGCTACACAAAGCATATTGTTCTGTCGTGTGTCCAATAAGTAGGTAGATTTTTTTTTATAATGTTCGAATGAGTAATATCGTAGTAAGAAGGGTTTTCACATTATGTAACAAATGTAAAATAAGTGAATGGCAAATTAAATGTAGAATCACACAGTTAATTTGACTGGCCAATATTAAGCATAAAATAGATATTCATCACACAGATGTATTCATCACACAGATGTATTCATCACACAGATGTTGATATGCATATGTTTAATCGGTCTTCATTTGTTTTTCGATCTTCATTTGTTTTGTCGTTCTTCATTTGTTTCGCCGATCTTCATTTATTTTGCTGATCTTTATTTGTTTTACCGATCTTCATTTATTTTGTCGATCTTCATTTGTTTTACCGATCTTCATTTATATTACCGATCTTCATTTGTTTCATTGATCTTCATTTGTGTCGTCGATCTTCATTTGTTTTACCGATCTTCATTTGTTTCGTCGATCTTCATTTGTTTGATCGGTCTTCATTTATTTCGTTGATCTTCATTTGTTTGATCGGTCTTCATATTATGTTTTGTCGATCTTCATTCGTTTCGCCAATCTTCATTTGTTTTGAAAAGCTTCGTTAAATAAAGTACATAGGATGTTTTAAAAAATAATATGACCACCAGTAGAAGCGATTTCCACTGTATGACAGGGTCAAAGACAAGTATGACCACCAATACAAGCGATTCTCACTGGTCATATCAGTTTTACATACCAGTATGACAACCAAGAAACGGGGGGTAATATATTTACCAGCTAAAATAAAACTAACAAAACTGAAACTCAACTATTTATTGCATCTTTTTAACATAATTTAGAACGTGTGCGCACATAACTCCTCTACTATTTCATCACTCATGCGCTGCTTAACCTCCAGTTTCACGGAGGTGACACCTGAGTAAATAATCATTGTAAGTTATCGACTAAGCGCACATCCTTAATAGTATTTATTGTAAAGCTTGAAGAAACTCGATTGCTCATTGTATAAGACAATCGGACTACAGTTATTCCATGACATCTCCATATTGGTTCTTATGCGATTCTTGCGTCGGGGGCGTGTACCGTGGACGAGTCACAACCGGTGCTGATTCCGTCCTATAACAAGAAAGTACCGTGTCACACTCTGCTACTAATTATGGTTTCGCTTAGGGGCCGCCTACACGAGCGACAGAATTGCAGCGATATTACCGTCGTGCCCCGTAATATCAAACAATCTCGTCGCGATAATATCGCTCTGTGTAGACACGTTCATAGACAGAGTATAGAAATATGTGGCCGAACCATAATATCGCCGCGATTTTCTCTCTCGTGTAGACAGCCCCTTAAGGATTTGGTTTTCATACTTAGTTCTAAATACATACCTACACGTTATACGTAGAAAACATCCAAACTACTAAACAAATATTTGGTCCGTCCATCTGTGGTAGGTATTTTTACAACAACATTGTGTAGAGTTGTAAAAATACCGCAACGGTTTCGTTTATGATACACGGAATACGCATCTAATTTTTGACGTCCTTAAACCACGTAACTTGTTGGTAATGCATAATTTTACCAATCAACTCAAATTAAAAAAGATTTTAAAAACATAGAAATTGATAACATGCAAGCTCCCTCAACCCCATATAAAAATATAACTAACTTCTTTAATTTTGTGAATGATTTAAAAAAGGCAGATCACATGGTTTAAGGAAATGATGTGCTACTTCAAATTGTGATCACGAATAAGAAAGTGATACATCTGTTACTTTTTCTAAAAGAAATAAATTATATAGGGTAAACCACCCAATCGTTGGCACTCCTCCAATTATTGGCATTTTAGGTAATTTTGCCCATTTCTAACAGAAAAAGAATGCTATTTTACTTTTTAATGCATACCTACAACTACATAATGGGCAACACCGAACTGAAATAAACTAGGTTTCCCTTATTTTTCGAAATATACTCTTAACTAAAGTGCCAATAATAGGCTTGTGTCCTAAATTTCAAAAATCGTTTATTTTTGTAGCTTTATATCTACATGATCACAAAAATGTAATATTTTGATTTAAAACAATCATTTACATAGTTTATTTTGTGATTTAAAAAATGAATTTCAATTTGTATCGAAAACGCTCATGGCGCCTTGTGTGACGTCACTTGATGCCAAACAAAAGTAGTAATGGTTTTATTTATCCATTTTCGGATAGGCAAAGGCAATTTGAGCCATACAGCCAAGTCTTGTATATTTATTATCTCTTCATTTTGCTTTAAAAAGTCACAGACTTCGTCCTCTAAGTCCAGTCAAAGTCAAGTACATCATCCCTAAGTCAATGTCAGTCTTCCTTCAGAAAAGCGGTGGATAAATTTCTGAGTTTCTTTGGATTTTTTGTCACTGCAAAGTTGCGATTCACTGCGTTTTATCACTTCCCAACACTAGTGCACGTTGTCAAACGTTTATGTTTAAGAATCCACCATTGATATACACAAAACACTCGAAATTACACTAATTTTGCAAATTTACAAAACGATGCGAAACGATTCCTTCCAGTTTCCGCCAAAGAATCTCGCCAAACAAAACAAAAAGAAAATGTGTATTTATTTATGAGCCCTTTCAATGATTTGTTTTGAGATTAAAAGTTATACTACAAAAAAGAAACGTTTAGGGGTTTTAATCGATATTTAGGGAAATCTGGGGAATTTGAAGTTGGTTTTTAGAGGAACATTCGGTAGGAGTTGGCATCACTTTGGCATATGGTCTAAGTAACCAAAGCCAGTATAAATTAATTGAAAAAAAAAATTGCCATTGACATCACTGTTTGACAGGTGTTTGACAGTGTTAAGTAAAGCGTTCGTCTGCTTTCCATATTAATTTAAAATGTTCTCCGTCTACGGTATTTTATGACACAAGATAACACGACTTGTGACACAAGATGTCAAGACTCGAGACTGCCAGAGTACACACTCTGGCAGTCTCGAGTCTTGACATCTTGTGTCACAAGTAAAAGCAAACTGTGACGTCACACCATCTGATAGAGGTGTTTGATGTCACGTGACTGATTGCCTATTTTTTCCAATCTTATTTTCTAAAAATAATAGTAATCCTTAATTTGTGCACCAATTGATATTACTTTTTGTTATTTATATATCGGACATAGTCGTTAGAAACACACATCAATCAGATTTATTCTTAGTGGACACAAGCCTATTCATTCTAAAAGTGCCAATAATTGGGTGGTTTACCCTACCTACCTACTTAGTAATATCGACTTCTAGTCTCCAATAAAATGCAGATACATTACCTACTCTTATTATACTGGTTGAATTTATAGTCGTTTTGGAACGGAATGGTTTAGGCCCAGTTTCGATAACAGAACCGATCGGCACTGTCAATTTGAAAATCAACAATAAAAAATTACGAAAATGTCAAAATCTACATCGTTTGCCAAAATCAAAACGAGAACACCTGGTTATTCCTTTAAATTTCACGAAATACGTTTACTACGATTTTCTACTACAATTTTTCATTCAAAAAAAAAAAATTGCCATTGACATCACTGTTTGACAGGTGTTTGACAGTGTTAAGTAAAGCGTTCGTCTGCTTTCCATATTAATTTAAAATGTTCTCCGTCTACGGTATTTTATGACACAAGATAACACGACTTGTGACACAAGATGTCAAGACTCGAGACTGCCAGAGTACACACTCTGGCAGTCTCGAGTCTTGACATCTTGTGTCACAAGTAAAAGCAAACTGTGACGTCACACCATCTGATAGAGGTGTTTGATGTCACGTGACTGATTGCCTATTTTTTCCAATCTTATTTTCTAAAAATAATAGTAATCCTTAATTTGTGCACCAATTGATATTACTTTTTGTTATTTATATATCGGACATAGTCGTTAGAAACACACATCAATCAGATTTATTCTTAGTGGACACAAGCCTATTCATTCTAAAAGTGCCAATAATTGGGTGGTTTACCCTACCTACCTACTTAGTAATATCGACTTCTAGTCTCCAATAAAATGCAGATACATTACCTACTCTTATTATACTGGTTGAATTTATAGTCGTTTTGGAACGGAATGGTTTAGGCCCAGTTTCGATAACAGAACCGATCGGCACTGTCAATTTGAAAATCAACAATAAAAAATTACGAAAATGTCAAAATCTACATCGTTTGCCAAAATCAAAACGAGAACACCTGGTTATTCCTTTAAATTTCACGAAATACGTTTACTACGATTTTCTACTACAATTTTTCATTCAATGTCTAACGTTCCAATCAGTAACAAGAGTCACCGCGCCGGGAAAATTCGACCAATCACAACGCATGAACGCATCGGTCCACGTGGACTCGTTGCCAAGTAACGTCGGTAGGTACTCGACTAGTTACGTCTTGTAGGTAGGTAAATACGCTCGGCCGACCGCGCCGCCGACCGGCGACCGCGGCGCGCAGTTCGACTATAACTCGCACGCAGTATTGTCGTCGCGATCGACTTTTATTTGTGGTCGGAAATAAAACGATTAGTTTACACTCGAGAGTACGAATCTCGTGATGAATTACGCAGTGCGATAGTGGACGCCTTTGAAATAGTGAAAAGTGACAGAGACACATTGAATAAACTAAAAGACAATAGCCTAAAACGTGCCCGTTTGTGTATCGAACGTTCTGGACTCCATTTTGAGCAGTTGTTAAGGTACAGGGAAGTGTAAATAAACTGTGAATAGGTAGGTCTAGGTATTTAAGTTGATTATTTTGTAAATAGCTCCAATTTTTTATAACGCCGGAAATACTCCCTATTTGTTCGTGTTTATTTTCATTATTATTACATAAACCTTATTAATTCACCGTAAAATAGAACAATATTAAAGTATTTCCGACGGTCCTAAGCCCGCGTAAAGTATGAAGGAGAAATTGGAGTCCTTTATTATTATCTAAGTACCTATTATTATCGAAACGATGCATTCGGCCAATGAACTGATCACATGGAGACACGCGCCGCGGCGTAGTAGGTACCTATGGGTTTCGGAGTTTCATTCATTGAAAAGTTCAATGAATAATCGAAGCGCTACTAATGTTTCAACTCGAACGAGTGATAAAGATTACATAGAAGTCATTTTTTTATTATAACCTGCACAGCTGTTTTGACACTCCGAAATGGTTCCATTATTGATTCCGAGTAACCCCCTCTCGGGTCCAGAACGACTATAAATTCAACCAGTATAAGCTTTAACCACGTCTAATCCACAATATAGTGCTAATATTGTAAATGTTTGATTGAATATAATCAATTGAAGTACTTAAGTCTACACTGTAGACTTAAGTACTTCAATTGATTATATTTTCATACTTTCTTATCAAATTCGACATCGCGAATACTCCATAATGAGGTACTTGTTACGAAAAGTAGGTATATAAAAGAAATTGTTCCTTAGTCATCACTATATTGTGGATGATAAAGTCTAACGACAGTCGCTTCGTTTATATGATACACCTTTAACCAGTAAGGCTGAGCACACATTGGCGACAAGACTGTCTCAGACAGACCACCGCTTTACTAAATCTATGAAAATGCGAACACTGCAAATATGACATCTTAAGGTATGATCCCGAAGTCGGTAGCAAGCAGCACTACTGTCGCTGCAGTGCTGCGACAGCACCACTGGTTCCCCCATACATTCTGTATAGATTTATATTAGAATACATTCCGAGCTCAGCAACACTGTCGCGGCTGCACTGCAGCGGCATCACTGCTGCGCGGCACTAACGCCTCACCTGCCGGCACTAACGCCTCACCTGCCGGCACTAACGCCTCACCTGCCACACCTCAGTGGTGCACTGCATCGGCAGCAGTGCTGCTTGCGGCCGAGTTCGGAATTATACCTTTACAGAAAAGACTATTTTACGGTGCACACCCACGTCCGATTTATTGGCAGAAGATGTTTACGTCGAAAATGGAACCGATCGGATTTTCGATGTAAAGCAAGAGTCAGTCTTAATACAGTCGTGTCTCTAATGAGCTTAGCCTTGTAGTTGAATCGAGGTTACTGTAATAACGTGAAAACATGAAGTCAACTCTCTCTAATAAAACCAACGACCACACAGCCTAATAGTAGACCAATTATTTCTTAATCAACGAAAATAAAATTTCAGCCTAGACTAGACGTAAGAAGCGGAGAAAATGAGCGAAATTTCTTTTTAATTGGCGCTCATTTATAATTTTAACAGGCTATCAAAATATATAGGTATATCAATACGAAATTTTGGATTTATAGCATTTTATCGTCATACACGCAAGTGGTCATGCATTTCGCCACCTCTCAGTATAAATTCGCAACATGTCAGAAACGGAACTCTACAAATATACTGTTTGGCAGACACGCAGTTCGTCAAGTACTCAATTCGTCAAATATTTGACACCAAGCAAATTGTTAAGCCTCAGTGACGCAGCCAATTTTTACTGTCGTAGCCAAAAATTCGCTGTCGAGTTGCATATCTGTCGAAATGGGTTTATGTCAAGTTGCATGTTTGCCGAACTGCGTCTTTGACTTGATCAAACCGGACAATGTGTTTCTGTAGACATGCGTTTTCTGGCCAAATGCGCATTTGACCACTTTCGGTTCTAACGGTCAGCTACGGATCCTGAAGTCGCCTGGCTGAAGCTTTATCTACGATGGATGCAAATGAACAGTCTGTAGTGCTTTCTATTGACTGCGTGGTCGTTGGGTAAGACCTAATGAAAATAATAGAACATTTTACATTGATCAGACGTAGCGAACACGAATCATTCTGGAATGTTCACGCTACATGCGTCTCTTCTACCAGTTTTGACGCTAGCAAACGGTTTCCATTACCTGTATCCAGAATATTAGTATTTAGTCACAAAATTAATGGAAATATTTGTAAAAACATACATTATTTCCTCAAACAATGTGATCGAGTTGTATAAATTATTGGCAGGCTCTGACAGTAAGATTTACTACACATAATACAACATATTTGTAGCTCAATTCTGTTGGATATCTAACCGTTTTTAGGTATCTAAACCATTTTGGGGTTTTGTTCTTCAAAAGGAAAAATCGGAACCCTTGTCTGTCTATCCAGGCGCTTTATCTCGTAAACGCGTGAAAGTATCGAGTTGAAATTAATACCATTTATAAGGTCTATAGTCCCTTGATAAAAAGATCAAAGTTCTAAGTTTCTGCAGAAAGAAGTTACGGCCGTTTTTGTCGTCAAAAAGTGTATTTCGACACTCTTAAGGGAATCAAAATGAATAGGGTACTTTCCGTTAACCTAGAACCATGAAATTTGGCCATATTACCTCTCATAGTTCTAAATCAACAGGTAGTACTTAATTTTTTTTCCCTTGAGAGTATCGTAATATACATTTTTGCGCCATAAATAGCCGTAACTTTTTCCGCATTTACTTAGAATTTTTTTGCAAGGGAGCTACGCAGCAGAAACATCCCCTCTTACTATATTATTCATGAAATATTGGCACAGCTATTCAGAGCGGGATATTAGACACAAGATTTAGTTACCAGACCAATATAATGTTGAAGTTATTCATTTTTTAATAATGTCTATCACGTTGAAGCGTTCGGAAGCTATTTCATAGAAATAGAAGCTGCCGACTGTCTTCAGTTGCGTCATATGTACTGTCGGCAGCTGCTGTTAGATTGAGCGCACATTAGAGACACGAATGTCTTAAGACTGCATCTTGCTTTACATGGAAAATCTGTTCGCTCCGATTGTCGGCGTAACAATCGGCTGCCGATTACCGGACGTGGGCGCACACAACAGTCTTATCTGTGAGACGTCTTGTCCGCAGTGTGCGCAGTTTTATATATTTAGGAAAGCGGTAGTCTATCTGAAGACAATCTGGTCACCAATGTGCACTCAGCCTTAGCTGTTTCCGACGGAAAAGTAAGTATTATATTTACCTGTATGGATCTTTCTTAGTGTCTGAAAATTCTCCTCTATTCTTACGACGTAGGTCATCGTAGGAGACAGATGGACGTGCTGGTAAGTTTTCGGGTAAAGGTGCAGTTTGAGAACCTGGACACAAAAGGTAAGTAAGTACTTAATGAGCCAATACCGATTTGTCGCTAAGCTTCATAGCTAGCAAATGTTATGGCAGAGTTATTGAGTTTATATGAGAGGTTTAGATCTGTATGATACATTCATTTTGATTGATTAAAGAGTCTTGAGTATAACTGACTCCTTAGCGAAACTAAACTGAATTGACTGCTCTACTGAATTTACCACGGCGAGCGTTGAAAAGAACTCTGCTACTCAATCGAAGCCAGGTGTATGGCACCCTCGCCGCAGACTGCGAATTTCGTGTTGGAGGGTAATCTCCTGCCGCCCCGTCGCTACTCAATCCTACCCTCTTATTTTTGGTGTCGCAAAGGTACCCCCCTGATAATACGGTGGACAGAGTTGTATCCTAAAAACGACAATGTAATAAATAAATAAATATTTGTGGACATTCTCACACAACATCATCTAGTCCAAATTTAGCATACATATGGTCACGGCTTTATCCCCGAAGGGGTAGGCAGAGGCATATTATATGCCCACATTTCATTTTTTTTAGAATTTGTCCCACGTAATGGGTGGCGAGCCGTATTGAGATGGACAGGTTGTGACTGCCCGCTATTGAAAATCTTCAAACCGCCTAAAAAGGCCTTCAACTTGGCTTAACGACTGTTTTTTTCCTGGCATCCGAGACCAACAGCTTAGCCTTCCGAAGCACGGAAACGCTCAGATAAATGTCACAAAGTGGTTACATGGATGGTCCCCCATCCATATTGAAAGTTGCTTACTGCAGTGATTGTTAACAGAACACTGAGTCCGCGGGGCCACGAGCGCTTCAGGAATGTAAACCTACCGTTTTTTATTACAGTACTGGTTTGCTCAAAGCGTGGAAGTCAAGTGTTAGCGTCAACTTGCGATGAGGTGTCATAATTTATTTTCGTGTGGTATACCCATGGAAGATGCCAGGGTCAAACTGTCTGAAACCATGAATCCTAAACTTCTATCCAAAATATCATGTTCTGTAAGGACAACACTGAAATACTATAGGTAGATATAATTTTTTACTGTTGTAAAACAATTGCTGTCTCCTTTCTAACCCCGTCCTATCCTACCTTATCCATTTCCTTGTCCGTGAATCCCTTCCTACCCCATCCTGATCCGCTCCACTATCCGCCAAGCCAAGGTCGCCGTGCCGATGAGCTGCGTGGCTACGGGCGAGCGTAGTCTTAAGCGTGCCTTATTGCCCTGGGCCCGGGCGAACCCAGAACAAGGCTAGCCTTACCTGGACAAGCGGGGCTCTGTTCAGGTGGACCAATTTAATTCCCTAGCTTCTCGTGGGAACGCTATGGTAGTGAAATTTAAAACCAAAAACGGCGGCGATGTGGTTCGCCACCCATCACGTCTCGTTTCCCATCGAGGCGAAAAGTGGACTAGGGTTAGCCACTTTGCTACATTAAATGTGAGAGGAGGAATGAAAGATAAAATTGAGGAGGTATGTAAGATGATGCAAGAGAGGCATCTTGATATTTTGTGTGTGAATGAGACAAAGCGGAAAGGATGTGACACCACGACACACGGAGCCTATACGGCCTATTGGTCAGGTGTAGCCACAACCAGCACAGCATGCCAGGGGGTCGGTGTACTACTTTCCGCGAGAATGAATGAATGTGTGACAGAGTATGAATGTGTGAGCCCAAGACTCCTTTGGCTAAGACTGAAGGTTGGACTTACCCGCATCTTTGTTTTGGGAGTGTATGCTCCGCAGGATGCGCGGTGGCACCGGTCTTCAAAAGACCAAAGCGAGAGGCAGGCATTTTGGGAGAGTATTAGTGATATTCTGGATAAATGTAAACGAAACGAGAGAATAGTGATGTTAGGTGATTTTAATGGTTGGGTGGGAGTGAAGCGCGATGGATACGAAAGTGTATTAGGAAAGTTTGGTGATGAACGAGTGAATGTAAATGGAGAAAGCTTGCTAGAAGTATGTTTGGAAAGGAATCTTGTGGTAACTAATACCATATTCAACCACAAGGATATCCACTTGTATACAAGAGAGGAGAGAGATCAGAGAAGCATGATTGACTTTGTGATAGTAGACGCAAGACTGAGAAAGAAAGTGCTAGACACTCGGGCGTACCGTGGCACCGGGATCGACACAGATCACTTCTTGGTAATTAGCCGGGTAAGGGGTCTGTTTCAGCGGTGGCGACATCGTGTGCATGAACCCGTTAGTGTACTAGAGCGAATAAAAGTTGAGAATTTACAAGAGTTAGGCATAAAAGAGGCATTTGTGAGTAAACTGAGTGAAAAATTTGAAAACCTAGATGAAATATGTGAGATTGAAGAATTATGGAAGCCGTTTAAGGAAGGACTTGTGGAAGTTGCGATTGAAGTGTGTGGGGTTAGCAAAAGACGACAAGGATGTATGGCAAAGGGAATGAGTGCGGAAGTTCTTAATGCGTTGACTGGCAAGAAGAAAGCATGGTTGGACTGGTTGGCTACAAAGGCCAATCAAAGAATGCAAAAGGCAACGGATGAGGATGTAAAAATGGCAAAGGATGAATATAAAAAGTATAAACGTGTTGCAAAAGAGACGATGATGAGAAAGAAAGAGAATGATAGAGAAAAATTTGATAAAAGGTTATCTGAAGACTTCCAAAGGAATATTAAATTTTTTTGGAAGTCCATAAGAACAGTGAGGAGTCAGCAAACAATGTCGCCGCTCAATCACATCAGAAACCAGGATGGAAGTTTTGTTAGAGGAGAAGAATGTGTGCTAAAGAGATGGAAGGAATATTTTGAGAGTTTATTCGAAAAAGAAGATATACAAGGCGATACGCGTGTTTTAGAACTGAATGAATTTGACGATGAAAGCGAGTTAAGTATGGGAGAAATAGTGGAAGCGTTGAATTGTATGAAAGTAGGAAAGGCTGCTGGAATAGATCGGATTTCTGTCGAAATGCTGAAAGCTGGACGTGGCGTGGTAGCTTGCCAGCTGTACCGCCTTTTTAACTTTTGTTGGCGAAGTGGCAGAGTACCAGCAGAATGGTGTAAAGCTGTCATTGTGCCGCTTTACAAAGGAAAAGGGTCCCAGCAAGAGTGCAAAAACTACCGCGGCATAAGCTTGCTCAGCATCGTTGGCAAATTGTATGCAAAAGTGTTGATAAAAAGAGTGATGAATGAAACTGAAGGAAAAATGTGGGATGTGCAAGCAGGATTTATGAAAGGAAGGGGATGTACGGATCAGGTCTTTTCCTTACGATGCGTAGCTGAGAAAGTTTTGGCTAAAAGTCAAAAGGTCTATTGCATATTCGTGGATTTGGAAAAGGCCTATGACAGAGTGGTGAGGAATGAACTGTGGTCAATATTGTCCATGTATGGAGTGAACAGCAACTTGATACGGGCACTGAGGTCTCTCTATGAGGGTTCTAGTGCTTGTGTCAGGATCAACGGGGCCTGCACGGACTTCTTTCACATTGAAAAGGGTGTGAGACAGGGCTGTGTAGCGTCTCCGTGGCTGTTTAATCTATACATGGATAGTTGTCTGAAAGAACTGCAAGAGAGTATGTATGGTTTAAAAATGAATGAACTGACCGTCAAATGCCTCCTATACGCTGATGATCAGGTGATATTAGCATCATTAGCGGAGGAATTGCAGCTGATGGTTAATAGTATGAATGAGGCTCTAAAAAGTAGAGGAATGAAAGTTAATGTAAACAAGACGAAAGTTATGGTTTTTGAAAGAGAAGAAAGTATGACGAATTGCTCAATCTTCATTGAAGGGCAAAGAGTGGAACAGGTGAAAGAATTTGTATACTTGGGTTCCAAATTTGTAAGGGATGGAAAGTGTGACCAGGATATTGAGCGAAGAGTTTTGGCAGGAAATCAAGTGAATGGGGCTATGTACACCTTTATGAGCAGTCAAAATGTGTCTGAGAAGGCCAGGTTGGCTGTACATAGGGGAGTGCTCATCCCTACACTTATGTATGGTAGTGAAAGTTGGGTATGGCAGAAGAAGCATGAAAGCAAAATTAATGCAGTGGAAATGAGAAGTCTGCGAAGTATAGCTGGAGTGACTTTAATGGACAAAAAAAGAAATAGCGTGATAAGGGAAAAATGTGGTATAACAGAAGATGTAGTGACTAAGATCGAAAAAGGGATGCTGAGATGGTTTGGACACGTGGAAAGAATGGATGAGAATAGACTGACAAAGCAGATTTATGAGGCGAGAATGAATGGGCAAACTGGTAGGGGTAAACCTCGGCGTACGCATGCCGATCAAATCAGAGACGTTCTGGAAAAAGGCAAGGTCAAGAGTACCCTTAACCGGCGAGCGTGTATGAAAACAGTTATGAAAGTAGAAGAAGCGAAAGTTGTATGTCAGGATCGTAGCAAGTGGAAAGCCATAGTCTCTGCTTACCCCGATGGGAGACAAGCGTGATTATATGTATGTATGTATGTCTCTCAAATAGCCACTAATGATCTGCCGCAAGGGCTGCTGTCTAAGGGCACTGACCAGGTCAAATAGAATGCATACCACATTATGTACATGGACAACATTGTGTGCCAAAGTCTTCAAGGATATTACTAATCTCTCACCATCATTGTCTGGGGGACGATACGAGTCTTCTGCAAAGATTGGGCGATCGGTGTCAAGGTCGAGAGAGCTGCCTGGACCGGCGTCTGAATAGATGTCTGTGGCTTTTGCACCAAACATGTTGGGCCCTTGTCGCTGCTTCATGGCAGACCTGCAAAATTATAGTAACGAGTTACGTCCTGCAAAATTATAGAGCAGTAGAATAGAGCAAGTGCGAGTTGGACTCGCGCACGGAGTGTTTCATACCAAAAAACGGCATAAATATCATGTTTGTTGTGTAGGAGTTCCTCTTCAATATTTGTTTTTATAGTATTTGCTGTTATAGTGGCAACAGAAATACATCATCTGTTCAACCATAGTACCTAGTTCATATGTCTGGCTATCATGGTTCATGAGATACGGACTGGTGACAGACAGACAGGGTAGTCATAGTAATATAGTCCTGGTTTTACCCTTAGGGTACGGAACCTAATAAAGATCAGTAGTGAAGCAATCTTTTTTATTTAGGGACAGCCAAGTCAGCATATGTTTTTTGTGAAAAAGGTGGTCTGCAAGTTGACGACCTGTAGATGAAAGACAGGAGCAAGTGTGCAGGGAACCACTTCCTTGCCTTTATGGCATAATATGAAAGGGTCACAAAACTGCTTAGTTTTTATTTAGGTTCAGTACAAAGATGGTGTGATAGGTGATCTTTTTAGAATACATATCATAGCCAAAATGGTAGGTAAAGAGGTGATGTTATTATTATTAATCGAGAGAGAGTGGCTTTTCTACCCTTTTCTCTGCTTTTAATCTAGTCTCACCGCGGCCATTACTGATCTATTGTGACCACCACTGCTTAAAATTCTATGCAGAGTCCTGCGAATTCCAAGAAGTGCAGTGTCTTCATAGCCCTGATTCGTTTTATCTCACTTGGATCCAATATGTGGCCTTCAAGTAGAAAATTGCGACTATGCATCAAGGCTGGGCATTCTGTCAGGATGAAAGCAGGTGTTTCATCGGTCTCCAGACATAGCCTACACTGTCGTGTGTCACTTATTCCCAGATTGTGCATCTGTTTGTTTAATCCACAATGCCCAGTAAGTGCCTTAACCAGGATGCGCATTATTCCTGCTCAATGACAAGACTTCCGAGGAAGTCTTTTTGTGGAAGGCAGGAATTCGTTTCTTTGAGTGTTCCATTCCTGGGGTATTCCTCCAAAGTTGGATAACTGCAAAGAGACAGTAGGTGTCCAGGGTGAGCTTAACAAGACCCTTTGGTATACCGCAGATCGGTTCTGGACCAAAGCTCTTCTGCTCGGCTCCTGCTCTAGCGAGTTCGTTGGCAATCTTGTAGCCCTTGTACGCCGCATGACCTGGCACAAATCTTAAAATGTCAGTTGCATAGTAGAATTGATAGTATTCCATGCAAAGAACTAAAGAGAAAACCAATGGTTATATTGTAATGGTTGTATTATTGACTTACCCTCCACTTTTCCCGTCTCGACGTTCTCGTAATAACTGGCCAATATAACTGCCAGGCAGTGCCATGAGTTTCTCTGCACAAGCCTGTTGGTATGATAACTTGCCTATGAAGTAGCCTGCCATGACCGCCAATGTCACCTTTGGAATTGCGCCAAAACGTGCATTAGGCTT
Source organism: Miltochrista miniata (assembly GCA_933228765.1). Taxonomy (NCBI): domain Eukaryota; kingdom Metazoa; phylum Arthropoda; class Insecta; order Lepidoptera; family Erebidae; genus Miltochrista; species Miltochrista miniata. Next base: position 16,168,140 of record OW121747.1, on the reverse strand, counting down.
CAGGTGCCCTGAAATTGGTAAACATCGACACAAATGTTAGAAAAACCAATTAATAGTCTACATTGTTCTTCTCTGAGCTGAGAAAAGCGGTATCAAGTAACTTGAGACAACGGTTGGTTAAACATTCATTGTATGGTAAAAATCCTGGCAAAATTGAGGCTAGAGTTAATATGAAGCAATAGCCTTTTTTATGTGTGGACCAATCCATAATGGATACTCTTGCCGACTAAAAACCATCACGTTCCCTACCTACTGCCTTCAGTTGGGAGCACCGGGTAAGCCCTCGGAAGGATATCCCTAAGATAAATAAAATACAGCCTGTCCCCATTCATTTGAACACAATATAGTGGGTAGAGGCAGTGCAATTGTGACACTATTGGTATTGCAAACATCTATGGGCTACTTTCAATAAGGAGGGGTGAATAATATCTGAATTTTATCATCCTTTTTGTTAAAAAAAGGTGAAGTAACATTTTTACTTTTCTTTACTCTCTTTTCTCCCCTTTTTACTTCACACTTTGGCTTTGCATGGGTCTCAAATGCTGATCAATATTCTGTGCGCATGAAATAAGGAAAGATTTTACATTACATTATGTGCTCTTTCTAAAATAAAAAATCTCAATAATAGTGAATCTGCATGAAAAAGGAAGTTTGTAAGGACATACAGAAAGGGATTATTTATACTTTCTGTATGTCCTTACAAACTTCCTTTTTGATTGCTGACACTTGATGGAACTTGCTGCAGATATTGAAAAACTCCACTAATAGTGTTCCACAATATTTGTTATTGTAATAAGTACCTAGCTAACAGTGGAGCACACAAGTGGAGTATTACAACACATACAGACATCTCCTTGATCACCCTTTTCACAATATCACAATAAATATCACAAAGTATTAATGGGTTTAGTCTTCCAAACACTCCAAGGAATTAAAAACAACCTCACCTGTAAGCGGAATAAGAATACTTATTGTAATATTATTTTATGGCAATTATTGAATAAAATATCTAAGCTTTATAATTATTTTAAATTCTATAGTAGGGTTTATAGATGAATACTTACAGTGATAACTTATAATAAAAGCAGATAAACGTAATAAAAATACAAAAAATAGGAGGCTAACCTTTCTGAATACCGACAAAGGTGCCCAGGCCAAGAAATGTGGCGAAAGGCAAAGAGCGCTGCATGAAGCTTTCGCGGTTACACTCGCCAAGCACGCGCAATTCTTCCGGCGAGAACTTGTACTGCGACTGCACCAACACAATCGAAATGTTACGCACAGCATGTTCGACAGGTATCAAATAACTATTTCATGAACAGCTTACCGGATAACCTCCAGGCCCCGCGGGCTGATGTTGTTCTGGTTGCGATTCCATCACCGGCACATTCCCTTGATATCCGTACGAACTAGGGTCGTTCATATTTAAAGTAAGATACTATCTACTTAACATACATTAAGTCTGTAATATACTTTACTCAAATTATTATATTCTTATCGGGTACAATGCCCAATCGAAGAAAATATTTTACTTCACAAATTGAACTGACATTTGTGACTTACCTATCAACACAACAATGACAAACCAAAACCCTTTACTTGACACTGGCAGATTGTTCTTATAATTCTGGCCACTTGACTTTTAGCCTCCATTTAAAATGTTGCCAATTCTTTAAGCAAACTAATTTCAAAACTTATTTTGAATAAGGTAGGTTGGAAGGGATAGATAATTTTGAAAAGCAATTAGTATGCTGACTCAATCACAAATTTAATGTGAAAAAATTTTAGATCTCGAGCAGGACTTGAACCCGCGTCCTCTGGCTTGCCGGACCAGACGCCTTAACCAACTAGACCACCGAGACACTGCTCTCGACCGTCAAATTCTTTCACCTCACTACGTCTTGGGGCGACGCAGGCATCATCTACCGGTAACTTAGTTAAGTTGCACGGCTCGAATGTATAGAATTGCACCTATATAATCATTCGACTTGCGATGATACCTGCCCAAACATTAGAGATAATTTTGAAAAGCAATTAGTATGCTGACTCAATCACAAATTTAATGTGAAAAAATTTTAGATCTCGAGCAGGACTTGAACCCGCGTCCTCTGGCTTGCCGGACCAGACGCCTTAACCAACTAGACCACCGAGACACTGCTCTCGACCGTCAAATTCTTTCACCTCACTACGTCTTGGGGCGACGCAGGCATCATCTACCGGTAACTTAGTTAAGTTGCACGGCTCGAATGTATAGAATTGCACCTATATAATCATTCGACTTGCGATGATACCTGCCCAAACATTAGAGATAATTTTGAAAAGCAATTAGTATGCTGACTCAATCACAAATTTAATGTGAAAAAATTTTAGATCTCGAGCAGGACTTGAACCCGCGTCCTCTGGCTTGCCGGACCAGACGCCTTAACCAACTAGACCACCGAGACACTGCTCTCGACCGTCAAATTCTTTCACCTCACTACGTCTTGGGGCGACGCAGGCATCATCTACCGGTAACTTAGTTAAGTTGCACGGCTCGAATGTATAGAATTGCACCTATATAATCATTCGACTTGCGATGATACCTGCCCAAACATTAGAGATAATTTTGAAAAGCAATTAGTATGCTGACTCAATCACAAATTTAATGTGAAAAAATTTTAGATCTCGAGCAGGACTTGAACCCGCGTCCTCTGGCTTGCCGGACCAGACGCCTTAACCAACTAGACCACCGAGACACTGCTCTCGACCGTCAAATTCTTTCACCTCACTACGTCTTGGGGCGACGCAGGCATCATCTACCGGTAACTTAGTTAAGTTGCACGGCTCGAATGTATAGAATTGCACCTATATAATCATTCGACTTGCGATGATACCTGCCCAAACATTAGAGATAATTTTGAAAAGCAATTAGTATGCTGACTCAATCACAAATTTAATGTGAAAAAATTTTAGATCTCGAGCAGGACTTGAACCCGTTAAACGTTCGAGCCGTGCAACTTAACTAAGTTACCGGTAGATGATGCCTGCGTCGCCCCAAGACGTAGTGAGGTGAAAGAATTTGACGGTCGAGAGCAGTGTCTCGGTGGTCTAGTTGGTTAAGGCGTCTGGTCCGGCAAGCCAGAGGACGCGGGTTCAAGTCCTGCTCGAGATCTAAAATTTTTTCACATTAAATTTGTGATTGAGTCAGCATACTAATTGCTTTTCAAAATTATCTCTAATGTTTGGGCAGGTATCATCGCAAGTCGAATGATTATATAGGTGCAATTCTATACATTCGAGCCGTGCAACTTAACTAAGTTACCGGTAGATGATGCCTGCGTCGCCCCAAGACGTAGTGAGGTGAAAGAATTTGACGGTCGAGAGCAGTGTCTCGGTGGTCTAGTTGGTTAAGGCGTCTGGTCCGGCAAGCCAGAGGACGCGGGTTCAAGTCCTGCTCGAGATCTAAAATTTTTTCACATTAAATTTGTGATTGAGTCAGCATACTAATTGCTTTTCAAAATTATCTCTAATGTTTGGGCAGGTATCATCGCAAGTCGAATGATTATATAGGTGCAATTCTATACATTCGAGCCGTGCAACTTAACTAAGTTACCGGTAGATGATGCCTGCGTCGCCCCAAGACGTAGTGAGGTGAAAGAATTTGACGGTCGAGAGCAGTGTCTCGGTGGTCTAGTTGGTTAAGGCGTCTGGTCCGGCAAGCCAGAGGACGCGGGTTCAAGTCCTGCTCGAGATCTAAAATTTTTTCACATTAAATTAGGGATAGATAATTCATTAAGCAAACTAATTTCAAAATTTATTTTGAATAAGGTAGGTTGGAAGGGATAGCCCCCATCACGCCATAACTATAAATATTAGGTATAGGAATATAACAGTAATCGCAAACCGGGGAGAAGTCCATTCAATCAAATCAGCCTATAGCAGATTTTTATTCTGTTGATAAATAGCACTTGGTGGAACCTGCCGATATTGAATAACAATGTTATGGAAACTGTTCCTTAAGATTAATGATATGATGAATATCACCACTTGTACTGACAAGTGGTGCTATTCAATGTGCAGCGGCAGCCTATAGCAGTCCACGACTGTACGTACGACGTAGGCCTCCAATTTAAAAATTCTGTGCGCAACACTTAAATTGTGCTGGAGCTTATAGAAAGACCGGATCAAAAGTTAAGAAACACAGGGAATGCAGGCGCAGATTTATCATTGTCTGCAAGATGGGCATGTTCACAACCGTAATTGACTTGTGACACACCCCTTTTATTTAACCCCAGCTGACCTAGGCACTTTTGGCAGCATTCAGTAAACTGCGTCGAGTTTTTAATTCACCTGTATTCCTATACCATAGCGGTTATAGGTGAAATTTTCTTTACTCCAGAACTCGTTTTCTCCATCGGCTGACGTCGGTTGTTCTGTTTATGTGGCCAACCCACTGTCACTTAATGTGCTTATTCTGCTAGCTATGTCGACGACATTAGTTACCTGGCGGATAACCTTATTTCGAAGTTCATGTCTCAAAATACACTCCAAGCATAGCCTAAATGGCACAGATCTAGGCTGGCTCTTATAAATATACACAGATGTGAATTTGGATTTCGATGATATCTTCAAGGTATTCGCAAAAAAATAAACATTTAGAATTTGTAAGAAAATTACGTAGGTAAGACTTTGCTTACGTTTCATCTAAAGGGCAGCTGTGAATACTGGCCACGCGTTAAAGCCGCGCAGGCCAAGTTCTGCCAAATCTGAAGGATCATCTAATTTCCGAAATCGACAACTGATTCCTTTCTGCCTACCCCGCAAGGCCTACAACTGCTACAAGCAGCCCTCCATTATCGCCAATCAATAGTGGCAACCCATGATGGACATTGTGATCCAGTAATGCTACCGTTACTATATATATGTGGAAAGCCGGTAGGGATTCCGGCGTTGGTGCTGAAAAAGTGTGCAGTCTACTTGTTTCCGACGCATTAGACGTATTTAAAGCCTTTATTGCCTTTCCTACTGACTCTTTAGGAAAAGTGCTAAAAGCTTTGAGGGAGGAAACCCGATAATCAAAAAAAGAGATTAAGTGGATCCAGTCAACTTTAAGCCCATAACAGTCACCTTAGTTATTTGTGAGCTTATCGCCAACGAAAAGCTCATGCGATGCCTGGAGTATCTCGTCGGCAGAAATGGTGAGCGAATAGCTGGCTATGCTTTTCGTAGTTATTGTGAATTCTGCTGACCAAAGTTACCGTAGAAATCATTCTTGACACTCTGGTAAGTAGGTATTTGGTACCTACCTCCACCTAAACCCGATGGTAGTTTAACCCAGAGTGCCAAAGAGAAAGCTGACCTTTTGCGATTTCCCTTTGCCTATACCTGGACCATGGACGACAAGGGCGCTTTGCCGTCCGGCATCTCCTGCTGTGGAACTTTCATCTTGGAAATTAAATTGTAGCAGCGGATGGTTTGGCTGGTACTTCAGACATTAGACGTTCATAAACCTAGTGAACCAGCCAGATGTTATGCCTGCATAAGTACTCAAGTAGTAACGTCACGACAGTAACGGTTTCCGTAACGGTCGCCTTACGAGCGATCTTATCGTGTATCTCAAACTAAACCCTGGGTGACAGCTATGAACGAAACGCTCTATCAATTAACCTCGATATTTCTAAGTACTTTGGCCGGGTCTGGCATGGTAGTCTTCTATCGAAATCGCTTTCCCGAGGGGTGGATGGGCATCCAGCCTTCTGTCAAGTAGAAAAAATTGAATCATCATCACGACTCAAGGCTGACGTGTTTGTATTTATTTGCCCGGTCCGCAGTGGCAGAGAGTCATTAAAAACTTTGTCTGAAAGTGAGAGTACTCTTGCGAAAGCGTAGCTCGCATAAGGAGTATACTGATGTCTACTCCTTTTGGGAGCGACTACAGTGCAAATATTTGTTCTCTGTAAGTAGTAAGTGTGGCCACAGTTGCTGTCACCTTCCGAGCTAGTGCAATTGAACACTAACTTCGCTGGTCCAAGTCGATACAAAGGTAAGCTAAGAGGATTATCGACGACTATCTACTTGCACGCCGATCCCCTTTTCGATGAAGGGACTTTTTTAACCGACTTCAAAAAAGGAGGAGGTTACTCAATTCGACCGTTTATATGTTTTTTTTAGTACAACCACTTGTACCAATGTTTGCGCTTTGAGAAATTGTTTGATAAGACGCCCACTGCCACGTCTATAATTCACCGCGTCGGTCTCGTATAGTATGTTCATCGTGAAACTCTGCGTCCAGCACGCTACGGTCCTATAGAGACTTCCTTAGCGTAGGTACACTTGGTCTGTGGAATGAACTCCCTGCCGTGGTTATCCCAAACGTCTACAGTATGTTGTTCTTCAAAAGGGGTTGTTGCAGGTGTTTGCTGGGTTGACAGCATAAGTAGCATTTCTATTGTTGTTAAATGCAAATGCTACAACATATAAACCAACTAATGGAAAGTTCTGCCATCAGTTGGTTTGTAGGCTTGTCTGCTACCTAAGTGGTATAAAAATGTAGGGTATGTCGATGATAAAACCGCTTCATATACCTACCCGCAGTTGGCAAATTTTTCGGCCTTGCCCACAACCTTTTTCACCTCACTAACCTGCTAATAAGTAAGAGAAGTAGAAGACGTTTCGAATTCCCAGCTCCTGTTAAGAATAAAACGAATCGTTTTCGACGAGAATGATAAGACTTTCAGAAGACAGCTTGGTTAGAATGATGGAATTGATTTTAGATAGGTAGGTACTCAAGGTGCAAGAAGTATGTGCCTAACGATGTAGAACAGGTATTCATCCACAAAAGTAGGTATGTGATCCTGATCAGTCTATGTACTTTCCAACCCACCTGAAGTTCAAGTCAGGCTCTATAGGCACTAAGTAAATGACGTCTGAAATAGCTAAAAAAAATTTCGTGGAAGTGTTCCATGCACGATAGGCCAGCAATACTCTCGGGTTTTAAAAAGTAGTACCTACAGTAAGGTATAGTGTCTTGATATTATGCACAACAGGTTGGAGGAGCGGTAGGTACATACTTAGGTACTTACTGGTAATTTCAGACTATTGAGATTTTATATTGATGTAAGTACTTATTAGGAAAAAGTGCACGTACCTTTGATCTGATGTTCCATCAGGTTTCACCAGGCGTGGTCACATCTCATACTGACTGCACTTACCTAAATCCCTACCACATCGAGTATTAGTAGTTTGATTCATATGTTAGAATACCTTCTCAAATTTCAAAAGCCTCTAGCAAGAGCCTTCGGCCTTGCCCACAACCTTTTTCACCTCACTAACCTGCTAATAAGTAAGAGAAGTAGAAGACGTTTCGAATTCCCAGCTCCTGTTAAGAATAAAACGAATCGTTTTCGACGAGAATGATAAGACTTTCAGAAGACAGCTTGGTTAGAATGATGGAATTGATTTTAGATAGGTAGGTACTCAAGGTGCAAGAAGTATGTGCCTAACGATGTAGAACAGGTATTCATCCACAAAAGTAGGTATGTGATCCTGATCAGTCTATGTACTTTCCAACCCACCTGAAGTTCAAGTCAGGCTCTATAGGCACTAAGTAAATGACGTCTGAAATAGCTAAAAAAATTTTCGTGGAAGTGTTCCATGCACGATAGGCCAGCAATACTCTCGGGTTTTAAAAAGTAGTACCTACAGTAAGGTATAGTGTCTTGATATTATGCACAACAGGTTGGAGGAGCGGTAGGTACATAGGGTCAAGTGTTCAACAATGAAACAGTGGTACACAATAAAACATAGTAATATTTCCAAAACGCGACGTTGGCAGTTAGTGCAATATATCGCGTAAGGACACTCAATAGATACCACCGGCGTATCCCAGTTTGCGGCGGCACCGCGTGAGAAAAGACGCGTCTGCGGCTCATTTTTACTATTCTCGTCAAAAATTGAAGTATTTCTGGCTATCTTTAAAGATTTTTCATTATTTAATGGTTAGGAATATTATATTTTTTATGATTATCCTGCATTCTACATGTTTTGTAGATTATTTTGGCATATTTCATTTGTTTCAAAGTTACAATTTTGTAAACATAAATTAAAAGTTAGTTAGATAAACCCTAGGTAGTCAACAATGAAACAGTTTAACAATGGACACAATGAAACACTGTTTTATAGATTTTTATTGGTTGATATTGTGAAACCTTATCTATTAAAATTTGTTTTAATTTTAAGATGGCGCGTAACAAAGCTGTAAAAAGGACGAGGGGTGTATTGCTTACCAAATGGCAAAAATTAACAATATTCGATATTCTGTTAGCTGGGAAAATGGCTGGAATCGAATGTTTACGGTCTTATAAATCAGGGCATGCATAACTGTCATTAAAAAAGCCTGAAGCATGCAGCATGGCACGTCGTGCCACTGCATTTAACGTAGAAACGGACTGCTCTTTCTTTAATAACTACCTACATTAAACAAAATTTGAATTAGGCACAGTTTATTTATGGTGTTTCATTGTTGAATATATGGTGTTTCATTGTGTACGCCTATATGGACACAATGACACAAATCCCATTTCTTAGTTTTTATTTCTTTGTCGATTCAAATCACTTTATTTAAAAAAATCTATAAATGACATTCGATACCCAATCATATTGACTACATGCCTGTAAAATTATAGACTTCTATCAGCAAAAACATGAGATGTACGAGGTTATGAACTTTTAGTGTTTCATTGTTGAACACTTGACCCTACTTAGGTACTTACTGGTAATTTCAGACTATTGAGATTTTATATTGATGTAAGTACTTATTAGGAAAAAGTGCACGTACCTTTGATCTGATGTTCCATCAGGTTTCACCAGGCGTGGTCACATCTCATACTGACTGCACTTACCTAAATCCCTACCACATCGAGTATTAGTAGTTTGATTCATATGTTAGAATACCTTCTCAAATTTCAAAAGCCTCTAGCAAGAGCAGGAAAATGTAGGTATGTGCAAAAGTCATCAAAAACCAAACACTCGACAGAATCTAGATTTTATTTTCATCGTCATTTCAACACATAAATTCAGGTATAAGAAACATATAAGCACATTACACACACCTACTTAAATAATCTTATAGATCAAAATACGAGTACCTATTTGATAAAGAAGTGGCCGTTACCAAAACCATGTAGGTGCGAGTACACGTACAGGAACAGTCACGAACTAAGCGAAGATATTTAAATAAGTACTAAAAACTACTTAAAATAATTACTTTTTTGGGGGAGGAGGATTTCGTTCTAAATGGTAATTCCTCAAGACTTTTCCAAGGTGGCTATTTGCAGAAAGTTTCTCTCGAAGTTTATTATCGCAGTGCTCAATGTACGACATCCGGCCGCAAAAGTAGCCCACTATTGCGCTAACCATTAGTTTGGGGAACACGCCGAAGTGTGGGTGCTTCTGCAGATACCCTAGAATAAGAAAATATTCATAGAAGTAAGAAGGCATTGGAAGGAACGTCACAAAACAAAAAATAAACAAAATTACGTAGGTTTAATCCTTACTTCTATGAAAATTTTCGTGGCGTCCCTACCAACCTTCAATTTTATTTTTTAAACAGGGATTATGCATGATTTTAATAAGTAAGTAGGTATTTAATTAACTTTACAAAATTGACAGAGTTTTGTTCCTTAGTTTATTTGGACGGTTACTTCAAAATTCAAATATTGATAGGTTCGTAAAATAATTTTATGTGCAAGTAAATACATGCATAGTCCCTCATACGACAATTAAAAAAGGGCATTACCTGCTCTTATAGCTGCGAAGGTAACAGTAGCGAACAGTGTGCTAATAGGCAAACAGCGTTGATAGAAACTTTCCTTATCACATTCTTCCAAGGCTTTCATCTCCTCCTGAGTAAACTCATAGTAACGCTGGAAAAATACCAGAATAACATTAATAAATTAAGTATTAGAATAAAAAGTCGTTCTTGTATTTAAGTAAATACACCAAATTTAAAGCTTGTCCTAGTTAGGTAGGCCTTATCGATCAAATCGAAGAAATTATCGATCTTGAGCAGGACTTTAACCTGCGTTCCCAGGACTATCAAAACTACTCTCGAACAACGAATTATTTCACTTCATAGTGCGTCACGATTTCGTTTAGTTGGTCATGAATTTGATAATTATACATAACCAGAGAATAGGTACACAATTCTTAGTTCGAAACTGATGGTCTCGAACATTTTTGGCAATGCATCGCTAGTGCTGCAAGCTGTCGATGACATGACCATGATCATGAATACCTATACAATCTAAAACAAGAGGCTAGTACCAGTGGGTGCGTCACGTTTTGTATAGGCGGACATGTCTTCGTGGTGCGCGAATCCGCAAAACATCCGCAGTCTTCATCTTTTTTGGCATTCTCCTGGTTTGGTTTATTCCCGCTCATAACGTCAACAGATTTTATGAAAATGTTATTTTACATTTTAATGGCGAAAATGATGGGGTTACATTTTATTGTTAATTTAGAATTTTATGTTAGTATTTAACTAGAATTTTGATTGTAGTGCATATTGAAAATAAAATTGACGTTGACAATTCATAAATAACTGATGTGTCTATCATTCTTTTACAATCGGCCTGTACAGATTTGTCAATGCATCAAGCAATTTTTTTTTGAAAATATTATAAAATTATTAAAACTAGCTGATGCCCACAGCTTCGCCCGCGTAACATTTGTTCCCATTCCCGCTTCCCGTGGGAATTTATTCTCGTGATAAAAAGTAGCCTATGTATTATTCCAGACTATAATGTATATCTGTACCAAATTTCAGCCCGATCCGTTAAGCTGTTTGAGCGTGGAAGAGTAACAAACATCCACACATCCACACTCACAAACTTTCGCATTTATAATATTGGTTACCATTACCATTACCATTACCATCTTCAAGTCAAATCCCTTGCGGAGTAGGCAGAAAGAACTCGGTTCTTTCTGCCTACCCCGCAAGGGACCGCCACACGGCACGGTCCATACACACCTCACTTGCTTCTTCAACTTTCATTTTTCTTTTCATGCATGCATGTCGGTTCCTCGGCTCTTGACACCACCTTCTGCTAACACACGATTAATTTGGTCGTGATAGGTGAGTCGTGGCCTTACCTGACTCCGACATCCATCCACTTTCGCGTTGTATATCTGTTTTGCCATTCTTTCATCTCCTATTCGCTCCACATGCCCGAACAATCGTAGCATGCCCTTCCTTACTTTAACACCGACACTCTCTTCCAGACCAACTCTCTTTCTTACATCTTCATCCCGAACGCGATCTGCGAGCGTTACTCCGCAGATTTTGCGTAGCGCGCGCATCTCGACCGCGTTTAATCTACTTTCAAGCGTTTCCTTCCATACCCAACTCTCGCTTCCATACGTTAGCGTAGGTATCAGCACCGCACTGTGTACTGCGAGCTGGGCCTTTTGGCTTAAGCTTTTAGTAGGTATCCAAAAGTTTACCTAACGCTCCATTCACACTATTGCCCGCAGTTACCCTCCTTTTTTTACATCAGCATAATATTAGAAAGATAAAAAAATATTATTGGTAATTTCGATACAATCAAGATACCTATGCGCTATGTACTTAATAAAATTAGAGTTAAGAGACCGTGTGACGCTAATCAGTCGAAAGAGGATAGCAGATATATATTTCGCCGTACAAGAAAGAGATAGATGCGCTCGGATTTTGTGCGTTTTCCACAAAATAAATTATGTAAATAGAAAAGAACTAAATTACCTACATATAACACTTTTTTCCTAATAACATTAGGAAAAAAGTGGTTTGAGCAAATGAAGTTTTTACTATTAGAAAAGAACTGCGAATAACATTAGGAAAAAAGTGGTATGAGCAAATGAAGTTTTTACTATTGTCTTTCTTATAAATAAAATATATTATAAGATCAGCTTAAAATTTAACGAAATCGTGATTATTTCAACAACAAAATTTTCTCAAATTATCTCTAGTCGTGTTTTGAGCATCGAGTATACTTAATTCGTTTATGAACAGAATCGGGTCCGGAGATCTAGATCAAGATAATAGTCTATTTAGCGTCATGACTTACTTGACTTAGAATCCTATGTCCCCTAGATGGGGTCTGTTACCCATCTAGGGGATCAGCACCGTGATCACACAGTGATCTTCCATCGCGTTCGGTCTTGGGCTTCCCATTTAATCTCGCTTCAGGTCTTTCCAACGTTCTTCGCCTCGTCCGCCACTGTGCGCTTCCAAGTTTGTTTGAGACGGCCACGCTTGCGCTTTCCTTGAGGGTTCCAATCCAGCGCCTGTTTTGGGATGTGATTGGAACCTCTTCGGAGGGTGTGGCCAATCCAGTTGCGACGCATTATCTGCAGGGCGATCGGGTGTTCGTGGCAGCGCTCCAAGAGCTCTTCGTTGGAGATTTTCTCGGGCCAGTATATGTCGTGAATGCGACGCAGACAGGTGTTAGCGTCATACGGACTCTTAAATCAAAATTTTAATTAAGGCATAAGAACTCATTTCTCAAAATTCAGGCCTGTATTTGTTTTGCTTTCAACGCAATGTCATCAAATACGAACGTATGTTAAATCCTTCAATGTCAAATTTATAGTTACAATTTGTAAAAATATGTCGATAATTCGGTGTACACTAAGTGTGAAACTAGTTAATACAACGTCAGAACAGTGTCGTTGTCACTAGAAGTGCAGTGGGATAGCGGGGGCGTGGGGCTTGGGGGACGTGGAATGGTGCGCGCGCTACTGCTGGCGCTGACGTGTGCCGTCGCCGCGTCAGCCGCCAGTTACAGCGACTACTCCGGAGTCAAAATGCCACTATACGGTGGCGCCGACTATGACATAGGCCACGATTCCCCAGCCTCACAACCATTTGATGACTATCACGGACATTCTCCAGATGCACCCGCCTCACCAGATTACAAATACGAAGAAGAACCTCGAAGTGAGTATCTATAACTATAGTATTTTTTGAAGAAAGAGAACTCTTTTGAAGAAAAAAATCTAAAACATTGTTGTTTTGTTACAGTCAAAACTGATAAGCCTTTGAAGGAACATGATGACTCAAATAGGTGGCGAAAACCAGGAAGAAAGCAAAGAGAATTGGTCCGAACTCCGGGAAGCGATAGGAATCTAAACAATAAGTTTGATCTTGACGATGATGAAGAAGTTCCAAATTTCAGAGCAAATTCACACTATTCTAAGCACCGGCCCCGCCTTAAAAACGAAATTGATGAGACAGTAGAAGATACACCTGTGGCCAGACGTTCTAATAAATATAGTCGAGGTAGGAAAGACGTAAGTGATATTGATAGGCAGGACTATTTCTTAGATAAAGAATATATTCCAGATGATAAGAATAAAGAATTTGATGATGAGGTTAAATTTATGAGTAAACCAACTACCAAAACATTAAGACGTAGAAGACCCAGAGATAGAGAGTTTAAGAAACAAAGGAATTCTTTTGATCTTTACGATGACGATGAACCAATTGAGAAGCAAGAAAAAGGTGATTCTGAAAAAGACAGTCCTATTCCTTTTGACGAAGGCCAAAGACAACGGCTGCCAGAATTAAGAAAACCACCCGGGCAACAGCTCTACCAAGCGACCACCGGGGATGAAGAAGACGAATCTAGAAGGGATCCTCTCAAAATTATCCCCGGACGATTTAAATTAAAAGGGTACAATGAATATGAAGATTATTACGATATGAAAAGAGTCAATAATATAAAAAATAGACTACCCTCGCTACTTCGACGAACTTCAGGTATGTTGTTCATTTCTACAGTCATCTTTTATGCTTAGCAGAGTAACTTGTAGGTAATCTTGAATACCTTTTCATCCTACGATCTTTTTCCCCGTTGAATCACAAGCTTCTGCTTAATAAAGCCCATAGTCCCCGTTCTTTTCCTACTTTTTATAATCAGACTACTTATAAGAGTACTTTATTTACCGATATAAAGTATTTACAATAAAGAAACCTTAAAAACTCATAATATTATTTTACAAAATCTATAGGTGCTTACCTAATAATTTTAACGAATCATTGATACCTACTGATTTTGAGTAATGTCTAAGAAACACACTACGAATTTTCAATTACAAAGAACTTTACCGTGCTCATACTCGTAATACACAGTAATTTTATTTTAAACACGTGTTGAAGAACTAACGAAAGGCTCATTGTGTGTGCTTAGTGGGTACCGTGGCGAGGACGAACACGAATCTGCTGGACATGCTGATGACAAATAGACGCATGATGGGCTCGAGAACGAAGTCTGACCAGATGACAACAGAACTTAGTAGCAGCAGTACGGTGACAGTAATTGTCACAACTACAACCACCCCTTCAAGTACCACGGTGATGTCAATTCGAATTCCGAAATTACCGGGAAATGAGTTATCGCTCGCGGAAAAGTCCAGACTTTCAATATTGAAGAAAGCCCAGCGGAAGGAAGGACAAAGCTTTCGTTCGACGAAGAAACCTCCAGTGCTGTTACAGGTGACTAGTCAAATGCCAACAGTTGTAATGGTAGAACCACCATCATCTACAGTAGCTTGGATGCGTGCTAGAGAAGAGGAGGATACTCCCAGGAGGGTTGAGCTTGTGAAGCGATTGATGAGACAGAAGTTGGTCAAAGAGGCGAGGAGCATTCACGACTTGACTAATAACTGGGATGATATGGTGTGCGACTACATAGATTTGTCTCTTTTGGAAAGTACAGCAGTGTCGATTACGCCGCTCAACTATCTTTTTATTTTGTGCCTGCAACTTTACATGTTTGTGGTGTAATAACAACAATAGAAAATTAGTTTAAAAGTTAAGGATGTGTATAAATATTGTGTATGTTCATGTATCGTATTGTTTTGTATTGGTTTTGTTTTAGTAAAGTTATTATATTTTACTAAATTTGTCTTAATTATTGTTGTTTGGAACTTGATTGTCATCATATCGATCGTGCATGCTGCTGAGTACGGAATTATAAGTAGGTTCATTAAAATAATATAGTCTACTAGCTGACCCGCGCAACTTCGTTTGCGTGATAAATGACGAACCGCTCGATCGATTTTGTGCAAACTTCACATAAACCATCTACTAAATAGTCCGAACAAAGCCTAAAAATTTGGTTTGGATAGGTTAGCTCGTTCTTGAGTTATAAAATTACAACGAAAAGTGGCATTGATTTGTATATATATAGATGGGCCAGGGCCTCTTTTTAATAATGATTACTAACAATCTGAATGTTTGTGAGTAGCTTCATTTTGACGAGACTCCCAACTTTTTCCTCTATGAAAATTCTCGATAGTGAGGGCTAATACAGTATAGGCGTCAAAAGTCTTAAATGGGTGAATGTTCAAATTTTATTACTAACAGCAACTTTATTAATTAAATCTTGAAACAATTTTATAACAAATTGAAAACAATAATTTTCCTACAAAAATGATGATTCTATCAAAGTGTCCCCCACTCTCAACATGTATCAACAACTAGACTAAAAAAAATATTATTTACCGGCTGATTTTTTCACTGTTGCTTAGCAAATATTTCCTTTATGAACTGGTCACATTGTCCTACAAATTGAGTGGTACGTTTTAAGGGTTTCGTAGCCAAATGGCAAAAACGGAACCCTTATAGATTCGTCATGTCTGTCTGTCTGTCTGTCTGTCCGTCCGTGTGTCACAGCCACTTTTCTCCGAAACTAACCCTACAGCCTATGCTATTGAAACTTGGTAACTAGATGTATTCTGTGAACCGCATTAAGATTCTTATATAATTCTAGAAAAAAAGCAGTAAATTTTGGGGATACCCATACTCAGAACTGAACTCAAATTTTTTTTTTCATCAAACCTATACGTGTGGGGTATTTATAGATAGGTCTTCCAAAATGCTGTTGCGGTTTCTAACATGATTTTTTTCTAAAGTGAATAGTTTGCGCAAGAGGGACTTCCAAAGTGGAAAAATGAGTGTCCCCCCCCCCCCCCTCTAACTTCTAAACTAAGAGAGTGATAAATCTAAAAAAAATATATGATGTACATAGCCATTGGGTTCTACGGCCAAGGGTACAGCGGTTCAAATTTATTTTCCACTGTACCATCAAGGGAACAGCCAAGGGTACACAGGAAAACAAGGGATAAAAACTACCAACGAAAATTGGTTTGAACGAGATAGAGCTGGTAGTTTTTTTTTAATACGTCATAAACCGTAATTTTCGGTTAGAAAAATCACTACCACTGCGAACGTGTTAAAGTATCAATCAAAGTTACAACGAACTATTAGTACTTTTATATTATGTTACTTGCTGCTACGATACCCTTCATGGGCGAGTCCAACTCGCACTTGTCCGGTTTTATTAGCCGGTCCGGTTAGCGTATTTCTTACCCAAATAAAACAGTGTCCTACAAAAAAAAAAATAGGTATCTATCGCTAGTCCGACAAGAATTATTCAAAATTAAATAGTGCAACTGCAGCCGTAGTAAAACAAATTCCACGAAAAGGTATAGCACGATTACTGTTAAATAAATTTAAAAAATATGATCTTTTTTTAAATTTTAATATATATTTTTTTAATCAGTAAGATACAAAAATATTATACATTTATATACAATTATTAAATTAATCTTCATCAGATTCACTCGATGTTTCTTCTTCGCTACTAATGATAGGACTGTTTAAGTTGTCATGTGCGATACATTAACTCAATATTAATAAAATAATTCATGTTAGATTGTGTAGAATAACATTCTTAGTATGAATGTTTATATAAATTTTAAAAGAAATGAGAAAAAAATCAGTAAAAGAATCAGCCGGTTAGTAATATTTTTTTTTGACCTAGTTGTTGGTACATATTGGGAGTGGGGGACACTTTGATAGAATCATCATTTTTATAGGACAATTATTGTTTTCAATTTGTTATAAAATTGTTTCAAGATTTAATTAATAAAGTAGCTGTTAGTAATAAAATTTGAACATTCACCAATTTAATACTTTTGACGCCTCCGTACTGTATTTGTTTTCACTATAGCGATTTTTCGTAAAGGAAAAAGTTGGGCGTCTCGTCAAAATAAAGCTACTCACAAATATTCAGATTGTTAGTAATAATTTTTAACTGTGGGTTCTGTGGTACAATTTCCGAGCGTAGGACTGGAAAAACGTACCACTCAATTTGTAGGATTTTCCCTCTCGTTAAACCACTCAATTTGTAGGACAATGTGACCAGTTCATAAAGGAAATATTTGCTAAGCAACAGTGAAAAAATCAGCCGGTTAGTAATAATTTTTTTAGACATAGTTGTTGATACATGTTGAGAATGGGGGACACTTTGATATAATCATCATTTTTGTAGGACAATTATTGTTTTCAATCTATCTATTTTCAATATCTAATATTATAAAGTATTATCTAATATTATAATCTATTTTCAATATCTAATATTATAAAGAGGAAAGATTTGTTTTTTTGTTTGTTTGTAACGAATAGGCTCCGGAACTACTGGACCGATTTGAAAAATTCTTTCACTGTTGGGTAGCTACACTTTTTGCGGTGAACATAGGCTATATTTTATTCCCGTATTCCCACGGGAACGGGAACTACGCGGGTGAAACCGCGTGACGTCCGCTAGTTTGTTATAAAATTGTTTCAAGATTTAATTAATAAAGTAGCTGTTAGTAATAAAATTTGAACATTCACCCATTTAACACTTTTGACGCCTCCATACTGTATTAGCCCTCACTATCGAGAATTTTCATATAGGAAAGAGTTGGGCGTCTCGTCAAAATGAAGCTACTCCCAAATATTCAGATTGTTTGTAATCATTATGAAAAACAGGCCCTGGCCCATAGACTAACAGTTTTTGTACCTCATAAATGGTTTTTACCGTGTGGAAATCCTACATGGATTCTATGTCGGACTCCTACCGACTAAAACCACACAATGCCTTACAACAGTCTACGGCCGGGAGTCCCAGGAAAGCCCTCGGAAGGATGTCCCAGGGTTCCAGGCAGACTTTGGCTACCACCGCGGCCTCGCTTAGATGGTTCGGGTGCTATATCCCGCGTCTGGGGGGTTTGTTCGGGTATTATCCCGCTGCTTGGCAATAGGGGGGATAGTTGGGTGCTATCCCACTCGCCACCACCACCTCGCGTTCTCAGGCCCTCGGTCATGGAGGCCGGTAGTCCTGGGCGTACAGCAGCCGGCGACGATCCCGCCGCCGACTGCGGAACTCGGGAGGGAGAATTCTCTCCCACTCCCTCCCCGCTGCCTCTTTCTCGAGCATAACTTGCTCGCAGGAAGACGCAGCAGCGTCCCACTTTCCCCCGCTGGAGACCATGGCCCTCACCATGGTCTCCAGGACAGGTATAGGTTGTGACGACGCACGTTGATATTTTGAAGCCTCCCCCTTAAATATCCTTTAACTTTGATTTACCAATGTCAAGTTACTGACAACCACGACCCACGGTTTAACGTGCCTTCCGAAACACGGAATCGCCCGCAAATGAAATATCACAAAGCGGTCACATGAATGGTCACCCATCCAAGGACTAGGTATAGTGAAAGTTGCTTACTACAGTGATCGTTTACAGAACACTGAGTCCGCGGGGACACGAGCGCTTCATTTCATTCCTGTTTTATTATACCTATATTTTAAAACTAGCTGACCCTCGCAACTTCGTTTACGTCACATATGGTGTATGCAAAGAGAATTATTTTTTCATCAAACTCCTAGGAGCGTGTGAAACTGCCCTGTTTGCTTGATAATAAAAGAGCTTAAAGATTAAGTCTATTCTAAAACCATTCAGCCCATCATCATCATTTTACACAACCCTTAATAATTAAGCTCTTTTACGATTAAGCAAACAGGGCAGTTTAGAATGACACTCACAACCAAAGGAACCCTTGTATTCTAGGTTTAGTGAAAGTTGAGATATCTCTCATTTCTGAACTATAAAACCCTCAATATTGAAACTTATGTGGAACCATCTTTAAAGTAATCACTTTCTGATCACGCGGTGAGAAGTTGCAACCAAAAACCATCTTGTCTTTCATCCCCTCTCCTGAAGGAACTGCGCAAAATATCGGGTTCAAAAGTATCCTAGAACTCCTTGGATCATAAGCTCAGACTGTGCCAAGTATCATTCAAATTAATTCAGTAGTTTCGGCATGATACTTATTCGGAATACAGACAGATAGATAGACAGAACGACGGACAGACAAAAAATATTAAATTACATTTTCGGCTTCAGTGTCGATTGGGGAACGCCTAAAATTAAGATATTGAAAATATCTTCTATGTACAGATTCTATACCCTCTACACTCTCTACAGTTTTATTATAATGTAATAGAATATCGTCCTGTTTTATTCCCAACATAGTCGAATCTGAAGCTTTAATTTTTAATTTAAAGTGAAATTGTCCAAATGTGCAGAAAAGGAGGTGGTGACCAAGACTAGTGCAAACGTGGCCGAGCGTGAACTTGAAGCTGCTCTGGGTGCGAAGGGAGCTCTTCGCCAGCGGAAAGAGGCACCATCCAGTATGGACGTGACAACGCGAATACTTCTGTTACCATATACGCTGCCAACGTTCGCGCCGCAAGCCGTCCCTCAACTCGTCAACTCCCATTGGATAGACTTCATCACTTTCAATAATGCGAAAAGGAAACATCTTTCTGTCCTTCTTACTTTTTTAGTTTTAATATTAAACTATTTCCAAAGATAGGACTATTCCTTTATTCTTGTTTATTTCAAAGGTTTCTCTCAAACTAGTAGGAGCTAAGGTTAAGTCGATGATAAAGGAGGGTAGGAAATAATGAATGAAACCAACCCTCAAATAGTCAATCCTTTAGTCTCTACGCGCGATGTTTTCCAGGTAGTCGGTCCATCTCGCGAGGCGTTGTCTTGTCACACCATGTTTAACAAGCCGCTGTCTCCACTCCAAAACTGTCAAGGCCTTCACACAGGTCCTACCAGGTACACGGGTAAATAAAATCCGTGGTACCTACTACTAAGCGATGCAGTAGTATCACAGTTAATATGGCTTTACACCGGCTTAGGCTTTGTACCGTGGTACTACTGAATCAAACATAAATGCAGAGCGCTAAAAACAACGAAGATCGGTAAAAACAAATGAGGATCGGTACAAAAGAATGATTAAGTACATAAAAGCAAAAGTAGATCGGTATAAGCAAATGAGTCTCGGTAAAACAAAAGAAGATTCAATGAAATCTACCTACGGCAGTCCACTGCTGGACGTAGACCTCTCCCAAATTACGCCATAATTTAGTTCGTTCAAAGTTATTTTACCTTTAGCTGTGAGGTTGGCTTCTGTGATCGTCGTGTTACCACAATAAGTTTTTGTTACCCCTTGTACTCCAACCTTATTACTATTCTCGGGCGTGAAAATAATTTGAAATGTGAAAGCAGCAACTTCACCTTCGTTAGAGATAGTACCTACCTACCTAATATAACGTACTGAGTGTCTTTGTAATAAAAAGTGGCTGGCAATCATTGGGCGAATTTACTGCAATACCAACACACAGAAAACGACCTGTCAAAGGTAGTTATTTTAAATAACTGAACGGACCATACACGGTCCTGCGCCTTTAGCATTCAGTCTGATTCAGTCACTCTCTGGGACTTTTTTAATCGGGGACAGTGGATGTGCCGGGCACTGGGGGCCTTTGCTTTTTTTTGTGACTTGTCATATTTGGGGGGGTTTATTGACCTTCCTGTACCACGCTGGCCAAACGGGTTGGTATAGGGTTACATTTCGAGTTACCATTCTCTACACCAAGACCTCGTGGGTTAATCGGCATGTGCAGTTGTGCACCACTGCAGGTGAGGCTGATTTGGACCCCGGGGATGTTGGTAGGGCCCCATCGCACCCAATGAAGATTGAATGAATAATTAAGATCGGTTTAAACAAATAATGATGGGTAAAATCTTAGATTTAGAATTTTTCGCAACTCAATAGATCCACAAAGCGTGGGCGCGAAGACCTCATTATCCAGATCCAGACAGAACACATGGCTCGAGAGAAAAAGAAATATCGAGCAAGGGATTATGACCTTCTTACCCACTACACTACCAAGCCTCACAACCTGTAGTGTCGTGGGGAAATTTCTTTCCCTTCTGCACTACCAGCTAGTAGTGTCGCGGGTAATTTCTAAAAGGTCTGACATCTTCGTTCCCAGCGACACTACTATGAGATACCGCACTACCAATATACTCTACCAGTAGTGTCGTAGGGAATAATTCTGCACTAGCAAATTGCAACAAATGAAGATCGACAAAATAAATGAAGATCGGTGAAACAAATGAAGATCAATGAAACAAACTAAGATCAACAAAACAAATGAAGATCGGTAAAACAAATGAAGATCGACAAAATAAAGTACGGTCTACAAAATAAGTGAAGATCGAAAAAACAAATGAAGACCGATAAAACTCAATAAAACAAAAGACTAAGCAACATAATAAGGTCAAAAACTACTCGCAGCCATATTTTGTAATCTAGATGCGATTGCCGTTCAAAAAAATAGTTGCAAGCAATTCTCGACCTTAACCCTAGAACCGTACCCATCATAGACTTTAAATAACAGTACCCAGGGGTACTAGTGTACCCCGTTAAAGAAAACATTTTTCATAAGAATAGACATTTTTTAATATAATCAACATACATAGACTTTTATGGCACTTATTTCAGTCTCGCATTACATAATTGAACAAAAAATTACAAAACTTATATTAACAGTTTTGGCAAATCTTCTATTGGTGCTCTAAACATATAAATTTTTTACATTTTTTTTTTTTTTTTTTTTTATACCACTAAGGTGGCAGACAAGCATACGGCCCACCAGAAGGACCGGTGGTCACCGCAGCCTATGAACGTTTGCAACACCAGAGGTGCCACACTCGCGCTGCCGACCCTGTAAAAACCTTCTAAGACCCCTTTTGAAGAACCCCATACTGTAGGCGTTTGGGAAAACCGAGGCAGGGAGGTCATTCCACAACCTAAGCGTGCGTGGAAGAAAACACCTATCGGATCTAACCGTGCTGGAACGCACCGGACGCAGAGTGTGAGGATGAACTCCCTGTCTGTGGCGAGCGGTGCGATGATAGAACGTAGCCGTGGGCATCATATCAAACAATTCCTCAGAGCACATACCATTGTACAGGCGGTAGAACACGCATAAGGAGGCAAAGTCTCTCCTGTCGCGAAGAGGTTCCACACCAGCTGTAAGTACAGGATCGTTGACAATTCTTACAGCTCGTCTTTGCACCGAGCCAAATGGACGAAGCTGATATTCAGGTGCTCCCGCCCAGAGGTGACAGCAGTACTCCATATGCGGCCGCACTTGCGATTTATAGAGAAGCAGTGTTTGCGCCGCAGTGAAGTACCGCCGCGCCCTGTTGAGCACACCTAGCTTCTTGGACGCCAGCTTAGCCTTGTCCTCCAAATGACTACGGAACTGAACGTCACTGGAGATGTCAACGCCAAGGATCCCTATACTTTTGGCGATGGAAAGAGATGTGCCCTGAAATTGCGGCGCTACAGTAATTGGGGTTTGCTTAGCGGTGAAAAAACACGCTTGTGTCTTGGAAGGGTTGAACTGGACAAGATTTTGTCCACCCCAATCGGACACTCTAGTAAGAGTAGCCTCGATTTCAGACACAAGCTGTTCACGATTTTCCTCTACTGTGTCCCGAGAGATACCGGGGCGGCCCGTGTAACAAGTGTCCCCCGTACTGTCGTCCGCATAACAATGAATGCCATCAATAGACAACATGTCATTGATATGCAGCAGAAACAGAGTAGGGGACAACACTGAGCCTTGCGGGACTCCAGCGTTTATGGCCATGCAGTCTGAACAGCTGCCGTCAACGACGGCCCTGATGCTTCTACCGGCCAAGAAGCTGGACACCCATCCGCATAATCTCTCAGGTAGTCCATATGAGGGCAATTTCGTAAGAAGACCACGGTGCCAGACCCGGTCAAAGGCTTTAGAGATGTCGAGGCTCACTGCTAGAGCCTCACCCTTACTCTCGATAGCCGCCGCCCATCGGTGTGTTAGGTACACAAGAAGATCGCCCGTCGAGCGACCGTGACGGAAACCGTACTGCCGGTCGCTGAGCAGGTCGTGTTCCTCAAGGTACCCCAGGAGCTGTGTATTAATTACACGCTCCATCACCTTGGATAAAAGGGAGGTGACGGCTATAGGCCTGTAATTGGCCGGGTCGGTCCTGTCACCCTTCTTGGGTACAGGATGTACATACGCGATCTTCCACGACGCCGGGACTTGTCGCATGGAATAGGAAAGTGCGAAAAGACGTGTAAGTACCGGACACAACTCTGGACCACAATGCTTTAGTACCACCGCGGGAATGCCGTCTGGCCCACTCGACTTATGAACGTCCAGGGATTGAAGCTCCCGCCGGACATTCCGCTGTGTAAATTTAACTTCCGGCATGGAAGTGCCACAACTCGGAATCCCCGACGGTATTGCACCCCCGTCGCTCATGGTCGAGTTAGAGGCAAAGAGATTACCCAAAAGGTCGGCTTTCTCCTTGGCACTCTGGGCCAAACTACCGTCGGGTTTAAGCAAGGGTGGTAATCCTGACCGACAGAAGTTTCCCTCGGCAGCTTTGGCAAGCGACCAAAATTCACGAGTTCCTGAAGGGTAGCCTGCTAGCCGTTCGCCAATTCTGCCGACGAAATCGAACTTGGCCTTGACAATTGCTCTTTTACTGGACCTCGAGGCGGCATTTAATTTGCGTTTTACCTCAGAGATGTTTGGATCTGAATTTGCACGAGCCGTGGTCCAAGCTCTGTAGGCAGATTCTTTCTGCATTAGAGCTTCTCTGCAGAGCCGATTGAACCACGGTCGCTTTTTTGCACCTACAGGGATCCAGCGGTTGGGAATGTAGCATTCCATACCCTCCAAGATCCCCTCAGCGACTGCTATAGCACAAGAATCCAGATCCTCTGAGGCAAAACAAAGCCGCCACCACGGGTACGACGCATAGAACTCTCGCAGTCCATCCCAGTCTGCTGACTTGTAGTGCCACACATGTCGCCACCCCTTGGGCCGAGGTGGTTCAGGCCTTGCGAGAGGCACATGCGTCCGAACGACACAGTGGTCCGACGATCCTAGCGGAGCATCCACTGAAACACTGTATCCGTCCGGACGCGTTGTCAGCAGGAGGTCCAGCAATGCACTATGCTCGTTCTCCCTGTCTGGTATCCTTGTATGGGATTTAACCAGCTGGGAGAACCCATAGGTCAAGGCAAATTCGTGAGCAGCTTTTCCCGCAAAGTCGGTGGTCCGGGAGCCCAACCAGTCAACATGATGACCGTTGAAATCTCCCAAAATCACTATCTCCGCGGAGGGACACTGCTCAATCACCCTGTCAGTCGACTGCTGCAGGTGGTCATAAAGGCGAACTGTGTCCGTGTTACCGCTGTGAGACCTGTACACGCACGCGTAGATCCGGGTGTGGCCCCCGTGATCCACGCGCGCCCATAACGTAGACAGGTCCCTGTCTTCGAGGCTTGTAAGACGGCGACAGCAGACATCATCCCGGACGTACATACACACCCCGGCTTTCCGCCTAAAGTGGTACTCCAGCTTGTAGCCAGGGTACATTAAGTCAGATGCATCTTCCGGGCATGAGATCTGCGTCTCCGTCAAGAAAAAAAGGGTCGGCTTCGCAGTTTCAAGATGGTGGTGGACTACGTTGATGTTCGCGCGCATGCCTCTGATGTTGCAAAAGTCCACTTGAAGTGTGGACGCCGATGCCGCTGTGGATACCCTTTTATTTTTCCTTTTTGCTGCCATGGTTGTTTTTTTTTAAAAAGGGGAATTAAGAAGGTTGAGGGGGCGCCTGTGTGCCGCTGGCGCAGGAGACTAAGCGAGGCTCCAACTCACCAAAGGCAGACAAAGGTAATGCGGAAGATTGGCACGGCGTACGGAAGGGCCCCCGGTCCCCCCCCAATGCAGTGGCCGCGTCCACTCCGGTATCCTCCTCCGGCACGACCACAGCACCAGGGACTTTACACAGGCTGCTGGTTCAGCCTCCTGGGGCGGAGATTAAGTGATCCCCAGGTTCGGGTTCCGTACAGCCTGCGGGCGGTCAGCGGTCAACCGTTTCACCGGGTCTCCCTGACCGCCGTACCAATACTCCGCGCCTCTATCCGCCAATGGAGCCAGGTAAGCCTCTGGTCTCACCGTCACCGGCACAAAGTCGCCCCAATGAGCTCTGGATCCCTGCTAACCGACGGAGAACATAACCCAACCGGAGTCAGGTTACTATTACCGCGGTCTTCTGCAGGGCGGAGGTACTGCCCCAGGCGGGCTGCTCAACGAACGGAGTACCGTTATGCCCTTCCTCCTAATGTGGGCTTTTTCGTTAATCCCTAAGATATTGAATCTTAGGGATCTCATTGAAGAAGCCACTACTGTACCCTCAGGGTGTAACGTTAGCTCCATGAGAAGTAACGCATATCCCCTAAACCCCGAGGGGAAAAACATCGAGTGCTTGATTTAAGGTCTTTTGACCTGGGACAAAAGGAACATCTACCAGATTTTGAATCTGAAGAGGATGGAGCACTAGAAGGTCGTGCTTTTTTAAAATACCGCCAATACTTATTTGTGCATGCATTTTGTAGATGCATACCCAGGGGTGCTGTAGTACTCCACTCAGGCTTGCCACGATCGCACGCTAACAGGACTCGCGCCCGGCCGATGTTTCGACACGATCCCCCGCCCCCCGTAAATACGCGGAGGTGCGGAACGATCCATTTTAAAACAAAAAAGTTATAGCCAATTTTTTTTTTTTCAGTTGTACCCCAGGGTACGGTTCTAGGGTTAATGACACATCTCAAAAAATGTGCTTTTTGGCATTTATAGACATAACTGATCATGAATATGTAAAAATTAAATAAATATTATGCATGTTTATAAGGTCGAGAATTGCTTGGATCTATTTTTTGGATGGTTATCGTATGTAGATTAGAAAAATTAGGTTCAAGCAATTTTCAACCTTATGAGCATTTATAATATCTATTATTTTTTGTATGTTTGTGATCGATTATGTGTAAAAACGCCTAAGAATACATTTTTAGAAAAATGTCATTAAGGTCGAGAATTTCCTGCATCTATTTTTTTGAATGGTTACAAAAAATGGATGCAAGCAATGTTTATCGGTCTTTGTTTTCTCAGTCTTCATTTGTTTATCAGTATTCGTTTGTTTAATAAATCTGCATTTCTTTCACCGATCTTCATTTGTTTCACCGATCTTCATTTGTTTTGTCGATCTTCATTTGTTTCACCGATCTTCATTTGTTTCACCGATCTTCATTTGTTTCACCGATCTTCATTTGTTTTGGCTTGGTAGTGTGGTGGGTAAGAAGGGCTGCTAGTGCAGAATTATTCCCTACGACACTACTGGTAGAGTATTTTGGTAGTGCGGTATCTCATAGTAGTGTCGATGGGAACGAAGATGTTAGACCTTTTAGAAATTACCCGCGACTCTACTAGCTGGTAGTGTAAAAGGGAAAGAAATTTCCCCACGACACTACCGGTAGTGTGGCTTGGTAGTGTGGTGGGTAAGAAGGGAAATTATGTATCCTCGTATGTCAGTCTTTTGAATCGGTGGCAACCCATATCGTCCATGGCGGTTACATAAGGTTACATTTGCGTACATTCTAAATCTATGGTAAAAACAAATGAAGATCGACTTCTTAGGGTTCCGTGCCCAAAGGATAAAACTGAACCCTATTTCTAAGACTATTTGTATCCCGAAGCAGCATCATGCCGAATCTACTGAATCAATTTTTATGATATCTCTGGCATAATCAGAGGGGCTGAAAAGGCAACTTAGCGCATTTTGCTCATAATCCGATTCATTTGCAGATTCGTACAAGAAATGCTTTATAGACCGTAAAATAGTAACATTATAAAACGAATCACCTGCAATTCATTTCATAACCCATTCATACTTATGATACTGCTACTCCGACAAAAATACGGGAACGCAGCGAAATGAAACAAACGCAGTGAAATTAAACATATTACGATTAGATTATGAAACATACAATGCAGCCTTTTAGGCCCGCTTAGAATCTTACTGATAAAAAAATGCGAAAGTTTGTGAGTGTGAATGTTTGTTACACTTTCCAGCTGAAATAAATCCCCATGAGAAGTGGGAACGAAAGGAAATTTTACGCGGTCGAAGCTGCGGACATCAGCTAGTCTGTAATATAAAAAAAGAAACGCTAAGCGTAAATCTCAATTTCGTCATAAAATTGTGATCAAATAGCAATAATTCCCGGAGAGCCAAAATTTTTGAGGGAGAGCTGGGGTTCGCCATCTATATCTATCTATACTTATAATAAATCTGTAGAAGTGAAAATTCTGTACATTCAAAATATCGAAAAAATAAATAGCACGGGGTGTTACTAAACCGACACCGAACCCAAAAATGTGATTTAAAAAATTTTTGTCTGTCTGTCTGTTTGTTCAGGCATCACGCAAAAACTTCCGGTTCGATTACGATGAAACTTAGTATAATTATTCTTTAATAGCCTGGGCTGGGTACTTATTATCACGGAAAAGTATATAGAATTCAAAGCAAACTTAATTTTGCGGTTCGATCCCTAGACCCAAAGTTATTATCAATTATTGCTTAAACGGTAAATGGTACGCTGATGAAACTCAGCATGAGCGTTGTTTGTTACAATTTGAAAAAAGTAATTTTAACATTTTTGCAAATTCCACCTCCAAAGGTATAAAAAAGGAGGGTAAAGTTTGTATGGGACAACGTGATTCCTTGGTCAGATCTACTTAAAAGTTGGCATATAGCATTATTAACATAATTGATTGAAGATGTGTTTCGTATTTTATTTAAATTTATACTATAACATGCTAAAAAGGGCTTTTTCGATATTTTGAATGTACAGAATTTTCACTTCTACAGATTTATTATTAAATTATTTTGGGACTGATTTTCTCCGGAGTTGATATCAATACTCCTTAAAAACTCTTATTTTATACTTAAATTACTTTTTATTTTGACACATAATTTGTGAAAGCGTTGTCATTAATGTTAAGTATATGGTTTTACTCATAGATTTAGAATGTACAAGATGAACAGTGTCAAACTGAAGACGAGACCAAAAATGAAAGATCTATGTGTGAGTTAAATAGTGTTGTTGAATGGTCACACCTATGTTATCGATAAAAGTATCTGTATAAATGGATGGAATAGAAATGAAACTTCTAAGCACACAAAGTGCTTAGAAGTTTCATCTCCAACTTCTTGTTTTGGGGAATAAATTGTTAATTTGAATGTAATCGACTATGAAAAAGTAAAAAAGGGATTATATGGGGTAACTCGTACCTAATATTTGAAATTCTGTAGTGATCTTACGATTTTAACAGGTAATTTATGGCATCGTTCATTGCATTGTTGCCGTACATTTCTATTTTGCCAATTGAATTTGAAATTTTACTGAAAATCCAACTCTTATCGTAATACTATAAACCTAGAAACTCATTTATTATTGAACCCTAGTAACAATAAAAGATATTACTCGTAGATTTTTTTTAATCATATTAACCTCGTCAAATTGACGTCTCCACTGATGGAAACTAATGGAAAGCCGTGGCGCATCTAGCGAATGGGGGTATGCTTACCGCACACAAGACTTCTGACAGTAGTCCTCAAGTTGGCGGCCCTATGATGTGCCTCTTCACGCTCCGCTTGTAGAACCCGGGATTATAAAATGAGGGAAACACATGTGCGGGCAGGTCGTTCCAGGATTTCGTAGTTCGACAGAGGAACGATCTTTTGAAACGCTCAGTTCTGGCGAAGATTCCCTCCGCTATTTATGAGTGACACCTCTGCCCGACGTGTTGTTCGGAATCTGTAAGGAGATGGTGGGATCAGGTTGAAGAGCTCTTCAGAACATTCGCCGTGATGCATTCGGTAGAAGGCAGCCAAGGACGCTATGGTTCTTTGCTGCGCTAACGGCTCGAGGCTTACAGTCATCTTAGGACAACCTATAATTCAAATCGGATAACACGTCTCTGCATAGCGCCAAGCGCGTCCAGTAAGTACCTCGCAGTCATGCGTGCAGTCATCCCAAAGGTGAGAACAGTATTCGACGCAGAGGCTAATCTGCACCTTGCACAGCGAACATCCCGGTGTGGCGTGGAGTACCTTAAGTGAAGTAAAATTATAAAAATTCAACTCAAAATGGTTCACAAATTTTGGAAATATTATATTAAAATAGGCACAAAACCCCAAAAAAAGGTTAAATAACACAGTTCGAGTAAAAATCAATCATATTTATAATAAATTAAATCCAGATAAGTTTGTTTGTAGCAATGCCACTATAATGAACTATCGACATCCTTATCGACACCTACCAATGACTATTTTACTGTAAACAGCCCTTTTTATGTCTGCCTTATATATCCTCCTAAAATGCATTTACACATTAAATATTGTGTTATGTATGAAGGAAAATGCATAATCTACGTTATGAGTTGGACTTTCAGTGAAATTTCACATCCAATTTGGCAAAATATGTACGGCAAAAATGGAATGAACGAAGTAACAATTGACCTGTTAAACGAGTCTTTCTTCGTATAATTGCGTTTTGTAATATCCTATTCACACACTAAACACGACACTATTGTTGAAAATATAAAATTTTCTATTTTAATCGTAAGATCACTACAGATTATTGGATATTATGAATAACATAGAGCCGCCATAGGACCCCACCGGGCTCAGCGATTCAAAATACTGACATATGAGTACACAATTTGCTTTCTCTTTTCCTCTCAAGCTAAGTGCTATGGATAATGAGGTCTCGCTCGCACGCTTTGTATATCTATTGAGAGTAGCGAAAAATTCTAAATCTATGGTTTTACTTCAGATTTCAAAGAGATGATAGAAAAACGATTGTTTTACTTGAGACTGGCGTATCGCCATTTTTTACTGATTTAATTTGTATCTATTTATTTTACTGGAGACTGGCAAAATCGTTGATATACGGAGGGCCATTCATTAAAAGAAGAAGAAGAAGAAAGAGATGATAATCACTTCAAAGCCATAAAGTTAAATAAAAAGCGCTTTTTTGGTATAATATTAACCAATTATGCTATACGGAAGTATTTTTGCTAATTTATTCAAATTTTGTGTGACAAAAATACATTTGTGAAAAGAAGAAGAAAATTCTAAGATGGCTAGCCAGGAAAAAATGAAATACCACGCTTCAGGTAGTATCCACTGGTCAATAAAATAACACTGCATGTTACCATCTACGCTCAATCCTTACGACAAAGATTGTCAGCAGACTGATCATGGAAGGCATGAACTTTATTCTACATATATAGTGCTGACTGCATTCTGTGAGGAAACAGACTCACTAAGTCTTTGTAAAATACGGGAATGGCCTCTACGAAGACTACATTCGACAGGACTGAAAAGAGCCATTACAATGAACATGAACGCTCAGCTGATGAAATTTACATTGTTATTATCTGTATTAGGAGGTCAAAGCCTACCGTAGTTCGGTTTGTTTAAACGTCGTAGGCTGGGACTACCTGAAGAAGAAACTAAGTTACGATGTCAATTGCTTAGAAGAGAAGTTGTGTCAAGTAGTAGTTTAGCCATTGAATTAAGAAATGGATTTAATAAATAAATTTACTTGGCTCATATATTTATGAATTTGTTAATCAGAAATCTATCTATTACTAGGTATTATTATAAATGCGAATGTTTGTGAGTGTGGATGTTTGTTACTCTTTTACGCTGTAACGGCTGAACGAATCTGGCTGGAAATTTGGTGCCTACAGAGATATGTTATAGTCTAGAAACAAAATTTCACGCAGGCGAAGCTGCGGGCATCAGCTAGTTATAAATAAAATATTAAAGATCCCCATCGATCCAAACTGTGTTATTTAGGTTGTTCAAAAGTTATTTAGGGTCAGGTCAAAATTTGAGGGTTTTGGTTTTTTCTCGAAAACGGTAAGTGTTATCAAAAAAACACTTAAACCAAATCAAAAAATCTTAAAATTCTCCACAAAAATGGTCTTCATGACTTTTTTCTAAGAGTTTTCATTCGCGAAATTTCGCGATTCTAGTCACATTATACCTACATGCATACCACAAACATTTCCACGCCAACTTTTTTTTGGTTTAACTTGGGGGAAAATCCTATCATGGATTTTATTTTATTTTTATTTTATTTGTTTAATCATGAACAATATAAATTGTTTGACTCCAACCGACTAAAAAACCTCACGGATTCTGTCCAACAGCCTACGGTTGGGAGCCCCGGGGAAGCCCTCGGAAGGATATGAGACTGCCTCTGTGGCGTAGTCGGTAGTGATACCGCCTCCGGCGCTGGAGGTCCTGGGTTCGATTCCTGGGTCGGTCCAAATATTTTGTGCGATCCATAGCTGGGGGTGTGTCGAGTCCCTCGTGTTTCAGGGTATTTTTCGGGTACTATCCCGCTGCTTAGGGGGGGCGTGTGCAAATCCCTCAAATCACGCTGTCATCTAGGGCCTGCTTCTGTAAGGACGCTGAGGAGCCCCCTCACCGTCCTCAGGCCCCCGGTCACGGCAAGACACGTCGGCGGCGCGCCCACCCCCAACTGCGGAACACGGGTGGGAGAGTTCTCTCTTTCACGAGTATGACCTGCTCGCAGAAAGAGGCAGCGTAGTTTCA
Organism: Miltochrista miniata; assembly: GCA_933228765.1. Lineage (NCBI taxonomy): Eukaryota > Metazoa > Arthropoda > Insecta > Lepidoptera > Erebidae > Miltochrista > Miltochrista miniata. Next base: position 16,136,394 of record OW121747.1, on the reverse strand, counting down.
CTTACTCCCGCTGGAGATCATGGCTCGTACCATGGTACCTCTAGCGCGCCGCAGTAAGACTGTGCCCGGTTTTGATTTAGCCGCTCGCACGGTTGTATCAAAATAGATGAAAAGTTGTTCAGGGAATTATTGCAATCTATACTATATTACTATATTACTACATATAATATAATATATATAATATAATATATATAATATAATAATGTTATAAAGAAGTAAAGTTTGTGTGATTGTTAAATTGCAAGGGAAAATCTCGGGATCTACTGAACCGATTTTAAAAATTCTTTCACCAATAGAAAGCTACGTTATTGAGGAGTGTCATAGGCTATAAAGCATCACGCTACAACAAATAGGAGCGGAGCACTAATAGTAAATGTTCCAAAAATGGGGGAAAAGTTATTCCTTTTGAGAGCTTCGTTGCGTGTGCTGTGTAAATATTCATAGTTATGTAAAAAATATGTAGGTACTACAAAATTTATTCTCTTAAAAAAGTTCTAAAAACATTGCGCGATAGCATGTGTCTATCTTTGGGTTGGTGCACAATAACGATTTTAATGGCAATCAATTTTTTTCTACAATAATGCCAATTAAAAATAATGCGACGGGAAGACACGCGACGAGAAACCTTTCTCTCTCTCTCTCTTACGTAGTATTGAATATTAACGACGAGACGCTACGGGAGTAAACGCGACGCGACGGGAGTAAATGCGACGGGAACAGCTAATACTCTCTCTTATGTGGCGCAAACGAAGTTGCGCGGGTCAGCTAGTACAAAATAAATTAATAAACCAGCCAAAATAAAAATCAAACACATGAAAATAAATTTACTGATCAAATAATTTTTATCCAGCAAAAAATAATAATTACAGGTGGTAATTTTTTCACATGTTTTTCGTCGTTTCGATGGTCCTGGCTGTAGAATTTCTTCCTCGGTAGACTCTTCGAGTCGTGAAAACTCTTGAATCGCAGGAAATGATGCTGTACCGGTCGAAAAATCATATTCATCATCATCGTGATCGTCGGTGAATAAAATCTCGACTCTGGCGACATTGTTGCATGTCTGTCCACTACAGTGCAGTACCATCACAAGTCACATTCATGTGTTTGATTTATAATTTGGCTGGTTTATTAATTTATTTTGTATTGCAATAATTCCCTGAACAACCATTCATGCATTTTGACGTATGGATACAACCGTGCGAGCAGCGGCTAAATCAAAACCGGGCACAGGATTCTGTCTTTTTGCGAAAGTGTTCCCTTAGTCGGCTCTTACGACACCCTCGTGATTTATTGGGCGCGGGCATTATATAGTAAAAAATCCTTGACTTAAGGTTCTATCCCGCCACTACTGTTCTCCGACAAAGGAAGAAACGCTTTGTCGGAGTACAGTATTGATCTAAAATATTGCCTCTTATGGTAAGGATACTACATTGTCGAAATTGAGTCGTATCGGAGTTTCATGTTGTCGAAGTAAAATCTTGTGATAGGAGGATTTCTCGAAATTCAGTTTGGGAGTCCCCGCCCTCTCCTTTCCGTTCCCGAACAACGCGTGCAGGACAGAGGTGCCACTGTCACACAGTGGAGAGAATTTTAGCTAGAACTGAACGATTCAAAAGATCGTTTCTCTGTTGAACCATAAAAACCTGGAACGACCTGCCAGCGCACGTGTTTACCTCCTCTTAGAATCTCAGGTTCTTAAAGCGGAGCGTGAAGAGGCACATCATAGGGCCGCCAGCTTGAGGACCACTCTCTATAGTCTTATAGACTGGGACTACAATCGCTAGATGTCGCTGTGACTTTTCTTCGGACAGCGGCATCATTTTGGCGAGCTAAATATAAAAAAAATATTTTTTGGGGTTGATTTTTATATATGATATGATTTTTATATATGATATGCAGAGATATGTTAAGTAGGTTAGTACGTATTCTTAGATGATATGATAGTTCAGGAGGATAACCTCCTGAGCTAAAAAAATCAACCCCACGGATTTTTGAATTTTTTTTTGCACTTGGGAACGTGGTAAATACAGTGGATGGATAAAAACAGTAGGTAAGTAGTAAATACACTTAGGTATCCGTTAATTTCAATTTCATGTTCACGCCATAGATTTAGAATTTTTCGCTACTCTCAATAGATATACAAAGCGTGCGAGCGAGACCTCATTATCCATAGCACTTAGCTCGAGAGGAAAAGAGAAAGCAAATTGTGTACTCATATGTCAGTATTTTGAATCGCTGAGCCCGCTGGGATCCTATGGCGGCTCTATGTTATTCATAATATCCAATAATCTGTAGTGATCTTACGATTAAAATAGAAAATTTTATATTTTCAACAATATTGTCGTGTTTAGTGTGAGAATAGGATATTACAAAACGCAATTATACGAAGAAAGACTCGTTTAACAGGTCATTTGTGACTTCGTTCATTCCATTTTTGACGCTCATATTTTGCCAAATTGGATGTAAAATTTCACTGAAAGTCCAACTCATAACGTAGATTATGCATTTTCCTTCATACATAACACAATATTTAATGTGTAAATGCATTTTTGGAGGATATATAAGGCAGAAATAGAAAGGGCTGTTTACAGTAAAATAGTCATGGGTAGGTATCGATAAGGATGTCGATAGTTCATTATAGTGGCATTGCTACAAACAAACTTATCTGGATTTAATTTACTATAAATATGATTGATTTTTACTCGAACTGTGTTATTTAACCTTTTTTTTAGGGTTTTGTGCCTATTTTAATATAATATTTCCAAAATTTGTGATCCATTTTGAGTTGAATTTTTATAATTTTACTTCACTTAAGGTACTCCACGCCACACCGGGATGTTTGCTGTGCAAGGCGCAGATTAGCCTCTGCGTCGAATACTTGGGATGACTGTGCGAGGTACTTACTGGACGCGCTTGGCGCTATGCAGAGACGTGTTATCCGATTTCAATTATAGGTTGTCCTAAGATGACGGTAAGCCTCGAGCCGTTAGCGCAGCAAAGAACCATAGCGTCCTTGGCTGCCTTCTACTGAATGTATCACGGCGAATGTTCTGAAGAGCTCTTCAACCTGATCCCACCATCTCCTTTCCGATTCCGAACAACACGTCGGGCAGAGTTGCCACTCATATATAGCGGAGAGAATCTTCGCCAGAACTGAGCGTTTCAAAAGATCGTTCCTCTGTCGAACTACAAAATCCTGGAACGACCTGCCCGCACATGTGTTTCCCTCGTTTTACAATCCCGGGTTCTACAAGCGGAGCGTGAAGAGGCACATCATAGGGCCGCCAACTTGAGGACTACTGTCAGAAGTCTTGTGTTCTGTAAGCATGGCCCCCATTCGCTAGATGCGCCACGGCTTTCCATTAGTTTCCATCAGTGGCGACGTCAATTTGGCGAAGTTAATATATTTAAAAAAATCTATGAGTAATATCTTTTATTGTTACTAGGGTTCAATAATAAATGAGTTTCTAGGTTTAGTATTACGATAAGAGTTGGATTTTTAATAAAATTTTAAATTCAATTGGCAAAATATATATGTACGGCAACAATGCAATGTACGATGCCATAAATTACATGTTAAAAGTGTATTTTCACATTCACACACTGAATCAAAATTCGTAAAATCACTACAGAATTTCTAATATTACGAGTTACCCCATATAATCCCATTTTTACTTTTTCATAGTCGATTACATTCAAATTAACAATTAATTCCCCAAAACAAGAAGTTGGAGATGAAACTTCTAAGCACTTTGTGTCCTTAGAAGTTTCATTTCCATTCCATCCATTTATACAGATACTTTTATCGATAACATAGGTGTGACCATTCAACAACACTATTTAACCCACACATAGATCTTTCATTTTTGGTCTCGTCTTCAGTTTGACACTGTTCATCTTGTACATTCTAAATCTATGGTTCACGCACTCACCGTTTCAGCACGCATTCTGTCAATTCTGTGTCAAAGGTCATAATGTTACAATAAAAAAAAAGTTCATAATTGTCCAAAGCGGTGAGGTTTGACTCTACATTTTATTTCGAAAACGTTTGTATGGGAAAAAGGAAAGGGCTATTTTTAGGGTTTTCCCGGCAATTATTCGATTTTTTCTCACCTTTTAAACCTTACCTAGACCTCCACGAACATTTTAAGACCAAGATAAGATAAATCCGTTCAGCCATTCTCGAGTTTTAGCGAGACTAATGTAAAGCAATTGATTTTTATGTATATACTAGCTGACCCGCGCAACTTCGTTTGCGCCACATAAGAGAGAGTATTCCCTGTTCCCGTCGCATTTACTCCCGTCGCATTGCGTTTACTCCCGTAGCGTCTCGTCGTTAATATTCAATACTACGTGAGAAAGAGAGAGACAGAGAGAGAGAAAGGTTTCTCGTCGCGTGTATTCCCGTCGCATTATTTTTAAGAACAATTTCGTTTTTGAAAGAGGTATCTATTATTGTAGAAAAAAATGGATTGCCATTAAAATGGTTATTGTGCACCAACCCAAAGATAGACACACATGCTATCGCGCAATTTTTTGAGAACTTTTTTAAGAGAAACAATTTTGCAGTACATATTTTTTACATAACTATAAATATTTACGCAGCACACGCAACGAAGCTCTCAAAAGGAATAACTTTTCCCCCGTTTTTGAAACATTTACTATTACTGCTCCGCTCCTATTCGCTGTAGCGTGATGCTATAAAGCCTATGACACTCCACAATAACGTAGCTTTCTATTGGTGAAATATTTTTTTAAATCGGTTCAGTAGATCCCGAGATTACCCCTTACAATTAAACAAACACACAAACTTCACTTCTATATAATATTAGTATAGATAGTATAGATAGATTATTTTTAAATCCTTTTTGATGATATTTGCAGCACGCATTCCACTGATCTGTTAATAATACAGATCAGTGACGCATTCTGTCAATTCTATGTCAAATGTCATAATGTTACTATAAAAAAGTTCATAATTGTCCAAAGCGGTGAGGTTTGACTCTACATTTTATTTAGAAAACGTTTGTATGGGAAAAAGGAAAGGGCTATTTTTAGGGTTTTCCCGGCAATTATTGGATTTTTTCTCACCTTTTAAACCTTCCCTAGACCTCCACGAACATTTCAAGACCAAGAAAAGATAAATCCGTTAAACCATTCTCGAGTTTTAGCGAGACTAACGAACAGCAATTGATTTTTATATATAGAAAGAAAGGTAAGATATAAGATAAGATAAGATATAAGATAAGATATAAGATAACATATAAGATAAGATGTAGAATAAAGATTGAGCTCGGGCGAGACCTCTATGCCCAGGATTTTCACTTGGGGTCGATCTGGACAAGATTGACCCCAAGTGAAATCGTCGTATTCTGAAGAGAGGGTAAGGGTAGGCAAGTGGATTTTTTTTTGCTTGTCTTCCCCATAATATGGGATAAAATATTAGACAGGTCTTTTGAAAACGTTGAGAGCTTTCTAATACGGGTTTTGGACTCCAGCATGTGTTTTTTTCATAGTTTGCGTTTTTTTGTCAAAATAGGGAGTCCAAAAGCTAAACAGCTGACTCGAAAAATCGGGAAAACATCACGATGATGTGATGAACTTCGTAGGAAAACTGTGTGTGTCTTAGATAACTTCGTTAGTACAGGAGTTACTTGTAAAATACGCTTATATCCTTGAAAAACTGGTACACAAATAATAATATGCTATAATTGTACATACACCAAAGATAATAAAACTTAAAACTAGATATTACAAATATCGAAATAATTACAAAACTAACTTCTAAATTTACCTGCCAGTATAGGCGACTAAGAAACCCTATTCTATTTGTAGCCTAAATTTTTTATTAAAATAAAATGTGCATTAAAATACAGATGCTACAGTCACAGAACACTGTTTAAGCTGGACTACGAGCGCGGGGTTTATATGACAAACCCACAGATATCAGAACCACCCCTGGCTGAAATTTGGTAAAAGGGTAGATTACTGTGGAATAACAATTTGTTACTTTTTATCCATGGTATAAGTACTAGGTATATTTTTCCATGGTATCCGCGAACGAAAACAGAATTTCACGCGGCGGATTAATCTGTTATTGTGGTGAGAAATACTATTTGTGATTGGAGAATCTTGACCGAGTTCGAATCTGAAAGACTGAAATCAGAATACGGAGGAAGGTCCTCCTTGGCACTTGATGAAACTTGCTGTAATTAATTCTTCAAACTCACACTTGTGCTTATCCACTATTTAATTTGAATTTTATGCAACCTGACCATCATTTATCATATAAAAGCCTTCACAATGCTTAGAAATGAAAAGATAGATAGTGTTTGGGTTGAACCTCCAGCCACCTTGGCAACTGAGATTCGCAACCAGTTGTTAAAAAAGAAGAAATAATATTGCTACGCAACTAGTAGCTCAAAAAGAATATCTATTCCTGTTTGGAAACCAGCGTATATGAGAGTATAGTTTCGCAACCAGTTATCAAAAAATAAATAAATATCTTTGTTTACATCTGGTATGATATGAGAGTATGATAGACAAAATTGAGGAAGTATGCTAAATGATGAAAGAGAGACTACTCGATATTCTGTGCGTGAATGAGACAAAGAGGAAAGGATGTGACACCACCACACATGGACCCTACACAACCTACTGGTCGGGTTTGACTGAAACCAGTAAAGCGTGTCAGGGCGTTGATGTAGTACTGTCTGCGAGAATGAATGAATGTGTAAGCCCAAGACTCCTTTGGTTGAGGCCGAAGGTCGGACTTACCCGTATCTTTGTTTTAGGAGGATTTCTCAAGATGCGCGGCGGCGCCGATCTTCACGAGACACTAAAATGATTTCTTCATTGGCAACTGGATGTGAAACAGGAATAGATATTCTTTTTGAGCAACTAGTTGCGTAGCAATATTATTTCTTCTTGGTTAACAACTGGTTGCGAATCTCAGTTGCCAATGTGGCCGGAGGGGTTTGAACAGTACCTACCTACCTTTGAGAATGCTATAGGCGAAATCGGTCAGGTTATGTAACATTAACATTAAATAGTGGAAAGGTAAAAGTGTGAGTTTGAATAATTAAGGTCCTCATCCTGCGTTGAGTCTTATAGAGACGATGTAGAGATGACTCAGTGCACTTCTGTAGGGAAGAAAATACTGCCAAAGCGGGCTCGCCGTTCTACCCAACAACTAGCACTGGACCGAGAAAGAAGATATCTCCATGATACGTTTTCAAGAAAATATAATACGACCTGAAACCACAAACCACTGACAATGGAGGTGGAGGTCAGGGATATGTTACAAAAACCTTTATTTCCCTTGGAACTACGGTTGGAACTCACCAACCAACACATCGGCACCAGACCATACACCGATTAATGCATGCTCAACTAACTTCGCCTATTTTTTTTGGAAGCCTGGTAAAGGTCAGAGATAATATAATATTATGATGAAGGTTTTTGAACGTGTTTCAACTCTTTCAACAGATATACAAATTTGCTAAGCTTTTTCCTAATTGAGTTTTAAGTCCACAGGATTCAATATTTCAATCAGAAGGAATTTAATAGGCTGGGTTTTAATTACTGCGGTATTTAATAATGTTGCCTAGCCGAAATCAAATCAAATCAAATTTTTATTTTTGCAAACGACGGTTATAAAAACTGTTACCAAATGTAGGTACATGTCCTCTAAGATTCGCCCTCTTATTGGCATGCAACATACAAATATATAACAATTTACATGCAGATTCTATTGAAAAAGTTTAATAATCAATAACAATATAGTTAATTTCTAATTTGCAAATTAAACATTAGTTAATCAATATTAGACAAGCTCGTTCATAGAATTCATGATTTTTCAGTCCTTGTAAAGGTCATCTTAGACGTTCCAACATGATTAAAGATCTAAAAACCCGATTAGGTTTATTTACGTGTGAAAATTCCTTCAGATGTCATGCCGGACTCAAACCTATAAAATTCAAGGTCCCATCCCTGCCTATCAGTGAACCTCTTAAGTCGCGAGTCAAGGCTAGACGAGGTGACAACACATGATACTTACACTCGAAAACATTACCACAGACTTAGACTAGGGCTACCCCTGAAAAATAAGATAGCAATAAACGAGATACTTTGGGTCCACGCCAAAATCAGAGCCGTCTAGTACAAGTAAGGGTCTTTAAGACAGTGGACTGTGGAATCCTATGTACTGCACTGCTTAAAACCTAAAAAAATCTCTTTAGTTTCTTGAATAAAATTGTAACTAAATATTTTGTATAATATTTTTTCTTTATTTAGCGGATTTTGTTGTGAAAAATAAAGAAAATTGTATTTTAAACAGTGAGTGAGCGCCATCTATTAAACGTGAGTAGATTCCGCATGATAAAAATAGATGTCGTTGGCGGCAGACGAGCGGCGCCGCGGGGCGGATTGATTACGCGGAGAGAGGCGCTAGCACGCTAGTGTCGGAGTGCCGAGTACAGAGTGCCAGTATTTGAGTATTTATTCGCCGCGCGAGCCGCGGGCCGGAGGTCGGTCGTGGTCGAGTGTGTGCGGGGCCGGCGTGTCTCCCCGACTGTGTTATTGTATCGAGTCTATTCCAGTACCGGTGTTATAAGTGACTATTATGAGTGACAGGGATAGATCGTCGCCTTCCCTCACGGATACCCCGCTGAAGACTTACATCGGTCGGCACGACGACGACTATCCCCTTATAAACGGAAACGGTAAGTGAAAACTTTTTCAGTCGAAGTTTAGGGGTGGTGGTGCGGGTTCGATGCTGGCAGCTGGCGGTGTGTGTGCGGTGCAGAGCGCGCCGCGGGTCGTGCAGTGGGCGCGCATCACGCGCTCGACGACCCCTCTCGCGCGCGCTCTATGGGCGCTGGTCGCGCGCCGCGTGCAACGTGCAGCGCTGCCGGCGGCGGCACTAGGTCAGCGGCGCCGGTGCCATACGTCCGCTCTTCGCCAGAAATGCATGTCCCTGCGGATCTCCGCAGACGATAAGCTTTGCCGCATTGAAGCTTCCGCCGTTTCGATCGACCCGCCGCCCCTGTGGCCCCTTCCCGAAAAGTTTAGCTATAGCTCGCGCTAGCTATAAAGCCCCCCCTCATTCATAAAACGGGAGCTTTTCGATGACTTTGGAATTGTCAAAATCGGGATCGATTCATCACGGAAGTACACAGGGTGTGTTGGGTCGTTCGCGAGAGGGTAAGTTCGGTGCGGTCTCCAGCTGCCGCGGATCGATACCCGGTGACCTTAGGTCTGAAAGCCGCCCGAGCCCGAAGGGTGGTGTCGTCGGAGCGAGATAAGGCTGGCTCAGCCGGTGAGCGCTGCGGCAAGCTTCCGCACCGTCCATAAATATTATTTACGGGAACGCTGCGTACGTTCAGCAAAAAGAAAATATTCGCGTGGAGGCCACATCACGTGCTCGTTTATTTTTCTGCTGATGACTTTGTTCACGTTGGTTGTGGAATAGAATATGGGTATTAATAGATAAGATAAAATAGTTTTATATATCTTTCGAACTCTGCTTGTGGACTGTTGTGAGGAACAGATATAGGTACAATCGTATTAAAATAATTTACAGTGAACTGAAATTAATGAATGGAACTTTGGATATTTTCCGTCCTTGAACTAATATGCGTCATTTACATACACAATGACTTGTTGTGTAGGTAACACTTACTTAATTTTTTTTGTTAACTGTAGCTTGTAAACATGTAATTATTCTAGTGAAAAAGTAGAGTATTGTGTAATTGGAAACAAATATAACAAACATTATCTGTCTTAACAAATTTAGAAGCAATTTTACAATGAAAGCTGTCTTCGAACTTACAATCGAAGCAACTCCCGAGAAACCCACCGACATAACTACATCGCTTATAATATAATAGTAATAGTAGTGAGTTTACGTGAACAGGAATCGATCCCAGTTTTATGCAGATTTACTTGACTGTTCCGACTGTTCCGATACTGATTACTTATTTTGCATAAATTATGTTGTATCTATGTTTACCGAAACATACTTAGCTCTCATAGTTAATACCTCACGTACGGCCTTCACTAGCCAAGAGGTAGCGGAGAGTTTACTACACAAACACACACATACATAGATAGAGTCACGCCTTTTTACCCGAACGGGTAGGCAAGGGTATGCTGTACGCCGACTTTTCGCCAATTAACTTATTTTGTGTTGAAATGGACAGGAGCGAAATGTGGACACGGAAACGGAAACGCTTGTAAATGTAGGATAAGTTATTTAACTACGCATTAGGAACTATAAAAAGCCCTGAATCAAAAATAAAAAGTAATGCCCTGCCCTGAATCAAAAATAATTAAAAAGTAAACTACCTACGTAATTGGTACTCTTGTACAAAAAAAAACAGTACATACATAGTTGTTGAAAATACAGTACTTTCAACCAAAACAACTGTCGATCGGTTGATATGAATTTTAGACCATCTAGTTAGGGAACTCTATCTATGAATTTCTTTGTCAAAAATAAATAGTAAAAATGTGAATTATGCACTTGCTATTCATTAATTGGAAGTGAAAATAAGTACCTAACTACTAAAAAACAAAAAAAAAGTAAATGAAATTTTAAGTTATCTAAGAAGAATGATCCAGCTTATCGTCAAAATGACCCTCTGATTCTGAAACTTAAAGAATATTAACCACAACTGGACGTAGGCATCTCCCAAATTACGCCACAATACACAAAAAAATTAAAGGAACTGAAAATTCCTCCTTCATAAACCTAAAGCCTTTAAAATTTATGTAGATTTGTCGTTTACATTTATGACAGAACCTGTTTCTAATTTAAAAAAAATGATAATTTTGTACACAAGCATTCAACGTTCGGTTTCGATTTTCTATACCCTCTTCAAATTTGACTGAGTTATTGTATCAAATCAAAATATCTGAAATTATGAATAAAGGAATAATAACAATCAATGGAACTAAACATTCAATTTTAATGTGTAGTAATAAAAACTCAAGGCGGGTTTTAATATAAAACGCCCAAGGGTATGTAAGTAAAAGTTATTATTCGTAATCTCCTATGTTTATTTTAAACCATAGAGCAACACGACCTCTTGTTCTATGTTGTATCCTAATGCGTTAAAAAATAAAACCTAAGCAAACTTTGCATTAAAAAAAATACATAGAGCAATGTTAAACCTTAGACAAACATTGCATTTTAAAAGAAAGATATATAATATAGCAAAGCAAAGGGGCGAATTGATCACAGTATCACGTTACTAAGTAAACGGGACGGGCTAACGGGCAGTAATGATAGGTAACTCAAGTTACAAACCCTTTTCACAACGTAGCCCGAGTTCCCAGGTATAATCGGACAAGGAATTTCCTATCAGGCGGTTAAAGATAAGATATACTGGAAATCACAATCTGTTCGTACTTTAGATTTATTTTTTATAGTATACTTACTGATTTTTTATGTAGATAAATCATGTTTCTTCAACTGTATACTTGGTAAAGTTATCGATAAATTTCGCAAGCGGATTTTTAGAACTTTCTCATTTCAGACTTGATACATATAGAAACAAACATCAGAATTTTATTTTTCAAAAAATATTAGCTGTTACAATAAAGCATAGAAACTAATATTATTATTATAATAATAACTTATCTAAATATATACTTACCTACTCTACCCTTTACTTAATGTTGTAGGTTATAGCAGTGTTACTTCTGGTGTAGAAGTGTTTAGAGTTCCATCCCACACACTCTTACTATTCCCGAACTTTCTATTTTCATGAATATACCTAAGCTAGAGCTATATACAGGACTAGCAAGTTTCTTTCCTTTGTAAAGCGAGAGTCCAGCAAGGTAGTTAAGTGGATATCCTATAGAATAGGAATACGAAGACATAAAATTTCAGGCATTTATAAGTAAAGCCTTTGACATAATATATAAACACGTGTATCCGAGACCCAAGGAAGGCGAGTATGCTTGCTGTCAACCAACTATGTTAAAAACTCAAAATGCGTGGTAACGCGACTAGTTCAAGAAAAGTCATAGATCATGTTGCTCTATGGGTATGAGTAAGTAAAGAACTGGAAATACGCAATTCCCATAAAAACTATTCAACTCGTAGCCTTCTACCTTAGTTCGTATGTGTTCAGTCAATATGTGTTTACCGCTCTACCACATCGCAACCGCAAATTCATTAAAATCACCTTATGATTGGCCTTTACGTCAATATGGAATTGGATATATATGTAAAAAGTACTGTAAGCAAAACCCAATTACTATAATCGGGTATTCAAAGGTCAAGATCTTTATAACATAAAGCATTCAGTAAACTTGGTTATGAAATAGTTCAAAGTTAAATAATGATTCTAATTTGAGAGAGCGAGAAGCCAACGCTAATCCTGTATTTTTGATAACTTTTTCTTTTCTTTTGTTTCTGGGCTTTCTTCGTTTGAGGATTTTGCCAGGGCCAAGTAATTTAAATTTTCCTTGTTATTTATATTTTTTTAAGTCCTTAATTTTACGGAAATAATAATACAATCTGTCTTCATTTTTATATGACGTAAATTCTTGTAGATAGCAACGCCTTCATGCATGTAACAGTGGGCGCACACTGGGCGTCTTGTCGCGGCGACATGTCGCGACGACAAGCTGCGGGCGTCAATTTACATACATTTTGTTCTAAGCTTTGCACACTGCGCGACATGTCGCCGCGACTCGGCGACAAGCAAGGGGAGTCGCGGCGACACGGCGACAGTCGCCGAGCGACAGTTTTTTGTACCACGTCTGTCGCCGCGACATGTCGCGCACGTCAGCGACAGTCGCGGCTACATGTCGCGGCAACTAGTCGCCTGATGCAGGCGCACACTAGGCGATAAGTCGCCGCGACATGTCGTCGCGACTGTCGCCTAGTCTGCGCCCACTGTAAATAAGTATAAATAAATGCCTGATTTTGGGCAAAGTTGTACTGCCATACCCTTGCTTACTTTACTGGAGCTGTCTGTGGTGTTTGGGTAGTAACAAGAAAAACCACGTTTCAATACGTTTTTCCGTTCTCTAACGGTATTATCACTTCCCCTAGATTTATAGAAAATGTCGAGCAGAATCCACCGTATTATTTGAAAAATTGTGCAATAGTGAAACGATTCTTTCTTCCCCTCGTTCTCTCCAATACTCTAATAAGATTTATGAAGATATTAGCTGACCCGGCGAACTTCGTACCGCCATTTCTTTTTCTTTTTCTTCTACACCATCCATTGAAGAGAAAATAGTGTATATTCTGTTCTGTGATCTGGGTGAAAAATAAAATAATTAGGCAAGTAAAAATTTGGTGCTGTCGTTCGGATGTTATGTGCATACAGTAAATACGTCCATTTATAAGGCTCCTTTTTCAGTTGAATATAATTAAATAAGTAAATGTTGTTGGAAAATCTCACACAGCATTATCTAGGCCAAATTGAGCCAAATAAGCTTGTGCTATGTTATCCAGACGACTGATAGACATACTTAATATTTTTAAATACTAAATACATATTATAAAAATACCCAAACTCCAAAAGAAACATTTGTGGATCACCCAAATATTTGGACCGATCCGGGAATCGAACCAATTTTATCAAATAAATTATTATATGTATCTACCTGTATAGATATAAAAATAAATAGCTATAAGCACTAAGACACAAGGATATAAATAATACTTATTTACCCACTAAATTTATTGTGGTTAAATTAATGTAGGTACAGCCAACACGATTACTTGTGAATGAAATTTAAACATGGAACCGTGAAAAACAAGATAAAATAATTAGAAGGCATTAATTTTTCCGACGACATTAAACGTCCTTCTATTTTTTAACTCGAATAGCGCTGTTCAGAATTAATTCGAGGCTAAACGCGAAAATAGCCGCGCGATTAGATAAACCGGGTAACTTTTTAATAAATTAGCTTAATATGATGGATGGGAGAGAAAGAGGGGGTGACTGCCTCAGTGACACGGTGATATGAGCAAAAATAATATACGTACATACTTGATACGAGTATGGGTTAATGTATGTAAGACATAGAGCAACATTGCTAATGACTTTGATTTGGGCACCATACGGAAACTTTCCCCTCTGTCAATACTTTCTCCAAAATGGTGAACAATATATGTATGTGTGCTTCTGAAATCATGAGTATAATGTTTTAAATTGTTTTACATAAGTTCCATAGTAAATGCAGATTGTTTTTGTAGAGGTAAATGAATAATCCCCTCCCACCGCAACATATGAATATGATAATTATGTATAGGTAGAGCAAACATGCTATGTCTACCCTCTTTGCACTGGTCGTGTTGCCCTATGACATAGGGTTTTTTGTGTCCACCTCCGGTTTCCCCGAATTTGTTTCGGAGTTTTCGTTACTAATTCCGAATTACCTCTACACTGTAATTCAAGTTCTAAACCATTTTCAGTTCTTCTAAAACTTTCATATCAGTCCCTATGTTCCTATTTACACATTTCTTAAGGAGGTGTAAGCGCCACATGGCGACAGGCGAGTGGCAACCGTCTGTGTCGCAATATGTACGCAGTACCTAATTATCGGGTGCGCTTATCAAGCGTACGATAATATACCGATGCGACACTGTATAACAGTCTGATGCGATCACTAGGCCAACCAGATAATGTCATGAAAACACGCAATTAGATTACACACAAGTAAATAATGTTGAGCGATGTTCTTTGCTGTTAAGGCGGACTGTAAAACAATTTTTTAATTCCGACCGACAGTTTCTGAGAACCTAACGTTCAAACAACTCTTTAGCTTCATATTATTAGTGTGTAGGTTTCCGGAAGTTAAATTGACCTATATCAACCGCCAGGGTGAACTTTTTTCCCATTGAAAAGCAAATTTAAAGAGGGGTCACCCCAATTATTTGTTTCATCGTTTGAATGTCGTCTATGTAAATATGAATGCACGTAAAAATATAATAAGTGATAATCGGTGAAATTAAAAAGTTCACACAGAGCCACTTATCAAACTGAAACTGAAGAAAAAGTCTGAGAGTACCACAGGGCGGAAACTTCATGCAAATGATTCGTTTTGAATTCTGTCGCCTTCACTAATAAACACCATTATGTTTGTACAGAGCTTGAATGTATGTGTGTGACCACGAAGGTTAAGCAAACGGTCCCTCAAAATACCCTCCAACTATATGACAGCTGTGGCGAGTATGGGGAAGCTTGTTCAGTAGGAGCACAAATTAGAGATAGTACACCTTATTTTTCACACCTACCCTCTGTTACACACACTCGCGCACAAATCTGTATCGAAAATTCGGTTGAGAGCGCCTGACCTCGTGTCTGTAAATGAGTTGTCTATGTGTGCTTATCCTCAACGAATTTAGTATGTAGGTTTCCATCTGTACTATCTCTAATTTGTGGTAGGAGGCAGGTAGTTGCCTATCTGTATGTTATACTATTACATTATCTTTGGTAGTACACTGAATCAAAGTTTTTTTTGCGATTGAAGGCTGCCACAGTAAAACTTTAGACTCTATAGCATTTCAGTATGGCTTTAAGGATTGCTTGTATAATCTGAACAGTTACAGTAACAACTGCTGATGCAGTTCTCATTATAGTGTGAATGCACGGTTGCTAGTGTCCGTTGGCACTGGCAGCTTGGCAGTGGATACGCGTCCATGCCCAATTTAACTTCAACGCAATGCGTCACATTGACAACACTCCATTCAGATAATATACCCTTCTCTTAATTATATTGTTTAATTGAACTATTGTTGTTTGTAGTGCGACGAGCAAAAAAAAACAATTACATGTTTCAAGACACTAGTAATATTGATGTGGGACCTTACTCCTAATTTTTTTAAATTTTTTCTGTTCTTCGTAGATATATTGCTCTAGATTTTAGTTTACAAGAGAACCGCGAGTCCCATTCCGTTGCAGTTTTCAATTTGCGTATTATTAATTACCTATCTAGATAATTAGCTGATACCCGCGGTTCGACTCTTGATGTTTACCCGTACCTGGCTCTACCACATCGCAACCGCAAATTCATTAAAATCACCTTATGATTGGCCTTTACGTCAATATGGAATTGGATATAGGTATATGTAAAAAGTACTGTAAGCAAAACCCAATTACTATAATCGGGTATTCAAAGGTCAAGATCTTTATAACATAAAGCATTCAGTAAACTTGGTTATGAAATAGTTCAAAGTTAAATAATGATTCTAATTTGAGAGAGCGAGAAGCCAACGCTAATCCTGTATTTTTGATAACTTTTTCTTTTCTTTTGTTTCTGGGCTTTCTTCGTTTGAGGATTTTGCCAGGGCCAAGTAATTTAAATTTTCCTTGTTATTTATATTTTTTTAAGTCCTTAATTTTACGGAAATAATAATACAATCTGTCTTCATTTTTATATGACGTAAATTCTTGTAGATAGCAACGCCTTCATGCATGTAACAGTGGGCGCACACTGGGCGTCTTGTCGCGGCGACATGTCGCGACGACAAGCTGAGGGCGTCAATTTACATACATTTTGTTCTAAGCTTTGCACACTGCGCGACATGTCGCCGCGACTCGGCGACAAGCAAGGGGAGTCGCGGCGACACGGCGACAGTCGCCGAGCGACAGTTTTTTGTACCACGTCTGTCGCCGCGACATGTCGCGCACGTCAGCGACAGTCGCGGCTACATGTCGCGGCAACTAGTCGCCTGATGCAGGCGCACACTAGGCGACAAGTCGCCGCGACAAGTCGCCGCGACATGTCGTCGCGACTGTCGCCTAGTCTGCGCCCACTGTAAATAAGTATAAATAAATGCCTGATTTTGGGCAAAGTTGTACTGCCATACTCTTGCTTACTTTACTGGAGCTGTCTGTGGTGTTTGGGTAGTAACAAGAAAAACCACGTTTCAATACGTTTTTCCGTTCTCTAACGGTATTATCACTTCCCCTAGATTTATAGAAAATGTCGAGCAGAATCCACCGTATTATTTGAAAAATTGTTCAATAGTGAAACGATTCTTTCTTCCCCTCGTTCTCTCCAATACTCTAATAAGATTTATGAAGATATTAGCTGACCCGGCGAACTTCGTACCGCCATTTCTTTTTCTTTTTCTTCTACACCATCCATTGAAGAGAAAATAGTGTATATTCTGTTCTGTGATCTGGGTGAAAAATAAAATAATTAGGCAAGTAAAAATTTGGTGCTGTCGATCGGATGTTATGTGCATACAGTAAATACGTCCATTTATAAGGCTCCTTTTTCAGTTGAATATAATTAAATAAGTAAATGTTGTTGGAAAATCTCACACAGCATTATCTAGGCCAAATTGAGCCAAATAAGCTTGTGCTATGTTATCCAGACGACTGATAGACATACTTAATATTTTTAAATACTAAATACATATTATAAAAATACCCAAACTCCAAAAGAAACATTTGTGGATCACCCAAATATTTGGACCGATCCGGGAATCGAACCAATTTTATCAAATAAATTATTATATGTATCTACCTGTATAGATATAAAAATAAATAGCTATAAGCACTAAGACACAAGGATATAAATAATACTTATTTACCCACTAAATTTATTGTGGTTAAATTAATGTAGGTACAGCCAACACGATTACTTGTGAATGAAATTTAAACATGGAACCGTGAAAAACAAGATAAAATAATTAGAAGGCATTAATTTTTCCGACGACATTAAACGTCCTTCTATTTTTTAACTCGAATAGCGCTGTTCAGAATTAATTCGAGGCTAAACGCGAAAATAGCCGCGCGATTAGATAAACCGGGTAACTTTTTAATAAGTTAGCTTAATATGATGGATGGGAGAGAAAGAGGGGTGACTGCCTCAGTGACACGGTGATATGAGCAAAAATAATATACGTACATACTTGATACGAGTATGGGTTAATGTATGTAAGACATAGAGCAACATTGCTAATGACTTTGATTTGGGCACCATACGGAAACTTTCCCCTCTGTCAATACTTTCTCCAAAATGGTGAACAATATATGTATGTGTGCTTCTGAAATCATGAGTATAATGTTTTAAATTGTTTTACATAAGTTCCATAGTAAATGCAGATTGTTTTTGTAGAGGTAAATGAATAATCCCCTCCCACCGCAACATATGAATATGATAATTATGTATAGGTAGAGCAAACATGCTATGTCTACCCTCTTTGCACTGGTCGTGTTGCCCTATGACATAGGGTTTTTTGTGTCCACCTCCGGTTTCCCCGAATTTGTTTCGGAGTTTTCGTTACTAATTCCGAATTACTTCTACACTGTAATTCAAGTTCTAAACCATTTTCAGTTCTTCTAAAACTTTCATATCAGTCCCTATGTTCCTATTTACACATTTCTTAAGGAGGTGTAAGCGCCACATGGCGACAGGCGAGTGGCAACCGTCTGTGTCGCAATATGTACGCAGTACCTAATTATCGGGTGCGCTTATCAAGCGTACGATAATATACCGATGCGACACTGTATAACAGTCTGATGCGATCACTAGGCCAACCAGATAATGTCATGAAAACACGCAATTAGATTACACACAAGTAAATAATGTTGAGCGATGTTCTTTGCTGTTAAGGCGGACTGTAAAACAATTTTTTAATTCCGACCGACAGTTTCTGAGAACCTAACGTTCAAACAACTCTTTAGCTTCATATTATTAGTGTGTAGGTTTCCGGAAGTTAAATGGACCTATATCAACCGCCAGGGTGAACTTTTTTCCCATTGAAAAGCAAATTTAAAGAGGGGTCACCCCAATTATTTGTTTCATCGTTTGAATGTCGTCTATGTAAATATGAATGCACGTAAAAATATAATAAGTGATAATCAGTGAAATTAAAAAGTTCACACAGAGCCACTTATCAAACTGAAACTGAAGAAAAAGTCTGAGAGTACCACAGGGCGGAAACTCCATGCAAATGATTCGTTTTGAATTCTGTCGCCTTCACTAATAAACACCATTATGTTTGTACAGAGCTTGAATGAATGTGTGTGACCACGAAGGTTAAGCAAACGGTCCCTCAAAATACCCTCCAACTATATGACAGCTGTGGCGAGTATGGGGAAGCTTGTTCAGTAGGAGCACAAATTAGAGATAGTACACCTTATTTTTCACACCTACCCTCTGTTACACACACTCGCGCACAAATCTGTATCGAAAATTCGGTTGAGAGCGCCTGACCTCGTGTCTGTAAATGAGTTGTCTATGTGTGCTTATCCTCAACGAATTTAGTATGTAGGTTTCCATCTGTACTATCTCTAATTTGTGGTAGGAGGCAGGGAGTCGCCTATCTGTATGTTATACTATTACATTATCTTTGGTAGTACACTGAATCAAAGTTTTTTTTGCGATTGAAGGCTGCCACAGTAAAACTTTAGACTCTATAGCATTTCAGTATGGCTTTAAGGATTGCTTGTATAATCTGAACAGTTACAGTAACAACTGCTGATGCAGTTCTCATTATAGTGTGAATGCACGGTTGCTAGTGTCCGTTGGCACTGGCAGCTTGGCAGTGGATACGCGTCCATGCCCAATTTAACTTCAACGCAATGCGTCACATTGACAACACTCCATTCAGATAATATACCCTTCTCTTAATTATATTGTTTACTTGAACTATTGTTGTTTGTAGTGCGACGAGCAAAAAAAAAAAACAATTAAATGTTTCAAGACACTAGTAATATTGATGTGGGACCTTACTCCTAACTTTTTTTAAATTTTTCTGTTCTTCGTAGATATATTGCTCTAGATTTTAGTTTACAAGAGAACCGCGAGTCCCATTCCGTTGCAGTTTTCAACTTGCGTATTATTAATTACCTATCTAGATAATTAGCTGATACCCGCGGTTCGACTCTTGATGTTTACCCGTACCTGGTTCCCACAGAAAATAGAAAAAAAACGATTCTTGTATAAAGTGTCAATAAACTTGATCCATGCAGAACTTTTTGAGTTTTCGTTGGGTACACTAATGAATGTAACATTTTAATGTATTTGGATATAGCTTAGCAGCAAGCGTTCTATTTGAGTTTTAAATTACCTATTAGGTAAATCTAATTTGTTAAGTGTCAAAAATACATAACGTTCTACAACGTATTTTCGCCAGAACCGAGCGTTTCAAAAGATCGTTTTTTTGTCGAACTATAAAAACTTGGAACGACCTGCCCGCACACGTGTTTCCCTCATCTTACAATCCCGGGTTCTTCGAGAGGAGCGTAAAGATGCACATCACAGGGCCGCCAACTTGAGGACCACTGTCAGATGTGCCCCGGCTTTCCATCAGGCTGGTGGCGACGTCAATTTGGCGAGCTGAATATAAAAAAAGGAAAAAGTTTGTAATAAAGGCAGTGGTAACCAAAGTCGTTAAAAGAATAGCAGGGATCTCCATAAGTAAAAAACAGCAAAATGGAGTTCCTAATATTTTCTGTTTAATTTGCGGCTCTACCGCACAACCGTAACAGCTGGGAGACCACAATACCCTTGGCACTCGTAGCGAAACGAAAATCGTACCCGGTACCTATTTCGTAATCCGATTCCCAAGAGAACTCAAAATACCCGTACTAATTAATGTACTTACATGTGAAAGGATTCGATGATTACCGTGGTGATTCCCTTTTCCTGATGAGATTTTGGTTTCTTGAATTTCGGTGGTTTATAGGACTCACGGTAATGAAAATTCGAATGGGAAATATTCCCATGAGAAAGGTTATTTGCTTTTATGAATATGGATTTATACGATTATAAGCGGGATAGCTTTAGCAGTTTAATTATGGACGGCAATAGACTGAACTATTTGATATGAATGTAACTATTACATGTTTATTTGAGCACCAAGAAATATGATTTCTAGCAAATACCACATGATTGTGTTATTGACGACCGTTCGAAGTTATAAAATTTTTATAAAGTGAAAAGATATGATTTTTAGTTTGTATGTTTGCATTGAATAGGCTCCGAAACGACTGAATCGATTTGAAAAATTCTTTCACTGTTGAGAAGCTGCACTATCGCTGGTTGACATATTTTATTTCCGTATTCCCACAGGAGCAGGAACTACGCAGATAAAACCACGCGACATCCGCTAGTGATAAATAATATAAAAATAACCTTTCCTCCCAAATAATATACCTACTTTGTTTTAATTTACGCACATAACTAATAAATTATTTACAGAACCGCTAAAGTGTAGGATAAAAGAAACAGGAATGTACCTAATTTATTAATTTCTTTTCATGAAATTCAAAACGAAATATGTACTTATAGGTATTCCGTTTGTTTTTCTTTAAATTCCCTACCTTACCATTGTTGTTACAAGGATAACAATTTGGATATGGTTGGTACTACGAAACCCCTACTAATATTAAAATGCAAAAGTAATTCGGTCGGTTTGTTAAGCTTTTCTGACTGAACTACTAAGCCGATTCCAATAAAATTTGGTTCAGAGATAGAATAGAGTTTGAGCAAGGACATAGGTAAGAAGAAGCCTTTCTCCTTTCCCTCTTATCCTTATCCTTTCCCATATATATAATTATAAAGCGGAAGAGTTAGTTGTTTGAACGCGGTGATCTCAGAACTAAATTTTGAAATCTAAAAAATTTAGGTACCCAGAGTTCGTTTAGGCGTTTAGAGTTGGTTTAGAGTTGGTTTAGGCGTTGGTTTAGGCGGTGATCTCGGAACGAAATTTTGAAATCTAAAAAATTTAGGTACCCAGAGTTGGTTTAGGCGTACAATGTCAGAAACACAAAATGACAAATTAGCGAATTGACAGAAACGCATAATGCCAGGTGTCGTAAAATGACAGATTCGCAGAATGACAGATTCGCTTAGTGACAGATTCGCAGAATGATAGATTCACAGAATGACAGATTCGCAGAATGACAGATTCGCAGAATGAGAGATTTGCAGAATGACGGATAAATCTCGAATAAAAAAAACATCGACTATTTGCTGAGGAATGCTATAAAGCCATCATACTACGAACAAATGGGAGCTGATCAATGAAGTACGTTACAAAAAGGGGGAAAGCTTTATTCCTTTTGAAGTTTTGAATACCTAGTTTTAAAAGCTTCCGCCGCGTGCGCTTTGTAAATGGTAAACATTGGAACAATAAAATTGTCATGTCGAGATTGTACCTGTAATAAAAATGTAGAGTCCGTGTTAGCATATTTTTTTCCTTTAGTAGAGATCAAATTTGTCGTGAAATAATGTAATGTTAGCGACGGGTAGGTTATACGGAAAGAAATTCCTAATTACTTGCGGGTGGAGTCGTGAACATTAACTAGTATAAAGTATGGCTTCCTCCTAATTATTGTAGCTACTTCTTTTCTTACAATAATTGGAATACAATTAGGTCGAATTTCCACCAAATATATAATATTTTTATAAACAAAGGTATTATTACTTTATTAGGCACCTACAAATAACGAAGTCGTAGAATTACAGGTCTTAGATGTTTCTGTCGGCATCAACCAATTTAGCCGCACAATTTGATTGGTCGATAGTACATACAGCTTTTTAAAAAGATTATAGTACTGACTCAGCGTGTTTTGAAAATGGTGGCTTAATGAAATTAGTTTTAAATAGTTTTCGGGGAGCCACCATATTCAGTAAGTTACTTCTACATTATTGAACTTTCCTACATTAGACACAGCGAATTTATCTAATACTAGCCTATCCATAGTACATACATAATTAGTTTACGCCCGACGGCATGGTCCGCGAGGAATATGAAATTTCTCCATTACCTACGTTTTTAAGAAGAAAGGTTTCCAAAAATCTTTTAAATTTACGTTTACATCAATCAATTTAATCTAATTTCTGTCCAGTGCTGCACTCACGCCTTTTCTTAATTAGTGAGGTACCTTATTGTGCCACGCTATTTGACCAGGCTAGACAGACATACCACAGCTGTCATCCTAATGAATATTGCCTGTTTTAGATAAAGCCCTCAATATCTGAAACGAGCCATGCCTTTCCATCAAGCAGCTAAAAAATCTCTGTAACGCTGTTTCATAAATAGTGTACAATAAAGTGTTATCTCTTTCTATCTACCTACGAATATAGAGATAGGGATGTCAAGGCAAAGATTTACAACACGCTGTATAATTGAGAAATGGTTGGTATGTGTTATCGCGGCGTCTACGCCTCACATTCGTCAAGATCCTGAATGTCGCTGTAGATTGCTCAGTGCTCACCTGTATAGATTAGATTACATCAGCCCTTGCTTCAGGCACCTAGGCCCAGTTCAGTTTCATTATTGTCGTTAACGTTCATTATTTAGCTCCTTTTGGAGTCTACTCCTAAATAATTCATGAAAATCGATTTATCCAAATTTTACGTATGGCAGACATGGATAACACTGCCAAGGAGGATAATGTGGTTTAATGAGAATCGTATTGCTGTGAGAAGTCGCGGGTACCTACGATTTCCGATCATTATAAGACTTAAACCGACTCTAATCATACCAAGATTTTATTGATCCATAGCGCTAGCGCTAAGGTGGTAAAATAGGGAATCGTATGCTGCCATGTCAAAGGTATAATACTTCAATCCTTATACAAACAAACAAAACTAACAAAAATAAATGGGTTAGGTTCGGAAGGACGTAATTGTAAAACGTCTGAATAAGCTAAATGTCCAGGAGGGTTAAATAAATTTATTTCACTTACCTGGTTATAATCATACAGATTCACTTGTAAAAAGTCTTGAATATAAACACAGAAGTACCACCAGTTCACAACGCGACGCACCTGAGAAGAACTGGCAAGAAAATTAGCGGGTTATTCTGTTTAGTGCCCTATTTACATAATAAAGAATCTATAAACTAACATTTCTTTTGAAAATCCAGCAGAACAGGTCATTTCCAGGCTTTTCTATCCAGCAAATTACCGTTAATTGTATAGTAGCCCTTGCAGTATAATTGACATTTTATAAACTTTTTAACAGGTAGGCGTCGACCTCGGCATACTCAAATCGATTGAGAATCAAATCGATAATCTTTTGAGAAAAGGCCAGGTGAAAGTACCCTTAAGCGAAGAGCATGTATGAAGACATTTATGAAAGTTAAAGAAACGAAGTTGTTTGCCAGGATCGTAGCAAGTGGAAAGTCATAGTTTCTGCTTACCCCGTTGGGAGACAGGCGTGATGTTGTATGTAAACTTTTTAAACTTATTTAGGGTCATACTTTTAATTTCGTTCCGTACAGAACGGACGGCCCTGTATACTTATCTGCTTTGCCTGCCGTACGTCAACGAACCAAAAGCGGCAGTCATCAAACCAAATCTTATAGCTTATCGGAAATAAGATTGAAAACACAGATTTTAGTTGTAGGCACTGTAAAACTTATCGCTTTATCTGCATCGGTTTCCAAACATAACTTCATCGCCATGACGATTGATGCCAGATAACGTAATGATATTACTTCATTTCTTGCTTATTGGCAAACATATTATGAGACTAGGGAATGACCGAAGTGTGAAATACTGTTCCCATTACGGCATGCCATAGGAAAGTATCCCAGGAATAAAATGTAGGCTATGTTTTATTCCAGAATATGATCTATCCCTGCACCACCGTAGTTACAGTCAGAAACATCACATATCACATCCATACTTAGTATCTTTTGTGTTTATAATTTTAGTAACCGATTTTATATTGCTCGTTTTTATATTTGCATTACTAGCTGTTACCCGCGACTTCGTCCGCGTGGAAATTATGTTATAAGCAAAGTTTGAACCGTATTCTATTTGAGCCTCTAGCTAGGATAAGTCGTAACCAAAATGTGGGGACAAATTTAGGACATCCTCCAACTTACCCGGGGAGTTATGCGCTAGATGGATTTTTTTAACGTGAGGAAAATCCCACATGAATGTACTATGACTCCCACTGTTTAAAAACCACACGTATCCTACCTAACAGCCTACGATTGGGAGCCCCGGGTAAGCCCTCTAAAGGATACCCTAGGACTGCGCTAGATGGATAGGAAGAGACCTCATGGTTTTAGTGCGTCCAAGGCCGGTATGACGTACGTGTTTATTAATTAGCCCCTTTAATAATTATAAGAGTAAGTAGTATGGTGAAACGCGAATACGAAACGTTTGTCAGATTAGGGCACAGACTGAAAACTTTACGCATAATCGGAAGAGTTGAGACGATAACACTAACGCTAACGGTAGCCAGTAAATGGCAGTCGTTAAACCAAGTTGAAGACCTTATAGATTTAATAATTTTCAAAAGTAGGCAGTACCAACGCCTGTCCATTTCAACACGGCAATGCGGCTCACCACCTATTACGTTACGTGGTACAAATTAAAAAAAGGTAAACATATAATATGCCTCGATACCCCTTTGGGGATAAAGGCGTGACCGTATGCATGTACTTATTATGTTTAAGGTGATTTAATTTATGTACCCACTAGCTGTTACCCGCGACTTCGTCCGCGTGGAAATTATGTTATAAGCAAAGTTTGAACCGTATTCTATTTGAGCCTCTAGCTAGGATAAGTCGTAACCAAAATGTGGGGAAAAATTTAGGACATCCTCCAACTTACCCGGGGAGTTATGCGCTAGATGGATTTTTTTAACGTGAGGAAAATCCCACATGAATGTACTATGACTCCCACTGTTTAAAAACCACACGTATCCTACCTAACAGCCTACGATTGGGAGCCCCGGGTAAGCCCTCTAAAGGATACCCTAGGACTGCGCTAGATGGATAGGAAGAGACCTCATGGTTTTAGTGCGTCCAAGGCCGGTATGACGTACGTGTTTATTAATTAGCCCCTTTAATAATTATAAGAGTAAGTAGTATGGTGAAACGCGAATACGAAACGTTTGTCAGATTAGGGCACAGACTGAAAACTTTACGCATAATCGGAAGAGTTGAGACGATAACACTAACGCTAACGGTAGCCAGTAAATGGCAGTCGTTAAACCAAGTTGAAGACCTTATAGATTTAATAATTTTCAAAAGTAGGCAGTACCAACGCCTGTCCATTTCAACACGGCAATGCGGCTCACCACCTATTACGTTACGTGGTACAAATTAAAAAAAGGTAAACATATAATATGCCTCGATACCCCTTTGGGGATAAAGGCGTGACCGTATGCATGTACTTATTATGTTTAAGGTGATTTAATTTATGTACCCATATCACTGTAGCCAAAGCTCAACATTTTTCAGTAAAGTTGTTTTAAGAATGTTCATTATAAACAACGTTTGTGTGGCGTGTTGGCTTAATCATAAAAGAGCTGCTTAATGGTTAAGGCTATTGTAAAATAATTCAATTTCAATTAAATGAATTGCTTTAGAATAGACTTAATCTTTAAGCTCTTTTTTGATTAAGCAAACAGGGCAGTTTCACACGCTGCTTGATGAGTCTGATGAAGAAATACCTTTCCTTTCATAGATCTTATGTGACGTAAACGAAGTTGCGAGGGTTAGCTAGTCTATACATATAGTAAAACTGTTGAGGGTCGAGAGTCTACTGAAGCCGAAAATGAAATTCCATTTTTCATGTGTGTCTGTCTGTCTGTATTCCGAATAAGTATCACGCCGAAGTTACTGAATGGATTTGAATAAAACTTAGTGCAATCGAAGCTAATAATCCGAGGAAGGTTCTAGGATACTTTTGATCTCGATATTTTGCGCGGTTCCTTTGGGAGAAGGGATGAAAGACAAAACGGTTTTTTAGTTGTTACTTCTCAATGCGTTTTCGGATTCCAAAATTTTTTTTTTTAGTGTTATAAAGGGAATACTGTAAGGAATGTTTCACACAAGTTTCCATGTTAAAGGTTTTCTAGTTCAGGAATTAGAGACATCCCAACTTTCGCAAAACCTAGAATTCAAGGATCCCTTTGAATGTGAGGGTAAATCTAAACTGGCGTGTTGGCTTGATGATAAAAGAGCTTAATGATTAAGGCTATTGTAAATTGTAAAGATCCTACCTCTAGATTGCTATTCAAATAAAAGATTAATTAAAATTATTCAGTAATTTCTGTATTTTGCAAAAATATACAAACAGATTTTCATTGTTCTCTGCCGAGCTCCTAAAAAATTTGGCGTAATAATAATTGTTGTCTGAGTGTAAAACCTATCGCCTACTAATATTCCTGCTACGTTTTAGTTAAATCAATCCAACGGTTTAACCATTTCATTGCTCTGTGCTTAGCCCCTAGGATATGTGGCGTGATAATATATAGCCTATTTTAGGACAACACCCCTAAGTAATATTTGTGCAAAATTTGAACCAAATCTGTTCAGTACTTTTCGAGATCCTTCCGGACAAAGCAAAGCAAACAGACAAACAGACAAACAGACAAAAAAAAATCTAACTATATTTTCAGCTTCGGTATCTTATGTAGAACACCCAGCGAGTATTTTTTTGTTAATATTTCCAGTGTACAGTTTTGGCTTTTCTATCATTTTATTATATGTATATAGATAGGTAGATAGATGCTACTAAATAAGATCTAGACGCTTTTGTGTTTTTACTCTCACATACATACAGAATTCAATTGTTCTTTGCCAAACCCCTAGACTTAGTAGCGCGATAATAATAATTATGAAGCTTATAAAAACCTATCCGCATGCCGCGACTTCGCACGCGTGAAAATTATGTTATAATGCCAACTTGATTGCTCTCTGCTTATCCCCTAGGATATGTAGCGTGATATTATATAGCCTATTTGAAGACCCCACCCCTACGTAATATTTGTGCAAAATTTGAGCCAAATCTGGTCAGTACTTTTCGAGATCCTTCCGGACAAAGCCAAGCAAACAGACAAACAGACAAACAGATAAACAGACAAACAGACAAAAAAATTCTGACTATATTTTTGGGTTCGGTATCTTACGTTGAACACCTAGCGAGTATTTTTTTGTTAATATTTTCAATGTACAGTTTTGGCTTTTCTATCATTTTATTATATGTATAGATTTTTGAAATATATAAGTATGTATATCAGTGGTCTGGATATCATAGCAAACACAGGATTTAATTTTTCTCTATCGGGCCTCCAAGATATTTAGCGTGATAATGTAGCCGGTGCGTAAAACCGATCTCTTACTAATATTCCTGTAACGTTTTAGTTTAATCAATCCACATACTTACATATGGCACTACCCTCTGCCTAGTTCCTAGGATATGTAGCGTGATAATATATAGCCTATTTAAAGATGCTACCTCTAGATTGCTCTTCAAGTAAAAGATTAATTAAAATTATTCAGTCGTTTCTCTATTTTGCAAAAATATACAAAAAGATTTCCATTGTTCTCTGCCGAGCTCCTAAAAAATTTAGCGTAATAATAATTGTTGTATTAGTGTAAAACCTATCTCCTACTAATATTCCTGCTACGTTTTAGTTAAATCAATCCAACGGTTTAAACATTTCATTGCTCTCTGCTTAGCCCCTAGGATATTTGGCGTGATAATATATAGCCTATTTTAAGACCACACCCCTAAGTAATATTTGTGCAAAATTTGAACCAAATCTGTTCAGTACTTTTCGAGATCCTTCCGGACAAAGCAAAGCAAACAGACAAACAGACAAACAGACAAACAGACAAAAAAAAATCTAACTATATTTTCAGCGTCGGTATCTAATGTAGAACACCCAGCGAGTATTTTTTTGTTAATATTTCCAATGTACAGTTTTGGCTTTTCTATCATTTTATTATATGTATATCCTGCTACGTTTTAGTTAAATCAATCCAACGGTTTAAACATTTCATTGCTCTCTGCTTAGCCCCTAGGATATTTGGCGTGATAATATATAGCCTATTTTAAGACCACACCCCTAAGTAATATTTGTGCAAAATTTGAACCAAATCTGTTCAGTACTTTTCGAGATCCTTCCGGACAAAGCAAAGCAAACAGACAAACAGACAAACAGACAAAAAAAAATCTAACTATATTTTCAGCGTCGGTATCTAATGTAGAACACCCAGCGAGTATTTTTTTGTTAATATTTCCAATGTACAGTTTTGGCTTTTCTATCATTTTATTATATGTATAGATTAAAAATTTCATCACTCTTATATTACACTACTTTCTTTACTTTAAATAGGTAAGTATATAAATTTATAATATTGTGGGACAGGTGTACATCGTCTAGCCCAGGTCAAACCAAAATATGCTTGAGCTAAGGGATTTAGATAGCAAAGTATGTAAAGATATTTCTTAGACAAAACGTGGGTTAAGTCTTGTCCCAATCTCTATTGCATCTAACCAAATTTCATCAGATTCAGTTCTTTACATCAATCGTGGCAGTGTAATAGACGAACAGAGTTACATTCGCATTTACAAAATTAGTAGTGATTTGAATGGACGAGGTAGGCAATCTTCTAATTGGGTGGGTACCTAAACAAGGTTCACTGTGTCTGTGTACCGGGTCGTCATGCGATTAACAGGACAATTCTGAATCGAACCAACGTGTGTAGATTTTCCTCGTGTTGACTAATTTACTTACATTGGGAAACAACCGAGCGGTCTGTTAGTTATTGGTACTGTTCGTGTTATTTATTTCTTATTAGTGTTTTACTACGTAGAATTTCACTTGAAGGCTGTTCATTATGACTGGCATTTAATGTCGACGTGTCACGAGATACCTTCAGAGATTGGTATAGATCTCCGAAGCTCTCGTCGCTGACAGTGCGCATCGCACTATCTTAAATGTATGTCCCATCTTTTCTGTTAATATGTTATATACTGTTGTTTACTAGATTCAGAAAGAAAGGGGGAGAGACGATTCGGTACTCTCTCTCGTCTGATTGCAGTCAGATGCTGATCACTGCGTTCACCATCTTACGCTGTGGCTGGTCCGGTCCTCATATGGTTGACCACTTTCTAACCTTTCATCTATGAGACTTTGAAAAGCACGTTAAACTGTTGTTCACAGTAGTCAGCAATATACCAGTGACGGCAACGAATCCCATATTTAATGCTACACTGACACTTCTGGGAACAAGAAGGTACCGAAAACCTTTAAGTGCCACGCGAAATCCCGTTTTCAATACAATATACACTAATATTTACTCAAAATATTAACATACTAGGTAAAATGCGTGGTATGACCAATTAATGTAAGTGAATTACATAGGTGTGTCGCGTTATCAGTGTGGATCATAATTCCTATAATAAAACCTCTATGGTTGTAATATATTACGGTATCTGTGGTTATAATGAACTCACACACTTCAGGCTGATGTTAAATTGATATACAAATGTCAACATGTATTTTATTAGTCCTTCGTTCATCCTCCATCGATCGATTGGGATTTAGTCATGACTCTTTTTAAAGTCTTTTAACAGTAAGATAGCATACTAATGGCTTTGCAAAA
This sequence comes from Miltochrista miniata, assembly GCA_933228765.1. Taxonomy (NCBI): domain Eukaryota; kingdom Metazoa; phylum Arthropoda; class Insecta; order Lepidoptera; family Erebidae; genus Miltochrista; species Miltochrista miniata. The sequence continues at coordinate 16,106,039 of OW121747.1, read as the reverse complement.
TTATTTCTAATGTTTGGGCAGGTGTCATCACAAATCGAAAAATTGTGATGACTTTACATTCGTGCCATGTAACTTCACTAAAGTCCTGTATATGGTGCCTACGTCGCCCTTAAGAAGGAAGAATTCGTCGGTTTCGAGTAGAATCTCGAATTCTCGATGGCTAAGATGGCAAAGCGTCTAGCACGGTGATCTAGAAGACAAGGCTCGGATCCTACTGGAGTCTGATATTATTTTTCCTCATTAAAATTTATGATATCAAACTAAATACCTATCATTAACCTACACCAATAATGAAACAAAAAATATTATATTATCAAAATGCAGCACAGATAAAAGCAGTTTTAAATTGGTTCACGTCGGAGTAGCGACCGTATCATCCGTCTTTATTGGGTTCATGATTTTACTACAGATATTATTTGTGTACTTGTGTGATAAGGAATGACGTGTTTGATTCGAACCGCCTGTTTGTCGTCACCGGCGGACGGTGGACTGAGACAACTGAAACCTCGCACTCGCGCGACACTCTAGTTTGCTCTCGTGATTATTGCGTGTAGGGTTGGCACGAATACCTATCCGGCTAGTGATGATAAATACGTAGATATTAGAAAGAAATATAAATATATTGTACAAGATACTGGCTTCGCCTGTGACATACGACGACGAACCCCGTAGCACCCATCAATTAAATCAGCCTATCATTGGCAGTCCACAGCTGGACGCAGGCCTCTCCCAAATTATGCCACAATACACGGTCCTGCGCCTTTCACATGTAGTCCATCTAGCATACTGCCTTTAAGTAGTATTCATTACCCATACATTTCAGTATTTACAGTATTATAATATTATGAAATTAAAGATTAAGTCTATGATATATTTTTTGACATTTATTATTAGGTTCTTCTCCGCTCCTTTGGGTTAGTAGTTTATCGATGGCAAACAAAGAAATCTTTTTTCGATAATATATCTGCCTTTAAGTAGTATTCATTACCCATACATTTCAGTATTTACAGTATTATAATATTATGAAATTAAAGATTAAGTCTATGATATATTTTTTGACATTTATTATTAGGTTCTTCTCCGCTCCTTTGGGTTAGTAGTTTATCGATGGCAAACAAAGAAATCTTTTTTCGATAATATATTATTATAGAAGAGGAAGCGCACGTAGCCCCGGGGATTCGAGTGTTCTGTAAACGATCACTGCAGTAAGCAACATTTACTATGGCCGGTCCTTGGATGGGTGACCACCACCTGACCTCTTTGTGTCATTTATTAGCGAGCGTTTCTGTGCTTCGAAAGTCCCGTTAAGGCTCTAGTCCCGGTTGCCACTAAAATGGCAGTCGTTAAGTGAAGTTGAAGGCCTTTATGGACGGCTTGAAAAATTTCAACAGCGGGCATTCTTAACCAGCGCCCCCGCCGGCGCCGGCCCGCTGGGACAAACGTGGGAAAAAAATCTAAAGGTAAAATGTGGCATATCATAATATGCCTCCGCCGACCCCTTCGGGCATAAAAAGTGTAACCATATACATACACAACCGATACATACATACAGACATGAGGAATTACTAAAATGTCTCTTTTGTAACTTTTTGGTCGGGAGAAACACTGGCAAGAACTAAATTACAAATACATATTTCTCATAATCTAACCTGGTGACGTTCTTTTCTTAACAGCAGTAACTTGGTAAATTTAAAGCATTTTCAAGACCCTTACTCAACTCTTAACTTTAAAATATAATTTTATGAAATAACGTTAGAATAAAAAATCAGGGTTGCCCATTTTTAGCAGAACAATAATAACATAAAACTCTATTATTATTTAGACTGAGTGTGAGTGGTGCCAAAACGCTACGCATTTCCTACCAAATGTTATAGAAATAATTACGACGCACTCATAAAAAAATAACAACGTCTTTATTGACTTCCTAAGTGTCAAACACTTTTTTTTTATTACTATTGTAAAGTTCAGGAAATTGTTACAGTGGCAAGATTAATTTCTTGTGCACCCACCATGTGTTGTTGTTGTGGTGATTTAAATAACTTTATAATTTGCCAAGCGCTAAGGCTTTTATTAGAACCCTGAAGAACTATTCTCTGCCATGCACCCTGCATACAAAAACTAAACCATTGTTGACACAGCAGAACTCTATTTTCTCTGAAGTTTTATACGATTTTAAGTTCAATTATAAGAAAGATTGTGTGGAAATCCTCGCAGAAGTTGCCAGGGTCGAAACGCATACTACACGGTCCTTACTCATCCGTCTAGCACTGGATGCTTTGAAGGATACACTAGTCATAATAACATTTTTAATTTTATTTTTAAGTGGCTATTCATTTTAACCAGTAAAGATAGAGACAAAAACAAGAAAAAAGCATAGTAGGTATCTTGAAACATCAAAAAAAATTATGATGTCAACATTTATTTTTTTGTTCTACAACGTCCGCGCCCGTTCTATTTTTCGTACATTTATGTGAAATATAATTTAAAATCTATGATTTGATGGACAACCCTAACGACACATGACAGCACAGTACAAGGTCGCTGTGTGAGCGTACGGTAACTGTTATCCGACGGCCCATTTAGACTGCACTGCACATAGCTTGTAACGTAACTACTCGTAACTACTATTCACTGCTTTTTGTCGGACGGAACGTCTCATTATGATGCAATATCGTGTCTGTCATTATATTCAATTGACCCGCTGCGAGTGTTCATTGTTAACCGAGTTTTAGAGTAATGAAGTAATATGCTTGCTGATAATAAACAGTCAAACATAGTAGTAGTTGCTTATGTATGTGTTAACAGACCGGTTCGAAGAATAATAGAAAATGTATGCAAATTATTTTGTTACTGTTTATTTTTAACTAGTATTCAACCGTCTCTTGTAAATAAAGGGTTTTTGGTTGTAGATAATATTTCCGATTGTCAATTTCGTTCATAAGTGCCTAATTTATTTCTAAAAGGTGCTTCACAGCCAATCTCATTAAAATTTTAAAAGTGTCCGATGTTTGAACTACTGAATACTTACTGTATTGTGTATGTGTAAAATGTGTCCTGTTGTTGAACATTTTAGTTGTGGATTACAGAATCTTTATTTATACATATTTCTCCTGGACTTACAAGTGCCCGAGACGGCTGTAGGCTTGTCTCCTATTACGTGGGACCGATTATACTACTGATACTGACATTGTCTGCTTGTGTAAGTCACCTCTAAATATAATTATATCCATGTAGTATCGCCCCGTGTGGCGACAAGGTCCCGTGTTGCGACGGGTAAGAGTACAAAATGTCGCCACCCAAATACATCATGAGAGTGTCGTAAGAGGCGACTAAGGAAACACTTTCGCAAAAAGATCCATTGCGTAGAGAAGGCAAACTCGAAATGAAACCCGGTTGTCAGTAAAATGACAATCGTTAAGCCAAGTTGCCGGCCCTATGGGCGGCTTGATAATTTCAACTGCGGGTCGTGGCGACCTGCGTCTGTCGTAAAATATAGCGTGAAATGTGGGCATATAGATACTATGCCTCTGCCTACCCCTTCGAGGATAAAGGCGTGATTATATGTATGTATGTAAGTATGTATGAATTCAGTGGTTAAACATTGAACCAAGGTCATTCAACATTACTGTCTTGACTTAATATTAAAGTCATTTGTAATGTTATCGTGAAAAGAAATGACTCTTCAGTTACTTTTTTGATGGATCGGTAATATTACGATTTTATCGAAATGTTTATCTTGCTTATACTGATAATATACAAAATTTAAATCCTTTTGTACCCCACCACGTCTGTGAAAAAAAAAACAGAATATAATTTTCGAAAACTGTTCTACTTTTTACTAATAACGGTATGTACTCCGTCTTTTTTGGTGAAAATATTTATAAATAGTTATATATCGTGGCTAACCAAGTTTTTACTGCATAGTGCGAGCAAGAGTCAATGCACATATTTATATTATGGTCTATGGCAGTACACTGCCGGACGTTGGCCGTAGGCCTCTGCTATTGGCGAAATAACACGCTGTTTTTAGTTTACAATGTTTAGTTTCAATATTAGTTCCTTTTTTTCACATTTTCTTATTTTACACGGCAATGGGCTCACCGCCTATTACGTGGGACATAAAACTATAAGGTAAAATTTGTGCAAATACTATGCCTCTGCCTACCTCTTTGGGGATAAAGACGTGAGTATATGTATGTAGGTATGTATTAGTTCCTTTTGTTACTAACGTGTCGGGAGCCCCAGGGGGGCTGGGGGGTTATCCTTCCTAGGGTACACCAGCGGTTAGCAGAGGAGGGTTAGCGGCGCGGCGTAGGCGCAGGGTAGGGGGCACCGTTAGTTTTTTGTATGATATCCGCACGTAAAGAAAATGTCTACAAAGTTTTTGCTTCATATATTATGACTAATTGTAAAAAAAAATATGTTCGGAAATATACCAACGATCTAAATGCGGTTCTGTAATAGGCTCAGGAGACGGTCAATGCGACTTAAAGTCTGCTAAAATGTGAATGAAAAGAAGCTTAAAGTGTGCGTGCTTTCTTTGCACATGTGTGTGCATCGACGTGTATGTATACTCGTACATGAGGCTTGTCAAGTCGCATTGATCGTCTTAAAGTCCATAACAGTAGTCTTAAGACGTATACAAGTTATTAGGTCTCCTTCGTAACCATAACTCAGGGGACATCTGTTTGGAAGTCAGTAACGAGCTAATGATACCAAAGTTTGACAGTACGCACAATGATATAACACAAAGTCCCCCCCTCCACCCCCCGCGGGGACAAAGCTGAAACACACAATATGTCAACTTTAGATTGATGGTTGGTTTCAAAGAAAAATAATTATGTATACATGGCAAAAAGTTGTTTAGGAAAAGTAATGAAATAAATACTCAGACTGTCTGTTAAACTTTTACGCCCGAATAACTGAACCAATTCTTATAAAATTAGGCATAGAATTGTAATAAAGTTTCAGAAAAGACATAGGTAGGCTAATTTTTATTCCGGGTACAAGTTCCTCTGGGAAACGGGCACGGGGAGATCGTACTATGCGGGCTGTACCACCGGCATTAGTTAATAGGTAGGTAGTAAGTTGTCGGCCGTCCAAATTCAACGTACAAGCTCTTTAAAAAAATAACTATGTACGTTTTATCCACATCTATGTATCTATTACTATGTGAATCCAGAACCTTGTCCCCTTTTTAAGAAAATTTCGTAAACGGATGACTGTAAAATTGAACAGAGCTCAACAACAATAAGTAACAGATAAGAAATACATGGAGAAGTACCTACATAAAGGTTTTTTTTTAATTACCATCGTATTTTGATGACCAACGAGTCTCTAGTCAAGAAGCTGTGTAAATTTTTTAGTTCATCTGTTCTACACAAAAAAGTTCGCTTTACGCATTCATCTTACTAATATTATAAACTAGCTGACCCGCGCAACTTCGTATGCGTCACCCGTTCCCGTCGCATTTACTCCCGTTAGAATAATTTCGTTAACGATAGATGTTTCCCGTCGCATTATTGTAGAAATTGCGCATATTCATGCATAGGACGTGGACTACCGGTGTACGTCGCCAGCAGAATAGTGAATCGACCAAAAAAAGCATATATAATATAATATTATATATATATAACTAGCGGTACCCTGCCACGCTTCGCTGTGACTTTTTTATGGTGGTTTTATGTATCTATGAGAAATAAGTAACAAACTAAATGATGGGTACATTTGAAAAAAAATGTGTGCGTGTACTATTGTACACAGTACACACGTAAGAAGTGAAACTTCTTCATGACCTTATTTTTCGAAAGAAATATCATGAAATATACATAGGAGTTAGTAGTTCAAAAGTTCAAAAGTCCAAAGTCAAAAAGTCAAAAAGTCCAAAACTCCAAAACACCAAAACTCCAAAACTCCAAAACTCCAAAACTCCAAAACTCCAAAACTCCAAAATTCCAAAAGTCCAAAAGTCCAAAAGTCCAAAACTCCAAAATTCCAAAACTCCAAAAGTATAAAAGTTCTGAAGTCCAAAGTACAAAAGTTCAAAATTCCAAAGTCCAAAGTCTAAAACTCCAAAACTCCAAAACTCCAAAACTCCAAAACTCCAAAGCTCCAAAGCTCCAAAACTCCAAAACTCCAAAACTCCAAAACTCCAAAACTCCAAAACTCTAAAACTCTAAAACTCCAAAACTCCAAAACTCAAAAACTCCAAAACTCCAAAACTCCATAACTCCATAACTCCATAGCTCCATAACTCCAAAACTCCAAAACTCCAAAACTCCAAAACTCCAAAACTCCAAAACTCCAAAACTCCAAAACTCCAAAACTACAAAACTCCAAAACTCCAAAACTCCAAACTTCAAAACTCCAAAACTACAAAACTCCAAAACTCCAAAACTCCAAAACTCCAAAACTACAAGACTCCAAAACTCCAAAACTCCAAAACTCCGAAACTCCAAAACTCCAAAACTCCAAAACTCCAAAACTCCAAAACTCCAAAACTCCAAAACTCCAAAACTCCAAAACTCCAAAACTCCAAAACTCCAAAACTCCAAAACTCCAAAACTCTAAAACTCTAAAACTCTAAAAATCTAAAACTCTAAATGTCTAAAACTCTAAAACTCCGAAACTCCAAAACTCCAAAACTCCAAAACTTCAAAACTCCAAAACTCCAAAACTCCAAAACTCCAAAACTCCAAAACTCCAAAACTCGAAAAGTCCAAAAGTACAAAAGTACAAAAGTCCAAAAGTCCAAAAGTCCAAAAGTTCAATAGTCCAAAAGTCCAAAGTCCAAAAGGCCAAAACTCCAAAGTCTAAAAGTCTAAAATTCTAAAAGTCCAAAACTCCAAATTCTAAAAGTCCAAAACTCCATAACTCCAACACTCCAATACTCCAAAACTCCAAAATTCCAAAAGTCTAAAGTCCAAAACTCCAAAATTCCGAATGTCCAAAACGTTCAAAAATAACATGCAAAACATATCTGACCTCTTTATTAGGTGCATACTCTCTTTTATTATTCTGAATGCAAGGAGGCCGCAATCAAACTTCTCTTAAAAAACATCAATCTGGTAGGTACCTTCTAAATAGGTTGTTTAGAATAATTTTGTTCTGAAGCTGGCAGAATATAATATAAAAAAACAACGACCAACGCCATCTATTGGTAATATCACTTTTTAAAGCTATTTTATTGTTATTGCTGTTATGATAAAAGTGTATAAAGTAGCCTAATACCATCTCTGAATCATATTGTATATCGTGTCCAATTTTGAGCTCAATCGATTCAGTAAATTTTGAGTTTTTAATAGATACACAAACGCACACAACATTTTTATATATATAGATATATAATATATATAATACTAGCTGATGCCCGCAGCTTCGCCCGCGATGGCACTGCATGTGAAAAATGATTTTCCCGCTTTTCTGTAGAATTTTTTTTCCTGAATTTTCTTTGCTATAAACCTCACGGAGCCCGAGACCTATCCAACGATTGCAAAACCGTGGAAATCGGTTCGTGCGTTCTGGAGTTATAGCGTCAGGAAGGAAAACCCGACTTATTTTTATATAATCTTACTAATATTATAAATGCGTAAGTTTGTGAGTGTGGATGTTTGTTACTCTTTCACGCTCAAACCGCTGAACGGATCGGGCTAAAATTTGGTACAGAGATACATTATAGTCTCGAATACCGGAATAAAAAGTAGCCTATGTGTAGGCTACTTTTTATTCCGGTATTATGTTCCCGCGGGAACAAATTTTACGCGGGCGAAGCTGCGGGCATCAGCTAGTAGATTATAAATGTGAAAGTTTGTGAGAGTGGATGTTTGTTACTCTTTCACGCTCGAACGGCTGAACGGATCTTTCTGAAATTTGGTACAGGGATAGATTATAGTCTGGAATAACACATAGGCTACTTTTTATCCCGGGAATAAGTTTCCACGGGAAGTCAGACCGGAAACAAAGTTTAGGCGGGCGAAACTGCGGGCACCAACTAGTTTATCTATATGGGTACGTAATACATAGTAGGTACCTACTAGGTACTAGTTCACTTCACAGCAAAGTTTGGTGATTGAACACCGATACTTGTGTTCAATATTCGTTAGTTCGGAAGTAGTTAGTGGCAGTCACACTCTGATTAACAATCTGAAACTTTGCTCATACTAGTCACTAAGTCCTTCAAGTCAGCAAACCGTTTAAGAAGCGTATGGTCATAGTAAATATATTTTGTGGTATGGCCAAGATATAGTGTATGGTAGGCGACCGATAAGTAATATGTTTGACACACATTTGAACTAGTTTAACCTTCATGATCCCTTCTGTATGTACACTATGTACAGTATACAGAAATGAGTGTTTCTACTAATAACTGATATTATTGAAACTGGTTACGATGGCTGTTTAAAATATTGTCCTCCATTGCGTCTTGTTTATAATATGTGATTAATTTTCATGCGATTTTCACCAAACCATATAAGAGTTATCCTTGAGGCTATTTTAGAAATGTAATTTGATGTACCCGCGGGTGAATTGCTGGACATAAGTTAGTGTATATAAATTTAAAAACTGAAATATATTCGATTGTGTAGTGTGGTGGACAATGTGGACATAGGTTTACCTCTAACAATAATACGTCTTGGCGACAAATTACTATCAAACAAGACGAAAACGTAGACGGAAATCTCTAGCTATACTAATATTATAAAGAGGAAAGAACTCCGGAACTACTGGACTGATTTGAAAAATTCTTTCACTGTTGGGAAGCTACACTCTTTGCGGTGAACATAGGCTATATTTTATTCCCGTATTCCCAAGGGAACGGGAACTACGCGGTTGAAACCGCGTGACGTCCTCTAGTGTAGGTACTAATGAAATGTCATTTGCCTAATAGTCAGAAACAAGAATATGAACGAGAAAATTCAAATATACATTTTTATACAAGTCGTTTGACAGAGAAAGAAACAAACCTCACGAAAATACTTTTACAAACAAAACAAACAAATAAAAATAAATTTATGCACTTGCGAAGAATATAAAACAAAATACCACCAGTTCACGACGCGGCCTGCCCGAGCCTGAAACTTGGCAGGCTGTTCTTTTTAGTGCTCTATAAACAATAACTAGTACAATAATAATTTAATGTAAAAAGTATGTACTCTTACAAACTTCTTTGAGAATCCAGCAGAGCAGATCATTTCCAGACTTCCTTTTCAGTCAGCACCTACTCGCTCCTAAAACGTTTCTGCGAGTTTAAGGGTTGTATGTTCGAAAGAGATATCTTAGGGTGAACTATATACTAGGAAATATACTTCGATTTCATCTGATTCTGATCTCTATATTATTGTAATTTATTAGATACTCTTGCTTTTTTAACGTATCAAAACACGATTAGGAATACTTTGTTCGATCGAAATCGCTCTCGAAAAATGAGAAATATTGCAAAAATCTTAACAAGTAATGTACTTTATTTATCTAAATAAATGAGTTTAATTCTCATAAAAACTTGTCATAAAATAGATAAATAGGTCTTTAGAACAATATTTTACGTATAGAATATTTCTTAAAACCCCTCATATTTTATAACAGACATAATGCGGCAAAAGAGTACGCTGCAATCATTCGAATTGCCTTAGGATTTGTCAAGGTCAAACATTGCAGCCTTAAAAGCAAAACGGATAGGATCGAACCTACATAGAAATCCGTAATCCAATATTCTGTATTCCTAGATATCCGTAGATTAGAAAATCCGTATTTTCCAGAGACAATCTACGGATATCGAAAAAGCCCGTTGATATACGGATTTTAACGGGCTTTTTTACACTGACCGGAACGAATGAAAACCGTCCGTTCATTTTAGCTTACTTTGGATAATATTCGTAGATAGGTCGATACAAAGGGGCGAAGGGTGGGGAAATATTAGTTGATATGGCAATGCTGTCGACTCATCGTCGACGGTAGACTCCACACGTAGCACATGCTTTACAGACTTCCTGAATATGAAGAGGAATATGGGAGTGAGTTTTTAGGACGCAAACCATCTACATATAGGTACTAGGTATTTGATATTATTGAGACGCAAAGTTTATAAGTTACTTACCCTTGTCTGTGCATCGATTATCCGATTTTGAAACCACTTTTTGTTCTCGATGGTCTATTTATTGAGCTCATTATAATTATTTGAAATCTGATTACCAACGGGAGCTCGAAATATGCCACGGGCGAAGCAGGGGTGCTTGGGAATTTCGATTATAATAAAGTCGTGGGAATTCATTTATAATTAAGTTTTTATAATTTTGCAATCACAACTCAGACGTCCTGGGACATCCTTCCGAGGGCTTACCCGGGGCTCACAACCATAGGCTGTTGGGCGTTACGTTAGGTTTTTAGTCGGTAGGAGTTCGGCATAACATCCATGAGGATTTTCCCTCACGTAAAAAAAAGCCCTGAAATATACATTTATTGCTAACTAGCTGCCCCCACAACTTTGTTTGCGTCACATTTTTTTTATTGGTAATCTGCTCCTTCTCATCGAAATGTGATGTTATTATAGGTATAGCCATATAGCCTTCCTAAATAAATGGACTATCCAATTGTAAAGGAATTTTTAAAATCTAACTAGTAGTCCCTTAGTTCTTAGCGATCAAACAAACAAATATACAAAATCTTCAACTTTTTAATATTAGTATATAGAAGTATGGATACACCCTCATTCAGCATTAGATAGCCAAGATCACAGATATCAGAAAAGAGATTTTTTTCTGATTTCTGTGGCCATGATAATTAATTGATTTATGTCGACATCGGTCGTATGCTGATTTGACTGATTGATGTTATGGCTAAAGTTCAATTAATTGCATCGCTGCCCATTGCAGCCGCGATTGATCGCTTGCGGAACAGATTAAATAATCTGCAGATCTGCTCGCGCTTCACACGCGTTTGTTGTCACTAGGTATAATCCAAAGTATAAAATATTATACGACATACTTACCTACTACGTCAGTTACCGACTGCGCGTCTAGGTGTAGTAAAACGGCGCAATACATTCTCATAGTATGACTATTGTCGCCTCAGTCACACTTCCGATCGCAGTGTACGGAATTGAACCTAACATTTTAATGTAAGTGTGGAAGTATTCACAATTGATATAAAAACCGAATTTTGGCTAGTAGTATCTGTTATTCTTAAGGTCAAAGCCCACTTAAGGTCAAAGCCCACTTTAACGACTCCGCTCCCACCCGGCAAAAACAATATAATTCAAATATAGACTTTAAATATTGCTCTTTAGATATATTTTACATTGCCATCATCAATTAGCAGACAGCTCGCTGTCAGCGAGCTTACCGCCGTCAGACTGCTCATGAGTGGACGCCTCACTGGCCGTGCGTTGTAGACGAGCGGTCGGCGCGGTGCCCGCGCGCTCACAGCTAGCAGTCGCCTCACCGGCTCCATACTACGAGTTGCTTTAATGGAAAGCGATCGCGAACTGTGTCTATTGACGTGAGTGAGTGCCGCGTAGACTGCGAGCAGTAGTCTTCTTTTAGGGCAGTGTTGGGTGGGAGCGGTGTTGAAGCGGAGTCGTTTAAGTGAGCTTTGACCTTTAAACGACTCCGCTTCAACACCGCTCCCACCCAACACTGCCCTAAAAGAAGACTACTGCTCGCAGTCTACGCGGCGACAGCTAGCACGCACCCAGCAGTCCACGCGGCGACAGCTAGCAGACGGCCAGCTGTCCACCCGCAGACCGCTCGCTTTTCGCAATAGACATAGTTCGCGATCGGTTTCCATTAAAGCAACTCGTAGTAGCGAGCCGGTGAGGCGACTGCTAGCAGTGAGCGCGCGGGCACCGCGCCGACCGCTCGTCTACAACGCACGGACAGCGAGGCGTCCACTCCCGAGCAGTCTGACGGCGGTAAGCTCGCTGACAGCGAGCTGTCTGCTAATTGATGATGGCAATGTAAAATATATCTAAAGAGCAATATTTAAAGCCTATATTTGAATTATATTGTTTTTGCCGGGTGGGAGCGGAGTCGTAAAAGTGGGCTTTGACCTTAATTCTCCGGTTGCCCTCATAAAGCTAAGAAGAAACGTAGACACGGACATGGGTTAACTTTAAGATGCCGAAAGAAACTTAGAATTAAATCATTGTGTGTATCTATCGAGCAAATTCCATTTTGCCTTTATAAATGTTACATCATATCATATTTTTTTTTGTAACGACACTACCGAACAGCGGAATGACATCGAGTTATCTTGGTAACTATATGTTAATAACAAAAAACAGCTTTTTGTGAACACTATGCCGGAGCTACCGACTCGGTTTTGCGTTTTTTATTGAAGCTGTTTCTGAATTATTGCAAACGCAATACAAACTAACTTGATACAACGCAAAGTTTGAACGTATCGACTGAAGGAGTAAAATAACTTTATAACCCTTTATAGAATCGTTGGTCTAGTTCTCCTGACATTTGATGCACCGAATATTGACTACCGGTATTAGTGGAGACATCTCTAAGAAGATAGGAAGGTCAAATCGGATTCGATTCCAACAAAGTCTCGGTTGCATATCCTTGTTTCGAAGTCAGAGACTCTTTTTCCCCTTCTCTCTCTCTCTACCAGAATCCGTCTTTGCAGTACGAGTAGGAATACGATGTCATCCTTCACCAAATCAAACCACACGAAGGGTTTTTTATTAAAACACGGATTAAAATCACGTTTATTTTATGGGAGCCCCAATTAATTAATTTTTTTTTCTTATTTTACAGATTGATCTGATTTTCTGGTTGGTTCTTGAGATACAGCTTCGTGGCGGACAGAAAGACAGACAGACAGACAGTCAGACAGATAAAGAGAGACGGACAGCGAAGTTTCATGAATAAGGTCCCGTTTTTACCCTTTGGGAACGCAACCCTAAAAATGAAAGTTCTAGTGTGCCTAGCATGTATCTTATTATATGTACAGGGTCTGACAGGTTGTACCTTTCGTTGAAAAATTGCAAACCGTCCATAATTTCATCATCAACTCGAGCCACGCACAAAAGACATATTTCGATAGAAAATCCTTGTCAGTTAAGATGTATCAACATCACACTGATTATTTGATTTCGGTCATCAAACATATACCCGCGTTCGTTTATCTGCCAATCGGTTTCTACATGACAGAAGAACGAAATGGATTTCATTGTACCCCTACGCTTCCATTCAACTTTAGGTGGTAAATATTTGGCTAAGAACGAACAAGATTACATTCTTCCAACTTGAGATATTAAATAAATATTACTAGTAGCGAATTCGTCCTAAGAATTTGAACACAGTAAACCATATTATCTATCAACACACACTCTGTAGCATATAAATAATTGGAGTTTATTTAAGACCTTTATTTCGTGACCGTTATTGGAACGTATACTGTGGATCAGAGGTATTACTATTTGTGACAGTCCTGTGAACAAAGTGAACTAATGTCTAAATTGTGACATAATGTTTGGGGTCGGATTTTATGTACAATATTTCTAACTAGTTTTTAAGATTTCTTCTAAACAATCCTTGTCCTATCACACAACTTGCAGACCTGGCCTGCAAAGATATGGATCTTAGGATAGTAACCATAAATTTAATGTTAATAAATTATCGGTCTTGAGCAGGACTGGTCCTGGTACTGGACCATCGAGTCACTACTCTCAGCCTACGAATTATTCCACCTCATACGTGTTGGAGCTACGTAGGTACTATTTTAAATACTGCCCGTTCGCTCTAAGTTTGCCGCTGACGTAGAGGCTGGTGAATGGGTATGGGGAGGCGACCGACAATCTTAGAGCGAACGGGTAGTAACAGTAGGTGGCAGTAGGAACTGGTAGGGGAGGAATGTTCTGCAAACCGTCTCCAGTCGTATTTGCGTATAGTTAATTAAAGCTACCCTCGTTCAATTGTCAAAAGAACAAAGCTAAAATCTTAAGGGAAAATATTTGTTCTACGGTGCTACAAATCTCGGAAGTTCCTTGTTTGTTCTTGTTATGTCTATAGGCTAGGGCAATGTAGGAAGGGTGAATGGCAATAAGGTCTACAAGTAAACATTATATATCTAGTAGGTAACTATTTTTCATTCGGCTGGTAAAAGTAGTCTATTGATACTTTTAAATATTATGAAGCTGAAGTTCGTTTCTTTAAACGCTAGGATCTCAGGAACTACCAGTTGGATTTCAAAAAATCTTTAACAGCTTGATAGTGCATTTATAAAGGAAGGTTATTATAGCATAAACTAGATAGTAGATATAGGATATAACATCACGCTATAATCAATAGAGGGTGTAGTGGGGTCCTACCAACACCTTAGGGCCCAAGTCAACCTCACGTGCAAGCTCGTGCACCTGCTGAACAACGGACGAGGCTCTGACGGCGACGGTCCATTTCAACACGGCGATGGGCTCACCACCTGTTACGTGGGACCGAATTGTACAGGGTGAAATGTGGGCCGGTATAGGCCTCTGCCTACCCCTTCGGGGATAAAGGCGTGAGTATATGTATGTATGTATGTATGTATAATCAATAGAAGCGGAACTGCACGATCAAACAGAACTATTTAAGTTGCATATTATTCTGCATAGACTACAATATATCTAAAACATTCTCAAAGATCTGAATTAGATCATATTATCTACACTACACTTAAATATGTATCTATATATATAAAAATGTTGTGTGCGTTTAAGTATCTATTTAAAGCTCAAAATTTACTGAATCGACTGAGCTCAAAATTGGACACGATATACAATAGGATTCAGAGATGGTTTTAGGCTACTTTATACACTTTTATCATAACAGCAATAAGAATAAAATAGCTTTAAAAAGTGATTTTACCAATAGATGGCGCTGGTCGTTTTTTTTAAATTATATTCGGCCAGCTTCAGAACAAAATATTATAAACAACCTATTTAGAAGGTAGGTAGGTAGGTAACTTACCAGATTGATGTTTTTTAAGAGAAGTTTGATTGCGGCCTCCTTGCATTCAGAATAATAAAAGAGAGTACTTACCTAATAAAGAGGTCAGATATGTTTTGCATGTTATTTTTGAACTTTTGGACATTCGGAATTTTGGAGTTTTGGAGTTATGGAGTTATGGAGTTATGGAGTTTTGGACTTTTGGACTTTTGGACTTTGGACTTTGGACTTTTAGAATTTTAGACTTTTAGACTTTGGAGTTTTGGACTTTTCGAGTTTTGGAACTTTGACCTTTTGGACTTTCGGAGTTGGAGTTTTGGAGCTTTGGACTTTAGACTTTGGACTTTTGGAGTTTTGGAGTTTTGCAGTTTTGGAGTTTTTGAGTTTTGGAGTTTTGAAGTTTTTTAGTTTTGGAGTTTTGGAGTTTTGAAGTTTTGGAGTTTTGGAGTTTGGGAATTTCGGAGTTCTGGAGTTCTGGAGTTTTGGAGTTTTGGAGTTTTGGATTTTTTGAGTTTTGGAGTTTTGGAGTTTGGGAATTCTGGAGTTCTGGAGTTTTGGAATTTTGGAGTTTTGGAATTTTGGAGTTCCGGAGTTCTGGAGTTTTGGAGTTTTGGAGTTTTGGAGTTTTGGAGTTTTGGAGTTTTGGAGTTTTGGAGTTTTGGAGTTTTGGAGTTTTGGAGTTTTGGAGTTTTGGAGTTTTGGAGTTTTGGAGTTTTGGAGTTTTGGAGTTTTGGAGTTTTGGAGTTTTGGAGTTTTGGAGTTTTGGAGTTTTGGAGTTTTGGAGTTTTGGAGTTTTGGAGTTTTGGAGTTTTGGAGTTTTGGAGTTTTGGAGTTTTGGAGTTTTGGAGTTTTGGAGTTTTGGAGTTTTGGAGTTTTGGAGTTTTGGAGTTTTGGAGTTTTGGAGTTTTGGAGTTTTGGAGTTTTGGGAGTTATGGAATTTGGAGTTTTGGAGTTTTGTAGTTATGGAGTTTTGGACTTTTGGACTTTTAGAATTTGAGACTTTTAAGTTTGAGACTTTTAGACTTTGGAGTTTTGAACTTTTGGACTTTTGGACTTTCGGACTTTTAGACTTTTAGACTTTGTAGTTTTGGACTTTTGGACTATTGGACTTTTGGACTTTTTGACTTTTTGAGGTTTTGACATTGGACTTTTGAACTTTTGGCATACTAACTCCTATGTATTACATGATATTTCTTTCGAAAAAAAGGTCATGAAGAAGTTTCACTTCGTACGTGTGTACACGCACACATTTTTTTTAAATGTACCCATCATTTAGTTTGTTACTCATTTCTCATAGGTACATAAAACCACCATAAAAAGTCACAGCGAAGCGTGGCAGGGTATCGCTAGTCTATTATATAAAAATTAGTCGGGTTTTCCTTCCTGACGCTATAACTCCAGAACGCACGAACCGATTTCCACGGTTTTGCATTCATTGGAAAGGTCTCGGGCTCCGTGAGGTTTACAGCAAAGAAAATTCTGGGAAAATTTCAACAGAAAAGCGGAAAAATCATTTTTCACATACAGCGCCATCGCGGGCGAAGCTGCGGGCATCAGCTAGTATTGTATAAATTAACAAGTCTGTGTGCCGTGTATCCATCTGAATTTTTCAAATTAAGTGCCTTTCCTGTTTCCTGCATTTAATGTCCTATTGTTTTAGCCCCTCTCTATAAAATAGAGTGCAGAGGGGCTTATGGTGAAACACTGTCTGTAGTCTGTAACTCTGTTGCATTAAACTACGTCACTAGGTCACGTGGATCATCTGTTCAAAGTTTGAAATAAAACAAAAATGACAACGTCAATCGGATCGAACTTTCATTTCCACAATAAACGTGTTAGAGAGGGGAAGTCTGGTGAGAACGATCTCACGGCTTTCTTGTTTTCTGTGTGCACTAGCACTGTTTACGTTACAATGTAAAACAAAATTGTTATTTCTTGCTCATAGCTCTTTTTATTGTAATTGTGTTTTGTGTGCCTGAATTATTTAAAAAAAGAATTTGAATTCACATCCTGTCGCTTGACGGGGAGTTCCCTGAACCGATATGCTATCGAGCCCGTAGTAATTAGGTACATTAATTTGGTTTCATAAAACCTTTTCTTGCAAAAGTTGTTGTTACTATCTTATTAACTGAGATGGATACTAGAGTCTATTAGCTTTGAGAACAAGCAGATGAAATTTAAAAACCGGTCAAGTGCGACTCGAACTTGTGCACGGAGGATTCAATACCAAAAAGCCGTGAGATCGTTCTCACCAGACTGCCCCTGTCTAACACGTTTATTGTGAAAGTGAGAGTTCAATCCGATTGAATTTGACATTTTTGTTTTATTTCAAACTTTGAACAGATGATCTACGTGACCTAGTGACGTAGTTTAATGCAACAGAGTCACAGACTACAGACAAAGTCACGCCATAAGCCCCTCTGCACTCTATTTTATAGAGAGGGGCTAAAACGGAAAAATATCACGATTGTTGTATGGTAGCCCCTCTTAACAACTATTATTAGAAACTATTCTAATTTTAGTATTTGTTGTTACAGCTGAAACAGAAATACATCATCTGTGAAAATTTCAGCTCTCTGACCGTCACAGTTCCTGAGATACAGCCTCGTGACGGACAGACAGACAGACAGACAGCGAGGTCACATGAATAGGGTCCCAGTTTTACCCTTTGAATACAGAATCCTAAAAAAAGCCGTGTAAAAATTACTTTTATTTCAATATAGCTCCGTACACAGGAAACTTTTAATTTACTGTCTACGAAGATAAAAAGAAGTGTATTTAATTAAAGAGTAAATTACAATTTCCTTTTAAAGCACTAGCCGTTACTAGTAAAAGGAAAATAATAATAAAAATGTAGTTTCTAATATTCCTGGAAACAACTTCCAGCTTACCTACATGACTTGCTTTTTATATAAATTAATCTTTTTCATTTTGTTAGGTGCTCTGTATTAGCACAGTCTATAGAAAAAAAACCTACCGTGGTATTAGACTACGGTATTTTATTAAAATCGCGATTTATAACAAAAATATTTTATTATCTCCAAATATGACCATGACTTTTGGATTTTCTAGAGAATATTGCTAACGATCGATTAGAAATAATAGTATTGTGAATTAAGAAGGCATGAGCTCGTGCGCACACTATCGGTCTCATCTACTATAGCTCGTTCCTTCCCCGTGACACCACCAAGCTGTACCCCCAGTGGTGTCATGGGGAATCAACTCTTAGACAATATGATCACTACGTAGTACTACGTCCCATACAACTAGCGATTATAATATGTATTGTGGGTGCCTGTCGTGTGACAGAAAAGATTTTGCCAAAATTTCACTACCTAAACAAATTTTGGCAACCTTTTATTATACCAATGCAATTTTTGGCATAATTTTAGTACGCACTATTTGATTTCGTCAAATTTTTATTTGGCTGAATATTACAACCGATAATTTCATTATGGCATTTGATCTTTAATCAAATGATTTATTACAGCAAACAATCTTTACCCAATAAACAATTGGTCAAATGATTTGCTACGACACAACATAAAGTCAAAAATAAAAACTTTTGAGAATTGTCATAATTTAATTTAATTTTAATATAATCATTTATTTAAGGCTTCAGTTTCATTACCAATTTCAATGGTGTAACTCCTAAACGGTTCCAATTCTGTAAACTGCGCTCCCCGACTTGGATAGGTTAGGTTAGAAGTAAGGTGAGGTGGGGTCCAAAAGTATAAAAGCCCAAAAGTCCAAAAGTCCAAATGTCCTAAAGTCCAAAAGTCCAAAGTACAAACGTACAAAAGTCCTCAAGTCCAAAGTCCAAAGGCCAAAAGTTACAAAAGTCAAAAAGTCCAAAAGTCCAAAAGTCCAAAAGTCCAAAAGTCCAAAAATCCAAAAGTCCAAAAGTCCAAAAGTCCAATAGTCCAAAAGCCCAAAAGCCCAAAAGTCCAAAACTCCAAAAGTCCAAAAGTCCAATAGTCCCAAAGTCCAAAAGTTTAAAAGTCCAAAAGTCCAAAAGTCCAAAAGTCCAGAAGTCCAAAAGTCCCAAAGTCCAAAAGCCCAAAAGCCCAAATGCCGAAAAGCCCAAAGGTCCACAGTCAAGTAGGTACTTGGTACTTTACTTTGTTGAAAGGCCTTAAAATATTCCTTTGTAGAAATAATTATACTAGCATAGTTGATAAAAAATGCTACGCAATAGCTTTACCGCGACAGTCATAGTGACACACATCTTTTTTTACAGTTACATCGTTTTTAGTGAGGAAAATAAGATTCATTTTACTTGAATAATATCCGATGAGCAATTTTGGTTTTCCTTTAGTAACCTACCAAAAAAATATAAAAATGTTAAGGATGTAATATGTAAATAACCTGTCAACATAATGGAAGCAGCATTCAACGCTCATTCAAGTATTTATGTCTAGACGAGGTATTAAGGTAAACAATAGCATATTATTACGTAGGTACTATGACTGGCTGATACGCATGAACTTTCCTGAGTAAATACTTTATGCGTAAGAACTTATTACGATTAGCTCGAGAAAGTTTATAAAATTAAAATAAAATATTGTAAAAGTAACTAACTTTACGACGTCCTTTGTTACGACTGAGGTGGCAGACAAGTATACTTACACCCACTCAAACCTCCCTTCACTTGGCAAGGTCCTTAGAACTCGTAGAATCTCATCGAAATACCATTATTCTTCACGTTACGTTTTTTCCCCTTTGGGTTTAGGGGATATGCGTTACTTCTCATGGAGCTAACGTTACACCCTGAGGGTACAGTAGTGGCTTCTTCAATGAGATCCCTAAGATTCAATATCTTAGGGATTAACGAAAAAGCCCACATTAGGAGGAAGGGCATAACGGTACTCCGTTCGTTGAGCAGCCCGCCTGGGGCAGTACCTCCGCCCTGCAGAAGACCGCGGTAATAGTAACCTGACTCCGGTTGGGTTATGTTCTCCGTCGGTTAGCAGGGATCCAGAGCTCATTGGGGCGACTTTGTGCCGGTGACGGTGAGACCAGAGGCTTACCTGGCTCCATTGGCGGATAGAGGCGCGGAGTATTGGTACGGCGGTCAGGGAGACCCGGTGAAACGGTTGACCACTGACCGCCCGCAGGCTGTACGGAACCCGAACCTGGGGATCACTTAATCTCCGCCCCAGGAGGCTGAACCAGCAGCCTGTGTAAAGTCCCTGGTGCTGTGGTCGTGCCGGAGGAGGATACCGGAGTGGACGCGGCCACTGCATTGGGGGGGGACCGGGGGCCCTTCCGTACGCCGTGCCAATCTTCCGCATTACCTTTGTCTGCCTTTGGTGAGTTGGAGCCTCGCTTAGTCTCCTGCGCCAGCGGCACACAGGCGCCCCCTCAACCTTCTTAATTCCCCTTTTTAAAAAAAAACAACCATGGCAGCAAAAAGGAAAAATAAAAGGGTATCCACAGCGGCATCGGCGTCCACACTTCAAGTGGACTTTTGCAACATCAGAGGCATGCGCGCGAACATCAACGTAGTCCACCACCATCTTGAAACTGCGAAGCCGACCCTTTTTTTCTTGACGGAGACGCAGATCTCATGCCCGGAAGATGCATCTGACTTAATGTACCCTGGCTACAAGCTGGAGTACCACTTTAGGCGGAAAGCCGGGGTGTGTATGTACGTCCGGGATGATGTCTGCTGTCGCCGTCTTACAAGCCTCGAAGACAGGGACCTGTCTACGTTATGGGCGCGCGTGGATCACGGGGGCCACACCCGGATCTACGCGTGCGTGTACAGGTCTCACAGCGGTAACACGGACACAGTTCGCCTTTATGACCACCTGCAGCAGTCGACTGACAGGGTGATTGAGCAGTGTCCCTCCGCGGAGATAGTGATTTTGGGAGATTTCAACGGTCATCATGTTGACTGGTTGGGCTCCCGGACCACCGACTTTGCGGGAAAAGCTGCTCACGAATTTGCCTTGACCTATGGGTTCTCCCAGCTGGTTAAATCCCATACAAGGATACCAGACAGGGAGAACGAGCATAGTGCATTGCTGGACCTCCTGCTGACAACGCGTCCGGACGGATACAGTGTTTCAGTGGATGCTCCGCTAGGATCGTCGGACCACTGTGTCGTTCGGACGCATGTGCCGACATGTGTGGCACTACAAGTCAGCAGACTGGGATGGACTGCGAGAGTTCTATGCGTCGTACCCGTGGTGGCGGCTTTGTTTTGCCTCAGAGGATCTGGATTCTTGTGCTATAGCAGTCGCTGAGGGGATCTTGGAGGGTATGGAATGCTACATTCCCAACCGCTGGATCCCTGTAGGTGCAAAAAAGCGACCGTGGTTCAATCGGCTCTGCAGAGAAGCTCTAATGCAGAAAGAATCTGCCTACAGAGCTTGGACCACGGCTCGTGCAAATTCAGATCCAAACATCTCTGAGGTAAAACGCAAATTAAATGCCGCCTCGAGGTCCAGTAAAAGAGCAATTGTCAAGGCCAAGTTCGATTTCGTCGGCAGAATTGGCGAACGGCTAGCAGGCTACCCTTCAGGAAGTCGTGAATTTTGGTCGCTTGCCAAAGCTGCCGAGGGAAACTTCTGTCGGTCAGGATTACCACCCTTGCTTAAACCCGACGGTAGTTTGGCCCAGAGTGCCAAGGAGAAAGCCGACCTTTTGGGTAATCTCTTTGCCTCTAACTCGACCATGAGCGACGGGGGTGCAATACCGCCGTGCATTCCGAGTTGTGGCACTTCCATGCCGGAAGTTAAATTTACACAGCGGAATGTCCGGCGGGAGCTTCAATCCCTGGACGTTCATAAGTCGAGTGGGCCAGACGGCATTCCCGCGGTGGTACTAAAGCATTGTGGTCCAGAGTTGTGTCCGGTACTTACACGTCTTTTCGCACTTTCCTATTCCATGCGACAAGTCCCGGCGTCGTGGAAGATCGCGTATGTACATCCTGTACCCAAGAAGGGTGACAGGACCGACCCGGCCAATTACAGGCCTATAGCCGTCACCTCCCTTTTATCCAAGGTGATGGAGCGTGTAATTAATACACAGCTCCTGGGGTACCTTGAGGAACACGACCTGCTCAGCGACCGGCAGTACGGTTTCCGTCACGGTCGCTCGACGGGCGATCTTCTTGTGTACCTAACACACCGATGGGCGGCGGCTATCGAGAGTAAGGGTGAGGCTCTAGCAGTGAGCCTCGACATCTCTAAAGCCTTTGACCGGGTCTGGCACCGTGGTCTTCTTACGAAATTGCCCTCATATGGACTACCTGAGAGATTATGCGGATGGGTGTCCAGCTTCTTGGCCGGTAGAAGCATCAGGGCCGTCGTTGACGGCAGCTGTTCAGACTGCATGGCCATAAACGCTGGAGTCCCGCAAGGCTCAGTGTTGTCCCCTACTCTGTTTCTGCTGCATATCAATGACATGTTGTCTATTGATGGCATTCATTGTTATGCGGACGACAGTACGGGGGACACTTGTTACACGGGCCGCCCCGGTATCTCTCGGGACACAGTAGAGGAAAATCGTGAACAGCTTGTGTCTGAAATCGAGGCTACTCTTACTAGAGTGTCCGATTGGGGTGGACAAAATCTTGTCCAGTTCAACCCTTCCAAGACACAAGCGTGTTTTTTCACCGCTAAGCAAACCCCAATTACTGTAGCGCCGCAATTTCAGGGCACATCTCTTTCCATCGCCAAAAGTATAGGGATCCTTGGCGTTGACATCTCCAGTGACGTTCAGTTCCGTAGTCATTTGGAGGACAAGGCTAAGCTGGCGTCCAAGAAGCTAGGTGTGCTCAACAGGGCGCGGCGGTACTTCACTGCGGCGCAAACACTGCTTCTCTATAAATCGCAAGTGCGGCCGCATATGGAGTACTGCTGTCACCTCTGGGCGGGAGCACCTGAATATCAGCTTCGTCCATTTGGCTCGGTGCAAAGACGAGCTGTAAGAATTGTCAACGATCCTGTACTTACAGCTGGTGTGGAACCTCTTCGCGACAGGAGAGACTTTGCCTCCTTATGCGTGTTCTACCGCCTGTACAATGGTATGTGCTCTGAGGAATTGTTTGATATGATGCCCACGGCTACGTTCTATCATCGCACCGCTCGCCACAGACAGGGAGTTCATCCTCACACTCTGCGTCCGGTGCGTTCCAGCACGGTTAGATCCGATAGGTGTTTTCTTCCACGCACGCTTAGGTTGTGGAATGACCTCCCTGCCTCGGTTTTCCCAAACGCCTACAGTATGGGGTTCTTCAAAAGGGGTCTTAGAAGGTTTTTACAGGGTCGGCAGCGCGAGTGTGGCACCTCTGGTGTTGCAAACGTTCATAGGCTGCGGTGACCACCGGTCCTTCTGGTGGGCCGTATGCTTGTCTGCCACCTTAGTGGTATAAAAAAAAAAAAAAAAAAAAACGTTAAGCCAGTTTTTCCTTGATCTTATTCTCCTTATAAGACATGCGGTGCACAGCAAAAGCAGACAGTCAGAATTTTATTCTAAAATTTTCAATTCCTGAAACAAACATTGGGAACTGAAATTAATTATATAATTGCCAATTCATGTTCTATTACTTATTTAATTACTTACTCTAATTGGGTTCTGTGCAAATAATTTGATTGTACAGACATTTTCACTTTCGAAATTTTATTATAAATTATAATACAAGTACCTACTGTAGATTTTATTATAATACAAGTAAGTATTTATAATATGCCCTAAAAGTAATCATTATTTCTAATAATTAAAAATGAAAAAGTTCCATAAGAATAAAATTTACGTATATTTCCTGTAGGTACCTAGTTGTGGTAGAACTGGAGACATTTTGAACCACTCGCTCTCTCGTCGCATTGACAGACGAAACATTCTACCTTAAAACATTCTACATATATAAATAAACATATTAAACATTTCTATGTTTAATATGTTTCTTTATACGTAAACTGTGGACTTGTTAATTTTCCCGCGGGAACTGACAGTAAAGAACACGAATACAAAACACATGCGCTAGTAACGGCGAATAATACAGTAAATTTAATAAGAGTTGCATCATACTACTCTTTTAGAACAAGAATAATTAAAATGTATACTTTTGTATAATGTATTGTTGAAATTGTTTTCTAACAATATGCGTCCCATGAACACGTTTCCCAAGTTACTATACCCTTTTGTAATAGTACACATATGGTTGCTCTCTCAGAAAAACCCGGTCCAATATTCCACCAAAACGTGACCCAGAAGTAATCAAATACCTAACCGTAAGTATGTTAAGGTTACGTAATAAATTGTATTCGACCAGTAAAGTTCGGTGTAGAAGTGATAGAATTAGTGAAAGTCGGAAATTAAATTATACGAAGAAAACTTTGGAACTTTGCCCTTCGTCAAAAGGTGACGATCGGACTAGGGGTGTCCATGCGGATAATTTATAAATTTTGTTGGGCGTGCATCGAATCGTTTACTTGATCGATGGTAGGTATAGGCTTTTTTTATATATTAAGCTCACCAAACTGACGTCACCAGCCTGATTGAAAGTCACGGCGCATCTAGCGATTGGGGGTCACTCTCATAGTCCTTAAGACATCTGAAAGATGTCCCTAAAGTTGGCGGCCCTGTGATGTACGTGCCTCTTCACGTCCCGCTTGAAAATCCCGGGATTGTAAGATGAGGGAAACACATGCGTGGGCAGGTCGATCCAAGTTTTTATAGGTCGACAGAAAAACGATCTTTTGAATCGCTCAGTTCTGGCATAGATTCTCTCCACTGTGTATGATAGCACCTCTGTCGAGAGAGTCCCGGTCGAGATCCGCCGCGAGTTGCCGTCTCTTTTCCTACACGTCGCCCCTCCGCTGGACGGCCAGAATAGCTCCCAAGCCAAGTACTATCGTCCTCATAAGAATGAATGCACCCAAGGGACAGCATGTCGTTGATATGCAGAAAAAAGAGAACTGAGGATAAAACCGATCCCTGTGGTACTCCGGCATTTACCTGCAAAAAGCAGAAGCCTGATCGTTACAGAGGATCCGCATACGTCCCCCGTGCAGGAAGCTGGTCAATCAGTGGCATAGCTGAAGTGGTAGACCATATGCCGGCAGCTCGGAAAGAAGCAACGCATGCCATACTATATCGAAGGCCTTGGCGATGTATAGGCCGATAGCCAAACTTACCGTGACTTTCCATAGCCTCACCCCAAGTATGTGTAATGTATACGCTTGTAGGTCACCCATCGATCGTTTCGGCCTAAAGCCATATAATATTCGTAGACATTCTCACCAACGCCATCTAGCCCAAATTAAGCTTGTGCTATAGTATCTAGGCAAATATTTGTAAATACTTACGAAGCAATGTAACAACGGTTATTTATTTTATGACGACTGGACGTAAAGGACTTTTATTAAGATCATTGGGCCCGAAGATACAAACTGCTGATCTTCGACGAGGCTGTCCGTGGAATTTAAATTGGAATGTCAGACTGCATCACAATGCATTTTTGTCCGTGCAGAATGTAAATATTCACATTCGTAGGTACTTTCTCGTGGTAGTATGATATTTTCGGAATAAAAGTAGCCTGTTTATCTATTAATGCTTCCTTATATCGTGGAAGGAGGAAAAAAAAGCAAACTACTCCTCTTTTTTGTTTTGTTTTTTTTTCGTGAGGGAAAATCCTCAAAGGATGCTATGCTCTTACTGACTAAAAAACCTCACGTAACGCCCAACAGCCTGTGGTTGGGAGCCGCGGGTAAGCCCTCGGAAGGATGTCCCGGGACAGCAAACAACTCCTACTTACTAAGTTAAGAGTTTCATGTATTTGTGATACTTGCTTTGAACCAATCCTCCGTAGTTGGCGGAAATTACAAGAAATAAAGCAATACTAAGCATCAATATAGCCGATGAACAAGATTTTTCTTATTAGATAAAACTGCGTCACAATCCATTCAGTACTTACTTAGTTTTTGCGTCCATCGCGAACAAATAGACAAACAGAAAAGAATTTCTACGGTTTAAATTAAAGCTGTCGTGTCGTACCTATTTCCAAAGACTAGTTTTCTATGTGTGTGTAGTCTTCGATTATATACCTACCTTAATACTTAAATACTTACCTTTGTATACAAAAACGGTTTTGTACACATTGAAAGATCTATGTACAAATCTAATCACGGACGGATAAGTGATGTTATGAATAATACAAAACATGCAGTATAAAAACATGTTTATGTGCACTCAAAGTCCAGCATTCGCTACATACACGCAATACCGTCCTTTAAGGAAAACATGTGCCGATGTTCGTGTCACAAAACCAAGAATATTTGAGCCGAAACTTATGTACACTTTAGTAGTACTAAATTATGTAGGTAGAGGTCAAGGCACTTTGGTTGTTACAGCTGGAGTAACAGCGGGCACACATGGCCCTACGTTATAGAACAACGCGACTAGACGGGAGTAGACATAGCATGGTTGCTCTGTACCATATCTGTCTGCCATATGCTGCGGGTTGAAATTGTATTCATATACGCCACTACAAACGCAATCGGCTGTCACTATGGAAATCACACAAAACAACTAAAACAATACACTCTAATTAAACACTTGAAGTATTGTCGGATGGGAAAGCCTCCGTAGGGCGCCGATCTCCCGATAAACGTCGTAGGTCGTGTAGCTCTATGCCCAGGGTCGTCAACAATACGTTAATAGTTAATACCTCGTATTACGCGTTACATGAGCAACATACAACACGAACAAATTTCATTCAGTTCTCTATTAATTTGACAGTTCCGGCAATCAACCGTGTTTGTCCTTGACAGAGCTCGTGAACAAAATGTTGTTTTTAGTTTATGGTTGACTTTACAATATCTACGTGTTGAGACGATTTTTAAAATAACTTTTCGGTTCTTGTGTTTGGTTGGGAGCCTGTGAATTGGTCTTTGATTACAGCCAGTGTCAAAAATAGATTTTTTTATTAAATTAGACGCATTTATGTGTATTTTATTGTAACCAAAATATTACTTAGCTAGCCGCGTAGCTCCCGTTTCTGTGGGAATACGGGAATAAAATATAGCTGTTAAAAAGCGAAAAAGGGATTAACCACAAACAAAAGAAATGACATTGCGTTTGTAAAGGAAGGCTGTTCAAAGAAAGTACATCAAAAGCCATACTCAATTTTGATGGCTGCCGCCGATTGGACTATACTCTCAGACACGTATGAAAAACACTACAAAATCCCGGTGGATGTATGTGCCTCGTCATCCAGACCCGACATATTCCTGTTTTGGAGGATACATAGCTTAATTCAAGGGATCTCCATTCAATGATAAATTATAGGTACATACCTAAATTTAACTAATTACGTTTTCTTCCCCGAAGTAATACGGTTTTACAAGTAATAGGTAAAATTGAAGGTACCTTCTATATGCCTAACATTCACCATTTGTATTTTGTCCTACGTCCGAAAGAGATTACACACCCTTTCGGACCTTACCGTACAAGTACTCACTCTCCGGATGCAAAGTGTGAGGGTGAACACCCTGCCTGTGGTGGTGTGTATGATACATAGGTATTGGTAAATATTTATAATCTATACTACGAGTATACTAATATTATAAAGAGGAAAGATTTGTTTTTTTTTGTTGTTTGTTTCTTTGTAACGAATAGGCTCCGGAACTACTGAACCGATTTGAAAAATTCTTTCACTGTTGGAAAGCTACACTCTTTGCGGTGAACATAGGCTAGATTTTATTCCCATATTCCCACGGGAAGGGGAACTACGCAGGTGAAACCGCGTGACGTCCGCTAGTCGTCTTTATAAAGCGGTTCGGATACTATCAGTTTAAAAACAGTATTATAGCTACTAACAAAAAAATACCGGCCAAGTGCGAGTTGGACTCGCGCACAGAGGGTTCCGTACCAAAAAACGGCAAATAAATCGTGTTTGTTGTATGGGAGCCCTCCTTATTCCCCCTTTTTTCTGATTATGGTATTTGTTGTTATAGCAGCAACAGAAATACATCATCGGTGAACATTTCAGATCTCTATTAATCATGTTTCCTGAGATACAGCCTCATGACGAACAGACAGACGGACAGCGAAGTCGCATGAATAGGGTCCCTTTGGGTACGGAGCCCTAAATATTAATACGTTCGCTGAAGTACTTTAAGATTAATATCTCGATAAGTACATCAATACAAAGTTTAGTAGTTAAATAATATCCTTAGTAAGATCATATTTTAATTCAACAAAATACAAACGGTAACTTAATAAAAAATACACAATACATAAAATACTTTAAACAAAATAGTTGCTGCACATCCGAATTCCCATAACTTAGACCATTTAGCTAGTACGTAAATCCGATAAGCACCACACCTGGCACACTGAAAAATACCTTCTTTCAGCGTTCAAAGGAAGCCAGGCAACAATGTAGCGCTTATTTTAAGCCCTTTGTCCCCATGTGTGCTTGTGTGGGTGAATTTGCTTGTGTTTGTTTACGTATGATCACTGTGAAATAGTGTTGAACTGTCACTGTGATTCGGCGTATAGTAGACATTCCCTACGCACCGATTTTTGAAACCTATAAACTGTGCCAATTGGCAGCGTTGCTGCACTGTAGGTAGTCACTGTATACTGTAGTTTGACTCGGCCGGATTTTAGAAATAAATGCCTACAGCCGCGCGGTACGTAAGCATGCGATAGGGCTGCCCACCTACAGCATTTTAATAATATGTGCCTACTTTGACTTATATTTAGTATTGCGATTGTAAATATGTACATACATACATTCATATAGTCACGCCTTTATCCCTGAAGGTTTAGGCAAAGGCATAGTATACGCCCACATTTTACCTTATAGTTTTACGTACGCGTAATAGATAGTGAGCCTAATGCAGTTGATTTTTTTCAATCCGCCCACAAGGCCTTCAATTTGTATTAAGGATTGTTGTTTTACTGACAACCGGCTTTCATTTCGATTAAATATGTACCTTTTTTATTTAAACTAAAAAATACTTTGTGAGTAATAATGTAATATCCCCGCAACGGCTGGCGGCGCGGGGCGGCGGCGCCGGCGTGGCGGCGCAGCGCCCGTTAACTACTAACGATTGAGTGAGACGGGTGTAGAAATTTGAAAACGAGTAAGCGGTGTAGACAATAATAATCGGCGGTCTTTATAATCATTGCGTTAAATTTTTGATTTACAAAATTAAAACTATTTTTCGATTTGAAAGTACTGGTCAGTCTCTAGTACACTAGTGCTTTTCGTGCATTGTCAAGTTGTGTTAAACTTTGGAAGTTCATATTTGTCTCTATGCGTGTAATAAAAATCAAAGGTAACAAAAATGCTGTCAATTTTTTTTTATTCACGGACATTTCACACAACGCTATCTGATCCCAAAGCAAGCTAGGAATAACCTGCTTGTGTTATGGGTATCAGACCACGGATATTAATACTAATATACTTTTTAAATACATACATATTATACATAGAAACAACCAGACTCTTGAGACAAACATTTATGGGTCACACAAATATTTGTCTCGGGTGGGAATCGCACCCACGACCTCCAGCGCCGCAGGCGGCATCAATACCGACCGCGCCACAGAGGCAGTCATACGGTGCTAAGTGTACTGTAACATCGGTCATCCACAAAGAAATGAATACTCTTGAAACATACCTAAATCATTGCTCTCAATTAAATAACTACGAACTGACAACGGAGCTAAATGTACTACCTACACTTACTAGAGTTCTGAACTGGTTTTTTTTTGGATATTGTACTATATTGGATCGCACCGTTCACTGACTGAGCAAGCACAAGTCAACTTTTAAACACAAACATACCTACTTCATGTAACTACCTAGTTCACTCGTGTCAATCACTTTGTTTAACTTTAGTCAACTAGTAGTATAGTACCAATTAGTACTTAAGTAAAATCAATTTATAGTCTTACCTTTCGGAGTTTTCGGGTAATCTAAAAAACGTTATCTCTGGGTGCGTTATCGACGAATTCATGCAACCAAAACAAGCACAATAGACTCTAGTTGTCATATTAAATATTTTTAGTAAATAAAACACGCGCGGTTACTATTTAAAAAACGACACACCGTCCATTCGTCTACTGGGCACAATCGCGACTGCGAACGCTGCTTGCGTGCTGAAAGGCCTGCCGAAAACGAGAATCGTAGGTATAGCTTGCGCTTCGTCTGTTTGTAGGGAGCTACAATACTGGTTAAACAACATATATTTATACTGTGCTGTAGTGAGTCAAAACTTTGAGAGTAGGTACTCGGCTTGCAATCGGAGACCATACGATTTCTCCTTTACTCTTGTTCTATTCGTATATTGCTATAGTGGTGACAATTACGTACCTAAATATTATTTATAAGTGAGTGTAGTCTTAGCAATGTGTGTGTTTGCGGATTGCTTTTGAAATCTCGTTTGTTAGAGTACGGCGCGTCTACCTCAGTTTATATAGAAGTCTTTGAAATTAAAATGCAGCTAATTTTCTGCCGTTCACCTTTTTAGTTTTTGTAGGTTGTGAGCCGTATTGCCGTGTGAAATGGACAGGCGCCGGTTGAAAATTTCAAGCCGCCAATAAGGCTTTCAAATTGGCATAACGACTGCCATTTTCTTGACAGCCGGGATAAACGGCATAACGTTACCGAAGCACGGAGACGCTCGCATAAGAATAGAGATAGTAATGTCACAAAATGGGAACCCATCCCCAGACCAGCCACAGCGACAGTTGATTTCTGCAGTGATCTTTTACAGAACACTGAGTCTGCGGGGCCACGTGCCCCTGCTTGACGAGTATGGTAAGAAATGTAATCTAGGAAGGAAGCAAAAATCTTGACTATTATTGTACGAGTATGTCACTACTAGGAAGGAAGCAAAAATCTTGACTATTATTGTACGAGTATGTCACTACTAGGAAGGAAGCAAAAATCTTGACTATTATTGTACGAGTATGTCCTTACTAGGAAGGAAACAAAAATCTTGACTATTATTGTACGAGTATGTCACTACTAGGAAGGAAACAAAAATCTTGACTATAGTTGTACGAGTATGACACTACTAGGAAGGAAACAAAAATCTTGACAATTATTGTACAAATATGTCACTAGGTACATAAGCGACACTTAATACGAGAGTTACTTAGTGACTTGTAGAACGTTATTTTTATTTTCATTCGATCCAAATTATATTCCCAATTGAAAACAGATAAAATGATAAAATAGTGTGAACCTAATATCGGCGAGTACCAATGAACCGAATAATAATTCAACGATGTAATATTTACAAATTTTCCTGTTAAGGTCTTTTTATGAAATCTTTGTACAATACTCAGTAACTTTTTCACAAACAAATTAGGTATATTTCAAATGTAAATAATGAGCCTTAAGTAAAATATGGGCTTAGAGGAAATTGATTCCGAAGTTTAATTTAATATTTCTTGTTTTATCACACTCGCAACGTTATTGCCATTGTGATAATGAAAAAAAAAGCCGTGAGATCGGTCTCACCAGACGGCCCCTCTCTAACACGTCTATAAAAATCCACGTGACCTATTGTTTTGAAATTTTGTGTACTCTCTCAAAATGACCATGTATTACTGTCTGCAAAATTCCAGTACTGTAAGTCACGTGGTTTTGAAGTTATGAGTTTAATGCAACAGAGTCACAGACTACAGACAAAATCTGGACATTAGCCCGCTGCACTTATTTTATAGAGAGGGGCTAAAAGTGATAACTGTCTTGTAAAAGCTTATGAGTTCGAATCTCAGATCGAACAAAAAGATGTTTCATTGGTGAACTATGGTGTTTTGGTTGAGACAATACCTGCTCAACCTAGATAGCCATTTTCTCTTTATTGTAATAAATAACGTATTAATGTCATAATAACGGAGTCGAAGCGTTTGTAGTACGAAAAAATTCGCCAGGGAAAGTAGTAACGTAGACCTAATAAATCATTATCCTTCATGAAAACCAGTTACGAAACTTCGGTTTCCTAGCATAATTATACAGAGCCATCTGTATAATTGTGTCTGATGGTTTGGGTATTATCCACCTTTTTTGAGCACAGTACTTAAAACTTTCGTTGTTATTTTGTAGCCAAATTTAACTTAATTTATTCATTCATTGTAAATGAAATCCATTCATTCACTTTGTGTGAATAATTTTTACGATAGGCAAAGTTAATTTCGCGATTGTAAATTCCAAAAATGGCGGTTCGGCGCTAGTAATACTTCTTTCACACAAACTTTGAATGGACGTGAGTGATAATACTGAAAATAAATAGCTGGTGGTGCTATTTCAGTAAAAGACAGCTAGGACTGTTTTCCTTTTTGATATATGTGCTCAAGATTACACTAATTTGAGACGACCTCTTTAAAACTAGGATGGCACTTTAACCTTGTAGGAAATTCGCTTAAAATTGTACGCTGAATAAGCTATACCATTTTGTGTCGCGCGTTGCGGTACCTTTGGAATAATAAGTACGCCCCCGACGTTCGCGTGACTCACCCCACCCTTTCCCGTTCACCCATCCACCCTTCCAGATCACACACGGGAAATTCACCGCTATTCCATCCACGCACGCACGATTATCGTGTGTCATTTGGAACGGAATCGACCTGCAGCCTTTTGGGCAGGCTTCCAAAAATGCTATCTAATGTGCTTCGACTAGACCTCATAACGCAACGTACGATAACAACAGAAGCATTATCTAGTTTAGTCTTATTGTGTACGGCAGTAAATATAATTAAATATGTACTAAAAGTTTTTTGTTGCCTAAGTACCATTAAGTTCTTTTTTATTTTTCATAGTTCCTTTTTTTGTAACATATAAGTAGTTATCTGGTAAATACGTGATTAGATATTTTGTCCAGTAATGATTTTCTATAAGAACATTTTAATTTCTCGTCAGTTGAATTGACGGTGCGATTTTTATTATATTTGTAACTTGGTGATTTTTTTAAATTTAAGACCATTTTTGTGATGGCAAGACTTGGCGTCGCAATGCCATTGTTCTTCACACCACGCTTAATGAACTCGGAGTTGCACAGAAAGAGTTTCAAGTCTCAATGGTGTGGAAAAGAATAGTTTTGAATCTGATGAGATATTCAAATATATTTTTATAGAATACTCACATGGACATACATGGACCCTATACCTATACATACATGGACCCCTAAGTGTTATTTAGTAACACGGTAACATTGACTAACTTGTACTCTAATAATATAAGTAATACAAGTAATACAGAGATATAAATTGGTATACTTAAAACGAAACCTTCACTGAATACAAAATTTTATACAAATGTCATTGAGTTCAATGACAAATAATGTGAATATCGATATTCATCCATACTACCGCATACCGTAGCTTACAAACCCAGTGCAGAAATATCCCTCCCCCCCTACTGGGACTTTACTGCCCTCTTTCTCTTTCTTCGTCAGTGCGACATGCGGAATTCAATATTTGCTCATTAGAGCCCCGAGGTCGTTTTGATTTCTTTCGGCAATTTTGTAAGCGACAGCTGTGAGACCTGCTGGCAGTGACGCGGCGTATTGAAAATGCTTTCTTGAGCTCAGAAATTTTGAAAGTTGTTTTCCTTAGTATGTACGTAATTAAAAACTGAATCTTTAAGACTATTTATACTGTTGATTAATGGCACTTGGAGGAACTTGCTGCACATGTTAAAAACGCCGCTTGTTCTGTTCTATTATAAACCTGACCCGTTTCACCTCACAGCATTTTCAAAGGTCTAGAATTCTAGAAGAAAGGCCAAGTTAGTATTGTCTCAAAAACACTCAAGCAATTTTTCAGACTTGAGCAATGCAAGAAGTTTGTACTAAAGATTTATTTAATTTACGTACTTCTGACGAAGGACCGAAGGTTTAAATCTCTTTGCGTGAAACCATGGACCATGTTATTTTGAATGCCGCCGCTACAAATAGAGTGCCCAGTTGTAGTCGAACACCTAAAGAGTTATTAAACTTCACGATATTAACTTACCATAAATCGCTTCGATTCTGATAAATATTTAACTGAAAGAACTACAAAAGTACTGTAAGTAGAGAATAAACATTTAAAAAATCTATAAGGGTAATTTTTTAGCGTGTGGAAATCATCATGGATGTTATGCAGGAGTCCCGGCCGGGAATCAAGGTTACGCCCTCGATAGTAATAACCCCTTTAAATCTCACATACCGCTTTGATACGTATTATCGGACAGTGTAAACAGGTTCACTACAGGCTTGATCTAAACACTGCACATTTTGCAAATTTCGGATATATATATTTCGTCACGATCGGTAGTTTTGACAATATGAGGAGCCTAAATATTGTTTTAAACAATGTTTAACAGGTAAAGTAGGCCGAATCACCTAGTTGACAGAACGTGGCACCTGAGCGTTGTGAGAGATTTGAGAGTTACCACGAGTTTCGGTCTATTGAGTTTAAATTTATTGTTGCTAGCATTATATGAATGAACGTACCGTATTCATATTGTTTGTGTTGAGGTCACCCTATCGCTATAAATAATAGTGTTGGGGTGATATTATGGTATCAAAATTGATAGGATGAAAGTTTTAGTTAGATATTTATATCTCTGCTCTTAAACACTCCATCCATATAGGGATATACCTATTTTGTTCACAAAAGAGATTTTGTGAGATTCTTAACTCAAACTATAGGTACCGGTGCTTTATTTACAAAATTATTTTTTTTATTTAACCAGTACATGGTGCCAATTGAAATAAACAGTTAAGTCATAAATTAGAGATAGTACAGATGGAAAACTCATGTACAGTAATGTGAGAGAGAGTGTGTGTAGCAGAGGGTAGGTGTGAAAAAAAAGAACATTTTTTTTCACACCTACCCTCTGCTACACACACTCTATCACACTGACCTGTAATAATAATCGCTGGACTGGCTATTCCATACAAAATGACAGCTACTTTTTTGGGCCGATTCAAAGCGCCTCTGCCGAGTGCACTGAGAACTAAATTAGTTTGCAAATGGCCGTTGTTTGTTTATTTCAGAAGGAGTTTATGTGTGAAATTTCGAATATTTTTAAGTTATTACTGTGATTGGTATAAATTTGAAGTGTTTTGATGTATAAATTTAGTTCATAGTGTAATTAAGTAGATATTTAGCATGAGATCGTGTGTATATTGTAAAACAAGATACGATAAGGGCTGTGGCGTCTCTTTTCACTAGTAAGTAAATCTAAGAATCTAATTCTTAAACAATTATTATAAAACCATAATTTAGGTTTTTTTTTTACTATCATAAGCGAATACCCTTCGAGTTTCGGGGATTTTACGAATATTTTTATAACCTATAATGATTAATAGGGATGTCAAAATGTATATCGATAATTTTCTGTCCAATGCCAAAATTCGTAGTTTAAAAAACAAGAGGCATGGTAAAAGTTCTTTAATAATTTAATGAACATATTAAAATTATTAATAAACACTTAAAATTGTAGTTGATAATCGAAACGGTAACTAACTAGCGTGTGAAATATAACTTTCTAGCACTAACATTGAATTATAACACTTAGTGAGACTATTTTTTGTTAATATTTAAATTATTTACTCTTGTTCATAATATTTAAATGTTCCTTTTATTACAGGTTTCCCTCCGATTACAGTTTAAAACTGTGGCTAAAAAAAATGAAGCTTGTCAATTGGACTCCGAAAACATCAGATTATCTTTGTTCAAAACATTTTACTGATGACTGTTTATTAAAACATGGGTCACGGACTGCTTTAAAAAAGTGCAGTATACCTACAATATTTCTTGGTAGGTGTAAATTAGTTAGTGAATACTTCTTTGGTATTTAAGAAATATAATTGAATATAAATAACCAACACTCAATATTTTTCAGAAACTGATTCATCGTTGGTCACTGCAGAAACTGATTCATCTACATGTGATGACCCATGCTCCCGTGATAGTCCAATCAACTTACCTAAATCTTATTCACCTGTAGTACATATGCAAGTCCAGTTACCAACTGATGATTCTCAGCATAGCCAAATGAATCCAGAGGAAGCAGGTTTTTTTTTATAATACCACAAAATTTCCAAACAAGTATACAGCCCGCCTGATAGTAAACAGTTACCATGACCATAGTCATTTGTAACAAGAGTCAACACTAGGTAGTAGTTTCCAAGTTGAATGGCCTATTCATGCCAAGTCAACAATGCTCTACGACTATTGGGTTATTTGAAGTATTCTTTCTCTATAGCAGTGATGCTTTCTGCTGCACTAAGGCCCACTTGCACAGATCTGATTTAACGTGTTTAACCCAGAGTTAACTGCTAACCCCAAGTTCAATCAATAATTTGTGTTGCATCAACAAGGCGCCAAAAACGAATTATTACACTGATCGTTCTGAATAACACACAAACATAAATCAAATTAAGGTACAGTCAAGGGCAAAAATATGGATACACGTACAGTTTACATAATTTGGTATTCATCTACACAGGCAATAATTTGAAAAAGGTCATCTCGTTTTGTGTAAAATTTTAGTTTTTTTAAACAGTACATGCTTAGTTAATCAATTTGGTTTCGGTACAGCATTCAGATTTCTGGTGTGCATTCAGTTAATTGGTGGAGTTACCTAGTGTGCAGAAAAAATATATAGATGTACATTTAAAAATATCCCAATTTAAATTTGTATCGAAAACGCTCCAAACTGTCATGGTGCCTCGTGTGACGTCACTTGTTGCCAAATAAAACAAAAAGAAAATGTGTATTATTTTTTTATGAGTCCTTTCAATGATTTGTTTTGTGATTTAGATTTTTAAAAAGTTTTAGTACTAAAAAGAAACGTTTAGGGGTGAACTTTTACTGTTGAAATCTGTTGTATTTTATGAAAACGTGTGAGAATCTAAGCAATTACACAAGATGACACGACTTGTGACATAAGATGTCAAGACTCAAGACTGCCTGAGTGCGTCAAACGTCAAAGTAGCAAACTGTTACGTCACACTTTCTGATAGAGGTATTTGATGTGACGTGACGGAATGCCTATTTATTCCAATCTTATGTTCTAAAAATAATAGTACCTAATCCTTAATTTGTGTACCAATTTATATTACTTTTTGTTATTTATATATTGGACATAGTCGTTAGAAACACACATCAATCAGATTTATTCTTAGTGGACACAAGCCTATTTTAAGAGAATCTACTTTGTTTTTCAATCTTTTTAAAATATGTGATATATTTATATAGATAATTTCCTTTTAAAAATTATACAGATGTGCATTTAAAAATATACCGTAATAAATGTGTGATTTCTTATCTTTTTTAAATACCTACCCTCCTCTGTACTTACCTACTGCAAACAAACAAAACTACAATAAATCCTAATCCTAATTAACCTGTCACTTAACAAAATTCCTCTCTGGGCGCGGCTGCTTCGAGAAGTAAATGGGAAATAGTTGCCATTGAGGCGGAATAGCAAGTTGGCATTGGCTGCTTCGGGGAGCACGCTCGCACGGCTCACGTTAAGAGAGGCGTCCACCAGGCGGACCGGGCCGCAGCGCAGAGCAAAAATTCGCGTGCCGTACGTTTCATATGAAATTGTGTAGCATCTGCCTTTACTAGAGGCGGGCCGCAACGAAACGCAGTTTCATTAAAAACGTATGGCATGCGGATTTTTGCGTTGCGGCCCGGCCCGGCCCATCCGCCTATTGGACGCCTAGCTTTAAGTTCTAACATGACGCCATTATGATTAAAGACAACCAATGACTGTGTGGGCTGTGTCCGGTGTCATTTTTCAGCCGATTTACAATAGTAACACTACTTTGGCAACATACCTGCGACCACTGTTTAAGCAAACACTTTTTTTTTTATATTAAGCTCGCCAAACTGAATTCGCGAGCCTGATGGTTAGCCTACTTAGGTACTTTAAAGTAGTCATTCATATTATGTAAACATCATTGGTACAAAAATAAAATTAACATTGTAGTCGATATCTGGTAAAGTTTTTATCGACACCAAGACAGGTGTTGCACATCACTAGTATTAGTTCCAAGTACATTCGCTAGCTGCCGTCAGCGCCAAATGGCGATTTTCAATTAGGCACACTTTTATGAAACCGATCACCAGTCCAGATAATAATACAGGTCAGTGCTCTATCAGTATCGAAAATTCGGTTGAGAGCGCCTGATCTAGAGTCTGTGAATGAGTTGTCTATGTGTGCGTAGCCTCAGCGCATTTATTATGTAGGTTTTCATCTGTACTATCTCTAATTTGTGGTTAAGTTAAGTGTGTACCGGATACGCGCACGAAGGATTCCATACCTGAAACGAAAAAAATACCTATTTCTTAAAACTAGCCTAATATGCAATTTTATAGTATACTTTCCGCGTGTATAAAATTTCAGCCGGATCCGTTCAGCCGTTACAGCGTGATTGAGTAACAAACATCCTAAACGTTCCGACATCTTCACAAACTTGCAAACATTTATAATAGGTATTAGTAGGATTACCAAGAATAGTTTCACATACATGAAAACAACCGTTCAGAAGATGAAGGAAAAGAGGGGACACATAAATAAGCACCACACTATGGGGTAGAATCAAAATAATAGTAGGGGAAGTACACTGTTTTCTTTTTGACAAGATTTTTTTTACTACGTGGCTAATAATATTACTACTTACTATTATTATAAATGCGAAAGTTTGTGAGTGTGGATGTTTGTTACTCTTTCACGCTCTAACGGCTGAACGGATCTGGCTGAAATTTGGTAGAGGGATACATTATAGTCTGGAATAACACATAAGCTACTTTTTATCCCGGGAATAAGTTCCTACGAGAAGCGGGAATGGTAACAAATTTTACGCGGGCGAAGCAGCGGGCATCAGCTAGTCTTACTAATATTATAAAGGCGAAAGTTTGTGATCGTGGATGTTTGTTAGGTACTCTTTCACGCTCGAACGGCTCGAAAGATCTGGTTGAAATTTGGTACAAGGATAGATTATGGTCTGGAATAAACAATATAAGTTAACATAGGCTACTTTTTATCCCGGGAATAAGTTCACACGGAAAGCGGAAACGGGAAATTTTTGTACGCGGGTGAAGCTGCGGGCATCAGCTAGTATTATATACATGCCGAATTGTTTTTCTTTTGAACCAAGATTGCTTAACGACCGACAGACCTACGGGGATTACGAATCTATAAGGGTTCTTCCTGTACTAGTGAACACTACTACGATAGCAATATAAAATAGAAATATCTTCTCTTACATTTCTATTTTATATAGCCGCAGATTAAAGGCCTTCTTAGTCTTAAAAAGCCTCGACAGCAACAGCTGTTTCCTTTTTTAACAAGGCAACGGGGTTAGAAGAACGAGTGTAACACTTCGTGTTTTGCAATCGTCTACAGCCAGATCAGCTTAGTTAGAACAGATAAACAGTGTGCTTTTTTTACGTATGTCTTGCAACTGCTTATGACAGGGAGCCCCCTGAAGAATGTTCCAAGATTTCTGGCAGATTTGGGCTACTACTGCGACCTTGCCTACAGGTTTAAGTGCTAACCTTAGACCATATATCACGGGACTAGCCTTTGCGAACCACCGCATACAATAATATTCTGCTAGTTTTCATAGCGGGTGAAGGGGGAAACACAAACACATATAAAATTTCATTATATTTAAAAATGTATTAATCGAGAAACGCGTAATGGCTGTTGTGTGTTAATTTTTATTGTACAGTCAACTACAATGAAATGTACTAGTTTAATCATATAAAATGATGTACTTATGTACAGTGCTTTTTATAAAGCCAAAAGACCAAATGGTCCATTGGCTTGGCAGAAAACAATGCTTAAGTAAGGCGCATCCTGTGGTTAGATGATCTAAGGTGCTAACCCATGTCTTAGGGAGTTCGTTCTGGTATTATTCTGTCTCTTGGGGCGTGACGACTGCCACCTTATTAGTTAAAACACTTCCTCGTTCTAGAGGAAAGGTAGCCACGTCAATAACATAATATCGTCAACCAGTATCTACTCCTAGTAGAGGCGATATTGCCAGACGTTCCCCACGCAGACGGGAGGTGACCTTACAAGTGGAGACCACTCCCCTTCAACTTGGCAGCAATCCAATAACTGCCGGTTATGCGGGAGTTTTTCTACTGTAGCATAATTCATCCATGGAGCATGCAGCCCCTGCCTTATATCCCTGAAACTACAGTCATGCATTCTAATATCCGTAATAAGTAAGTTGTTTCTTTTTATGTCCCCTTGTGGTAGTAAATACAAGGATAGAAGCGTTATTGTTGCATACACTCAAGCAGGGAAACTTCGGTCAATCTGGAAACTACTCAAACTAGTGGAAATCAATAGACTTCATTTAGATTTCATGTTTCTAGTTAAAGCCCGCCCGTTTAAAGTAAATTAGACCAATCTTGCAGTTTATAACTTAATTTCACTTAGTAACTACGTCAATAAAATTATAACAGTCTTAGTAACTTTGCAAGTTAAACCCTTTACAGGTGTAGTATTTCAACTTGAGCAAAATAGTTTATTGAAGAAAACTCGCCAACGTCTGTACAACGGGGATATCTTGCTAAACTTAAATTGTGTCGACAGTTTTGAAACTGCGGATATTATTCATTCAAGTAGTATTTCTAAGTTGGTTTTGTGTATTTTTAAACTGACTTGAATAAATAAACAGTTTATATTTTAACTGTCTGTGCCTTTTTATATTTTGACTATCTTGCCTGTCACCTGCTACGAATCCCGTAACCCCCCGTTTAACCCATACAGCACCTGCTCGTATTAAAAAAAAATAACAAACATCTGCTAGATAGCTTTGCGTTTATTATACTAACCTTAGTATTTATACAAAAATTAGCTTAGCTAGGCTCTAGAAGTCTAGATACTTACTTATAAATAAATATATATACTTACATAACATAAATAGCAAAAAAACTGCAAAACAAACATTGGCGTATTACACAAAGATTTGTTCCAACCCGAGATTCAAACCAGAAACAGCACGATAGTCGCATACACTCACACCACTGCGCCCCTAAAGCAGTTACATATTAGGTACCTGCTCTCCTTATATTCAGCAACCCCCATTATTTAAAAGCGCCTTGTGGAGTCAAGTGGTGACCCGAGGGTTGGCAGTTTTTTCGCTCCGCGAATGGGTATTGCTATTCAAAGGGGGAACAACAGCTAGTCTTTTGGGCACAATGCCACAGGGGCCTTATTTAGGTTTAGTTTAAATAGTAATAATATAAATATAGATATGTAATAATTATACCCCCATTCAATATCGGTTATAGTATAAGTTTCATGTCCAACGAAAGTCAATCATTATATATCTATCAACAGTAATTGGTTAGGGCAATCGCACTAATTGGTACTGTAAATTAAACGCGATGGTTAGAGAAAATTATGGCAATTTTACAATGGCGCTAAAAGTACTCAATTAATTTTAACTGCTACACGTAATTATTCGTAATAGCTGACTATGTATGTGTTGTACACAAGCCTAACTATGGGTGGTACATATTTATCAGGGTTCCGTAGTCAAAGGACCAAATGGTGACTATTATTGAGACTTCGCCTTCTTGATTATAATAAGAAGCCGTGAGACGGTCTTACCCGATTGCCCCTCTGTGAAAGTGAAAGTTCAATCCGATTGACCTTGTCATTTTGGTTCTATTTCAAACTTTGAACAGATGATCCACGTACCCTAGTGACGTAGTTTAATGCGACAGAGTCACAGCTACAGACAAAGTCTCGCCATAAGCCCCTCTGCATTCTGCTTTATAGAGAGGGGCTAAAATGACTGAAATTAATTGCATTATCTAGTTAGACCAAACGTCGTAGTTATAAAAAGTCATATTTGTAAAAGAAGGACTTGATATTGTTGTAAAACGTCTGGAAGAGCGAAATACCGTAGTCTACTTTTTCCCTTTTTAGGGGTCAGCATCTCAAAGGAAAAAACGGAACCCTTATAGGATCACTTTGTTGTCTGTCCGTCCGTCTGTCTATCAAGAAGTTTTATGTAGTGAACGCATGAAGGTATCGAGTTGAGGTCCCGTTAACTTAGAACCATGAAATTAGGCAAGTACCTACATAATATTTTCTTATATCACAAATATAGCTAAATAAAAAAAAAAACGGTGTTTAAAGTACGTACATCTGTCTGTCAAGACCCTTTCTCTCATGAACGCGTGAAGGTATCGTGTTGAAAATTACCACTATTTTAAAACTAACGAACCTAACCTAACCCACAAATGAACTATATTGAAGCTACTCCAAGACACGTGATCCAAGAACTAGGACTTTACAATATTCCACCATTGATTACATCCTTTTTAGACCAAAGTAAGTAACGTAAGATACGAATTGGACCAATCGCGCCTAAAGGTTACCTCCTTTCTACCCTTTAACATGTGGATCGTATGTTTGTCGACCGTCTTAGTAGTAAATAAAATAAAGTTAAAGTTTAACGAGAACAAAGTACATAACACTTCCAAAATATCCATATCCACTTCATAAAAATCTGTCTCTGTGTGCGTCCTCATGTCAGTATGTGTATTGTCTTTGTTGTTATATCTTGTTGATTTTAACGCTTATTATATTAAGAAAACAGTCGACCTTGAGAACATTTGTAATAATAAATACATTAAACCTACACACGCTTAGGTTATGTAAACTTAAACATAATTATCTTTAATGTAATCACACCGTAGTTTTTTACGCGTACAACTCCGTCATGCATGCTATGTCATACTCTTACAGACTAAAACCACAAATTAGAGATAGTACAGATGGAAAACTCATGTATGTACTTTTTAACACCTACCCCCTGCTACACACACTCGCGCACAAACCAGTATCGAAAATTCGGTTGAGAGCGCCTGACCTCGTGTCTGTGAATGAGTTGTCTATGTGTGCGTGTTGTCTTTGAATGAGTTGTCTATGTGTGCGTAGCCTTAGCGAATTTAGTATGTAGGTTTCCATCTGTACTATCTCTAATTTATGCTAAAACGACGCGTGCCCTACCACAGTATAGGGTCGGGAGCACAAGTACCTACTCCTCATAAGATCACACCACAGTTTGTTTCTAATTAAATAACAGCCATCTAAGTACTGATTAGATTTTCTCTAATGAACTTCAAACCATTTTTACTGTTCCGTAGCTAAATGGCAAAAAACGGAACCCTTATAGATTCGTCATGTCAGTCTGTCTGTCCGTCTGTATGTCACAGCCACTTTTCTCCGAAACTATAGGGCCTATGCCGTTAAACTTGGTAAGTAGATATATTATGTGAACCGCATTAAGATTTTTACATAAAACTAGAAAAAAGCAGTAAATTTTTGGGGTCCCCATACTGAGAACTGAAACTCAATTTTTATTTACATCAGACCCATACGTGTGGGGTATCTATAGATAGGTCTTCAAAAATGCTATTGAGATTTCTAACATCATTTTTTTCTTAAGTGAACAGTTTGCACAAGAGACACTTCCAAAGTGGAAAAATGTGTGTCCCCCCCTCTTACTTCTAGACTAAGAGAATGATAAATCTAAAAAGAATATTATGATGTACATTGCCATAAAAACTTTCAACGAAAATTGGTTTGACAAGATCTAATAGGTAGTTTTTTTTTAATACGTCATAAACCGTAATTTTCGCCTAGAAAAATCACTACCACAGCGAACATGACGTTAAAACATCAATCAAAGTTACAACGAACTACAAGACCATTTATATTATGTTACTTGCTGCTACGGAACCCTTCATGGGCGGGTCCGACTCGCACTTGGCCGGTTTTTTTTTAAATTCCTGTAGGATATAATGTACCTACCTACCTTTCACTTTTAAGTTTTGACTATACTTGTGTAGAATT
This sequence comes from Miltochrista miniata, assembly GCA_933228765.1. NCBI lineage: Eukaryota > Metazoa > Arthropoda > Insecta > Lepidoptera > Erebidae > Miltochrista > Miltochrista miniata. Next base: position 16,062,242 of record OW121747.1, on the reverse strand, counting down.
AATTAATAATGAATCGATCCCTCCTAATTTTATTCGCTACGTTTGATTAATGAAGTACAGTAAACTTCCCTTCAATTCCACCTCAAACAATTTTTTTAGCGACAAAAGCATTCCATTATGTCAATAAACATTTGTGCCAAGTTTTATGAAAATCGATTGTGGAATACGATGTTCGAGAGGAGAATAAACACACACACACAAAAGGAAATATGACCATCTGGGAATGAGGGCCTTTGCTTCTTACTTTAGTTCCGTCAATATAAATATTAGCTACCCCTCTTTACCAAATCGTAAAAGGAGTATGATGTTTTTACGAAAACATTTGTTTTTTTTTTGAATTTCATTGAATGGCCCCTATTCTCTACCTTTTTGATTCCGCTTGAACATGCTTAGCTCCCAAACAGTTTGACCGATACGAGAACTTGATACATTGTGATTGTTCAGGTCAATTAGGAGAGGTTAAGTCACATAATGTGGTGTTTACATTCAGATATTAAAAAGCTGGATCTAATCTTTACATTATTATTATTATGAAACATAATCATAAATAATGTCTGTCTGTCTATTGGCGATAAATTCAAAGATTATTATTATTGTACAGATTTCCATACGACTTTCTTCTAAAATACTTTTATTCAAGTAAGGTTTCAAAGAATTAAACCAACCTTTTGGCATTATTATAAAGTAAGTACATTTATGTTACCCTTGTAAGTTATGTTTAAATTAAAAGAAATGAAAGAAGCGACCATTATGCAAACAGATCTCATTAATTTGTACTTTAATACGTAGGTTTCCTCTTTATACAGTGTTGATACTCAAGCCAAGCCAAAGTCAAAATGATGTGGTAAGACTCTGAAGAAGATCTAAGATTCCAACATTTCAACAGATACAAAAATAATTCATATCCAAGCTGACCCTATATAACAAAGTGATTCAAAAGGGAACAGTTGAGCCTTATAAGGCTTTCAAATTGGCTTAAGGACTACCATATGACTGGTAACCGGGAGAATGGCTTAACACGCCTTTTGAAGCCCAAAAACACTAGTCAATCCATGGCAAATCCATCTCAACCGGCCGTATCACTAGATGCTGAAAGCAGTGATCCTTTAGTAGGTTGTTCACGATTTTATTAAAAAGAAAATACACTATTATTCTATCAAATATAGTAAGTAGACACGTTTCAATCTACGCCCGTCTCGTTTTTAATTTGCTCCGAATCAATCTATCAATAACATCTTGCTCTCGACGATTTTCCGTTTCACCGAGATAAATATCGGAAAGCGAGACTCAATTGGTATATCTTTTAGCACGTCGGCCTCACGATGAGTGATGTAGATCCCTCGTACAGTACGGGTTAGTCGTTTAGCAGGAAGGCGCTATTTCTCGCGGTCGTCGACGTCACGAACGATTTACCGACTGATCTTTATAAGTGCGTAGTTACAAAACACGACCCATTATAATACGACTGTATTCAGTAGCGTTCAGTATTGAGATAAATGGTTGTTTGATACTCATATTTGGGTCGTTAGTGCTCGTCAATGATATTTTCATTGATCGTGTGAATCAATTTGAACCAGGATTTTGGCGGCAGTGAAGGTTAATGTCTGTGATAAGATAAGGCAGAACATTTCTAAATATATGCCAATTGAATTGGGGAGTTTTAAAAGGTGTTCGGGGCACTGGGTGCCCACCAAGAACTCGGAGTAAAGCCTGCAAGTTCTGCTAGTCGTACTAAGTACCTACTGACCAGGGGTTAGAGGTCGAGGGCAAGGCAGTTGCGAAATAAATAACCTCTTAGTTAATAGCTCGTCTTAGTAGCAAATTAAACTGTATTCCAAGCTCCAAAACTTTTCATCTTTACCTAACGAATAACGTTAGGTAAAGATGAAGTACTAAGTAGAAAATTTAACTTAAGTTTCGATGGTTTAAAACTGGGTCAAATCTTGGATGATATTTACCTAAAGAAGGGAGCACAGCGCTTGAGGCTACTTGTGCAACGTCTTTAAGAAAACTGAAAACCTTTGCAGCGCACACTTTTAGCTTGAATTCAGAGTTAAGATCCCCCTTCTTCAGATAAATCTATAGTGACGAGTGTTCTTGTTATTTTAACGGAATACGACGAAGACTTTCATTTTAAACTGAAGTGCTATCCGAGATCTTTTTATTGGTAAATTCTTATAAAATAGCACATGTGGTTGTGAAGATATGCCGAAGTTTTCAACAACAAAATACCCGTAAAAGGACGATTGTTTGCAGTAGCTTTTTGCATTGAGTAACGCGAGCCCGCGGCGTGGACTTAAGAGGCTTTTGCTCTATGCCTTTTGATTAAATAGGTTGTATTGTTATTTATGTGGGACTATTTTCTTGATCTTATGGTAAGGGTTTTTTGTTTAAAATATCTTTCTGTGATGAGCACGTTGACTTGTTATGTGTGAGTAAATAGATGGGACACTGTTTGTAGGGTTTTCATTTACGATTCTGTGCCTCATAAGGAATGTGAAGTCTTTGTTTCCGTCTGCAGGAGTCGTTGAATTGAGACTTGAAATTACAATTTATGTATTGCAAGCTATTACGTAGAACAGAAAGGCGTGATGTATGAATAAACGTACGTACTGTAATATTCTTAAAAGATGCTTTTAATCTTACTAATATTATAACCTAGCTGATGCCCGTAGCTTCGCCCGCGTAATTTTCATTCTCGTTCCCGCTTCCCGTAGGAACTTATTCCCGGGATAAAAGGTAGCCTATGTGGTAATCCAGACTATAATGTATCTCTGTACCAAATTTCAGCCCGATCCGTTCAGCGGTTTGAGCGTGAAAGAGTAACAAACATCCACACTCACAAACTTTCGCATTTATAATATTAGTAAGAAGTAAGATTCGAAAGTTCGTGAGTGTCGATGTACGGATGTGTGGATGTTTGTTACCCTTTCACGCTCTAACGGCTAAACGGATCTAACTGAAATTTAGTACAGGGATAGATTATAGTCTGGAATAACGCATACATTTATTCCCGGAATAAGTTCCCTTGGGAACGGGAAAATCATTCCAAACCATCTATAAAGTTGGCATATAAGCTTCCAAGTATGTAATTAACGTAGGTACTTACCGGTAAAAGCCTATTCTGAGTGTAACAGTCAATTGAGCTATCTCAATTGTTATGATAATAACTAATCACTGCCAGAGCACGTAATGATCCCTTTGGATTAGGTATGTTAACCGAACCATAGACTTGATTAGACTAAAGGTGACTTTAGACTAGCTATACTATTATGGCAAATCAGGACTAATTTATGGACAACCATAATTATATAGTTGAGTGTAAACGTGTCCATAAATTAATGTATGATTAAGTTATAGTAGCGATATAGTTGCGTTTTGAACAATGTTATAATATAGCGTAGTCTGAAGTCACCTTAGGCATCGGAATACAATATACAGAATGGTCATTGATTTTCTCCAGAAAAAAGATGTTTGTAAAGCTCCTGAAAAAAGGGTCAAGAAAAGCAGAAAATAAAGTTTATTCGAAAGTCGTCACATAAATATAAAAAAAAATAGTTATAGTCGCCGTGGAACCTAAAAGCTACTATTTGGCTAGCCTAGTTAGCCTCACCAGTGTGAGAGATGTCTTTATGCTAGGCCCCTGCTTACCTCTTCGGGGAAAATTGCGTCACTACTTCATGTTCGTTATGTTGATTTCTTGGAACACTTCCAGCACAATATAGTTTCTTCCTCTTGTTACAGCCACCGGTTCTTCAAACGGATGGTAGAGGTAAATCATAGGCAATCAAATTAAGGATCATTGTCATCAGTTATTTGATGAATAAAATCGAGTGAAAGTGACTTTTAATCTCTAGACACCACTAGGTTTTTTCAATAGGCCAGTAGCTAGTGATCACGGGTTAAATAATTTAAAAAAAACAAGGTAGTGTATGGTGGCACCTACGAGGCCACTTGTGTATACTCGCTGTTGAAAATTTTCTATTGCGACCATAAAGCCTTCAACTTCCTGTAAGGACTAGGTACCATGTTAGTGGGGGCTGGGACCTTACCGTACCTTTCGAAGCACGGATATGCTACAAAAAATATCAGGACAGACTTTAAGCTACAGCGCTTGCAGTGATTCTTTACCGAACCGGCACGGAGGCCATTTAATTTCATCATGATTTGACGCCCAATCCAAAAGCCTCCCCCGAGCATCGCCACAATGTACCGTCTTGTACCGTCCGCATTGTGCCGGCTCCCCCAACCATCTTGAGGATATCCTTCCGAGGGCTATCCCGGGGCTCCCTACCGTAAAAATTAGGTAGGGAACGTGAGATCTTTTTTTTTTTTATAAATATTCACAGACATTTCCATACCAATTTCATCATATCAAAAACAAATCCAGACCAATTCCAACATTCAGACATAAAAAAAAATTTTCAATAAAAAATAAAACCGACTTCAATCAAATCCTGATAAATAAAATTTACTTAGAACAAAGTAATACGTATTTTGATTTTTCAGATTTTATTCAATATCATATTGAAGTCGGCGCCAAGTAAACCCATAGTTTTATGTACTTAGGTTCATGGCACCAACTTCAATATTATATTGAATAAAATCTAATAAATCAAAATACATATTACTTTGTTCTAAGTAAATTTTATTTTTCAGGATTTGATTGAAGTCGGTTTTATTTTTTATTGAAAATTTTTTTTTTTTTCATTATTTTAAGTGACGGGTGAACCAAAAAATATATCTATCTAGGTGAAAGTTCTCATCGATACAAATCAATCAAGCCCAAACACAAGGTAGCTGCTGTAAATCGTTAAGGAATGCTCTGGACTGTCTTTCGGTTCCATCATCAGATCGACTCCAGACATTAATTAAATTGTAGTACATTTAAGCATTGAATTAAAAAGTTAACAAACGCACTAGTTGTCCCTACAATTTTTGGTGGTTGCCCTCGATTTCTCCTGAATCCCATCATCAGATCCTGACCTAGTGAAATTGGGACCACCTCAGAAGTGAACTCTATCCAACAAAAAACAGATTTGAAATTCGTCTATAATTGGCGAAATATCGGTGAACATAAAATAAAACATTGAGAACTACCTTTTTTTTAAGTCGGATCTTTAAATCTAGGTGTAAAGTTCTCATCAATACAAATCAATCAAGCCCAAACACAAGGTAACTGCTATAAATTGTTAAGGAATGCCCTCGACTGTCTTTCGACTCTATCAGGTCGACTACAGACCTTCATTAAAGTGTAGAACATTAAAGCACTTAATTAAAAAGTTAACAAGCGCACTAGTTGTTCCTACAATTTTCGGTGGTTGCCCTCGTTTTCTCCTGGATCCCATCATCAGATCCTGACCTGGTGAAAATGGGACCACCTCAGAAGTAAACCCTATTCAACAAAAAAAGAAAGTTTGAAATCCGTCTATAATTGACGGAAATATCGCTTAACATACATAAAAAAAAATACATACAGACGAATTGAGAACCTCCTCCTTTTTTTGAAGTCGGTTAAAAAGACAGACTTTTTAAATACATACATATTATACATAGAAACACCCAGACTCTTGAGACAAACATTTATGGGTCACACAAATATTTGTCTCCGGTGGGAATCGAACCCACGACCTCCAGCGCCGCAGGCGGTATCTCTACCGACTGCGCCACAGAGGCAGTCACCCTGCCTCTGTGGCGCGTAGCCACGGCGCGGGAGAGAGGCAGTTTCTCACGGGTAAAAAAAAACGCTTCTTATTAGGTTATCGGTCCACCTGTTATTTAGTACCTACGTTATACAGATTGTCGAAACTTCGGCCCTTTGAGTAACTACGTCAAGGTCAACACGCTACGCACTGCGTGACAATACCCGATAAGTAATAAGTCGCCTATTGTGTTTATTTAATATTACAACAACATTGTACACGTTCACCTACAAACAGTAGTACATTTGCTGCGGTTAGACAATGGCTTCTAGTCTTAAGAATGGGTTTGACCAACATACGTGCGATAATACTACTGTCACTGATAACATAATTCTAAAGGGTATGTTACACAGGGAGAGTTTTCGCACGTAAGTGGCAAATTCATTCTAGACAATAATTACGGTCGCCTAGTGGAAACAAATGCTACGAGCCTCGTCTCTTGAATACGATTATCGTTACTGAAACTTTTTTAGTCCGCGAGCCTGTGTGTGTAAGCAAACTATACGAATTCAACTACTAGTTTCCCCATTCGAGAACAAACTTTTCAGTTTAGAGTTCAGTTTAGAGTTGCAGTGTCACTCACGGTCGCCTGTAGTTGAAACATTATTAGAGAAAAAAATTTCGCGTGTAATTTTCGCATTCGAGTATTGGTTGATAACAATTTTTTGACAAAATGTAAACAACCGGATGAGCATCGTATAGCGATTATCGCATACGATGTTTGCCGCTACCGTGTGAGATACTCTCCTTGTGTAACACACCCTTTATTCCACTCTCAACTTTTTTATGTTGGCTGCCATGCTTGTACAGGGCTGGCACTTACTTTTATTGAGTCATTTTGACCATGAGAAATTATAATGTACAATTTTACATAATCTATAATTTTATGTACGCTTGTGGCCCCGCGGACTCAGTGTTCTGTAAACGATCACTGCAGTAAGCAACTTTCACTATGGCCGGTTCATGGATGGGTGACCATTCATGTGACTTTGTGACATTTATTTGAGCGTTTCCGTGCTTCGGAAGGCACATTAAGCCGTTGGTCCCGGTTGCCAGTAAAATGGCAGTCGTTAAGCTTAGTTGAAGGCTTTATTTCAACAGCAGGCAGTCACAACCTGCGCCTGTCCATTTAAACACGGCAATACGGTTCACCACCTATTACGTGGGACAAATTATACAAAGGTGAAATGTGGGCATATAATATGCCTCTGCCTACCCCTTCGGGGATATAGGCGTGACCATATGTATGTATGTATGTATAATTTTATTTTGTGTGTAAATACATAGTAAATAACCCAAGCACTGCCGGCGCACGTGTTTCCCTCTTCTTACAATCTCAGGTTCTTCAAGCGCAGTCCAAAGAGGCTCGTTGGGCCACCAACTCGAGGACTTCTGATAATAATCTTGTGATAGTGGGCCCCATTCGCTCGCAGATGTCCCAATAGCTTTTTTTTTATTTTTTAGTTTGGCGAGCTAAAAACAAAAACAAATCAAACTTTAATAGCCCACTGATTAATATTTCTTGTTGATGATTTATAATATACGGTTTCATCTGTAACCATTGCCTTTTAGGTTCCTGATACGCTTTTCCGCTATTACGTTTTCAGACCTGCAAGTTTTCAGTATCGCGATCCCACGATATTATTTCTACTTGTTCTATAACAAAAAAATTCTAACATAAGCTCTATCTAAGATAAATTACTCATATTATAACTCGGGAATCGAATTCAGGACTATCGTAAATCTCGCAGTGCCAGCCGTTAGATACCATTTCATTCGTCGATACCCTTGTCTTTATTGGATCGTAGTTCGGAAATGACATCTCTTAAGGAAAGACCCAGTCTGACCCGGTATGGTATAGACCTTGATTCAGTACTTGATAGTGTTTAAGACGATTTTCATAAAATAATGCCGATGAACGATGAACATTAAAGACGAAGTGTGTGTGTGTGTGTGTCTGTATGTTTGTAATGAATAAACTCAAAAAATGTAAGCTACTTTCACCCTAGAAACATAGGCTATATTATATTCCCGTGTTCCCACGGGAACCTGAGCTACGCGGGTGAAACCGCTAGTTGATAATATAGAAGAAAATGGATTGTTTAGCTCAGTGTGTTACATCGGTGGTCCAAAGTGGCATTTCCATGTACAGTCACCTCCAATATTGCATGGGCCCCTTAAAATCTATAATCTCATGCACATTTGAGTCCAAATTCACAAAGACTCCACTAGATGGCGCAACTTTACTTGAATTGCATAGACTAAACTATTGCATAGACACCTTAGAATCACAATAAATGGACTAGATGGCATATTAACATTACTCAAAAGATAAATGAGTTGCTATTTTGACAATAATCGCGTTTCTGTGTGAGGTATTAAAAAAATCGGCAACGCTAGATACTTGACTTCCAATGTTATCCGAGAGATGGCGTCAATTATTAGTGCAAAGCAAATTCGTTTCGGATTGACCATGCATTCTCAAATTCGTCTGTACGTACCGATGTGTCTGGTTCCACGAACGAGGTAGTCGTTTAGCCAAGCCAAGATACTATATGTACCTACTAAATAGAGGGTTATTAAAATAGAGGGTCATCACTCTATTGCCATGATGTCACAGTGCGCTCTTTTGAGCGTAATTCATTTTAGTACTTTCTCAATCAAATCTGTCTATGGCAGCCCACTGATGAACGCAGGCATTTCCCAATGTAAGTAAAAGAGAAAAAAAAAACGTGCTAGTCCATAGAAACGGACTAATATTGACTACAGTAATATATGGTGCCACGACAGATCCTAATTAAGACAGAAACTAAGAACTCAAAACTTAGAAAACTTATACCTTCTCAAAAATCCTTCTTTTACAATACTGGTGTATATTCGTGTGTTTTGTGTCAAAATGATCGATTCTTAGGGCGAGGCCGCACTTGCGGTTATCGCGGCGGTTTCTAACCTCAAAATGTCAAAACATTGACTTGATTTCATTGATTTTGACAGTTTGATGACATTTTGAGGTTAGAAACCGCCGCGGAAAAACGCAAATGCGGCCTCGCACTTAGACGTAAAGGTTCGACAGCGGTATATTAATGATACAACGTGTGACGCAGTATTTCTTATTACTTCTCAAAAGTCACAGAAAACTCCAGTTTTCCACCGCTATACTGGAGAAGGCCTTTAACCAATCAACGACTTACACTCCTATCTATAGAATGCACCTTTTACAATTATAAATTTATTTTCTTAAAAGTGTCGGGCTGCGAACGGGGAAAGATAATAATAAAAAAAAATAAAAAAAACTTTACAATAATAACAAGAAGCCGTGAGACGGTCTCACTCGATTGACGTTGTTTGTTTGTTTGTTTACGTCTCTTCTAGAACTGTCGCAGTGTAAGAATGACCCCTTTTAGCCCCTCTCTATAAAATAGATTGCAGAGGGGCTTATGGCGAGACTTGTAGCTGTAGTCTGTGACTCTGTTGCGCTAAATTACGTCACTAGGTCATGTGGATCATCTGTTCAAAGCTTGAATTAAAACAAAAATGACAACGTCAATCGGATTGAATTTTCACAATAAACGTTAGAGGGGCAATCGGGTGAGACCGTCTCACGGCTTCTTGTTTTAGGGATAGATAATAATCTGGAATGATACTTAGGTTACTTTTTGTCCCCGTAAAACGTTCCCATGGGAAGCGGGAACAGAACTAGGCTTTGCAAACGTAAAGTTCTGTTTCCACGTGCGCTTCGTCTTGTAGACTTATAAAGAACTAGCGGACGTCACGCGGTTTCACACGCGTAGTTCCCGTTCCCGTGGGAATAGGAATACGGGAATAACATATAGCCTATGTTCACCGCAAAGAGTGTAGCTTTCCAACAGTTAAAGAATGTTTCAAATCGGTCCAGCAGTTCCGGAGCCTATTCGTTACAAACAAAACAAACAAACAAAAAAAGACAAATCTTTCCTCTTTATAATATCAGTATAGACTAGTCTAACTGTGCCTAGTGATATACTTCGATAAACTTTTATGTCCTATTTATTCCATTAGGGATGGAATTTCAAAAAATGCTTTCTAGTGGATTCCTACCGGCTTGACCTCTGATATTTTAAAACTCAGGGTTCAAGAATTTCGGCTGGGTACGAGTAGTCACCCAGCCGAAATTCTTGAACCTTGAGTTGAGCTTCCCGGTAATTTTCTTAATATAGATAGATAGGTAGTTAAATGAACGGAACGGTTTACTACAATATTTATGCCCTAAATACCTCTTTGTAAATTACACGTTTGGTGATTCCGCTGAAGAGTAATGAATGTTGACTGTTCGAAGTCTGATGTGTCTATGCGAATAACATTCAATTAAAAAGTTCAGTCGCCTAAAGTCTATGAATTGTTCCTGTGCCCTATATTTTTCAGGACAAAGCAAATTAACACAGGAAACTGCCGTCACTTAAATCTTACTGATATTATAAATGCGAAAGTTTGTGAGTGTGGATGTTTGTTACTCTTTCACGCTCTAACGGCTGAACGGATCTGGCTGAAATTCGGTACAGGGGTAGATATAGGTCTGGAATAACACATAGACTATCCCGGGATTAAGTTCCCACGGGAAGCGGAAACGAGAACAAAACTAGACGCGGGCGGAGCTGCGGGCGTCAGCTAGTTTGATATAATAGATAGGGGGAAACAATAGAGTACGTGCTCCTGGCCACAGCCTGTGATAATATTTGCTTCTATCACATTTGCATGCAAACTCCTTAAGGGGAGCCTATATAGGATTAGGATTGCAGAATTTGGGGGGAAAATTAAGAAGTTCCCACACAAACTTATATCCCCTGTTTTAACCATAAAAAGGTAAAATTTTACAAATCCCTGAATTGTCAATTGTTTTGTGATACATTTTTAAATAAAAAGCACGTGTATGCAAATTTCATGCGGCTGACATTAAAAATTACGGATTTTCATTCATACGCCTTTAGTCCCGAAGGGGTAGGAAGTGGCATATTATTATATGTCCACATTTCACCTTTTTAGAATTTGTCCGAAGCACGGAAACGCTCGAATAAATGTCACATGAATGGTCACCCAACCTAGAACTGGCCACTACGAATTTTCATACAACAGTTTATATGTTATTTTGCCACCTTAATGTTAAAATTTCCAAAAATCTTTTCTTATTATAGCCTGCTATATAAAAGCTTATGCTTACCCTAAAAATTTCAAGTTTCTAGGTCTAAGGGCTCGTTTAAGGAGACGCAGGGCGTCAAGCGTCGCGTACGGCGTGGCTTGCAGCGGCGCGTAAAGCGATTTGACCGTTTATAGCGGCGCGTGAAGCGGCCCGCGTAGCGTCACGCGCAAAATCAAACATATAGAAATGTAGGAGCTCGTTTAAGGAAACGCGGGGCGTCGAGCGACGCGTGCGGCGTGGCTTCCCTCGAGGCTGCATCCGCCGCGTGGTACGCAGCGACACCCGCTGCGTCACCCGCTGCGTCACCCGCTGCGACACCCGCTGCGTCTCGTCTCGACTAGGGATGTAAACTTTATTTATAAATGATAATGATATGTATATCAATATTTCAAAAATATCAATATATCGTTTATAAATATCGATATTTTAGTAACGATATTGTAACCCAAAATATCATAAAATCATTAAAAAATAAAATCATTGTTTTGGGTTGTATTGCGTTCATAAAGCCCCCCGTATAATATTTTTTCTTATTTATCTCCCATGTACAGACAGCGACCTGTTACGATTTTATTATATGTATTGATTCGGAGGGTTCTGCTCCGGAGGGATTTATTGTGGTGTAAATTTGGAGAGGCCTACGTCCAGATTTGATTGATTTTGGCTATCTAATTTGAATTACCAAAACTATTAAAATGTAAAATATAAAGTTAACACTTGGCTGCCACCGCCACGGTGGCGGAGTGAAAGTGCATGCGACTGCCACACTGAGGTCTTGGGTTTGATTCCCGAGTCTGATCTGGGGATCGAACCGATGGGCCGAGTGAAAAAAAAAAAAATTTCCAAGTTTGGGTGTTTTCCATCTACATGTTCTACTCGTATTTAAAAAATTTGAAGTTGTCGTGTCTGTACAACAGAGATATGGCTATGCTACATGGAGGGAAAGTACCTTAAATATTGTAGATGGAACATTTTACTGAAAGAAGACATTATTTTAATTTAAAAAACAACTTAAACTGCATTCATAGATTTTTAAATAATTACATTGTTGAGCCGGGAATCGAACCCGCTACACGAGAAAAAATAATCACCCCCACCTTATGTTACTTAGCAAAAAATAATCCTTATGATGAAGCCTTTCGATCGGTATGATAAACCTACGGAATGATTATTTTTTCTCGTGTAGCGGGTTCGATTCCCGGCTCAACCATGTAAGTTTTTAAAAATCTATGAATATAGATTAAATTGTTTTTTTAAATTAAAATAATGTCTTCTTTCAGTAAAATGTTCCATCTACAATATGTAAAGTACTTTTCCTCCATGTAGCATAGCCATATCTCTGTTGTACAGACACGACAACTTCAAATTTTTTTTTGCGCCGCTCGAAGCGCCGCGTCTCCTTAAACGAGCACTAAGGGTTTCGGCTGGGCGTTGATAGGTGAAAATGTTACCCTGTAATTTATAATTATTGACTAGCTGTGCCCGCGACTTCGTCCGCGTGGAATGCAAAAAAAAAAAGACGTGTGGCACTCGGGGACTGCCGCGGTAAAGCTATTACATAGCATTTTTTACCAACTATGCTAGTATAATTATTTCTATATAAGAATACTAGCTGATGCCTGCGGCTTCGTCCGCGTAAAATTTGTTACCGTGGGAAGTTATTCCCGGGATAAAAGGTAGCCTATGTGTTATTCCAGACTATAATGTATCTCTGTTCCAAATTTCAGCCCGATCCGTTCAGCGGTTTGAGCGTAAAAGAGTAACAAACATCCACACTCACAAACTTTCGCATTTATAATATTAGTAAGAAGTAAGATTTTAAGGCCTATGTTCAACAAAGTAAAGTACCAAGTACCTACTTGACTGTGGACATTTGGGCCTTTTGGAATTTTGGCCTATTGTCCTTTTGGCCTTTTGGACTTTTGGACTTTTGGCCTTTTGAACTTTTGTACTATTGGACTTTTGGACTTTTGAAGACCCAAAAGTCCTCAAAGACCGAAAAGTCCCATAAGTCCCAAAAGTCCCAAAAGTCCCAAAAGTCCCAAAAGTCCCAAAAGTCCCAAAAGTCCCAATAGTCCCAAAAGTCCCAAAAGTCCCAAAAGTCCCAAAGTCCTAAAACTCCCAAAAGTCCCAAAAGTCCTAGAAGTCCCAAAAGTCCCAAAAGTCCAAAAGCCCAAAAGTCCAAAAGTCCAAAATTCCAAAAGTCCAAAAGTTCAAAAGTCCAAAAGTCCAAACGTTCAAAAGTCCAAAAGTCCAAAAAACCAAAAAACCAAATTCCAAAAGTCCAAAAGTCCAAAAGGCCAAAAGTCCAAAAGTACAAAAGTACAAAAGTCCAAAAGTACTAAAGTCCAAAAGGCCAAAAGTCCAAAAGGCCAAAAGTCCATAAGTCCCAAAGGCCAAAGCCAAAATTCCACTCCATCAACCTCACCCCACCCACCTCACACCAATTCACCTCACCACACCCCACTTCACTTCACCCCACCCTACACACCTCAGTCCACCCCACTTCACCCTACTTCACTTCATATACATAGGTACACGTTATGCAAACGCTCACGTGTACACGTTGGTATATGAAGTTCGAGATACACGAACGTGGCCGAGCGTGGCCGAAGGTAGCCGAGAGTGTGATTTATTTTCGTGACACAATTTCTGGATTCGGTCTCCACGGAAGGTCCGCGATAGAAGCTATGCAATAGCTTAATAGGTATTTTGTTTTAGAACTTTTTAAGAAGAACAATTATTTTGTAATAAATTATTTTTATGTAACTTCAACCATTTACGCAGAGGCGCAACGGATACTCTTATAACGATTAAATGTTTTCCGTTTTCGAAACATTCCTCATTGCTGCACCGCTCCTATTAATCTTAGCATTATGTTATGTAGCCTATAACCACTATCAATAAATGTACCTACTTACTATCGAACAGTTTTTGAAACCCTACCAGTAGTTTCAGTAAGGCTTGCCTTGGTATGATGTGATCATGGTCCCTTTGCAGCGTGTGTTCAATCCAGCGCAGCAGCTACACTTCCGACGCTTGATCTGTTGGTGGATAGGGGTCTCACTGCAGCGTTCCAATAGTCTTACGTTCGTGATGTTCTCGGGCCCGTATGTACCGAGGATCCATTGGAGGCAGCGTTTGACGAAGACTTATAGCTGATAGCTGGTGCGAAATGTCTTAAGTGATGCCATGTCTCGCATCCGTATAGCAGTTAGCAGTACAGTTTTAACGTTTACTTTGTTTTGAGTTTCACTCTTCGTGTCCATTTTCGCAACTGCCTTCGGGGCGCAGCAGTGTAAAGGTTGTTCTGGCTTTGGCGAGACTCGAAATGATGTAGGGTACTCTTCTATCCCCTCAGTCGCTGACACGACACTCCCGAGGTACGTGAATTAGTGCCTCCACCACATCTCTTGCGTCTGTCGATTTTAATTTCAGTCCAGCCATTCGCTGCCTCATCCTGCTCTTTGTCCTGCACGTTGTCCTGCAGACATGCATGACGGCGTGTGTGTGCTTCAGCAGGCACAGGACATCGGCATCATTTAAATCCTACAGGATATCAGTATAGGCCCCATTCTATGCCGCGCCGAATGTTCTTTGCGGTATTCAGCATTATACCATCTATTTTCATAAGATAGCTTCAATACGATCCTCTAAGGTAGGTATACTGTATTTCAATAGCTTTGCGCAAAAATGTAAACAAACACATTTGATCCTATATATCCATAGTTACTTGCAATTGAGTATTCACCCTGATTATATTCCAGTATCCAGGAGTCATACAGCGTTCTTACAATTATTTCGACACCAAATAACTTCTTTATGACAGTTTAATTTCATTTAAAATACCTACTCAGGATAGTAAAAAATTCAATGATTTGTCATATTATATTTTTCTACTCATCTGTCTTGGACAACGATTGTCAAAACATGACATGTTTACATTATTGCCAGATGGGGCAGGATTGGACTATACAGTATGTATTTTCAAAAGAGTTTGTGAACTCTATTTTTAATTTCTTTTTCAGAATATTGATGACATTTGATTGATGTCATTTTATACACATTACGTCTACTACATTGATACATGTAATAAAATTCTAACATGGTGTTTGTATGTAAATTGTTTATACTGAGGAAAATTCTATACTGAGGAATAGCTTTAACCATTAAGCTCTATTTTGATTAAGCAAACAGGGCAGATTCACACGCTACTTGATGAGTATGATTAATAAATACCTCTAATTTCATAGACCTTGTGTGACGTAAACAAAGTTGCGAGGGTCAGCTAGTTAAAAGATAAAACAATAGGTTTCTTCTTATCTACCTACTTAAAAACTCTTTTTACAAATTTTATGGTAATAATAGACATTCTTTGAAATATGCATGTATGGTATTGTTGTGACTTTTATGACACGTTTAAAGTACATAGGTATGAGATAGATGGCGCTCGCGGCTACGTCAGCGTGAAATTTCCTTCCCGCTTCCCATGGGAACGTACTCCCGGGTTTGGTTATCTTTATAGCAGTATTATACATAAATTAACAAAACAAAAAAGAATACTGCATTGGTGATAATAATAATAAAATCTATGTATATAGAGTACTCTCACTCATTTTCTTTCACTATTTTTCGTGACTTTCTTCATTAATAAATGCACTTTGTTTATTCATATTTAAAACACTTTTTACACAAATTATACGAGTACAGTTCACTGTTGTACATAGATGATGAATACCTATACACCTATAGTTGAATTTTTATTTAGACGAAGTAAATTGACAGCAACTAATGTAATTGACAGCATTGAAATTGTCATTTCACATTAAGAACTCAAAATTCGACCGGCACTCCTAATTCAACTTTGGTCGAGTGGTTAAGACGCGGATCGGTACGCAGAAGGCGCAAGATCGATTCTGGGTACAAGTATCAATTTTTGGATTATTTGACATAATATATAACGACTGCAGAGTTCATAATTGACGTAAACAAAAAAAATATGAAGTGCGAGATACACGAACGTGGCCGAAGGTAGCCGAGAGTGTGATTCGTTTTCGTGACACAATTTCTGGATTCGGTCTCCACGCAAGGCCCGCGATAGAAGCTATGCAATAGCTTAAAAGTAGCCTAAGTTACTGCTTATTACATAAGCTATCTGCCAGTGAAAGTTCCGTCCAAATCGGTCCAGCCGTTCAAGAGATTACCCGGAACAAACAGACAGACAGAGACAACTACAGTATACCGCATATACATTCATATGCATGTAGTAGAAAGCGGTTATTTTAATATTACAAACAGACACTCCAATTTTATTTATTTGTATGTATAGATATGATATAGAAGATAGTAGCTATACATTGTACCTACTCGTATCGATTCATTCCTAGAACGTAATTTGTAATGCATTGAGTATTTTGATTGACTTTGATGACTGGTGATTAACTTAAATAATCTGGCATTACTCGTAGTAAGTCGTTACTAAATATTATCTTAAGTAATAAATTGACACATTTATAAATGCGTTAGTTTGTGAGTATGGATGTGGGGAATTGTGGATGTTTTTCACTTCCGGCCCGAGGTACCTAGGTCTGCAACTTGGGAGAATTCATGCCATGGCTTACGAAAGCGTTATACATTGTGAACTAGATAGGTATGAGTATGAACATAGTAGTTAAATATTATGACACCATTCAAAAATCTCGTATGCTCGTAGGTTGACTATGATTGTGACATTTCAAAAATAGAATCCAATTTGATAATTTCCTGTCTCATTACAAAGCCACACAACTAATAAAAAAAATGCGAAGATTAATTTTAGGAACAAAATCTAAAGTTTATTTGTGTAATGTTCTCTAACCACGCTACGATGCTGAACGAATCTGGATCGTGACTGATTTAGCACGAAGTCAGGAGCTGTCACAAAATCATGAGTACGACAAAATGTTTCAAAGCTATTGCCTCCTACTTCAAAGTTTTGACATTTACCTAATAACCAACATCTCAAAACCACAAGCGAAAAATTCTATGCTCAAAACCACATTAATTTACAAACTTTCATACAACCGCTGAAAAGAATGAAGTAAACAATTTCAGTATTCATTCATTCCGACAACTCGAGCTATTCTAGATGAACCTTTTTTTAACCACAGCAACATCTGTAGGTATTCATTAGCATTCAAAACCGTTGACAGAATGTAGTTTAAATTTAGAGTGTGTCTGTCATTGTCCGTTGGTCTCGATTTATGTTTCAATACAAATTGTATTAATAGAATATGCTTCGTGGGGTATTCGTTCGGGACGAAACACGATACTTCCGTGTCTTAATTGAAAATTAAAATTTCAGTCGTTGTATTTTGAAAGTTCAGTATGGAACATTTCTATTCGAAAGTTACCTCTTTACGTGACTGAATGAGGTTACGTCCTAAGTTGAGTCAGGTTAACTTGCCTATCGATACAGGAAATTACTGCGATACACATCAATTGAAATACGGTCTCTACACGCAAATGTGTATAACTATAGAATTATGTGAACTATCTTTGATGTCTTGTTCTACATTTTCCTAATTTTGTTACTATTAATAATATAATAATAATATAATAAATAATTTATTTCTTCACAAAAATAGTTACATAGTAGTACTCTGTGTTATACATTACTAAAATAACAATTGTATTGTAATTCACTTTAACAAAGAGACTTTGCGTTGGCGACTGTAGTAGTATTAAAACTGTGTCACAGTCGTCAGCGTCCTCCACCCGGAGGTGATACATTTAGTTTCAATATTATAAACAATATTATAAACAAGACATTATAATAACATTAAATATAACGTGTGTGCGTGTGTGTGTGCGTGTGTGTGTGTGTGTGTTTGTGTAGGAGTGTGTACTTTTATGTGCATGTGCGTATGTAACTAGGGTAGTGTACCTTGTATGAGTTCTTCAGTTTGAGTATAATTTAATGTTTTAAGCCATTCGTTAACAACAGACTTGCACCTTATTAGCGGTAAAGAATAAACATTGAGCCTTTTATTTATGGAATTATATAAGGAAATTGAAATAGTTTAGAATTGGCGCCTAGCCAGAGCAGTCCTGTGTTGATTTATGGAAAAAATTCTAGTTTTGTTCCTCCGGAGAATAGGTATGAAGTAAGTAGTTTTATGCTTACGTTGAATGGCACTTGTAATAAATAATTGTCGGACTGTTAGCACGGAACTATCCCTGTATAGGAGTTCAGTGCTATATCTGCGGGATTTTTTGAGCATAACTTTTAGTAAAGCTCTCTGAGCCCGTTCTAGAGGAAGTAGAATTGTTGAACAACTTCCACCCCAGGTAACAATGCAATATTGAAGTAGACTCTGGGCAAGCGCATAATATACACATAACAGAGTATTGAAATCAGCCGAAACTCGGAGCCTTCTGAAAATTGGTATAAGTTTCCTGAGTCTGCCAGTCAAGTGATTGATATGCATTGACCAATTCAATGAACTGTCCACTATAAGTCCCAAGTACCTTGCTGAGGTAACTCGCGACAAATCCGAACAAACGCAGTTGTTATCGCGCAAGTCACAAGTATGGGCTTTAACGTGAAAAGTTGGCGGTGGCTGCGTGTCTGCGCGGAGAGTAAACGTAATGTACATAGTTTTAGCTACATTCAGAGTCAAGAGATTGTTCCTAAGCCACTTCATCACCTCTCCAAGAGCAATCTCGGTGTATTTTTTTGTTTCTTCCCAGTTACTTCCATGCACTATCAAGGCAGTGTCATCAGCATAGGTGATAATCTCACAGTTTGTTAAGGACTTCATACACAAGCCGTTGACGTACACGAGGAAGAGAGTAGGTCCTAAGACACTGCCCTGAGGCACGCCACAGGATAGTATTGAGTGTTTACTCATATGATCGCCAATTTTTACGCACTGGGATCGGTTTGATAGGTAGGAACGAAACATTTCTAGTGCCACACCACGAATACCTATCGCTTCCAATTTTTGGAGTAGAAGAGGGACAGAAACAGTATCAAACGCCTTTGATAAATCAAGAAAAACGCCAATAACCTTTGATGAACCATCAAGATGTCTGGCAATACTCTCCGTAAGTGCCAAAGTTGCATCCTCTGTAGACTTACCTTTTACAAATCCATATTGGTTCTTGGCTATAATGCTGTTATTTTGTAGATATTTTAAAAGCCTACCATTTAGCAACTTTTCCAGAATTTTAGAAATGACTGTAAGTACGGATATAGGCCTATAATTTTCGATACTGTTTCTGTTCCCTTTCTTATAAATGGGGTGTTTCCCTTTCTTGCGGTGAAAATAAATGTGATGCAATACCTATAGTAAAAAAACTTTATACAAGAGTTGCACCTGCTGAATAACGTAGAACTATCATCGATGAAAAAAAGCCCTGTAGGTACCTACCACTCTTCTGACCAACATAACCTATGCACAATTATTCTCTCACTAGCTTTTGCCCGCAGCTTCGTCTGCGTAAAAATTCCCGCTTTCCGTGGGAACCTATTCCCGGGATAAAAAAGTAGCCTAAGTGTTATTCCAGACTATAATGTATCTCTGTACCAAATTTGAGCCCGATCCGTTAAGCCGTTTGAGCGTGAAAGAGTAACAAACATCCACACTCACAAACTTTCGCATTTATAAAAGTAAGATAATGCAATCATTCTATCAATTTGAAACTTGTCTGGCCGTAGAAACTGAATCTTAATTGATTGACGGATTGAAATAAAGTAAAACACATTCTTACCTATGTATGGAATAAAGTGCATTCTGTCACATTTTGTCACCGTGAATTGTTACTGCAACTACAAAGTTTATATTATCTAAGATCAGACAAAGGATATAACTTAGAAATGTGCCTTTTAGCATAATTTGATTTATTAAGCCAAGACTTCTGTTTTCTCAGCGAATATAAAATTACATTGGCTGGTATAGAGTTGAGGCACCATGCCACTGTTTGAAAGCCTTTCATACATAATGCATAGACTCACTAGTTCTACCCTAGACTATTCGAGTTAAATTTAGTACAGACACGCTTATACTGTTATGAGTTAGGTACACTTATTCCTGGAAAACACTTTGATTATACTGTAGGTAAAGAATATAGGTAGTGAACGTTACTGAGAACTTCAGGGAGGCAACATTATTACTACAGGGAAATTAAAATCTGGTGCTGCCACATAACCGGAAATTATTCGTCTTATCGATTGAAACTCGATTTTAAATTGAAAATATAACATTAAAAACTTTTTTTATATACTTAACACGTTCTCTGCCGGTAGTATAAAAGATAAAGAACACAAAAAAACTTTTTGGCGGAAATATAAGCGTTAGGTCAAAATATACATTTTTATATATGAAGTGTTTTGATCTGACACTGGGTTCCGTAGATATTTCAAAAAAACTTCGTGAGGTCATAATTGACCTACACGGCGCTGTAATACTTAAAAGTGAATATTCGTTATGGAGGCGCCGGGTAGGGCACGCCTCCGGTCACCCCCACACCTCAGTCGTCCGTAAGCGCTTGCGCTGAATGGTTGAGTTTGTTTCTGTGAACGTTTTTATTTACTGAAATGGATATATCCGTTCTAGACTTTGGCTTAGATATTTCTCAAGAAGACTTACAACATATTGAAGCACTAGAATCTAGTATTTTCTGTGAGATACGCAATTTTTCCGAGGAAGAAATTAGTAACGATGCTATCCTACCAACAAAAAGACGTTACCGTCGTGTGATTGCAAGTGGCTCCGAAAGTGAATCGGAGTCGTTTGAAAATGATGTCCCTAATCAAATTGCTCGTATAGAACAAACATCTAATTCAGTACAAAAATGGACACGACCACGACGACATCAACCATCCGTCATAGCATTCACGGAACCAACTGGTAAGTGCTAAGTACTTTTTTAACCGACTTCAAAAAAGGTTCTCAGTTTTAGTGGCACCAAGACTACACTGTCCGTCTGCCTGTCTGTCACGGGATTGTATCTCATGTCATGAACCATGATAGATCTATAGGTATAAATAAGTAGGTTATTGATTGTTGAGGTACCCATAGCATAAGGTATGCTTTTATTTTGGGGTCAGTTGGCTTGCGTGAAATTGTCCCTCATATTATTTATTTCTTGCTTACAGGTATGAAGCAACCATATGCTAGAGAATTGAAAAATAGTGCAGAGGGAGAATATTTCAGTGTTTTGGTCCCAGACAGTCTTTTTGAGACGATTGCAAATGAAACAAATTTGTTTGCACAGCAATCACTATCAAAAACCTTAAAACCTAAGTCTCGTGCAAATGAGTGGAAACCGACATCAAAAGATGAGATTAAACAATTATTTGGGTTAATCTTATACATGGGACTGGTGAAACTTCCTCAAATAAATTTATACTGGAGTAAAGACAGGGTGTTCGGGCAACATTTTCCAGCTACTGTTATGAGCAGGAACCGATTTGAATTGCTTTTGAGAATGATTCACTTCACTGATAATGAGACAGCGGACAAATCCGATAGAATTTTTAAAATTCGACCCCTCATCAATGCTTTGAACGAAAATTTTAAAAAATTGTACGCGCCAAATGAAACCGTTTGTGTCGATGAAAGCCAAGTAGCATTTAGAGGGCGCATAATATTCCGCCAGTATAATAAAAGTAAACGCCACAAATATGGCATGAAAATATTTAAGCTTTGTACCCTCCCCGGATACACCTGTAAGTTACAACTATATGCTGGTAAAAATGATGAAATGGTTAACACAACACCTACAAATGTTGTAATATCTCTCTGTGATGACATATTAAATTTGGGTCATACAATTGCCACCGACAATTGGTATACCAATTTGGACTTGGCAAATCAACTACTGGACCGCGACACCCACCTAATTGGAACAATTAGAAAGAATAGAAGGGGTTTACCAATGGCAGTAGTCGACGCTAAACTGCAAAAAGGTGAATCCATAGCTATGGAGAATCAAAGGGGTATAACTGTTCTCAAATGGAAGGATAAGCGCGACGTCTTAGTGCTTTCGACGAAACACTCAAATGGCAAACGAACGGTTCTAAAGAAAGGTAGAGCTATTAAAAAACCAAAAATCATACTTGCCTACAATGAAGCAAAAAGTTCAGTCGATATGAGTGACCAAATGACTTCATATTCATCACCTCTCAGAAAAACTTTGAAATGGTACAAAAAGCTGGCCATTGAGCTTATTTTAAATACGGCACTGGTGAATGCTTGGATTATGTATAAAGAGAACAAAAACACTAATCAGGGTATAGTGCAATTCCGGCGTCAGTTAGTCGAGTATCTTGTGGATTCAGGAGTCGATAAAGAAAATTGTGAACAGCAGCAGGAGAGACCTAAAAGAATGAAACATGAATTGCTGAAAAGAGAGGGACCTGTTGCTAAACTGAGACGTTTCTGCGTCGGTTGCTACAAAGAAAATGTTAAAACACATGGGTCAAAAGTCGCTCGGAATAAAACTAAAAAAGTAGTTACATACTGTAAGAACTGTCCTGGTACAATATATTATTGTCTACAGTGCTTCAATAAATCTCACCGTTATTTGTAAAGGTTTTTTTAATAATGTAGTAGCTAACTGTTCAATAGTTATTACAAATAAACACGATTCATAATGGATGCCTTTGTTTTTTCTTAACTGCTTTGCAATTTCACCCACATTTTCAAAAAAAATACGATTACTCAGAAACCATACTGGAGGATTGGTCTACAGCGCCATTCCGGTCACCCGCTATAGAGAAATGTTCGGTAAATATGGCCTACGGCTCACAAATCAGTTTCAAACTTAGGCCTACCTTGAGGTCACTGATGCCCTACGCGGCGTCTCGATCTAGTTCAGGTGAGGTCACGGATGACCTACGCGGCAGAGAACGTGTTAACTGTATTTGTGTTATAGATTAGTTGTTAAATAGTCTCAGATTTGTGTGTACATGTGAACCATTATTATTAATTGTCTTTCTTGATTTGTAAAGGATTATCTGTGAAACGAATGCGCAGATTTTAGAACATCTTGATAAACTAAAAGCAAGTTGTTTTCTCTTTCTGCCAATTATTCGTTGTCCTTCTCGTACAGAAGCGCTCGTGGCCCCGCAGACTCAGTGTTCTGTAAACGATCACTGCAGTAAGCAACTTTTACTGTGGTCGGTTCTTGGATGGGTGACCTTCCATGTGACCACTTTGTGACATTTGAGCGTTTCCGTGCTTCGGAAGGCACGTTAAGCGGTTGGTCCCGGTTGCCAGTAAAATGGTAGTCGTTAAGCCAAGTTGAAGAAAAATTTCAACAGCAGGCAGTCACAAGCTGCACCTGTTCATTTCAACAAGGCAATACGGCTCACCATATGCATAATATGTATAGGTACATATAATCAGAGTGAATATTCATATGAAAGTAAATATGGAGATTTCTAGATCAAATAGATGTTCAACCCGAGGCTGTATCTTAGAAACCGTGACAGCTATAGAGCTGAAATTTTCACAGATAATGTATTTCTGTCGAAGATAAAGAAAGAATTAAGAGGAGCTCCCATACAAAAAACGTGATATTTTGCCGTTTTTTGGTACGGAATCCTCCGGGCGCGAGTCCGACTCGCACTTGGCCTATTTTTTAAAATAAATTTTGTGATTTAGTTAGCATACTAAATGGTTTTCAGTATTACTACTAGAAATTTCGATTATAATATGCTTTCGTGATAATCCGAACTATGTAGCCAGGCAGTGGTATCTGTGGCTTTTACTGTCCTACCGCTTTCCATTAAGCAAAATGGCCACAATGAAGTTGCGGGCGAGGCCTACTGACGTAAAAATGTGGCTAATTCAACTTTATCTGCCCCTCTGGTAATAAAATGTAACAAAAAAACAGCCAAGTACGAGTCGGAGGGTTCCCTACCAATAAATATACGGTAAATAATTTACGTTTGTTTTGTGGGAGGCCCTCTTAATATTTTTTTCTGATTTTAGTAAGTAAGAATTTGTTGTTATATCGGCAATAGAAATAGCA
Organism: Miltochrista miniata; assembly: GCA_933228765.1. Lineage (NCBI taxonomy): Eukaryota > Metazoa > Arthropoda > Insecta > Lepidoptera > Erebidae > Miltochrista > Miltochrista miniata. Next base: position 16,038,344 of record OW121747.1, on the reverse strand, counting down.
GTAATAAATTAATAGTTTAAAAACACTAGAAAAACACGCTTTATAACCTTAAAACCTAATCGTGGTCAAAGTTCATTACAAGACTGTTCTAACAAATCCAAACACAGCTATAATACGATATCTTCCGGCTCCATCATCAGAACAGTTCGACAGGCCCATATTATTGTATTGTCATAAAAACTACATACAGCTGCCAATTTTCATGACGCTACGATCCTTGGAAGATGGTTAAATTTTTATGTTAACCTTAGATTCCATTAAATAGTTACATATAGGTCTACTTAATAAACAACAGTGTTAAAATACGTCATCTGTAAAAATTTCGGCAAGCTGTATCTCAGGAACCGTGCTATACCACGGTTCCTGAGGTACAGCTTGATGACAGAGAGCCCTACAGCAGAGTTTCAGTATTAAGGTGCGGTTCCACTCAGGTGGAGCGGAGAGGAGCTGTGGATTTTAAGCCATGGGATTGGTTAATCGCGGCATAGCTCGTCTCCGCTCCTCTACGCTCCGCACCGTGATTGGTGAATCGTGGCACAGCTCCTCTCCGCTCCGCCTAAGTGGAACCGCACCTTTAGGGTCACGTTTTACCCTTTGGGTACGGAACCTTAAGAACCCACTTGATCAGTGAGACAACCATAAGCTCTTTAGCAGTTTTATTTCAGTACCCAGTCATTGATAGAAAGTGACAGAACTATTCAATGTCTATAGCGCTGTCACTCTCTGACACTTGAAATACGACTGTAATAATGCAGCTATCGAGGGATGGCACGCGGCCAGTTCAGTATAAATATGAATGGAGTTCTAATAAAAACTGTTCCAATCAAATCATTATGAATTATATTATTTATTTGTTTAATCTGTACTAATGTTGTTAAGAGGAAAGATTTGTTTGTTTGTAATCGATATAACTCGGGAAGTACCTACTCAAACGGTTATTAAAATTCTTTTACTATTTACCTTATTTATCTTTTCAATAACAGACCCTATGCATTACGGTACTACTTCAAGAGAGATGGGAAGGTAGAGGCATATCTTAACTCACATTTTCATGTTTAGTTTATGTTCCTATATGGTGAAACTCATTACCGTGTTGAAAGGAATAGACAGGCGCAGGTTGGAACTTTCTCAACCTGCCTGACGCACCACCCTGAATTGACAAATCTGCATAACCCGGCTATATGAAGGCTCTTTAGACTAAAGAGCCTTCATATCTAACCTCACCTGTAAGATCAACACCTGCTTAAGGTTAGAACAACAGCCGCTGTCTACAAGCCCGATAAAATCCAAGTAAAACTAACCAACCACAGAAATCAGAAAAAATAAATCAAAAAAAAAACAAAATTTTCTGATATCTGTGTAACCAAGCATTCAACATTTTACAGTAGTACAAAATAAATTAAACACACAATGTCTACTGGTGTGACTATTTCCTGAACAATTTTGTATTTATTTATTCTGTAGGAACATTCCAAAACAATTTTAACTTTCAAGCTCTAGTCAAATAAAGCTCATGGAATTCAATTTAACGACACTAACCCAATAATGTTCAAAGTAAATCAATGCGCAATTCATTACTTCGGAAGCTTGTTAAAGAATTTTGTTTCTGTAAAACTGAGCACACATTGGCGACAAGACTGTCTCGAGACAGACTTTTATTTAATCTATGAAACTGCGAATACAACATCTGAATGATAAATCTGTTTGGTAGTGAGCGCCCGCATAATAGAATAAAGTAATAATATGCTTTGTAGTCTTAGACCATATATCACGGGACTAGCCTTTGCGAACCACCTCATACAAAAATATTCTGCCAGTTTTCATACAAGTGAAGGGGGAAACACAAAGACATATAAAATTTCATTGCATTTAAAAATGTATTAATCGACAAACGCGTAATGGCTGTTGTGAATTGTACAGTCAACTACAATGAAATGTACTAGTTTAAACATATAAAATGATGTACTGATGTACAGTGCTTTTTATAAAGCCAAAAGACCAAATGGTCATGTGTAATGGCAGAAAAGAATGCTTAAGTAAGGCGCATCCTGTGGTTAGATGATCTAAGTTTGTAGTGTACATATACCTGGTGTACATACCCAATTTAATATTTACATGAATATGGAATACAAGTCTTGAAATTTACAGTGAGGTTATCGCTAAGTGCAATTTCTTCCAAGCAACCTTTACATTTGTGCCAACAAGTCTTAGAACAGCCGTGTGTCTAATGTGCACTCAGCCTAATGTTCAAAGTAAATCAATGAGCAATTCATTCCTTCGGAAGCTTGTTAAACAATTTTGCTTCTGTAAATGCAAACAGTATTCCAGTGATATTATTTTACTCAATAAATTTGTAAAGCTTAATGGTAACGCCTTTGGTAAGTAATGGAATTGACTGTTGGATATTTTGGCCGGTTAGGGTAACTCTGTGGGTAATCTGATCTTATTACAATAACAGCCGCGGGCTATCTCTTAATAATCCCACGAAATTTTATGAAATGATAATATTCGTATAATTTATAACACTTTTGTGTTTTAGAAAGGTTCTTATAAAAATATGAGCCTCAAAGTGTGTTTTCAAAACGAGTATCTCCACTGTCTATTTTATTTTAAAGAAAATTTAAAGGGAAAGGGAAGACATCTATTTTTTTTTAAATATAATAATTTCTTGACACACGAAAAACCTGGATTTACATGGTATTAAAATGAAGCCTCTTTTTAAGCAAGTATATGCTTGTGTCAGAAGGCTTCGCTCTCCCATGTAGGCACATTCTTAGGTTTATGTGTATAAGACTGCGCGTGTGTGAGTGTGTGTGTGTGTGTGTGTGTGTGTGTGTGTGTGTGTGTGTGTGTGAGTGTGTGTGTGTGTGTGTGTGTGTGTGTGTGTGTGTGTGTGTGTCAGTATGTGATTATATAATAAGTATACATAATAAGTGATGTATATTTGTAGGTGTGCACTATCGCATGCGCGTATGCATGCTATTGGATCCTGATATCCACACGCTACACTCAAATACTTTTTCAATCTATTCTAATATTATAAAGAGGAAAGATTTGTTTTTTGTTTGTAACGAATAGGCTCCGGAACTACTGGACCGATTTGAAAAATTCTTTCAATGTTGGTAAGCTACACTCTTTGCGGTGAACATAGGCTATATTTTATTCCCGTATTCCCACGGGAACGTGGTGAAACCGCGTGACGTCCGCTAGTTATTATATAAATAAGATGTACTTTCCTAAAACGAATATCCAATGCGACATTGATAGGATCTTACCAAATCTGGCTAAGCAGAGATTGTGAAAGGTGGACAAACCTACTCAAATGGGTCGCAAGTTCCAGACACTCCCACAGTGTTTCCCTCTGTACCACGCTACGGACCGCTATGCCCGCACGGAATACCAAGAAAACGGTCTCGTCTCCTGACATAGTTCTATGAAAAAGCAACTGATTATAAGTACACAGTAACACACGAATATAGAACCGCAGTCATTTAAAGCCAGAACTTTTGTGTTTCAGAACACGCCTGAGCTTCATAAACTCGTATAAAAATATTGGATTTCCTCTACGAATTGGATTGAAGCTTTTCAAATACCTACAAGTCAAGTCAATGAATGTTGAATGTTCACTTACTTTTGTCATTTAGTTTTATTTTCTAACATATTCTTTTATGATTTACCGTGTGTTCAGATTTTTAAGGTTTCGTACACAAAAGGTCAAAACGGGAGCCTATTACTGAGACTCCGCCGTCAGTCTGTCCGTCTGTAGGTCACCAGGCAGTATCTCGTGAACCGTGATAGCTATAGGTACAGTTTAAAGTTTTACAAATGATAATATTAGGTGCTTACACATCAAATTGGCGTTTTTCGTACTGGCCACTTTAATTACGATTTTCTCCTCTTTGGTAAGGAATTCCAAATTCAAATTTTCCCAGCTATTTACTCATGTATTTATCCTTCGATGACCGTCATTCATTTGTTTTTTCTTCTGTTTTTTTCTGTTTGCGTCACTCATTTTACAAAATGGAAAACTTAAAATATCGCATTATTTACGAGTACGAGTTCCGCCGTGGCACTAGTGCTGCGGAAACGACTAGAAGGGTGAATGATGTGTATGGCGGTCATGTTGCAAAAGAAAACACAGTTCGTTTTTGGTTCCAACGTTTTCGTTCAGGAAATGTCGACCTGCAGAACAAGCCCCGTGGACGGCCTGAGACTCAAGTTGATAATGAAGTATTGAAGGCTATTGTGGAAGCGGACCCATCGCAAACCACGTCCGATTTACTTGCAGGCTGCGGTGTTAGTGATAAAACTGTTTTAATTCACTTGAAGCAAATTGGGAAGATTAAAAAGCTTGAAAGGTGGGTACCTCACGAATTGACTGAAGCAAACCGGCAAAAGCGCGTCGACTGCTGCGTTACATTACTGAACCGGCACAATAATGAAGGTATTTTAAACCGAATCATTACCTGTGACGAAAAATGGATTCTTTACGATAATCGAAAGCGCTGAGCGCAATGGTTGGATCCTGGCCAGCCAGCCAAATCCTGCCCCAAGCGAAAATTAACCCCAAAAAAGTTACTTGTAAGCGTTTGGTGGACTAGTGCCGGTATTGTTCATTACAGTTTTCTCAAATCTGGCCAGACTATTACGGCTGATGTCTATTGTCAGCAATTGCAAACCATGATGGAAAAGCTAGCGGCTAAACAACCTAGGCTGGTCAATCGCTCCACGCCACTGCTGCTTCACGACAACGCTAGACCACACACTGCACAACAGACGGCTACCAAATTAGAAGAGCTTCAATTGGAATGTCTAAAACATCCTCCGTACTCCCCGGATCTTGCTCCAACAGATTACCATTTTTTTCGAAATTTGGACAACTTCTTGCAAGGGAAAAAATTCAACTCTGATGGGGCAGTCCAAATCGCCTTCACAGATTTTATTGATTCCCGTCCGACTGGTTTTTTTAGTAAAGGGATCAATGAACTACCTATGAGATGGCAAAAATGCATAGAAAACAATGGTTCATACTTTGATTAATTAAATATATTATATTTAAAAATATTCGACTTGTTGCCAATTTCATATGTAAGCACCTAATATTATATTCCTGTTGCCGTTATCTATACAAATGAAGTGTGTTTGTAATATTGAAATAACCGCTTTCTACTACATGCATATGGTACACATACCAAAATATATATTTTTAAAAATTTTGTCTGTCTGTCTGTTTGTTCCGGCTAATCTTTGGAACGGCTGGACCGATTTGGACGGGACTTTCACTGGCAGATAGCTTATGTAATAAGGAGTAACTTAGGCTACTTTTATTAAAAAAAAACTTCTTTTATTACATTCCACGCGGACGAAGTCGCGGGCACAGCTAGTCTGTAATAAGAATAACGGCAAAAAAATTACATTCGTTGTATGGTAACCCCTATACAACAAAGTTGATGTTTTGTTTTTGCGTGCGTGACCCTCCGTGCACGAGTTGGACTCGCACTTGGTCCGTTTTTTTGTATTGAAAATGTTGCGTATAGGTATTTTTAATACAGTTGCTCAAAAAGTGGCGTATTACAGGGACGTATAGCGTTCGGGACGTGGGCTATTACACACTCGTGCGTTTTTCTTTCCCATTCCCGCACTCGTGCGTTTTCTTTCCCAATTGTCAAAATAATGTCTATTCATGCAAATATTTCTAAAAAAAGATACTAACTTGTTTCACTATCAGATTTAAAGTAATTTTAATTATAATTTAAGCATAAATTAATATTAGTATCGGCCAAATTAAATTTATGAATATAAAAAAAAGTTGGCTGTATGAAGTACACTGCCATAGTCTCTGCTTAGGAAGGTATATATTCATTTACGGTTGGCGCCATTTTGGATATTCAGGTTTAATGTGTTTTTATTATTTTATAAATTGCTTAATTTTTTCGCAACTGTATTAAAAATAGTTGTTCAATACAACGTGTGGGACTGTTATTTAACTCGTTCCGACTGTCTACCCTCGCCTTCGGCTCGGGTCAACACCCGTTGTAACTCGTTGTAATAACAGAAATCCCACACTTGTATCGAAAACTACTATTTTTTTCTACTGAACTGAACAGCCTACAGTTGGGAGCCCCTGGTAATTCCTCGGAAGGATACCCAAGGACTCTCAATAGACCAACGGCTACCACCGCGGCCTCACCTAGAGGGGGTTCGGCTGTTATGCGGGCTAACTTATCTTGCGGGGCGTACGAGAACCCCTGACGTCACGCTGCGTCTAGGCCTCTAGGGCCTGCTTCTGTAAGGACGGTGAGCAGCCCCTCCGTATAGGTGAACTATTATCAGAGTATAATATCTACTATGCTATTACTTTGACATGGTGAAGTAGCGTTCATTTCAATAGCCGGTGTGTTACAAAAGGTGACGCGATACAATTGTGTCTACGTACACAATGTACATTCATACTCTCTATAAACTGTTGAAAGTGTTACTGAATTCATTGCAGTCGTTATTTTGTTGTTGTGACCTCAAATACTATCTAGTTAATAATCACAAATACGACGATAGTAGGTGAGTACTACCACAGTATAACTACCTAATATTAACAAAAATATGTTCCGTTCCGTTCTTGATGCAAAGAGTACCTAAGCGCTATCTTTCTTTATTCTATGACCAGCTGACCCGCCGAACTGTGTACCACATCCGATGTTTCTATATCTTTATTATTTTACTGAACTGCTACAAACGTAACAAAAACAAAATCAGCCAAATCGGTTCAGGTATTCTAAAGCTTTAGGAAGACAAACAAACATAATTCATTTTCATATGTAGATAGATGTGTGTAATCTGCATTGTAGAATTATTGCAATGATTTTCGATCTCCAAATCTCTAAATGTATATCTTGTTTTGACAGCTCTTGCTATATATCTTCATATTATATTATCGTACAATAATAAATAACAATAAATCGAAATAAGCACCCTCGAAAGTTGTTCAAGAACAGTCTCACAAAACAAAGTGAGAAGCTGTGCAATTTAGAGCCAAGAACATAAAAGTACGTGTCGCTATAGCTGTACATAGTAAAAGAGAAACAGTAATACAGTTATGGAGCGAATGAATATGTATAGTCCAACAAAACAGGCTTCACAGAGGTAAATAAATTATTTACCTCTGTGAAGCTGTTTGTTCTCCTCTGTAGATCGGAATTCTCTAATTCTAAATTCTCTTTAATTTTACACAAGAGTGTCCGATATTTTATCGTCAGCTGTTTTTGATTGATGATTATATTGCTGCAGCGTTGATTGTCAGCCGATTTATAACAAATTTAGAAGTAACGTTCAATAAATTTTACTATAGGTACAAGCTATCGTCAACAGCTTTTTAAAAACGATACCTTAAATTTCAGATATTGTCTTCTTCAGAGTTTGTTCCCATAATATACCATTGAAGTAATATTACTAGCGTATAATATCCCGTACAACTATAAACCTAGAGATGGTGGTTATCGCTTAAATTCAAACTATGGGTTTCTTTGAAATGAATTTTAGTACACCTACGTATTTCATCTTCCGAGAACCACTAGTTACATTTTTTTTTATTGCTCTTGTAGAAGGCTTACAGACTAATATAAAAACTAATAATACGAAATGGAATACAAAATTGCTATTAACAAGTCTCCATATTTAAATATAACTACATTATAAATATGACTACTTACAATATAAAATAAATATAACTACAATTTGGGCATACTATGATATTTTTTGATAATATAACTGAATATTGACTGTGGCCTTGAAATAAATACCTAGCCGCTTTCAAAACGTAATACTTAATGCAATTGGAACTAGTCGGCAAGGACTCCATCTCTATTTTATTAAATACATATAATCACGCCTTTATTCCCGAAGGGGTAGGCAGAGCCATAGTATACGCCCACATTTCCCTTATGGTTTTATGTCCCACGTAATAAGTGGTGATCCTATTGCCGTGTGCCTTAGTGATATAAAAAATAAGACGTGTGGCGCTCGGGGACTGCCGCGGTAAAGCTATTGCATAGCATTTTTAGGGTTCGTTAGCCGAATGGCAAAAAACGGAACCCTTATAGACTCGTGTCGTTATTTTACATAAACATTACCGTTTCCGTTGTGAAAAATTGTGAAGTTAGTGGGTGATTTGCAAAGTTCTGTCAATATTCTTATCTATGACGCATTTCAATCGGAGCATCGAAATTGTTTTCAACTTAAGAACTCTAAATTCGACCAGTATTCTTAATTCAACTTTGGTCGAGTGGTTAAGACGCGGATCGGTACGCAGAAGGTGCAAGATCGATTCTGAATACAAGTGTCACTTTTTGGATTGACTTAATATATAACGACTGCAGAGTACATAATTGACGTAAACCAAAAAAATTATGAAGTGCAAGATGTACGAGCGTGACCGAGCGTGGCCGAGAATAGCCGAGTGTTACGTGTTTTTCGTGACGGAATTTCTGGATTCGGTCTCCACGCTCAAGGCCCGCGATAGAAGCTATGCAATAGCTTAAAAACTCAATGCGCATCCATAACGTGACATTTTTGACTTACTAGAAGATAGTGTATTTACTGTGGCAGTTGCTACCTTGTACCGTATTAACGCATACATAGGCAACACGGCCTTGGCTCCACAAATTCGGCCTTCGCCTCAGCCGCAGTTTGACACACTGGGAACTCACGACATCCCTAAGATTCCATAAACCTCACGCAACTTGCATATTACAGGTTATTTTAGTCATACATTTATAATAAGAAACGTCTGTTTTAGTTTTTTGTTTGTAGTATTAATAACGTGTCACTGAAGACTGTTCCTTTGCCACAAAATCATTTAATGTGAAAATGGCTGACTATAAAACAAGTTTTCGTTTTTAAGGGAATTAACAGAATCTCGTCTAGTGGTTCCGTGCTGGTACTCCCCTGGTAAGAGCGTAGCATGACCCCATTACTTGGTTTTATTTAATGTTAGTACCTAAGTAACCTATTTCCATTAACATTTTGGCAATCTATTCGAACAAAATAGAACCAAGAACCCTTGATGGTGCTTCAACTCGTTGCAAAGGTGAGCCATGACAGTTGTCAGCGATTCTGTACTTGAAGGTGGTGTGGAACCGCGCAAACTTAGATTGTTTAATGGTTTCCGTGTCTCGGTTTTCCCAAACGCCTACAGTATGGGGTATAAAAGGGGTCTTAGAAGGTTTAAAAGGCGCAAGGGTAGCGTCTCTGTTGTTGCAACCGTCCATAGGCTTACCTTAGTGGTATAAAAAAATAACAAAAAAAATTTGTTTGGGTGACAAGGTTACAATGATCTTATATTAACATAGTACGAGTATGTAGTTCTCTAAGTCTGCAAGTGACTTATACAATTCTTATTAAAGTATGAAATTTCATTAATATGTACCTAGGTACATTACAATTCACCGTTCATGCACGTTTATCATTAAGTATATATCATTATGCATCAAATAATATCTAATTTAATTCAAAGTAGACAAGAAGTACGTACATTTTTTGAAAATCTGAATTCAGTTCCCGAAAGACGAAAGTAAGTAGGTACTTTCACAAAGTACACTACGTTCATATCACGAGACACAACTCGCCAAGTTATGCCGTTTTCGACACCACGTATGTACCTATGTACACATTGTACATCGCCGCCTATATCTTGTAGATAAAATTAATCAATCTTGTTATCACTCATAGCATTTACTCTACATTTATGGTTAGTATAATTATGTAGAGACAACGAATAGGCTGTAAGTAGGTAATGTCAATGATTTATTTTATTTTATTCCAATCGTACGATAGATACATGATATGAAAACTAGGATACTAGATAAAGGGGTGTGGTCGGACGGTGAGTCGGCCGGTCGGCGGTATTTACAGAAGCAGGCCAAGACGGTGGCACGTCTCTTCGCCCCTCATAGTAGTGGGATAGCATCCAACTATTCTTCCCTTCCCCAAGTAGAGGGTAACACCCGAACAATCCCCCCCCCCAGACGCGGGATATAAACCATCTAAGCGAGGCAAGTCTGCCGGGAACCCTGGGACATCCTTCCGATTTCTTAACCGGTACTCCCGGCCATAGACTATTGTACGGACTCCTGTCCGGCATAGCATCCATGTAGGATTTCCACATCTTAAAAAAAAGGACTCTAGGTCAATCCTTTGTTAGAGCCACGGCTCAGTCCGACCACAAATTCATGACATATTGAAAAGTTTTGAAACTAGAATGCAGCTTGGTTCTATCACACTGAAACTTATTTCTTTACAATACACCAAAGAGTCTAGAAAACTTCATCGGCAAGTTAACTTGCTGACTAATAAAATTATATAACAGGCGAAGGATAAGGCAGGCAGTTACAATCTCTTGACCGCTTTAAGGCTGAGCGCACATTGGAGACACGACTGTCTTATGACAGACTCTTACTCGATTATCGGACCGGACAAGTTTCGCAGTTTCATAGATTTAGTAAAGCGACAGTCTGTCTGTAGACTGTCTTGTCGCCAATGTGCGCTCAACCTTACACGGGACTATTGCGGGACACAATATACATTTATTGAAATGTGTTTGCATAATATATGTCTACCTGTTCGAGCCCAATAAGCGTGACTATTATGTAAATCTGCAATTACAGTATTTTTACAGTTTAAAACAATGCGTAAATAACATACAGCAATTGCTATTTTAATTAATAGAAAGAATAATAATGATAAAATAATAACCATAAAAATTACAGGAATAATTCAATAATTAATAAACCAGAGTACTTAACAATCCACTGATTAATAACTTTTTCTATAATAATAAATAACCATTCTATCTATGATAGCTATAAATTCGACGACAATAGAATATTTTACAATTAAATATCGTGTAGCCGAGGCTTGTTGAAATAAGATACTAATAAATGTTGGCATATGGTTCCAATTCCTGCGACACATTTCATTACATATTTTCCAGTGAGATGTCAGTTATAATACAGAATAATCACAATGGCTGTCGTTTCAATGTTTGTACCGTCTCTAAATTCGCTGTATTTAAGAGGGTTAACATATTTCGCCCCACGTTTTGCTCAGGAACCATACTTTTCATTGCGTTTAAAGTCATTAAATATTTATCGTACAAACATGGTATTCACTAACATACTTAGTAAATTTAGCGCTCTAAACGTTTTATAAAACATATTTTACCTAACAACAGATTACATATGGTTAATATCAACGAAAGTGAACAAGGTTTTTCAATTCATACGATTTGCATCGATTTCGATGCTTAAATTCATGTCAAATAACTGATAAATTTAATGAACAAGGGATACGAAGCAATTGCAAAAGGCCTAGGCTATCTGTTTGTAGAATAACCTGATATCAGGTAGGTTCCTTTTTTTGGAGAAAAATGACTGTCAAGTTTGCTCAAATACTGAGAATTTTCACCACAATAAAGTAGTCTTTTCACCAGCTTCTGTAGTTTAAATCATTATGATAATTATGTAATATTATGTCAGAACTTCTCCTCTGACAATAAAAATATTTCTTTATAAGTAACTAGATACAGATTTTTTTTTACAAAGTATTTTGTGAACTCTTATAAATGCAGATACGCGAACAAATACGATTTAGTACCGCCGAGAGGCTCTCAGAGAGTGGTCATGTCGCTCGGTGTTCCATTTTTGAATACGAAAAATTAACAAAAATAGTCTAATTCTAGCGTGACCAAACAATCTTAGTACTTTGTGACGTATAATATAATATACTAGCTGATGCGCGCGGCTTCGCCCGCGTGAATTTTGGATCCCGTTCCAGCTTCCCGTGAAAACAATTTTCTGGGATAAGAAGTAGCCTATGTGTTATTCCAGACTATACTCTATCCCTATACCAAATTTCAGCTGGATCCATTCAGCCGTAAGAGCGTGATTGAGTAACAAACATCCAAACATCTTCACAAACTTTCACATTTATAATATTACTAGGACTAGGATATAAATATTTATGGTCGATATACAACGTGAACTTTTGTATAGTGCAAAGCTCAGACACCCCGACTAGAGTTTCGCTTCAAAATACTGTATAAAAAAAATTAAATGAATCTAACGAAAACTGACCAAGTTATAACAGCGTAGTGTAGGTATTGTAGTCACTATTCGTGTGGTATTGATAATAACATATTAACACCCCATTTCATAAGTGGTAATTATGGAACACCTGTGAGGAACCAGACCAGGATTGGGACGGCTATAAAGCCGCTAAAGCAAAATACAAGTAGCGACTGAGATACAGAAGTACCAAGTCTTGGAGAAACTTCTGCTAGAGTCAGACTAATACTGGCCAAACAAAAGACATAACTGTCCGTATCTATAAAGAAACCTGACGGCGCGGCGGCCTGACCAACCCATGAAAAGAATTATTTATACTGTTGATGGATGGCACTTGGTGGAACCTGCTGCACATATTCATTAACGGCACTTGTACTGTTCCACAACATTTATTTATTTTACACCTGACTGGTTTTGCCTTTCGGCAATTTTCAAAGGCCAATAAACATTATATAATGACCACTACATCACTTAATTACTCGAAAACAATAAATTAATAACATATAAATTACCACTACATCATTCTACTAACGTAAACTATCATGAAAAGAAGACGAGAGTATTTTGATTCAAACGCACTTCCCAGGATGCCAATTGCTGCAGACACTCATGTGGCTGGTGGAATACGTATCCACAAAAGAAGTCCAGTGGGAGCTCGCAAGAACTGTTCTAATCTATTCTGTCAACTTACAAAAATCTGAATGGGTAATTAACAACTTCAAGTCCTTCAAATCTCCAGGACAGGATAAAGTCTTCCCTGCAGTGATAAAATGGGGGAGGACACAAGTTGATATTGTCAGCTACATAGTATCTGTACGCCAGACAATGAATGGAACTGTGACCCTGACTGTGGAGAGAGGTCTAAGTGATCTTTATACCAAAACCCGGTAAAGGGTTTATATTTGTGATTCGGACCTCTGGTTATACAGACCGATAAGCCCTCCGTCTTTTCTGCTAAAAACTCTGGAAAGATTGTGTGACAGAGACAATCGAGAGACGGCCCTTCAAAATAAGACACTGCATTCCAACCAACGCGCATATTGCCCCCGGCAAGTCAACAGACTCAGCACTACATGCAGTGGTACACAAAATAGAAGAGGTCATCCAGAATCAATCAATCAATGTGCCTCGGCACTTTCATGAACATAGAGGGAGCTTTTAAAAAAAAGAAGCATAACCACGGCACTGGCAAAACACCGAGTATACACGATGTCAGTGAATAGATAGATAACATGCTAAATAACTCATTTTAAAGCTACAGACAAGCAGAAACCAGTGCGCAGCCATGGCCAAAGGTTGTCCAGAAGGGGGCGGGGTCTCACCACTGCTAAAAAACCTTGTTGTAGACGACCTAATAACCAATCAATCAATCAATTTAACCTAGAACTGTCCCTATATACATGGATGTGGAACAAGCCAAAGCAGATGGTAAAATTAAATTATGGAGAAAATACGGATCTGTTAATACAAAGCATGACTGGTATTTTAAAATCCAAGGCCGACTTCAATTCAAGTGAGAAGCTGCGTTTATTTTATCTTCTAGTGATCTTGTGTATATAATAAATATTTTTAATGAATTGTATTAAAATTTGCCCTTAAGCACAGTAAATATTTCGAAAGACGACGAGTACTGGACTACAAGGATGGAACCTAAATTGTTAAATTTTTACGACAAATGTCTGTTGATTTTTAATATTTAAAGCAATTAGTTTGCTAACTTTTTCATAATATTTTATTATAAAGTGAAAAAAGACAACTTGGCCCAGACGGGATGTCTAAATGAAATGTCTGTTGTCAAAATGATTAACCCCAGAAGGTTTGTCAACATTTTTGTGACACTACTGGGGGTTCGGAAATGCTACAGACTGAGAAGAACACTCCAAGAAACTCAGTTCGGTCCCTCCCAAAATTCATCTTAGTAGGTATCTAATAATCGATCAATGCCGATACGGAAGGGCTAATTAATTAGCATTTTTCTTGGCGGTGTGCATTGTTATGCATATGCCTCTTAATAAATATTTGGTTATTGTAAATAAAAAACACCTACTATCAGTATTAAGATTAGAGTTAGATCCCATAGCTCAAGCTTATAGCTTAGTTTGGGCTAGATGATGTTGTGTAAGAATATCCAACAATATTTATGAATTATTTATTAAAAATATTTTGATGTTCCTGCCAGCACTGAATCTGTAGTAGGCAGCAAAACATCGGACCATGCCAAGCGCCTGCGCATTGCTACGTAAATATTATTTGTTTTTAACCATGTGTATTGTCAAATTTAAATATTTATAGTGTATAATAGAATATTGTCCATTACTTTCTACAATTTTCGTATATTTAGATACTTTAAAAATAAACTTATGAAACCGTTTTCATGTATGTGTGTATTTGTAATTTCAATATTGATATTAGTTAGGTAAATAAATGTCAACTTTATTAATTTTATTGATGTCAGTATCTATCACTACTAGAGTCGAAATATTTCTTTTATTTATTGAGACAAATGTTACAATAAAGCATAATAACTATTTACAATATGAATAAAACTAAACTAAATCTAAATAGGGCCCCGGTGGCATTGTGCCCAAAAAACTGGCAGCATTCCCCTTTTGAACGGCGATGCTTATTCGTTGGGAGAAATAACTGCCAGCCCTTAGGTCACAAGTTGACTCCACAAGGCGCTTCTTCAAAATTTTAAAAAAACTTTATGCCCATGAACCTAGGGTCTCGACACACACACACACTACTAAATATCAATAAATTTGCAAATTTGTTTTAAACTAACACGCGTTGAACACATATTTTTATACAAAACGGGATTTCGCGTGGCACTATTTTATTATTAATTAAAGGTTTCGGTACCTTCACTTTCCGAGGCGATCTCGGGACCACGATAGGTGTAACCCTGTCGAAACGTCGAGGAAAGTGAAGGTACCGAAACCTTTAATTAATAATAAAATAGTGCCACGCGAGATCCCGTTTTGTATAAAAATAATCAATAATTATTAACTAATATTACTAACATAAAAATTAAATTAAAAGATTGAACGCTTAGACTAAGAATATGACACCGGTAATACATCAAGGAAAACAAAAGTATCAAACTTGTTGGTAGCAACAATTGGCACTATACGGCTATATGCGCCGCGCCGCGCTGATTTCTTACGATCGTAAAGAAATTTGAAAACCGAATTAACGCTCTTAACGTAACGTACACGTTTGAGGTTATATTAAGGCAAAGATATAACAGTAGTACATAATTGGGGCACTAGTTAATCAAATCAAATAGAGGTAACTTGACGATATTAATCAACGTTTATTTGTATAGCATTGAACGTACCTATCTTCATTATGAAAACGTTCGTCACTTTGTGGATGAGGCTTACAAAATCTTGAGTCAGAGACGGAGACGTGTTTATGGTGGAAAATTGGTCAGCTCCGAGTAGGTTTCGGTGACCGAGTTGATTAAGGCTATGGTCTCCTACGGAGCCCGGAGGCTACGTGCAACGTCAAGTCAAGCAAGTAACTTACTACTTGCTTTTTAAAATTATCTCAATCTAGAGTCTTGTTTTATGCGGGTTCAAGCGTTTTAGGTGCCTTCTTCTCTTACAATGATGGACTGCGGTCACCGAAGCCTTTTAAAGTTTGCAAAACCAGAAGCTCATTAACTAGTCTATCAACCATACCATCCTGAGGACCGTGAGAATGGTCCTCAGTTCGCTTGATGTTGCCATGGCTTTCCATCAGGCGAGTGGTGCTGTTTTGACAAATTAAATATTAAAGAAACCTTTATTGAGAATGGGAATCGACCCACAGACGACAACCAAATTTTCTGTATGAGTTTTATACAAAAGTTGAAGTTTTTATATGAGCTAAGTATGTCCGTTAAATAATTTAGATTTTTATTTCTAGGTAAGCATCGGATGTTATCAACTGCCATGCTGCAGCTACGACCCGGTAAGTGCTGAAGAGTGAACATTTTTATTTTTTGATATTTATAATTTTATCCTAATATTTTAAAGGGCCCCCACAAATGTTTATGGGGCCCTAGTCAATGTCACCTGAAAGTTGGTGCACATTTAGACTGTGGACAAAGCTGTATTAGACTTGTGTGATTACGTTTCCAACATGCATGCATCGTGACCTGGACAAGGTGAAGCCAATTTTAGTAGGTATTCCAAGAGACATAATTTTCTTGTTTGCAATATGGCTTGCCTATAAACTTAAATCAAATAATTCGTTAGTAAAAATTTTAATTATGTGGCAAAGTTGACCTTTACATTATTTACGTTAATTAGTTTCTCCTGGGTGAAACGAGGTTATGTTTTATACTTTATTTACACTCGGAGATTTCAACCAGATTTGCACCACAAGTTGACAATCCCTGGAGATAACATCTGAAAAGTAAACAACCAAATATCTGAGGAATTTAAAACACTGTCATTATTAGAAGTTTTTTTACAAATTTAACATAATGGAAGCATGGAAATTATTTCTAGTATATTCAAATTGGAACGCTTATCGGTCGGAGTCAAACATAGGTGTGGTATACTCTCTTTCTGTAGTCCATCAGATAGTGAATAGGCTCTCTAGCTGATTGGTAATTTGTGACAAGCCCCTTGAGTAGGCAACTTTAGTTTCAATATACGTTGTGGAATAACAAGCTATGTTAATATAAAGGTGAGAGTTGTTAGTTGTGCTAATTTGTACATATACTTGTGTGTGACGACCGGATTTGTTTTTACGTTTGGAAAATCCGCCATGGATGCTATGCCGGACTCTTACCGACAAAGAACTACACGTTTCCTACCTACTGCTTACGGTTGGGAGCCCCGGGTAAGCCTTCCGAAGGATATCACCAAGATTTCCAACAGACGTCGGCTACCATTGCGGTCTCACCTAGGGTTCGAGTGCTATTGCCGCGTTTTTGGGGGGTTGTTCGGGTGATAATACCCGAACAACCTCCCAAAAACGCGGGAAAGCAGCCGCTACTTGGGAAGTATGGATTTTATTGGATCGTGTAAAAATTTAGTGTTTTAAATAAACTCGGGTATGCATTAGCGGAGATATAGCAATTTACAATTTTAGGAGTGACTAAGAATCTTTCTCAGACATCATAATGTCTCAACAATGATGTATAATTTCCTCGCAAGGATCCTAAAAGCCGTTTTGGAGTAACAGCGACGCGACAAAATAATGCGAACGCATTAACGCACGTCCCACATAAATTGATAGTATCCCGCAAAAATGTAGTCACCATCTCATTGTATTTCATAGGTGTCGTGAAGAGGTGTTGCCAAGAGAAGGAAGTCTCGAAATAAATCCCTATGCCATCCCGTCTGGCAAGCGTGGAAGGCTAAAAATATCTCCAAGAAAAGGATTGTTTCATCGTCAGTCGGCTGAGATACTGAGATGATTTGGAAGTAATTTATATCTTTTTCATTGAGGAAGACTCATCGATTCATTAATTCATATTCTCATCAATAACATTTGCAAACGTACCTAATTGCAATTTACAACCTATAAAATTTCATTTTAATGATAATATAATAATGTCGTAGATCTCATTCAATAGCACTTTAAAAGTTTAAACATTATCGTAGACTGATGTAAAATGTGGTTGAAATCGTTCGGTCACATCAATCGCATCGAATTTGTCTTAGCAAGGTTTATTGAGTATTTAAGTACACTTGAATAGCTGCCAGGGAAACCCTGCGCTGAATATGTTGACGGACGACCAGCCACCATTGGAGGCTATAGCTGTCCGGGTAAGTATGTAATGCTTGAATTGGCACGCGTGACCAAACAGTCGATGGACTGAAATATAGATTATTTAGTCGGAAGTGAACCATTTTGACCGGTTCGAATAAAGTTTACAGTTATTTGTGAGCGCTGTTGGTTGTCCGTGATTTATTAGCTCTATTAAAAGTTGGATCAGTTAGCTTTAACTCACCAATTGGTACATAAATATATATTGTAGGTAGCGCTTGGTTCTTCTGAAGTTCGTATTGCATACATGTTTTACATGAAATTTGCTTGAGGAGACGACTCCTTAGCCAAGCTCAGAGGGACCAAAATGGAGCAATTTGCACACCTATACCTATCTTCTTCAGTTCATAGTCGCTATCCTAGTCATAAGCTAGTCGCTATCACGGTCCTACTTTTTGGTCTTAGATCTTTTAAGCCTTGCAATCAATGTATCTTATTCTATTGATATACGAAGACCTAGCATGTTCTTCCACTTTCTACACTATTTTTACTAAAATGAGTGTGTGTAAGCTGACTTCGGGCAGATAGCCTTTTTCTACTACTCCTGGGGCACTGTGTGGTTTTGGTCAACCGTAGGAGTCCAGAATAGAATCCATGCAGATTTCCACACGCAAAAAAATAGCTCCCTACTCCTGACTGAGCTAGGTAAATGCGCTTCGATTCACACATAACTTATCCATTCAAAGTCGTTCGTTCCATAGGCTTTATTTCAAAACATCAGCATTCCATTATTATGTCAAACTTACTCATACGTTCCAAAAAAAAACTCTACGCAAACGCAATACTTTTCTTGAGGAATACTCGATAATAGATAGCTCAAATACTTGAGATTATGTTAACCAAATGTCAGTATGACATAAATTAGTATTAGCATACAATGTTGACCGAAAGACGCGCTGTCACGAAGCGAATACGATTATAATAGTACCGCCAACAATATAAACACGTACTGTGTTAATACTGCTACGGCTTATTTAAGAGTAAGGATGCTTTTTCACCAGAGATGTGATATGCTACGTGGCTATGGATGCGTTTGAAATCAACCAATCACATTCGTTGGTCGCACAATCTGACAATAAAAACGGTCAACGTTAGTTGTGGATGTAGGTGATGGATGTGGTGGTAGCCGTAGGTCTGTTGGGTGTCCTGGGGTATCCTTCCGAGGGCTCACCCTTGGCTCCCAACCGTAGGCTGTTGGGCAGGATACGTAAGGTTTTTTAGTCGGTAGGAGTCCAGATAGGATCCAGGAGGATTTTTTCTTCACTTTAACCGTAACGAATTCTATGTAATCCCCTAGGGATTACATAGAATTCTTTAGTATTTCGTTAACATTCTCAACAATGCTTCTCAATTTGGTCAGATTAGACGTATCTCGCCTTTGTCAGTAAAGCCTTCGTAGCTGTCTTATTGAGTTCACGTGACTATGACACGTATGTATCAAATTTTCCAATATTATAGTTCTTTTTTTCCAGAATTTGCAACCCACTCATTTGTACAAGTACTTAGGCATCGAAATATTTATAATAAAGTGCATAAACTGCAGTTTCAGAGCAACCTGAATGTTTGCCCAGACAGGGATTAGGTATGAAATTCTTTTGGTAAGTCTTCTTTATCGATTAAATAATAATATAGGCTAAAGGTGCCAAACTATCGATAATCGATGCCGATGTTGACTGATAGAACTAGTCCAAATATAGGTAAACTAGTATTATTTAACTTTGATAGTACGCTAGTGCCTCCATTCAATACTAGTTTATGTTCACAGACAACTTTGCTCTGAGCCAATAAAATGTAGGCAAAGTTGTATGTGTACTGACTAAATGAACTATGTTTTATTGAAACGAACAAAATAAAAATATTTAAAAAAGATGGTGCATTCGGTCGCAGACCGAATAGCGGATAATGAAACAGACTCATTTTTCAACCGGCTTGCAAAAACATGTTTTTGTGATATTTTTTATTGTGGGTCAAATATAAAATTTTATATACTGGGTGTAACAAAATTACCTCTCCAAATTTTATGAGATGACTTGGCATCGGAAATCAAATACAAATATTTAATAACAAAAGGGGGGTAAATTTTTTCATTTTTTTTTTAATTTTTTTGTCGCACATTAAGAATTCATTTTTTACCACGGCAATTTGAGGTAACATGGTCGCCGTGGCAAAACAAACACAGAGCACCCGTCTGGCTGTCGTTGTCGCTTTCTACTGCCGCTCAGTAGCGATAGAAAGGGTGAAAATAGGATAAAATAGGACCTTTAAAACGGCTTTACGGTTAAAGTATTCATGTGATTTTTTTTTCTTCATTTTTGTAATATTTCTTGACTGAAGCCACGTCACGTGACGAAATTTGGATAGGTAATTTTGTTACACCCAATATACATGTACAACCCTGACGGCCAGCTATGTGGCTAGACTGCTGATCCCGCAGAGGGCGATGGCCGACAGGGTGATAAGGGATACCGCACGATCTCCGGTGAGGCGGAGTGTCTCCTAGCCGGGACCCCTCTATGGGACCTGGAAGCGAGAGTCCTTGCGTCACTGTTTAGATGGCGCAAGGAGGTATTGGATTGAAGCGGGGCCAAAGGGCTGCGTCTCGAAAAATCGAGGCCCAGTGGTCCCTGCGGGTACACTACAATAATACGAAAAACTTAATTCCGAAAGTCACAATCACGAATTTCAAAACTCCGAATTTCAAAATTCCGAATTATACGAAATTCCGAAAGTCAATAATTCGATGTTTCATAAGTCCGAATTATTACAAACCTGAATTTAAAAATTACGAATGTTTTTAATTCCGACTGTCAGAATGCCGAATTTCAAGAAACCGAACCATTGAATTCCGATTCAATAAAAATCCGAAATATCATAAATATGAAATCCGATTATCAAAATTTCGAAAATTAAAGTTCTTGACATACCTCCGACAGACAATTCTCTGCCAGATGAGCCGCAGACAGAACGTTTAGATTGTCAGGTGTTCACCGACAGAACCTTTCAACTACGAATGTTTCACCGACAGAACGATTAATTCGACGGCAGAATCGTTTACCAAATAAGAACTCGTCGACAAAACAAAAAAAAATAACCACGAAGGCTAATGCGGGAGCTCCGCTCCGCTTCGCTCCCGCCTTAGCCTTCTAACCTAACCCATCCGAGTCGGGGTGTTAACCATTTACATATTATGGTTGAATTAATCTTTCTGTCGACGAAACGTTAGTAGTTGAAAGATTTTGGCGGTGATCAACTCATAACCGTAACGTTCTGTCAGCGGTTCATCCGGCAGAGAAACGTCTGTCGTAGTTATGTTTCAGAGCCGTTAATAATAGCATGAATCATTTAATATACTTACTTATACAACTCTGTAATATCAATCTTAGCTTTAACCTCTTTTTGGTAGAAAGTTATAATTTTTACATCGAATTTTTGGAAATTTGAAATAAGGAATAACGTTTTTCGGGCCTATAACACTACGGAGTTTTCATTATTCGTACTAATGAAATTAGGAAAAATAAATGTTCGTACTTATGACTTTCGGATAAATGAATATCGTGCTTTTGACTGTTCGGAGCTTTGTTTCTTAGGAATTATAATCTTCGGAATTTTGAACATCGGAGTATTGAAATTCGGAAAAACATATTTCGGAAATTTTGGGTGTTCCCGGTCCCTGCTCCACCAGGAAACCGTGGAGACATGGAAGGTGTGACTTGAGCAACCAAAGGGGGGATTCGCCACAATCGCGGCCGCCAGGCCGCTCATAGACGAGTGGCTGGAGAGGAGACACGGTGCTCTCTCTTACCGGGTACGGTAGCTTCCGTAGGTATCTGTGGCAAAAGACACCGGGAAACCACAGCCGAATGTCAGCACTGTGAGGACCGTAGCGATGACACAGCGCCCCACACGCTGGTGGAGTGCAAGGCGTGGGTGCCAGGACCTCGTGGTGGGTCTGGACGTGGACACTCTCTCGCATGAGATATGTTGCGAGTCATGAAATCCAGCGGGAGTAAGTGGGACTGCGCCGCCTCTTTCTGAGAAAGAGACGGCGGGTCGGGAACGGAAGAGAACTCTCCCACCCGAGTTCCGCAGTCAGCGGCTTGGACGCCGCCGACGTGTCTTCGGGGAAGGCTATCGGCCTCCATGACCGAGGGTCTGAGGACGGTGAGAGGGCTGCTCACCGTCCTTACAGAATCTGGCCCATGCGGACCACCACCCCCCCCCCCCCCCTTAGAGGCGGGATCAGACCCGAAACCCCCCAAAGACGCAGGATAGCACCCGAACCACCCCCTGGGAGAGGCCGCAGTGGCGGCCGTGGGTCTGTTGTGAGTCCTGGGACATCCTTCCGAGGGCTTACCCGGGATTCCCAACCATAGGCTGTTGGTTACGTGAGGTTTTTGACGTGACAACGTCTTATTATTCGAAGGGGCCGGCTGCACGCACGAAAAAAAAATTACGTATGCGGCCAATTTTTTTTGTCGGTGTCGGGACTCCTACTAGTCCGGCTTAACATCCATGAGGATTTTCCAGTATCGTGAGTTTAAGTGTATTTTCCCAGCGCTTCTGTCACTTCAGAAACATTAAAAATCTGCATAATGTATTAGCTGAATGACATTCTTCGCACCTCTCGCCAAAGACGGAGTTGATCCTCACACTTTGCGCCCAGAGCGCTCGCTCCCAGGCCGCTTAGTGTAGGGAATGAACTACCGGTCTCGGTTTTCTATAGTATACCACTATACTGGGTGTAACAAAACTACCTCTCCAAATTTCATGAGATGACTTGGCATCGGAAATCAAATACAAATATTTAATAAAAAAGGGGGGTAAACTTTTTCATTTTTTTTTATATTTTTTTGTCGCACATTAAGAATTAGTGACCGACCGAAGTTTCGGTTTCGGTTTCGGTTTCGGCCAGTTTCGGCCAAAAAATCGAGTTTCGGCCGCAGTTTCGGTTTCGGCCAAAATGGGCCGAAACTTTCGGCCGGGCCGAAACTCACGTGTTCATGAATTTTGAGTGCCTGACTCTGCTTGTGACGGGGTTGGGGTCAGCCCAACCAGGTAATATGTTACGAACCGAAGATTTCTTCAATCAATAGTTATAATAATACAATTGTTACGGAATCCTAAGAAGGTGATCTAGGACATTACATAACCCTACCCCTTTGTTGTCGGTTCCGTTGACTTTGTTGGTCGTCTGTCTGTCTGTCAGCAGGCTTTAACTCATGCACCGTGATAGTTAGACAGTTGAAATTTTTACAGATGATGTATTTCTGTTGCCGCTATAGCAACAAATAATAAAAATAGACAAATTAATAATATTAAAGGAGGCCAACAAAAATATAAAACAGATAAATACAACAGACGTGATTTTTTGCCGCTTTTATTGTACGGAACTCTAGATGCGCTAGTCTGGCTCACTGTTGTCCAGTTTTGGGAATGTAACCAAAACCAGCCAAGAGATAGTAGGAGGGCACCCGTTTGGCTTTAGTCGGCAGGAGTTCGCAATAGCATCTATGAGTAATTGTACACGTAAGAGAAAGAAACTCATCTTTAGGTGGAGATATTTCTCAAATGAACACTTGAGAAGATTTATACCGTTGATTGATGGCACTTGGTGGAACTTGCTGCACCTATTGAAAAAATAACCGGCCAAATGCGAGTCGAACTCTCGCACGTAGGGGTTAAAGCGGGACCCTATTAACGAGACTTGAGGCCTAGTCGTCTGTCTATTAGTCACGAGGTTGTAACGCTGGAACCGTGCCAGATAGAGGCCTAAAATTTTCACTGTACAGGAGTCCTACCGACTGAAAACCACGCGTATCCTACCTAAAAGCCTACGGTTGGGAGTCCCGAGTATGCCCTCGGAATGATGCATACTGCGGCCGCGTCTTTGGGGGTTGTTCATTTGTTATCCTGCTTCTTGAGGGGGCGTGCATGAATCTCTCACGTCACGCTATCGTCTAAGGTTCTGTAAGGACGTTAAGCAACCCCGTTACGGTCCTCAGGCCCCCGGTCATGGAGGCTGATAGTATGGGGCGCCGCCCGCCACAAATTGTGGAACTCAAGTGGTAGAGTTCTCTCCCGCTTCCTCCTCGCCGTCTCTATCACGAGCATGACCTTCTCACAGGAAGAGGCCTATGGCCCCGCTTCAGCGCCTCCTTGCGCCATTGAAACAATGACGCAAGGGCCCTCGTTTCCAGGTTCTATAGAGGGGTGCCAGCTAGAAGACATGCCGCCTTGACTGAAATCGTGTGGTATCCCCTTATCAACCTGACAGCCGTCGCCTTCTGCGGAATAAGCAATCTAGCCGCATTGCTAGTCATCAGGATCTACGCCCATCCATACGGGAGCTCCGTATAGGGCCATGCTCCGCACGATCCCAAGGCACAGTCTCCTGCAGGGAGCGTTAGGTCTTCTGATATTGGGCAACAACCGTGAGAGTGCGGCTGATGCCCCCCTCCCTAAGTTATGGGAAAGTTCCACCGTCAGCACCCAATCGTAACCGATGTTCCACAGAAGCGGGCCGATACCTATGGAACACCGAACGACACATCTCGCCGACCCGGCCCTAGCCAGCTCGGGTAAGTTATGGCCCTCTCGGAAAGATAGGCCCCGACAATTCGACGGAGGTATGGAGGCATTCCATGATAAATAAGCGTCTCCCAAATGCAGCTCTAGGGCAAAGTGTTGAAAGCGTTGGCGATGTCGAAGAGACACTGCCACCCTGTTCTGTTACCGCTATAACAAAAAATACCTACTAAAATCAGAAAAAGCATCCACACAACAAACGTAATTTTTGTGCCCAATTTTTGAACGGAACCCTCAGTGCGGGAATCCGAATCGCACTTGGCTGTTTTTTTTTTTTTTTTTTTTTTTTTCAATATGAACACGTGAGTTTCGGTTTCGGTTTCGGTTTCGGCCGAAACTGACCCTGGGGCCGAAAGTTCGGTTTCGGTTTCGGCTGGAAAACCAGTTTCGGTCGGACACTATTAAGAATTCATTTTTTACCGCGGCAATTCGAGGTAACATGGTCGCCGTGGCAAAACAAACACAGAGCACCCGTCTGGCTGTCGTTGTCGCTTTCTACTGCCGCATGTGATTTATTTTTTCTTGATTTTTGTAATGTTTCTTGACTGATGCCACGTCACGTGACGAAATTTGGAGAGGTAATTTTGTTACAAGGGGGTCTTACAGAGATTTTTCAGCATCTCTGGTGTTGCATACGTCCAATGGCTAGGCTGGTCACTTTCCATCAGGCAGACTGTATGCTAGCCAGGCACCTTAGCTGAATAAAAAAAAGAATATAGCAAAATTACGCCGCAGTAACTAGTTTATTATCAAATAGTCAGTAACGTAAATATCCAAGAATGCAGGAGAAACTATTAAACTGAAGCAATATTTGTATTCGAATACGGGGGAGTCGGTTGCGTAGGCGGCGGTATGGCTGCCCGCACTTCTATCAATAGTGCACTTTATATGTGTAGCGTTTACATCGCTGAAGATGCGCAAGACTACTCCTAAAATAAAGCGCAAGTTTTGCTGCTTTTTGTGTACTTATTCTTAGAGTCAGTCAGTGTAACAATGATAAGATTTGATGTCTTAAGAGGGTATTCAATTTATTAGTGGTCGCACTTAGGGTGTACCTACTTTAGTCTAAACTCTAAGTCAATTTCACATGTCAGTGGCGTCTTCGTTGACCAAACGCACATAGTTATGGCGTTCGCAAAGTCAAGGCTCCGGAAAGGTGTATAAACAGCAGCCAATATGTGCAGACCCAGGCTCCCAAACCAGGATGGTTTAAAAGCAATTTAGGAAAACGTTAGAATTAAGAACAAGAGTTGTCTCAGTTAGAAACATTAGTCAAAAAACATAAGTACCAAATTACTTATGTGACAATATAACCTTGACAGAAACTCAATATGTCTCTAAGGTTAATAACTATAGTTGTGCTACATAACTGTACCTACTCCATATTTTTAAAAAAATCGGTAGACTGAAAGCTTTACATAAAATCCTAACTAGATTTGAAGCATTATTCCCCGAGATCAAGGCAAAGCTTTGATTGAACTTAATTTAACTTCATTTCAACTTCGAAGTTTTTCAATTAAAAATTTAAACCGATTTTCCTCTAAAAATTGAAATGAATGATTGAATGCTCATTTATGAATGAAATAAGACTAGATACTATCTTCTCTTCCAATCTTTAGTACAAATATACCTCAAAGCTGCAGTAGATTAGCCGCAACGAAGTCTTGAACTGCAAAACTCGTTAGCAAAGTTCTTGGAAATAAGACCCCCTGAATAACTTTTAAGGAACTTCAAACAAAAAGCTATCTATAGTAATGAACTCTGGAAAGGTGAGCAATGATCGATAGTCGGATTATGATGCTATAGGGCAGGACATACAAATTTATGAGGCAAGAGTGAAAGGACAAAATGTTTCGAGACGACCACTGTGTACATATGTCGATCATATCCAAGATATTTATCAATACACATAATAAAATCGTAACAGGTCACTGTCTGTACATTGAAGGTATTTAAGAAAAAATATATAGGGGAGCTTTATGAACGCAATAAAACCCAAAACAATGATTTATAGAATTTTTGTTTGTTTGTCTGTACGTGTGTGCAGCAAGTGCAGCTCAGCAAGTGTGTCAGCTCAGCAAGTGCTGAACCGATTGCAATGCGGTTTTCTTTATTGCGTTGCGGTTTGCTCTACTTAACATTTATTGTTTGTTTCATGCCAATCGGTTCATAAATAAAGAAGTTATATCAATCTAAAAAATTTGCAGCATACGCAGTCGCAGGCAACAGCTAGTTGTAAATAGAATAATGATAGTAAAATAAGTCAGTCCATTGCTGGTCTTGGCGGTCGCATATTGTCTGCAGTGGGGGTCCCATTTCCCATTACATTAAAAAATCTCAAAGGGACCTCTCCGTGTTGGACCTACACTCGAGAGCAATGAATCCGGGTCACTTAAAGAATCCTAAAAATCTCGGAAACTAAAAATGCTAGGTTAATGCAATAAATTGTATTTAATAGACAATGTAATACTCCTTAAATGAAGGTATTAAAACTTCTTAGTTATTGTAAAGTTATATCATAAAAAAATCAAATTTGAAAAAGGGCCACTTTCGAAGATGGAACTACGAAATTACAGCATTTGGTGTTGCTTTTGTTTGTAATCTGTCATTTATGTGGGTACATAAACCATGTTGATAGTGCTCTATATTCATTAATCAAGCTGAAATTATGTCGCTTACGCCTGAAGAATGCACCAGAATACTTACAATGCTGGAAACCGGCCGGAGTCAGCGCGATACAGCCAGGACTGTCGGTGTGTCGCTGTCAACAGTACAAAGAGTTCTCCGACGTTACGAAGAAACTGGTTCTAACCTACGCAGACCAGGAACGGGCAGAACCAGGTGTACCACAGCACGAGAAGACCGATACTTGGTGAACACCATGCTTCGAAATCGCTTTCTCACAGGAACTGAACTCACCAATCAGTTTCGACGCCTCGGAGGAAGTAACCCAAGTGCATGGACAGTAAGACGTCGGCTTGCTGAATCTAACTTAAAACCCCTTAGACCTGCAAACGGCCCTAAACTGGAGCGTGGGCATCGTATTTCGAGACTAAGGTATGCCCAGAGCCACGTAAATTGGAGTATTGAAGATTGGTCAAAAGTTATGTTCTCCGACGAATCAAAATTTATGCTCTACAAGCACGATGGAAGACACAGAGTGTATCGAAGACCAGGGGAAAGATTCAAGCAAGCATGCATCGAAGAAAAAGTAGCCTACGGTGGTGGGTCTGTACTTGTGTGGGCCGGAATTTCTTCTGAAAGTCGCACAGAGCTGGTGATCATAGAAAACGGCTCTTTAACTAGCGTAAGATATGTGGAAGAAATCCTCAATGATCACGTTGGTCCATTTATGGTCAATTTAGGTGAGGATGCTATATTTATGCATGACAATGCCCGACCTCATACAGGTAGGATTGTGAATGACTACCTTCAAGAGATGAACATTACTCGTATGGAGTGGCCAGCGCGCAGCCCGGATATCAACCCGATCGAGCATGCTTGGGACGAGCTAGGCAGATGCGTAAAACAACGAAACCCTCCCCCAATCACGCTTCGTGAGCTCAAAATTGCTCTCACAGAGGAATGGGAGAATATTCCCCAAAATCGTATAAGGAACTTGGTGTACAGCATGCCAGCGTAAACGCAGTAATGGAAGCACGAGGAGGCAATACGAAGTATTAAAATTCAAGAAAATCGTAATAAAGTTCAAAAATTTCATGTTTCCTATTTTTGTTTTAAGGAGAGATCGGCAGTTTTTTCTTTATGTAATTTTGTGTTAATAAAATGTATGGTGACTCATATTTTTTTTACTTTCATTTAAGGAGTATTACATTGTCTATTAAATACAATTTATTGCATTAACCTATCATTTTTAGTTTCCGAGATTTTTAACATTCTTTAAGTGACCCGGATTCATTGCTCTCGAGTGTATATGTCCCCGTGTAGGCCTACCAAAAGACCGGTATATTAATAAGAACAAAAAGAAGATACCCGGGAAAATAAGAGACATGTATTAAAATAATAATATTAAGACACCCATAAAAATATTTGTGGACGTTCTCACACAACGTCATCCAACCCAAATATGGCTAATATAAGCTTGTGCTATAGGATCTAAACAACTCATAGACCTACTTATTTATTTCTAAGTACTCAAATATGACATAATTATAGAAAACACCCAAACTTCGAAAGAAACATTTGAGGGTCATAAAAATATTTGGACCGACGACCCAGGAATCTAAGTCAGGTCCTCATCGCGGCAGGCGGTTACACTATCGAATTAAAATTAAACACTTATATGAAAGTAGAAGAAGAGAAAGTTGTATGCCAGGTTCGTAGCAACTGGAAAGCCTTAGATTCTGTCTACTCAGATAGGAGGCAGTCGTATTGTTATCTGTGGAACAATGTATGTGTTTGCACAGATACAGGTAAATAGACCGAATCTACGGAACTGAAAGATTGAAATCAAATTGTCATAAAAGATACACATGGTCACGCCTTTAGCTCCGAAGTGGTAGGCAATTCACCTATTTAGAATTTGTCCCACGTAATAGGTGGTGAGCCGTTTTGCCGAGTTGAGATGGACAGGCGACATCCTGGTATACAACTTTCTCTTCTTCTACTTTCTTATAAGTTTTTAATTTTAATACGGTGCAACCGCCTGAAGCACTGAAAACCTGAGTTAGATTCCTGGGTCGGTCCAAATATTTTTGTTATTCACAAATGTGACTGCCTGCTGTTGAAATTTCTCAAGCCGCCTAAAAAGGCCTTCAACTCGGTTTAACGACTGTCATTTTACTGGTAACCGGGACCAACGGCTTAATGTGCCTTCTGAAGCACGGAAACGCTTAAATAAATGTCACAAAGTGTTTACATAGATGCTCACTCATCCAAGGAGTGGCCATAGTGAACGTTGCTTATTACAGTGATCGTTTACAGAACACTGAGTCCGCGGGGCCACGAGCGGTTTTAAACTTCTGAAAACAATGGTGTACTTATTAAATGCTAACTGCTGTTTATTTCACAAACATCTGTAGTAATATGTGTAATTGAAAATAGCGTCTTTGGTATGTAATACGAATAATCGTAATTGAAAGGGGTGTGAAAGAATTTCTGAACTGAGTCCCGATAGGGGTGGCCAAGGACAAATGCGCATATTCCTTGATGTGATCTTGTAGAGCGTGAGATCGCATTTCTGTCTTCAGAGAAATATTTCAAGACTAGAGGTAAGGCCCAAGACTAATTACTGGGAGGGAATAATAATGGTAGTGTATCTGTTCTCTATTACTGCCTCTCATGGGGTTGCTCGAGGAGCCAGCCGTCAGCTTCATAGGGAGTTTATGATATCCCGTATCTGTCCCGCCGAGGAGAGTCTAATACAGGAGGAGTCCCTCTGCCCTGTCGAATATGCTCATAGTCTGACCTGCCTCGCGACTTGGAATCCTATAATGACGTGGCGGAAAGTTTGTATTAAAAGATGCATTATGTAATGCAAGGGCCAGGAATCTTACACGAAATTCACACGTTTGCCAACACGAAGACAAAAAAAAATTGTTCTATGGCTTCGATCAACAATATACATGGTAAACCTTCCTAGACGCTAGAAACCAGCTAAGATAAATCAATTTCTTTTTTCAGTATTTACGTGTGTGTGCGTACATTTGTGTGTTTGTGTGTGAGTGTGTGTACGCTTTTGTGTTTCAGTTTGCAAAGTCTCAGATGGTGTTTACAATGCAAGAATGGTCGTTAAGCTAATTTATTGTTGGTCATTCTTCTTATTTCTAGTTTTGTGCCACATTGGTATACACAAAATGTAAAAGTAAAATCTGTCCCCGATTTACCTACGTAATGTTTGATTTATATCAGTATTAATAACTGTGATGTCGTTTAAAATGTTCTAAGATAAAACATTGCAGATCAAAGAGGACAATCAATATTTATTTGCAAAACGCTTTATATTATTACTGATTAGCTGTATCACTCGACTTTACCCGCGACATTTTTTGAACTCCCTTTGAATCCCACACCTCTTAATAAATTTTCAAATATTTCATAAAATACTATCCGAATTTCACGTGTTTCGGCTGGGCGTTCAGAATATAATTAACCAGCTTTTATACCTAAACACAATAGAATTTAATAACATATTATATTGCCGAGTGTTGGAATTAATTTGCGTTGCTGACTGCAATCCATACGGCATTGAGAGGGTCATGAGTCTGTCAACGTAACTTTGACACAAAACATGCGAATTTAATCAATTCAGTATTCGGTAACCCTGCCGCTGCTCCAATTTATTTATTGATGCTGACAGAATAATAATTTGGTGACGGGGTTATCGATAACTTTTACCTATCGCTATGTTGAAACAGATAGAGGACAGTTGCTATTGATGACTTTCAAACCAATTTTCTTTAAATTTCTTTTAAAAAGCGTAAAAGAATTTGTGAGCTACTTAATTTGTTCGGTTTAACTAAGTGGAGGGTCATAAGGACGGCTAGATACTTTTCAACAGTGGGTGTCCATTAGGTACATGGCACCTGGGTCGTCAGTGCGTGTGTAGCGCCTCTGGTGTTACAAATGATCCTATAGGCTACGGTGAACACTTTCAATCCAATGAGCTGTAAGCTTGTCTGCTGCCTTAGTGGTAAACAAAAAACGACTGGCAACCGGCAACTTTTTAAAGTGCTTCCAAAGCACGGATGATTTTAAAAAGAAATACGGCAAGCATTGATTAATCTAGAGACCGTGGTACGTGACAGAAAATGATAAAATGTTCCAATTTTTTTTTTACATTTACATTCATATACTTAGAGCAAAATTTGTAGGTACGCCAAGATAAGATTGAATGCTTTAATTTATTGACATAATAATAAAGTTTCCTTTAAAACCGTCTTGTTAGTCAAATAGTTTTCCATTCCAGTAACAAATAAATACATTTTCCAAAGGAATCCATACAACTAGTGTCAAAGTCTTAAAGAGTAGCCAGTGCCAGTAGGTACCAACTACAGAGGATTATAATGAACGACCAAGATGCCGACCGTTAAACGACTTTTCTAGCCATTTCACTGAAAAGGCTGCTAAAGGAATTAGTTTTGAGGTCAAAAGCCTTTTAACATCTTTATTACATCCTTAGGTTAAACGTTAAACTTTGTATGTAAGTACGCATAGTATGTACGGTGGGCAAAAGATATAAGTACCTACACAGGGCTGCCCTAAACAAATACGGATTTTTTTTAGACTAACAAATTTAGTCTTAAATGTAAAGTTTTAGGTATATACGTTTCAATATTGTTATAAATTCTGCATCATTATAGCTCCATATTTAATATGACCCGGATCAAAGAGTATTAGCCCCTCTCTATTAAAGATTGCAGAGGGGCTTATGGCGAGACTTGTGTCTGTAGTCTGTGACTCTGTTGCATTAAATTACGTCACTAGATCACGTGGATCACCTGTTCAAAGTTTGAAATAAAACAAAAATGACAACGTCAATCGGATTGAACTTTCACTTTCACAATAAACCTTAGAGTCGGGTGAGACCGTCTCACGGCTTCTTGTTTTCTATCTATTTTAATCCCAGGAATTAGTTCGTGTAGGAAATAAGTTCTGGAAAACTTTACCAAGCAAGCGGAGCAGCGGACATTAGTACAAAATTGGCTGAGGTCATTAAATTAGAGTTAATTGTCTAATTTAACCATTGAAAACCTCTTCAAAATAGAAACGGCTCTTTTTCTAATAAAATCAGTTTTAAAAGGGTGGCTCTGTATACTTGTATCTTTTGCCCACCGTACATCAATACATATAATAAAATCGTAACAGGTCGCTGTCTGTACATGGAAGATAAATAAGAAAAAATATTATAGGGGGGCTTTATGAATGCAATAGAACCCAAAACAATGATTTTTAGAATTTTTGTCTGTTTGTCTGTATGTCTGTATGTCTGTATATCTGTTTGTCTGTACGATTGTGCACGCTAATCTCAGTAACCGCTCAACCGATTGCAATGCGGTTTTTTTTATTGTGTTGAGGTTTGCTCCAGTTAACATTTAGCGTTTGTTTTATGTAAATCGGTTTAGAAATAAAAGAGTTATAACTCTTTTAAGAATCAGATATTTTGAAAATTTAAATTGTAGGGGTTTCTTTGAATGTGATTGAACCTAAACTGGCGTGTTGGCGTGTTGGCCATTAAAATAGACTTAATCATTAAGCTCTTTTATGATTAAGCAAACAGGGCAGTTTGATACGCTGCTTGATGACTCTGATGAAGAAATACCTCTCCTTTCATACACCTTATGTGACGTAAACGAAGTTGCGGGCTCAGCTAGTAGTAAATAAATACTTTTGGCATATAATTATTATTGAAAAGCAATTAGCTTGCTAACTGATAATAAATTTTCAATATAGAAAAATAATTGTTTTCCAGCAGGATTCAAAAAAAGGAAGGAAGGGAAAAAAGGAAAATCATCCTATGCTTACCAACCCTATAATCTAACCTTCAAGGATAACCGTAACTGATTGCTATGGAAAGTAATACCAAGCCGTATCTTTCAAGAAAAAAGATAACAAAATATCTTATAATAATATATCATTAAGCCTACCAAAAACGATAGGATCTGTCGCTAGGGTTGCCAAAATGATTTTGGTGAAATATGGAATAATATACACTTGTTTTAATGCTTGATCTTAACGTCATTCTTGTTGTTGGAATACTACCTATTCTTCCGCGGCAGCTGACATGGCGATGAAATAAAATAATGTTAACATAATGTACATCAAAGTAATTATTACTTCCTCCTTTCATTTTGGTAATGATATCATTCCAACATAGAAAACATCAATAGTAATGACCTTACTTGAGTGTTATATCAATATTCCGCAATATTATAGTGAGAGAGTTTATATACATTTATTGTTAAAAATTACAGAGAAACATAGTTATTACATATCTATATTTACATTATTACTATCTAAACTAAACCTAAATAAGGCCCCCGTGGCATTGTGCCCAAAAGACTAGCAGCATTCCCCCTTTGAATAGCAATGCCTATTCGTTGAGCGAGAAAACTGCCAGCCCTTGGGTCACCAGTTGACTCCACAAGGCGCCTTTTCAAATTCTTGAAAAATTTTTGCGCATTGGGACCCCATGGACCTAGGGTCTCGACACCGACTGGACAAAAACGATACGATGAGTCGAGACCCTTATATTTATTAATTTTAATATTTTCAGCCGCTTCCGCTGCACTGCTATGTCATGAGAGATAATATCTCTCATGACATAATGCTTTTTCAGGGTCCGTATAAATGACTTAAAATCAGAATTTCATTTGATCGAATTGGAAAGAAAACCAGCTTTCACAAGAAGTGTAGGGTACTAACGTCCTTTTTGTCTTTTTAGGGTTCCGTACCCAAAGGGTAAAAACATAACCCTAATCATGAGACTTCGCCGTCAGGCTGCGTGTCCGTCACGATGCTGTATCGCAGAAACTGAGATAGCTAGAGATCTGAAATTTTCACAGATAATGTATATTTTTGTTACCACTATAATAACAAATACATAAATCGGAAAACGAAATCAGGGGCTCCCATCAAAAAATCATATTTTTGCCGTTATTCGGTAAGAAACCCTCCGTGTGCAAGCCCGACTCGCACTTGGCTGTTATTTTCTTCTGCTAGAACTACGAAAAAACAAAACTTGATATATCAACAGCGAAAGAAGAATGACTGAAATTTCAGTAACGTGTAGTGAAATTGCACTATTTATTAGCATGCCTAAAACAAGGTCTGCATGTGTAATATTTGCCAAAGGAAACTACAGAGACATGTTAATAGATTCTAAAGGCAAGGACACAATTCACACGAGCCAGACACGAAGGAGACGTTTGAGGCAATAAATCTTAGGTTTTGGATAGGCTTATTTTGAGTTGAGAGTCCTAGGACATCCTTCCGAGAACTTACCCTTGGCTCTCAACCTGTTGGGCGTTACTAGAGGTTTTTAGTCGGTAGGAGTCCGGCATATCATCCACTAGCTGACCCGCTCAACTTCGTTTGCGCCACATGAGAGAGAGTATTAGGTACCTGTCCCCGTCGCATTTACTCCCGTCGCGTTGCGTTTACTCTTTAATATTCAATACATAACTATAAATATTTACGCAGTACACGCAACGAAGCTCTCAAAAGGAATAACTTTTCCCCCGTTTTTGAAACATTTACTATTACTGCTCCGCTCCTATTCGTTGTAGCGTGATGCTGTATAGCCTATGACACTCCACAATAACGTATCTTTCTATTGGTGCTAGAATTTTTAAAATCGGTTCAGTAGATCCCGAGATTACCCCTTACAATTTAACAAACACAAACTTTACTTCTTTATAATATTAGTATAGATACGATTAGATAAAGAATTTTCACTCACGTCAAAAAAAGGCCTATTTTTGACGTGTGGATAATCCGTCATTGATGCTATGCTGGACTCTTACCGACTAAAAACCAACACGTCCCCTACCACTGCCTACGGTTGAGAGCTCCGGGTAAGCCCCCGGAAGGTTATTTTGATAGGCCTGCAGAACCTTATCTATACTACTTACTTACTATCTTTAATTCTAACGAATAGAAGATTATCTGTTTGTAATCGATAAACTTAAACTACTGAAACGATTTTTCATATTCTTTCACGATTAGAAAGCTAAATTATTATGATGCAACATAGACTATGTATAATGTTTCTACCCAATAGAGCTAAGAAATGAAATGAAATGACAAAAATTGTACATTATTGCAAATATAGACATGTATGGACTAACTCCTTTA
This sequence comes from Miltochrista miniata, assembly GCA_933228765.1. Lineage (NCBI taxonomy): Eukaryota > Metazoa > Arthropoda > Insecta > Lepidoptera > Erebidae > Miltochrista > Miltochrista miniata. The sequence goes on along the minus strand of OW121747.1, from coordinate 16,003,059 downwards.
GATTAAGGGGTTCGTAGGGGGCACAGCTAGTTTTGAATATAGTGCGACTATATGAATAGACTGATTGACAAACTGAAAATATTATGGTCAATCTCCGCGTTGATGAGTGCAAGTCTGAAGGCACATTTTCAAAGGACCCCAGAATCTTCTGATCTACCAAATTAAATAGTCATCTAGGCTTGCTAACTAAAGATGAACAATTGTGGATATCAATATTGCCAAGTATTTATTAACTTCATTACATTTAAATACAAAAGAAAGTATCTATATTATTTTTCAGCAGTGAAATAAAACTTAAATATTGCGATATTTCTTATAAATTACAACTAGACTAGAACTATATCTTGAAATTCCTCTACTGTCATCTACTTCTTCAGCCATACATAAGACAGACACACACACAGGTCACCGGTAACATCAGTAAGACGTACTTACAGTTTCGACTAAAAACGGCTTAAATTCATAACTTCAATAAATCCTTCCTGAAATAATTGAAGTCACATCAAAAACGTCGATTACATCGTTTAAACATGCATGTCTTGACATGCGGTCAACGTTCCTGCTGTTAGGTCGATGCATGATAGGTCGTGATATCGACGGCTAGGTAATTATCTATGCCTTTACCTCGATGAGGGGCGAGCGAGCAAATTTACGAAGCCGGCTATGCGATGTGAAAGATCGTGTCGTCCAATATTGTCCTTATGGTATGTGGTGACTACTGGCCTGGGCGGAGGATCCATCCTTTTTGTCGGAAGAACATCCTCCATTTGTTCCTTACAACAAAAACCACTGTCGATTGCTTGCTTTGAGATACTGGTGCTGCTGAGACTATTAAATTGTTTTTGGTATACACACTTTAATTGTACTCGTAGGAGAGCACATGTCGATCTTCAGTCCCACGCACCTATGCATGTGCAACTATATAAAATTTATTTGGCAACTATATTAATCAAAGTGAACAAAAAGGCAACATTGTTTAACGGTAATTAGTGAATGAAAAATACCATTGAGTAGTGCTTGGAATAGGTCAGTTATTGAGGCAGACGTTATGAATTTACGGGCGGCGTCTGGTGACGATGTGATGGCCGGTGGCAATGACACGAGACCACAATGTTTCTATGACCTATATGGATGTGTATGCGACTCTCAGTGCCAACTGCCAAGAGTCGGCGCGACCAGTAATGCACTAACTCAATTAGCGTCTCTCACTCCACTCTGCGCACGAGTCGCGCACCGTTCACTCATTTGCAACTCTAGAATATGAAATTGTAGACCATTATTATTGGTTGTTTTGAATAAAGCCTTTTTTCGAAATTGGTTGGATTCCAATCCTGCCAATATTATAATCTCAAAGAGCAACACGACCTATGACTTTGATAGAGGCTGTGTTGCTATGTACATTGATTAATTTATTATCTAAACCAAACCACAGATTACTAAATAGTTACTACGTATATACCAAACTGAATTTTAGTAGTTTTCAATCAACTTCCACAAGGAGGTTCAAGTGATAAGACACATATTTCCTATATTACCTTTGTATTGCTGCCATTGTCGGGTACTTTTAAAGATTCATAATGATCTGGTACGATATCATATCACAGGTAATTTATTACTTTATAATCTATCCCCACCCGCACTCCTAAAACTAGGACTCTTGGAAACCAGGTCCAAAATCTAACTCCACTTCCTATTTTGCAAAGCGCGGGTTCCCCTTTTGATCGAGTTACCTTAAACGCGAGATGCCAATGAAGGTGTTCTGCCTAAAAATAAGATTTGCCTAAAAAGCTGTTTGCCTTAAGTGAGAAATGCCGATGAAGCTGCATGTCTGAAATGTGAAGTCGACTAAGAAGCTCATTGCCTAAAGTCGTTGCCTAAGAAGCAAAATATTTAAGTGGTTAAATACCTACGCAGCAAAATGCCTAAGTAGTAAAATGTTTTCAAAGTAAAATACCTAAGCAGTTAAATGCCTTATGTAATGTAATGTCTATGTCTGTAAATATTATAATTGTAGCATTGGTCACTTGAAAACTTTTCCGTCAATAATAGTGTAGGTAAGTACTGGCCACTTGAAATTATTAAATTTATTATAGTTTATCAGGCAATCGGCTTCTTAGTCATTTTACATTTCAGGCATGCTGCTTCATTGTCATTTCTCGTTAAGAGCAAACAGACCTCTCAGTCATCTTGTATTTCTGGCAAACTGCCTTATAGTTAAAATAAATTTAGGCAATGTGCTTCTTAGTCGACTTCACATTTCAGACATGCAGCTTCATCGGCATTTCTTACTTAAGGCAAACAGCTTTTTAGGCAAATCTTATTTTTAGGCAGAACACCTTCATTAGCATCTCGCGTTTAAGGTAACTCGATCAAAAGGGGCGGGTTCGTGTAGCCAGCTAGTATTACATCTATAGAAAAAGAGAAGCATATTCACATTCTACATTACTTGTCAGGACATAGTTGGATATCGACCAACAATTTTCCAATGGACATTACCGGATCAATACGGAACTCTAAACCACTTGCTTGTACTCATTTGGATATTCCTCTTTTGTTTGTAAACTAAATAAATAATTCCCAGTTCATCCCCTTTTAGCCCCCCTCTATAAAATAGATTGCAAAGGGGCTTATGGCGAGACTTGTGTCTGTAGTCTGTGACTCTGTTGCATTAAATTACGTCACTAGGTCACGTGGATCATCTGTTCAATGTTTGAAATAAAACAAAAATGACAACGTCAATCGAATTGAACTTTCACTTTCACAGAGGGGCAGTTGGGTGAGACCGTCTCACGGCTTCTTGTTTAGTTAATGTCATTCATTTCATAGGTTAAGGTGAAAATGATATCCTCTTTGAAGAAATCAGCTTAAGATGTCTTCTCTTATTCATAACTGTTAGAATGTTACTTATCAGTATTATTATGTCGAGTTCTCATCATTGCGGCTACTCGGAATAATCTGAAAGGATTCGTGAATACATGTGCATCTTTTTGGCTCACATTCCTATCACGTCGAGCTAGGACGTGATCTGACTTTTGATCAGTTTTGTCTCGCTTCGTAAGTTGTTTGGTCCTTGTACTTGAAGTACAAGATTAACTATTAAGTGTTGCCGACTGTGTACTAAGTCTTCGTTTTTTGTCTTAGCGGAAACTTTCGGTGTTACGAATTAGTGCAATATTTTCAATGCGACAGCTGAACTACGTAACTTCTAGTCGTATTTTAAAATAGTGCTTTCGAAATCAGCATGTTGACTTTCAATCTCAACATTTTTATTTGATTTAAAAAGCAAAACACTATAAATAATTGCGGCTATACGCTTTACTTTTACAAAAACATCTGTATCCATTGCAGAACCAATATTTTGGCAAATTGGAACTCTCTAGCCTCGCTGCTATAAATTAAATGGTCAATGTAGATAATTTTTGCGGATTCGGTAACTGTAATCGCTTTCATTTCATTCAGTACATTTTCAGTTGCATTAAATTACGTCACTAGGTCACGTGGATCATCTGTTCAAAGTTTGAAATAAAACAAAAATGACAACGTCAATCGGATTGAACTTTATTGTGAAAGTGACGAGAAGGGCAGTCTAGTGAGAACGATCTCACGGCTTTCTTGTGTTTGTAAGCTTAATAAATAATTCTCAGTTCATCCCATTTTTAGTTTATGTCATTCATTTCATAGCTTAAGGTGAAAATGATAATATACTCTTTGAAGAAATCAGTTTAAGATGTCTTCTCTTATTCATAACTGTTAGAATGTTACTTATCAGTATTCTTATGTCGAGTTCTCATCATCGCGGCTACTCGGAATAATCTGAGAGGATTCGTGAATACATGTGCATCTTTTTGGTTCACATTCCTATCACGTCGTGCTAGGACGTGATCTGACTTTTGATCAGTTTTGTCTCGCTTCGTAAGTTGTTTGGCCCTTGTACTTGAAGTACAAGATTAACTATTAAGTGTTGCCGACAGTGTGCTTAGTCTTCGTTTTTTGTCTTAGCGGAAACTTTCGGTGTTACGGTTTAGTGCAATATTTTCAATGCGACAGCTGAACTACATAACTTCTAGTCGTATTTTAAAATAGTGCTTTCGAAATCAGCATGTTGACTTTCAATCTCATCATTTTGATTTGATTTAAAAAAGCAAAACACTATAAATAATTGCTGCTATACGCTTTACTTTTACAAAAACATCTGTATCCATTGCAGAACCAATATTTTGGGAAATTAGATAATGTTTGTTGATTCGGTAACTGTAATCGCTTTTATTTCATTCAGTACATTTTCAACATTATAATATTTCAGTTTTAAGAATCTAAATAATGTATTATGAATGCTTAGAGCAGAAGAATTCTTGAAAAAAAGTTACACTGATTTCAGTTACAATACAGAAAATTTTAAAGAAGGCACATTTAAAGAGCGGCCTAATCAGTCAAAGCAATCTCTACCAAGGAGTTTGTTAATTCGTCACTTTCGCCAACTGGTCACTTTTGAAATTAGTCAATTTCACTAATATCCTTAATTCGTCACTTTCTTTAATTCGTCAGTTGGCTTATCTGGTCAGTGTATGAATCTCGTCAGTTTATCAATTTCAACTGCTTTCCGTATTTGGTCAGTTGTAGTACAATCACATACTAATGGATAATTTAAAATGGTCGATTTTTTTTGGACTGTACCTACCGGTCTATTTATTTGGGGTAGCTCATATAAATGTAGCATCCAGATTAATGTGTAGCATTTACATAGATGAAATGTATACATATGAAAGTATAGTGTTTTATGCAGTTTGAATGATAACTTTTTGACCTACATTACTGACTGGTTATTTATACCCATTACTTTTGTTTAGTTTAGTTTAGTTGAAGCGCTCGTGGCCCCGCGGACTCAGTGTTCTGTAAACGATCACTGCAGTAAGCAACTTTCACTATGGCCGGTCCATGGATGGGTGACCATCCATGTGATCACTTTGTGACATTTATTTGAGCGTTTCCGTGCTTCGGAAGGCACGTTAAGCCGTTGGTCCCGGTTGCCAGTAAAATGGCAGTCGTTAAGCTAAGTTGAAGGCTTTATTTCAACAGCAGGCAGTCACAACCTGCGCCTGTCCATTTAAACACGGCAATACGGCTCACCACCTATTACGTGGGACAAATTATACACAGGTGAAATGTGGGCATATAATATGCCTCTGCCTACCCCTTCGGGGATAAAGGCGTGACCATATGTATGTATGTATGTACTTTTTTTTAGAAAATATTGAGTCAATGTCATTCTTGACATTGAACATGTATCTACACTAGTATCCAAAATCTAATGTAAGTTGGAGAATTACTGTTAAAGTACCATTTGCTATTAGGATATTGCGGAGTCCGATCGGTCCTCAATAGGGAATGGCGTCGACTATGAAATTTTCTATCGTGAACTCCGAAAGGAATAAACAAATTTTACTTAAAGATGGATATCGCTACAATTTATCACACACAAACAAAAATGGTACTACGTGGTGGCGATGCAAGAATAGAAAATACTGTCGAGGTAGTATTACTCTTAATAATAACAGGACTGATATTATTAGACAGTCAGATCATTTTTGTGAAGCCGATCCAGCGTCGAACGTTGTTTCAGAAGCTATAGACCATTGTAAAAAAGAGTTGGTCAAGAATTTGGCTCTGTGAGGGCTATATATGAAAATTGAGTAGAACATTTGACTGGTCCAAATTCGGAATATGTAGATGATGTTCCTAAATACAATAATATAAAAAACTCTTTGTACAAGGCCAGATACAGTCACTTAGATGTTGTTAAGAGTTTATATAAAAAGCTTGAGGATGTCGTATTGCCGGAAGAATTACGGAAAGATTTTATTGTATTTGAAGATGGCACTTCTGAGAAAATTTTAATATTTATGACTCCTTATGCACGGGATATAATTACAAAATATGAAGAGTTTTTTTGTGATGGCATTTTTAAACAAATCCCAGAACCATTCAGTCAGCTATACATATACAATCCATGCTGACATTGGTAGCACCCCCCCCATGGAAACAAACGTAGTGCCATTAGTTTTTTGTCTTTTGCGTAATAAAAAAGAAGATACTTACGTTAGAGCATTTAACTTGCTGAAAAATTATTTACAAAATGCCAAAAAAATTCACATGGACTATGAGTTGGGTGTAATAAATTCTGTTAAAAAGACTTACCCTAATGTTCAAATAGTGGGATGTTTTTTCCATTTCCGTCAATGTCTGTTGCGTAAAGCGAAGGAGTTATGTTTGGACGATACCAAAGAAGTACGTAAACATATTGCTGTTTGGGCTTCACTGGCTTTCTTGCCAAAAGAATACTTTCAAGAAGCTTGGTTATCAATTATGGAACATTCACCATCAGGAGCAAAAATTAAATTATTTAATGATTACATGGCAGAAACCTGGTTAATGGTGTATGTAAATTATATAAGTTGCCATAATGAACGACATCGAACAATAAATCCAGTCGAATCATGGCACAACAGATTACGTTTTCGTTTGAATTTGACACGAAAAGATTTATATTATTTTGTCTCAGTTATAAAAAAAGAAGCACTATTTGCTGATTTTAGAACAAGACAAACAGGCATATATATACCAGCCAAAAATAGAAAACGGCGGTCGATTGTATTGGATAAACGCATCACAAATATAGTTTCTACTTTCATGATAGAAGATCTATTTGAAGAAGGAAGGAAAGAAGTTTGGGACTGCTTGACAAAATTAGGTCTTATTAATACTATAAGAAACAATAAACGTGTTAACTAGTGAATGTACATTTTTATTTACAAATTACAAATTTATCTAAGTTTAATTTTCCATTTTTTCTAAGTTTATAAAATAAAACTCTGATATGCCGATATAAACGACTGTACATCTAGTCAAAATGCATAAATTGACGAGATTCATACATTAACCTGATAACCCAACTGACGAATTAGGGATTTTAATGAAATTGACCAATTGCAGAAAGTGACCATGACGAAAATGACTAATTAACAAATCTGTCGAGAAGATAGCTAACTCCTACCAAGCAAGGTAATGGGAAAGTAGAAATGTGACATGACAGCATTATAAAAGGGAATTCGGGATGATCATAAATTAAAAACCTTAAGCACATACTGTATTATATTTTATCTACTCTGATACTATAATACAAAGATTATAAAATTGAAATCAATACTCATAAGACAAACATTACGCACAGGCCAAAAAAAAAGTTTTATTACGATACACCTATATCATAATATAACTTTTTAATCATAACGATACACCTATACAACCTCCAGCTGGAAAAAGAAGTTTGAACCTCTACTTTAAAAAAAGGTACTGCCTCCGCAGCCTGAAAAAAAAGAAACACATTTTACATTTAAATTAAACAAAGTTTGGTTTTGTTTGTAAAATCAATTAGTTTTTGTGTAAAAACAAGTCTGAAAGCGAGGATAGTGGTAATCGTACACCACCAGACATTCTGGAAGCTGCGTCAAACATGACCATGAACCTGTTACCGGCGAAATCTAGAAGCAACCAAGGAGCAACAATATATCAGAAAATGAAATCAGGTATTATAGTATGAGAGTAGATAAAGTAGTGTATGACACTGTACATAACTTGGTCTTATAACACTCGTGTGATACTATAAAAAAACTCGCCTACGGCTCGTTTTTTTAAAACACACTCGTGTTATAAGAACCCTTATTATGCAACAGTGTCATAAACTACTATTATCTACTCTGATACTATAATACAAAGATTATAAAATTGAAATCAATACTATTATGACAAACATTACGCACAGGCCAAAAAAAAAGTTTTATTACGATACAGGTCTTGTATGGACACCTATATCATAATAAAACTTTTTAATCATTACGATACACCATAAACAATCTCCAGCTGAAAAAGAAGTTTGAACCTCTACTTTAAAAAAAAAATGTGTCTCCAGAGTAGCGAAAAATCCTAAATCTATGGTCTCCGCAGCCTAAAAAAAAAAAGAAACACGCATGCGCAATCGATGTTTGCGCCTTGGCGCCAACATTTTACATTTAAATTAAACAAAGTTTGGTTTTGTTTGTAAAATAAATTAGTTTTTGTGTAAAAACATGTCTTAAAGCGAGGATGGTGGTAATTGTACACCACCAGACATTCTGGAAACTGCGTCAAACATGACCATGAACCTGTTACCGGCGAAATCAAGGAGCAACTATATATCACAACAAAATGAAATCAGGTATTATAGTATGAGAGAAGATAAAGTAGTGTATGACACTGTACATAACTTGGTCTTATAACACTCGTGTGATACTATAAAAAAACTCGCCTACGGCTCGTTTTTTTAAGACACACTCGTGTTATAAGAACCCTTATTATGCAACAGTGTCATAAACTACTATTAAACACATACATAGGTATCATAATAGAAGAACACAGAGTACGGATGTAATAATATAGAATACTAGCTGACCCGCGCAACTTCGTTTGCGTAAGAGAGAGAGAGAAACAGAAAAGTCCCCCGTCGCTTATATTGTTATTGCGTGGTTTTCTGTCGCGTGTATTCCCGTTGTATTATTTTACTTTTCGGACCATTTAGGTTGAATTTTCAAAATTTTAAATTCCCATTTGGCACAAATTGAATTTTCATTAAAATGGTTATTGTAAACGAACCTAATCGCCTAAGCACTATCAGTAGGGTTACGGGATATTTTACTTTTCCGTGACTCTACTGTATGCCAAGGGAAATATGGGTCGACATGCAGCAGCGCCACTGGTATTGCAAACGTTCACTATGCGAATTAGTCCACTACAGTAACCAACCATCAGGTGGACCGTATGCTTGTCTGCCATCTTAGTAGTATAAAAAACTGGCCAAGTGCGAAGCGGACTCGCGCACAGAGGAAATAAATAAAGAATAGATAGGAAGAAAGTCCCTTAATGAGTTCCATTCCGAAAAACGCGACGACGGTTGGCCGGTTTCGTCGGTCAGAGTGAAAAGACAGAGGGTTCCATACCAAAAAACAGCAAAGCATCACGTTTGTTGGATGGGAGCCCCCTTAATCCCCGCCCCCCTTTTCTGACGTTAGTATTTGTTGTCATAGTGGCTACAGAAATATATCATCTGAAAATTTCAGCTCTCTAGCTATCACGATTCCTGAGATACAGCCTCATGAAGGACAGATAGACAGACAGTGAAGTCTCATAAATAGGGGCCCGTTTAAAAGCACGAACCCTGAAAATCGTTTCTTTGTGCGCAACTATGCCATTAATCTAATTTCAAGGTTTTAGATCTCGATCAGGTATCTAAGTCAGTTTTTATTTATACATATCAATCAAATCAGCATGTACGCTCCTGGATGTAGGCCTCTCCTAATTTACGTCCTGCGCCTTCAGCATCCAGCCTGCGACCTCTTCTAGGTCCTCGGTCCATCTAGCGGGTGGACCAAGTCGCGATGCCCGCTTTGGAACTCGTTTGCTCCATCTGCCGGCGTCTGTCGTCTTCTGTGGTCAGCCCGCGGCACTTTACAGTACTGTTTTTATATGTATAGATATAATTCTCACTAAATAAATCAAAATGGGTTTATCCACTTAGTCATACTATTAGTTATACGATATAACAAAATGCACTGAAAATGTCCAAATAGTTATACTGCCCAGTATAACTATTTGGAGTCGATTAATTTGGCTTATTTTAGTCCAAATAGTTATACTGCTCAGTATAACAACATGGATTCGACTAATTTTGATCGGATTCATCCATTTGGTTATATTCGTAAATAAACAAGCACTTTATAATATATCTATTAGGTATTTTATGTTCCCACTGGCACTGTTTCTAGAAATGAGTAAGGAGGTTGAAAGTCAAAGATATCTCTGGCTTTAATTACTGGCTAGTAGCAAATTGACGGAAATAGTTATACTGGGCAGTATAACTATTTGGACATTTTCAGTGCATTTTGTTATATCGTATAACTAATAGTATGACTAAGTGGATAAACCCATCAAAATACGTACTTTGAGCGAAGTAAATCTATATTCACTATAGAACTGTTAACGGGATATTTACCATGTACTGTTTTGTCGAGTTTCCGATATTTCGGCGCTGTTACAAGCGCCATGATCACGGATGAACTGAAGTGCAGCGAGCTAGATGTTTGCAGGTAGACCGTAGCGATCTACCCTCCTCCGGACACGTTTATTATGCACATTAACACCACTGTCATCGCTTACCGTATCGTCCCGCACTCGATCACGATCCCGACACACAATACTCACTGTGTCACTACGCGATGATTTTTCAGCTGGTTTTTGTTTAGTAGTGAAATGACCAATCACTGGATGCCAGGCACTCGACAGTTGAAACCCATCTTCCCTGTTGAAGGTTTTATACTTTTTTATTTCTATAGCCTCTTCAACCAATCTGGGTATGTAGTGGCGTTCTGTCGAGAGTATCTGAGGGTTGTGCAACTCAATCCAAACTCGACAAAACAGTACATGGTGTATAGTAATGACCATGTTAGTTTAAAATCATAAATCTATATTTTTGTAAAAATTGATAGATACCTATAGTCTTTTGTGTGTTAAAAAAACGTAACACAGTTTCTCCTATTGTGACCAGAAATTTACTGTAGATTTCATCCGCTAAATGTTCATCTATAACGCCTCTGATCGTTTGTATTATCCCTGCATAAAATAAGAAAGAATGCGAAGATGGTATAATAATAAACTCTGTGATAATCGGAACCGTGTACATCTTACCTAGAACTTTTCTTTCATAATTCCTAGCCAGATATGTACAGGTTTTTCTTCTCACAAATGTATTTTTGACATCAATTTCAATATCAATATCAATACATATAATAAAATCGTAACAGGTCGCTGTCTGTACATGAAAGATAAATGAGAAAAAATATTATAGGGGGGCTTTATGAACGCAATAGAACCCAAAACAATGATTTTTAGAATTTTTGTCTGTTTGTCTGTATGTCTGTTTGTCTGTACGTTTGTGCACGCTAATCTCAGCAACCGCTTAACCAATTGCAATGCGGTTTTCTTTATTGTGTTAAGGTTAGCTCCGCTTAACATTTAAAAATCATGCATAGACTTATGATTCTAAAAGTGGGTAAATCTAAACTGGCGTGTTGGCTTAATCATAAAAGAGCTTAATGATTAAGGCTATTTTAAAATAGGCTATTTCAGTTGTTTAGTTTTAGAATAGACTTAATCTTAACAGGGCAGTTTCACACGCTGCTTGATGAGTCTGATGAAGAAGTACCTCTCCTTTCATACACCTTATGTGACGTAAGCGAAGTTGCGGGCTCAGTTAGTACAAAATATGAAGGCAATTCCGCATATTGAAGGACACAAATCAATAAAATATGCACTTTTAATTCTATCTATTTTTGGTTATGGCTATGGGCCGATGCCGGCAACTCCGCCAATGCACTTTTAATAAAATTATTATTAGATTTTTTTGACGTTTATCAAAAATTGCGACCATCTTTTTTTAATTGAATTGTGCTGTCAAACATGACAATGTGTCAAAAAAAATTAAAAAAGTGCGGACTACGGAGTATTAATATGAACTATGAGGCAAATTCCCCCCAAAATATTTTTCAACCCCATTTTAACCATTTTAAAAGATAAATATCAATAAAATACAAAACACTCTCCCATTAATTCAGTTAAAGATGTTTCATGCCAAATTTGTAGAAGATCGGACCAAGGAATCACGTTGTCCCATACAAACTTTGCAACCCTTGTTTACCCCCTTAGGAGTTCAATTTTCAAAAATCCCTTCTTATTGCTCGCCTACGTGACAAAAAGTGCATTTGTGCGAAATTTCATGGTTCTAGACCCAACGGTTTAGGCTGTGCGTTGATCGTCAGTCAGTCAGATCTTGTTTTTATATATATAGATAAATATACATTTATACACAATATATTTAAATTATCCATAATTCAGTTCGCAAACGGCATTAGACTGCATAACAATATAAATTGAAAACAGGTGGTAAATTACTGACTTCGACACTGTTTTGGTTTTCAACAATACCCTTGAAGATGTCAGTGATTCAATTGACACTCGCATGTTCTGTAAAAGATTTATCACACATTGTGATGGAATGAGTAGGTCCTGCCAATTTCTATGGATTGCGATTGCTTCAAGGATTTTAAATGTGTGTCGTCGACTCTTAGAGGAACATGATTCTCTGATGTTTTTTTGCGGAACATTGATTGAACAATATAGTTTACTGTGAGGCATGAGAAGAGCGTGTAGTCAAATATCTCACATTATTAAAAGGCCTTATTGAAATCAACTAGGAATTTGACTGTAAAAAATTATATTCTTCATACCTACTTGGACTTTTTTTATGTTTGTAATTCCACATGGATTTTTCATTCGGATGTCTTCGGACTCTTATCGGCTAAAAACCACACTGTGGCCCACAACTGCTCCATTGCTCATCCAAGACTTTTCTTATTTTAAGTGAAAATCTTTATAAATACTTTGCCGGACTCCTAGGTACTGGCCAAAACCACACAATGCTCGACTACGGTTAATTAAATGGAAACAAAATTGGAAAGGATTAAGGAGGTTTATGGTGAGAAATGAACTTAGTTGCGCATGTAAAGAATGTTCCAAAAGCCTTGGACGATAGAGAAGGAAAGATGTGGGTCGATACTTAGAAAAAAAAGAAGGGTTTGACGTTTAGGAATGGGGATAATTTAGGCCCCTTCCACGCTATGGTCTCAATAACTATACTATATGCATACCTATGTAATAATTCCGTTCAGAGCGGTTTGATATTTGCGTTGATAGATCAGTCAGTCACGCTTTCCTTTTATGCATACAAAATATAATAGTATATTAGCACCATCACAGATTCTTTGTAACAGTACATGTCGTCGCAAGCCCTTAACACATAGTGTACATAAACGCAGAAGGTCAACTGCAGCTAACCTTGTATTGATTACGTACATCTTGGGTGTGCTTCAGTGACTTAACTGTAAAATATTTGATTTACAGTTTATCAGTGCAAAAAAAATCATATTAAAAAAACAGCGTACGTGTAAATCAATCACCAAAAATTCTGGTAGCTATCTTGGTTTGACCTTATACACCCAAATAAAAAGTGCATTACACTCGCTTGCCATTCCGCAGATGTCGTGTTGCATATAAAATAAGTATTCAAAAAGCAAATCGTTAGGCATGGTTTATACAGAACAGACTAAACTAGTGGCGTGTGGCGCACGAGACGTGGAGCCGACATTCGTTACGTACAGCATAAAATAAACTGGAGTAGCGAGCGGCGTGACGCGAGGTGTTGTGGGAGTAATGTTTAATCACATTTCTTTGTGAAATCATGTCATCAAAGGGTTCAAAGGTAATTGAGTTCAAAGGTTTTTTATTTGTCGGCTTTGTAACGTACTGCGCCAAGTTGGAACAAGTATTTGTGTTATTCCAAATAGGCACTAATTATTGATTTTGGGATGTTTTCTTTAAAATTAATATTTAGACGTTTTTAGTATGTTTATCACTTGTCTAACACAATCTTATATAAATAAATTTCAGGTTAGATGGTGTTGTGTTAAAAAAATGGTTCTTACAGTCAGTTTGCGCTTCGTCTCTCCTGTATAATCCACGCCTTACATTGTCATTCTGCCGTGCCGTGTGTTGCAATAACGTTCCCGCACTTGACAGTATGTCGGGTGTTGGGCGTCGAAGAGAGGGTAGCAGAGGGGGTCTGTTGGGAGGTGGGTGTCCAAGACAACGAGACGCAAAAGTTTCGAATTGAAATCGCACTTAATACGGAAATTTGAAAAGCGTCCTCTCTTTAGGTACTTACACGGTAACAGAATGGAAGTACAGGTTTCTGAAGTGTTATTGTGATGTTTGGGAAATGTGTTCTTCATCTTAGCGCTGTGCCTCGTTATCTTTTCTTCTTTTAGCGCTTTGAGGTTTTTAACTAGTGGTTAGTGATACCGCTTTAAACTAACTACTAAATCGGGAGGTCGTGGGTTCGATTCCCACCCAGGACAATACTTTGTGTGATGAGCACGAAGGTTTGTTCTGTGTCTGGGTTTAATTTATCTATAATATGTATGTATTTAGAAATATATAAGTACGTTTATCAGTTCTCTAGATTCCATAACACAAGCTTAAATTAGCTTAATTTGGACTAGAGGACGTTGTGTGAAAATGTCCCACAATATTTGTTTATTTATTTATTTAAACTAGGTTTTATATATTACGTGTCACATTGTTTGTCTGGAATGAACTTTTAAACTACTTAACCGGAATGACCCAAATTTGCATGCCGTGTGCAGTGTGATCCACCTTGAGAGATAGGATAGTTTTTTTTTTGTGGTCAGCCTACATGGGGGTCGTCCATTAATCACGTGAGGCTCGAAAGGGGGGGAGGGGGGTGTAGTGAGATATAACGTGTATTTATTTTAAACAATACGTGTTGTTCAACTTGTTGGACGCTAGACAGAAAAAATTCTTACGAAAAGTTGTCACGACACTTTTGGTAGTGATAGTGGTAGTGATAGTGGTAGTGATAGTAGTAGTGATAGTGGTAGTGATAGTGGTAGTGATAGTGGTAGTGATAGTGGTAGTGATAGTGGTAGTGATAGTGGTAGTGATAGTGGTAGTGGTAGTGATAGTGGTAGTGGTAGTGATAGTGGTAGTGATAGTGGTAGTGATAGTGGTAGTGATAGTGATAGTGGTAGTGGTAGTAATAGTAGTAATGATAGTGGTAGTGGTAGTGATAGTGATAGTGGTAGTGATAGTGGTAGTGCTAGTGCTAGCCAGGGGATGAACATGAACTCTACGAGCAACACCAAAGCAAATAGGAGTTTCGCTCTGTTCAGTTTCAGTCGCGCGTAAAGGTTACACGTTTTATATTAGTTTTCTTTTTGTTTTTGTTTCTGTTTTTGTTTTTGCTTACAGTAAAATTTTAAAATTAAAATAAAATTTTATTACAATTCCTTCACTTTAATCGAAAGGAACTTCGTTCAATCCGGGTGTCCCTTGACACCTCTCAAGTTTTTGTTTTTATTCTAGATATTGAAAAAGATGGAGATCCCTCTAATTTCTGAACAACAAAATTTATAATATTAAAATATCTGTGGAATATTTCCTAAGCACTCCCTTTCTTAAATCAGAAATTAATTGAAATCGGAATATGTATTGATCAATTACTAGACAAAACAGAAGATTTAAGGTTCTCTCACAATTACCTTCTTAATTAGTTCGAAAACAATGAATATTAGCAACGTGACGGGAGTAAATGCGAAGGGAAAAATATTAATACCACATCTCTCTCTTTCTCTCTCTATGGTGCGATGCAGAGTTGCGCGGATTAGCTAGTATTCTATAGAAGTATGGATAGATTATACAATAGTTCCCAATTTTATAAAATAAAAAAAAAAGAATTTAGTACTTACTAAAAATACACGTGATTCGGCGCAGGGGGGGAGGGGTAGTCTTAAACCTCACCAAATATCATCAAGGGGGAGGGGGTCAAAAATGCTCAAAAAAAACATCACGCGATTAATGGACGACCCCATGGCTGCGGCCGGGAGTGCCGGGCTACAAAACCCAAGCCAGAGCAACGCATGGCCTGGTCCTTTAGTATCTACTTATTTTCTACTTCTATTGAAGACAGAACAGAGCAAAGCGAGGGTTTTCAAAACGTCCGGGATAACATTAGGACTGCAATGAATAAATATGATTTATAGAATATATAATTTAGTCAAGGTTTATTAAGATGTAAATCTATTTGACATCCATGTTAGAGCTGTTTACCTTTAGTTACTGGTATATAACAGAAACATAATATAAATGTGTTATTGCTCTGAAGGGACTTCTAATCCACCATGTTTCTGATTATATGAGTAGGTTTTCAAATGTTAATATTACCTACTTGAAAAGTAAGTAGGTAAATATTACAAGATGGAGCGGAATATTGTGTAAGCGTGTGTAAAGTGGTTAGCTGTTAGGCTAGGAGGTCTCCGGAGGTAGATGCATACAACACGATAAAACAACCAGCCAAGTGTGAGTTGGACTCGCGCATCCCAACTAATATTATAAATGCGAAAGTAACTCTGTCTGTCTGTTGCGCTTTCACGCCTAAACGGCTAGAGCTATTGAGATGAAATTTGGTATAGAGATAGTTCGAGGCCCTGGGAAGGATATAAGCTACTTTTTAACTGACTGCGCAAAAGGAGGGTTATGATTTTACGCAATGCCGCGGGGAACAGCTAGTATTACCTAAAAGCGGCAAATACATCACGTTTGTAGTTTTGCATTAATATTTGTTGTTATTGCGACAACAGCGGCATCATCTGTGAACATTTCAACTGTCTAACTATCACGGTTCATGAGATACAGCCTCGTGATAGACACATGAACATCAGTCTCAGTAATTTCGTTTTGAATCCCTAAAAAGAACTATAAAGCAAAAGAACTATAAAGCAAACAGACAAAAAAAATCTAACTATATCGCACCTTAATTTTGAAACCGTTACTAAACAAAATAACTAAATTTTACAGGAGAAGCAATTTAAGATTTTTGGCGTATTAAATACCTCATAATGAAAAAGTTATGAACTTTTATGAGGTATAGAATGATCACATCACGTCTCATCAGTTTCTTATAGCAGCCTAATATTATATACTAGCTGATGCCCGCAGCTTCGCCTGCGTGAAACTTGGTTCCTACACTGTCTCTAACCTATCTCTGTAGGTACCAAATTTTAGCCAGATCCGTTCAGCCCTTACAGCGTGAAAGAGTAACAAACATCCACACTCACAAACATTCGTATTCGTAATAGTAGTTAGATAGATAGATTTCTGGTTAACTAATTTATAATACATACTAGCTGATGCCCGCAGCTTCGCCCGCGATGGCGCTGTATGTGAAAAATAAATTTTCTGAATTTTCTTTGCTATAAACCTCACGGAGCCCGAGACCGTTATAGCGTCAGGAAGGAAAACCTGACTTATTTTTATACTAGCTGGTGCCCGCGGCTTCGCTCGCGTCATCGTCGGCTCATCACATCATTTTGTATTCTACCATACATACATACATTATTATGCATAGAAACCAGTATTCATAGATCCCAACTCCAGAGCCAGGGTTAGAAACCAGAGGCCTAAACACGGCGGTCGCTTACGCAGCACCGAGGTAGTCAGATATACAGTAAAGAACCTCTGAAATCCATTACAGCATTATCATGGTAGGGTGATATTAATTTGGCGACTCAAATCAAACAATCAAAGAAACAAACACATCTTTATTCATGTAGGTTCATAGTAATACAATGAACGTCTTTATGAATGATTCTACATTTACATTTACTGCCAGATTCGCAAACCAATAGGTAGAGCCTGTGAGTAAGAATCTGGCAAGAAATCTCACGGCCACTCTTTTGAAACTGCCAATAAGTACCTATAAACAAAATATAGCATGGAAAACACCCCCCCCCCCCCCTCTGTTAAAATATAGTATACATACTTATGGAGTAGGGACAGGTTGTGATCACATAGTATACAATATGAAACGGCGCATTAACCTAATGGCGGGTGAGCTATTTTGAGGCTTTTTTGACTCACTACAAATAATTTCCGTCCCCAGCTCGATTCTCCAACAACCTTTCTTATGCTGACAAACAATATAGGGTACTTGGCGTCCTGTTCAACTGGTTTCTTAGAGAGTATCATTAATTTCATACACGCGCCGAATGGTGTGGCAAGTATGTGCAAATACCGGGAATGATTCTCTGCTGCTCATTATGTCCCAATGGAATAAGAGACGGGGAGATTTTAGTTAGATGGTATTCAACCACGTTTTCTTGTCCTTATCGTATAACCGTTTTCGGTTAGTTACTGGGAGACCGCCCAGTTTGGTTGGATTCATCGAAACTGGCGAGCGTGACTTCACGGCTTATGAGATAGGTACTGGTGATAGAGAGACGGGCAGCGGAGTCTTAGTAATAGGGTTCCGTTTTTACCCCTTTGGATGCGGAACCCTGAATGTTTTTCGTCCAAATCAAGCAAAATTTTACCTATGCAAGGTAATTAAAACTTTGGTTGGAGAATCATGTTGACAGTCTTTAGTCGAAGGATGAATACCCTGATAATAGTTGGTTTTATTTGAATGAACCGTACACACTTAGAGCGAGTTCGTTAATTATTCCTGAACAGCCTGTGTCTAAGTCTACCGGCTCAACTTTTTATACTAAACTTTAATTAATCAACATGAAGACATTTACAATAACACAAAATCAATCTCTGTTGGACATCAAATAGGAATGACAATGTCAATCGGATTTAACGTTCAAAAATGTGTCACTATTAAAAGTAATTTAAATCAAAAATAATGAGTAAGTTTTTTAAGGAGTATTGATAACAATTCTGGAAAAAAAATTCCCCAAATTATCTTACATTCCCTTTTTAGCTCGTTATAGTATAATTTTTTATAAAATACGAAACACATCTTTAATCAATAATGATTTTAATGCTATAAGCCGAATTTGAAGTAGATCAGACCAAGGAATCACGTTGTCCCATACAAACTTTACCCTTCTTTTTTATATCCTTGGAGGTGGAATTTGCAAAAATGGTAAAATTACTTACTTCAAATTGTAACAAAGAACGCTCGTGCTGAGTTTCATCACCGTACCATGAACCGTTTAGGCAATAATTGATAATAACTTTATACGACTATAGTTCTTTCATCTGCGATTCGATTTTGATGGAAAATAGCCTATAGCCTCCCCCGAGTTGAGCTTAATCTTTTTTTGTAAACAGCAAATGAATCCGTTCAGTATCTTCGGAAATCCTGACGCTCATACAGACAGACAGACAGACAGACAGACAGACAGACAGACAGACAGACAGACAGAAAAGAATTTTAAAAACATCATTTTTGTGCTCTATTGGTGTTTTTATACCGCCCCCGCTACTTTTTTTTTAATTTTATCAATTGTACAGACACACGATTTCTACTCTCTTATTATAGTATAGATTACCTATATGAGTTGTATTTAATAAATAATAATACATATTACCTATATGAGTTGTATTTAATAAATAAATGTACATATTGCTTAATTCATTGGCTAGACTACTACTTGACTCAACTCTTCTAAGCAATTGACATCGTAACTTAGTTCCTTCTTCAGGTAGTCTCAGTCAAGTATGACTGAGACTAGGTAGTATGACTGAGGTTTACAGTAGTAAACCTGCGACGTATGGGAAAACCGAACCACGGTAGACTTTGTCCTCATAATACAGATGGTCTTTCATCTGCTAAGCATTCATGTTCATTTTAATGGCTCTTTTTACTTGTCAAATGTAATCTTCGTAGAGGCCATTTCCGTATATTACAAAGACTTAGTGAGTCTGTGTCCTGCACCGAATGCAGCCAGCACTAAAGAATAAAGTTCATACCTTCCATGACCAGTCGCTTAGGGGTGCTGACAATCTTTTATTCTAATGCACAGTGGACACTACCTGAAGCGTGGTCTTTCATTATTCCTGGCTAGCCATCTTCGAATTTTCTTCTTCTTTCACATACCTATTTATTTTTCGTTATGCAAAATTTAGAAAAATTAACAATAATATTACCGATAGTACTTTAAAGCAAAATCATGAAAATGACAATGTCAAGCGTATTGAACTTCCACAAATGTGTCAAAATAAAAAGTAATTTAAATCAAAAATAAGAGTATTTAAAGAGTATTGATATCAACTCCGGAGAAAATCAGCTCCAAAATATTCTACATTCCCTTTTAAGGTCGATAAAGTATAAATTTCAATAAAATAAGGAACACATCTTCCATCAATTACGTTAAGGGGAGTGGTTGACAAAGTTTGCGAAAAAGAGGTGCAAATAAAGACGTTCTTCTCGGGATTAGTATACGAAAAATGACAGCCAAAAGTAGATTTGAAATCTATAAGATGTGTTCCAGAAAATGGTTTCATCAAAACGTTATAAATAACTAGTAAAACATCACTGAAATAGCCCATAATTTTTTAGAAGAAGTCGTTGTATGACATCTATTTATTAATGAATGATAATAAAATTTATATCAGAGACTAAAGAAAACATAGACCTCTAAAATGGTTTTCTTTAATTTTGAATTAGTATAAGTTTTAACTAATTATAACTAATAATGTATTCAAAGCATACATCACGTTGCTTGCTTCCCCGCGCTCGCCCAAAAATCTAGTGCGGGGGGAGTCGTGTTGCTAGACGGACGTGTGTCGCTCTGGTCTGCAAAATATTCTCGTAAAATGTTATATTTTCATTCATGTACAGAGTAATGCGTGCAACAGAGCCAGAGCCCGAGTTACACAATGCATGCTGCATTACATGAGAATATAATGCATTTCAACTTATTTTTCGTATTGTTTAATTAAATTACTTCGAAAGGTAAACATACTTATATTGTAAGCGGTACTTAATCATTTCAATATAAATAAATGTAGAAATATTTGTGGACATTCGCACACAACTTAAGCTAATATAACCTTGTGCTAAGGGATACTATAATATAAGTATTTTCATCAGTTGTCTACTGATGAAAATACTTACATTATAGTTATTATTAACACACTGCTTTTTTGAGACACTGCTCTCAACCTAAGCTGAAAGATTTGACTCTTTTAGCTTATTACGTCTTGTGGGTCGCCACAAGTAGGCACCATCTACCGGCAAATTGGTTAAGGTATAAAAGTGAATAAAGTGAGTGCCCGCCGAGTTTCTTGCTAGTGTATATCTATACATAATAATAAAACTGTTGAGAGTCGAGAGTCTGAATATGGAAGCTATTTAAAAAAAAAAGAACGCGTTCTCTAATCGATACCTACTTAAGCCAAAATGAAATTTAAAATTTTCATGTCCGTCTGTATTCCGAATACGTATCACGCCGAAACTACTGATTTGAATGAAAATTGATCCGAGGAAGTTCAGGAGTTAGAGACATCTCAACTTCTCTAAACCTAGAATTCAACCTAGGATTGCTTCACACAAGTTTCAGTGCTGAGGGTTTTGTAGTTCAGGAATTAGAGATATCTCAACTTTCTCAAAACCTATAATTCAAGGGTTCCTTGGAATGTGACGGTAAATCTAAACAGGCGTGTTGGCTGAATCATAAAAGAGCTTAATGATTAAGGCTGTTGTAAAATAATTCTGTCCGCGCCGAAGTCGGGGACTGAATTGTTTTAGAATAAACTTAATCTTTAAGCTCTTTTATGATAAAGCAAACAGGGCCGTTTCACACGCTGCTTGATGAGTCTGATGAAGAAGTGCCTCTTCTTTTGCAAACCTTATGTGACGTAAACGAAGTTGCGAGGGTCAGCTAGTTTTACAATATGCTTAATCTTTAAATTCGTTTATGATTAAGCAAACAGGGCAGTTTCACCCGCCGGTTGATGAGACTGATGAAGAAATACCTCATGTTTCATACACCTTAAGTGTCGTAAACGAAGTTGTGAGAGTCAGCTAGTTACATACATACATATGGTCACACCTTTATCCCCGAAGAGGTAGGCAGAGGCATATTATTGTCTCCACATTTAACCTTTTTTGAATTTGTCCCACGTAATAGGTGGTGAGCTGTATTGCCGTGTTGAGATAGACAGGCGCAGGTTGTATCTGCCTGCTGTTAAAATGAATCAAGCCGCCAAAACGGCCTTCAACTTCGCTTAACGACTGCCATTTTACGGGCAACTAAGATCAATGGCTTAACGTGCCTTCCGAAACACGGAAACGACGCTCAAATAACTGTCACAAAGTGGTCACATGGATGGTCACCCATCCAAGGACTGGCCATAGTGAATGAGCTTACTACAGTGATCGCTTACAGAACACTAAGTCCGCGGTGCCACGAGCGCTTCTTATTTATTCATAACTAGCTGACCCTCGCAACTGCGTTTACTACTATTTTTGTTTGTTATAATAAAATGAAATGAAATTTTGTTCCAAAAGTAACAAAAATTTTAAGCGAGTGGAAGACCCCTCATGTCTAGATTTGTAATAATTTAAGTAAAACAATGAATATATGAACATTCGTCTTTGTGAATTCGTCACATTTATTTTTTACGTAATAAATAACCAATCACATTTTTTGCAGTGTATTTTTACTACACTTAAAAACAAAGGAAAATTGAAATACAAACGTTCCTTTGTTTTTTAATTTATTTTCGCCTCTCTCTATAAAATAGAGTGGAGAGGGGCTTACGGCGAGACTTTGTCTGTGACTCTGTTGCATTAAACTACGTCACTTGGTCACGTGGATCATCTGTTCAAAGTTTGAAATAAAACAAAAATGACAACGTCAATCGAATTGAACTCTCACAATAAACGTTTTAGAGAGGGGCAGTCGGGTGGGACCGTCTCACAGCTTCTTGTTTATTTGGTGAAGCGAGGAACGCCTTTCCGCTACTATTTTTCTTCTTCTTCCGTAGTTCTTTTACTCTGATGTCTCTGTAGTTGCGCTACTCTATGTTGGCGAGTCATATCGCCCATATGCTCAAGGTCGTTAGCCCTGGGTATGGCCTTAATAATTCTATATGCCAAATTTTAAGTAGATCGGACCAAGGAATCGCGTTGTCTCATACAAACTTGACCTTCCATTTTTATACCTTTGGGGGTGGAATTTGCAAAAATGGTAAAATTACTTATTTCAAATTGTAACAAACAATACTCATGCTGAATTTCATCATCGTACCATTACTCGTTTAAGCAATAATTGATAATAACTTTATACGACTTAAGTTCGTTTTTTAATTTATAATAAGTATACTTTTAAGGGATAAAAAGTACCCAGTGTGGTGCCCAGGGTATTAAAGAATAATTATACCAAGTTTCATCGTAATTGAACCGGTAGTTTTTGCGTGATGCCTGAACAAACAGACAGACAGACAAACAAAAATTTTTTAAATCACATTTTTGGGTTCGGTGTCGGTCTAGTAACACCCCCTGCCATTTATTTTTTTTATAGTTTCAATGTACAGAATTTTCACTTCTACAGATTTATTATAAGTATAGATTGTGTTATGTCAAGGATTATCCTAACTTATTATTACGGATGAACGGCAAATCGAATTTAGAAATGAAATTAATAGAATATTCTGGGAGCTAATATTCTAAATGTTGGAAAACTATCGTGTAAAATCATGAAAAACAAATCCACCAAAACCTTACTTATGAACTGTAATCACAGAACTCGATCAAAAAGAAGTTAATCCAGTTTTATCTTATAACTTAGTTAAAACTTTGAAGAGAATAACAGTATACTGCGAAAGTACAACGTTTCTACTAACATGGCATATTTGACTGTCATTCGAAACATCCATTTTCACATCAAAATTGTCTATATCCGTGCCGAGACCGTGTGCTTCCGTCACTAGAATACACAATGCACTTACGTACATGCAAAGTGGTATCTCGAGCGTACACTTCGAGTGTTGAACGGGGCCATCGATCGTCAATAGGGGCGATTGGTCAGATGCAGGCAATTACCGGCCCATAGGCATCACCTCAGCTGTAGTAAAGGTATGCATACCTTCGGCAAACAGTTTATGCGTTCGATTTCTCGAGATATTAGCCGCCTATAACGACATTTGCAGTGCACTTTGTTTTGTATCTGTGATTGTCAAAGTTTGTATGACAGAAAAAGCATTTTAATTGTACGAAATAGGATATAAAAAGTCTACAGCTGGATGTAGGCTTCTAAAAATTTCAATTTTGAAAGGTGGAATTATTTTACCAGTCCAGGCGGATCCGTTCAAGGCTTTGTTATGAATTTTCTTTTTTTTCACCTTGCCTCTCTCGTTAGTCAGCTCGGTCACCACTTGCACCTACTTTACTAAGCTCCATAGAACTCGGTAGAGCTCCATAAGCTATCGGCCTCCATGACCGGGGGCCTCAGGACAATTAGAGGGCGGCTCACCGTCCTTACAGAAGCACGCCCATGACGGCAGCGTGACGTGAGAAACTGACGCACGCTCCCCCCCTTAGAAGCGAGATCACACCCGAAATCCCCCAAAGACGCGGGATAGCACCCGAACCACCCCCTGGACGAGGCCGCAGTGGCGGCCGTGGGTCTGTTGGGAGTCCTGGGACTTCCTTCCGAGGGCTTACCCGGGGCTCCCAACCATAGGCTGTTGGGCGTTACGAGAGATTTTTTAGTCGGTAGGAGTCCGGCATAACATCCATGAGGATTTTCCCTCACGTTAAACAAAAAAAAAGAGCTCCATAAAACACAATGCGGGACGTATTTCATCTCATTTTCATAAACTATGACATCTCATACAAGATGTGCTCTTTGCGAAATTGCTAATTCAGTTGTACAGAACTGGGCTTGGTAGCTATGTATCTGTACCTGGGCTTGTTTATGTTACAGAGATTGATCGGTTCTAAAGCCTAAGTACGTACTCGTAGTACGACATTATTATATAGGGTATTACTGAATCCATTAACCTCCAGAAATTAAACATTGCACAAGAATTTTCAGCTGAAGTTTTCTCCTGATCTAAGTTTCGTAGCAAAATTTGGAAGTATAATTACGTATTGTACATATTACAGTGAGGTTTAAATCGCCCTTTAAACAATATAATTAATTGTATTCAAAGCATGTTTATACGATGTAAAACTTTTGATTAAAATAGCAAATTCAATAGACGTGAGTGTTCAAGCGGAAAACAAATCATTTACAAGTTGTACACTTTTGTTCAAGATTTCAGTTCAAAAGTTCTTGACTTGTGTGTTAGACAGTGTTGATTTACATTTGAAGCGCTCTAAACCCCGCTAACTTGGTGTTCTGAAAACTCTCCATGCTACGCATCTTATATTACTTACATGATCACTACGTTGTTACATTATAGATCAAAAAAATAACGGTTTTGGAAAATACCTAAAGATTACCTACAGATATAAAATGGAGAGGTGTAATGACGCCTAAGTCACAGGACGTGTCTTAGTTTAGGTGTCAAGGATGTAAAACCCTGAGCAAACTGCAAAGTCTATATATACCATAACAATAAATACATTACAATACAGTTTGGTTATGTGATGTGCGACAATTTATGACTCTTCCAATAACGAATCCTTCCGTACTTACGAAAGTACCAAAAGCCGTTGGTCCCAGTTGCTAAATATTATAGTCGGTTATCAAGGTCAAAGACAATAAAGGATGGCTTCAAAAATTTCAACTGCTTGCTGGATGCCAGATACATTTCAATATACTCACCAGTCACCACCTACTTGGGACAAAATATTACTGGTGAAATTAGGGTGTTTAGTATGCCCCTGCCTACCTCTTCGGGGAATATAGCGTGACTCTATGTATGTAGGAATGGATTTCCACTCGGGTTTCATTATATTTTTATCATAACTTGCTCAAATTCAGAATTTTCCATTTCGGGGCACGGACTAGTCGGCTTAGCTTTGAAATTGTGGCACTAAAAGCACTAAAAGTCTCAATGCCAACAGTCAGCCTGTAGTATATGTAGTTGTCAGTAGGATGATGGATTTGCCGTATCATGCTGGCTAGACAGGTTGGTACTGGGCTTTGTTTTGGATTTACTTTCGGTTGGCCATGACCGAAGTCAGCAGGTCTCAGACATTCAGCCAGTGTCACTTGCAAATGGAGCAGTTGCAGGGCATGGTATCCGTAGAATCTCTATAATAGGGCCCCATCGCAAAAAGAATAACACTTAAATTTATTTACCATTAAATTTGTTGACTGTTTTATGTCATAAAGCAATTTCTGTAACTGTATACTATTGAAACTTGATGAATACATTAAAAATCTTAAATTATCTGGAGGAAAATCCTTACAGTAGTGATGGTGAGAGTTCGCATCTCCGGCTGTTCTATAACAAAGCTCTACTTGTCAACACGAGGCTTGGCATCGTTTCCACGTAGGAACGGCAGCACTAGTATCTATTTTTATCACCACACTACTGTTTTATTGTGGAGCTGTCAATCACAAAGCTTCCGCCGCGTGGCTTACAATGCTTTTCTATTCATCTCACCAGCTCAGCGTGAAGTCTTGATGACATTTATGGAACTATGGACAATCACACTCCGCTTTTTGAATTGATAGCCGTAGATTTAAAGCGTGACATTTTTTTTTGTTCTGTGGTTTTTGTACATACTAATGATAGATATGGGAGATTACATTATACAAGGAGGTCAATATTTCTACAGAAAACTACTCCATTAGACTCGAGAGAGATGTTAAGTAGTTGATTTGTCTATGCACTCTGAAGGAGGTACATAAACCATATTATTAGGCTGCATACTCATATACGACAATAGAACAGGCTAGCGTGTGCTTTTCCGAAAGCTTTATAAGTGCCTACGCCATAACCGTCTTCACGAAGTCGACAGGGTAATTGTTGCAATTACATTTGAAGTTCACTTGACCACTGGGGATCTTAGTAGGGCACCTTATATGTCCTTAAACAAAGAAACTGATTGACTAGCTCATCTAGCTAAAACTTCTGAAAATAGAAAAACATGACTTTTTCATTTGTGACGTAGAGATTCATGAAAAATAATTGTTTCAATATTTATCTCCTAACGAAGTAGGAAATTATTTATAGCGATTATCTTCAAATTCAGCATTCATATCTTCATGAGCTAGAATTGTGAGGGTGATTGTAAGAGGCCGCAGCTAGCATGATCTGGCAAAGTCACGTATGGGGGGATTAAGAAGTAAACTGGGATCCGTTTACAATGACTCTAAAAATTCTAAAGAACATTGCGTTGCAAATTTTTTTCGCTTTGCCGTGAATCAAAGCTGATCCCGGTTTGCCAAGTAGACCATAATGATTAGATGAATTGAAAATACAATTGAATGTTGTATGTTATGTTTTCTTTAAAACATGAAATAAACGAATTACGGCTACGATCTATTACTGTAAAAATTGTTTACATATTCGCGTATTTTCGTCGCGTAAACAGATGTGGTCAAACAATTGTTAGTTATGAATGCGATAAATTAAATTGTAAAACGTATGTATTTATTTATGTACTTACAAATAATTATGAAAAATGATCAACAGAATGAGTATGTCATTTATATGTTTAGAGGCTCTATGCTTTGCCTGTAGAAATCATCATTGATGCTGTCCGGATTCCTGCCGGCTGAAACCACACCATCCCTACAAACTGCCTACGGCTATAACTTCGGAGTAAAGCCCTCGGAAGCATGTCCCAGAGTTACATGGACCTTTTTTTACACCACTAAGGTGACAGACAAGCATACCGCCTACCAATATACTGGTGATCAGTGTAGCCTATAGACGGTATCAACACCTAAGGCACAACACTCGCGCTGCCAACCCTGATAAAACCTTCTAAAACACATATTGAACCCCCGCGATCATTCCACAATCGAAGCGTGTGCGGAAGATAGTGCCAACCGGAGTCCCGTGCTCGGACGCTCCGAACCCAAAGTGTGAGGATGTACACCCTGTCTTTGGCGAGCGGTGCGATGATAAAACGTAGCTGTGGGCTAGACGAGGCAAAGTCTCTATTGTCGCGAAGAGATCACACACCACCTGCAAGCAAAGGATAGTTGACAATTTTCATGGCTCGCCTTTGCACCGAGTCGAACGAATGAAGCTGATATTTAGCTGCCCCCACCCTGAGGTGACAGCAGTAGTCCATATGCGGCCGCATTTGCGACTTATAGAGAAGCAGTCGTGTTTGCGCCGCAGTAAAGTACTGCCGCGCCCTATTGAGCACTCCAAGCTTCTTGGATGCCATCTTGGCCCTGTCCTATAAATGACAGCGGAACTGAACATCACTGAAGATGTCAACACCAAGGATCTCTATACTTTCAGAGATGGGGAGAAATAGTGAATACACAAACTTGTGTCTTGGTAAGGTTGAATTGGACAGAATTTTGTCCACCCCAATCCGACACTCTACAGCGAGAGTTGCCTCGACTTCTGGCCCAAGTTGTTCACGAATTTCTTCCACTACAGCCCAAGAGATACCGGAGCGGCCCATGTTATAAGTGTCACACGTACTGTCGTCTGCGTAACAATGCATGCCGTCAATAGACAACATATCATTGATTATGCAGCAGAAACAAAGTAGGGCGTTACACTGAGCCTTATGGTACTCCAGCGTTTGTGGCCATGCAGTCAGAACAGCTGCCGTGAACAACGGCCCTGATTATTGATTTATTCTAAAAATATCTCTTCAAGTAGGTTTGAAATAGGAGATATTGTAAATCTTCTGTGCTTTACCTTCCAGTTAAATAAAATTATTACGAGTATTAACATCGTTCTGTCCATTCGCTTGAGAAAAGAGCCTGCCAACGCTCTTGGTGATCCAGAATTGTGAAATGAGTGCCACGACTCCTACAGATTTTTCAGTATGGGGTTCTTCAAATAGGACAATTTTGGTTTTTACAATGTCGGTAGAGCGTCTGGTTTCTATTACTATTGGTGTAGCAAACCTCTGTAGGCTTAGTTGACCACCTTCCATCTAATGGATTACATGCTTATTTTCCCCCTTAAATACATGACATGCCCGTTACCGGTTATCATATAAAAATGGCCTTATAATAATAGATTAGTAATTTTATGAAAAATTATATGTCACAGTCAAAAGCTGATACTATCATAATGTAACATATTTATGTTATCATTTGTTGATCATGTGCCAGTAATTGATAATGATCTTGTAACAAATTTAACGGTAGTCCACTTACGATCGCAATTAGGTGATAATCGATCTAATCTGATATCATAAATCGATTATAAATATATTTGTCAGCCATGCTAACATAAATACGTGTTGAGGATCTAGAATTACATGAAAGTTCTAATGATTTTGAAGCGCTCGGGGCCCAACATTCGTTACGACAGATCCTTGGATGGGTCGTTGGTCTCAATTCTCAGTAATATGACAGGCCTTACGCGAAGACCCAGAAGGGTTTGGAAAATTCCAACAGTGAGTTCTCACCACCTGCGCCTAGGTCGGTAGCACATGTGTAGAGGCTGGTGTTGCAAACGAAAAAGCTTCGGTAATTACTTCCTATAAGATGGGCCGTAAGCTGTCTGCTACCTTAGTATAGAAAAACAGCTACTAGTGGTCTCGCGAACTTGGTACCACCCTAAAAACACAATACGTCTACGATTTTCTCTATAAGAACGAACCTAAACCTAATAATAACGAACGAATAGTGCCATGATGAATAAGCCAGATTGGTCCAGCCACGAAGACGAGACCTCTCGATTTAAAATATTATGAATTTAAATTATATTGTTCAAAATTAAAAAGTGTTCTTATAAAATTTACCACGAAAATTTAAATTCTGACGATGAAATGCGAAAAACTTTCCGTATAATATGGTCACGGGGAGTTGACGAGACGCCTGACATCTTCCGCATTCTCAAGCCAGCAGCGCCGCGTCAAACGGTATGAAAGAAATGCGAATCTTGCCTTCCCTACTCAGCTCAGTGTTGGAAGCCTGCAGGGAATTTATTGAATGCGAGGAGGGCGTTCAATTTGCTTACATTACAACGATCGCGCCATTGATCTTGGGATTCCGCTTAGCTGTTTGATTTGGTTTGTATTTAAGAAATACTTTTTTCTTAGGTGTCGTAGACTGTAACCTAAATGGGTTAAACTTTACTTTGCAAGCTAGACAAAAAATGAACTCTAATTGTACGTTTATGTGTAGTTTGTAAAGGTAACATAATTCGCCAATAGGTAAAATCAGTAAAACATTGGAATTTATTTAATGAATCTGTGACATACATTGGACAATGACATTTCATTGTGCATTTAGAGTTTTAACCTAAACATATGTTCTTATAATTTCTTCTTAGAATTTTATTCAAAGCTCTTATCGTATACACCTCCAAGTCGTGCGATCGAGAATCGACGGCCATGTCTCTACATGAGTGTATGTATGTATATTGAATGCTTGTAGCTGCCACGCTTCGTTTCCTATAAATCACGTTGATGGGTTACCTGTAAAGTTCCCCATTGATATAAGAGCAATCAAGACGTAATATGTCAACCGTTCAAAATGATAGATTGGAATATTTGGTGCGAACATGGCTGATTCGTTTAAATCTTTTTTAAATTAATACTAACTTATGCCAGCGATTCTGTCCACACGTTGCGAATTTTTCTATACTTACATGTTTTTCACAGTATTAAAAAGTAGCCTTTTTCAGAAAATCAGTGTGATTTAGCTCTAGTGACCCTTAAGTTGGCGAGCCAATAGTGTGTATCATCATGAATTGTGTATCTGTTTGAAAAAATGTGTGGTAAAGGGAGGGGAACAAGTGCGGCACACAATATTTGTTTATTGTAATTATACAATGTAAGCGCCGTAATCCGAGATTGTGGCGCTTACATTGAAAACGCCGAGTCACACATGCGGATCGCACATTTTTTTCCCCTGAATACTGAGGGGTTTGAGAGGGTTTCATAACCAAGACCGGGTTACGGAGAAATATTTTATTATTAAAATCGATTCAGAGTAGAAGATTAACTTAAACGAGCGTTACGTAATTTATGCTAATAAAGGTATGTTTTGTTAGTACCACGGCGATTATGCTAAGTTAGAAGGAAATGCCCAAAACATCGAAGTTATTCTCACAGTTGATGTTTGTTTCGACACGCGCACCTAACCGAGGGCACTGTATACTGTAGTTTGACTCGGCCGGATTTTAGAAATAAATGCCTACAGCCGCGCGGTACGTAAGCATGCGATAGGGCTGCCCACCTACAGCATTTTAATAATATGTGCCACTTTGACTTTATATTTAGTATTGCGATTGTAAATATGTACATACATACATTCATTCACGCCTTTATCCCTGAAGGTGTAGGCAGAGGCATAGTATACGCCCACATTTTACCTTATAGTTTTACGTACGCGTTATAGATAGTGAGCCTAATGCAGTTGAATTTTGAAATTTTTCAATCCGCCCACAAGGCCTTCAATTTGTATTAAGGATTGTCGTTTTACTGACAACCGGCTTTCATTTCGAGTAAATATGAACCTTTTTTATTTAAACAAAAGAATACTTTGTGAGTAATAATATAATATCCCCGCAACGGCTGGCGGCGCGGGGCGGCGGCGTGGCGGCGCAGCGCCCGTTATCTACTGACGATTGAGTGAGACTGGTATAGAAATTTGAAAACGAGTAAGCGGCGTAGACAATAATAATCGGCTCATCACATGTTTCGTCAGTGATAGAATCACGGAATTCTAGTCTTTATAATCATTGCGTTAAATTTTTGATTTACAAAATAAAAACTATCTTTCGCTTTGAAAGTACTAGTCAGTCTCTAGTACACTAGTACTTTTCGTACATTGTCAATTTGTGTTAAATTTTGGAAGTTCTTTGTCTCTATGCGTGTAATAAAACTCAAAGGTAACAAAAATGCTGTCAATCAAAGTCATACGGTGCTTAGTGTAGGTACTGTAACATCGGTCATCCACAAAGAAATGAATACTCTTGAAACATACCTAAATCATTGCTCTCAATTAAATAACTACGAACTGACAACGGAACTAAATGTACTACCTACACGTACTTACTAGAGTTCTGAACTAGTTTTTTTTTTGGATATTGTACTATATTGGATCGCACCGGTCACTGACTGAGCAAGCACAAGTCTAGTTTTAAACACAAACATACCTACTTCATGTAACTACCTAGTTTACTCGTGTCAATCACTTTGTTTAACTTTAGTCAACTAGTAGTATAGTACCAATTAGTACTTAAGTAAAATCAATTTAATGTCTTACCTTTCGGAGTTTCCAGGTAATCTAAAAAACGTTATCTCTGGGTGCGTTATTGACAAATTCATGCAACCAAAACAAGCACAATAGACTCTAGTTGTCATATTAAATATTTTTAGTAAATAAAACACGCGCAGTTAGTATTTAAAAAACGACACACCGTCCATTCGTCTACTCGACACAATCGCGACTGCGGACGCTGCTTGCGTGCTCAAAGGCCTGCCGAAAACGAGAATCGTAGGTATAGCTTGCGCTTCGTCCGTTTGTAGGGAGCTACAATACTGGTTAAAGAACATATTTATACTGTGCCGAGGGGCAAAGTTATACAAAGTTGCGGTGTTGTATTATACCTATGAGTTTTGTTATGTTAGGAAACAAAACATACGATACCCTTATAGTAATTTAGAATCTGGTACTTTGCTATTCCGGGATTTTGCTTATCTGTCCTTTTGCTGCAGATGGGACTAAATATAGTAACAGAAGCTATATATTTATAAACGTTAAAAAAAAGAGCAGCTACTTGTAAATTTTACTAATATTTTAAAGGTGAAAGTTTGTAAGTATAGACTTATGTTTGTTAAGCTATGGTCTCCTATAAACGCCGGAGGCTGCGTGCAACGTCACGCCGTACACCACGTCACTTTGATTACTATGGAAATGTCCTCTTGTGGTCCGTTTCATGCGCTGATAGCGGATGACGTAGCTGTCATTCGAACGCTTAGCGCCGCGTCTCTAGACTCTTTCACGCTCTAACAGTAAGTACAGGGTTAGATTATAGTCTGAAATAACTTATCCTCGGAGTAAGTTACGATGGGATGCAGAAACGGTAACAGATCCACGCGAGCGTAATCACGGATGCCATCTACTTTTATAGACAGATACAGATGGAAATTACACACATAGCAAAGTATGTAGTCTCGCGCTTTTCCCTGATAAAGGCAGAAGACAAGCATACGCCCCTCCAAATGGACTGGTGGTCACCGTAGCCTATGAACGTTTACAACACCAGAGGCACTTGCGCTGCCGATCCTGCAAGAACCGTCCAAGTCTTGAATAACTGTAGGCGGTTAGAAAAACAGAGGCTGGGAGCTCATTCTACAATCTAAAACTTATTATATATAGTAAGTATGCCCTGTCTTTTCTTTTGTTAAAACTGACGGTGAGAGTTTGTGGCTATGCTGTTCAAATTTTAAAGCTGACCGAAAGGCCTTTAACTTGGCTTTAGTACATTAGCTTGTAGTCCCGTTACTGCCAATCAGTTACAACGGTTTAAAGTACGCTCGAAAATGGAAAGCCACTTATGGTCACCTATTTCAGGACAAACTGTGTCGTAAGATGCTTAACGTGCTGATCGTTTACAGAACATTGAGCAAGCAGGGTTATGATTATGACAGACATTTAAGTCCGGTTTCCACCACGAGTGGAACCATTAATGAATCCGTTTAACCCACAATACTCTACATATTTGTTTTCCCACCACCGGCCTACAGTTCACTGGCACGATTTGATTGGATTCATTAATGGGCCCGCTCTGCTTCCGGTGGGAACCTGCTTGAAATCCTAAAAACATAATTTTTCTTTAATTTATTTTTTCTTGCCTAAAACATAATGTAATAATAATAAATAATAAATATAATAAATATTCACGGACATTTCACACAACGCTATCTGATCCCAAAGTAAGCTAGGAATAAGCTGCTTGTGTTATGGGTATCAGACTACGGATATTAATACTTATATACTTTTAAATACATACATATTATACATAGAAACACCCAGACTCATAGACACACACACACACAGTCTATTCTATAGTCTTTAAGCCTCTACACATACATTTTTTAAGAAAATGTTTTACTTTAGATACGTACGACAGTAAAATTCTTGTTAAATATATTATTTACGAACATTAATGTTTTTTGAGGGTACAGTGCCTTCGTTATTTATAGCTTTATGTACTTCTTTTCCATATTAAGGTAAGCGATGTCAAAATTTCACGTTCATGTGTTTGTGCCAAATCATTAAGCTCTTTTATGATTAAGCAAACACTCCAGTTTAGAATGACACTTACATTCAAAAGAATACTTGAATTCCAGGTAGTAGGACGACGGGCAACAAATGAGCGAATTCATAGAAAGGTTACATACAAAATCTCTACACGTTTTAAAATAAAAGTAGAAAAAGAATTATATTTTAAAAACCCACTCCATAGTTGGCACGCCTGCAGGCACTTTAAATAATATGCATAAATTATACTCAATTGGTTGACTACGTGTATCGAAAGGGTATCAATCATCCCAGCTGTCGTGTACCGTGGTAGCTAAATGGCTTTAAGGTGCGCCAGGGGATGGCGGCCTTACCCTGTCGTTAATCTGATACCACAAATTGAACTGAGGTAATCTCTGAGCTGTGGCCATCCAATGGGGTTGTTTATTAACTGGATTCAGTGAAATTTCCAGTGGAATATCTATACTATTATGTGAAGCGTCAAATTTGTAATACTTTAAAATAATAATTTTTAAGCCTTATAAAAATTTTAAATTGAAAATAAAAATAAACTGCAAAATGAACTGAAACGAACTTGTTTGAGTCAGTTAAAGCATGTGAGAAGAAGCGCATAACGCTATGTTTGTAATGAACTATTGTCGAACTTCGCCAACGGGTAAAATATATCAAAGAATGTTGGGGATAGCCTTGTCCAAGAAAATGAAGAATGATTGCTTTTCATATTATTGGTCGTACTTCCCAGAAGTTTATATTGAACAATGGCTCTCTAACTTATCCTTAAGTCAGAAGATGAAGAGATAAAGAATGACCGCAGTTCCACCCGACTTGTCAGATTTCACGTACCTTTCCGTTTCCCACGACAATTAGATCTCGGTATAAACCGTCCTTCGTGCCATTCTCTATTCTATTCAGAATCGGTTCATTGGCATAAGCGTACCCCATGGTAAGTTTTATTAGATTCAGAAACATTTCAGTGGTTCAGACGTAAAAGTATTAAAGTCCGATAACAATATTTTCGTATTTATAAGTGTAATGCGAATATGGTACTGTAAACCTCGCATGAACAGGGTGCCGCCGTACCAAAAAGGCAAAAATCACGTTGGTTGTATGGGAGCCCCCTTAAATATTATTTGGGAACGGAATCCCAAAAATCAAGAAGTGAGGATACGGTCAGAATGGGACCCTCGGTATGTACTTAGGTTTCCGGTGACAAACAAAATGTTATCCCGCATATGATAAGCAGTGTGAGTACGAAAATCCAATAATACCCATTTCAAATAAGGCTTACTAGGGTTTACGGATATTTTATAGTTACCAAAAACATACATGCTGAATTAAAAGAAGGTCAAAGGTGAAAATATTCGTATGAGAGTCGTTCATAAAAATTTTAAAGCTAAATATTTGCCAACATTTGGTTACGTGTGTTACGATAAAGGGAATCGACTTCGCAAGGGTCGATTGTAATGTAGAGTGTTCGGGGGAGGCATGCTAAAATGTATGAATTAATTTTCAGACGAGGCGCGACCCTGATTGATGCAGGGAAAGCGTTGTTCGGTGACGCAATGAAGACTGATCGCCTAATCTATCTTTTATGGCTATTGAGTTTCGAATTTCTGGGCTGATAGGGCTGTCGACTTTTTTCTAGAGGTGCATTGCATTTGGTTAGGTACGTAACCACCCTGTTGTTGGGGCAACACAATAGCTTTGGTAATCACAGCCCTGAAGATGGGCCAGACCACTCACTAAACAGTCACGGTGTTCCGTCTCGCAAAGTTGAAATGGAACACAGAAGATGTCGATTTTGATAAATATCCCTTTTCTTGTTCTGTCAAGGCTAACGTATTGTACACTACTACAGTCTGTGATACGGTAGACTTTATTGCTAGACTAAAATACTGATTCTTATACTATCTCCGCATCCCTGCTTAAAAGTATGTTTCGAAATCGTCTGCCACGATCGCCAATAAAGTAACATAACAGTCGTCAAGCTAAGTCTCAACACAAAGGCCTTATGGACAGTTTGAAATTTCAACAGCAGTAACAACAATCCCTGTCCATTTCAACACGGCAATATTCTCATCACCTATTACGTTGGACAAAATACAAATGATGATCCTCGGCTTACGCCCGTCAGTATAGGAGCGTGACTGTATGTATCTTCCACCGTTTCAGACCTCCATAGCTACTAAATTCGATGTGTAATTTCAAGAAAACTGACGGCGCGGCGTCTACCGCGGTTCCTCCCCCACCCCTTTTACGGTAGCGGGGTTAAGCCGCATCGACCTACATTTTAACTCGTTATAATGAATGGCGTTCGGTTTTGTACATCCCTAGAAGGTCATTAGCCTTGAGATTTTCATCGTATGGGATAATGGAGGTATTCTGTATCGCGAATTATTTCCTAATGAGTTATAAGTAGGGTTGTTTTAAAAAGTGGCTGTACTTATTTAATAATTTTTTTTTTGTGTTCTGTTTTAATCTGCAATCAGTATTTTTCTTTTCTTTGACTATAAGCAGATATGTTGGGTGATAATATTGGCATGTGGAGTGTGCCTCCCAGCAGAGACATCTACTCCTTAGGTCCACAGCTCAGTCACTCGCAAGATGTAGGCTCAATATGTCCTTTCTCTTAAGGCGCCTGACATGGCTTGGTTGAGTCAATTTGGCTGCAAGTAAGTTAGGGTGTTTATGCAGCCGGATCTGGTACTTTTTGGATGTTGAAGAGATTTCCTCTTTGACTGTGTCCATTTGAAGATTGTGATGTACTTCGTTATTTGTAACAGGCCATGGCACTTGGGCTATTGATCTGAGGATCATATTTTGCATTCGTTGTAAGATACTAATATTGGAGTTACTGGCACTACCCCAGAGCTGTATTCCTTATTTAATAATAGCAAGCTGTTTTTCGAGTCTTAGTGAGCGATAAACTCCGAAACGATAGTACATCTCGTAAAGTACCTACCTAATCACTAAAAGTCGAAAGCACTTTAAAATGTCGAATAAACTGATTTCTGATAAAGCAGCCATGTCCTGAAGACCGCGACTCAGCTATTATGAGTTAGAATAGTAGATGGACTGATGACCTAGAAAATAAGAGGAGAGATATGAACCGTGTGCTTTAACATGTCTTTTTTTTTTGTATCCAGTAATGGGCGGACTTTGATAAATAAATTAAATTGATTCGATTAAAAAAATATTCAGCTTTAGTTGGAATTGAGAAATAAATGTCTCATTATTTTTGTTATTCAAAGTCGTTAGGACACTAAGATCCAACTTGCTTCTTGTAGTTTCGAAGTTCCGAGACAATTTTCTTTAAAAAATATCTACGCAATACTTTACCAACTTTCTTTCTTTAGTTGAAACATTTGTCTCCAATGTACCATAAAATGTAAATTACCCGTGTCCTTTGGGTGTAATGCGTATTACTATAAGACAACCTCCATTATTGCACGCCCCTGAGAACACTGTTCAAAGCAACCTCATTTCCCCGCTGGCCAAGTAAAACTTTCTTTGGTATAATATCTGGTCTACGCTTTATCAACAACGAGCGGACGTCACGCGGTTTCACCCGCGTAGCTCCCGTTTCCGTGGGAATATGGGAATAAAATATAGCCTATATTCACCGGGAATAGTGTAGCTTCCCAACAGTGAAAAAGTTTATCAAATCGGTTCAGTAGTTTAGGAGCCTATTCGATGCAAACAATCAAATCTTTCCTCTATATAATATTAGTCTAGATATAAATAAACAAACTTGTCTAAGATTGCAGGTACTTAAAAATGTTTGCACCCTTTAATCTTTGAAACAGCTAGATATTATGATGAGACTTTTACAGACATGTAGTCGACGATGAAACGCCTAAGTATCAAGAACTCCTTATTTTGTACAATATATTGAATTTTTCAGAATTTTACGTAAAAAATTCTCTTGAAAACACATAATATATTTTTGATTCATATTTAATCTATATAATTTTACCCCTGGAGACTAGCTTTTATTATTCCCCTGCACTAATATACCTAACACATACAAACGCACAATAGTAGTAAGACACTGTGAAGTAAAAACAGTTGCAATAACACACATACATAGAAAATAAGGGAAAAAATCTTTGACCAGCACGTTACCGTATCCCTCACGTATTTCCCATTGTGTGGGAAGATTATTTCGCCTTCCGGGTACTATTCGATCAATCGGGTCGGATCATTCACTATCCCTATCTTCTTTATAGTATTGAAACTCTTAACCGTAGAGGGGACGGCTCGTTTGGTTTGTGCGTTCCAAGTAAATGGTTCTCTACTAATAAACCAAGACTTTTTATATTTAGCTTTACAATGAATAACCATTCACCTAGATTTGAATTTATAATGGACTAGTGAGTGTCACGAGGTTTTACCCTCATAGTTCCCGTTTCCATGGAAATGCGAGAATACATTTTTTACATGGCCGGCAGCGCGATTTTTGCACCTCTGGTGTTGCTAATGTCCACATAGGTGACAATTTTCCACCAGGTGGGCCATATGGTTGTCTGCCAGGTTAGTGGTATAAGTGACAGTCTGCAAACGTGACAAATTGCGTCAAGGTGACATAACGCGAATGTGACATAATGCGACGGGAGGTAAAAACACGATAAGTATAGGGTACAGTGAGTGAGTGCGGATTTAGTTGTTTACAACAAGCTAAAGTGAACAAGCCTTTTACCTAGATTTAGATTTACAAAGAACAACAAATGTTACGAGTTTCACTTAGATTTAGTTTTACAGAGAATAACACGATAAAGTGCACAGAGTCTTCAAGACTTTTATTTTTCACTACGACTTAACGGCTAACTTTATAAATAAAGTATTCTATTCTAGTGCAGACGCTTTTAGAATTCCGAGAAAGACAATTATATCAATGAAAAATAATACTTAAAAGAATACAAATAAAGCTGCGTTGCCATTAATTGGTACAGAAATTCTTGAGACATTATTTCCACTATGCCATACGTAGAAAAGATATTGACGTTAAATCTTACCCTGCAAACTACCATCTTGTCTCGAAAGCTTCATGTAGGCATAAAAGAATGCCTACATCTCAAACATAAAATAGTCATAAACTGACGACGCTCGATTTATAGCTATAGGCTTTAAGATATATTAGGAATGGAGGTTCATAACTCTGCTTACTAAAGAATTATCTACTAGGAGAAATTTTATGGCACATCTTTTATAATTTTCGACCTGATTTAGGAATACGAGAAAAATAAAGAACGCTTTGGTTGCTGAAATTTCCAAGGAAATAGGACACCAATTGCTGTGAATAGTGTTTGAACACGACAATCTCAAGCTCATCGTAGTGTTCGCGTAAATCAGAACTGTAAGCTACAGGGCGCTTCTTTTTGAAACGATATTATATCGAACTGAATTCAGTATTTTATGGAGAACACGGTCCGCGAAACGAGAACATAGTATGTACTTGGTACTTACCTATTTGTTTTGTGTCCCGGCACAGAATAACTAATAGGTCCCGGGTTGAATTCGGAACAAATATTTATGTGCTCTGAAAATGTCGGTTGCGGAGTTGTTCTTTCTTTGAAAAATATTTATATTTAGATTGGAAATGTTAATATTATCAGAAATTATATATTGTGTTACAAAATGTCTCCAAAAATACTTTAGATGTGATACATCTGTAGACAAGGCCAACTGAAGGCCATATCGCCAAGCCAAAAACTATATTATGTGCCTATCGGAAATTGACTTATGGATTTAGGAACTGAGAAATGGAAATTGGGAAATGGGAATTAGGAAATGGAAATTAGTAAATTGCCTTACAATTGGAAATTGAAAAATGGGATTCAGGAAATGAGAAGTAGGAAATGGAATTTGGTAAATTGTCGTGTTTTGAATATGCAAAATTTAGTTTCACGTGTTTTTTCTTTTATGAATACTTTAATTTTTATTCCTCATATTCATGACTTTTACAAAATCGTTTCGATATTTCACATTTGCCGGGCGTCTCATTTGGTAAATTATTTATTTGTAATCAATAAGTAAAACTAAAACATTGTATCTATTAAATAAAATTCCGCGAATGGGTGAATGTGAATTTAATTGACAAAACTAAAGTTCATTTAAAAAGGTTTTATGCACCTTTTTCATATAAATTACAAATCTGTTTTTAATTAAATACCTTCAGTAGACTTTCAAAAGCATTCGGATCTCTAGTTCCAAGTATTTATTTCAATTCGAACAAGCTTTTAAGTCTAAATGGAATCTTTCGACCGTAACTGCCTGTATATTTACTCCAATTGCAGTCCGGAAATTGCAGTAGGTGTGTGCATTCTATGTTTCACGTTGCTAGGCACTTAACCTGGTGACTTCGGCTCTAACGATATTAGTGCTCTGTCGACGTGAATAGCTGGCTTTAAACCCGTTAGAGCATGTAAAACGTTAACGTTTTCGGCCCACAGTCGACGTTTCACAATAGGAAGTAAACCTAACAAACCTCCCCGTTTCATATTATGCAAATTTAGTATCAGATTTAAATATTCATGTGTAGTCAGCTTTAATCTATTTTTCCCGGATCAGCTGCTGATCTGAGTGTAGCCTGTTGGTTTTGATGAAGTATATTAAACATTTTGGATAACATTCGTGTTTTAACATGAGGCTTGGCTTTGCTTTTTGACTATTTAGTTAGTCTGTCATCTATGGCAGTGGTTCTTAACGGACATCGTCATTCCTTTAAATAAAAATTCCGTGTAGATGATCGAAAGAGTTTCAACTTTATATCAATAGCGAAAACTTTGTACCCCACTTTGAGAAAATTGCGTGAACGATCGACCGTGAAATAAAACTTAAGTTTATATGGAGGAGTACTAGTTATTTTTTTACATAACTACTGCTGAATTTAGACTGCTAAAGGATTTCTAGATAGGTACTAAAACTCTGAAGAGGTATGAGAACTGTGACCATGTAACGTCCGAACGTGCTAATGAACAACCTTAACTACGGTCAAACGTTAAAGGTGTACGTTGAAATGAAACCTTTTTACGCTCAGTCTCGTTTAATAAAATTCACACCGGACTGAAAGCCTGATTGAGTCTAAAAGCTTTGTGCTACTAGAGTGTCATGCTTTGCAGTAGCTAGGTATAAACTGTATTTTATATTGCCACTTATTGCCACTGTGGAAACCAATAGCTACACGAGTGCACGTTATTGCTACCTGCTGTTGAAATATATCGAATCCTTCAACTTTGGATTAAGGGCCTACCTGACGCCAAACGGTTGAAAGAAGATAGAAGATATACATAATCGAGGTATTTTCAACACAAAAAACTATCAAGAATTTTATCAGTAACCTTGT
This sequence comes from Miltochrista miniata, assembly GCA_933228765.1. NCBI lineage: Eukaryota > Metazoa > Arthropoda > Insecta > Lepidoptera > Erebidae > Miltochrista > Miltochrista miniata. The sequence goes on along the minus strand of OW121747.1, from coordinate 15,961,884 downwards.
TTTTGGCATAAAGCATTATTAGTTCATGAACTGAAGTATGATGTTTAAGGCTGAGTATGATCGTTGACAGAATACTGAACAAGCTGTGCAAGAAGCGTTAAGTTCGGTTTCCACCGCGAGTTAAGCGGGGCCCTTCATGAAACCGCTTAGGAGGCCTGGTTTAGAAAATGACGAAAAATAGGTGCAAATGAAATAAAAATAGAGTTTTATTCTACAAGATGTGTCTCAAATATGCTTTTATTATAAATTGAATATTAATTATACATAATGTGTAAAATGATCATAGAATCAGCCCCATATTTTTACATGAATGCATTTAATCGACACCAAGTAAAATAATATACCAATAGTATGAAGAAAATATACACCTACTTATAATTTGGTTATTTCGATTTTAAATAAGTATGACTATTAACTTATTACAACCAAAATAAGCTATAGAATACTACAATTTTTAGCTTTAAGCACGTGTGTTTTGCATGGTCAAGGCCGTAAGCCCTATCAACGGCCTTAACGCGCTCCAGTAAATTTTGGTGCGGTGATAGGCAAGCAGTATGCAGTTAACTGTTGTGAGAGAAGCGAATTCATTAATGGGCCCACTCAGCTCGCGGTGGAAATCGGCCCTTAGCCGGTACAGTACCTACACTCGTTCAAAAATATGCGTCGTAAGCGCGTTAAAAAAAACGTTGTGTGCATATGCCCTTACACCTCTGCAATTTAATCATCGTGTAAAAAACTGAAGAGTTGGCATAAAATTAATACAAACATTTCTTTTTCGTTTCAGGTAAGCCATTGGGTTATTTACTTCATAACTGAATATGGGTAAGTGGTGATTGTAGTAATAGCCATTGAGTTGAAAATGTGTTAGTAGACCTTTTAAGTGAGCTGTTATACAAATATTGGATAGAAAACAACATTGCAAGAACTCAGTATTATATGAAAAACATTTAAACTGAATCGTTTATGTAGGTACCTAACTATAGTGGAATTCAACAGATTCAAACAATGTTGTAAACAAACAGATTGGATCTCGACTCTCCATAATTACTTACATTTAAATATCAACCCTGATCATAATCGTTTCAAAGAACCATAGTCAGATTTATGCGGCCATTTCGACACTAATTTACCTTTAGAATACAGAATAATTTCATGAAAAATACTTCGATGATAAAAATTTAAACCTGTCATTCTTGCTTGTCATTAAGGTATTTTTCTCAGTCTTGTTTGTCTTTGGCATAGTGTTGTTTACCGGTTGTACTCGCTAATTGATTATGAAAAGAGGTTTAATCATAATCAGTTTGACAACAATTATTTTAATGGCATAATAAACTATATAAAAAAAGGACTTTAACTTTAATAATCATAATCGGTAATCGTAAAACAGTCACACACACACGCGAAAGCCTAAGCATGCTTTAAGATTTTGTTTTGGTTTTGTTTCATATTTTATCGTTATAAGTTTATAGGTAAGTTAGTAGGAAGCAATTTTAATATTTTAATAGTTCTGTGTAAACATATTGTCAAGTGTCAATATTTTGGGGGAGAACACTGATATCTACGACACAGTTTGTACAAGCGCAGGTATCAGGAAATTCCAATTTCATGTATGTACACAATTAATGGCAATAAAGAATTTATTTATTTATTTATACATATTATACTTAGAAAACATCAAATCTTCGAAACAAACATTGGTAGATCCCACGATTATTTGACCTGCCCGGGAATCGAACCCAGGACCCCAGCGCGACAGTCAGTTATATTACCGAATGCCACCGAGGCAGGCAAATAACAAAGAGGAGGGTACAAATATTTTTCTTCTCCTACATCCAAATTTCCTCCCCTGAAGAGGTCGATTCGTCCATCCTATCCTGGTTATCCGTAACTGTTGTACGTTAGGATTGAAGAATCGAGGATGGGTACTTCTGAAGAAAGCCGATAACACCGGGATATTTAATAATTATTTTATAGTTTTTAGGTTTATTCGTTACCAGAAATACAAATTTTCTGTCGGATATGAGTATAATTAATAATCGCATGCTACACAAAAAGTCTGTAACAATAATGTTAAAATATAGGGCCTACTTGAATGAATTGCTTCATTATTGAATTAAAAAACTGCCTATGTACTGATGAAGTAAATTAACGAAAAGGGAACTAGGTGTATCCCAATGATAATTCACTTACTGTGGCATTAGTTTAGTTACAACACTATGATCATAGACAACTTCTGTCAAAACATGACATGTTTACATGATTGCTTAGCTGTCCAGAAAAGAACTATACTAAATCCTTTTTTCTTATGGCGGCTGTACACACTCGTCGAGACACCCCGAGATAGACCGAGTGCGAGTGTGTACAGGGCGCACTCGTCTCGTCTCGCTCTCTCGTTCTCGTCTCGGTCGCTCTCGGTGGCGTGTCGGTTTTTGCGCCCGAGTCAAAGGGTCTCGTTGGCTCTCGCGAGGTAAATGAGAGCGGGCATGTACACACTCGTTCATTTAGATGCCCTCAGAAAGTCTCAAGAACTCGAATTATAGTTTTTTGCCTCTATTCAGTCTGGAGCTGCAACGGAATCAGTTTATAATCGTTTTTTTATTTAATAAACATTTTATTATAACAAATAGCTTGCGGTACAAAAACAAACAGCAGCAGCAATTTCCACGTCCATTGTCGCGGGAGTGCTATGAGACTCTGAGCTTACGAGTGTGTACAGGCATGCTCTCGTCGAGAGTCTTCTCGGCCGAGGCTCTCGACGAGTGTGTACAGCCGCCATTAGACGTGATCTAGCGCGAACTGCATCTTAGTCAAGTCGGTAGTAAAAAAGAAAAAGTGCTTTAGCTACGACATTATTATTAGTTCACTATCATATTATGTAGAATATTTTACGTAATTTATTGAAAGTTAACGTAATATTTAAAGTTTATTTTTTTTTATTAAAGTTCATTACCTACCTGAAGTGGAGTCCCACTTTCACGTCGATTTGAATAGTCGGTATTGCAATCATCATCAAAAGTCGGGTTCCAAAAGTCGATCAAACAAATAAGCACGTGTTAAAAAACAAACACGTAAAATACACGATTTACATTCGTGTACTTTATGTGCTTTTTTTAAAAATAAAACGTCCAGTTTTTACATTATTATTTTTGAAATGATAAATAATACAAAATAATGAATTTTGAGTCGAACACCAAGTAATATTATAATGACCTCCCTGCTGTAGTTTTTACACGCAACTTCAATATGAGGTTATCTAGGTCTTGAGAAGGTTTTTAAAAACTCAGAAACTCGAGTGTAACAGATTTCAAGTTGTCGTAATTCTACGTAGTACAACATGCACCGTATTCGTTTATATTTGCACTCTCAAAGGTAATCAGTTCTTGTGTTGAATTTCAGATGTCTTATTATGTTAACTTGGTCTTATCGGCGCTCCACATTCTCGTCGTGAATCTCGCGAGAACACGAGAAAGGCACGAGAAACGTGAATGTGGAAATACACGTGAATGAGCGTGATTCGCAAGTTCTCGCCTTGTTTTCCGAATGCGGATCCAAAAGAAGTTATCAGCGAGATTCTCGTGAGAATGTGTAGTACTTATTATACCATTTTCGCTAGTGTAAATCTAGTATTCTAAAAAAAAACATTTTAATAATGAGAGTAGAAATTTTGCATATTTCGGTAAAAGTCTTTTTACTACGTGTCCTTGCGTGCGTGCCGGTCCCATCAGTAGAATTAATGCGTTTGGTTTTAAAACACATTGAGTTCCTAATGAGAATTTAAATACGGGCTGGTAATCAACTAAAATGGTCGAACAAATTACACTTTAACGAAATGGTGACATACTCACTATCTTTATTTGGACCATTCGCTCACGTTAGCTTGGTGTCCCGTCCTATTCACGGACCTTTAATTTAGAAGCATGGGGTCCATTTAAACACATATTTTGATACCCCACCACCGCCGGTCTTGTATTTACAACTACATAATATACCTTATTATTCAAAAATATTCGTTCCGATCCGACTAATATTTAACAACTCATCCGAATATTAATCGGATTCGAAAACTTGCTTCACGGTGCTTACTAGCCTCTAATGATCATGCAAGATTTTGTATTGCAATTTCGCATAACGTGTGTTTAATTTCGAAAGCTATAATCTGTTTGTAGATAATAAGGAGGTTGATCTTTTTTACAGGAGCTTAGTTGAGCCTTCAGAACCTCAGTACAAAAGTCCTACAAATCTAGATCTATCCCCTATTTTAATCTTATACAGTCTTTTTAAGGTTTCGTATCCAAAGGAGGTAAAAACGGGACCCTATTATCACAGCCTACAGATCATGGTACTACAGTATTACTACAGTAGGTTTTCTTTATATTGTGCTATTACTGAGATTCTACATACTCCATCTGTCCGTCCACAGAAAGAAGGACCGTCCTTCCGTCAGTATGTCATCAAACAACTCAAGGTAAGGTTTTCATACATGAAACATGTGTTTTTTTTATACCACTAAAGTGGCAGACAAGCATACGGCCCACCAGAAGGACTGGTGGTCACCGCAGCCTATGAACGTTTGCAACACCAGAGGCGCCACTCTCGCGCTGCCGACCCCGTAAAAACCATCTTAGACCCCTTTTGAAGAACCCCATACTGTAGGCGTTTGGGAAAACCGAGGCAGAAAGATCATTCCACAACCTAAGCGCGCGCGGAAGAAAACCCCTATCGGATCTAACCGTGCTCGAACGCTCCGGACGTAGAGTGTGAGGATGAACTCCCTGTCTGTGGCGAGCGGTGCGATGATAGAACGTAACCGTTTTGCCTTTTTAGGTAGGGTAGGTAGGTAGGTAGGTGCGCGAGTCCGATTCGCACTTGGCCGTTTTTTATGTACTCCGTAGTCTAATGAGAATTCATAAGAATAAGGTACTCATTCATGACTTCAACGCGCGCACACAACCAGTATTACACCAGTCTAAAAATATTTTGACACCTTACATTTAAAAGATAACGTCAAAAGTAGTGCGTAAATAATTTCGAGGAAGCAGTTGTTCACTGGCGACGAAATTAATATCACATGTAGATAATATTGCTCAAGAATTGTCGCACAATGTGTAGATAACCTTATCGCTCGCTTAACAAGTTTACTATAATGTAGATATTACTTCGATTTTCACGTGGTTTTTTATTTTGTATTACAAGTTATCGGTATGGCGTCACCGGTTAAGGAAAAAAAACCAGCCAAGTGCGAGTCATATTCGTGCACGAAGCATTTCGTACCAAAACATCACTATTGTTGTATGATTTGATTGGGGACCCCCTTAAACACATTTTTCTGTTTTATAACCGACTTCAAAAAAAGAGGAGGTTACTCAATTCGACCGTATGGATATGTTTTGTTTTAATATTTGTTATTATAGCGGCAACAAAAATATTGATCTGTGAAAACTTCAACTGAATAGCTAACACGGTTCGTGAGATTACAACCTTGTAAGATACACGGACGGAGATTTCAGTATTGGAATTAGATATTATTATCGTTTAATAATTTAGTAAAATTACAAGCGAATTGTTAATTTTATGGCAAAGGGTAAGAGTAACATGAATGTTGATTAGTAATTCTAATGCCCTAAAAATGGCAGGCCTCTAACCTTCCTTTTTGAAATTTCAAATCATGTTTTAAGTAAAGAAAGTAAGTCCAACCTGCATGACACGCACCTAACAAAGCTAGCTCGGGATACAAGTTTCAGGGTTGACACAGATTGAGTTATCAACTTCACTGCAGTACTACAGTCGGGCAGCTTGGCGCCAGTTGATAATAGTTATCTAATAATATAAGCTGTGCTTGTTTGCATAGTACACGTTCCATAAATCTTAAAATTTCATTCCTTGCCGCGCCTACCTCATCATTTGCCAACATTTTTCTTACTATGTATTCATTTTGTTGACAGATTCTTGTTTAATACAATTAAAAAAAAGGAAGTTATGGCTACGTTCAACTGAAATCTTTCAAGCGACCTTAAGGCCTCCAACATGGCTTACCTAGACTAATCAACTAGGTATTTCTAAGACCGAGAGTTTAGGTAAAGGCACAATTTCGAAGTACGGAGATACCTACTCGTAAATGTTAACGTCACACACGATTTACCAACCCAGCACTAACCGTAGCTTACGAAGTGTAACGCAATGATCGTTTACAAAACGGTGTTACGAACGCTTCTACAGAATCTGTAGTTCTATAAACCTTTATTTTTTGGTAGGCAATGAATTTTATTTCACCGATATTCGAATGTATGTGTTAGTGCGATGCAGCGTGGTCCGGACGGTCACGAGATCGGCAGTATGTTTCTAGCACCAGCTTATTTATAGGCGGAATGATGCGCGAGCCATTGCCATTCACTACACACGCAGCCGGCGGCGTTGCTCACCGGTGCGAGCACAACTCCGGAAAATCCCTTCAAACACCTCGAATTGGACTGCCGCCACGAGGTAAACGGGCCTATAACATTAAACAAAATATATTTGACCATTGTATTAAGCTAGGATCATCATATTTGTTACGGTCAACACTATTATATATACATATATAAATTCTTTCGAAACTGAATAAATAGATTAGTAAATATATAATGAAGTTGTTAGTGTTTTCTGATGGGTTTACTATTCTATCGTTGGCGAGATTCTATTTACGACTCCCCGTGATATGTTTCGACGGTCGACATCGAGGGCCGAGCGCTGAAGTAAAATAGGCCGGTGCTGGGCCGACAATCATCCAGACAGACCGTTCTCCACGTATTTTTTGTGTGGCAACCCGCCAACTATGTCTCAACTGATTGGTTTTACTAAGACGTATCACCAATATAATTGTACGGTTTGTTTTATCATCCGTGCGTGTTATGACTGGAACGCGCGGTGGACATCAAAATTTACATTGTCACTCGTGGAGGTGATAAAATGCCGCTACCTACGTTTGATTGAATTACAAGTCGCGTGGCGTTCAGTTAACATTCGTACACGTAAATATTACATTCGTATTAACCCTGGAGCTATATTTGTTTGTTATGATATCCGATAGCGCACGTATTTCGACGTTTTACTGTTTTCCACACGCTTCGATATTGACGCTGAAATTTCAGATATTTTTTATCTGGCTCGTCATACAGGAATAATTAGTAGCGTTGGAATCAAATATTTTAAATTTAAATCAAGCTATTACAATAAATAAAATACCGGTTGGAGATCCAAAATTCTTTTACAATACCATCAGATGAGAAGTCAGATATACCTACTATTTATATTTGAACAGGTTAATGTCACTTCTGAACTCCAAATGTACCAAATTCTATTAGTGTGAGTGTTCTAAAAACATTACAGATGTTACCTGTTAAATACGCCGACATTGTAGATCCATATTATTCGCACACAAAACTCCCAGGCATTGAAAACATTTTTGTGAAACTTTTCTGGATTTGTGCGAAAACAAAATGTTTTAAGAAAAGGTGGATCTGTTTGATTAATGACCTTTACTTCCTTATGAACTTTTTGCATACATAATACATTCATATCATATTTTTCTTTACGTTAAAAGTTTGAAACGCGGTTTCCGAATATAGGTATTTTACAGTTGAATTTGAAATTTTCAGTTATTTCTTTAATTAGCTTCTAATAATTGAAACATGGTTAAATTAGAAAAATGGTCGCTAGGATTTTAAAATTTTCTATTTATCTTTCTTAACTTATTCTTTTTCTAAAAACCTTCTCCTGACAATAACAAACACGGCAAAAATAGAAAACCGACCTGGGTCCAGCTAATCGCGCGCCTGTTGGAAATCATGAGGACATCCTTGCGAGGGCTTACCTGGGGCTCCCAAACGCAGGCAGTAGGTAGGATACGTGAGGATTTTCGTCGGTAAGAGTCCGGCATAGCATCCATGACGGATTTTTCCACACGTTAAAAAACCTATTAGCGCGTGATGCCGTGATCGAGGGAAAACGGGATATGTACATTTTTATAAAATAGATTGAATAGATATACTTGAAGCTCAACCCACTACCATTTTTAATCCCGCTTAGTGAGCTTATTGTCATCATGACGTGATTTGTAACGTAATAAATTTTTAATGTATAAAAATAGTCCCCTCTTTAATCAGTCGGTTTAAAACTATAAGCAGCTAAAGCGATAGAAAAATTTAAAGTGAATCTAATTCAGTAGCTGTGGCTGCCAATAAATGTTGCATTTAATTAATATTGGTTAGTTAAACATCCGAGCGTAAACGGTCTCGTAAATTTCTGGTCGTACGCATAAATCTGACGAACGTATACTCGTGTTGTTTCATTGACGAATGCAGATTTGTTCCTCCCACTTCTGTCAACAATCGGGTAGATAAAATTCGTTAAATAATGTTTGAAAATAAAATAAGTATTATAAAATGCTGATGCTGATGTCCTCAGCTTTGCCCGCGTAGCTTTTTGTTACCCGTTCCCGCTTCCCATGGGGACTTATTCCCGTCATAATAAGTAGTGTTAATCATAAAATTATAATAATATTAACGACATATCCACGCTCACAAACTTTCGCATTTATAATATTAGTATAGAATATATTATATTATGTATGATATTAATAAGATAAACCATTTATTCTAATGACACTTCAAAGTACTCTCAGCCTCTATATTAAATTTTCATGCGCCTGAGCTAGTTTTCAAAACATTTTCCAGTCCGCCGCAGATACCTTTGTTCGGAATCGGTCCGAAGATGATTTTTAGTCACTTCCGGTTTTGAAATCTAAAATTAATGATATATAATTTTTCATACAAGATATAGGACAAAAATATCACTTCTGGCAGGAAGTCGTACAACCGTAACCGTAGGTCAAATAAAAAAGCAAATAAATACTGGACAAAAATAATAAAATTAAATACTGGACAGCTGGACACAAGTCAAACTACAAATCGGATGTATTTGATGTGAACCAGTTACAGCTACAGCGAGCATTTCAAGAGTGTGAACGGCTTTAAATCGTTTTCCAATCCGAGTTTATTTTTATGAATTTCATGTGGCTGTCAAAAGGTTGAGCTCCCGCTTCAATTATTAAATGTACGTGTGTATATTAAATATACATTGCTAAGCAAAATCCCGTTGATTAATAAATGTTTTCAACGGGTGCCGGTTTAAAATTAACATATTTGCCCGTTTATGATTGGAAGATTAATTAATTGCAAACCGAGTTCAAAATTCAATATTTTTATTTAATATGTTATGGTCTTATTAATATTGAATGAAAATTATTTGACAGTTTCTGTGACATTGAAGTCGTTAAATTGTTGTAAAAAGGGGTTATTTCTGTATGTACCTACATATTACGACGTGGACTGAAGTAGGTACTTTACAAATTAATACTATGTTATGTTTTTACAGCATTTTTGTATGTCAGGAACACAAAAACTAACAAAAATAGTATATTTCAAATTTTATCCGATTTAGGAGTTCGGGTTTACCCATAAGCTTTTTACTCGTGTGGTATCGTGGTCTCAAGGTTCCTGACTGAATCTTATCTACGCGGTCTCAGCTACGGGTTCGGGTACTATTCCGCGTCTTTGGGGGACCCGACAATAGGTGACATACTATCCCGCTGCTTTTGCTGTTTGGTCCCAGGCGATAGGAAGAGAAATAATTAAATTACCTTCGAAGCTACAGGCTGAAACATCTACAACTGGGTGTATTTATAAATTACTAACGGTGTCGCACGACTTCACCTATAAGAGAGACCTTATTCTTAGCATTCCATGGATTCTCCGTGCAGGTTCCGGGTCCATAGCGCGGCACAAGGGGGAAGTCCCCGATGGCGTCTGGTACTTGTGACCCATTCGAGTAGGGTGGCTACCTTACTATGCGCATAAACGATCATTACCTTCCACCGCCAGCAATGTTCCCTGCCCAACCAGGTAAGATCCTATCAATGCCGCTTTGGAAAGTCGTTTTAGTAAAGATATAATACAATAGGACCAATACATGCCCTTATTTACAACTAGCTGATGCTGGATTGTATATAATTATGTGCCCAAGTACATTCTCAGTATAGTACCTCCTTATTTCTATTTCTGTGAGCAATTATTATACTAAGTAATTATTTTAACTGTATCAATGTAATTTATAGTTTTGTTGTCCTATTCAAGCTAATATACAAGTATCTTATCCAAATGATTTTTTACTTTAGAGCCTCTTGTAGTTTTGGTCGAAAAAATCGTGAATAATTACCGTTAGCTCGAAAATTTTTAGTACATTTTGTAATAAAATTACTAAGTACATGGATATTTTTCTGTGAATTTGTTGCCAGGTTAATCTAATGTTTTGCTGAGAATACTCTAACCATAAAAGTTTTTGTCTTTCAATCAATCAATCAATCACTTACATAATTAGGTAAAAATAACCAGGGTGGCCCCAAATAACACAAAATGATTAATATAGTTATATTATGTAGTATTATTTTATTATCTTTGGTTCCGCATACAAATATATCTGCGCAATCAATTGGCTTTCCTTTTATTTTTGTTATAAGCTTTGTCTGAAATAAAAAGTTACTACAAGCTCAGTCTATAAAAATTGGCGTGTTATACAGATGCCATAAAAGTTCATTGAGAGTTGCGTTGGCTGTTTGTTCAACATACCTTGTCTCTTTTACCTCGGCCTTACAATAAAAATAAAAAAGTTGGCGACGTCTACAGCCAGAGTTTTAAATATCCATGGAAAACTTCCTTAACGATTTTCTTTTGTGAAGGGATTATACGCTTGTTTTTTTTTCTTAATGATCGGCGGTGTATCGATTTAACCTTGAAAAGAATTAGGCCAAGCATAGTTGTAGTTTTTTAAGCGTTCCGTATCCATTGGGTAAAAGCGGGGCCATATATTTATGTGACTACGCCGTTCGTCTGTCTGTCTGTCCGTCACAAGGCTATATCTCAGGAATGGTGATAGCTAGAGAACTGAAATATTCACAGATGACGTATTTCTGTTGCCGCTATAACAAAAAATACTGAAATCCGAAAAAAGGGGGAATTAGGGGGGCTCCCATTCAACGAACGAGATTTTTTGCCGTTTTTTATTACGGAAACTTCTGTGCGCGACTACAACTCACACTTGGCCGGTTTTAGGCTTTTATTATGGAACGAATTCTTCTTAGGTACTTGAAACATCCCAGTTAGGTAAACTTTTATTATGAAAAAAAATTCGCTATTGCTGGTTACTATAACGACGTAATAATATCTTTAAGTCATTAGTTGATAGGGTTAGCTATTTAATATTAAAAACATAAGCAATTCATATTATTATTTCCTTTATTTACAATTTTAAACATATTAATTTAAATTTTTAAATACATTATATAAAAAAATATATTTAAAAATATAAAAAAATAGTGTCCCACCGGCATCGGGTACAGGGACCAAGCTACCGGTAGTTAGGGCTGCAGAGACAGGAACCTCCTCACAATACGTGCAGTGTCTAAGAGAACTGCCTTTTGCATCTGGCCCTTGACCCAACTACCTAACCCGAGCCTCTTTAGGTGTTGATCGAGGCTCTTGGCAATCAGACCATGTGCTGATATGACTATCGGAACAATAACCGCTGAATCCACATCCCACATGTCGACAATCTCGTGAGCTAAATCCAAATATTTTATTTGTTTTTCTTTTTCTGCTTTCACGAGATTTTCGTCATGTGGGACGGTAATATCAACGATTATTGCGAGGCGCTCTGATCGATCTATTACCACTATATCAGGCTTAGGTATTGGCTACAATAGTCCTGTCAGTGATAATAGACCGATCCCAATACAATGTGCCATGACCATTTTCGAGAACTGGGTCGGGCACATACCTGTAATACGGTACCTCTGCATCCACAAGTTTATATTTTAGGGCAAGTTGCTGATGGACAATCCTGGCCACTTGGTTGTGTCTATGCAAATACTCACCGTTGGCAAGACGAGGACAACCAGAAATTATATGTCTGAGAGATTCACCCGGTCGGTGGCATGCCCGACATATGTCAACCGTACCATCTCTCAAAATATACTTCCGATAGTTATTCGTCATAACAACTTCGTCAGTAATTGCACAGACAAAACCTTCGGTTTCTCCAAAAAGATCACCAAAACGTAGCCAGGATACTGATGCTAATAAATCTACATCGGACCCATGTAAGGCCCGATAGAATCGTCCATGCAGCTCTTTGCCCTGCCATATCTCCTTGCGATCATTAGTAGTTAGTATTGCTGGTTTGTGCCAGTTCTCTTTGGCGAGAGAAAGAGGGGTCAGTCCGCTGTCTATTGTTACCACATCCCGATGCATACCCACGTCCGCATGAAGGAAATATTCCCTAAGGTTGTATATCTCACGGTTATGTAACGTCTTGATATTTAAAAATCCACGACCACCACATTTCCGTGGGATATACAACCTCATTACAGACGAATGTGGATGATGCATTCGGATATAATATAATATATAATATTATTATTATTATTTTGAAAAGTTTTTGTACGGAAATCGTATCCAGTAAATACGTAGTAATTTATTGTTCAAGTTTTTACACTTCACAACTACATCTTCCGCTTGACACTTTGCCAACTTTTGGAATTTTGAAAACAATTGTCGTAAGGCTAAAATAATGGTTTTTAAAGCTGATAGTAGATTATACTCTTAGGAAATATCGTGAAGAAAGAGATAGTACAGTACATATTCAAACGACTACTGTAAGAGAAAAACTGTGGGTACCACGAGGATCCAGTGTTGGTCGGCTAAAGTAGGTCATGGAAGGTCTATTGAAAGTTTTTGAGTCATCCATTAGGCCTTAAACTTAATAACTTCTATGTTACTAATCCAAGTAAATCTCCATAAATGTTCTAACTGACTCGACTCATATTTGGGTCCCTATCTACAGGGCTAATGCCGCTTTTACTCCTCCGAAGATCAACTGCTTAGTGTGTTTTCAGAAGTAAGGACAAGCTCGCGGATGAGGAACTACTGGAAATAATCCAAAGAAAGTCGTTAAGCTGAGATTTGAAGGCTACCTATTTTATATGATACCTATAGGGATGCAAATTTTCAAGGGTGGGTTGTTACAACCAGCGCGGGTTTAGCGTCTCTGGTATCGCAAAAGTCCATTGGTAACCACTTTCCATCGTGTGGGCCGTAAGCTTGTCTGCCACTTAGTAGTATAAAATATAATAGTTACGCATCCAAATCCGACTTTACCACCGCAGAGTAAAAGTAGTTCCTCAGGTTGGAAAACATTGAGCACCCGTAGCGTAGAACGCTCCCACGAGGCAAGAAGTAGTGTGGTAATTCCTTATCTGTTAGACACCCATCTACAAGTTTGTGAGCTGGTCCTGTGGCGTGTCAAGCAGGGGACACAGTGATTGCGTCGCCTTATCTCTTATCACTGTTATCAGTACGGCGCCAACCAGCTCGTATGAACTCTGCCATCCTCGGCACTGTATCTAATATAATACATAAACAGCTTAAGTAGGAATTTTCCCTAATAGGTAATCTATAATTACTAAAACTAAACTATTGATATGGATATTGGATTCTAGTTGTGCCCCGTTTGCCTGGGACATACTGCGAACCCAGTGTCATCCATTGATCTCAAACATGTCCGTATTAATAACTTGCAATTTGCAACTTGTCAATAAATTACGATTTCCATCACTGAACCGATTTCAGTAGCTGCGCGAGAGCAGGCGACAACTGAAGCAACCAGTTGGAATTGCTCAACTTCCTACTGTTGCAACTGCTCTAGCAGTTCGTATATGTGTGCTTACGTAGAAAACTATAGTCTACTACGCAGTTGCAGTAACTATTTCAAACTGTCCGTGTATGAAGGCCCTTGTTTTTACATGAGGGAAACCTACATGGATGCAATGCCGGAGTCTTACCGCCTAAAATTTTATACGGCTACAATCGCCTAGGTAGGTACTCATTACGATCCGCTTATATTTTCACTTACAACTGATAAATTCATCTATTTTAAGCCGACCGAGCAACGTACTCTATTATTCTGATTCAAACGTACTGATACGTCGTAAATTGCAAAGATTAATGATATGGATATTGAGATTATGTTTTGATCAATTTATCTTTCATTGCGGAAATGATAAGGGGACATAAATGTGTGCTATAAAGCGATATGACAAATTGTGTCACTAGTGTTTGTTGGTGTTGTTATGTGTGAGTAACATCTTAGCTAATGGATTTATAGTCAAACGGTCAATTTTATAAGTGCAGACGCTGAATCAAAAGCCCTAAGGAAGAAAGAAGTGGAGATCACGTTTAAAATAAAATCTCACGTATCCTGCCTAACAGCATACGGTTGGGAAGAAGTCTCTCGGAAAGATATTAGTAGAGATTAGTGAGAAGTCTGTGGAAGCTAAAATACAGATAACACCTTTTTTCGGCCGATTGTTACAGACCTTGACGGAGATTCCTTTTTTATACTACCAAAGTAGCAGATGACCTTATATGATGGAAAGTGGTCACCGTAGCCTATACCATGTATGGTATAGGCTACGGTGACCACTTACGGTGACCGGCTACGCTATATTAGAATTAGTAGTTGTAACTACTGTCGGCGTTTGAAAAAACCGAGGTAGGGAGATCATCTCTAAGCGCACGATACCCTTTGCTTCTTCGCTTGTTTTGAGGCAAGCGTTACCAAGCTCATAATAATACATAGCAATTGACGTGTAATTCGAAATGATGACAAAACATCTTACAGATTATATTTCCGCAAAACTAAAATAAAATGTACCTATGTTTTAAATTTTATGCATTTACGTTTTTCGATAAAAAGATTACGAACGCATTCTCCTGATAAAAGGTGTAACAAAATAATGTCAAATAGAATTATGTGGAATTAATAGTTTTGTTTAGATAATGTACACTTACGAATTCATTATGTGACATTTATCTCAAGAATATTTCGTTAGATAAGGAAATAACGGTCCGATAAAAGATAACACTGCGCCTTTTTATTATTTTTTAAAACTAAAACCTCATGATGCCCTGCATTTTGCTACGGCAGAGAGTCCGGGACAAGCCTTTGGAAGGATGTCCCAGGATTCCGGACAGGTTTTTGCCTTATTTTAACAATGCGCCTGGTTGCTAAAATGGGTAAGTTTTATACTCCTACTATCCTAATCTAGTAACTCTAGTTACCAGAATTACTAGATTAGGTTAGTATTACTCGTATTATTAATCTCTACATCGGGGTGCGGGGATATCAGTAACTGTAACAAAATTAAGCTCAAATTTTCCAGTTAATCTTCATCAATCAGGGTCAGTTATTCTACGCATTTCTCAGAGCCAGTACGATATTCGATATCCTCATGAAACTATGAAGACGAAAGTTTATGACATGTATAAACTTTGTTGCAGAACACCAACACACCAAATAGTTTCTAATGCATACAATTATTAAAGTCTGTACCCGACAAAGCCAATATAAATTTAACCAACCGTGATATAGAGTTTTGAGTCGTACTCGTATTATAGTGATGTGCCACAATTTAAATACCTACATAATGTACTCGTAACAGGTTCTGTACTGAACTCCTTACTGTATGTAGCTCGTTAATCTGCAGTCCAAAGTATCGGTGCGCATACGAACTTTTCGGGATCTCGTGTACAGATTACATCCTTCTCACATTGATATCTCTGTCCCAAAAAGAAGCCAATCTTCTGTTTATGAATAGTGTTTAACAAATGTTGACCCAATTCTCTTAAGAAAGTGTTACCTAGCGCTTGGAACTCATGACCCCAAGGTGTCGGCGCAAAACGTCTCAACCACATAATCTTTAGTCAGAGTACAATATTTTTGTCGTTTGAAAATGCTTCGATGTCATGTATTTTACTCCGACGAGACTAGCCTAGCCTAGATTTAGTACAGTAACTTAGAGAGCCATAATCTCAGCGCTGTACCCACATCTCTTTGTTTCACCGTATAAAAGCAAAATCAGCATCACATGTGTTCCGTCTCCGTATAATCTCGGGTAAATTAGTGATGCGTGAAATGGTAGATTTCGGAGCTGCCAATCAAGGCAATTTCAGCTTTTACGTCCATGATAGTGAGTCTAATATTGCACACCGCTTAATATCAACACTGTAACTAGATAATATACTCCTAGTATGCTAGACAGTGAGTACCCTAGAATAAAATTGTACAATTCGTATTTCGAACCGATTTATGCTGGATCACAGTAATAAAATATATCTGTTACCTAATAACAGATATTTTTTGTACTAGTTCCCAACGGACGCTACATGTCCTGGCTATAGGCACTTTGTTCTCTACAAAACAGTAGAATTGCTATTGAAGCCAGAATTTATCTTGTTTGGATAACATCCAAATTTTATAGGTACCGGAGCACCTAAATGTTTTATAAATTATTATAATATATTGCATACATAACTAAGTTTATAATATATTTGACTTTTATGAAGCTTATCTTTGAAGTGGAACCTGGACCTCCTTAAAGTTTACCCTTAAATACCTAAAAACTTATTAAAAATTAAAACTGTACTGGGTTTCCATCGTGATGGTTTGGAACGAAGAAGAAAATCTCCTCGATCGCGACTAATTACCAAAATATTCTTTTTAAAAAAGTTTTTATAACGCAATTTACATTAACATAACTAGGACAAATACTTCTTAGATAGCAACTCATTACGAAACACTGTTCCGATTTCAGACGGAGAGGGGAAAAAATCGTTATCGCATCACACAAACTTTTGTTATGACCCGGGATCGGAACCCCAGACATTAGTAAAGGCTGACGTCAAACTTTATGAACTAGTTAAACTTTCCAGGACACTTTCGTATGTGCCCTGGATTTTCACATCTAATATATAAAATTCTCGTGTCACAGTTTTCGTTGCCATATTCCTCCGAAACGGCTTGACCGATTCTCATGAAATTTTGTGAGCATAATGAGTAGGTTTGAGAATCGGCCAACATCTATTTTTCATACCCCTGTGACCGGGAATAACATTCCACGCGGGCGGAGCCGCGGGCATCAGCTAGTATTACTATAATGTTTTTCATTCATTATTTCAACCATTACGCTATCAAGAGTAAGGAAAGTTATTGTACATAATATTACAACTCAGAGTTCTTTAAGCGGAGTGAAGATTCACATCACGGCCCCTTTAGACAAGTGATTTTTGCGTTAGTAGAATAGAATTCACAATGTATGAGACTGACAGTCTTTATCGAGATGTCTTTTGATCACCAACGTCACGTAAAAGTCATTTGTCTAAGGGGGCAGGTCCGCAAACTTGGGGTCTATTACTAGTCTTGTAGACTGTGAGAGTGGCCCCCAATCAATATAGGCATGAGTTTCTATCAGGCGAAAGCGTCATTCTTGCAAGCTATGTATAAAGCTAAGTTCTGGTCGAAGAATAAAGCTGTTCACACTGATATGGCAGAGGAAAGTTCTTAGTCAATTCCTCTCCGCTAATGGTGGAAGGCTTAAATTGCTAAACATTCGCTAATGGCAGAAATGCAGTTTAATGTTGTTGGATGTTTAGCAATTTAAGCCCGCGGTTGACCTAGATCAACTGAAATTGATTACGAACTTTCCTCAGCCTCACGAATCAGGCGTTACATGGCGGAAATCCACCTTCGAACGATCTCCCCGTCTTTTCTTATCGTTTAATATCTCATCAGTATTATATCCTCATCACAAGGATCCTCCAAGCCGTTTAGGAGTACACACGTACGCTCTACACAAAAATTTATAGTATTCTGCAGAAATACATCATTATAAAATTCATTTCGCTTCGTATCTAGGTTACTTAGTCTTATTATAAAACCATCTACTATAAACTATAACAGAGTTGAGGGTAGGCGGGAAATGAACCTGTCACTATAGAAAGGGGCTTTAGGAAGTACGTTTTAGATCGTAGAGGTGTCTTCCGCACGTACCTACCCCTACCCAATAGGAAATGGATTTATAAAAGGGAAAATAAGCGTTTTTGTGACAGATAAGTACACAAGAATATTTACACATGTAATTGCACAAAGTTAAAACAATTGTCAATTGCTGGGAGAGAATTTAATATTGAAGGCGGCTTTTTATATTCATTGTGGACTTTATTAATGCATTGTGTACAGTAGGTACATACAAATAAAGTGATAACATTTTATTGAATACTAGTTGTGCCTCTCGGCCACCTTTTCCCTTTTTAATCCATGCCTCTTGATCAGTTTCAAAATATTTGCCCTTTTTGCGTAACCGCCTGTCCATCTCAACAGGGCAATACGGCTCACCAGTCTCACCACCTATTAAGTGGGACAAATTCTAAAGAGGTGAAATGTGGGCATATAATATGTCTCTGCCTCCCCGTTCGGGGATAAGGGCGTGACCATTATGTATCAAGCTTCTGCCCACAGCGACAGCATGTGTCGCTGGAGGCTCTAAGGCAGCTGCCCTCGATCAGCTTTGATAACCCTGATTTCCTGTAAAAGTTCATTTATTTTTAGCAATTTAATAGTGCGTCGACTTTGTCATTAAGATCATAAATAGCTCTGGCCTGATGGGCGTGGTTGTATTAAAATTTAACGACACCTTTTGTGTGATGTTTATGAGCTGTTAAAAATATTATTATCTATATGCAGATTAAAATTATCATTAAGTTTCTGTCTTCCATCGATCATTATCGGCAACTATAGAGATGCGTGAAATGACATTTCTTTAAAAGTATAGAATACTTTATTCTGTTTCGTCCCCTTATCCCTTTGTATGGGGCGAACGATTACGCTAAATATATCATTTTTATTCCTTTATCCTGATTGTGACTTTAATTTTTACAAGATTTCAATCTTAAATTTATTTTTAATAGCTAAATGAAATAAATAAATATTCGCGGACATTTTCACGCAACGCTATCTGATCCCAAACACCACGGATATTAATACTTATACATATACTTTTAAATTCATACCTACTTATCATACATAGAAACACCCAGACTCTCGAGACATACATTTATGGATCATACAAATATTTGTCTCCGGTGAGAATCAAACCCACGATCTCGTGATCTACATTCACACTGTCTTTTCGATCTGTAGACCAACCAGGCCGTCAAGTCGTAGCTCGAGATTTCTCGTACTCGTAGACGTACCTACTACAGAAACGTCTGGTTCCTAGGATTAAAGTAATCTAAGTTTGCTTCCTTATGCGTGTTCTATCGCTTTTACATGGTTGATGCACATAGCGCGTCCATTTTAACACTTGGCCTTCGTGGCACTCGTATACGGTAAGGGTCGATAATGGCTTCCGTTCGCGAACGTTTGAGAGTTTCTTGGCTCATATTTCTCGAGCGTCTACATTAGGGGGTTTTTCAAAAAAGATATTAAAAGAATTTGGTCGAGTGTAGGAGAATTGATGTTCTAAACTTTCGATCATGTGGGCAATAGTAGTGAAATTACTGCAGCCATCTAACGATGAATCTAAGTGATGTTTTCCATGACTATATAATACAAAACACAGCTCTAGTTTATAATAGTTTACAATCGTAATTGCGTCAATGAAGCGATAGATACGTGTCACGACCTTTTACTCCCAAATCGATTACACTTGTGATAAATAGTTCACTGATAACAGTACAGCGGCACATTATAGTATCACAACATCTCACGCTAAATGACCTCAATGCACTTACTCTCTGATATAATCGTAGTTTACAAATACTAATACAGGGAAAACGCAATGTTGGTAGAAGGAGAATATCCTGGCTTAAGAACCTACGCAAGTGATATAATAAAAGCGTCCATTCTCTCTTCAGAGCTGCTGTATCCAGGTTCAAATTGCCTTGCTTTTGTTAGGAAGATGGCACCCCAAGAAGAAGAATATAATCGTAGTTTGAACCTAGCACCGTTCGACTGAATCTTTTCAACGAACTGCGCAATGGGCTTGGTAGGAGACTAAGGACCATCTGAATACTAATTTTCTTACATTATAATTTGTTAAGGTGTTCTGTACTGCAAATAGAACATACAATCAAATCCAGTCATCTTTACTGATGAACCGATGACCTGAAAAAGGTTGCAGATAGTGTCTGCGCAGGACCATGTACTGTGGTGTAATTTGGGAGAAGCCTACGTCCAGCAGTGGACTAAAATTGGCTTATGTCATTGGCCTATGGCTGGGAATCCCGGGAAGTTCTAGCCAGTGTGGGTACAGTGTAAAGTCAGCTACCTACCACAAATTGTGGCACACACCCAGTGTTATTGCAAAAATTGGGAAAGGCATTCGTGCAGTAGTTTTGAGCCTTGCTTATGACGCAATGTATTGCAAATAAATAGTCACGCCTTTATTCTCAATGTTATAGGCAGAGACATAGAAAACGCCCACATTTCACCTGATACATTTTTTTTGCTGTGTTTTTTGCATATGTGACGTATATTTTATTACTGACACTTTTTAATTATAGAAAGTACTTTAAATCGGTCTAGTAGACAGAATTAACATTTATATCTTAATAGTTGAGCAAAACCGTTAATCACTTGCGAGTCATTTGCCAAAACAATGCATTCCTAGCGTAGTACTAGGTAGGTATAACGAATCGGTTGGTGATGTGTTATAAAACTAAATGGCCATGCAGACTGTTTTCTCACGACAGTAAACTAGTGCGTCGAACAGTGATTTCAAGCTTGAGTCAGGTGGATAACTGAAAACTGTTGGAATTGTCTACATCTACACTTTTTTTCGTGATTGTACGGAAACCCTATTCATGAGTACCGTCCGTCTCGTAATATAAAGAGGGAAAATTTGTATTTTTGTATGTTTGTAATGATTAAACTCAAAAACTAACGCGCCGATTTCAAATATTCTTTCACCATTGGAAAGCTATATTTACCCTGAGTAACATAGACTATACCTTATTCCCATATTCCCACGGGAACGGGAGGTACGTATGACGCGTGACGTCCGCTAGTTGATTATAATATGGTGAGCGATTTGTTACTCTACTCTGCTTTAGTTTTCCTTAGAAGAGGTAGGTATGCATTGCAATTTCATAAAAAGGTTTTTAAATGGGGATCCGTCAATTTAAATTTTGATAGATTCCAAGATTTTCCACCTCCTACTAGTTAACACATACAATAGTCACGTTTGGGTTTATTTTGCAAAATAAAAGGAAAAATTAAAAATCAAACGCCCAACAGCTTGCCTGTTTATTTTCTGAATAACATTTCGGTGTGTTCATGTTTTAGACACAACCAGTCACTAATTGTACCTAGATGTGGGATTTTTACAGAAAAATTGATGTCTTTACGTTTTATTGTGATTACTACAAGCATTTGTATGTTCGCGTAGTTCTCTTTACGGAAGATTAATAGCTTCTCCACGTGGCTAAAGTCATTAAAACAGTGTCGCATCGTCTCAGTTCAACGTCGTACGAACCGCACACACAAACGATCCAAGTCGACTAATAAAAAATTCAACAGAAATAAACTGGGAGTGAATACAAACAAATACATAACGTAAACAGTTTTCAGAAATAGATGATGCGAATATTTGACACACATTGAAATGAGTTTTTTTTTTGTAAGATTAATTTTATTGAGCTCGCCTGAACAAGGCCACATCACTAGGCGTGTTTATACAGAGTCACAGTAGAAGTAGTTAAAGTAAGTAAGTATACAGGTTTAATATTATGAAGACGTCTAAAATAACTTTTATTTCGTACTTGGATGTATGAATTCATTGTATTTACAATTGTAGCATTAACAAAACCTATAAAATGCTTTTCAAACTCACACATACATACATACATATGGTCACGCCTTTATCCCCGAAGGGGTAGGCAGAGGCATATTATATGCCCACATTTCACCTTTTTTGTATAATTTGTCCCACGTAATAGGTGGTGAGCCGTATTGCCGTGTATAAATGGATAGGCGCAGGTTGTGACTGCCTGCTGTTGAAAAAAAGCCTTCAACTTAGCTTAACGACTGCCATTTTACTTGCAACCGGGACCAACGGCTTAACGTGCCTTCCGAAGCACGGAAACGCTCAAATAAATGTCACAAAGTGATCACATGGATGGTCACCCATCCATGGACCGGCCATAGTGAAAGTTGCTTACTGCAGTGATCGTTTACAGAACACTGAGTCCACGGGGCCACGAGCGCTTCCTCCAGTAACCTCCTTCCAGTAAACTCACACGACTTGTACAAAATGCGTTAACTATGGTTTTCGTGACTGCCAAAACGTCGAGAAGTAAGCAAAGTTATAAATACACACATGACAGCCATAAATACTAACGTACCTGCCATTAGTGACATTGAAAGATCGATGGCCCTACGATTGAGTTTATAAGTACCAAGACAAGATACGTAATACTGTATTGTATTGTGCCGCACTTCTATCTACTGTGACCAAGTCGAGTCGAGTGGTTCGTGGCAAGAGTGCAAGACGGTCTCGAGCGTTTTGTTTCATTGGGAGCTTGCGACTTGCAGACTTGGCAACGAGTGAGCACTTCCGAATCAATGTTTGGATTGACATTAAGTACCAGTTAATGATATGTAATGCGCCAATTATATTAACCGGTATTGATGTGGCGCGTGGTTGTGACAGAAGTTTAATTATTTACATTTTTTTCATGTAGAACTATCTATCCCCTGACTTTGTCCGTAACTGGCTACGAGTGCTACGATAGGTTTCTAAGTGCACTTCTACTGTTGATTGTCACATTACTTCGTTCTCATCACTGGCCGTTTCAGAACTTGTATTCTGACTTGTATATTCGGCTCAGTCATATTCATATCAATAAAGCTACACCTACATTATTATACAAACTTTCATTCACTATTTTACATCCTATTTCCATAAACCGAAAAAATCCGTATTCAAAAAATTTATTAAATTTTAAGACACCAGAACTTAAAGAGAATTTTTTTTTGTGTGTCATACATTAATGAAACACAATTTCAATGACTGCCTGGCAGTCAGCACAGTAGTGCTTGTCGCTACTGTGTTGCGTACTGGTACTGTAGAGTGTAGGGTATCTACAAAACCACACACAATGATGTAGTCTAAGGACCTATAGAGTTGGGTATAAAAGCGAGGATGTACATACATTAGAAACATTTATTTATAGTACCTATATACTTATCTACTTATCGAAACAGAAAATAAAAAAAAAATCTCTTAAATGAATTTTCAACTAAAAGGAAATGGTCCTAATCCGAATTTCCTTGGGTTAAAAAAGAACTGAGACTGAACAAATGACGTTCGTCTCGTCTCAGCAATATTGGGATACATTAGTCAACATCTCTCAAACACACACACTACACATTTGTGTATATGTCTGTATATGTGAGTGTCGCTCGTGACCTGCCTAAAATGTGAATCATGTGATTTGGCACCAACGTTGGATCCAAATGAACCAATAATACGTCAACGTTGTCCGGTTATTTCTGACACACATTGTACGCTTGGCAACAATAAACATTGGTTGTACTTTTTTTAGTAAAGAGACAGAATTTAAATAATCACGAAACGACGAACTGTTAATTATGAAAGAGTTTTATACTGTCCTTGTAAAATAAAATCAATTGTAATTTATTTATTCATTGGCATACCACTGTTACCTATCGCCATCAATATCGGTTAAAAAAATAACATTGACGTTCTATTTTCAAACGATTTAATTATCCATACTCGTGCTTCGTTTTGCTATGGCCGTTGTAGCACTAACTATAGGGAAGCGACATGCAGGGAATAAGTACTAAGCTACAGAATAAATAATGCCTAGTAATATAGAATATTAGATTTACTTAGCAAAGAAAATGTAATAGGTAGTATAGCTGGTGAGGAACTTGTATGTGGGACGCGGTTACTAGACGGCTACGACACGACATCGATCGCTTCAGAGTTCTTAGTGATATGAACAAAATTTATCTTATTATTAACCTTCGAGTTATGTAGGTAAGTATAGAAAACCCGATTAGGATTGAACCTTTCCTTGACTATAACATTCGGTAGTAATATAATATCACGGAGTTGACGGTGGTCATTGAATCTCTTAATATTATCATCTGGCAGAGACATGTGACAAAACATTAACCCATTTAACAAAATTATATGAAACGTTTGAGGGGCTGAAGCCTATTGGCGTCTGCCTCATTTCAATGTGAAAAATGTGTGAAAATTGCAGCACTCCAGCTACCACCTTTTAAGAGATACACTCTCGTGACGGGGAGAGAGACAGACAGACGGACGGCGAAGTGTCATGAATGACCCTATTTTATACCCTTTGGGTACAAAACCTAAAAATGAAATACAAAATATTTAAATTTTATAAAAACATAGTAAAGAAAACGGTCTTAGAATACTCACGCAACAGATCAAGGTGGAATTGTGGTTTTGTATTACACCAATAATGTAATGTGGCTAATACAAATAATATTAACTTACACATCACACATCACTACATAGTATAAAACAAAGTCGCTTTCTCTGTCCCTATATCCATATGACTGTATGCTTAAAACTTTGAAACTACTATTTTAATAGATAGAGTGATTGAAGAGGAAGGTTTATATATATAACTAGCTGACCCTCGCAACTTCGTTTACGTCACATAATATGGACGAAAGGAGAGGTAATTTCTTCATCAGACTCGTCAAGCACCGTGTTAAACGGCCCTGTTTGCTTAATCATAAAAGAGCTTAAAGATTAAGGTTATTCTAAAACAATTCAGTCCACGCCTTCGGCGCGGACTGAATTATTTTACAATAGCCTTAATAATTAGGCTCTTTTATGATTAAGTCAACACGCCCATTTAGATTTACCCTCTCATTCAAAGGAACCCTTGAATTCTAGGTTTGGCGAAAGTTGAGATGCCTCTAGTTTCTGAACTACAAACCCCTCATCTTGAAACTTGGGTCGCAAAATCCTTAAAGTACTCCCTTTCCAATAGATACTAAAAAAATATTTGAAATCGCATCACACGTTGAGAAATTACAACTGAAAAACCATTTTATCTTTCATTCCCTCTCCCACAGGAACTGCGCAAAACTTCAGGATCAAAAGTATCCTAGAACCTTCCTCGAACTATAAGCTCGGAATGTACCAAGTATCATTTAAATCGGTTCAGTAGTTTCGGCGTGATACTTATTCGGGATACAGACAGACAGACAGACAGACATGAAAAGTTTAAATTACATTTTCGGCTTCAGTATTGATTAGAGAACGCCCTCCAATTAAAATTTTCAAAATATCTTCCATGAACAGACTCTCGACCCTCTACAGTTTTATTATATGTATATAGATAACATCCATTAAATACTGGAGAAATACTGTATACCCGTGCAAAGCCGGAGCGGGCCGCTAGTCTTGTATAAACAGAACGTAGCTTTTGAATTTATGGATAGAAATTGCGACGATAATGCGGATGTTAAGAAGGAAATAAGCTCTGCGCTCTGGAAATGAACATCCGGAAAGACCGGAAATCTAGTTGCAACCGGAAGTGCTATGATGACACCTGACTTATACATACGTACTGAAACATACTCTATCTATCAATACATTAATAAATATTTTTTTCCGGAATTCACTGAATAATTTCCGGACTTTGGAATCAGATGGCTTATTAGAAAGTAAGCTAGGATTAACCTGTTTTGTATTGTGAGCATCAGAGTACGAATATTAATTCATTCATTGTGTACTTTGTTTTCATTAATACATTACTAACACCTGGAATATCGCGCCAAATATTAATGGATCACACAAGTTTTAGTCCTGCGTGCGAAGCGAATCCACGAACTCGCACTTTACGACCTGCTAGCGGACGCCTCGCAGTTTCCCGATACCGTAGGAATATAGGATGAAATATTGCCTATATCACACGGGGATACTGTAGCTTTAAAACAGTGAAAGAATTTCTCAAATCGGTACAGTAGTTTCGGGGCCTATTCAATGCAAAGAAACATCTTATTTTTATACAATCGCGGTTTTTATAAACCTACAAACGTCGCCAGTGCAAGTAAGTAAAAAAATATTTCTGTTCAACCATAGGCTGTTAGGCGTTACATGAGGTTTTTTAGTCGGTAGGAGTCCGGCATAGCATCCATGATGGATTTTCAGTCACGTTAAAAAAAATGTAAAAAGTATTTCCCGTGAAGTCCTGAATTATATAAGTATGAGGAAAATAATCAATCCTTTATCTTTTCAAAGATTGGGATATTCATCACACCCAAGAGTTTATTTCCACTTTCATTCAAAGCCCATCACTCGCGGCATATGTTGTATATTTGTACTTTGTAAATAAATTTCTTAGACTCATTTGTTCTAACCCGTCTCTCGATATATTTATTCAAATATAATAAATCTGAAGTATGTTTATTTTAACGCGCTAATCTGCGGAAATTGTAAGTAGTTAGATTTTAATCATTTCTATGCTCAATTATTTTGTTACCCGTTTGTGCAATGAGGCTTTAGCGTGCTGTACGGGGCCCAAGCCTGTCTCACTGACAAGGGGTGCACCTACTGGCTGACTGGTGAAGTCATGTTAAAGAGAAGGAAAATGCATACAATCCCTTTTAGTTTTTTAACGTGAGGAAAATTCTACTTGGATGCTATGGTGGATTCCTACCGACTAAAAACCACGTGTATCCTGTCTAATAAATCCGGTTGGGAGCCCCGGGTAAGCCCTCGGAAGGATGGATACAATCCCTGTCTGACCAGTGTAGTCCAATGAGGCCAATCACCCTCTCAAAATGATTGACAAAGGCTTTTGTCCAACTGTTTACTGTGATAGGCCGATATCATTTATGATTCAATGCATTATTGAGTGACCCCTATTCCCTGGCTATCAACAAGCCAGGGAATTATTAACCTTGCGTGGATTATTTTTAGGGTTCCGTACCCAAAGAGTACAAACGGGACCGTATTCGTGAGACGTCGCTCTCCGTCTGACTATCTGTCTGTCTGTCTTTCACGAGGCTGTATCTCAGGAACCGTGCTAACTAGAGAACTGAAATTTTCACAGATTATGTATTTCTGTTGTCGCTATAACAACAAATATTAAAATAGAAAAAAGGGGATTTAGGGGGGCGCCCGTTCAACATACGTGTTTTTTTGCCGTTTTTTCCGACTCACACGCAATCCTATCTCACTGGCAAGGGGTGCACTTACTGGCAGACCGGTGAAGTCATGAAAAGTATGAAAATATATAAATAGGTAACTAAATCTAAATAGGGCCCCCATGGCATTCTGCCCAAAAGACTGGCAGCCTTCCCCCTTTGAATAGCAATGCCTATTCGTTGGGAGAAATAACTGGCAGCCCTTAGGTCACCAGTCGAAATATAAAATTAAATTAAGAGAGCTGCAACGGCACTTCCGGTTGGCCATTAGTCAACCGGATGAGGAACCGGTGTAAGATTCATTTACAGGATGTCGTATTTTCACAACAGTTTTAATGCTTAGCTAGTTTTTATTTACTTCGTTGACAAGAGGTATCTACTTCCTCTGTAAATATGACGCTTGCTTCAGTGGTTAAATTTCGTATAAACATGGTTAATAAACGGTTAACTATACCTAATACTAATTTATTTATATATTTTGGCATAATGGAGGAACTACTAGCGGTTAAATGAGTCTTAATATAATATCAATCTACAGGTGAGTACGGAAATACAGGAAATATTATGCCATCTGAATGCCAATGGGAATGCCATCTGTCGAATTTAATTTTTTATCTGCGGGTAGGCACTTTAATACCACTGCCTAACGATCATATTAGCCCTTCTCTGTAAAATAGAGTGCAGAGGGGCTTATGTCGAGACTTGGTCTGTAGTCTGTGACTGTCGCATTAAACTACGACTAGGTCACGTGGATCATCTGTTCAAAGTTTGAAATAAAACAAAAATGACAACGTCAATCGAATTGAACTTTCACAATAAACGTGTTAGAGAGGGGCAGTCGGGTGAGAACGATCTCATGGCTTCTTGTTTTCTCTTTATACTGTGGTAATACTAAGCAAGGCTAATTAACTATACTCGAATGCAAACGTCGAAATGTGCTGCAGCGAAATGCGGCAGTAGTGTTTATTTTTTTTATATTTAAGAATAGAATACAAGCGTCTCGATGCCGTCGCATATCTTTGAAGCGTACATTAGAATTTAAAAAAAGTAAAAACATCGTCAGCGCCATTTTGTTGTGTAGTTTTCATTGTTTATTCGATTAGTACAAAGTTGCTCAACAAACTTAACGCATGTTATTTAATTCACATAAGTAAATTACCAACTTATTTTAGGCACAGGATAAACTAGAATCGATTATTTTTCTTGAAAGTTCTATATTATAGTTGTATAGGTTCTTTGTACTAAAGATAACGACGAGGATTTTACATATTATACCTATACATATACATATACATATACATATACATATACATATACATATACATATACATATACATATACATATACATATACATTTACATATACATATACATATACATATACATATACATATACATATACATATACATATACATACGTTCTATCATCGCACCGCTCGCCACAGACAGGGAGTTCATCCTCACACTCTGCGTCCGGTGCGTTCCTGCACGGTTAGATCCGATAGGTGTTTTCTTCCGCGCACGCTTAGGTTGTGGAATGACCTCCCTGCCTCGGTTTTCCCAAACGCCTAAAGTATGGGATTCTTCAAAAGGGGTCTTAGAAAGTTTTTACAGGGTCGGCAGCGCGAGTGTGGCACCTCTGGTGTTGCAAACGTTCATAGGCTGCGGTGACCACCGGTCCTTCCACCACCTTAGTGGTATAAAAAAAATATATACATATACATTTACATTTACTAGCTGACTTTGCTATGGCGTCAAAAAAAAGGTATGTATCCTAGGCACGTCAGCAAAACACACATCATTAAAAAAACTTTAAAGTCGGCTAGACAGTTTCAGTTTTCATAATGAGTAACAAAGTAACGTGACGTCTGCTATAATAGGAAAGCTGCAAATGCTTTCAGGACAAGCGCTTGGATGTCGACGAATTTAACTTCTATAAATATACTACCCACACATGGGAGTTCAGTGCGATCGACAACATTATATTAAGGCTTGTATATTCGACAGAGACTCATCTTGGAGTGAACTTTATACGAGGAAATATTCTTTGATTTAATCTGATAAAACGATATTATAGTAATTTATTAGATACTCTTGCTTTTTTACGGTTCAAACCACGATTAGGAAAACTTTGTTCGATCGAAATCGCTCTCGAAAAATGAGAAATATTGCAAAAATCTTTACCAGAAATGTACTTTTTTTATTCAAATAAATTTGTTTAATCCTCATAAAAACTGGTCTTAAAATAGATAGGTCTTTAGAACAATATTTTATAGCTAGATGTTTTCTTAAAACCCCTCAGATTTTATAACTGTAATATAATGTATTAGCATCGAATGAAATCCGGCAAAAGCATACGCTGCAATCCTTCGAATTGCCTTAGAATTTGTCAAGGTCGAATACAGAAGCCTTAAACGCTATCCAAGCTTTTCTACTGATTGCATGTGTAGTCTATTTGTTATCATTATTCTCTGTATAAATACGTTCGTAACAGTATCTATATTTAGTTAATAGTCGGCATAACTGTTTATCTACTGTTACTTACTAACTGCTTGTTAACTTGTAAAAAGTAAGTTTTGTTAAACAATAAATGTCGAACCACCATACCATACGCACTACTAGTATAGGTAGAGGAGTTAGCCTTTAGCCCTCACCGAACAAAATCAAAGTTCAGTAATCCTAACCAGCATTCCAACAGTCAGAACAGATGTTACAAACCTATAAATAAAATCTCCAAATCCGGGCGAAACTGAACCAGGTTTATAAACATTAGAAACCTCTACTAAACCCAGTTTCTTATTGTAAAAGCATCAAGAACATTATCACCATTAAGGCACAGCACAACTAGTAGCATTAAAGGTATCACTTGGCTAGGTCTCGACTACTTGCAGACTGCTTGTAAACCATCTCTCTTCAAGATCATACCATCATTGACATAACTCATCTACATCAGCCAATCTGAGTGATGTACCAAACAAATCAACTCATAAACTATCGATATCGATATAAATTTTTCTTCCACTAGGAATTGCAAATTCATCGGCGAACGCTTGTTTGATTAAACATTGCAGGTGAAACATACCACACGCCTACGCAGGGAGTGATGGACGCCTGACATGAAATCCGCTAATCCAGCTAATGATTGATGATAATGCTCTATATAAACAAGACTGATGTATTAATCACAGAATGCTTTATACTTTTTACCTAAACGCTAAGAAATATGATAAAGTATGTAAGTACACGCTTTTGTATATTCCTTGATGGTAAATGGAATAGAGATATCTTCATATCCATGTATTACATACTTTTCTAAATAGACTAACAATCTATATACTTTGATCCCGGGACGGGCTGCTTCTTGTCTAAGTAGCAATAAAAAATATCCTTAGTTACCCATGAATCGAAGACTATAACATGTGAGTTTTGTGCTGTCCTGTGTAGTATATTCGAACGATGGTTTTCTACCGGTTCTAGCCAAAGACGTGTATATAAACTTAGTACCTCAGTTTATATACACGTCTTTAGTTTAGCCAGTTCAGTTCTTCGAATCACAATTTTACCCTAACTAGTCGAATGATAATTTGACAAAAATAGTGTTTGAGATTTACATGTCCCAGATGTCGCTGCCCAGATCTATAATACCTACATTGAAATGTCTATGTCCACAAATCTAAAATCGCCGACTGGACTCAAATTGTCATTAAATTTGATTGAGAGCGTCCCAGTCTCAACAGATTGATACGTAACGATTGGTTGCAGTAAAATTTTCGTCCAATTGTCTATTGATTGGCTTAAGTGATATGAATAACGGTCCATTTATACAAAACTAGCTGTGCACTCCGGTTTCGTTCTTGTCAAAGGTCCTACAAACTATGTAGCACTTTTTTTTAGATCGAAGCATACATGCCCGTATTTACACTTACGAACTGAAATCGCCATATTTTTTTTACATTTATTGATGCTGCTCCATTAATACAGTGCCCACTGCATTACTTCTAAAATCGATTCAGCAGATTCATAGTTAACCGAATATGAAACAACAACAAATCCTTTCTCTTTAATATATTATTAGTACCGTCGATTGTTTAAAATTTATATAAAGGTTAAGGCCATCACTAATTCTACATATTGACTAAAAGGCTGAGACCAAAGGCCATAAAATACATAAAAAAAATATAAAAATTATGCTGCTAATAATTATAAAATGTGTAAGCACACTCAGCCCGTCTACTACGCTATCACGCCTGGAACACTTTAATCGATTCTCATTAAATTTAGGTGTAGGTAGTACAGATAGTATAGCTTTCTAACAGGAACCTATAATTCAATGCAAACACACCTTATTATAATATGTTTAGTATAATGTACAATGGTATGTGCTCTGAGGAATTGTTTGACATGATGCCCACGGCTACGTTCTATCATCGCACCGCTCGCCATAGACAGGGATTTCATCCTCACACCCTACGTCCAGAGCGTTCGAGCACGGTTAGATCCGATGGGGGTTTTCTTCCGCGAACGCTTAGGTTGTGGAATGATCTTCCTGCCTCGGTTTTCCCAAACGCCTACAGTATGGGGTTCTTCAAAAGGGGTTTAAGAAGGTTTTTACAGGGTCGGCAGCGCGAGTGTGTCGCCTCTGGTGTTGCAACCGTTTATAGGCTGCGGTGACCACCAGTCCTTCTGGTGGGCCGTATGCTTGTCTGCCACCATAGTGGTATAAAAAAAAATCAGTCTTTATTACTTGTAACGTGAAGTATTTCATTACGACTAGTCTATGACTAAAATAGGCATAGAAACTCAAAATATTTCCGTCGCGCGACGTGTCGAGTAGACAGTCAGGTCTGACAGAAGTCGTGTCAAGTGGCGACCGCCCTTTGTCAGCCATTCCACGCTCCAGTCCCCCACAGGCCGTACTTATACCATAATTATCTATACTGCGTAAGTACTCTTCTTTTGAAAAGTGTCATAAATTTGAATCCTTTTTTTCGCCATTTGAGCTGCGATTCGGTAACGTAATTTTCGTTATACTGTTATACGTAATGTACTATATCGGTATTCTATGCTAATATAATAAAGCAGAAATTTTTTTGTGTGTATGTTTGTCCAGGTCAAGGCCAGGTCAAGAGTACCCTTAATCGAAGAGCATGTATGAAGACACTTATGAAAGTTGAATAAGCGAAAGATATTTTCCAGAATCGTAGCAAGTGGAAAGTCATAGTCTCTGCCTACCCCGTGTGGAGACAGGCGTGATGTTATGTATGTATGTATGTTTGTAATGAAAAAATTCAAATACTACTGTGCCGATTTCAAAAATTCTTTCACCATTAGAAACTTACATATACCCAGAGTAACATAGGCTAGATTTTATTCCTACGGGAACGGGAGCTATGCGGGTGAAACCGCCTGACGAGTGCTAGTCATAATAATATCATTGACAAATGCATCTCAGATACAAACACCAAGATTTTTAATAATTTTTGTTTATAGGTTAGAGTTTATATTCCTACACGCTTGTTTTGTGTCCAAATTTGCAATATTTATAGAAATTTATAACAGGACTAACTACAGTAGGTACTAACCTCGTAAACTATGTAACCTTAGTGCGCCTTCACACTAGCGTAGGCGTTCGATAGACGTATGCGCGGCGTAGACGCGACGTATACGCGACGTATACGCGGCGTATACGCCGCGCTATCGTCACACAATTTCATTGGCATTTTGGTATCATCGTTAACAAAATAGATTCTGACCAGGAAACACTATTGAAGACTTTACTTTTAAAAAAGAAGACTAGTGCGAACTGCGAATAAAATTTTGTTCGGGGTTCGGGAAAGACTTTCCGGGCTGCACTTCGGGACCCTATGCTATTATTTTTTTATATCGATTTCTTTCATTAATTACATAATAATTAAAACTGCATACGAAAATCCATGTTAATTTGCAATCCAACATGGCCACCGCCGCGCCGTATTTACAAAATTTCATGATGGGTGTCGTTTTAGGGGTTTTAGTATGCTGAGTACGAATTGTATGACGACTTTGAAATCCAATACGGCCGCCGCGCTGTAATTACGAAATTTCATGATGAGTATCGTTCTAAGGTTTTTAAGTATGCTGACTACGAATTTCATGATATTTGAATTCCCACTCAGCATATAAAATAACCGGCATCCTGCCGTTTGGCAGAATTTGTTTCGTCAATTTTAACTTCCCAAAAAACTTATCGCATAGTTTCATTTCCTAAAAGAATCTTTAGCTTCGTCAAATAACATCTTGTTCAATTTTTATTAAGTTTCAATAAACTCTTAAGATAATTAATTTCTAGTAGCAATCATTTCCATGCCGAGGATAAATCGCTTGTGTTCACAAGCGATTTATCCTCATCCTCGTGTAAGGATTGTACACGAACCCTCAGTAAAGCGGCGTATGCGTCGCGTATACGTCGCGTTGCCGTCGCGTATCCGCCGCGCATACGTCCATCGTACGCCTACGCTGGAAAACCGCTAGTGTGAAGGCGCACTTAACCTATCTTTTATTTATTTTTTGTAAATCCAGAACCTAGAAATACTACCCAGCTAGTGATATTAAATACATACTTCTACGTATTTCTACTTAAAGGCTCGAAAGATATCTTAGCATTTCTTTAGCACATTAAACTTCCATTACCTAGAATCTAGATAGACCATTTCCTAGATAGAATTTTTCCTTTAGATAAGTTTAAAAATGCTTGACCACATTCTTTGCGATCAAACAGCCTTAGCATTCTTGGCACGCAAAGCGTTCTCGCCTTGGACATCCCGAATTTTTATGGAAATAATTCATGAAATTGCACCTGAATATCTTCCCCTACCTTCCTCTGGCTCTCCGATCAGGATTATAACTACACAAATCCGTCGTCCGCTACGTGGATCGTCTTCTAAGCTCTTAATATAACTTTATTCCCTAACATGAATCGCAGAGCATTTTTTAATATGCGCTCTTGAATTTCTGAGCCGTGTAGTTCGGACTGAGAAACTTAAAAAATATTTTGTTATTTTCTTCTAACACGGAGTAAAATCTGTACCCACCTACTCAATTATATTTCAAATGTTAATAAGACAATGGCTAGCAATGTTAATACAAAAATAGCCTATTAAGTCTAAGCTCGTTTAGATTTTTTTAAGGGAGCTGCTAAAGGTGCGGTTCCACTTGGGCGGAGCGGAGAGGAGCTGTGCCGCTGTTAAAATCCACAGCTCCTCTCCGCTCCGCCTAAGTGGAACCGCACCTTAAGTGAGATGGAAGATATTATGAAAATTTTAATTGAAGGGCATTCTATAATCGATACGGAAGCCGAAAATGTAATTATTTTCAAACGCTTTATAAGTCTAAAGAAGAAATACCTCTCCTTTCATACACCTTAATTAAGCCTAATTTGGCCCAGATGGTGATGTGTGTGAATGTCCACAAATATTTATTTACTATTTATTTATTATTTACCTAATGCGACGTAAAATTAGTTGCGAGGATCATCATATTGTACTTATTACATGGTTAAATCTGGATTCTGTCCCAAAGCTCCTGGGAAGAGTATTCAGATACCGCCTTAGATATTAGCAAACCGGCGCAGTTTTTATAAACCCATGATGTATATGTAGGTAATGGTCTGATGTTAGTCATTTGCAAATATTTCTTTTGAAGAATGTTGGCAGTCCTTTAATTTCTACTCAATAAAGATGGCCTTTATTTAATACTTACTCGCAAAATAATGCAGTGTTACTACAAAAGGCAGTTGATTGCCAAAATAAATAATAAGGTAGCTACTCGGCTGCCTGACTACCTTTGAAATTCTAAACATAGATTGGCATGCTTTGTGAACACTACAAAACAATTTCTGGCTGTTTACAGTGTGTGTTCAAGCCGATCAATAAAATGCATGAACCTTCGTACAAACTTTGACTTGTTAATTAGATATGTATCACACCGATGCATTGAGTTGAAAATGCTGGCTTCAGTGTAAAATGAACCTACCAACTATCCAACAAAATGATTTAAGTTTAAAACAATTAACTATATAATTTCAGTTAAGTTGTATATTGGACATTGGGTACAACAATCAGAAGCAGCAAATAAAACGAAATGACACGTAAAACGAGCCCAAACACGCCGGGTCTATCTTGTTTAGTACCGGAGTTCCTATGGCCACCTTCCGACTCCATCATCAGATCAGCTCCACACTTCCATATTATTGTATTGTCACGCAATATAGATATGCGTGCAAACTTTCAGCTCAATAGGAAATCGGGAAGTTGGTCAAATTTGACTTGCAAGATTCCACCAGAACTAACAAACAAACATCCAGTGCAAGTTAATATATATATATATAAAATAATAAAAAGCTTGTAAAAACTTTTGCGTTGCAATAAATAGGGATGAAATACGATGATAAGCTTATTTACGACTGCACGACATTTTTATTCTCGAAAAGGTAATGAATATACTTCAATATACATAGATACACTTGTACAGAATATCACTACCAATGCAGTGCTTCAATTTCACTATTACTTAGTGCTTTATTGAATTTTCTACGTGGGTATTCTGCAAAAAAAACGAGTTTCAAAGCTTTTCATTGGAAAATTTTCTTATCTATATTATGACATTAATTTTTCAACATCAAAGGACATTCAATCGCTTACATTTCTCGGTACACCATAGTGAACAAACTCGCTATGACATACTCGATATTATACACAACTTACGTGGAAATAGAATTGCTCATGTCTCTCGTAGTCCAGTCATTATATACATTTGGAAATGCAAATGAACCGAGAAAGCCAAATTTTGGATATTACATGTGGAGGGGCTAGAAAAGCTTAAGTTCAAATTGTCGACCAAAATAACCTGGTGGGTTTTCCGCCATCTTGAAAAAAGGGTTATATTCAGTTTTTTCATCATAATTCGGTTCCCCGTTGAGATACGAAAATTTAAATGAAAAGTTTTTTGTTGCTCTTTGTACGATCTACAATTAAGGTCTACACATTTTTCACTTATCGATCACTGTTATCGAAATATCGATCCAAAAAGCCACAATTTGGGGAGAAAAAAATGTTTTTAGCTATTTCCATCTTTCTCGTGAAATGTATCGAAAAATGTCAATAAAGAAAATTGTTGAGCGTGTTCAGACCTACAAATTCGTTTTTTTATTTTTGACAAGAATTACGGCCTCTATGGCGCCACAAAGTTGGCCCAGCGCGTCTCGAGTCTTTTGAAGCGAGCGTACACGTATTTGAATTTTTTTTTTTTTTACTACGTCGTCTTTTTATAACATTGGAAAGTCGAAATTCATCAGCACCCTCGAGAAGAACCCAAACCTCCGGTCATCGGTAGAACTATTCAAGCAAGAAAAGGTCGATCCGGAGATGCTAGCTTGCGCGGGAAAACTATTCCTTATCGCTCTGTATGGTGGTCGTAAAGAGGATACAACGATGGATAGATTGCAATTCCACCGCTTTGCGAAAGCGCAGTCCGCCAACACGTTTTCCGGACATATCTACAGGTACAAACGTGGCTCGGAATTTTCAAAGATCCTCAGGAATGGGGTTGGCGACAGACGAATTACGGGCTTGAACCAATTTGCACCACAGCCGCACACGCTTCACCTGAACTTTTAAAACTCATTTCGTGCAAATGTAAAGGAAAGTGTGGGGCTGCTTGTGGGTGCAGGAAAGCAGGAATTAGTTGCTCCGTTATTTGCCTGCACTGTAGTGGACAGACATGCAACAATGTCGCCAGAGTCAAGATTTTATTCAACGACGATCACGATGATGATGATTATGTTTTTTCAACCGTCCCAGCATACTGCGATTCAAGAGTTTTCACGACTCCAAGAGTCTACCGAGGAAGAACTTCTACAGCCATGACCATCGAAACGGCGAAAAACATGTGAAAAAAATTACCACCTGCCTAATTATTGTTTTTTGCTGCATAAAAATTATTTGATCAATAATTTTCATGTGTTTGATTTATAATTTGGCTGGTTTATTAATTTATTTGGTATTAAAATAATTGCTTGAACAACCATTCATCCATTTTGACTTGAGAGTAGCGAAAAATCCTAAATCTATGATTTTGAGGTAGGTATGGATACAACCGTGCGAGCGGCTAAATCAAAACCAGGCACAGTCTTACTGACTTTGCGCCGCGCTAGAGGTCGTAATTCTTATCGAAAATAAAAAATAAAAAAACGAATTTGTAGGTCTGAACACGCTCACCAATTTTCTTTACGGACATTTTTCGATATCTTTCACGAGAAAGAAGGAAATAGCTAAAAACAATTTTTTCTCCCCAAATTTATGGCTTTTTGGATCGATATTTCGATAACGGTGATCGATACGTGAAAAATGTGTAGACCTTAATTGTAGATCGTACAAAGAGCAACAAAAAACTTTTCTTTAAACTTTTCGTATCTCAACGGGGAACCAAATTATGATGAAAAAACTGAATATAACCCTTTTTTCAAGATGGCGGAAAACCCACCAGGTTATTTTGGTCGACAATTTAAACTTAAGCTTTTCTAGCCCCTCCCCACGTAATATCCAAAATTTGGCTTTCTCGGTTCATTTGCATTTCTAACCCGATTTTTTCGACGTAATGACTGGACTATCGGGGTTTCAATGTGGGAATGCCTGAGTAGATTACAAAATATTTCGTGATGCAATATTTCTCTGTACCTATTTGTAGATGTATTCATTGATATTTTATTTTCAAAGAACGGTGTCGCAGATTGGGATAATGCTGTTGCATTTTACCGGTTTAAACTTTTACTGATAACTAGAATTTCTCAGTAAATAATAGTTGGTAGGGGATAACCTCGGGACTTTAAACTTTTTAAAGGAGAAGGATAACACTCTTAGCAGGTTCGTTAATTAGGTCTCATAACATGTGACTCGTTCAATTGTTATTTCGATTCAAAATATTTAAGGGATTCACAAACGTTGATTTCGATGACTGTGTGTTATCTATGTATAAAAATATGTTTATCTATTATATAATAGCTTAATTTGGGATAGATGATATTGTATTAGAATACCTATGTGAGAAAGTAGTTACTAAAATGTCCTAAAGTACGAGAGAAAAATTATCTGTTACGTTGTTTACACTTATAGTTTGGTTAAAAAGAGTTGAGGAAAATTCATCTCAACTTATACCAATTACATACCAAGACGTCTTTAGACACTCGGAGTTTACTTCCTTAATTAATTTGGGCAACTTTGCCCATAAATTGTAGAAGCAAGTCGTAAAGTGAAATGCACTCGGTCCCCTTGTTACCAATTAACAGTATACTTTTAGCACTAATTTTAGAGTACCTTGCCCAAATGGTAAAATAGGACCTTATCTGTACCGACTAATATTATAAAGAGGAAAGATTTGTTTTTTGTTTTTTTGTTTGTTGGTTTGTAACGAATAGGCTCCGGGACTACTGGACCGATTTCATAAATTCTTTCACTGTTGGGAAGCTACACTCTTTGCGGTGAACATAGGCTATATTTTATTTCCGTATTCCCACGGGAACGGGAACTACGCGGGTGAAACCGTGTGAGTCCGCTAGTTACTGATACTTTGCTGTTCGTCTGTCGGTCTGACTGTCACAAGTCTATTTCTTTAACCGTGATAGCTAAATATTGTAATATTGTCACATATTATTGTTTCTGTAGCCGCTATAACAACAAATACTAAAAACATTAAAAAGATATTTAAATAGGGGCCCCTATACAACATACGTGATTTTCTTTCCGTTCTTAGGTACGGAACCTGAGGTGCGCGAGTTGACTCGCACTTGGCCGGTTTTTATACATGTTGGTCTATTTGTTACCACGGTAATGTAAACACAAATCGTTTGGAAACAACAAATTTCACGGGATCTTGGGTTAGGTGGATGTTTTACACGACTTCAAGGGAAGTAACAGCCCCCTCTCCTCCCTCCTATGGTGTTAGAGCGGGAGGGCGCTAATTTCACACCCTTACTGACATATTTCTAATTACCAACATTCATACAAGATACTAGCTGATCCGCGCAACTTCGTTTGCGTGATAAATGAAGAACCGCTCGACCGATTTTGTTCAAACTTCACATAAACCATCTACTAAATAGTCCGAACAAAGCCTAAAGATTTGGTTTGGATAGGTGAGCCCGTTCTTGAGTTATAAAATTACAACGAAAAGTGGCATTGATTTTTATATATATAGATTACATTGCTTTGATAAAGACAAATTTATTTAATACATGGACGAGTTTAGGCTAAATGATCGTTGTAGCCGTATTAACTGCTTTAATTAAAGTAACTTAACGTTAAGATAAATTATGAAAAGCAATTAGTATGCTAACTCAGAGGTAAATTTTATAAATGGAAAAAATAATCGGTTTCGACCAGGATTCG
Organism: Miltochrista miniata; assembly: GCA_933228765.1. NCBI lineage: Eukaryota > Metazoa > Arthropoda > Insecta > Lepidoptera > Erebidae > Miltochrista > Miltochrista miniata. The sequence goes on along the minus strand of OW121747.1, from coordinate 15,922,319 downwards.
AACCTGCGTCTTCTTGCATACCGTGCGGACGCCTTTACGACTTGGCCACCGAAACCTACGAACTTAATTAGGTACCGAGACTTAAAGTTTTCAGGTTTTCGTACGCAAAGGCTAGAAACGGGACCCTATTCATAACATTTCGCCGTTTGTCTGTCTGTCTATATGTTCGTCACGAGACTGTAACTCGGGAACCGTCATAGCTCTAAAGTTGAAATTTTCATAAATGATTTATTTCTGCTGCAGCTATAAGAACAAATACCAAAATCAGAAAAATAATAATTTTTAAGGAGCCTCCCATACAACAAATGTGATTTTTTGGCGTTTTTGGTACGGAATCCTCCGTGTGCCAGTTCGAATCGCACTTGGCCGTCTTTATGTTTTATTCGTAGTATAATAATATTTTAATTCCTAGAAAACATTATGTTCATTATTTGACTTTCGCCCTCCGTGTAGTTTCGTTCCACTTGAACTAACAGTGCGTTGCGTTTTCTTGGTGACCGTCCTTCTGGCTTTCCCGAGGATAGCCTCGCGGGTCAGATGAAAGGCATTGAGTTGAGACGAGCGCCTTTTGACGGTACTTTCCTTATCTCTCAGCCCTCTGCCGTTCCTGGCCTATCCTGGCGCCCCCCTGTCATAAAGGCAGGCATACATGCCTACATGACAGGGCGACGTGAGATTATTATGGTGTATCAATTTCCGATCTTCAAAACTAAAAAAAAAATAAGTAAGTATACCTATGATTATTCCACCCGTGAACCTACTAGCTGTGCTCCGAGACTTCACTTCTAATTGATAATACTGAGCACCTTCGTCGCACTCCTTTACCCAATGCCAGTTAAGTATATACTCGTATTTTACAATAGATACCTAATGTAAGAAATTTTACTCGTTTTTTTGTGGTTATGATTAGCAGTACTCCGCGCTTATGAGTAGTGTGATGAGGTATATAAGCTCATAGGATTGCATAAATGTGATCTATCCAACTCTCAAAGAATATTGCAGATCAAATCAGTTGACTCATTAAAATATTATAGCTCCTCTCCAAAAAATTATAAGAAAAGGTACGAAATAAATTGTTTATTAGATACTCCGCTCATTAGATACAAGATATTATTCCATTACAAAAACGAATATAAACAGCTTAATGTAATATACGTAATGTAGAAAAGTGTCGTCAAAATACCAAAATGAGTCAATTCGTTTGCAAGGGAACCTTTTGTTGGGGAGGAGACCGACAGCCGGCGTCGCAGCGTCTAGAGCCAGCGCCGAGCCGACTGCCCCCCTCCACCCACACTCCCGGAATCGTGGGCAATCACACCACCTCATCTATTATGGAGGATTAGTGGAACCCTCGCTCAGTTCGAAAGCTTCTCAATTAAACAGGAGGTCCGATGCGACGACCCGATTTTTGAACTTTGCACAAGAATAAAATTGAAAAGCGAGGAAAATAGGTGTATTTATGCAATATCTTGCAGCCCGCCCGCGACCTATTTTAATACCCTTGCAACCCTTTGAGGACGAAATTATCAAAAATCCTTTGTTAGTGGAAACTAGGTTGACGACTATGTCATACTGACTATTATTATAAATGTGTGTCCAATTTGACCCAAATCCACTTAGTTCTAGCGTTTTGGTGATGTTTTATATCAATAAACGGGCATACAAGCATAGTATCCACCTGTTCTGTCTTACCACTTGGTAGTACGGTAGTACTATAACATAATTAGTCTGTGGTGGTGGTGTTGTCGATGCCGTGTAATTTGTCACTAATGTCAGTGTAGAGTTTTTGATTGGCATATTAGCACTTGGAAACAGTTGTAATTTTTCCTTGTCTTTTGCCTTGTTTCTATATTTTTGTGCTTAAAATCGAATGTTGATTTTCGAAAATCATAAAAAGTATCATTTGATTTATTAATGCTTTGTGCATTAATGTTATCCCCCCTTTGGTTAATCAAGTCGCACCTTCCATGTCTCCACGGTTTCCTGGTGGAGCAGGGACCGCTGGGCCTCGATTCCTCGAGACTATAATATAGTCTAGATTAATAGCTGGTATATTATACCAGCCATTAAATTTGGTCTAGATGTTACACACATAAATATTTATTTATTTATCAGACTGACGCAGATAATATAAAAACGTACCCAACTTTTTCGGCAGTATAAGTACCTATACAGATATAAAACATACAAAAGTTATCGGTATCGCTATAAACCCACTTTTTCCCTGTAAGTACTCCAAAGGTATAGGTACCGTAAATTCTAACGTCCATACTCGCACGGCAGGCTGTATTTTATGAAAGGTACTTTATATGACATTCTGCCTTTAATATTGATACTAGCTTCTTATACAATTTCTGCCTTCCATTACGACTTTGTAAATAACTCTTCGCATAAATTATAATACTAGATGATGCTTGCGATCCCGCGTCGGTTTCCGTTCCCGCTTCCCATTGGAACATATTCCAGGGATAAAAAGTAGCCTATGTGTTATTCCAGACTATAATGTATCCCTGTACCAAATTTCAGCCAGATCCGTTCAGCCGTTCGAGCGTGAAAGAGTAACAAACATCCACACATATACACTCACAAACTTTCGCATTTATAATATTAGTAAGACTAGATAGTGCTCGCGGCTTCATCCGCGTCAAATTAGGTTAATGTTCCCGCTTCCCATTGGAACATATTCCTGTGATGAAAAGGTAGCCTATGTGTTATTCTATCCCTGTACCAATACCAATCAATTGTGGGTGTCTATAAAGTGCGCGCCGTAAAGAGCACACGCAAGTACGGCGCGTAACTCTCAACGATCCGCTCTTCATAGCCAAGAGGCCGGTAAGACCATGGGCTGGTGGAGGGGACTATCCCGGGATCAAATTTCAGCCAGATTCGTTTAGCTCTTAGAGCGTCATTGAGTAACAAAATTAAATGTGAACCAATCTCTGAACATCTTCACGAACTTTTATTTCTCTGTGTATTCCCTAGGGAGTCGACAGAGGCGCGTTTACCGTCGCTATTCAGACATTCAATAACATACTTGGAGTAGATGTGTCACCGATCACTCCCAAACCACTTACGCCGTAAAGAAGTGGATCAAGTGGATTTTGACAGAACAACTGTTAAAAACGAAATATAGAATAAGAATAGTAGGTATGTTGCATTTAATAAATACGACTGAAATATAGTAAGACATTAAATGAAATAAATAGCCGCAAACGGAGCTTTAGTGTTTCAAGCACTTTACAGATCAATACTCGTGTAAGAAATGCACTAGAAATTAATACGTAATTGACTGGCTGCAATTAATTTCTGTATTATTAATTAAGTCCGACAACTACGCCGTCGTCGTCTTTAGGGTTTAATATTTACTAAACCCGAAGACGACGGCGTAGTTTTGTATTTGCTCAAAGTTAAGTTTCACATTAGAACATTAACTTCTGGATGCTACTTACTAGTACTAACTAGTGTTCTGTATACAATTAGTTATGCGTTTAGAAACTTTTTGTTAAACTATTACGGTCGTCCGATGGGTAACCAGTAGTAACCACTTAGTGACTTTTTTTTGCATTTACGTGCTTCAGCACGTAAAGCCGTTAGTCCCGGTTGCCGGACCTTTAAAACGGATTAACGGTTAAAGTATTCATGTGATTTTTTTCTCTTCATTTTTATAATGTTTCTTGACTGATGCCACGTCACGTGACGAAATTCGGAGAGGCAATTTTGTTACACCCAATATACTTATATTTATTTAAGAACCAGAATTTTGACATCATATCTATAATTTTAATAAATGATTTTGTTTTGAAAATCGACATTTCATTCTTAAGTTTCTGGCGCGACATTCTGCGAAAGAGACATTTTGCGAAACAGGCATTCTGCGAAAGAGACATTTTGCGAAAGAGACATTCTGCGAAAGAGACGTTTTGAGAAAGAGACATTCTGCGAAAGAGACGTTCTGCGAAAGAGACGATCTGCGAAAGAGACGTTCTGCGAAAGAGACGTTTTGCGAAAGAGACATTCTGCGAAAGAGACGTTTTACGACCAGGGGACATTTTGCGAAAGAGACATTTTTGCCTGAGCCTACAGAAGGGCTAGAAGAAGCCCCGGTAACATGGCAGTCTTTTAATAAAACAATTTTTACTAAGGATAGTCAGAACCTGTGCCAGTCCATTACAACATAATAGGCTCCTTGTAACGTGAGACAAAATGGTGAAGTGTGGGCGTATAATATGCTTGTGCCTGCCAACCCCGAAATCATCCGCATATAGGTACTGGAAGACAAAACGAAATAGACATCCGCATAGGTATACTGGGAGGGGAGAGTTGCAAATTCTAATAGTACCTATTATAAATGTGAAAGTTTGTTATAATGTTTGGCTGTTTGTTACTCAACTATCATGGGCGCCTGGACGGGGATCCAAGGAGGTGCACTAGCCTGGCAGAAAAAACTTCTAGCAGGCTAGAAAGTGTACAGAAAAAATTACATATATTAGTACCGTTATGTTTAGAAACCTAGATCTAGTATTGGTATTTATGTACGATTGTATGCTCGAAAGAGCCGACCTAGATGTATAACAGTAGAGGCAGCGTAGACCTGTCTACGTCAATGTAGGTAGGTACAGTATTGTAATTACTACAGAACCTTTTGTTTCGGAGCGAACGGCTTCATGTTTACGTCAGTCTATTTTTGCTGAGGCGGACAATAGTTTTTGCACCACGAATATAATTTAATACATTTTCCTTAATAAGCAAAATGCATCGGTGGCAGAATGGTAGTATATACGACTGCCGTTGCTGAGATCTCGGGTTCCCGTTTTAGATTGAATAAAAAATTTTAAGATGACGTTTTGTAGCCATCTTCGGAAAATGGAGATCACTCTTGTTCTAAAATAAAACATTATAGGTATTTTTAACCGACTTCAAAAAAAGGAGGAGGTTCTCAATTCGTCTGTATGTATTTTTTTATGTATGTTAAGCGATATTTCCGTCAATTATAGACGGATTTCAAAATTTCTTTTTTTTTTGAATAGGGTTTACTTCTGAGGTGGTCCCATTTTCACCAGGTCAGGATCTGATGATGGGATCCAGGAGAAAACGAGGGCAACCCCCGAAAATTGTAGGGACAACTAGTGCACTTGTTAACTTTTTAATTTAGTGCTTCAATGTTCTACACTTTAATGAAGGTCTGGAGTCGACCTGATGATAGAGTCGAAAGACAGTCGAGGGCATTCCTTAACAATTTACAGCAGTTACCTTGTGTTTGGGCTTCATTGATTTGTATTGATGAGAACTTTACACCTAGATTGATAGATCCGCCTTAAAAAAAAAGGAAGTTCTCAATGTTTTATGTATGTTCACCGATATTTCCATCAATTATAAACGGATTTAAATTGTTTTCTTTCTTGAATAGAGTTTACTTCTGAGGTGGTCCTATTTTAATCAGATCAGGATCGGATGATGGGATCCAGGAGAAATCGAGGGCAACCACCGAAAATTGTAGGGACAACCAGTGCATTTGTTAACATTTTAATTCAGTGCTTTAATGTACTACAATTTAATGAATATCTGGAGTCGATCTGATTATGGAACCGAAAGACAGTCGAGGGAAATCCTTAACGATTTACAGCAGCTACCTTGTGTTTGGGCTTGATTGATTTGTATTGATGAAAACTTTTACCTAGATAGACATATTTTTTGGTTCACCCGTCACTTAAAATAATGAAAAAAAAATTTTCAAAAAATTTTTTTTTTTAAATCTTTAATTAGTAGCTCAATTAGCCCCAAAGTAATGGTGTCTATGCATATGAACATTACTAGGCCGTTACAGAAATGATCGCCGCCTAAATCATGCTGTCATATTCTCTATTTGTTGAAAACCGGTCAAGTGCGAGTTGGATTCGCGCACAGAAGGTATCGTACCAAAAAACGGCAAAAAATACGTTTGTTATATATTGAAAACTGTAAAGTGTAAGAAAATTGTTTTTAGTATAATTATGTTGTTATAGCGGCAACAGATATAAAAATAATCTGTGAAATTTTCAGCTCTCTAGCTTTTACGGTTCCTGAGATACAGCCTCGTGAAGGACAGACATACAGACAGACGGACAGACGAATCTCAGTAATAGGGTCCCGTTTTTTATACGGAACCCTGACAATGTCACTTTCCTCGCTCTAGAAAGCTTCAACTACGGAAATTAAAATAAGAATTTATTTAAAACCGTACGTAAACAGGTTACAGGTTTATTTGAAAAAGCTTTCAGTTCATAGTTTTCTGAACTCATATAGCTTTGTTCACTATTTTTATTTACTTTGAAATTCGAATACTTTTAAATGTGGAAAAACTTTTTACATTTTGGAACGGTGAACATACGTGCTCTGCCTAAAGGCACCGATGCAGTATTGCATTGTGATTTATTTTACCATGTAGGTAATCCTAAAAGTTACAATAATATAAGTGTTATATCATTATAAGCGCTCGTGGCTTCGCGGACTCAGTGTTCTGTAAACGATCACTGCAGTAAGCAACTTTCACTATGGCCGGTCCATGGATGGGTGACCATCCATGTGATCACTTTGTTACATTTATTTGAGCGTTTCCGTGCTTCGGAAGGCACGTTAAGCCGTTGGTCCTGGTTGCCAGTAAAATGGCAGTCGTTAAGCTTAGTTGAAGGCTTCATGTCAACAGCAGGCAGTCACAACCTCCGCCTGTCCATTTAAACACGGCAATACGGCTCACCACCTATTACGTGGGACAAATTATACAAAGGTGAAATGTGGGCATATAATATGCCTCTGCCTACCCCTTCGGGGATAAAGGCGTGACCATATGTATGTATGTGTGTATATCATTATTTTTACTAGTCAAATTAATTGTGTCCATTTGACCACATTTGAAATATCAAATTTCCTATTTTAATGGGTCACAGAATTAACAACTGACGGTAACTGTAGCAAATAAATAAAATAAATGAATAAATAGTAGTCAAAATCACGGTAAACTAAGTACCAATATTACTTTTACCTCGGTCGGTATGTCTGATACGTATTATACCAATATATTAGGTATGATTAATATTTCGGGAATCATAATTCACCTACGTCAGGAATTTAAATTTTTGGAATTCAACATTCCGGGAATTGAACTTTATGGAATACCTACTTACAACTTTAGGCAAATTCAACACTCCTCCTTCTCTGGTCCGAAAGGGGTATCTGAGCTAAAGTGCAGACAAACAGACAGACGGACGGTCAGACGGACTATTTCCGTTCCTTGTTTACTACTAAACCTTAAAAAGACATCATCATCAATCTCCAAAGTCCCGGTTGTGGTTGAAGTCCTCGCTTGAAGTAAATGAAAATTAATGTTGTTTTTATTCAAGCTTGTAAAACGACAACACGCATACATAATGAAGTTTGTTGTGAAAACACTCTGAAACCAGCCATCAAGGCGCTTCAACGCAGGCTTCTAAAATGCCGTCAATGGACATTAAAGGCGATGGATGAAATTGTCAACAGCCTACTTGCTAGGGAAAGTAATTTATTACTAATGAAAAATAGTTACAGCGAACGTTTTTTTAAATGAAGTGTAATGTTTTGTCACAAGCGAATTTTCTGTTGAACTGGTGATTGTGATTGAAATCTTTAATAGGTACATCTACATAAATTAATCTATATTATACCTACATAATAAATATTAATTATCAATTTAGGAATTATAGGATAGATTATTAACTGTGATGGCCGAACAAGCAGGCATAAACGCACTTCTTTAGATAAATCTCGATAATTGTCTATAGTATCTAATGATACGGTTACTCCTGAGATGGGTCACCGGTATATTTCCATTTCGAGTGATTCTGTGCTTCGCAAGACACTCTAAGCCGATATGCCAGTGACAGGTAGTAGCGAAGCCAAGTTGCGGTCATATAGGCCACTTGAGAAATTTAAACCCAAGACAGCCACAACTTGCCCCGGTCCATTTCAACACCATTCTATATTTTTTTCTAAGGGCCAATCGCCTTATAACGTGGGACAAAAACAGTTGAAATGTGAGAGTTGACATGTCTTCAGAAATAAAATCAGATTTTAGGCACCCCTCCCGCCGTGCCTAACGATAAAAGATTTAAAAAAAATGGTGCAAAGAGAGAACCGGGTATAAATTTAAGTTTAAGATGACCTTGTAAAGGGGGCGTTAACACGCCAGATTGACAATGAAGATTTATCGGTCTCGAATTATGCGCAAACCGCTAAAATAGGTGAAGGGAGCTAACCAGAAATTATGCGCCCCTCCGTTGCTTTTTAATCACAAGAATATCAAGAGACCGGCCATACGCAGGTTGGACTCAAGTACGTAGGTTTCCGTACCAATAATGGAGAAGATAAGCACTTTTATTGTATGAGCCCCACTGATTTGTAATATTACAGATCAGTTATATGCCCCCAAGATTTTTTTCCGATTTTGATATTTGTTATTAAGTACAGCGGTAAAAGAAATAACTACATATTCTGAAAATCTGTAAAATATGTCAGCATTCTAGCTATCACGGTCCCGGACAGTAAAGTCGCAGTAATAGTGTTCCCGTTCTTACCCTTTGGGTAAGGAACCCTAAAAAGCAGTCTAATGTAGGTAGACATTTTGATACAAAACTGAAGTAAGAACCGTCCCAAAGCTTACATAAAATAAGTGTAATAATTAATGTGTATTCTTTTGTTTTGCTAATAAAAAAAAATAAAAAAGTAATTTTTTACTTTTTTCCTTAATAAGATATTAGGTCTTTTGTCTAGTTTTTTACCGTTTCTAAATATGTTTCACGAGTAAATTTCCGCCTACGCATTCAATTTGTGCGGTGAAGAATTGCCGCCCTCTGTATCAGAGTCGATATTCTTTGCCGTGTCGGCAGTTCAAGAACGTCGAAATGAGGTAATTTAAGTTGAATTGGTGAGAGGCAAACAGTGTTTAGATAACCCTATGTGACAGAATTGTTGGCTTGCTTAGATATTAAAGGCTTTATAGGAACGTGGCGATAAGCGTTATCAGAGTACCTACAATAAAGACATCAATTTGCATGCGTTGTTATGTTCTGTTTACATTATTATAGAAAACTAATGCTTCATTATTTTACTACTTCCTAAAGAATCTAAATAAAGGCGATAATATTTCCAAATCTTACGTTATATTGATGATTTGATTGATGATTCTGAGGCTCTAACTAGAAACTGACAGTAAGCCGTTAACTGAATCGCAAAATATCATACGCACATATTCCTTGACTATAGTCTTCTTTGAATCGTTGCCAAAAACGAGCGTTTCAAACGATCATTTCTCTCTCGAACCTTAGCAACTGCCATTCTGCCAGCGAACGAGTTTACCTTCTCTTACAGGTACTTGTTCTTCAAACGGAGCGTGAAGAGGCACATAATTGGGTCGTCAACTTGAGGGTCAATTGTCTTGTGGAGGACCCTTAATTCGGCGACTTTATTTTGTTGAGCTACATAAAAAAACCACGGCTAACTGGCTAGCTGGACCAGAGTCTAATAAAGTAGTCTAGTAATATTTGACCAGTCACACAATTAAACTTCACTTCGCATAAGGAATCGCCCACGCTTAGCTTGTGGAATGATCTCCCTGCCTGTGTTTTGGGGGTTCTTCAAGAGGGGTCTTAGAAGGTTTTTACAGGGTCGGCAGCGCGAGCGTAGCGCCTCTGGTGTTGCAAACGTTTATAGGCTGCGGTGACCAAAGTACATCTGGTGGGCCGTACGCTTGTCTGCTACCTTAGTGTTTAAAAAAAAGGAGTAGGTATCTTTCCATCCAAACACTTTTGAAGGAACTGAGTCCTCAAGGATATAATCGACTCCTTATTGGAGTTTATCTTATAACGTTCATAATGTCTGAAAATGGAGGAGATTGAACGCTTGATGTCATAATTTTATTTATCACGAGCCTTAACTCCGTTGACATTATTTTGTAAATTGACTGAAGTGAATTTGACGTCTACCTACTTAGGTGCTATTTTCAAGCTGATTCAAGCTGATTGTGACTCGATTTTATAATCTCTCTGTTTCATGATATACAGCGTGTTTATGGGCAGCCTTTAATGCGATTCATGTTTGAATAAAGCTCTTGTATTCGCGCATACGATAATACCTAATGTCAAAGCATATTTAATGACAAACAGATTTCGCAGAGATATATTTGGATAGCTACACGACATCTTCGATGAATTAATTTTGAGTAGAGTCAGTCTTAGTTATGTAATGCTGTCTTCAGCTTCCGCGAATTAATTTTGGAAGTAAGTAACAGAATAATAATATTACCTAATACATATACGAGGTACCTACATGATATGTTAACAAAGATCGATGATGAACTTTGTAATGGATTTTAATGGACAAAGGGGATCATTGAATAACTGTACAATGATATGTGCTCTGAGAAATTGTTTGATATGAGGCCCACGGCTACGTTCTATCATCGCACCGCTCGCCACAGACAGGGAGTTCATCCTCACACTCTGCGTCCGGAGCGTTCCAGCACGGTTAGATCTAATAGGGGTTTTCATCCGCGCACGCTTAGGTGGTTGAATGATCTCCCTACCTCGGTTTTCCCAAACGCCTACAGTATGGGGTTCTTCAAAAGGGGTCTTAGAAGGTTTTTACAGGGACGGCAGCGCGAATGTGGCGCCTCTGGTGTTGCAAACGTTCATAGGCTGCGGTGACCACTTGTCCTTCTGGTATGCTTGTCTGCCACCTTAGAGGTATAAAAAAGAAAAAAAAAATCAAAATAATATCTTTGGCACTACCTCATTACGTTTATGGTCTTTTTTTCTCTTTTTTTTAAGTCTGGAAATCCTCATGGATGTCCGGGCTCCTACCGACTAAAGTGACACTTGCTTTTCCACCTGCCTACGGCTCGAAGTCCCTGATACTACCTGTGAAGTCGGTCCATGGTCTAGGGCTAGAGATACTATGACTTGTGCCTATTTATTTCTTTTCTACCGACTACCGGTACTTGAATGTAAGAATACATTGTTTTATGTTGAGTGCTGGAATTGATTGCTAATCGTGGAGCGTTGGAGTCAATTGCCCGTTGTTGAATGTTGAAATGGATTGCGGGTTGTTGAGACTAATTTGAAGGTTAGTCGGCAGTTTAGCATTCCTGAAGGCTCTTCTCACGTTAAAAAATAAAAAAGAACGGCAGTCTTCCAACCAGTTTCAGAATCCAGCATTTTTAGACTTTCCTGTCTTACAGATAATAATTTCATATTTTTGTATAATTATAATCTAATATATAAAATTCTCGTGTCACAGTTTTCGTTGCCATACTCCTCCGAAACGGCTTGACCGATTCTCATGAAATTTTGTGAGCATATTGAGTAGGTCTGAGAATCGGCCAACATCTATTTTTCATACCCCTAAGTGACCGGGAATAACATTCCACGCGGGCGGAGCCGCGGGCATCAGCTAGTATTTTATATAATTGTATACTATGCCTTTGTACCTACTTATATTTTACTTTTTATCAATTTCTGAAATAAGGACATGCTTTTAATTTCGTAGATAGTCTGCTGTATGATTAAATTATAATATCAAATTTATTAAAAGTTCTACTATTTTTTCTTCAAAAAAATTCTAAAAGCCTTCAAACCACAATAACTGTTATCATAATCTCAAATAGGTACCTGGAAATGCCTTTCAAATGTCGAGGTTGTTCTATTTCTACTCCGACCTACATTCCACATCTCTCCATTCATTTCACGAGTGATTAAGTGTGAGGGGGAGGACTGACTCGCGCACGGCACGGCTTTTCCAACTTGTATAATGTGCTGATGGGTTAACCCTATAATGATTTCTAGTAAAAGTTCTTCAAGACAATGTATGTACACAATATAATATACAGGAACAGGGTCTGATTTAGGGTTCCGCGCGCCCTAAGCTAGCTATGAATATGCGCCCCCAGCTGCAACTATTTTAAGTCCTACCTACAAAAGAGACTACGTAAGCTGATCCTAAGTTCCTAATCGTTATTCTTTGTTAATTTGAAAATAAAATAAAACCCGATTTTGAGACTTCTTATGAAGTTATGACTTGATGCATCAGCCAGTAAAAAGCGAGATAAAAATACCAACAAAGTACCTAACAGTAACTCGGTACATCCAGTTTCCGATAAATCGAACCAGTGAATCTTAGTGAAATCCCTTCATAACTCAGGAAGTAAGCTGATGAATGCAAAATTTATAGCTAAGAACGGTTCGAAAGCCGATGTGCTGGGGATGGCCCCTGCACGTCGGCTTTCGAGCATAGAAAACCGCAAAATTGGCTCATCTGTTGGGTTGCTACGGTGCCACAGACAGACACACACATACACAGATACACAGGTCATACTTAAAACCTTCTCGTTTTTCGGCGGAGTTAATTAAATCGTCAGTAATATTGGTGCGATGGTGCCTTTCCAGCCACGCCTCCATGACCGGTTTCACCGTCTCACACTTTTTGGCCGACAAGCATACGGCCCACCACATGTACCAGTGGTCACGCACAAGGAGGCAAAGTCTCTACTGTCGCGAAGAGGTTCCACACCACCTGCAAGCATGGGATCGTTGACCACTTCATGGCTCGCCTCTACACCGAGTCGAACGGAAGAATTCAGTTAATTCATTTTGATATTCTGGTGCCCCCACCCAGCAGTGGCAGCTGTACTCCATGTGCGGCCGCACTTGCGACTTAAACAGAAGCAGTGTTTGCGCCGCAGTACAGTACCGCCGCCCGCGCCCTGTTGAGCACACCGAGCAGCTCGGACGCCAGCTTGGCCTTATTCTCCAAATCACTTCGGAACTGAACGTCACTGGAGATGTCAACACCAAGGATATCTATACTGTCAGAGTAGGAGAGAGTTTTGCCCTGAAATTATGGCGCTACAGTAGGTAAATTGGGTTTTCTTTGCGGTGAATACACAAACTTGTGTCTTAGAAGGGTTGAATTGAACACGATTTTGTTTTTCCCAATCGGACACTCTATTGCGAGTTGTCTCGATTTCAAACACAAGTTGTTCACAGCTTTCTTCCACTGCAGCCCGAGAGATACCGGTGCGGCCCGTGTAACAAGTGTCGCCCGTACTATCGTCCACATAACAATGAATGCCGTCAATAGACAACATCTCATTGATATGCAGCAGAAACAGAGTGGGGGACAACACTGAGCCTTGTGGTACTCCAGTGTTTATGGCCATGCATTCAGAACCTATGCTTCTACCGGCCAAAAAGCTGGACAACCATTCGCTTTGCTTCCTGGGTGCCTTGAATGCGACACGGGTGGAGCACGGGAGGTCGTATTTACTACCACGCTGCCAGGGAGATGGCCGCAGGAATTTAATTTTAACGCACGTATTGGTATTTTCACTAAATTACCAAATATTATTATGTACTTTGGTGTAACAAAATGTTAACTAACAATTTTAAACACGTTGTTAGGAGTTGTTACAATCTGTTAAAAATTGCTAGATGTTTTGTGTGCTCCGTTTTGGGAGCACCGTAAGTCACAGCCCTGCGCCGAGCCCAACGCCAGGCGCCCCCTCGGTCCTGGCGCCCTACGCTTCAGCTTAGTTAGCTTATAGGTAAATCAGGCCCTGTACAGGAATGAATGAATTTTTGAAAAGGGCTTGGATGGCCAACTCCGGAACTATAAGGAATAGCTAAAAATGCTCTCATAGCAACACTATCGTATGGTGTAATAATATAGGGTGTGTTTTTTTCATAATCAATGGGTTCGATTCCCAGCTAGGATTATTGGTTTTTTAAAAATCTAATGATGAGGTTTTAAGTTTCATCAAAATCGGGCTCGTGACTCCTTTGAGCATTTTTCGCTATTCCTTATAGTTTCGGATTTGGCCATCCAATCCCTTTTGAAAAATTCACTCTGTATACTATACTCCTTATTCTCAGAATGTTAGCTCGTATGATGATGATGATATTTTGTCCCACGTAATACGTAAAAACAGCTATTGCTATGATGAAATTCACTTCCTTCATCAGACATTCAACTAGCTTTATGGCACAGTATAAAGAGGAAAACTACTATGATCTGTAGGCTGTGTTAATGGTGGTGGTGCTACCTGCTTTCACACTGGCTGTTACAAAATGTTAACTAAAATTATTTTGTTTGCATATTAAAAAAAACCAAGGTAACATTTTGTATGACCACATTAATTTGTTAACTGTAGTAATCGTAGTTGGAGAATTATATTCTGCCAGACGACAGATGTATGTATCTAAGTGTTAAAACTTCATAGGCGCACATGTGTCAAAATATACTTACTAAACAATATTATTGCATTAGAACTAAGTCCATCCGAGACCCAGTTTCACAAAATTAGGGTTTGAATCCATAAAAACCGGGTTTCTGAGAACACTTCCAAAGCCAAATAAATACTAGGAACGTGTTAGCTGTAACGAGAGTGTATTAGCAATCTTGATATGCTATTGGCAGGTTTTATAAGGTCCTATTAGTGTCACTCATATTAGATAACCTATATCTAGGCTGTAACTTTTCAGGGTTCGGTAGTAGTCGAGGAGACGCCGCACAGCGCGACTTAGTTGGCGTGAAAATTGGCATGTGGTGGAAATATATTGCTATCAGACGAAGTAGCGTGATGATTATGCAATCTATGTAGTAACCCGACCTCGTTAATATTCGTAAAATAAATTAATACCTTGTCCTTTTCAATCCTAAACAACGCGTACAGGGTAAAGATGCCACTCAAATACAGTGTAGATGCAGACAATTTACGCTAGAATCAGGCGATTCAGCAGATCGTTTTTCTATCAAGGAAAGAAAGAAAATAGAAATACGCAACGCTCTACCAGCACACGTGTTTCCCTCCGACTGCAATCCTGCAACCCAGGGTTCTTCAAGTGGAGCGTGAAGAGGAACATCATTGGGCAACCAACTTATGGGTCATAATAAACAGTCACGAGGACTGTGATGTCTAGGTTACTTAAGGAATTCTGCATTGCACTACAGAAAAAATTACAGCACTGTAATCCGCATGACTCCACAGGGAAATACCTGACCTGCATTTATGTTGTCACGAAGACTTATCATACTCGTAATATGACGTTCAATTATCAAAAGTCATTCCTAGTTTTGTGTTAATGTTTATAGTGAAGTGAGTAGGTACTTATTAATTTTATTACGTTGCTTTAGAGTCTTAGAAGCGGTAGAAACATGTGTGCTGGTGAAACTTATATTTTACTAGCTGACCCGCGCAACTCCGTTTGCGTGATAAGTGAAGAACCGCTCGACCGATTTTGTGCAAACTTCACATAAACCATCTACTAAATAGTCCGAACAAAGCCTAAACATTTGGTTTGGATAGGTGAGCCCGTTCTTGAGTTATAAAATTACAACGAAAAGTGGCATTGATTTTTATATATATAGATAACGTACGGCAATTATGTGGGTAATAGTTTGATCAGATTCTCTCTCATTTCATTTTATTGAGAATTCCAAGGGGCATCCACAATTATAATAGTTCTCTCTAAATAGTAAAATAAAATAAACCGGCCAAGTGCGAGTTGGACTCGCCCATGAAGGGTTTCGTAGCAGCAAGTAACATAATATAAAAGTTCTTATAGTTCGTTGTAACTTTGATTGATGTTTTAACACGTTCGCAGTGGTAGTGATTTTTCTAACCGAAAATTGCGGTTTATGACGTATTAAAAAAAAACTACTAGCTCTATCTCGTTCGAACCAATTTTCGTTGGTAGTTTTTATGGCAATGTACATCATATTTTTTTTTTAGATTTATCATTCTCTTAGTTTAGAAGTTAGAGGGGGGGGGACACACATTTTTCCACTTTGGAAGTGTCTCTTGCGCAAACTATTCATTTTAGAAAAAAATAATGTTAGGAACCTCAATAGCATTTTTGAAGACCTATCTATAGATACCCCACACGTATGGCTGTGATGAAAAAAAAAATTTTGAGTTTCAGTTCTGAGTATGGGGACCCCCAAATTTTACTACTTTTTTTCTAGTTTTATATAAGAATCTTAATGCGGTTCACAGAATACATCTAGTTACCAAGTTTCAATGGCATAGGCCTTATAGTTTCGGAGAAAAATGGCTGTGACACACGGACGGACAGACAGACAGACATGACGAATCTATAAGGGTTCCGTTTTTGCCATTTGGCTACGAAACCCTAAAAAGGTTCATGTTTGCTTGTTCTTTATTCACGCCATAAGTCTCCACTTTAAAAGTCGTTCTCAATCCATTAATCAATGGATTAATAATGACTTTTAAAGTGGAGATAAATGTTGGTCAGGAGCAGTCAGGAGAGTGCTTGATAGCCTTTTATTTTCAAGAAAAGTAGTTTGCGGGATAAGCATTGATCCCGCGTGTGAAGCCGCGGCCACTCTCTCATTATAATGTGTCTTGAATAAAAAGATAAAATTTATATTATTAAATATTAAAAGCTAATCTTCAGCATCTTTATATTTAAAAGCATAAATTTTCTGCTGCTTCGTACAAAACAAGAGCATATAAAATCGTAGAGGCCAATAATTCTACAATTTTATGCTTTTAGCTGTCATTGCCTCTAATTCCCGTTTCCTCCAAGCCTACTAAACCCATAAAGAATGCCCTAAATCTTTGTCCAGATCCAGCTAGTAGTAGTAATGTCGAGTAAAATACCAATAGTAAATTAAAGAAATGGTTAATTATTAAACCAAAAATAAATATAACACACACAATAACTTTAACTTTTTTGTATATAAATATATATAATTTGAGTTATTTTCACAGCTGATTTGAAATTTAGAAGTGGATAGCGACTTCCAGCTTAGGCGACTTTCATTCCACTTTTACTTTCACTCGTGAATAGCTACACACGCCCTGCAAGTTTTGTTATTCAGCAATCTATACTTATAATAAATCTGTAGAAGTGAAAATTCTGTACATTCAAAATATCATAAAAATAAATAGAAGGGGGTGTTACTAGACCGACACCGCACCCAAAACTGTGATCAAAAAAATTTTTGTCTGTCTGTCTGTCTGTCTGTCTGTCTGTCTGTCTGTTTGTTCAGGCATCACGCAAAAACTACCGGTTTGATTACGATGAAACTTGGTATAATTATTCTTTAATAGCCTGGGCACCACACTGGGTACTTTTTATCCCGGAAAATTATATAGAATTCAAACTATATACACCCAAAGTTATTATCAATTAATGCTTAAACGGTTAATGGTACGATGATGAAACTAAGCATGAGCGTTGTTTGTTACAATTTGAAAAAAGTAATTTTAACATTTTTGCAAATTCCACCTCCAAAGGTATAAAAAAGGAGGGTAAAGTTTGTATGGGACAACGTGATTCCTTGGTCCAATCTACTTAAAATTTGGCATATAGCATTATTAACCTAATTGACGGAAGACGTGTTTAGTATTTTATTGAAATTTGTACTATAACGAGCTAAAAAGGGAATGTAAATTATTTTGGGGCTGATTTTCTCCGGAGTTGATATCAATACTCCTTAAATACCCTTATTTTATACTTAAATTACTTTTTATTTTGACACATAATTTGTGAAAGTTCAATACAATTGACGTTTTCATTTATGTTTTAATTCAAACTTCAAACAGGTGATTTTACTATAATCTATACATATAATAAAATGATAGAAAAGTCAAAACTGTACATTAGAAATATTACAAATAAAAATACTCGATGGGTGTTCAACATAAGATATCGAAGCCGAAAATGTAGTTATAAAAATTTTTGTCTGTTTGTCTGTTTGTCTGTTTGTCGGTTTGTCTGTTTGTCTGTTTGCTTTGCTTTGTCCGGAAGGATCTCGAAAAGTACTCAGTAGATTTGATTCAAATTTTGCACAAATATTGACTAGGGGTAGGGTCTTCAAATAGGCTATATATTATCACGCTACATATCCTAGGGGCTAAGCAGAGAGCAATCAAATTGGCATTATAACATAATTATCACGCGTACGAAGTCGCGGGCAACAGCTAGTATAGTCATAAAGTTGAATAAAAAAGCCCTATTTTGGTATAATATTAACCAAATATGCTTTATGGAAGCATTATTGCTAATTTATTCAAATTTTATGTGACAAAAATACATTTGTGAAAAGAATAAGAAAATTATAAGATGGCTAGCCAGAAAAAATGAAAGACCACGCTTCAGGTAGTATCCACTGGTCAATAAAATAACACCGCATGTTACCATTTGGCTGAAATTTGGAAACAGACTCACTAAGTCTTTGTAAAATACGGGAATGGCCTCTACGTAGACTACATTCAACAGGACTGAAAAGAGCCATTACAATGAACATGAACGCTCAGCTGATGAAATTTACATTGTTATTGCGTTACCAGGTCTTGGATGGACCATCTGTATTAGGAGGACAAAGCCTACAGTAGTTCGGTTTGTCCAAACGTCGTAGGCTGGGACTACCTGAAGAAGGAACTAAGTTACGATGTCAATTGCTTAGAATAGAAGTTGTGTCAAGTAGTAGTTTAGCCGTTGAATTAAGAAATGTATTTAATGAATAAATTTACTTAGCTCATATTATTATTATTATTTTTTATACCACAAAGGTGGCAGACAAGCATAGGGCCCACCAGAAGGACCGGTGGTCACCGCAGCCTATGAACGTTTGCAACACCAGAGGCGCCACACTCGCGCTGCCGACCCTAAAATATTATTATCTATATATATAAAAATCAATGCCACTTTTCGTTGTAATTTTATAACTCAAAAACGGGCTAACCTATCCAAACCAAATTTTTAGGCTTTGTTCGGACTATTTAGTAGATGGTTAATGTGAAGTTTGCACAAAATCGTTCGAGTGGTTCGTCATTTATCACGCAAACGAAGTTGCGCGGGTCAGCTAGTATAGAAATAAAAAGAAAACCTCAATGAAAAAAATATTAGATCATAGGTAACTAGGGTTCTGTAGGCACCAAATTAACCTGTGTCTACACTTGCGTTCGTATAAATTTCCCGTTTTCTGCTCCATCTAGTTTTATTGGTTCTGTCTGTGCCAAAATTCCAAAATATTTATAGTTGGATTATCTTTTAGCACACAACAGAATATAAAAGTGGGACAATATGAGTATGAATAAAATAATATAATTTGAGCTTGGCTAGAGAGTTACAAAAATAACAGTCACTAGGTAGCTAGGTACTTGCGTTTTCCTCATTGTAATCTGAAAAAGTACAGATTGTCCCCCATTTTCTAACACATTTTATGTCTTTAAAAAGTAGTCAATGATAGTTTAAAGCGCTTTGAGCCTAAATCGCTAAACTGGCTTAGAAAAATCGTGGTTTAAAGACAGGTGCAATAATCTATCAATACCTACACGACGATTAGAAAAAAAAACCGTTCCATTTAAGCGTAAATCGTAACAAAAATTCCTCCATTTACAACATACGATTACTGTCGTTCAACAAATCAAGGAATATAAAAGCGGAAAATATGACTATAAGAATCAAAAGTGGGGCAAGATGACTAAAAGAATTACGAGTCTTGCGTGAGTATCGGAAGGTCTTGAGGCACGTCAATACAATACGTCAGATCACATTGACAAAGGTGAGTCCCATTGTCGAAATGTCATTGGTCGTGTTTATAGAATACCGTTTAATAAATAATGAATTGTTCCATTTAGTATTAACGGCTATCAAAATAGGCGTCGGTAAATTTTAATGATAGATATTTTTGTTGTTTGATTGGTGTTGATGCTTTATGCATTTTTCGTGGGTTTACCATTTACTTACTACAAGAAAAGGACACGAGAGACTACAACACGATACGGTGATGACTCTGTATCCTTATCTGTATGTGAGGCCACGGTGGTAGCCAAAATCAGTCAGGAAACCTGGGACCTCTATCCGATGATTCATCCAGGGCTTCGAGCCGTAGGCAGATGTAAGGCATCACGAGGTTTTAGCCAGTAAGAATCCGGCAAAAAAATGCAGGAAATTATTTTTTTTGTCACAAAGTAAGAATAGTAAAGAATTTCAGTGATAATTATCTAAAAGATAACAGTGACCGACTAAACTGTCAACGTACAGCTCAAACAGCTGAATCTACAAACAAGCAGAAAGGAGATACTGGCAACTCACAATACTACTCAGACATTCCACCAAATAGCTTGCGGATATCTGGATTCTATTTAGATTCCGACATTAACTAGAACTGTTTGTTGGATATTCCCAATAAAAAAAATAACGAGGTTCAAAGCTTTCCCATTATAATCAAGCAAACCAGCTAGTAGCAGTCCAATGCTGGACGTAGGCTTCTCCCAAATAATTACGCCTCAACACAAGGTCCTCACTCCCTGCGACCAGGCTGTTGCCGCGTTCGTTCATCTTGCGGGGGCGCCATTATAAACTAGATTAAATTTAAGAGGTCAAGAAACACAGGCTTATCAACCGTCTGGCATTGTCCACCGCCTTTTTATCTATATTATAAGCCGGAGAGTGTCCTACTCGTGGTTATCTCTAGACAATTTGTCAAATCGCTTGATACGTCATGATTATGTTAACTGATTGTCTTCGATAAGATATCATATTATAGTACCTAAGAAAGGTGTGTGCCGTTGTCAGAAACACAAGCGTTACTGTTTTCCTGATAAGGCTATTTTAGGAGAGAGTTTAAATATAGGTGTTTTTCCGTGTACACATATTTTGAGACTACTTACTTACTAGAACTCATCAAACAAACTAAAGAACTACTATTGCTACTACCAATGATAACAAAATAATAATGGTGAAGTAATTTTTTGAACGACAACGGTGTAGTCGCAATTTGTACATTTTTCATGCGGGCCGATAATGCGACCTTGTGGTACTCCCAGCCCTGAAAGAGATTGGATTATCCTCTAACTAAACCAAAACTACCACTATAAACCTTACGCTGGTTTAGTCCACGGTGAACCCAAGTTTTGACCCTCGTCCGTATGCAATCAACCCCTAAATTTATTCCACGGTCCCTTGAGGGGTCGAACGTAGATTCCAGTACCTATTTACATGATTGCAGTAGAAATTAAACACCTAGTTAAGGCGCAGCAATCCACCGGTAGCAAATTCAACATTAATTTAAGAAGTTTCCTTCGAACAGCGACCATCAATAACGTAACGGCCATTCATCAAAATATATATTTATAACGTTAGTTTATATTTAGCATGATGTAATTTATATCTGCTGAGAGCTCTTGAAGAGAAAAATGTAGTACTATTATAATCACCTTGAGTTTTATTTGGAGATCGAGGTATCTGTATACACATACTCGTATTTTACTGGCAATCTTCTGAATGGGCTTACGCTTAAATTATTTTTATGCATTGGCGTCTGAAACTGTATCGTACAACACTGTTTTCTTGTATTTAGTCGTATTTGTAGATTCAAACATAACTAAGCGTATTGATGAAGTGATCATAGACACGCTGGCTCAGTATTCTATAAACGATTATTATGATGGGTGACAACTTGAGGGATTTCCATTTACGAGCATTTCCAATCTTGTGACATCAGTTGGTTGTGTGTGCCAGTATAGTAATTTTATTATTTCAAATTATCAAGAAACTCTCAATATTAACATTAATACCTAAATATTATTTTCAACATAAACACATGATTTGCAGAAACACATTTTTCCTTATTTTAAAGCGCATTCTTCTCTGAGGATATTCTGTAGAGTCTTTTATGAATCATACTTTACCTAGTCGCATAACCATTTAATTTGAAACGACTCACACTGTCGCCAGATGCATTCTTTGGATTGGCACATGGAGCAAATATAAAATGGTTGGCAAATGAGTGAATAACCGTTGTTATAGTGGGTATTATAATCGTGAAAGTATTTATTTGTAAGATACTTAGTTATGCTATCACTGGATAAATATGATTTTTGGAGTTGAGGTGTTTAGCGAGGGATATTTTTTTATCCTGCTAGGATGCCATTTCCTTTTTTTGTTGACCTCCTCACACATCACCGTTTAGTCCAAATTATGCTAATACAAGCTTGTGCAATGGGATCTAGACCACTAAGAAATCTAAACTAGTAGTAAAAATATAATTGTGAAGGTTTGTGTGCTTTTACGCTCCAACGGCTGAACGTTTCTGGCTCAAATTTGGTACAGGGTTAGATTATACTTAGTCTGAAATAACACAGGGGCTAACATGTTAACCTCGGAATAAGTTCCGCCATCTTGTATACTCTATATTCTCTCTATATCTATACTCGCCCAAACTACATATTATACATTAAAATACACAGGTTGACTGCTGAAATCGGCCCTTGTACAATTATAATTTGTGCAGAAAGTATTGTAAAAGAAAAATTAAAAAAAATTGCTCCGCGCCTCGACTAAATCCCGGGTTAGAACCTGATTCTTTAGACGACAGTTGCTTACTCACTAGCCACTGCACCACCGACAAAGCCTTAGATGCGGGTAAAGAAAGTAAGTCGTAACGTAGTAGCGAATCATTTTACACAGAAAAAAGGTTAAACTTAGAAATAACATCGCTATAAATAGTGAAAAGGTTGATCAACTCTAAGCCCATCAAGTAACGATATTGACATTGGAACTCAAGTTATTCAACGTCCTGATTTCATAGCTATTATTTTAACTCAATACAAAAGGCCAGGCGTTCTCAACTTTGGCGAATTTTTATTCCTGTCTTTCTTTTGTAAGAATATTTATTTATAATTGTTGGTTTGAAATTGAATGGTATTTGGTTAAAAGATAAACAAATTCATTGAAATCGATTGTAAGCGGCGCAAGTGATTGATGACATCTTTTACGACTTAGGCGGCAGACAAGCTTAAGGCTACCTTATGGAATTTAATTACTGAAACTACGGAGGTAACACAGCCCAAAATTTTTAAATGGTTTTGTCGGGACATGTCATTGGTTGTAAGTTTGTAACCAATTTAAAGTCCCTTTTACTGTCAAACTTCATTAATGCCGTGGGCAAGTCATGCACTTGACCTTAGAGTAATAATTGTATTCACCAAGACTCTCATCTATTATTCATAAGCTTGTTCATTTAAGTACCTATACTTTGGCGTCAAAACTGACCTAATTCCCGAACAATGTTAATTAAAAATCAACCTTAGCCCGCCGAAATTAAGTTGACAATAGCAGCCAGACTACGATGCTGCATCATAGTGCTAATTATCTTCAAATTACTAAGTGCTCTTGAAGCACCCTTCGAATATAATACGATCGGCAATGCACTCGAGATGGATAGTGTTACACCCGTTACACATAAATGAGGACGACGATTTTGAGCAATCGACTTTCATGTATCCCCGCTCTGTCATACAGACAAATTATGAGGATAAACATGAGACAAATTATGAGAACAACCTGTTTATACGTATCGTATTTACTTGGCCGTGAGACCACTTACTTTTTACATTTTTATTACTTTTCACACTAAACTAAATACCTATAGACGGTATGTGGAAGACGCTTATATTCACATTATATTTTGATCTATTAAACACACTGACACACAAAACATTTTTCGCCCCACTTGGCAAAAAAAAAATGTTTTGTCTCACGGCCAAATTAATACAGTATGTACCTATAGAGAAATAAAAGGTAGCTTACAGTAGGTATTACCTACTATTATAATTATTTTATCTTTGGTACTACTTCAAACAATCCTTCATGGCGTACTAACTGTTGTACAAGTGAAAGTATTGATCAAGTTAGCAAAAATAGCAACCCCTTGTAAGAGCACAATTCCCATAAACGGTAGCTTAGAGTAGGTATTGCTATGTAGCTACCTATTATTGTAATTATTATATTTGGTATTACTTCCCACAATTAGTCATTGCGTACTAACTGTAATACAAGTGGCAGTATTGATCAAATTAGCAACAAACAGCAACCCCTTGTAAGAGCACAATTCCCATAAACGGTAGCTTAGAGTAGGTATTACTATGTAGCTACCTACTATTGTAAATATTATATTTGGTATTACTTCCAACAATCAGTCATTGCGTACTAACTGTTGTACAAGTGGCAGTATTGATCAAATTAACAATAAGAACAGCAACTCCTTGTAAGTGCATATTCCGATAAACGGTAGCTCAGCTTAGAATCTAAGCCTTAGATACTATTATTATCTTTGGTATTAAGTACTTCAAGCAATCCTTAATTGCGTGCTAAATGTTTTACCTAGGTACATATAAATACTGACATTCAATCTTATTCAGTATCCCAAGCAAAACCGCGGAAAATAACTAGTAAGTTATACCGCCTCTTCGCTATATGAGCAAAGCCTGTTAGCAAAGTAATGTGGTATTGTAATCGTGTGCCAATGATGAGAGGTAGGGTATCCTGTATTACAATGTGCATTTGTTAATACGATACTTAATATGGCTACTGGATGCCCTGTTTCCGTACGAAGATGTCTAACGCCCACCCAGATTCTAGTCATACTCAATTAGAAGGCATTTATCCGCCTGAGATTTAGCAGCACTGGCTAAATCTCACGTGCTAGAGGGCTTTCCTGAAAATATGACGCAAAAAATGTACATATAGTGTGAAATTCTGATGAACTTAAATTAAAACATATTTCTGGACAACAAATGGTCGATATCTGGCAGCAAGAGGAAACACCAGTCCTGACTTAGAATTTAGATAATGTTGTTACGTTACGTTTTTGCTCATGCATAAACTCCGAAACTATGTACCTAGGTATCTTACCCATTTTTTTAAAGTTTTAAAAATAGCCAAACAAGAAGGTTAAAGTCCTTTAATTAGCTCATTTTATTGAAAGGTAAATTTTCTAAAAGGAACAAAACATAACAGTAGGTACTCAAACATCTTCCTTTTGCTTGTCTCATCCAGGAATTGAACCAACTAAAGACGTTTTTATTCAAAATCGGTCCAAATATTTAAGTATCTGATACATTTTATCCTGAAAAATAATGATCCCAATATTATTATTGTACTTATAATAAAAAAAAACAGAGGTTCATTTTTATTTAGTAGGTTTGATTCTCCGGTAAGTAAGATAAGCTAATTTCAGAAATTCTTGGAATGCAGATATGTTTCTTTTAAATTTAAAAATAAAGAAATGTGCTCTTTCAGGAAAATGATTATAGAATAGTTTTAGGTACCTAAGTACCTACCACCAAGACTCGTAAAATTTTTCCGCCGAAATGAATCTCGATTTCCCTTTTTCATGGTGATTATCGTCACGCGTCAGCTACTGGACCGATTTCGCTACTTATTTTTTGGTGTGATTGTTATTGTCAGGAAAAGGTCGATATGCAAGATAAAGTTTTAAAAAGTTGCGTGAAAATTTAGAAATTTTGAAATATATTTATCGAAGATTTATTAACTTTTCAACTACTTAGGTTATACCTGCCTGCCTCCCTAACCATGGCACTTGACATAATTATTGACTAACACAGTTACAGAATGTAAAATAAACCTAAACCATCGATCTATTTGTACCTACTAACTAAGGTATAATGTTAATGACCTAAACGTATTGATATGTTTTCTTTCAGTAAATTAAAGAAGCGCTCGTGGCCCCGCGGACTCAGTGTTCTGTAAACGATCACTGCAGTAAGCCACTTTCACTATGGCCGGTCCATGGATGGGTGACCATCCATGTGATCACTTTGTGACATTTATTTGAGCGTTTCCGTGCTTCGGAAGGCACGTTAAGCCGTTGGTCCCGGTTGCCAGTAAAATGGCAGTCGTTAAGTTGAAGACTTTATTTCAACAGCAGGCAGTCACAACCTGCGCCTGTCCATTTAAACACGGCAATACGGCTCACCACCTATTACGTGGGACAAATTATACAAAAAGGTCAAATGTGGGCATATAATATGCCTCTGCCTACCCCTTCGGGGATAAAGACGTGACCATATGAAGCAGTAAATTAACATTCATATTTAGGCAGGACAACGACACGTTAATACCGTAGTAAAATAAATAAGTACCTACTATAATAAAATAAAAATACCCGTAAGTACCTACTATAGGTACTCTGGTAATATTGTCACTATCATAAGTACCGTCTACCGTGACAATGACGCAGATAATAAAAACCCTATTATTTTTATTCGAATTAAGAAATAGTGACTCAAAAAAAACAGTGCATTTAATTTTGTGCTCGCAGCTGTTTTCTTGAGTATAAAGAAAGTAAGACAATCGTACAAAGTACCTACCTACAAATGCCTACAAAAGCGTGAATAATAATTATTAATTTATGTTGTTATTCCAACAATCAAAAGTAAATTCCCGCGAATTAGTGTTAATTTCCTGGTGGTTCTCATTCATCAAGCGTCATACGTTCAAGGCTATCTAGTATTATGCTCGACGCTATTATCTACTACAAAACCTATGGTACTCAGTACTTAGTATCGTAGCAATCGTAGTAAGAACTAGCGATCTAAGTCTCGCCCACTAATTTTCTTAGAGCAATTCACCTGGAATGTGAATAAATAGCTTACTCACTGTGTAACACAAAATTACATACGCCTCGTGTTCGTTCGAATTACGTGGAATTATGTCACATTTGTAACACCAAAGTTACAATTTTGTAAACAAAGCGGTGACCAGCGCCATCTGCTTGTTACAGACAAAAACAAAAGTACGGCCTTCAAAGTGAGCTCGTCACGTGCTGTAAGGTCCACTACTTTACCGACGCTCATCCTTTACACCAATGGCGTGTCGCGATTGCTTTACCGACTGCCGTCTGAACACCAATCACAGCAATGTACACTTTGGTCACAGTGCGCACATGTGACCGGGCGCAGTATTTATCATAATAAAACTTATAATATTTTTAAATTTAACTTATTTAATGTTTATTATATTTACTGTGACATATAATCTCGATAGAATTTGGGGAAGATTGTTTATTTAAGTGATGATGAGCAGAAACGGTAAGTCATATAGTGGCTCGAAGTTACTATTTTAGACACATTTTAACTAAAGCGCCGCACACGGCGACATTGAGTAACTATTGCAATAAGTCATACCTATACAAGTTCCACCAACTTTGCTTAGATGGCGTTGTCTTATATTCGGTAGAAGAAGAAAAAAAATATGATAACAAAATTTACAATATTTACAAAAAGAACACAGACTACACTTTTTGAATTTGGTACTTAATCTTTTAATCATAAATATTTTTTTTAACAAAAAATATAATCCACTTCATACAAAAACTGAAAAATAGAATTTACTTAGCACAAAGTTTTAGCAAAGTGACCTTCTGGCAAAAAAGCCTTCTGGCCTAGAGCGAGTCAGACTCAGGCACAGAGGGTTCCGTACCAAAAAACGGCAAATAATCACGTTTGTTTCATGCGAGCCGGCCTTTACCCAGCCCCCTTATTTTCTGATTTTAGTCTTTGACTATTTAGTTAAATAGTCAAAGATTTTAGTATTTGTTCTTATAGCGGCAACAGAAATACCTACATCATCTGTGAAAATTTCAAGTCTCTATCTATTACATTAAAGTTACTGAGATACAGCCATGTGATGGACAGACAGACAGACAGACGGATGGCGAAGTCTCATGAATAGGGTCCCGATTTTACCTTTTAGGTACGGAACCTTAAAAATTATTATTCTATAAACAATTTTTCTCACCAATAACAATTTATAAGTAAATAAATATCTTGATTTATGATCATAAATAATTTATCTTTACACAGTCACAGCAGACAATATCTTTATTACAGAAACTGTAGCGCATCTTGTGTTGCAAATGCTTATGGCTACGGTGACCACTTTCCATGCTGATGCAGGTGGGCCGTATGCTTGTCTGCCACCTCAGTCGCAAAAAATAACACAGGCCTGCAAAATGAGGGTCATAACTTCCTCTCTGGAATTTGATAGCTGATTCTAGGGTATTTTGGTGCGCTGATTACGAATATGTACTTAGATTTTCTCCATCACCTCCAGATATTTCGAAAAAGGCACAGATAGAAAATAGAAAAATAGACCCACGTTTTCTCAAGAAAAATATATATTTAAAAAAGTACATTACCTTTAACTTACAAAACGACTAAAATATAATAATAACTTGTTACTAGTCTAAATTACACGTAAATTTTATTTGTGGAACCTGGTTCTTTTTTCCAGGAACCTTAGGTTGTGCGATTTTCGCTTAAATTTTTGGTTTGGATCGTCGTGCTTCAATAAACAACAATAGTCCGCCATCATGCTAGTATTCCATCTTCCACGATATCAAACTTCAAGCTCTTTCAAATCTTGGTAAAATCTTACGCCTTGTTCTTTCTAACGGCTACTAAATTTTCTGGGAAGTAATCAATGTGCGAATTTAGGAAATGAAGTTTAGTGCTTGTTTATGTCCCTTTTATTTTAGAATTGTGTCCAGTTATGTCACAACAAGAAAGTAGCCATCTTTATCATGGTCTTTAGCCTCTCTTCATAGCACAGGTGAAACGATTTTGAAGCTATTTTTCTGGCCTTTTAAATACTTGCGAAATTGTAATAAACAAGTCGAACAAAGTTTATGAGGTGTCGAAGTTTTGTCTTGGTTACTTAATACGTGTCCACAATAACTTTTGTAAATATTTTCCACTAACTCTGTAATGCTGTTTCGTTGTTTTATCACCATAAAATTCCGGGAGATATTACAAAAACAATTTGTACAATTTAAACAACTTCGCAATGTCATTTTAAAGTTCATGTTTCAAGATTCAACTGTTAATTTTATAAATCAGTGTGGGTACTTATACAAAAACCCTTTGGATTATCTTTATTACACCCTTTTCTAATAATATTTACAAAAATAGGTATCTAATATTACTACTAGGTAATTTTTTTCATTTTATTACAAAATTAAGTCAAAATTACCCGTTTTTAACATGGTTAAGGCGAATAACTTATACTTTTTATGTAGTAATTACCAAATTACTGATTTGCATGAATTTCTATGTCCTCTTACACTAATTAAATGCAATAAAAATTAAACTTAAGTAATTTAATGACCTTTTATAAATTTCAAAAGGTAGACGCTCATGCCTTTTGAAGCAATATCTTAAATATTCAATATCAAAAAATCCTGACGTGTAGGATTTTTTTCATTATTTTTCTCGTAATCGGCACATCAGAAACTATAGAAAATGTTACTCAGATTTCAAAGAGGAAAACCATTGCAGACCTGTGTAATCAGAGCTACTCCTGCTCTCTATTGGAAAAGAAGTGAACTACTGACGTTGCTGTACTTTTACCAGTAAAAATATTTTTCACGTATATCGCTAGATGGCGCTAAAACATGAATTCAAATTTCATTCTATTCTCGAGAATAATATTAAATGATAAAGTTTTCAGTTAAATAAACAATAATTTATCTTTCGTAAAAAAATTTATTTGTGGCTTTGATTTTTAATAAAGTGAAGTAAAAAGTTGATTAAACCTACATCAGAAACTTCATATTTGAACATATTGATTTAATCATTACTAGATGGCGACCGCGAGTAATTCCGTTTCCGTTCTCGCATCCCATAAGGGAATGTATTACCGTAATAAAACATAGCCTGTGTGCTATTTCATACTATAAAGCGTGAAAGAATAAGTAGATAATATAATATCTTTAGGGCAGCTATAAAATAAACTTAGGTACCTACCTACCCGGATAATATTATATAATGGTAGAAAAGATTTTGGGGCTGCTATAACATAAACAGACTTACCTGCTTAATATAATTTGCATAATTTATTTATTTACTTAGGTATATGTATTTATGTACGTGCATAATTACTAGAATGTAGGTACATGAATATTATGTAAAAATGGCACAGCACAGAACTTGGCAACAACTGAAAAGACTTTATGCTAAAGAATAAGTGCTAGCAATAAGGGACACTTGACTATCAATAAGTAGATACCTACTACTCGTTCGCTCTAACTTTGCCGTTGGCGTAGAGGCGTATACCCGAATTTTTAATTACACGAAGTAAATTGACAGTAGCTAATGTCACTTCGTCATAGAAAATAAGCAACATTGTATGAAGAAGTGACATTAGTTGCTGTCAATTTACTTCGTCTAATTAAAAATTCGACGCCGAAGCCGAGCTGCAAAGTTAGAGCGAACGAGCAGTACGTCAACCTGTCAAATCAGCCTATTGCAGTTCACCTGTTGAACGCAGGCCTCTCCCAATTTACGCCACAACACATGGTCCTGAGCCTTTCGCATCCAGTCCTGGTCAACGACCTTTTCTAGGTCGTCAGTCCATCTGGCGGGTGGACGTCCTACTCCACGTTTGTCGAGTCGCGGTCTCCACTCCAGAACCCGTCTGCTCCATCGGCTGCTTCTTCTGCAGGCGTGGCCAGCCCACTGCTGCTTTAATGTGTTTATTCTGCGAGCAATGTCGACCACTCTAGTTCTCTGCCGGATAATCTTATTTTGGAGTAGGTACCTCAGAGATACTCCAAGCATAGCTCGTTCTATAGCTCGCTGCGCACAACTTTGAGGGCATGGACCCACTGTAAGTGTTCATGTCTCGGCACATGAATACATCTCACCCATTTTCTCTGATATAGGTACTCTAAAACTACCTTTAGGTATACCTATAAATGTGCTTGCTGTTGCCCGCGACTTCGTACGCGTGAAAATTGTGTTATAATGCCAATTTGATCTCTGCTTGGCCCCTAGGATATGCAGCGTGATAATATATAGCCTATTTGAAGACCCTACCCCAATTAATATTTGTGCAAAATTTGAATCCAATGTATTGAGTACTTTTTGAGATCCTTCCGGACAAAGCAAAACAAACAGACCAACAGATAACAATTTTTCTAACTACCTATATTACCGGCTTCGGTATCTTATATTGAACTAGTATACGCCCACATTTCACCGAATAGGTTTTTGTCCCACATAGGGTGGTGAGCCTTTTGCCGTGTGGAAATGAACAAGCGCAGGCTGTGCACTTTTTTGGTGGAGATAGTGGTTGGTACCTATCTATACAATATCATTAGAGAGGAGTGTAACAGGATAAGAATCTCATTCAAAGATCGTAACCTCTCATCAGACTTAGAAAAATGCACAGGACATGACTCAACTATTTGATAAAAATCATGTTTGTACTACGTATGTACAAGTACCTACCTAAACGCACACATGCAAAACGAACGTATTTTCTTTATTACTACAGTGAGCACTTTACGTATCTACGTATATGTGCGTGATACTCGTAGGAGATGTACAGCTATACCTATAGGTACATAATTTCAGATCGACGTAGCAGTGTTAGAACAACGCAGTAACATGCATTGCATTTCCTCAATTTTCTTAGTACAGTCACGAGCAGTATGAAATATTCATGGGCGATTTTTTTAACACGTTTTGAGCATGAATTTAAATACCAGTTATGTATAAACGTGAAGAGAAATCTTTGTACTTCATATAAGGAAAATGTACTTGAGCAATGAGACTGGACGATCATTGAGAGAGATAAATAAAAATAGATCAACAGATAATATATCGCCATACGTCTACTTAATCTTTTTAGGGTTCCGTACCCAAAGGTTAAAAACCCGTACCCCAAGTTTAA
Organism: Miltochrista miniata; assembly: GCA_933228765.1. Classification (NCBI taxonomy): domain Eukaryota; kingdom Metazoa; phylum Arthropoda; class Insecta; order Lepidoptera; family Erebidae; genus Miltochrista; species Miltochrista miniata. The sequence continues at coordinate 15,890,745 of OW121747.1, read as the reverse complement.
AAAAGGGGACCAGTCAATGAACAGTCATGAGACTTTCCCGTCCATCTGTCTGTTGGTCACGAGGCTGTATCTCAGGAAACTTGATAGTTAGAAAGCTGAAATTTTCAGAGATGACGTATTTATGTATTTTGACTGCCTCTGTGGCGTAGTCGGTAGTGTTACCGCCTGCGGCGCTGGAGGTCCTGGGTCGGTCCAAATATTTGTGTGATCTACAAATGTTTGTTTCGGAGTTTGGGTGTTTTCTATGTATAATATGTATGTATTTAGAAATTGAAAAAAAAATTTATGCGCAAAAATTCTTGTGGAGTCAACTGGTGACCCAAGGGCTGGCAGTTTTCTCGCTCAACGAATAGGCATTGCTATTCAAAGGGGGAATGCTGCTAGTCTTTTGGGCACAATGCCACGGGGGCCTTATTTAGGTTTAGTTTAGATAGTAATGATGTAAATATAGATATGTAATAATTATGTTTCTCTGTAATTTTTAACAATAAATGTGTGTGAAATATATGAATATCTATATAAGAATTTAGAAATATATAAGTATGTATATCAATCGTCTAGATCCCATAGCACAAGCTTATATTAGCTTAATTTGGGCTAGATGACGTTGTGTGTGAATGTCCACAAATATTTATTTTATTTATTTTATTTTATGTTGCCGCTATAGCAACACATACTAAAACAAGAAAAAAGGGGCTTAAGGGGGAATATCATACACAAAATGTGATTTTTTGGTGTATTTTGGTACAGAACCCTCCGTCCGCGATTTCGACTCGCACTTGGCTGGTTTTTATTTACGTGTTTAAATCCCTCATGAATGCCATAGCGACTGAAACCACACGTTACTCTACCACTGGCCTACGGCTGGGAGCCCGGGGTAAGTCCTCGTAAGGATGTCCCAGGAGCATCTCTCTGGAAGCTAAATTCTAAACGACATTCAGACGTAACGCGAGCTAGACGTACTATGAATTAGTGTTACCCAGCAAGATATTAAAAGACTTATTTTAATAATTCAAAGTCATCAATGATCAATTCGGAAATGAAACATAATCAGTTCTACCATTAAATAAACTAGATATTAATAAAAATAATAAATAAAAATAAAACATACAAAACCAATTTTTCGGATGACCCGAATATCACGCAAAACACAATCTAGCCTGCCAGTGACCTCCAACGAATTCCAAAGGAAAATGGTTATTTATAATTTTTCTGGGAAAAATTGCTATTTATAACTGTTTCCTTACTTTATCTATTTCGACTGGGTTTATTATAACTCCCTGAAAGTCATTAACTTAGTACTACCCGTTCGCTCTAAGTTTGCCGCTCGACTCCCATACTACGCCTCTACACTAGTCTCTACACCAGCGGCAAACTTAGAGCGAAGTTTTCCGGGAAATATGAATATAAGTAATTCAAAAGATTTCTCATACCTTTGCCGCTTGACGATATTTGCTTTTCGACTCATCCTACGACAATGTGATTTAATACTCGTACAATTGAAAGTCGTTGAGAGTAGCGAAAAATTCTAAATCTATGTTTACAATTTTCGCTAACTACTCTCAACTTCTGACACTAATTTGTTAAGAAGCCAACCCCAGATGTCTTTTAAATCAACTCTTTAATCTATATGTACTTATAATAAATCTGTAGAGAGGTCAATTCTGTACATGAAATATATTTTCAAAATAACTATCAAGGGGTGATTAGTGATCGATACTGATGCCAAAAATGCAATCAGTAAAATTTTTGTCTGTCTGTCTGTCTGTCTGTCTGTATGTTCCTTATAGAAACAAGAACTACTCGACGGATTTTAACGAAAATTGATACAATTATTCTTCATACTCCTGGGCAGGTTATAGTATACTTTTCATCACGCTAAATCAATAGGAGCAGAGTAGTGAAGGGAAATTTTGGGAAAACGGGAGAAGTTACTCCATTTTTTAAGCTTCCGTCGCGTGTGCAGCCTTAATGGTTAAAGTTACATAGAAATCATGTATGACGGAAATACATATTCGTATTCTACATAAAATTGTCTAAAAAATATCCTATGCCAATCGTTTATGGTAGACTCACAATAACACGTGTAACTCCTGATAGCTTAGCAGTTCGGAGCATTCTGATTATATTTGTTTACTCTTACGTTTATAATACTCTCACTCATCCCTAATTTAAAAAAGTTAACATTATTACCTATTCAATAAAAAAAGAATCATAGAAATCGGTAGAGAAACACCAAACTTATATAAGCCATCGCACCGTCGCACGTGAATACTGAATCATGCTATAAGGATTATTTTTGTGTAACGGGTGCCGCGCTCGACACGGGTCGCGGCGGCGAGGGTATAAAAAGGCGGGAAGTCCGAGAGCGAGCTGCGTCACCCTTGCCTTAAAGGGTGATCGCATCCGATGAGTCTCCAAGGCCCAAGGGCTAGAGGCTCAAGGTAGAGTTTAGTCAGTAAGAGTCTGACATAATCACACGGCCGGCCGTGTGGTACGCATGTAGCGTTCTCTACCTCCACCCCTCGCTCCCGGGTGGTGCCTTAGGGCTCAAAAAAAAAGAGAGCGAGCTTGATTCAATATTTGGCTGTTGATGCGTTCAGAAAGTATTTTCATTATATATGTAGGTACTTAAGCCTCATGTGAAAGTGATCTAAACAATATTACCAACACATTAACATAATAACTTACAAGGAGTTACACGCTGATGGTCTCGGGGCACAGCTATTAATAATAATTTTCTGCGGTTCCTTTTAACTGCGATATTTTTTAACAGTATTGTGGATTGACATATTATATTTCCCATCTAAAATACGGAAGTTAATCTGTCTCTCACATCAAAACCACTGAACCCTGAGGAAGGACATATGCTACTTTTTTTACGAAAAACGACGAAAACGCGGACGAAGTCGTGGGCAAAAGCTAGTCAAATAATAAATATAATTAAAAAATAACTTAAAAAACAGATTTTCAGCTCTGGTATCTGCTGGTATCTGGTGAGATACCAGAGCTGAAAGGCTTTTTTTTGTTTAACGTGAGAGAAAATCCTCATGGATGTTATGCCGGACTCCTACCGACTAAAAAGCCTCACGTCACGCCCAACAGCCAGTGGTTGGGAGCCCCGGGGAACCCCTCGGAAGGATGTCCCAGAACTCCCAACAGACCGACGGCCGCCACTGCGACCTCGCCCGGGGGGTGAACAGAGGAAATCTGTTATCTCGATGTCTCTAAATTGTCATCGTCGAAAGTAAGAGTTGAGGGTAAGGAAGTGAGAGGCGGCACCGCTACTACACTACACGAGGCGCTGGAGAGGACTCGCTGCGAAAGCCCTCTGCCCTTAAAGCCGCCTAGACGCCACAATCAAGAGTTATTAATCATTGTCCCATCAGCATTATTGATTATTAGAAACATTCAACGCAATGTAAACATCGTAGGATTATGTTGTGACGCTGAGCCACCTTGCGTCTGACATCACGTTATGCTGCTATTGGAAACTGCACCTACGTACCTGACACGTATGTCAGGAGCAGGAGTAACGTTTGTTTTCAATTCAATTCATTTATTCCTTGTGTGTGCTGTGCTAGCTATCATGGTTGCTGAGATACAATCTCCTGAAGGACAGACATACGGACAGTTAAGTCTCAGTAAGTGGGGTTCCGTTTTTACCCTTTGCGTACGAAACTCTAAAAAGGCTTAATATCTTGAACTCGCCATGAGGAGCCAATCGGATGAACCGGGGAACCTTGTAAGGGGAAATGACCGTCGGTGGGCGGCTCGCACCCACGAATTTTTATTTATTTATTTTATTTATTTACAATGGTTCTATCAACCAATACTTCGGCGAACCGTGCTTTCTACAAATAGTGATTTCTGCCAACCGTCCTTTCTATGGAAGGATTCTTCGGCGAACCGTGCTTTCTTCGAGTAGTGATTTCTGCCAACCGTGCTTTCTATGAAAGGAGACGTCTGCCAAAAATGATTTTATCAACAGATTTTTCGAACACACGAGTTTCGGATTAACGTTCCAGGCTCATAATAAATTTGTTTCAGTACAAACGCAAATATCTCTTTCTTGTACCTACGCTAAAATGTATTTCGTGCCATCTTTTTTCAACCGTTTAGAGTCAAATGCGCTCTTAACAAATGTCTGAAGACTGTGGTCCAGCACGAGAACCTCTGTACAGTAGCGTACAGAAGTATTGACAGTACCTTCAGGCAAGGATCGTAAAAAGATCAAGTATGGAGAAGTGTCGTAAAGCATCAACAAGAAGCCGTGAGACAGCCTCACCCGACAGGCTCTCTAACGTTTATTGTAAATGTGAAACTTCAATCCGATTGACGTTGTCATTTTTGTTTTATTTCAAACTTTGAACAGATGATCCACGTGACCTAGTGACGTAATTTAATGCAACAGAGTCACAAACTACAGACACAAGTCTCGCCATAAGCCCCTCTGCAATCTATTTTATAGAGAGGGCCTAAAATTGCAAATTGGCTTCCCAATGAGTTTTCATAAAAACTGATGACCTGCGTTACAACGCAAAGCTCAAACAAAAAAGTGCCCTGCGATATTCCGATTTGATTGATGGATTCATATAGGTTTAAGGCTATAACCGTGGCCATACGAAAGTCTCTCTAATCTCACTCTTGTAAACTGGTGCATCTACTGAGGGATGAATGAGTTACAGACTTAGCCCAACGGAATAAAGTTCAAACTTGCTTGTATACGTAATCACTCAAAAGTTGGTTTGTGTTTAGACAGCATGTGCCTACAATTATATGCCTTATTGCAACCTATGATTGTTCATATTCCTTTATTCATAAAAAGCATGGCTCTCAAACATTTTTTTACGTCGACCATCATAGAGCTTGTTATAATTTTTTATTTTCTCTTATTTTCAGATTTTCTCAGTCACGGGGCTAGTTTCAACAAAAAATACGGTTAGTATTTATTTTGAATATGCGTGTATAGAATGTAACGGAGATAGAATACAATACAAATACATCTATATACAACCATTGTTAATATAATACGAGCAGGTACTATCTTACAGAATGTTCTAAATATAGTACATACAAAAAAAAATATCTCCGTTACATTTTACGCACTTTCATTTAAATGCATGGCCAATGTTTAATTTATGATTATAATGTTATTATTACGATGTTGTCACATAAAATTTGCTATGCCTAGCTATAAGTGATTTACGTACAGTTGCAATACTTAATTTAGTCTTGGCTAGGTATTTATAAATTTCTGGAAAATATAAACATGTTGTTTAACTCAAAAAAAATCGGTTGTCTGTAAAGTCGGTTTACGGACGATAGTTGAACGTGACAACTTAGCCTTAAGGCTGCAATGTTCGACCTTGACAGATCCTTAGGCAATTCGAACGATTGCAGCGTAGGTACGCTTTTGCCGGATTTCATTCGATTCTAATACATTATATTACTGTTATAAAATCTGAGGGGTTTTAAAAAAAAATCTATGCCTAAAATATTGTTCTAAAGTCCTATATCTATTTTATAACAAGTTTTTATGAGAATTAAACTCATTTATTTAAATAAAAAAAGTACATTACTTGTTAAGATTTTTGCAATATTTCTCATTTTTTGAGAGCGATTTCGATCGAACAAAGTATTCCTAATCGTGTTTTGATACGTTAAAAAAGAGTATCTAATAAATTACAATTATATAATTTTATCAGATCAAACCGAAGAATATATCCTAGTATAAAGTTCACCCCAAGATGAGTCTCTTTCGAATATACAAGCCTTAAATGGAACGCCTCAGAGCGAAGTAACGCCGCATACGGCATAAATTAACTACCTTAGCATCCACCTTACCATAAATTAACAATTTTCTAAAGCTTTAAAGTTAAATAGAGATGTATAAAAATTCCTGAATGGCTAGCTCGAAAAATTCGGAATATTCATTATGATAGTCAACTTAATGAACTTTGAAGAAAAGCTATAACGACTTATATCACTTGGTTAGTTCAAGAGTTATGCAGGCCTAACTTGCAAAGTACGTATAAATCGGGGTATTTTGAGACAAGTTAAAATACCAACCCCAACTTTTTCTTAAATTCACGTGTCCTTATTGGTGACTACGAAACCGTATTCTGTGCGTGGCCTGACACGCGCTTGGGCGGTTTTATTTATAGTTGGCATGCCAAATGACGTCAACCGCTGTGTGGCACTAGCGAACTGAGCCCCGCTCCTGAGCAGACCTCCAGACTTTGTATAAGATGCTGGGATCACGTGCACTGGCAAAGAAATCGACATTTTTATATTTGTACAGAGAATTGCCCCGTGTGGCGACGGGGTCCCGCGTTGCGACGGGTAAGAGTACAAAATGTCGCCACCCCAATTACCGAGGGCGTCGTTATGGGCGGCTTGAAAAATATCAACTGCGGGTCGTAGTGACCTGCACCTGTGCATTTCAGTACGGTAATAGGCTCACCACTCACCACCTATTAAGGTGGGGAGTAGCTTAAAACTGTAAGATGAAATGTGTGCCTTCCCCTTCGGAGATAAAGGGGTGAATACATGTATGTACAGAGAAACGATCTGTTGAATCGCTCGGTTCTGGTGAAGATTCTCTTCACTGTATGAGTGTGGCACCTACCCGGCACGCATTGCTCGGTTCAAAAGCAGCTGGTGCTGAGTGCACCCTTGATACCATTCATGGCAACAAGGTTTACTGTGTAGTTTTAGTTGGTTCGAGCTCCGCTTGGGGCAATTCCGTGGGAAGAATTCGATCTTTCTGTCGTTGTTGTCAATGTGCATTATTATACTTAATGGAAGGCGAAGCACAGAATCTCTTAATTTTCAGCCAGATAATGGTGTTTATTATATTTATCACCAGACCTAAATGTTATTTTATGTAGTAACGTGAAACCTAGCAGAAATACGCGCGTACATGAAATGAAATTATCTGAAATTCAATCACTAATGGAATCATGTGTCGTAATATGGCAAAATTTTAAAGTAGAACTTTTGAAATTATATTTCACGTGAGCTACCAGTAATTAATGTTAATCCCCTGGCCTTTTATAAGCTTTTAGCCCCTCTCTATAAAATATATTGCAGAGAAGCTTATGGCGAGACTTGTGTCTGTAGTCTGTGACTCTGTTGCATTAAACTACGTCACTAGGTCACAGTTTGAAATAAAACAAAAATGACAACGTCAATCGGATTGAACATTCACTTTCACAACAGACGTTAGAGGGGCAGTCGGGTGAGACCGTCTCACGGCCTATTGTTTTTATCAAATATATCAAAATCAATATTATTGTGTGGTTCACAGCTGATATATGTTTATTTCAAATATCTTTATAAATATAATTCTACTGTACGTGTGTATGCCACTGAACTCCTAAACAGCTGGACAGATTTGAATGATTTTTTTTTGTATGCGTTTTAGTGACGCTCTGGATGGTTTAGATTAACAAATCAGCCCGGCAGATGGCGCTGCAGTCGAAATCTAGGCTATAACGTAAACGAAGTTGCGCTGGTCAGCTAGTTTATTATATTTTTTAGCTAGCTGTGATTGAGAGGGTGATGCAATTTACCCATAACAGTTTCCCACAGGTAACATTATGGCGTTGCGTAAAGTAAATTGGGATCCTCGATTAAAAACAGATACATACAACATTCTTTGAAGCGGTTTGTATGCAGTTAATAACTTTTTCGAGCTTTTTGAATTTTTGGAGTGTCTAGTCTCATAACTGAACTGAGATCTCTGCGTCATATTGTATAATACGTTCCATAGAGTAACAAATATCTTACTAATATTATAAATGCATACAAAAATTCATTTAAATCTGTCCAGCCGTTTAGGAGGAGTTCAGTGACATACACACGTACAGTAGAATTGTAATTTATATGTATAAAGATTTGCAAATCGGAAATAATTTGTTTGCATTTTCTACATCAGTCGTCTTCGATCCCTTATCACAAGCTTATATTAGCTTTATATTGGGCTAGAAGGCGTACAAAAAATATAAAATGATTTTGTGAAAAAGTTACGTTGTCACCATCGGTTATTTCACTTTGCTCAAATCTACTGATATTTTTTGATTCTTTGTAATCTAATTTCATAGTTCTATGTCAACGCTAAGTACTTTTTAGCCCCTCTCTATTTAATAGAGTGATCATGTCCAGATTTTGTCTGTAGTCTGTGTGTCTGTTTCATTAAACTACGTCACTAGGTCACGTGGATCATCTGTTCAAAGTTTGAAATAAAACAAAAATGAAAACGTCAATCGGTTTGAACTTTCACAATAAACGTGTTAGAATTTCAACAACAAACTCAGATACCTTTAAACGTTTACGAGATAAAGGGTCTTGATAGACAGAAAGACGTACGTACTATAAAGACCGTTTTTGGAATGATTTCGTCACTAAGGTACAGTTTTTAGATTTTCTCCTATATTTGTGGTAAAAGAGAATATTATTTGTTAAATTTAATGGTTATGTGTTACAGTATCCAATTATGAATGGCCGTAACTTCTTTTTGCGTCAACTTGAGAAGTTTAAATTTCTTAGAACAATACCGGTTAGGACAAAAGAAACCGGATGTCCAGTTTTCTTTTTTGAATTTGAATTTTGAATAGTAAGCGTTACTTCCGTCACAACAAAAATCTGAGTTACTGCCTGGTAGCGCCTAAAGAAGTTTTACTTCAAAAATCGCATCATAATCGTTTTATACGTTGGGCCGCTACGATGCCCCAGACAGACACACACAAACACATATACACATAAACACATTATACACAGGTCAAACTTATAACACCCCTCGTCGGGGGTTAATAAAAAACTAGAATAATTGATTCTAATATTCCTGGGACGCTACGCATGACGTAGATGGAGCGTAGCACGCTTTGCCTAGCTACGCTCCTCTACGCTTCTACGCGCTACAGGCACCCTGAATTGCGAACTAAAAAATTTCGCGCTGTTTATGTAGCTTATTCAGTTTAGCATATATTTTCAGCTACTTAGACTTTAGAAGTAGCGTAACACAATTCACTTATCAACGCTTCTTAAATTATACGGTTTAAAAAATCCTGATTGGGAGAAGTCCACTGCACTTAACTACATTATAAGCTTTTGACAATTATTAATCTCGTGAATAATCACGTTATTTTTCGACTTAATTCACGTCATGTAGCACATTGCATTTAGCTACGACTCCTCTACACTTAGTCAATGTTTGGATAAAATTATTTTTCAGTGTCTGGTAATGCCACTACTGCACATTCCTTAAAATAACAGAAAAATATAAATTTGATTGATACTGACTTGAATTGCATTGACGACTTTATCCTAATCCATTTATCAATCTATAAATGCCAAAGTAGCTCTGTCTGTTCGTAACCACTTTTCCCGGTAACAAAATTATGTGGGAAGTGAGTACTGGTAAATCTCGTGAACTGATTTGTAGACCTTCAGAAAAACAAATGTACCTACTTACTTTGCTTTAGAACTTGACTTTAATATTCAGTAATGAGAAAGAGTTCATTTTATTATATCGTCTGCTTACTGGTAAAACATAATAAATGCATTTTTTATCTAAAATGACTTATGTATGCATATACATGTAATTTTCGAATCTCTATCTACTGGCAAAACAAAATAACTGCTAGGACCGTTTAATACAAAGATACCTTAGTTAACAATATGATAAACAACAATGAAATAGTAATAATCATTCAGATAAACAGAGGTAAATCACCTTAACATCGAATTAAAACTAAACAGCACAAGTAAATGACAATATTTCACTGTATGATTTTTTCGATGTAGAAAGATGTAGTATTTACGTTCCCATGAACTTTAAGCTAAAATAAGTTAAATTCATTTATTTACGATCATATTTACATAATGTATTTAAATTCCTACAAGTAAAATGAGATAAATGCAGAGTTTTACCCAAATTACTGAGCATTTATGGCAAATAAAGGTATCTATTATATCTGTTTTTTTTCAATTACAGGTAAATCTAGTTAAGTGCATGACCTAGGACAATAATAACTGATTTATTGCCTGATTTTCTGAAGAATGTGTTGCTGTAATTTAAATGAGATACAGTTGAATATTTTGTTTATCATTTGGCATTAAAGAATTTAAAAAATATATTTTAATGATAGTTTTAAATCGATGAAACTTTCAAAGCTTATAATCTCAGTTCAAGGAAATGTGCAGTTAACATATTTTACCAGTAAGCAGACGATATTCAGTGTTATTAAAACGATCAAAAGATAAAATTATGATAGGATTTTAACAGTGCTCAGCTACAACCTGCGGCTGTCCAATTTAACACGTCAATAGGCTCACTACTACGATAGGTTGCGTTTCACGTGACGGCTATTTCTCGAACGGGGTGGGTTAGCATTGTACCCCGTTCGAGGAAAAGCTGCAACTGTTATAGAAAATACGCACGAAACCAATTCGATATTATCGTGACCTAGTGATGCCTAACCTATTGTTGTCCGAATTAGAATACTAAATAGCGAACAACAAATTTTCACGTACTTATTAATATCCTTTTTTTTACGTGTGGAAAATTCGTCGTGAAATGCCGGACTCTTACCGACTAAAAACCAAAACGGTCCCTACCTTGTACATACGGTTGGGATCCCCAGGATTCCCAACAGACCTTGACTACCACTGCAGCCTCACTTTTCTTATTAATATTCTACCTACACTATTTTCGCACATGGGTTACAAACAAATACATAAACAGTAGAAATTTTCACAGATTATGTGTTTTTGTTGCCGCTATAACAACAAATAGGTAGGTACTAAAAAAATAACAAAATACAAGAAACGTAATATTTTGTCGTTTCTTGGCACGGAACCCTTGTTGCACTGTTGTTCATATAAAATCGGTCACATTTGCCTAATTTAATAAAAAGAAAAAAGAACGCCCGCGCCCACTTCGCACCAGCTAGTTCTTGTGACTAATCTATAGATAAGCTTCTTACTTCTTTGGCTTCTCATTGTCACATTTGATGTACACGCACCTATATCATCATCATTATCAGATAACTAGTCCCGGCTACATTTTGACACTGACAAAATGGATCTGATCTTATCTAGGTCTGAAAAATTTTTGGTCGGAAAAAAATAAAACAAATACAATATCCCGTTTTGTAAGTAACTTGCTGAATTATCCTTTTCCTATCCAAATCTGAGCTAAATTATATGCTCGTACTGTAGGTTAAACATCATGTTATATATATTATTGTCTTTTAAATACATAAGGAGGAAGCGCTCGTGGCCCCGCGGACTCAGTGTTCTGTAAACGATCACTGTAGTAAGCAACTTTCACTATGGCCGGTCCATGGATGGGTGATCATCCATGTGATCACTTTGTGACATTCATTCGAGCGTTTCCGTGCTTCGTTAGGCACGTTCAGCCGTTGGTCCCGGTTGCCAGTAAAATGGCAGTCGTTAAGCTAAGTTGAAGGCTTTATTTCAACAGCAGGCAGTCACAACCTGCACCTGTCCATTTAAACACGGCAATACGGCTCACCACCTATTACGTGGGACAAATTATACAAAGGTGAAATGTGGGCATATAATATGCCTCTGCCTACCCCTTCGGGGATAGAGGCGTGACCATATGTATGTTAAATACATACACTTAAAACTAACATTAGGCAAAGACATTAATGCCCCTGTCTCAAAAAATTACGAAAAAGAGGTAGGTATAGAGTATAGAGGCTTAAGTAGATAAAATATGATAGTTTTAACCTTTTAAACATTTCATAAAAAATAGTTTTTAAAATGTGTAAAATGATATCGCATAGAATCAGCCCTGCACCTATAGTTTGGTTTTCTTCAATTTTGAATAAATATGAGTATTTTCTTACATATTACAACTAAAATAAGCTATAAAATACTACATTTCTTTGTTTGAAGGACGTTTGCATATGTTCAAGGACGTTAGTCCTGTCGCCGGCCTTAAGGGGTGCGTCCGTAAAATGCACAAAATGTCATTAAGGATTTCGGAAATATTCAAGAACCTACTTCATTAAATGGCATTAAAATGGAACCTTAATTTCTTAATAGATAAGACTACATTAGCACCGTGTGGTATTTAGAAAATAAATTATATTCACTTGCGAAAAAACCTCTGAAAATCATCAAAATTTACCTTTGTCAATTTGATTATTCCTGCTATTTCGATGATTTTTAATAATTTTGAGAGATGTTTTTAGGGTTTCGTAGCCAAATGGCAAAAACGGAACCCTTATAGATTCGTCATGTCTGTCTGTCTGTCTGTCTGTCTGTCCGTCCGTGTGTCACAGTCATTTTTCTCCGAAACTATAAGGCCTGTGCTATTGAAACTTGGTAACTAGATGTATTCTGTGAACCGCATTAAGATTCTTATATAAAACTAGAAAAAAAGTAGTAAATTGTGGGGGTCCCCATACTCAGAACTGAAACTCAACATTTTTTTTTTCATCAAACCCATACGTGTGGGGTATCTATAGGTAGGTCTTCAAAAATGCTATTGAGGTTTCTAACATCATTTTTTTCTAAAATGAATAGTCTGCGCAAGAGACACTTCCAAAGTGGAAAAATGTGTCCCGTCCCCCCCCCCCTCTAACTTCTAAACTAAGAGAATGATAAATCTAAAAATATTATATGATGTACATTGCCATAAAAACTACCAACGAAAATTGGTTTGAACGAGATGGAGCTTGTAGTTTTTTTTAATACGTCATAAACCGCAATTTTTGGTTAGAAAAATCACTACCACTGCGAACGTGTTAAAGCATCAATCAAAGTTACAACGAACTATAAGAACTTTTATATTATGTTACTTGCTGCTTCGAAACCCTTCATGGGCGTGTCCAACTCGCACTTGGCCGGCTTTTTTCAAATGTAAATAATTATTTTATAAAAAGCACACGGTGTTAATGTAGTCTCATCTATTAAGAATTTAAGGTTCTTGAATATTTTCAAAAGCCTAAGTGCATTTTTGCGGGCGCGCCCCTTAATATTTGTTTCGAATATTTGAACATACGACCACAGCTTACTACGTCTTTAAAAATAATAATATATGTGTCTCTGCCAGTTTCCTAGATCCCAAAAGTATTAGCTAATATTAAGTTAATATTATTAATATTTGCTGGATGGCGCGCTGTGAAAATGTCAATAAATATTATTTTATTTATTTTTCCATCTTAGCAATCACGACTGAACTTTTACAATAAACTGTTATGATCCGAGGAATCCTAGAAATGATGTCATTTAAAAATCTACTTAAACCCAGTTACTCTCTAGTCGAAGGGATATTTAATATAAATTCTTGTTTTAAAAATTGATTCAGCGCGGTTCGAGTTGATTTGAAAGATAAGTTCATCACAGATTTCTTTTACGAGTATTGTAGAGAATTAAAAAAAAAAAAATTACGTGACGGAAAATCCTCATGGATGTTATGCCGGACTCCTACCGACTAAAAAACCTCACGTATCCTGCTAACAGCCGATGGTTGTGAGCCCCGGGTAAGCCCTCGGAAGGATAACCCAGAACTCCCAACAGACCTACGGCTAAAATAACCATCTCTTAGTATTTAAGTTTATCCCTCAAAGCTAGATTTTATGTGAAATGGTTGGACTCATGAGTCGACAGGTCATTGTTGAGTTGATAGCTGGTTAATCGAAAGGGTGTATTTTGATTGCAAGCTCAACGTGCTAACAAGGTTCGAGGGGTGAAGTGCTTTTTTATATTTTATGAACCCGATAATTGGCTGCATATATGTTTAAAGATGAATGATTTTTTCGAAGAGGACTAAGTATATAAATGCTTTTTTAAGTCATAATGTTTTATAATATGTAGATTAGATAGAATTTTATCACTTTTTCGTAGCGTAATATGATGGGTTTGTCGCTTACTATTAGTGACAATAAAATATATGATTTCTTGTACACCAATTAATATTTAATAAGTATAGGTTTTGATTTTTCAGTTTTAAAATTTAGTTAGTTTTAAAATTTTGTTCACTTTCTAAAAATACCAAACACCTATAAAAATTAATAGGCCAATACGATCTTGATAATACATATCTAATTTTTTTTTCATTTTTAAGGATATTGTTACACTTCATATTGTGAAAACAGTTTCTTAATAAAATGCATTAATTATATAAATCGAGCTACCACGATACCATCAATATTAGAAAAATGAATTTCCACAAAGTGGTTATATAAAACTTTTTTCTTCCCCAACTTGGGGCTGCGCGTCAGGAAAACGGAAACCAGTGCGCGGGAAGAGGGTTGGAGGCTACGCAGGATGGACAGCGACATTACAGTTTCAGCAGCGGACGCAGAACGTCGACTTGTACGGACGGCAGAGGGTGGTCAGAACACGTGTTAACGAGCGTGCGGTGCGCACGTGGCTCTCAGCGTGCTTACCTCGCTCTGCGCCTACTCCTTCAATCCTGCCGCGGTTTGCTCCGGGAACGGTCGCGTCCACGGTTTCGCTATTTCCGCTACGATTGAGTTCGTTGGGGAGCAAAGGGGCGGCGCCTGCATACCATGCTGGCCCGCTCGCCGTTTAGACAAACACGGGTATATAGATATGGGCACCGAGGCTGCGTGTGCCGCTACAAAAGCCGCTTGGGCTGCCATGGAGCCTGTGCAAGATGAAGAATGCTTCTTTCCACCGCCACCTCCGAGACCGCTACCTCAGACGCTGCAATGGAGACCTCAGCGCCATATATTTGCAGGTATGAACTGTGACACTCCAAAACGAAAAAAACTGTCTTTTTATAGTGATTCCCAGTGATGATTTCCGTCGGCAATTTCGGTGCGGATTTGAGTTAGTGGTGCGTTTGTTATCAGTGCCAAAGCAAAAAGCAAAGAAACTCGCGAGTTTAATCACAGGTGTTGTCCGCCTTGACTATTAAAGAGGTTTGTGTGCGATGACAGCACACATACACGTTAAATTAAAATACAGCGTACGCGCACGAAGACAATCCACATCTATATAAGGCAAACATTAGTGTGATCTGTAATCAGTGAACGAGTCTTAAATAACCGCTCGTGTATGTTTGTGTCTGTTGTAGATGTGTGTTGATAGGCACGCGTTGGGGCTGTCATATGTTATGCAAGGTTCACGGCAGTTTATTCTTTAGTGCACAGATTTTAAAGCTTAAATTAGTATACAATGTTAGGATTGTACTTTTGTTGATAACTAATATTGCTAGCACGTGCGGTAAACACTGATTTTCAGTAAATCAGTGTTGTATGAGTATGAAAATGGAAATAATTGGGAAAACATTGATCTGTATTTTAATGATATAGGTACACGCGTTATATATTGGCGGCCCACCCCTGCTTATAAGAAGCATAATATATAAGCATGGGAAAGCATAATAAATAAGAAATCAGCCAAATCAATCTATGGCATTCCACTGCTTAACGTATGTCTCTCCCAATTTACGCCACCTTAAACGGTCCTGCTTTTTTGAATTAGGTATATAAAACAATTTTAATCTATATAAATATTAATGTGTTAGGGAGCTTGTTTTAGAAAATGACGCTAAAGAGGCTTAAATGAAATATTTTTTTATCGGCATAAGTAGACAAAAAAATATAGCAAAAAATTTGTGTGTCAAACTATGGGTTTGTTATAAATTGTATATTAATTGTACATATTGTGTACCTAAAATAATCATAGACTCAGCCGAAAATTTTTGATAAATCCATTTTGTGACTTAATACATATTATAAACGCGAAAAAAAATGCTTTTTTCGATTTTGAAGAAGTAAAATTATTAAGGGGCTAGTCCTCAAAAACTGCACTTAGGATTTTGGAAATTTTCAACAACTCACTTCATTAAATGACACGAAAATGGAATCGTAAATTCTTAATAGATGAAACTACAATAACACCGTGCGCTTTTTACAAAATAATTATTTACATTAGAAAAAACACCTCTCAAAGTTATTAAAAATCATCGAAATAGCAGAAATAATCAAATTGACAATGGTAAATTTCGATGATTTTCAGAGGTTATTTGGCACGTTAATAATTATTTTGTAAAAAGCGCACGATGATAATGTAGCCTCATCTATTAGGAATTTAGGGTTCCATTTAGTGTCATTTCATGAAGTACGTTCTTGAATATTTCCAAAATCCTAAATGTCTTTTTGTGCATTTGGCGGACGCGCCCCTTAAGTTATTACAACTAAAATAATTAAACTTTAATAAATTTATTGGAATCAAATTGGGTAAGAAATCAGCCTATGGCATTCCACTGCTTGACGTATATCTCTCTCAATTTACGCTTCAAAACACGGTCCTATATTTTTTCAAACTGGGTACTTATACCTACTTACATAAAGCAATTTAAATCTTAATAAATAATAATACGTTATAGAGCTTGTTTTAGAAAATTACGCTAAAACGTTTAAATAAAATATTTTTTATCGGCTTAAGCAGACGAAAAATGATAGCGAAAAATTGATTTTTAATCTATAAAATGTGTGTCAAACTATGCTTTTGTTATAAATTGTTTAATTATACATAGCGGGCAAAATAATCATAGACTCAGCCCGAAATTTTTAGATGAATGCATTTTATGACAATTTTATTTAGATTAAAATTTAATTTTAATCGACGCGAAAAAAATGCAAATATTATGAAGAAAACCTACACCTATAATTTGTTTTTTATTTTCGATTTTGAATATGTAGGAGTTTTAACTTATTACAACTAAAATAATCTATCTATCTATCTATATATATAAAAATCAATGCCACTTTTCGTTGTAATTTTATAACTCAAGAACGGGCTCACCTATCCAAACCAAATGTTTAGGCTTTGTTCGGACTATTTAGTAGATGGTTTATGTGAAGTTTGCACAAAATCGGTCGAGCGGTTCTTCATTTATCACATTTTTTGTAACAAATGAATTAAAAAATGCGACGGGAACGGGTGATAGGTATCCTTACTCTCTTTTATGTGACGCAAACGAAGTTGCGCGGGTCAGCTAGTTATGCTATAAAATATTACATTTCCTTGCTTGAATGACGCGTGTTTTGTATGCTCAATGTCGTTTGCTCTATCAAATGCCTTAAAAGAAGTGTTTGTGACCTTTTTAAGAAAATAACTCTATGAACAGACACTGTCAAAGTTTGTAAAGAGACAAGTGCATAAAGATTTTTTTTCTAATGTATTTCGATTGTATTTCGACTACCAATATAGATCTTTAGTATAATCTTATTGGTCCCGGGACATCCTTCCATGGGCTTACCCGGGGCTCCCAACCACAGGCTGTTGGGCGTTGCGTAAGGTTTTTCAGTCGGTAAGAGTCCGGCATAACATCCTCTGAGGATTTTCGCTCACGTAAAAAAAAAAAAAGAAAGTTTAATCTTATTGTATGCACACTTCTAAGTCTTTATGCTACGACAACTACTGTCAAAAAGATTGACCAGCCGTTATGCTTGTATGCAGAGTCCAACCATTTTTTTGTATTTTATTTTATACTGTAGATTATAATATAATAAAACGTAAAAATGGTTAAACTCTAGTTACAGTAGTCTGATAGCTAAAACAATGTGAGCTTTAGAAAAAAAAGGAATCGAACATTTTGTTTAGCCCTCGACAGTAAACAAATATTCAGGAATCACATTTTTACTATTAGACTGTAGAGTGGTCGAGTACAATGGAGCTAGTTAAAAAAAATACCAATGGGGTGTGAAAGTAGATATCGATACATACCACATTTTTTTATTATTTTTGTCTATTTGTTTGAGCTGGACACAAAAATATTTTTATTTTTTGGAATTCTGGTCCATTTTATTCGCGATAGTTGCAAAAACTACTGAACGGATTTTGACGCAATGTTTTTATTATTGGCAAGCTCTTGGTCAAACTTACCATCTTACCTTTGTTTCATCGCTATCGTATTAGTAGAAGTGGCAGGTAGGAAAAAACACCTGGCCAAGTGCCTGTCAGACTTGTGCACATGAAGTATTCTATGTTTTTTAAATTTAGGATTTTTTGTTGTAGCGACAACAGTAATATATCAGTGCTGAAAATTTTAGCTTACTTGCCATCACCATTCCTTACAAATACAGCTTCGTGACATACGCATAGTGAAATCTCAGTAATATAAAAATAAAATAATATAATGGTATCAAAAATAATATAATAGTAGTAGGATATTCAACCTTTACTTAGAACGTGATGTATATCCTCAGTGGAGGGTATGGTGGACTCCTGCCGACTAAACACCACACGTTTCCTACGTAATGCCTGCGGTTGGGAGCCCCGGCCTTCGGAAGGGCTCCCAACAGGCCTTGGCTACCACTGCGGCCTCATCAAAAGGGGGGTTCGGGTACCATACCCTGTCTTTGGGGGGTTGCTCGGATTCTTCCGCTTCTTGAGGCGTGTGACGTGCGTGAATCTTTCATGTAACGCTGTCGTCTAGGGCCTGCTTATGTAAGGACGGTGAGCTGCCCACACACCGTCCTCAGGCCCCGGTCATGGAGGCCGATAGTCTTGGGCGATACTAAATATTCAACTACAACTTGCGCACCTTTCGTGTTGACTTTGTCACTTTGTTTGATGGGGAGGACTTCTTCGATACTTAGATGGGGCATTGTCTATGGTCTTGTTAGGGTTCCGTACCCAAAGGATAAAAACGGGATCCTGAGAGAATGGGAATTCATGAGACTTAGCCATCCGTCTGTTCGTCATGAGGCTGTATCTCAGCAACCGTGATAGCTAGAGAGCTGAAATTTTCACAGATGATGTATTTCTATTGTCGCTACAGGCCAAAAAAAGGGGAGATTAAGGGGGCTCCCATACAAAAGAAGTGTTTTTTTGTCGTTTATCGGTACGGAACCCTCAGTGCGCGAGTCCGACTCGCACTTGGTCGGCTTTTTATTTGTTTGCTTGACTTTAAACATACATTTAGAGCCGCCCGCATAGAATTTACTTTTAGTTTTCGCTTGGAATAGAAACTCATAATCCTGGGATAAAAAGTAGTCTGTATGATTCCAGACTAATTAATCTATACCTGTACGAAATTTCAGGCAGAGCTGAGAGTTACAAACATCCACTCATCCCCCACATTCACACTCACAAACTTTCGCATTTATAGTATTAGTAAAATTAATAACCCTATATTTAGGCACTAAATTTCTATAAATACCAACTTTGCTAAAAGTATATATTTATTTTTACCGAGCTAAATGTGGTAAACTGGCATAACTTTTCCTTTTATTGAGTTATATTGATGCTTTTGATCACGCTAATCTCAGTAACTACTTAACCAATTTAAATGCATTTTCATTATTTTGTTTCGGGTTTGCACTAATTATCATTTTATGTTTGATTCATATCAATCAGTCTACAAAAAAAAGTGTGTGCGTGTAACCTTTATGCGCGATTAAAGTAAAACTACTTTGCCATTCATGGCATCAAATGTTATATTAATATCATTCATTCGAATTTTGAATAGCGGAAACAACGTTTCCGCTATTCAAGTAAGCGTTACTTCCGTCAGAAAAAAAATCTGAGTTACCCCTAGTCGCGCCTAAAGAAGTTTTACTTCAAAATATGAATATTAGTCTGAAGAATCACGTCAATCAAATCAGCCTATGGCGTTCCACTTCTGGACATAGGTCTCTTCCAATTTACGCCACAATACACGGTGTTTCTTGTCTAGGCCGTTGGTGTATCGGACGAGTCCTAAATAATTAAATTTAAATAGAATTTCTGTGTATAACAGGTACGGGAAAACTCCAACATGCTAGTTTTAGTCATACTTACACACGGACTGCCTCGTTGGTCTAGAGGTCGAAATATGCGACTGTGGATCACGAGGTAGTAGGTTCGATTCCCACTGAATGTTTTTCTCGAGAGTTTAGGTGTTTATATGTATGATAAGTATGTATTTAAAAGGATACTAATATTATTATCCGTGGTCTGATCCCCATAATACAAGCAGGTTATTCCTAGCTTACTTTGGGATCACATAGCGTTGTGTGAAAAATGTACATGAATATTTATTTGAAAAGAAATGGTACTTACTACCCACGTATTACTACCTACTGCCAAAGAACATCTTTCCCTCTTCTAACAACCCCGGGCTCTTCAAGCGGAGTGTGAAGGCATATCTTTGGACCACCAACTGGAGTACCACTGTCTATTTTAATAGTCCTGTGAACGGTGAGGGTGGACCCCAATAGCCAGATATCGCCTTGACTTTCTATCAAACGGACGGTGCCTGTTTGGGCGATCAAAACAAAAAAAAAATTGTGTGCGTGTAACCTTTACGCACGATTGAAGTAAAACTTCTTTGCCATTGACGGCATCAAAATGTTATATTAATCATTCATTCGAATTTTGAATGGAAAGGAACAACACAACGCCCCTTATTTTTTTATGATTTTAGTATTTATTGTTATGGCTGCAACATAAATACATCTGTGAAAACTTCAGAAATCTAGTTATCACGGTTCTTGAGATACAGTCTGGTGACAGACAGCGGATAGCAATCCTAAAAACAAAAAAAAAGAATATAAATAATGTCCTTTGTATATCAATTTTTAAATCTATATATATACCTACGAATATTATAAAAATAAGTAAAACCTTTGAAGTGCGTGTCAGATCCAGGCCTTATTACAACTTGAACTAACGAAGTTATTACGCCATAATATACTTTTCCTTCAAAGTTCATCACTTGGACTCGTGCATTTTTTTCAAAACTTTCAAGTTAGCCCTTAAGCTTGTCTTAGGTTAGCCCGGGACTCCTAGGCTTAGATAGATGGCAAGGCACCGTGTGGTTTAACTCGTTAGAAATCCGCGATAGCATCCAGGAGTATTTCCGCATGAAAATAAGCCCTATAGTTTTTAGAAGACGGCGCCATCTTACTTCTTACTAATATTATAAATGTGAAAGTTTGTGAGTGTGGATGTTTGTTACTATTTCACGCACAAACCGCTGAACGGATCGCGCTGAAATTTGATACAGAGTAAATTATAGTTTGGAATAACACATAGGCTACTTTTTAACCCGGGAATAAGTTCCCGCGGGAAAAAATTATGCGGGCGAAGCTGCGGGCATCAGCTAGTATTTTAATAAAGAAAGGCGCTATATAATGCAAACGAATGCCTAAATCTAACATTCGTCGTAGAAAACCCTCCATGTTTTAAAAAGTCCTATCTAATGATACCTCTCACCATGGGGTATATGCAAGAAAGAAAAATCATCACTCCTTTACGTATAGGATACGTACCTATTTTAAAAAAATAAATAAATAAATATGTATATTATTTTACGTGACCTAGTCCAAAACGTGAACTAACATCTATACATATAATAAAATGATAGAAAAGTCAAAACTGTACATTGGAAATATTAAAAAAAAAATACTCGCTGGGTGTTCAACATAAGATACCGAAGCCGAAAATATAGTTAGAATTTTTTTTGTCTGTTTGTCGGTTTGTCTGTTTGTCTGTTTGCTTTGCTTTGTCCGGAAGGATCTCGAAAAGTACTCAATGGATTTGATTCAAAGTTTGTACAAATATTAGCTAGGGGTAGGGTCTTAAAATAGGCTATATATTATCACGCTACATATCCTAGGGGCTAAGCAGAGAGCAATCAAATTGGCATTATAACATAATTTTCACGCGTACGAAGTCGCGGGCAACAGCTAGTAAACTATAAAACTCAAAATATAATATTACCTGATTACGTTGAACAAAAACTACTTAAAAGATAAAGTACGGGTGTATAATATGCCTCTGCGTACTCCTTCTGGAATAAAGGCTTTATCGGAGAAACAGCGTTTCTAAGTAATATGGTATAGTTAGGTATATTTCTCCATGCTACGTATGAATATGAACTATTGCAAAAATGTACTGCTAGGCCCAATTTCCCCAAAGATCATTATGAGGGACTTTCACATAATTATATTGTACTAGATAATGCTCGCCCAAGTGAAGTATTTTCCCCGTTACGAATTCAGGTGGAAACTTTGGAAAAAGTAGCTTATGTGCTATCCCAGACTATACCAAATTTCAGCGTGATCCGTTCAGCCATCCGAGTGTGATTGAGTAACAAACACCCAAATATCCAAACATCTTCAAAAAGATCTCATTAGTCGGATAATAAATAAATGAATCACCATTTGCCTTAATCACGGAATCACGCGTGACCGGCTAATTATTATTTTTGTATTTGTTTTATTGTCAGGAGAAGGTCTATCAGAAAAATCTTTGGGGAAAATTGAAAGTAGGTAATAGACAGGGACGTGTCAGATATTTCTTGCATTCAAATTTAATTTTTACAATAGGCTACTTGACCTATGTCAACTGCCTCTGAGTAATATAATGTTGAACATTATGTTAATATTTCGTGAACTTCGTATACCTAGTAACATATGTTTTGTAGAATTCTAACATCTTCGTCATGTCGCTTCTTTATAACTGCCTCCACGATTAAGGCTTTTTATTTTTTAGGGTTCCGTACCCAAAGGGTAAAACGGGACAGTATTGCCGAAACTTCGCTGTCTGCCTGTATGTCAACAGGCTCTATTTCATGAACCCGTGATAGCTAGAAACTCGCTATAACAAACAATTCTAACCGTTATACTTTCGATTGTTGGCACTTGATGGAAATTGTTATAATACATTATGAAAATTCACTTGTACTATTTCACTTTTATTTTAATTTGAAAAATACCTGACCGGTTTCGCTATTATAGCATTATCAAAGGTTCTTACACTTTTGATAATGCTATAATAGCGAAACCGGTCAGGTATTTTTCAAATTAAAATAAAACTGGAATAGTACCTACAAGAGAATTTTCATAATGTAAAAAAATCTAAAAACATAAAAAAAAGTGTTGTTCTGTACTACGGTACCCTGCGTGTACGAATCCGACTCGCACTTTTGGTAGGTTTTTATAAATCTGAAATTCATTCATACGATCGTCTTCTTTACTTGGTATAAAATAAAAACGATTTTCAACTTATAGACTGCCTAACGGGTTTTAATGTAATTTTCAGCAATATTCCAAGGGAAAAGTAGAGCTGTAACGTAACCAAAGTTGCGTGGGTCAGCTAGTTCATTTATAAAGTTGAGACGATGTAGACAGGTGCTTAAATAAATACATGATTTTTATTATGCAAAGAAACATTGCAATTAGACTGCTGAGATGAAAATAATTAAATAAAGACCCTAAAGACTAGAGTTATAATATACATACGAGTATAAACGAATTTTAGTGTAGAGCATGTCATCAATAAGAAATTTTAAATGACGATTTGACAGCGATTCCATCCGAGATGACAGTTTAATTAGTCGTTTTACCGGAATAAAATCTAGCATAATGCCACTTTCCAGAACAAAAACTATTCCTATAAAAATTCATGTTAATCCATTTCACCTTTAGAACTTTGAAGAAAAGTCCAACGCACACTTTCACCTTTATAAGTTAACATGGTAGTAGGTATAGATATATACACTCGAGAGCAATGAATCCGGGTCACTTAAAGAATGTTAAAAATCTCGGAAACTAAAAATGATAGGTTAATGCAATAAATTGTATTTAATAGACAATGTAATACTCCTTAAATGAAAGTAAAAAAAATATGAGTCACCATACATTTTAATAACACAAAATTACATAAAGAAAAAACTGCTGATCTCTCCTTAAAACAAAAATAGGAAACATGAAATTTATTTTGAACTTTATTACGATTTTCTTGAATTTTAATACTTCGTATTGCCTCCTCGTGCTTCCATTACTGCGTTTACGCGGTTTGGCATGCTGTACACCAAGTTCCTTATACGATTTTGGGGAATATTCTCCCATTCCTCTGTGAGAGCAATTTTGAGCTCACGAAGCGTGATTGGGGGAGGGTTTCGTTGTTTTACGCATCTGCCTAGCTCGTCCCAAGCATGCTCGATCGGGTTGATATCCGGGCTGCGCGCTGGCCACTCCATACGAGTAATGTTCATCTCTTGAAGGTAGTCATTCACAATCCTACCTGTATGAGGTCGGGCATTGTCATGCATAAATATAGCATCCTCACCTAAATTGACCATAAATGGACCAACGTGATCATTGAGGATTTCTTCCACATATCTTACGCTAGTTAAAGAGCCGTTTTCTATGATCACCAGCTCTGTGCGACTTTCAGAAGAAATTCCGGCCCACACAAGTACAGACCCACCACCGTAGGCTACTTTTTCATCGATGCATGCTTGCTTGAATCTTTCCCCTGGTCTTCGATACACTCTGTGTCTTCCATCGTGCTTGTAGAGCATAAATTTTGATTCGTCGGAGAACATAACTTTTGACCAATCTTCAATACTCCAATTTACGTGGCTCTGGGCATACCTTAGTCTCGAAATACGATGCCCACGCTCCAGTTTAGGGCCGTTTGCAGGTCTAAGGGGTTTTAAGTTAGATTCAGCAAGCCGACGTCTTACTGTCCATGCACTTGGGTTACTTCCTCCGAGGCGTCGAAACTGATTGTGAGTTCAGTTCCTGTGAGAAAGCGATTTCGAAGCATGGTGTTCACCAAGTATCGGTCTTCTCGTGCTGTGGTACACCTGGTTCTGCCCGTTCCTGGTCTGCGTAGGTTAGAACCAGTTTCTTCGTAACGTCGGAGAACTCTTTGTACTGTTGACAGCGACACACCGACAGTCCTGGCTGTATCGCGCTGACTCCGGCCGGTTTCCAGCATTGTAAGTATTCTGGTGCATTCTTCAGGCGTAAGCGACATAATTTCAGCTTGATTAATGAATATAGAGCACTATCAACATGGTTTATGTACCCACATAAATGACAGATTACAAACAAAAGCAACACCAAATGCTGTAATTTCGTAGTTCCATCTTCGAAAGTGGCCCTTTTTCAAATTTGATTTTTTTATGATATAACTTTACAATAACTAAGAAGTTTTAATACCTCCATTTAAGGAGTATTACATTGTCTATTAAATACAATTTATTGCATTAACCTAGCATTTTTAGTTTCCGAGATTTTTAGGATTCTTTAAGTGACCCGGATTCATTGCTCTCGAGGTAGTTGTATTGGCCTCTCTCCGTCATATGTTTTTTTAAACTACTGGTCATGCCGTGGGAAGTAACTGTTTCCTTCTACACTGCTGACGGTCAATAGTAGATATTATTTGCTCCCTTACAGTTGAATTTATTACTAGGTAATGCCCGCAGCTCCGCCCGCACGAATGTCGGTTATCTCGACTTTGATTTATTAATAACTCATAATATCTTGTTCTGCTTCTACTTATCCGATTGCGATGAAATAAATGTAAGATATTAAGTCTGATCAAAATTGAGAACTCTCCTCCTTTTTTGAAGTCGGTTAATAAAAACACCTCTATCGTTGATACAACGTAAGCCAAGTATTTCTTTTTAAATCTCCATTGTTTAGACACGACCACTTTATAATTTTAAAATAGTTAGGCATATATTGGTAGACAACATGAAAAGTAATTGAATTTAAATTTAAATGAACCAAATTTAGGACCAGCTCTTGAAATACAAAATTAGACATTTTGATGAGAATCATTTTGTTAAAAAATTATTTTCTCATGTTATTTCGCTTTTGGTGTTTTGGTCAGCATGTAAAGTGCTTCACCTACCAATATTTTAATCGATAATCTGAAATTCATCCTCATAAGAATATCATGAAAATGGACTGAGTTTCCTCTTGCTTTGACGCGCTAACTTCTGTCAAAGCATGAAATTCTATAAATTCTATCTTTGACAGAGATGTTTTGCACTTCTCTGGATAAAATATATTACGAATTTGCCAAAGCACACGTACCATTTCCATACGACTGGTTTCCGTCTCTATTGCATAATATTTGTAAAGTTATGCTTAAGTTGGTATATTGCATGTGAAAATCTGTCATGGATGCCATTTCGAACTCTTATCGAGACTAACACCACACAGCCTACTGCCTACAGCCGAGATCCCCAGGAAGTATATCCCAGGACACTGACAAATATATAAGTGGAGGCTTAGTTTTTTTTGTGTGCTTTTTTAGCATGCAATGAATGTTAGACTAAAGTCAGTGCCAAGAGACAGTGACTCGCAAGGACTATTCGGGCAACTAGCTAAGCACGTCGATCGCAATGAGGGTGGTGTGATAGTACGTATGCGACTGCTCGCTAGAATCATGTTTCTAAGCTAGTCGCTTGGCTCTTAGCACCTACCTAGGCGTTTCTCGTGTGGCCTTAGCCTAAGAGTTTGAGACATAGCAATCATAACACAAAATCACAACGATAGGTACGCATCGCAAACTTAAAAGATCACTAAAAGATTAGCGTACCCTGCATCAAGGCCTCTTTGTGCATGGTTTGCAGCAGACAGTTCCGTTATAAATTAAACATGAATTATTTAGATTGACAAGATGATTTGTGAAAACGCGCTGAGCACTCTGCTCGTTGATTCGTAATAGCTTAAAAAAATTCACTGGTTTCTTTGATTACCATACTTTCGTTCTGTGTATCATTTGTAGGCCGGTTAAAATTGGTATGCATAACTATTTTTTGTATATTTTTCACTAGCTTTAACTCGCTGCTTTGTTTGAGTAAATTGAGATAAAAAAACTATAGTAGTGGAAAGCAAAAGAAAAAGTTTTCAATAATATATGTTCTACGTTTTGATGGGAGATATAGTTAAATTTGTAGAAGCTTCTAATTAATTTTATTTATTAAAAAGGCCTCCTCGATAGTTTAATAGCTGAGATAGCCAGACTATGACCGGGAGATTGGTGTCCGTTAGAATACCTTTTAAGGACAACTATTTTTAGAAAAACTTTCTGGGCAATTCTAAATCGCAACGTATTTTCGCCGATTTCTCCGACGCTCACTGAACAATTTACTGATTTAAAATTATCGTTGTACATATTTTTAAATTTAAAATAAGTAGGGAAAAATCATTCATTATCATTAAGTTCTCACCTATAGTGATTTTTTTCAGAAAATGTAAAATATGAGAAGCGTAAATAGAAAGTGCAAAAGTTGACTTCGCAGTTCTGATAAAGCAGCTTCCAGCTGAGTCATCTCCTTGTATGCTGCCAACTCGCAGTGATTCTAACCTCTGACCTATCCTGCCTGACTTACCTTGACTCGGTAGAGATGAGGTGGAACACTACTTCAGAACGGGGTGTCACACAAAGCCGTCGGTTGTGCTGACCCCGCATTCCACTAAGCGCAAAAACGCTTTTCCTTCTATATTAGGTTGAGTTACATTTGAAGAAAGGTCAAAAGAATTGTGGCTCATTCCATTCCTTGTAGAGTTTACATGCATTTCTAGCTTAGGTACAAAGTCTGCATCAGTATCTTTTCATCAACCAGAGTGCCTCAAATAGCCCAGAAGATTGACTACTGTAAGGAACGTAAACAAACACAAATCGCGTGTATACAAACATATCTAAACACGCACACTAGGACAATCTTACAGTGGACATGACGATTTAATAGCTCACACACAAATCTACATATACGCATATTCATGACGGGTATGTCTGTGTGTGTTGTCGGTAAGCACGTGACGCGTCATGTGCGCTTGCGCCTTCCGTAGGTCCTCAACCGTGGTATTAATTTATAGATATTTGCATACATGGAATCTATGCACCTGATTCTGTTATATTGCTGTGATTTTTTTCTTTAGAACAACCTTTTCTAGTTACCGGCGATATCGTGTTATGCATAATCAATATGCGATTGGATATTTAACTGGTTAACTGTTTCTACGTTATGGCGGATAGATGGCGCTATTTTTATTACTCAATTGTTATTGCTGACACGTGTTTTCCTGCACCGTGTGAAAATATGATTTTTTTCTATTGATAGTTAAACGTCTAGTTTATTTAACAATGGAACTACATTTTTCATAAAGAACATTACATTATCATATTATTAGAATTGATGTGAAATGTGAAAGTATTAATATTTTAATAATATACCATGTAAAATTAGTACCACTCTTTTACTATTTAGGTTTAGATTATTAAATAGTAGAAGAGTAAACAAATTTTCATAAAATTATGACCTACCTGCTGATGCTTCGCCCACGTAAAATTTGTTCCCGTTTCCGTTTCCGTTCCCGCTCTCGGAACTTATTCCCGGGATAAAAAGCAGCCTATGTGTTATTTCAGACAATAATGTAGCGCTGTACCAGATTTCAGGCAGAACCGTTCAGCCGTTCGAGCGTGAAAGAGTAACAAACATTCACACATCCACACTCACGAACTTTCGCATTTATAATATTAGTAAGATCAAGAACCTATATTTGGATTAAAAAATGCTTTCTGAATAGATTACAAAGTTTAGTA
The DNA here is from genome assembly GCA_933228765.1 of Miltochrista miniata. NCBI lineage: Eukaryota > Metazoa > Arthropoda > Insecta > Lepidoptera > Erebidae > Miltochrista > Miltochrista miniata. The sequence continues at coordinate 15,862,386 of OW121747.1, read as the reverse complement.
ATTTTGAAAAAATCGTATTAAACCAATGTAAAACGCTGTACAAAAGTATAAGCAGCAAATCTAACAGACTACAGGACATTACAGGATGGTTATCTAGTTTTTTTACAGTTTACCTAAGCTATATTTGGACGTAGGTGATCTATAAAAGTAGCAGTACTGCCAAAAAAGTAGAACTGTACCGTTTTAATAGTATTCCAGTGGACAAAAATGCACCGTGTCGTTTTGAGGGTTCTGTGCCAAAAAGGTAAATTAGAACTGCTAAAATCTTTGTACTAATAAACTCATATCTATACTAATATTATGAAGAGGAAAGATTTGTTTTATTGTTTGTTTGTTTGTAACGAATAGGCTCCGGAACTACTTGACCGATTTGAAAAATTCTTTTACTGTTGGGAAGCTACACTCTTTGCGGTGAACATAGGCTATATTTTATTCCCGCATTCACACGGGAATGGCAACTACGCGGGTGAAACCGCGTGACGTCCGCTAGTCTGTAATGTACTGAAAGCCTGTATTTCTGTGGCTTTTCATTTTTAACATAATTTTATCTTATTTTAAAATTAGAAAGAATGATGTTAAATTTTCTAGATCTTATCTCGCTGACAACTACGATTGAATTCATGAGTGAAACAAGTTAAACATTAGTTTAAGTTTCACTTTTTAAAACAGTATTTTTACTTTGTGATCGCGCAGTAGCATTTTTTATTTTTTATTCCACTAAGGTGGCAGACAAGACTTGGAGCAAAAATTATCAAATAACTAGCTGATGCACGCAGCTTCGCCTGCGTAAAATTTGTTTCCTCGGGAACTTCCTCCCGGGATAAAAAGTAGCCTATGTGTTATTCTAGACTATAATGTATCTCTGTACCAAATTTCAGCCCGATCCGTTCAGCGGTTTGAGCGTGAAAGAGTAACTCACAAACTTTCGCCTTTATAATACTAGTAAGATTTAATATTGTTGAAGAAAACATTAATTCTTAAACTTTAAATAAAGTTCTTCACCAATATTTATGTGCAGAAGTGAACGGGAAGGGCTTATTATCCAACCTATTTCAAATTTTCCAACTTATTTCGAAAACATAGGTATTATATAAAGATATATTATATCTAATGTAAAAAAATTTAAGTGTATATTTGTATTTAAAACTAATTTTTCGGGCTATCAGTCTCGACTTATTCCTAAGGAAGCCGAGCAGTAATCATTGGACACAATAACCATACATTTTAATCTATTAAAGTTCGTATTGAAAACGATACTTGTGCTGTTCCAAAATATTTATTATTATAAACCTGACCGGTATCGCCTCACGGCACTTTCAAAGGTCTAGATGGAACGACAAGGTAGTACTGTACATACAACAAAGTAGGTTCTTCCATCTAGATCTAGACCATAATCTACAATATTTATTAATATTCCTATGCAACAAACGTAATTTCTAGGCTCTTTTTTGGTACAGAACCCTCCAAGAGCGAGTCGGACTCACATTTGACGTCTTAATATGTATGTTTGCTGGCGTGTCTAAGATAGGATAGGTCTTTATGCAAGTTCATTTGTGTCAGCTATTCTTATAATAGAATTAAACACAGTTCACATGCCGTCTTTAATATAAGTCTGCAATTCCTGCAGGGGGGAATGCAAGTCCCAACTACTCACAGGATAACGTGATAGTGCCCAAACACTATGTCTGCGCACATGGCCCATAGTCACCAGGAACAAATTTTATATCATTTAACCGCTGTTACTCAAATCCCTATAAGATTTCTCTCGCTCAGCTCAGGCGAAACGTGACACGTTTTTGGACATGTAGACGGCACTCATCGATTTAGAAGACGATATTACTACTAAATATTTTAAAGTTAACCTGTGGGACAGGCTATATTGTTTACTCCTGAACAAAGGCTTTTTCCTAATTTCATCAGAACTCACATATTGCGTTTACCATCAGTTTGTGTGATCACGAAACACACAAACACCTAAACTAATTTTGCGGTTCCGTAACCCAAAGTACTACACAGATACACAATGTAGATTTTGGGTTGCATTTTACAAATAAACACAAAACTGCTGAATCTTTAATTCAAAGTAACCGGACAAATAAACTTTTAAGTAAAACCCAAGCACAAATAACTAAATGATGATTTCATATCGCATTTGCCGGATAAAAACAAAAACTACTGAAGCGATTAAAAAGATCTTTTAACAATAGAAAGTATTTATTATCACCGTGTTACCTACTATATTTGCTATCGGATATATCGTAGCGTAGATGGGGCCGGTTGCTAGGATATCCCCTTTTTGTATTTCTTCATCAATTGACGCCCATTGTGACAGCAATATTGCTACAATAATTATTCGGTTTTGCGACCACCCCACAGGTTCCTGCGCCTTTAAAATCGTATGTCCACCCTGTACGCAAGTACGTGGTTTTCACCTGAAAACCCTTTGGCCCCACCTGACGTCAGTTTTAAGACTGTGTGTTCATCTAATGTCACTTTACCAAGGAAATTCTTGTATCAAATCCATTGAAGACCAGAGATTCTTTATCAAAAGTTACCTACACAATACAAAAATTTCAACATCCATCCTAAGATCCGCCGTATAATACGTCCACTCGCAATATGACGTGCGCCGAAAACTGTGACCCAGATTCATCATCAGCTCTCGTTCGGCCGTCACTGCCGTGGCGCCTACTGGAGGTGCCTATGACAGTAGCTTCAAGTTAAATTTCACTTTTGTTGAGGAATGCGCATCTAGCCGCGAGAATGTTGCGAATAATTATTTCACTCGCATATAATTATTACATATCGTTGAATAGTTTGTTTTATTTTATTTTTACGTCAAACTGTAAATTATACCTACTGGTGTTTACTGGTTTCTTTTTATATTATACTAGTATACAGTGGTAGTTTTACCTGCGTACAGTGTTAATGCAAATATACTACTACAAATGTAGTCTTATTATATTTCTGGTCGTATTATATCGAATATTAGTTATTGAATAAAGTTACGTTAACGTTTTCTTCGTGGTACGTGATACGATAATTAGAAATAAATACTTTTCGGTTATACAGAGACACTTGTTTTTTCTGAACTTCATTACGAATTCAACATTATTTATTAGTTACGAGCTTACAATAAGAAATTATATATTAATGAAAAATGTGACAATGTTGCAAATTACATTTATGATATTGGTGCAATGTATATTCAAAATACATTGATGACACGTCTTAGTAGCTTTCCCTCTACCTTCACCTAAAGCAGAGTAGTCAGAGTAGCACCTTTTAGAAGGTTGAAGGGGTTACGGCTACGCCTTTAAATCTCAACAGATAATACAGCTTAAGCTGTATTATAGTTTTTAAAAATACGTGTATTTTTTTGTATTAGATAACCTTTTTCAATCAGAATCGTTCATGGTACAACTGTATGTCTTCTTGTTTTTTTTTGATTCTAGTTGAGAAAGTTCAGCTATCATACCAGAACAACGTCCAACAGAATCTCAGTTTACCCGTTTATTTCTGAAGAATCTGTTCATCTAAACTTATAAATCTCGTGAAATCGAATCCATTACATAAACTACTCAAACAAAGAAAAGCCAATAAGAAAGTATTTATCCCACCAAAAACATCCCTGTTGAAAAGGAGGCCAAGTTCCTATGGGCTAATTGTTCGCCTAAAAAAGGGTTGAAATCCAATCCAATGCCAAGTTTAGATGTACTTTAAATAATCTAAAAATATCTAAAATAATGTTACTTCTAAATTAGAACTTGGCAGGGTTTTGTGCAGAACGCAACACTTGATTAATTGTATAATTAAATTTATTATGTATATAATTAAATTAACCTGCCAAGTTCAAATTTAGAAGTAACATTATTTTAGATATTTTTAGATTATTTAAAGTACATCTAAACTTGGCATTGGATTGGATTTCAACCCTTTTTTAGGCGAACAATTAGCCCATAGGAACTTGGCCTCCTTTTCAACAGGGATGTTTTTGGTGGGATTTCAATACTTTTTTTCAAGAAACTGTACCTATTTTTTCTTTAATAAGCTTTAAAGTGTGCATTATGTATACATGACATTATTTTATACTCTCTCTCAACAAGACAAGCTCTCGAAAGGATGTCCCAGTAAAGGTCCATTTTGTTTCAATTATTTTTTTTTTATGAAAATACAATGCTCGATATTCTGTGAGTATTAAGCGTCTACTGGTTGCCCTCATTACCTATTAACACATAGCAACGCGCGCCTTAGATAGTTCGCGTTGCTCTATAGTGTTATACAACGCGCGTCTTTAGACAGTTCGCGTTGCTCTATAGTGTTATACAACGCGCGTCTTTAGACAGTTCGCGTTGCTCTATAACGTTATACAACGCGCGTCTTTAGACAGGTCGCGTTGCTCTATAGTGTTAACTATCCTTGTATAGATCCTCTACGGTAGGTACAGTAAATATTTCAAAAAGAGTTTGTTAACTCTATGTTTAATTTCTTTTTCAGAATATTGATGACATTTGAATAATGACATTATAAACACGATATCTACGTCTACAACATAAATTGTGTGTTTGTACGTAAATTGTTTATACTGGAGAAGAATCTAAAATATGGACTATTTGTTTACCATTTCCTATGAAATAGCTATCTTTGAAATATTACACCTACCTAAAGTAATCTGCTGAAATCGTCGTTCACTTTTTAAAGAACAAATATTTACGATGAAAGTCGAAAAATAAGTCCGTATGTGACCCGTATAATGTTCAATCATGGCGACACGAAATTAATTTCATTGAGCAACATTTGATTGTGCTGTACCTCCTAAAGTATTCATTTAATTTGCATGGTGTAAAGGGAATGAATGATCTTGATGAAATGTTCAAATTAACTAACGTATTTAAATTGTAAAGGATACCTTATTACCGAATATATAAGACAAAGTCGCTAAAAAACACGTTTGTTGTATGAAAGCCCCCCTTAAATATTATTATGTTTTTGTTTTCAGTATTTGTTGTTATAGCGGCAACAATAACACATAATCTGTGAAAATTTAACTCTCTAGCTATCACCGTCCATGAGATACAGCCTCCTGACGGACAGACAGACAGACAGACAGACAGACGGACAGCGAAGTCTCATGAATAGGGTCCCGTTCTTTACCCTTTGGGTACGGAACCCTAAAAAGGATGACTCACGCTACGCCGTGCCGGGTCCGAGCCGAGTGCCGGCCGCAGCAAGGTCAATATTATATATATTTTGTGTGAACAAACTCACGTTAAACCATAGATTTAGAATTTTTCACGCTAAATCTACGCGTTAAACCGAGCGGCAACTGAGTGACAGCCGAACTACGGAAAGCGCTCAGAAACAACTCGGTCCCGCCTCGGCTCGGCCACGGCCCGTTGCATGAATACAGTGCCACCGAGCTTCGCCCGAGCAGTCGTGAATGCAACCGGCTCGGTGACCGTGCTACGGCCGACACTCGGCTCGGACCCGGCACGGTCTAGCGTGAGTCATCCTTTAGAATGCTTGCTGATCTCTAAACTACTGGACGAATTTGATCCAAATATTTCACAAATATGAATAACAATATTCAATGTGCAGTATTGACTTTTCCATAATTTGTATGTATAGAGAATTTGATTGACATTAATCAAAACATTGACAACATCTTTCTCAAATCTGATTGAGTTTTTAAACATGACATGTGTTAAAATAAAAAGTAAATTAAATCAAAAGAGTCCTCTCATCACTAAGAAGTATTGATACAAATTCGAATCGAAACCCCCCGAAGAAAACAATTGTTACCCCCTTTTAGCCATGTTCTGGAATGAATTTCAATAAAATACGAAACACATCTTCCATCAATTATGTTAGAGATGATTTATGCAAATTTTGAAGAAGATCCGACCAAGGAATCCTGTGGTCCCATACAAACTTTGTAACCCTTTTCCAACTCACGCTTGACCGATTTCTCAAATTTCTCAATTTTTCGGTAATCTACATATAACACCCGATCTGTGTGCCAAATTTCATAACGCTAGGACAATTGGAAGTGGCCTAGAGGTTTTGATGACCGGTCAGTGAGTGAGTGAGTCAGTCAGTGCCAAAATTAGCTATATTCACAGGGTCATATTTCAGGATCTACTAAAGCTACAACTATGAAATTTGGTACACTGCCTTAGTACTAGTATATGATTATGTACGTACAATTTTATTTCTGTACTTGCAATAGGCACTGAGCTACAGGGGGGTCAAAAGTGGGTCGAAGCGGTTCGTGTAAATAGAGTACGGCATGCGCTCGGCCTGTTGCTGGAACTTGGCCTGCGCACTGCCGTGCGCTTAGATTCTTTTTCAACAGAATCCTCATAAGTCTTATTATTTATTTCCTTACAAGAAAACATCTTTCTAACTCTACTTATAGTATTACCTAGTAGTTTCATACACGACATATTCTCGAAATGTTATCCGTATAAATTGCTTCAATACACTTAGCATTGATACAAATACAAAGCCTTACATTTAAACGTAAAAACAGGTACAAAAACGGTCTACAACTGTAAAATTTTCACCCTCAGAAATGCAAAAGTAACGGTTAAAATTCCAACTCTTGGGTTTTACCGAAATGTATGTCATCGTTTAAGTTAAATTAGTGTATCAGCAACAAGAAGTCGAAATGAAATGGACCGCCGCGTCATCGAGGTGAAAGCAGCTGCCACGAGCGGTTAGAGCTATCTCGTGTTTACTAAGTAACCGTCAAGGTCGCCGGATTTGGTTTTAAAATTTTGCAATCTGATTAATAACTTTCGTGAGTTTTATGGCGTCGTAGATGTAGTGACCGAGATAAGAAACGGAAGCGGAGTTAGTATCAATTTGATTAACACTCAAAGTGTTGTAATTGGTGATCTTAGTTAATTTGTATCACAAACAAAATGCGATAAAGTAGTAAAAAGCGAAAAAAGAGAACTGAAAAAAGTAGAGCTTTTTAAACTGATGCTAATAATATTGAGGAAATTCAAAGTCACAGTACATGAAAATAGTTTTTTAGCATACTGAATTTTCCATGACTTCGATTCATTTCAGAATGATTGTATGGTATGGAAGAAAAAAAACGAAATCATTTAAAAAATTACTCAAGAAGCTGGTGGCCTAAACATTTTTCGATCGGATATTCAAAACGCATTCTAATACTTTGTTCAATTCTTATAAAGTAGTGAATAATGATATTAATCAATTTCTTTTTGTTGTAAAGAAAAGTATTAAGAACCTTATATGCTTAGGAAATTACTTTTTCTAATCTGTGTGTGAGGATAGCCTAAAATAAGTGGGTAGTTTCAAAATACAGGAAGAGTATAACATTCTCCCATAAGTCTCAGTATCTTCACGTCCAATAATAGGTAGAACGGTGCCAGCAGTAGAAGCGCAACCAACAGGTGTCGAGCTGTGACTATAAACACATTATGTTATTGTGCTGGGCCACAACACAATGGGTTGATAACAGCTCCGGCGATAACACGCCGGCCAGGTGACAACCCTGACATTGAAACAGCACCGACATACAGCCATATATTTCTTACTAGCTACACGCGAATATGTTGATAAATGCGCTCAGAAATCTTAGAAGTCGAGCTATTTCAAGTAGAATCTGTACTTCTGCGTGTACACTAGGAAAGATTGAATTGTTTGCGTGCATTGAATAGGCTTTAAAACTACTGAACTGATTTGAAAAATTCTTTCACTGTTGTTAAGCTAAATTATCCCCGAGCATGTTTTATTCCAGTATTCCCACGGAAATGGGAACTACGCGGGTGAAACAGCGTGTCATCGGCTACATAAAAACATAAACAGACTGATTTCTTATTGGCACATCTTTCCGAATCCTCATGGCGGGCGCTTAGAGTTAGATGGATAGGTAGAAACCGTGTGGTTTTAACCATTGTCCCTGGAGATTTCCACACTTCAAAAAAAAGCAGACTGTTCTCATTTTATATTTTTACAAATCATTTATCAAAACGATCTACAGCTATTGTTACAAGAGTATTATTATCCAGCACCTTGTATTGTTGAGAAGTTAAAAAAAAGTCTATGATATCTGCGTCGCAGTTCTAAGATCGCAAGACCAGTCATGAATACGTACAACGATTTGGAAAAAAAATACAGGAAAGGCGGTCCTTTCAAACTGTGAGGGAATACTACCACTGAAAATAAGTAGCTTAAGGAACGAAACTAATATCAACTTTACACTTTAATGTAACGCAGTATCTAAATAATACTACCAACCATGACTTAGCATTTCCCATTATGATGAAATGTGAAATTGGACAATTTTTTTTGAATCAAACTTGATTGATCGTATCGTCTGTTTAGAAAGTGTACTACTGTTGATAGTATAAGGCCTTGCCTAGTACGTGTACTAGCACTTGAAACAGTCTCGTGATAAGCGTATTTATAGTTAGAAAATGCCATTGAAATTGCTACAAAACTCTGAAGGTTCGATAAGAATCCAATCGCACGCACGGCAAATGTTATTGAAAACACAACAATGCCGGCAATAATAGTTTCAGCATTTTTAAGGATGCTTGTCGTGGAGGCCAATATAGCCTGTTTACTGCTTCAAATATATTGACGGAAGTCTAAGATATACACATGCATACATATAATCACGTCTTTACCGTCAAGGGGAGGTAGAAGTGATTAGAAGGTAGTGGATGTGCATCCACCTTTTGCTAGTAGATTTACTATTAAAATTTTCAATCTATACATATAATAAAATTATAGAAAAGTCAAAACTGTAAACCGAAAATATAGTTGTAAAATTTTTTGTCTGTTTGTTTTGCTTTGTTCGGAAAGATCTCGAAAAGTTATTAATAGATAACTTTTATATTATGTTACCATATAATTTATACATAATATATACAATTTATATAGATTAGATTAAAATTTTGCACAAATATTAACTAGGGGTAGGGTCTTCAAATAGGCTATATATTATCACGCTACACATCCTAGGGGCTAAGCAGAGAGCAATCAAATTGGCATATAACATAATTTTCACGCGTACGAAGTCGCGGGCAACAGAAAGTTTTAACAATAAATGTACTAGCAAGCCTCTTGCCGTCACTGGGCACTTATAAGAATTTCTTTAACCATTCTGCATCTAATCATAACCGAAATTTCGACAGCCAGGCTAGAGTTAATCGACAAATACAATCTTTGCGGTCTAAGTACGGATGAAGCCAAACCAATAATAGCTGTATTTGAGCTATGTGACGCTTTGTAAAAAAAAACAAATAAAATTACAAACGTTTTAGGGTCGGCAGCGGGAGTGTAGCGCCTTTGGTGTTCCTAATGTTCATAGACTACGGTGATCGCTTTCCATCAGGTGGGCTGTAAGCTTGTCTACCACCTAAGTGGAATAAAAAGAAACGAGAAAAAGTAATTGAACTTTACCTACTTGAGATTGGGGTAAAAAATATCGCCACACTATAAAGTAACTGCTCATGTTCGGAATTCAACATGAATGTACCTGTTGTGGGAAGCCGCAAATATGCGATCTTGATTTAATAAACCACTGTAGTTATGCTGTTATATTTTAACAAATCGACCAAAACAGTTCAAAACGGGTCCATCAATACATCCCAATTTAACCAGTTCTTTTTTGGTGATGGATTTTGATAATGTATTTAATCCATTGACATTATAGTTGAAACTACGACTAGGGGGAATCAAAGTGAATTAATTTAATAAAATATTTAAAAATTACACTAGATCTAAATAAGGGCCTTATTTAGATCTAGTGTAATTTTTAAATATTTTGTGCCCAAAAGACTAGCAACATTCCCCCTTTCAATTCGTTGTAGCGATTCGCTAGCCTATTCGTTGAGAGAAATAACTGCCAGCCCTTGGGTCAACTACAACCATGTTTCCGATATTTTTTATTACTATTCTTAAAATGGTAGAAGCATTTATTACATTGACATAAAGTTGAAATTACAATACACGTGAGACGTGATAGTTTCTTGATGCACGATGCCGAACAGGCATTACTGTACTCGGTATTGACCCACAAGTACCGTAATTTTTTTAAGACGCGACTTGACCAGGATGGATTTTCATTTCCGGGTTAGCTCAAGAATAGAAGTTTGTTTGTTTAGAATACCTATGTAAAAAAGGTAACTATGATTGACAGATGCATCGATGAACAGCTCAAAAGATTTGGTTCTAAATTATTATAAAGTTCTTTTGAAAAGCAATTAGTATGCTGATTACTTATATTAATGATTGCATAACTAAGTTCCGGTAGTTGGCGCCTACGTAGCCCCAATATGGAAAAAAAAAATTTTTCAATAAAAAATAAAACCGCCTTCCAACAAATTCTGAAAAATAAAATTTACTTAGCACAAAGTAAAATGTATTTTGATTTATCAGATTTTATTCAATATCATATTGAAGTCGGCGCCAAGTAAACCCATAGGTTTATGTAGATATTATTCATGGCACCAACTTCAATACTATATTGAATAAAATCTAATAAATCAAAATACATTTTACTTTGTGCTAAGTAAATTTTATTTTTCAGAATTTGTTGGAAGGCGGTTTTATTTTTTATTGAAAAATTTTTTTTCATTATTTTATGTGACGGGTGAACCGAAAAATATATCTATCTAGGTAAAAGTTTTCATCAATACAAATCTATCAAGCCCAAACACGAGGTAGCTGCTGTAAATCGTTAAGGATTTCCCTCGACTGTCTTTCGGTTCCATAATCAGATCGACACCAGATATTCATTAAATTGTAGTACATTAAAACACTGAATTAAAAAGTTAACAAATGCACTGGTTGTCCCAACAATTTTCAGTGGTTGCCCTCGATTTCTCCTGGATCCCATCATCAGATCCTGATCTGATTAAAATAGAACCACCTCAGAAGTAAACCCCTTTTCAAGAAAGAAAACAATTTAAATCCGTTTATAATTGACGGAAATATCGGTGAACATACATAAAACATTGAGAACTTCCTTTTTTTTTGAAGGCGGATCTATCAATCTAGGTGCAAAGTTCTCATCAATACAAATCAATTAAGCCCAAACACAAGGTAACTGCTGTAAATTGTTAAGGAATGCCCTCGACTGTCTTTCGACTCTATCATCAGGTCGACTCCAGACCTTCATTAAAGTGTAGAACATTAAAGCACTTAATTAAAAAGTTAACGAGTGCACTAGTTGTCCCTACAATTTTCGGTGGTTGCCCTCGTTTTCTCCTGGATCCCATCATCAGATCCTGACCTGGTGAAAATGGGACCACCTCAGAAATAAACCCTATTCAACAAAAAAATAAGTTTTGAAATCCGTCGATAATTGACGGAATTATCGCTTGACATACATAAAAAAAAATACATACAGACGAATTGAGAACCTCCTCCTTTTTTTGAAGTCGGTTAAAAATTGAAGAATTTCTTCAGCATATAGGGGCTAATGGCTTACCGATCAAAGCACCTTCCCGGCACGTTAATAGACGCAAGTCTGAATCCCGCTGGAGTATAAAATTATAAAGCTGGGCTTCCACAGTCGATATTTTGTCCATCTTAAACATTACCCTCTATTTCCCCTTTTGGCTTTTGAATTGGTTTACATGATGCCGAAAACTATTATCAAGTGCTTGTGTGTATTAATAGTTCACTTTGTCAGTAAATTCTATGACAAGTACTATTTTGGGAAGCATTGTTTTTGTTCAAAGCTACTATTGTCAATTATAATAATTATAGTAATCATAAAATACATTTGACCGATAAGGTTATTCACAAAGCTATTTAGAATGTTGTATTGAGATTATACAGCGTGTTTATTATAATCTTCCTCTCTTTATCTAGTATGAATTTTTCGATCAACCTTGAAAACCTTGGGGTTGATTGTCTACAGCTGACCTCTCAACACCTACCGCCATATCCTCATGTTTCTAACTGATTTTAAAAACACAAAATCTTAACATAAATATTGTGATAGTGACTGTTAAAAATAATGCATCTGTATTAATGCGCATTTAGTGAGTTGGTTCTTTTCGCGCACGTTTCGGCAAAGGTGAAAGTGTTCATGTTTTTAAGAAAGGAAAAGTTGCTGTATTTTTTGTGGTAAGAGGCGGAGTGCGGGCGAGTGGTGGACTGGGCTAGCCCCCCTCCCGCGCGCAGCCGGCCGCCCGCGCTCCCATGAAAGTGAAACCTGCCGGTACGCGCACGGTGACGACTTTTGGTAGGAAACCGTTGAGCGACTATTGTATTGTTGCTTTTACAGTTCGTACATGAATTTGAATACTGTTTTGGTGTATAGAATATTGGTTATTGTTTTAGTTACTTTATGTAAATATGTTACTGAACTAGGGGCGAGTTTCATGGCATTAAGCGGCTATTCTTTGTGTCTTTGTTGCCGGCACTGGTTGTTTAAGAACTATTGTGGACTTTTTTGGGAGAGAGGCTACCCCCTATTCCTTATACAGATAAAGTTTAGTGATCGAGGAGACCATGGTGCTAAATTTGTAGTAACACGAGTGTCGCGAAAACCTATTGAATTGATAGATTCCATGATAGGAAGAAAATTTGTCCACTAGGGTCCCATTTTCAGCGGTGGAGAAAGCGTAAATATATAACAACATATGGTCACGTCTCTATCCCTGAAGGGATTCCAGATTCATATTATACACCCACGTTTCACCTTAATTTAAGTTTTTGTCCCAATTAATTGCCGTATTGCCGATTTGAAATATACAGGTATGGGTTGTGTCGAAATTTTTCAACCTGGCCATTGGGCTTTCAACTTGGCTTAACAACTGTCATTTTACTGGTAACCGGGACTAACAGCTAAACGTACGAGGACCAACCACCACAGCGAAAGTTGCTTACAGCAGTGAGCTTTTACATAAAGTGAGTCCGCGGGGTCTCAAATAATTCCAAAAAAAAAATAAAAGAAATTATTTGAAATGAAATTACAATAACACTGAAATACATTAGCGTGTCACATTTCACATTTTCTTACATGTCTGTGATACGAAATAAATTTGACGATTAGTGTACGTTTTCAATTGCCTACACAGGTGGGATGGAAACTAATAAAATGTTTACACGATTGCGTTAGATTTGCATTGAATATGTGGTATTCAGTGCACCCTGAAGACGCTTCAATTTCTTAATCTGACGATTTAGAATGAGTGCAAGCAATATTAAGGTTTGATATTCGCTGGAGGTACTTTTCAATATCAAAGGTATCCTTCCATATAATCTGACGTACTCGAGTAACTACAGAAATTACTTCTAGAGATTTCCTACCATAATGTATAAATACTATAAAAAAATAAAAACACATAATGCAATAAAAAAAATATGAATGCAAATTGATTGTTTTCAATATTTATAGAAGTAGTCTTATAACTGGTAAAGATAGTTGGGTATTACACGAAACAACTGTTTATTTTCTTCTACCTGATACTTTTTACGACATTTCAATCGGGGTTATAGTTTTGAAAAAAATTGTACGTCAATATGTTTGATTGTTGGACTTATTGGATGCGAAACGCTCAAGACCGTGTGTTGTAGTGAAAATGGAGAGAGGCCTACGTCCAACAGTGGACTGCTATAGGTTGCTTTGATTTATTGACACCTTACCTAAGCTTTCACCTTCGAAGGTACACAGATACTACAGCTTGTTCTATGCATCGGGTTTTAAACTTCAAACTGATAAAATCTGACCTTTGAAGTAGAAGTTTTTCAGAATGTCTCAGTTGGGAGAATATCTAGTAGGTAGGTACTATCTATTTTATCTGAAAAACTGTTAGATAAAATTGCTGAATATTCTATGAACTTAGATTACTATTAATTAAGAGCTTTCACCTTTGAAGATACATACACAGTGACAACAGCTTGTTCTATGCAATGAGGTTTAAACTTCAAACTGATAATCTGACATTTGAAGCTAAAGTTTTTTCGATATTTCGAGTAAACGTAAATACTATCTAATATATTTTATCTAAAAAACTTTCGTGTAATTCCTGAACATTCAATGATCTCTGGACACAATAGTATTCTAAAAGCTATTCTTTATAAAAAATTAAGAACTTTGAATGAAAATGGTCCTTGACTCCAAACTTCAACGCTTAAGGATCTTTGACATTTAGTGAGATCCCTACTTTGATATCGACTTTTTTGTGCATATTTCAACAACTAAGTAGTAAACATTCGTAAGTCTTTCTAAACACATAAAAATTATAAATAAATTACACCCGCTTATAAAATCAATCAGCGAGCTCATCACCAGAAATAAAAGAAAAAAAAATCATCCGTTTGGGAGATACGATAACGCAGATATGCAGGTCAAACTTACGGCCATCTTTTGCGTCGGGGGTTACAAAGTGAACCGTGATGATAATATTAAAAATAAATATTGCGTCGCATTAAACGGATTGTCGAAAAGGTGTGTAAGTTGGCTGAAGTTGGTATTTTTTTAATATACTGGTTCAAGTGCGCGCGCCGATACACTTAGGTTATCTCTATCTGCGCACGCATATTTATAAAATACTAGCTGACGCCTCGCGGTTTTACCCGTGTAGTTATCGTTCCCGTGGGAATACAGAATAAAATATAGCTTATGTCATCCGGGAATTGCTGGGCATTAGTGGAAGAATTTTTCAAATTGATTCAGTAGTTTCGGAGTCTATTCAATGCAAACCAAAATTTTTCCTCTTTATAATATTAGTAACACTACGCGTAGGACTTTCGCTTACGTGATTTCTTTTTGTATACCTACAAATTAAAACGCCATTGTCTCTTAAACTTGGCAAATTAATAAAGACATGTTTTGGGACATTGTCACACAGCACTATTTAGTACAAATTAAGCTAATATGAGACCACTGATAAACATACTTATATATTTTTTAAAACATACATATTATGCATAGAAATGTTCCAAACTCTGAAACTAACTTTTGTGGATCAACAAACAGTTGTTCCGACCTGAGATTTGAACCGAGGCCTTCCAAACTATAAGTAGGTACTACAAATGTTCTAAGTCCTACCTATTTTTATTTTACTATTAATATTTCTTTCTTGACATTTTACGTAAAATATTCATATTTTTTACGTGGCAGAAAACTGAGCTACGCGCGTAACAAATAAACGATCACGTAAAAAGTTCACTTGAACGGAAAATGGGGACCATTCAAAACACCTAATCTAGTAAATAAAATGCTATACGGAATCTCCCATTTTCCAATTTTTCCTGGATTTCAACACTCGGTTGATGATACACAATCGTAGTGGCATACCCTATAGAATGTTTCGCCCATACGAAAAAAATCAAAAATGTTTCGGAAAATTCTTTGATGGAATTGGGTGAAGGTACGTACGTCATTCACATGATTTGACCGTCATTATCAATAGTGTCCGAGCAATGGAGCGTTTTACGAAAAAATCTGTGAGCGAGATTTGGGAAAATTTTTATTTAGGTACTTTTATTTTTTATTGGGCGTATTTGAATTGTCAAGACATATAAATATCTTATCTGAATAATATAAAATCTATTGCCCAAATTTTATGTAAGCCCCTCACTGCGGACGGGTGGCACCCATTTCTTTGTAATTGTTAGTTCAATTTTATTGAAGTAAAAAATAGGTTGTATAACATAGGGTTCTTAGTTGTATTAAGGCAGCCCTGGGGTTTAAAAATTGAGTACTACTGTTCGTACTTATACCAAATTTCATGATATATGTTAAATTTTCGGAACTTCACGACAGCAACACACTTTGATTTTCAGTTTCCATCCGGAAATTTCCTTTTATAACATTGATATGTGTCTATTGACTTCACAGATCTGTCAGTAAGAGGTACCTTCGAAAACTAAAGAATCCAGCCCTTCAAAAAAATACCTTCCAATTTTAACTTTATAAAGCAAGCATGCACAAGCAACGGTAACCGTTATCGATCATGTGGGTCGCGATCTTGTTTGCTGCCCGGTTAATCGAAAAAAACTTCATAAACGATCGAAAGTATCCCGCTTCGAACGAAAAAAAAAAAGAATTACGCAAATCGACCCACAATTCTCGGTGAAATCAGTTTGACTGCATAAAAAGCGCGTCAAATCGTACATCTCCTTCTTTTGCACCCACTTAGATAGACAGTGTACTTAATAAATTTGGCTTCGTTGTAATTACCGTCTGTCACTTTAAACACAGCATTTGTGTACGTTTATCTGTTTTCAACAAAAGGTTGAATAAGTTTATTACACTCACAGACATGGCTTTGCGTACCTACACGCACGAATTGCTTATCAATACTCAAACAAACGTACACATACACAAGTGATAATTTTCTGATTTGCCTCACAATATAGAAGCAAAACTGTTCTCGCCAGACCTACATATGTCATGTAAATAATTATCGAAATGGTCGAATATTTATCTATTAGTGTCACATAAAAGTCTGTTCGTAAAATTGGGTACAGACTGATAACATAAACGTTCATTAAGTAATACAATATAACATCGGTTATCATTGTTTTTGATTCAGAGGTCGCCTTCCGTTTTAATCCGTGTCAGTGGTTTTGATAACGGAATACAGAAAGAATAAAAGGCAAGACAAATGTTTAGTGCTCATTAAACCACGATGCCTTAATTTCAGAATTGGGGTATTAGTAGCACTGGACATAATATTGATTTATGTTCTCGTGATAGCAAGGAACCCAGCGCCCAAGTCAAGGTCAAATTCCTGATAGTGTCTGCCACTCCCTGACGCGATAATTCCTAGAGGAGTTTAAAAATCATAATATCCTTTGTTTCAGGTAATTTGCCATACACACAATAAATTATGAAAAGTGAATTTACCTATAGCGTCACAATTCAAAAAATCATAAAGCACATAAAATAATTAATTAATCTAATAAATTACACCAATAAAATTACATTACATCAGATAAAAATCAATCGACATAAATTTAATTTATTTTGGAACACACAATACGCACCAACTATCGTATTTTTAATATTAGTTAGGTGTATTATTTAGACAATTATAAATACGTTTATCAGTTTTCTAGATAGCATAGCTCAATCTTAAATTAACGTACTTTGGCCTAGGTGGCTCTGACTAAAAAATGGCCCCATTTTTATCGACGAGACTAGGGCCCAAACATTTTTCCCTTTACATCTATTGAGTACACATAATATGTATTTTACAATCGCACTGGCGATGTTTATCTTGTCAGAGACCACCTCTGACCGTAGTCTTTGATATTTTTATATGTTTTCAGTATTACAATAAAAATATTAGCCGATTGACGTCACATGTTACTGTAACAACGATGAGAACAGAAATAAACTTTAACACGTGAATGAACGCTACTGGTGCATCAACCGAGTTTGAACACGAAGAAGATTATTAAAAACTATAATAATATTAATAAATATTGTTGAACATTCTCACACAATATCATCCAGCCGAAACTAAGCTATAAGCTTGTGCTACGGAATCCAGACGACTGATAGAAATACTTATGTAGGTATTTCTAAATACATACATATAATTATACATAGACAACACTCTAACTCCGAAACAAATCTGATTGATTCAGTGGTTAGATTGTGATTAATACAAATTCATCACATCAAAAATATTGTTCTTTAAAAAATTCTATTATCCAAAATCTTGTACTGCCTATAACAAGTACAAATAATCATATCAAATTTGATGCAGTCCTTCGGAAATTATGCGCGTACATATAATTTCGGCGCGTCATTTTTTTTTAATAATGTTCTACCTACAGATCTCATAACTATTATACTAGTAACACGTGTCTAAAAATTGTTATTGACCGAGAAAGCGAAGAGAACGAGATGTTTGTTCACCTCTACAAGTCTTGCTTTTTTAAACGCTTTTCACTTTTTTGGCGTTGAAGATTTTTCATTCTTGGGAGCTATTTATATCAAATTCAAATCATGTTATCCAATTAACCGATGTAATTTTATAAATATTATTATTTATTTATGCAACTATTTCGTTAGCCAGCCTCATGAAATATACTTATATCTTACTATTCCCTATCAAACACAGAAGAAAGGAAAATATTGTGTATACTCGTAGTCATTAATGCATTTAATCACGTATTATATTCTGAGACGTCCTGGCGAGGGTTACCCGAAGCTCCCAACAGTAGGCAGTGTCAGGGCACCTAGTGGTTTATTCGATAAGATCCCGGCATGGCCTCCATGAGGTATGTCACACGCAAAGAAAAAAAAACTCAGATATCAAAACATGTGATAATGATTTGAGGAATACAAATTTTTATGCTGTAAATTGAAAAAGGCCTCCTTTCAGCAGTTCTGTAGAGGTTTATGTCATTGAATTACACAGGTTGATCAAAATCGAGCTTCACTGAATTTGACTATCTCGGTGGCGCAATCGTATGCATGAGTATATGACTGCTGTGCTGAGGCCTCAGGTCGGATAAATATTTGAGTTTGGTTGTATTCTGCATATCACAACATAATGTATACAGAGTGGTCACAGTAGTATGTTCTAGTGAGGTCTGGTACTGCTTAAGCTAAATATGAGAGACTCAGGATCGTCCGCTGTAGAATATAACAGGCTGATACAATCGAGCTGGTTAACGGTAATCCTAGTAAAATCGTTTACTAATAGGTAGTATACCTTAATAAAAAGAACATGTCTTAGTCTTGCTGACCAGGTGCGACTATGAAAAAGTAATTAAATCAGCACAGCTAGCTAAGTTTACTAACATTATAGGTCCAAAGTTATACCAAATCTTACACTGTTACGAGGACATTTCCTGATAAGCGAGATTCTATTGTGTGTGTTCAAACAAAGGCAGTATTTAACAATGCAAGCGAGTGCAGTATTGAAAAATGGCTTGTTGCGTATGTTAAGTTTTTGGAATTAAAACTTCTGTAGGCGCTAGAGATTTTGCGATGAGGAAAAGTCACTGAGCTGGGGACACTGTTATCACTATCTTACCGACACGTCTGTATCTACATAATATATATGTTGGCGCCGTTATTTTCTGATGATCAAAAAGAAACAGTTTTTTTTTAAGTTTTCTCTTCTGTCAGCACTCCCGAAGTGAGGCGGTTTTAGGCGTTCGTTATTTAAAATTTCTTCGTCGCTTTCAAAGTGCAGATCAGGTTCTCTAGCCACATACACTGAAGTTTAAGACTGCAGTGGTCTTAAGATCTTGTGGTCAAAGGATCTGCGACTGGAGGTCAAGAATTTCAAAATAAATATTTTTGATATCGGCATAACATAACTCCAGTACCTATTATTTATTATACATACATAAACACTTTACAATTTTATGATAGTACCTATAGATTGGCAGCATGCAGACGAAATTTGGTGTTTGAAAATTGAGAAAATAAACTTACAACCCCTATTTTAGCCCCTTATAGGTAAAATGTTGCAATGCAAAAACCTGGTGTACGAGTTTATTTCTAACTTTAAAGAAAGCACAACCTTTCTTTTTTATTAGAGCTATTAAAATGCAGTTCAACAATTTTTATGAATATTTATTGAGAAAAGTTCAATGATGTTGCAATTTTTGCTTGGTGCTCCATTTAAAATGTTATGTTAACAAAGCTTGTTTTGAAAACTTGAAGGAAAGCTTACAACACTTTTCATTTAAATGTTGTATTTTTTTACATTACGTTAACAAAGCTTAGTTGAATAGCTGAGGGGAACTTTTACAACTCTTTTCATTTCAATTTTAGTTTTATCAACACAATAGCTGATGGCGCCGACTTCATGCAGTTGTACTTATATAAGAAACGGAACGGTTATTTATTTCATAAAACTCTTATATAATGATAATATTTATAAAAAATATTTTGTACATACAATCTAAGGACAAAAAATTAGATTTTCAATTCTAACGGTTTCTCCCTAGGTGAGGCCGCAGTGGCAGCCGTAGGTCTGTTGGGAGTCTTGGGATTTCCTTCCGATGGCTACCTAGGGCTCTCAACCGTAGGCTGTTGGGCAGCCGTAGGTCTGTTGGGAGTCTTGGGATTTCCTTCCGATGGCTACCTAGGGCTCTCAACCGTAGGCTGTTGGGCAGCCGTAGGTCTGTTGGGAGTCTTGGGATTTCCTTCCGATGGCTACCTAGGGCTCTCAACCGTAGGCTGTTGGGCAGGATACGTGAGGTTTTTTAGTCGGTAGAAGTCGGCAGAGCAGACATGTACGATTTTACCTCACGTGAAAAAAAAAGGAATTGGTTTGTCGATTGAACCTCCATCAATCTTTGGGTATAAAATTCGATTCAATGGCCTACAGACGGAGTTTTTGGTGAAAATATAAAATTTTAAAAAAGATATCGACGTGATAGATCTGTTCATGAATAAGAATTATTTTCTCGTGCCCAGAACTATAACTTTACGACCATTGGCATCACAATGTATTTTCTTTATGTTAAATTACCTACTTAAACTGTTTGTTACATGAATATATTCTTAGTTTGGTCTTATGCTCTTTTGGATGGCACAAGCATTCTCTTCCTTCCAAAAATAGTCCCGCAATGTTAAAAGGGGAATACTTTAAAGCCCTGTTCCTGTATTCAGTTTTGTCTTATATGTACCCTGTGACGATTGGCCGCGGCTACGGCGAGATTTGATAGAGCTTAAGTCCAGCTATATGCTGCGAAACCCTGATTTGATTGATTGATGCAATTTGGATATGCTATCGTGTCTTATAACTTTCTATTTTTACACTGTTGAAATTTTTCAAAGCGCTCATGGGTCTTTAACTTGGCTTAACGACTACTGGCCTACGTGCCTTTCGAAGCACGAAAAGGCTGCCAACGGAACTGTCACAAAGTGGTCACCCCTCTGAGGATCAGAGATCGTTTACAGTGGGGCTACGAGTGCTTCAGTAATGCTATCTTAGCAATATTATGAAATTCCTTAAAAACATGCAGTGAGTCAGTTGGCAGCTGTTGTTGGTCACTTGCAGTTGCTTGGTGGGTAAACACCATTGTAGTCGCTATCGGTGCACACTCACCGCTTCAACACCCTCCCTCCTCCGTCTCTCTAAGGACCCTATGTCTCTAGTTTACAAACTGAGTTATATTCTACTTTTTATATTTCAAAATCTCTGACGGACAGGTCACGTTTGTTTGGTTAAGAAACTAATCAACCAAATTGTAGGCCAAATATGTTGATTAGTTACTCATTCTTTGTAACATCCTTTTTCCACGTTCTCCCTTTCAGACATGCACATATCGAGTAACAGTCACTATGATACGGATACATGATAAGTGAAGATAAGGTAGGTAAGCCATCTGGGTGCCGTTACATTATGGTTAGCTAGTCACATTTAAAGTATGTGTACAACATTTCAGCAGATACGCTGCTTTGGGTTACAGTCTCCAATGGACAAATGGCCAGTAAAGTTAAGCAATCTACTGGCGGTCAACACTTAGAAAGTTTGCGCACCATATTTTGGCACTTCACTTGCTCTCAGAACACATACTATGAAATCTCCACTAAAAGGGTAGGTAAAAGATGTAAACGCTAAAAACTTTTAGATAAGTTATTACTGTGTGGAAGCCCCCGTTCGCGTTAATCATAATATGAGACAACCGGTAGGAGAGAGCACCGTAGGTCTTCTCTAGCCACTCGTCCTTGACCCGTCTTACCGCCCCGACTGTGGGGTTTCCTCTCCTTGGTTGCTCAAGTCGCCCCTTCCAGGTCTTCATGGTTTCCTGGTTGAGCTGAAATTCCTTGTGTCGTACACCTATGGTACCGCTGCAGAGTCTCTTTGCGCCGTTTAAACAATGACGCAAGGGCACTCGCTTCCAGGTCCCATAGAGAGCTCCCCGCTAGGAGATAAGCTGCCTCAACTGAGGTCGTGCGGTATTTCTTTATCATCTCCCAGGAATCCTGGCAGATTTGGACTACGATCGCGGCCGCGCGTAAGGGTTATGGTGTTTTTCTACTTCTTTAGAGATTAATTCGGGTGTTTTCTTGTATCTTGGAATATGCGTAAACAACCAGTTAAGCAATCTAAGTAGTCAACAGTTGTCTAAAAACAATACGGCGATATTTTATGACGTACTGGTCGTTTACTTGACCCAAACTAACTACGCCTGAAAGCTGATGCACCTGAACATGTGTGGGTGCCTTCAAGAGTATAAACAAAAATAATATTTAATAATAAAAACTTCACCACGCAAGCATAGTCGTGGGCATTAGCTAGTGATTTTCGTTTTGTATTTAATTTGTCGTCCGGTTTATTTCCGCTACAATAGACTGAGCCGATTATTGCCTTAAATCGGCGGCGATCGATGTGGCTGATAGCCTGTAATAATCGAAATCAGTTGAGTAGTTAATGTACTAACTTGGTTTATTGACTGTCCTTTTGATTTTGTAATTGTGAGGTACAAATGCTCACCTAAACACATTTACACAAACAAAAAACCTAAATCTATCCTTTTGAAAAGTGAGTTCAAATTTTTAATTGTGTATTTGTTCCTCATTATCCTTATGGTATATTTCAACTAAAATATGTACATAATGTTTCAAATAATACAGTACAGTAGTTATAAACTTTCGACGACAACGATTTACTTAGACTCAAAAATTTTGGGACTTCTCGGGAGCGAAGGCTACATTAAGCAAAAGACTTCAACGCGCTCTTGTTTATTTGTTATTTGCTTGTGTTTGTATTTGCGAACTAAGTATGCCTTATCTTATGTATTTTAATTCTAATCTAGAATTACAAAACATTATATAAATGGAACTTGTGTATTATAACTCAAAATTAAGTGTATGATATGCCTAAAACACCAAACGGCAGATGTAGTGAATAGTCTCATTTTGTTCGTAGATCTTTACTTAGGCTTTTCCAGTATGTTTAGACATAGAGACTTTGCTTCATTCAAAACTTCATCTCTCAGCCTCAAATATTATTTGCTAAGAAAGTGCCTACCGCGGTGATGAACAAGACGTTAAACAATTTGACAATAATTCATGTCGATTTGGTTACATTTGTGTAGCCACATTGAAAGACTATCTTGCATAGAGTGCAGGCTCTATCTTGCATACCTACATACACATTGCGGTTGCAGAGTGCGATCGGAAGGGCAGGCAGGAGCACCTGACTACTTTCAACAGGTACCAGTCAAAAGCCACCCTTGGAGTTGATGCTTTACGGAGACGATCTTTCAAGGTTCTTCGCACGAACGGAGTTGTCTATAAATTTTGATTTTAGGTAATTTGTCTAAAAATTGATCTACTTGCAATGAATTGGAGCATCAGTGGGCACACGTGGTAATGGTCGCCTAGCACATGCGCATGCACCGAGGCAATACATGTCCGGCGTGGTCGTGTAACCTAGTTGTGGTGTTGTTTACATGCGCCGGCCGACACGTGCGCTCTTGTGTACACTCGACGTGCGCGCCGAGCTCCCGGTAATCACTTATCGGCGGCGAGAGTGATCGCGCATCGCTATTATGTCACCGCAATTAAAAAAATAAAACTATGCGTTGCGTGCTAGGAAGTGTTTGAGAGTCGGAGTACCGAGAGTAGAGAGGGGCTCGAGAGGTCCGCTGGTGGGAGGCGGCGCGGAAGGGCGGCGGGCCCGCGGCTCGGCGCGTCGCCAGTCGCGCGCTGCACGTCGCCGCGCACGCACGCCGCGTGCCCTCCGCGCCGCCGCGATGAGTGATCACTGAGCGAGCGCGTCCCGCACGCCTCGTCGCCCCCATGGAGTACCAGCACCAACCGATCCAGCCGCTGGGGCCGCCGGCGCCGCCGCCGCAGCTACTGCCCCCCGCGCCGCCCCCGCCGCTACCCTCGCTACCGCAACTCCAGCACGGCCACGCGCAGGACGACGACCGCTGGAACCAGTACCACATCTGGAGACAACACGTCTTCGTCAACGGTCAGTGCACACCCCGCGGACTTTCTCCTTCGAGCCGAACGTCCTCACGTTCGTGATTGACACTGCCCAGGGGCGTGAGAGTCGTGGAAGAGAAAGTGCGCGAGCGCCGATATCTAAAGATTTCGGTTGATCCAGAGCTCTTTGTTTCGGCAACGAGGCCTTTCACCCGCGAACTCACGCCGACTTCTCATTAACGCGTTTCTCGATACTCAGCATTCTATAGTAACTCTTGTTTTTGTTCGGGTCACTGTATTTCGATAATAATTATTTTATAGTTATCGATAACGCGACGCAGTATCGGAGACCTTGACATATGTCGCACAGTCTTCTAGATATTGGTGGCACTGTTGATGTGTCGGTGGACGCGGCAAGTGGTATGAACGGCGCGGTTCATGTGAAGCTGCTAGTCTTATCTCTCCCAAGCACGTGATCTCGTTCCGGGGCCGATTATCTGACCTGATGTTGTATTTTGGCTGACAGTGTCAAGCGTGTCTGATTCTGTTGAGTTGAATAGACCTAGTAATTTTGTACTGAACAAGCAAGTATAGCGGAAGACACCTCGATAAACCCGATTAGTTCTAAAGGAGGGAAGCCGTAGCACCGTCCTGTGTGTACCTGCTCACACTTTCTGACCGGAATTACTAATGGTATTACAATATCGCTTCTAAACACGTTGCTATTTCTTATAACTTGATTTGGTTAAGAACGAGCAACTTCTGGACCTTCTACCATATAATAGAATAGGTTTTATAAACTTTACACAACACTTCCACAAATAGCGCGATCGACTTTGTTTTAGTATTTCAAGTTAATGTATAAAGAAAATGATGTATTCCCTACGGTTGAATTGAACCTTCACGCATTCTATTTGGCAAACACAAAACCGCAATACTAATAATATGTTTTAATATATTTAAGCTATAAAACATACAATACTTGGATATCTATCATTACCTATGGCCATTGTAATGAAATTTTACGACTTTGGTACGCAATAATGTTGATAGCATAGATTTTACGAAGGTTTGGCGAGGTTTACTCAATTATACATTAGAATCGACTAAGTCCAATAATATTTTCTCTAACGCAATATTCCGGAAACATAACATGAGTCTTTCAAATGTGCATTGTAGAGCCCTCATATATTGTGAACACCAAGTGTGATCTTAAGTTCAATGTAGATCTTAGTATTTCTAAAGATAATAAATGTCGCTTCATCTTTAACTACAAGATGAGTCCATATTGATAAAACTTGGATATAAATACTACCATTCTTCTTATTCAAATTTAGTGCAACGCATTTGCACTCCTTTTAGATAATCCTTTGATAAAAGTACTATGTAAATTACTTGCTATAAAAGACTCAGCCCTTTATTATTAATATTTGCTACAATTGAGCAAGATTTTTTTTGCCCCGTTGAATTAAAATAAAAAAGGTTTTCAAAGTTTTCCAGTTAGCTCGAGCTCTAAGCAAAGTATACCAATTCACCCATCCACATCTTAAGTATAGTATTGCATTTAACACTAATAACTGTTAACTGTAGATAATTTTCCTGCTACCTGAAGAGAAGCTAAATATTTTTTACTCTTTTTGTAAAATATTTCATGACTTTTCTTTTTGTCTACGAATTCCCACGGTTACAAGGAATGAATAATAATTCTGAGATTTTCAACGTTAGTTAGACAAACACCATCTGGCTTATCCTCAGCGATGACAACTTAAAGTATAATCAGGCGATGAACGTTAGGAATAATATCCTCACTGGGCCTGATGGCTCAACTATAAACATTTGAGAATAAAAAGTGGTTTAAATTTTTACTTTACAAATATTGAAATGAGAAATTCTTGGGTATAGTCCGAATTAGATGCTTTGAAACATCTTGGACTATCAGATTCTTTTTGTATACTTCTTATTTCTTCGTCTTAGGAATCAATTGGTATGCCTACGAGATAAGTAATTGTTGCAGGTTCCTTGGCTCTGTTATTTTTTGGAATGTTAATGCAAACTAATAGTTTCAAAAGAGATTGCACAACGTTCCTCTAGTTTGTGCTCTTGACATTGTGTTGACATAACACGCACACTATTACGTCATTAACTATGTCGGCGTGTGAACCACTGTGTTACTGACTATCATCACAAATCGAAGTATATCAGTTAAATAATGATATCACAATTCCAAACTGTTCTCAAGCAAGCATGTGACCATTCAAGCCGAACAGTTCCTACTTGTTCAACTTTCTCCTAAAACGACTCGTTTGTCTCATGTTTAATCATGAATCATGAAAGTGACTTAAATAATTTCTCCAGCATTTAATTATAGAATCTCACTATTATTCTGCACTTCTGTTGAGAAAAGCTTCCCAATTATATTCAGCGCTGATGTCGGCGCCAAGATTTCAAGCAGTCGAAATTTCTCTTCGGTTATTTTAATCAGTCTTTAAGTATTTGACTTTAATAAATTATTTTCTTTAATAAATTATTTAGAAATCAAAAAGATCTTTGATTTTATTTAGTCTTTAAAAAACTGTATACCTACTGTACAGTTTTGTTAGTAAATTCGCTATGAAGGTTTTGGTGAACTCGATGCTCTGGGTCCGGTTCCGGCGATATATGAAAGCGAGGATGTGCACAGCTATGCTTCAGACTGACTGTTCCGTGAGTCCGTTCAGTTTCAAACAAGTTGGAGGGGGTACGGGTACGTCACCGTCGTTCGTATCTTTTTGATCAATTCGAGCGCGGCCGTGCGTACTTTCACTCCGAATATTTGGGAAAAAGTGGCGACCTTTTCGCGACTTTCTCCTCACCCCTCGCCCCCGCCGCGGCCCCCTCACGCGCCTGGCACGTGCACTCTTCCGCATGTGCGTGGGCACCGGCCACTTTTACTTTTAAAACTTAACAATGCTTTCTTAAACGATTTATAGGAATTTGTTATTTTATAGGTACTCGATGTGCCTTTTTAAGATCTTATAATTTTAAAAGCATGAAATTTATAATACAGTGACTTTAATTTCCAATAATGTAAGTTGTCTCATATTTTAGAAGTATTCACCTATATTTGCTGAAAATATTTAATTTCTTATTCTTCATAATGAAGAAGTTCTCAAGTTCATATATGGGGAGTATATTCTGAACCGCATAAAAAATCGCCTGAAAAGCATGTAATTTTGACTAATATTGTTGAAACGCTAATGTAATTTTAACAGATTTTTTAGATAAAAGTTAAATTTATTACACTTTTTCTTTAAAGTGATATTACCCAGTATTACTTCCAATGAGAGGGATTGTTTATAACAGAACAATCACTACCTATACAAAAACTACCAATTTTCTGTATTTGAATTACAGTACACAGAAGAAAATCATTATTACTTAACCAATAACAAATATGAATATGACTTAATATGACTGAAGAACGCTATCCATTATTAGGAATGGTACTCAATAATAAGATTTGTCGGCCTTGGATAATGGTTAATTGCTTGCCTGTTGCACAACTAGTGAGTACGATGTGTCTATTCGTACAGAGTGGGGTAGATGTAAAGGGAAAGGAAGGTGCGCGGGCGCAGGCTCCGCGGCGAGAGTAAAAGTAATCTTCCGCAGTATTTCCGCATTGCCTCGCTCCCCGCGTGCCGCACTTACCCCGCTCTAACACCTTCCGACTTTTACTTTTGCGATGACGTACGTACCACAGCACTTAGCAAACTCTTCAACACAACTACGCTTGCATTTCTGCTATCTTTCCTCGTATTACACACAGTTTTAGAAGTACTCGATCTATTTTTGTGTTTGTCGCGTAACTGAGCGGAATATAGACGAAGCCGTATAATTGAGGAAAGCAACTTTTTGAACTTTGAAAAAAGTTGCAGTAAAATATAAAATTAGATTAAACCAATCTAATTTTATATTTTATGTCGCAAAAATATCAGGTTAAATTTATTTTTATTTATAGATTTGTTACATGATTCAGGTTTTTGCAACAGGAAAATTAACAGCCGATGTGAAACGTATACACCAGAAGCCTTACTAACTGTTACTAAGCCTTCTAATACCTTTTTTGGAAACCCAGTACTGTAGTCGTTTGGGAAATGCCTGACATGAACTTGTAGATGGAATTGCTATTAAGATACAATATGAACATGTCTATGATAGTTAAATTAAATATATAAAAAATTATCTTGAAAACAGTTCTCGATGTCTCGCAGCTTTTTCTTTTTACTAATACCGTAGTAGGGGTACCCCCGTAGTAGATAGAAAACGACAAGGAAAAATAATAGCTATGATTAAAAAAAAAGCCGGCATTAACGATATCCGCTCTCAGCTGTGCAGGTCGCCAGTCAATGAATAAAACTAGTTTGTAGGTTTGATTCTTAATACAAATTTTCGTCAAAGAATATTGAATCTCCATAAATACATAGTTGAAATTTTAAAAATTGAGATGCATCAATCAAAAAAATATAATGTAAAACTGCAATTGAACAGAGAATGTTGAGGTCTTATAATCTAAAATGTAATCAAAATTCATTCTAGAATTGCATACAATTGGATCACATCTTGCAGTACTCGATTTATTTACTTCTATCGATATTCGATTGATAGAAAGTAAAGTAATCGACATTCATTCATATCTTTCGGCCATTATTGCTCTTAGATCATTATTAATAACAAAATAACGTTATTAGTTATTACACACCTTGCAATGTGAACTGAAATTTTAAATTTACTTTTGCCCAAAAAATATAGCAATGCTTGATTTTTAAAATTTTTCAAATGGTTTTCATAAGCTACGTATTTAGTACTAGCGGACGTCACGCGGTTTCACCCGCGTAGTTCCCGTGGGAATACGGGAATAAAATATAGCCTATGTTCACCGCAAAGAGGGTAGCTTCCCAACAGTGAAAGAATTATTCAAATCAGTCTAGTAGTTCCGGAGCCTATTCGTTACAAACAAACAAACAAACAAACAAAAAAACAAATCTTTCCTCTTTATAATATTAGTATAGATAATATGCAATGTGCTGCAAAACCTCTCTAAGATAGTTGAGCGTTTGAAGTAGAAGGATTATGTTAGTCATATTGATTACGAAATTCTACGTGAATCCTATGCAAGACTCCTACCGACTAAAACCACACGATGTCTTACAACTGTCTGCGAAGACCCGGGTAAGCCCTCGGAAGGATGTCCCAGGGTTCCAGAATAGGATCAAGTAATTGTCGTTCTGAGCCTGCGGGAATACGTCCGAATATTGTAATCTATACATATAAAAATCAATGCCACTTTTCGTTGTAATTTTATAACTCAAGAACGGGCTCACCTTTCCAAACCAAATGTTTAGGTTTTGTTCGGACTATTTAGTAGATGGTTTATGTGAAGTTTGCACAAAATCGGTCGAGCGGTTCTTCAGTTATCACGCAAACGAAGATGCGCGGGTCAGCTAGTATCTTATAAGTATTTTAATAATCGTAATAATATTTTTATTTTTCAAAAAAGAACTTTAAATTAACTTAGCTCAGGTTAAACAAGAAACATAGCTACTTAAATTAAAACGATCTAACTACTTACCAATATCTAATAACTAGATCCCTTCGGTAGGATACCCAGGTATATTAATTTATTTATTTAGCCTGACTGTAATATATATCAAGTTATGGCAAACGCATGAAATCATAAGCCTTCATTAACTTTAAGGTAGTAGGCCTAAGTCTAGTAGCACTTATGTGGTGAAATAAGCTAATTGATGAACGAATCATAAAGACTAAAGTATTGAAAATTTTTAGTAAGATTGCTCGCTAACCATTATGATGGTATCACTATTAAAATGCCTGAATTGATTGAGGTATCGTATATAAAAATATACATTTCTCACTGCTAGTAATTCTTTAAGTACAGAATACAATGCGACGGAAATACGTACATAATGCGTCCACGCACTTCCGTTTGAGTTGCATGGTTAAACCAAGCAGTGTAATCTTTTTACTTTAATAAGTTCATTATCTTAATTGCTGACTATTATACACTCGTATACTACTATCACTTATCTGTGATAGTTTTCATCTTTATTTCGTTATATTTCCTAAATTCATGCAGCACTAGAAACAACCATTTTGATGATAGAGAAGTTCAGGTTAGGAAATAGACTGTAATAAACATTTGCACACTGCCCTTAGAAATACTTTTATCCCTGTCTGTATTAAAATCCTTTTTCAGGCGATTATTGTTTAAAATAATAAACATCTTAAATTCATGATACCTTATTATATTCGGCCTAATTATTAATTATATGCCGTTTATAAATCGAGTTTAGGTTCCATAAAATAATTTGGTCTCTGCAAGCCGAGATTTTCGTCATAGCATCGATTACAATAAGTAGAGCTTTAGAATTTAATCTACCTAATAACATGAACCACCAGCACAGCAGAGGACGAACTTATGTTATTAAGAAAGACAAACCTATTTTTAAAAGTGCTTCTTAAACTGAGTGATGAGTTTTTTATACTTTCAATAACCGGCAAGGGTCCAAAACCGAGGTAACAGGAGCCATGTCCTTTCTCACCTATGTATCTGACTACCATACCATTACACATACTTGAACGAAGACTTTGAAATTGCAACAAGGTGAGGTCCATTATCCGACATTCGTCGAATATCAATTACTATGATCCGCGCGCAATAAGTAGAATCCGAAAGCTTGATTTAATATTTGTTTGATAGTAGTATTAAAGGGACCTACTAGTATTAAGTAATTAACAAACACGTGATCGACTGATTGATTTGCAAAACTTGAACTATAACCAAATAGCTGTGAGTCTATGCATAGCTATGAAATGGATTAGATTCGGACCCATCCGACAAACTACTATTGCACATGCTTTCCTTAGCCAAATGGACCAGTCCTGGGGTATCCTTCCGAGGAGCTTCCAACTGTAAGCTGTTACGCAGGATACGTGAGGTTTTTTAGTCGGTAGAAGTCCGGCTTAGCATCCGTGAGGATTTTCCCTAACGTTAAAAAAATAAAAACAAAAAAAAGGCAAATGGGCCGTAAAAAAAAGTGTAACCTAAAGTAACTTATAATTATACCAACCTATGTACTAATATACAGAATATAAGCGAGTTAAATTTGCCCACCTAGGGTTCGGTACAAATTTTTTTCAAGTGAAAGTTCAGGAAGCGAATTTTCTCAGTTCAATATATTAAACAAAGTACTACATTGATATGGTCTGATGTGATTGATTGTTGAATGGCAAGTTTATGGTACTTCGAACTTTCGATTTCTCCGTTTGTAATTTAGTTAGCACCTCCGTAATGGTCTAAGTGAAGATTTCTGTTAGATTTTTTTTCAGTTTAATGTATTTCTGCGGAATGCTATAATAACTTAGATTAGTACGTGCGTGGATTTGTGCCTCAACACTTTGGTCGGGACCACTTTGAAGATCCTTTCTATGAAGATACATTATTGTTGGAACATGTCTGAGAAAGGTTCTTAGACACTTTCGGTCGACCTAGGTCAAGGGTGTGAATTGCAAAACCATCCACTTATGGCAGATGTGCAAGAGTATGTATGGTTAGCGTTCTCCGACTTGAGCTTATATTTACATGCGAGACGTTTTTAATCTTCCTTTATACTTAAAAGAACAGAAAAGGCTGGATAATAGCTTGACCGATTGCACTACAACTTTTGTTTTATCAAACTAATAAGTTGAAAGAAAACTAGGTGAAACCCAAACAAAACGTTGAAAAATACCTATTACCATATGAAATTCCGACAAGATCAAAACTTGCAGATATCTTTATATTATAAGTTCGTTATTATACTTATAAAATACGTCTTAAGTATCCTTGAACTACACTTAAAAAAAAAACAAAATTCATCACACTTCTTGCACTTTCCGTTGCGCTATTTCTTACACGCAAAGGTTCGCTGAAAGAAAACTTAGTTTTGAGTTAAGCTCGTCTTTGTACATCATTGTTCCTAGTTATTAATGTCAATGTATTTTGATTCGGTGTACAATTTAGAATTCAAACTAAACTAACTACCATAAAACGCTGTGATTATACAATAATCTGATACAGAAAAAAATATGACTGATGAGAATTAATAAGAGTTTCAATAAGCTAAATAAAACATTTAGGTCACACAACCATGCAGCTAGTGCAATATCGATTTTGAAGTAAAGATTTACATTTGCAACATCTCGATAATATTAATATTAGACTAGTTAGTAATCCACACCTTTTTCACGCATGCATGCAATAAATTTAAAGCTCTTCATATAAAACATTGCAGCATGCTAAGAATAGTTTCCACCATCTCAGCCTATAAAAGTACTAACAGTAATGCATAGGCCTTTTTTTACTTGGGCAAATAATCTTCATACATGCTTTGCCGGCCCCTACCAACTAAAACCACAGTATCAACTTTCACGTGACAAGAAATTCGACTGTTGAAATGTGGAAGTAAAGTAAGCAATTGCCTACATTAAAAAAAAACAAAACATATCAACCATCACTGTGCAAGCTGTCTCTATCAATTTTGCCATATATGTAGGTGATGTATAAATGTAGGTGATGTATCAATGTAGGTATAGTGTCAATCAATCCAATTAGCCTATGGCACTCCACAGCTGGACGTAGGCCTCCCAAATTACACCACAATTCACGGTCCTGCGCCTTCCGTATTCAGTCACTAGCTACGACCATATCTACTATCAAATATTCATCTTGTGCCGGGTATAGGAAATAATTTCCTTGAGATAATACTGGATATCTCTCAAGCCTAACCTATGGAACTTAATTCCAAACATTATATTAATACACAAATCAACAAACTTACGAAGTATATAATGCGGTTTTGGTAAAAGTTCTAACATGTGACCACGATTGTTTCAAATCGGTATAGTTTTATACGACTTCGATTTCGAGGATAACTTTGATTTGATCTTACATCCTTAAAACTTTCTTACGTACATTAACATATAAACGTATATACTTTATTAATGTATATAATAATTATGCTAAGATCACCTCTACTAAATTCAAAGGGCCCTTTATGTAAGATCGTTTCGATGTTCTAGTTTTAAGGTATTTTCCACTAAGACCTTCCCGATCTGTAAGTGGTGTGATATACCTACACCAATTGACGAGCTTCTGACTCTGGATTTGCAGTGGTCAAAATCATCAAATAGTGATTGTACACAATAATACCGTAAATAAAAAATCATAGCATCCTAACTCTACTCCTAGCGGTCCATGGAAGAGTAGTTTGCTTTCGATAAAATGGAATTACAACTTGCAACCCTTACTGTTACCATCACTGTTCCAAAGTTCGCTACACAAAATGTTTATTTTTGAGCTTATAATCTTTTATTCATATCACAAAGATGCCCCTACTCTCCCAAGCCCTACTCTCTCAAGAGGGTCTAAGTACTTATGTTACAAAGATAGTCTTAAATGTAATGTATCTAATACATGCCCAAATAAAAGTACGCAAAGTGATGTTGTCCATTGTGATAATGGGTACACAAGTAAATGCTGAGCGCATCATTTTAAGTTCGAAAATTACGACTTTCTCGTTCACTTTCGCTCAATTCACACGTTTACGAAAATGATCGCGCGTCGCCGGAAAACGCCTGCTTTCTCCGTTGCGCAACACAGCCACTTCCCGCTCGACGGCCACCCGCGTACCACTCCTCGCCAGCACCCCACTCCGCAGGCCCTGTGGACCGCTCCGCTTGCACCATTCACGGCACTCCTCACCTATTTTCCGACTAGGAAATAAGTATCTTACGCAATGTCAGCTTTCCACAAGCGCCTGTGCAGCATTCCGATCGCAACAAGTTACCAATAGCTGCGTTAACATCACATATCCTGGTATGAAAAACATAATGACAGTCAAGAAAAACAATAGTAGGCAGATTCGATGCCAGTAATAATACTTGCTATCTTGTAATAATCGTGATTATTATACTTACGGAATTATTGTTGTAAGATAAAAAACGTTTGAGCAGTACTGAAAAGATCATACATGGTCTCGCTCATATTGTTGTACATTAGCATGGAGAGTAGATAATTTGGAGGCGCGTCACTTTCTACAGCTGTATCGAAAGAAAGTAAGAGCAAAGCGTCATTTGGTGCGAAGAAACTGGCCTCGCGTTTTGGCCACTTTCTCTGAAGGCTGACTGTTGTCGAATTTACATTGAGATAACAACCGTCAAAACGTCACGTCCACTCTCATAAGATTTCTGTTCTCGTTTATGCATTGAAATGTATTTTTAATGATTTAACAATTTCGAATACCTACATACAAAATTGAGTAATTGTATTCTGTATATACACACACATGAATATAATCATGAATATGTATTTTAATAGATATTTTGTTTTATTAGACACTCGTAAATGGAAGGACTAAGTATCGGGTAATATGCTTAACAGTGCCATGTTACTGAGCAAGGTGGGCTACGAGTTTTTCTAATTTAATCAGTTAATAAAAATAAAGTACAATTTCTAAAAGAACCTGTTCATCGCGGATCCTTCGCAGATGAAAGTAGAAGTTTGACATTGTTGAAATGTAGGTATAGTTTTAGACGTTTGAAATATCTTAGTGTGTAGATTAATTTCATAGTCGTAACGTGTCGAGTGCAAACTGCTGAGATTTGTATGTTGTTTTGTTTCTAACAGTCATCGACACGGGCAGAATAACTTTACTTTCTCTAAGTCCGATGAAAGTGAGAGTGAGCTTGGCTATCGACGCGTATTCACCTCTGCTGCGAGGCTAATAAAATGTTATTTTTTTCTTCGATAAACATCTAAAATACGCGTCATGACTTTCAAATTTTGTAAGCAGAAAAAAACGTTGTAAGGTTTGAGGGTCTTTGAAAGTAGTTGCAGACAATCCGTCCCTCAGATCGAAAGAGGTTTTAGGTACAGTAAATGAAAACTTTGAAATATTTATATATTTGTTGCGAAATCATTTTATTAAAATACTACCTGTAATGCGTTTGACATACTTCAAACACTCGTTGCGCACCCCTTTTACACAATAAGGGAAAAGAATTGTAACTAGTGGATTTGACAGACTTCCTTAACTCTAAGAATCTCCATCTTAGTCCAACCGTGAACTTGAGACATCTAGAGACCTTGTTTCATAAACAATTTCGGGTTACATACCTATGGTTTCAGATGAGTTGAACGATATATAGCTTCCTTACATAGTATAAGATGAAAACGCTTTTTCTATCTGTGCCCTTATATCTTTTAAACAACTCAACGGATTTTAATGCAGTTTTCAGCATACGATAGAATGATTCAAGAAGATTTTTTACCTATTTTAGTAAAGAAAAGCTGAGCTATAATGTAAATCAAGTGTCGAGGGTCAGCTAGTACGTTAACTATAATAATTATATGTGTCAAAACTATGTACCTATATCTTACCGACCAGCTAATGCAATCAAGTGTATCAATTATACAGTATTTTTGACTTTGATGAGAGGTTATTAACATCAAATATCGTAATTAGTATATTTATTCCAACTTCCTATTGATGTCATAAATGTGAAACTTCATTTTTGTTTGTTTATTGCTAAAGTACAATAAAATGCATTGGATTTTGCTGTATAAAACGCTTATGCGTATAGTATTGAAAACTCATTTATAAACAAATCTATACTCAACCCTTGTTCCTTATTTTTCTCCCTCAATGAACAGGGCTCACAAACAACGATACGTAATTTAGAATTTACCTATAAAACAACATTGGAAATTGCATTCAAATATGAATGATAAAAAAAATACTATTCTAATTGGTAACGTATCAATATTAAAAATACATAGTTAATCAGCTCCAATTAAGTCAAATTCTCTACCTTCCGAGATGACTGTGCTGAGTTTAACTTAAAAAAAAAATATTTTGTACAAAAGTAAAAATATATAATTAGTTACTTGATTTTTTTACCGATCCCAAATTGTATGTCCAGTAGATTATTATCATTATCCAAATCTGTCCCAATTGTGTCCAAACTGTTAAGCTTATAGGCCATTTCATAAAAATACAAAAATTTCCCACTGACATATAGCTGGTTGGAAAACAGAAAGTTGAAATCAAAGTCATAAAACACACCCATGTGAGAGTGATTTACATAATTCTACAGTTAAAACTTTAACCAATGTTTAGGTCAGAGCTTTGTCGTTGTAGAATGAACTCATTGTCACTGTGTCTCATAAGAATATAACATACTGTTCTTCAAAGGATTATAAAAGAATTTACATGGTCGATAACGCGAGTATAATTAGTAAGTCTTGCAATTGAGTATGCTTGTTCGTCACCTTGTCTGTCTGTCAGTTTGACTGTCTGTCCCTCACGAGGCTGTATCTCAGGAACGGTGATAGTTAGAGGGCTGAAATTTTCATAGATTACTAGCTGACGCCCGCGGCTCCGCCCGCTTGCAATGTTTTTCCCGGTCACAGGGGTATGAAAAATAGATGTTGGCCGATTCTCAGACCTACTCAATATGCTCACAAAATTTCATGAGAATCGGTCAAGCCGTTACGGAGGAGTATGGCAACGAAAACTGTGACACGAGAATTTTATATATTAGATGTATTTCTGTTGCCACTTTAACTATTACTAAAATTACTAAAACAATTACTACAATTACTCCCCTACCGTAAACGTAATTTTTGGCCGTTTTTTTGGTACGGAACCCTCTGTGTGCGGGTCTGACCCACACTCGGTTTTATATTACAAAGTCCTGCGCTACTGTTCAGAGTATGTCTCGGGTAAAACCATGGGAACCAGCTAGTAAGATAAATACATAAAAATAAAATCAAGCCTTTACAATACTTGGAGTAGGTTAAAAAATTGTAACCTTCACTTGAACTTAGATAAAAAGTCTTCCTATTTCGTGCATTTGCCGATTCATGTTAATTAATCTTTAATACATATTTATTTGGGCCGTATGATCGTATCATTAAGAATTGTATCCATTAGTGAATCCTCTGGGATTTATCACTGCTCAAGTTTTTCAACTTACATGCATAGAAAACCTAAAAAAAATCAGATCACTTATACATTTGTTCCAACACGGGATTTAAACTCAATAATTGAGAACGGAAGTAGCTTTTACACTGCTCCGAGGAAGTCATCTTAAGACGTTCAATGTAGGGTAAGCTAGAAGTAATATTATATTCATTGGGATCTGTTGTATAACATGTTTACTGAAGACTATGTAAACTTGCGTGTGCGCATCGCACGCTTCAAGCGCACCGAGGAAAGCGTAGCGCGCATGCAACGTAACTCCGGCAACTGGGTTACTTCCCACTTCCTTACAACGCGCATATCGGAGCGTATGCTTGCGCGCATACGTTTTTTTAAGAGGAAACTCGCGCCACCTGCGATCGCGTGCCATTCCCACGATATTGTGTCATTGTGTTGAACACGTTACGCGCCCATTGCTAATATTGACATTTTCTAGGCGCTCTGTTTAGTTTTTATCTGCATGTAATCAATTGGGTTAAGATAGGTTGTTTTTACGCAGAAGAATGCATACCTCTATTGTCACAAATATGGTGGAAACTCTCTAGCCAGGTTCATAAGAAGCCTCTCGATTCTGTCGACTTAAAAGAAACTTTTATAGGGTTGACAGCGCGAGTGTAGCATTTCTGGTAGTGCAAGCTTTCATAAGCTGCGGTGACCACTGACATTCAGCTGGGCTGTATGCTTACCACCTTGTAGTACAAAAAACAACAATAAATTCGGGTCCATCCACTTATAGTTCTAGTACTTACCTAACTAGTTTCCCTAAAGAGGTGCACCACTATTCAAATCAGTTTTTTTTTATTGAGTTCCAGACTATTATAATACCACGTGAATCTGCGTTATCATTTGTCATGTCAATAATCAGTGCAGATTACTTACTTAGACATTTTTGGAACTTGACCGCGCAAAAGCGATAACATTATGTTAATGCAGTTGCTTGCCTTGACAGCAACTGGTCACAGCGCGCCTCTCAAAATACACATGTCAACTGTATTGGCCAATTTGCCAAATGATAACACGTTAGCTAAACACCAAAAGAATCGCCTATACCTTTGATAGAACACCAGTCTTCTAAAAAAGCTATAAGCAACTCGTTTTTAAACCTAAGTTCGTAGCTCCGCCACGGAACAAATAAAATTAGAACAAATGGATCAATGATGCTATTTTCTCTGTCACACCAGAGTACGGAAAATCTTAACAATGGTATTTCCTTTCTCCTGTTATTCAAGACTAATCAAAATCCTCTTCTAACGGTAAAAGTGGGATATTCTCTTCATTCTGAGGTAGATCTCCAGGGGTGAACTCTGCTGAACATTCTCAATAATGTCGCTAATAGGCACTAAAGGTCCCTAACGAAGGATCGTTTATTTAATACTTCCAAGGTCTCCTTATATTTCTAGCGAGTTATTAGCTCAGGAAATAGTCCGTGATCATAATTAAGTGTTTATAAATAAACACCTTCCCCCAGTTGGTAAAACTAACACCCACCCTTTAGAAACTAATTAGAAACTATTAATTATGCCTTGACCCAACAAGGTCGCCGATATAATTGAGTTACTAGTTAATAGAACACTTCTTGATAAGGCTATGCGCATCCGAGGTGTAGAGTAGAGAATGTTTGTGGTGTGTCCGAAGGCTGTATTGGCGTCGTGTTTGCCGCGTGTTCGAGTCGAGTCACGAGGCGGACCACGCGCGCACCCCTCCGCCCCACTGTCAGCCGAGCCGGTGCGATACAACGTGCCCTTCTAGCGCTCGGCTAAACCACCTGGAATAAACGTAGCTTCACGTGGACTCTATTCACGAATCGAAATGTTATATCGGCAATGATTGGTTACCGTTAACAATGCTAAATATAATCGAAATATTTGTTTGGTAGGCAAACTTAGTTGATTATTTAGTTAGTTACTTTTCCTATTTTTATTTTATCATCAAAAATCATTCTGTATATCGATAATAAAATTCTAAATTGATTTTTGATTGATTTGACATAGATTGCTTTAATTTATACACCAAATTCCGATATAATGAAATTAATTTTCATCGAATCTCACGTATTATGTATTTGTTTGACGACATTTTATACTTTTTGTGCGCAACCTACTAACGTAAAATAACAACGATTTTACGCAGGTAAAGCCGATAAAATACGTCATAATTAAAATAACCGTGAATTATTATTATCGGTAGCGTGAGTCGTGTCGCGTATGTAACAAATGTACTTGGTAAAACGATTTAATATTAACCAATATAAAGATGCAGGAAATTTTATGTTACTAGAGAATTATAAGAGAAGATAATTTAGCAATAGATGCTAATGATAACAAAAACTAACTAATTCCATTCTAAATTCGGACAGATGTTCTATAACTGTTTAGTTAAATGTAACATGATCGAATAATCCAACCGGATAATCTGCCAACAACGAGGCCAACTGACGTCGGTATCGGTATCACTAGGGATGCCGGGGCGTCCTCATGAAGTGAATGTGTGGACGGAAATTTACGGGTGGAACGTCATCTGTCTCATTTTAGCCCCTCTCTATAAAATAGATTGCAGACACAAGTCTCGCATTAAGCCCCTATGGCGAGACTTGTGTCTGTAGTCTGTGACTCTGTTGCATTTAACTACGTCACTAGGTCACGTGGATCATCTGTTCACAGTTTGAAATAAAACAAAAATGACAACTTTCACTTTCACAATAAACGTTAGAGGGGCAGTCGGGTGATACCGTCTCACGGCTTCTTGTTTTAGGAACGGCAAAACATGAGACTGGTGATATTTCTACCGTAAATTTTTGTCTACACATCCACGTCGTGGGATTGAAAAAAGGCGCCCTGACTTGTTGAATTGAATCGATTGTCTTTAATCGTTATGAATCGCTTGTCATTGGTGCAATTATCGACCTGAATCAAATCCACGTGCTACAAGTATTCTATACATAAAATCTATGATCAAGTATCGCTGATATAGGATCAGAATAGTAACGATTAAGTAAGCGTGGAGGTAATACGGTTTTACCTTATGTGAATGCGATACGATTAAAATGGCATTATTGAGACGCAGTTTTGCCCTCCCATTACCGAAACTCCTGTAAAAAAGGATCTATAGCAATGACGAAGACCAGAAAAGTTACACCTAGTGGACTTTACCGATTTCGAGACGACTCTTGAACTCGGTAAAGTCCACAGGAGCAACTTTTTTTATCGACATAAAATCCCAGAAGTTAGAATGTCTCGCATCGATATTGAGACGACAATAAAACATTGTTTAATAAAGAATGGATTCAGATCGGGCATGCTTAGGTAACTTGTACAAACGTGGCCTGTCACTAGCAGACCTTCGTGTATCTATAATTATTGGAGACTCGATCCGTCCTGCCGATGTACTACTGTAACTATTAGCAGCCTACTAGATCTGCACGTGATCGTTGCCATTGACTGACAAGAACACGACATGTTCTTATACCTCGGTAATAAACAAGTATTGTTTATGAAACGTTTTATTTATTTTTATTCTACTTTATATTTTTCTGTAAATTAGATCATCTATTTTTATGTGACAACACCTGTATGATAATTATGTTGTACATGTTTTACGCCGGCGTATATTTATAGATTTAAACTGCAGTCGCGAATATTTCTGGTTCAATTTATTTACATGTGCTCGGCGAATGTGTAAACCGCGTGTATGGCAATGCTCTAAGTATATCGTAAGCGTTGCCACTGTAATACTGCACGTGTTATATTGCAGTGGCAACCGTGTGTGTCGGAAGACGAGCGCGGTCGTGGCGGCCGCTGCGACCGCGCCGGTCACCGGGCTGACGCCCTTCTCGTCATTGTTTCAGGCAAATCGGTGAACAATAAGGACCCGCTCGAGGACAAGAAAGATGACAGCGACCTCTGGGAGGCGCAAGCTGCCTTCCTGGGGCCCACGCTGTGGGACA
This sequence comes from Miltochrista miniata, assembly GCA_933228765.1. Classification (NCBI taxonomy): domain Eukaryota; kingdom Metazoa; phylum Arthropoda; class Insecta; order Lepidoptera; family Erebidae; genus Miltochrista; species Miltochrista miniata. The sequence continues at coordinate 15,821,498 of OW121747.1, read as the reverse complement.
AGACGCTGCCCTATGACCCAGATCTCAAGGTACAAGAAGTCAGTACTCGCAACTTTATTACCTACTGCGTGTTGCGTGTCGTGTTCGTCTTTCACCGGCTTTCCTAACGTCGCTACCGCCCGCACTAGGTAATAGGGTCGCTAGCTTGCCCACCCTTGTAAACCTAGCCCCGTTTTTGTGTCCTATCAGCACTTTTGCTTTTTATGAATTAGAGTGTTGTCATTAATTTATTTTATTTTACGATTTGTGTAATATGTTTGTTGACCTTTGAAGCCCCTGCGAATATGCTCAAAGCGAATGTGAATGTTTGATTTTTACGAGCGGTGCTTGAATCGGGCGCGGGGGTCGGGAGGCGCTTGCAAGCGGGCGGGCGAGCGACTCGTGGAACCCGCGCGCTGACGCGCTTCGTGACGCGTGCTTTTTCTGGTGTTGCAGTACGCAGACCTAGATGAGTTCCTGTCGGAGAATGGCATGTCGGGCGAGGGGCTCGGCGGCGCGCACCTGGGCGGCTCGGCCTTCGGGCCGGCGCTGGGGCTGCAGGCGCCCGTCACCAAGCGCGAGCGCTCGCCCTCGCCCTCCGACTGCATGAGCCCGGACACCATCAACCCGCCGCTCTCGCCCGCTGACTCCAGTGAGTGCCTACATTATACATACATACCTACTGACGTATCTAGTGTCCGATATCATGTTGTGTTTCCCTACGTTCACCTAAACTAGCCTCTGTGTTGATGACTTCATAAGAAAGTTATGATAATATAGAGATTCTATTTTAAATATATATAAAAGTAAAGTTATTGAAATTAGTGCTATTAATATAATATTTAGTTAATCGTTTGTACTCTGCGGAAACCTATATATGATTACGAGTACTAGTAAATGATTTTTAAATGATTCACATAAAAGTTATAACTTATAACACAAACTCCATTGTTTTATGAAAAAACTATATCTTTGATTTGAGCTTACAATAAAACTGTATCATTTCTGATGATACAGTGCAGAGGCTAATTAATTATTAAAAATATCGTGTTGCAATCATCTACGATTTCATTACATTTGCAGCATTAATAGATTTCGTTTAAAGGCCACAAAAAATTAAATTCTTAAAGTTTATACTAATGGAAGATAGAAATAAAAGTAATAGGAAAAAATAAAGATAATTCCAATTAATTTTTGAAACTAATATTAAAACTGTTAATTAAATTTTGAGAATTTTATTAATAAAAAACATTTTTCGTAATATTTCTTATTAAATCAATGAATGTTTAGTTCAACTTTGACTCCTCATATATCTTTGAGCGCCTAGGCTCAGGTATTGAGAATACCACATAACAATTTCAGCGTTCTCAATGGCGTCATCGGGCCGTGACTTCGATCCTCGGACGCGCGCTTTCTCCGATGAGGAGCTCAAGCCGCAGCCCATGATCAAGAAGTCCCGGAAACAGGTAAATGATGTTAGTGCGCTGATCATTCCTAGCGGCATGCTGCGGACCGCCTTGGGTGCGGCGCCCCTGCCTGCGCCAAACGCCAGAGCCACGTACCTCACCTTTCCCTTGTGAAAATTCACTTTTCGTGAAGGATAAGTGAGCACGTGACACTGTGCAAGAAGGACAGTTTCCATGTCACTGAAATCTTATTTCATACGCAAATTTTCTATAGTTCTTTTTGTTCCTTATGATTCAAGTCGTAGAATTTAGTTTTGGAAATTGAAAGTTTTAGCGTACGAAACTAGATCTTATGGCAGGAAATACCCTCATGGCGCGATGCTCCACGCACGCTTTATCTTAACAGCTTACTCACCACTGTAACATTGGCGGCGTCACTGAAGCACAAGCACTAAATTCACTGGAGTTTAGGTTCTGAGGGCGTTAACTGCTTCAGCAGACTAACTGGTTTTTTGTATGTAGTGGTAGTATGGTGGCGATAGAATTGTCTATCAGCTATTAATGTAAATGGTAGGAATCTTTCACGAATATCAATTCGCTTTGCGGTACGTTCGTTGAAGATTGAAGTAGGTAGGTAGGTACATACAAATTCGAGAGAAGACTTGCTGATTTTTTTTTGGCAATGAGTGTCAGTCTTTGTTATTTAAATAATATTCCATGCTTTTAGGAGTTTTGGTTAGACATTCAAATAGCAATTGATACAGTTTAGGACATCATTGAGAACTTCAAAACGTTTTAAAGTCAATATTTGGGAATAAATTACCCTTAACCTGTATAAAGTTTCATTTAAACTGCATTATACAATTCCGTATCAAACAAGAAAGCCGTGAGATCGTTCTCACCAGACTGCCCCTCTCTAACACGTTTATTGTGAAAGTTCAATCCGATTGACGTTGTCATTTTTGTTTTATTTCAAACTTTGAACAGGTGAACCACGTAACCTAGTGACGCAGTTTAATGCAACAGAGTCACAGACTAAAAACAAAGTCTCGCCATAAGCCCCTCTGTACTCTATTTTATAGAGAGGGGCTAATAGCGGCAAAAATTACGTTTACTGTATAGGAGCCCTACTTAGTTTTATTTTTCGTTTTTAGTTGGTATTTTTTGGCACAGAAATATAACTGTCACGATAAGATACAGCCTGGTGACATACACACGGACAGAAAGACAGATGGGGGAGTCTCAGTAATAGGGTTTTAATTTTTACCATTTGTGTACGGAACCCTTAAAAAGTTACTTTCCTTATACTAGAAGACGTCACGCGGTTTCACCCGCGTAGTTCCCGTTCCCGTGGGATTACGGGAATAAAATATAGCCTATGTTCACCGCAAAGAGTGTAGCTTCCCAGAAGTAAAAGAATTTTTCAAATCGGTCCAGTAGTTCCGGAGCCTATTCGATGCAAACAAACAAACAATCAATTAGACATGTAAAAGTAACTTTATCGGGTAGGGGAAAATTCCTATCGAGTGGAGTAAGTCTAATATGAGGTGAATGCCTATATCCAGCTTTATACAATCGTAGCATATACTCTTAATTAGAACCAAACGTTTTGATTGCAATCCACAGTTGCTGAGCCATAATTGAATCATATCTGTGACATAGAACTAACATACGCTATGTCATTTTTGACATACGATGATACTGCATGAAATGGTAAACGTAACAAGAAGTCGTGAGATGGTCTCACCCGACTGCCCCTCTCTAAAACGTTTATTGTGAAAGTGAAAGTTCAATCCGATTAACGTTGCCATTTTCGTTTTATTTCAAACTTTGAACAGATTATCCATGTGACCTAGTGACGTAGTCTAATGCAACAGAGTCACAGACTACAGACACAAGTCTCGCCATAAGCCCCTCTGCAATCTATTTTAAAGAGAGGGGCTAAAAGTCTTGGAAAACGGGACAAGGAAAAAAAAGCAATTATAAATAGCTAAGCAAGTCGTTCAAACTAGTAACTGTGAATGTAGGTATATGAATTTTATTGTTTTTGACTGTACATATATGTATAAATATACTTCGAGTAAGGTGGTGGAATTGACGATATTACATTGTATAGCATTAAATATACTATTCGCAAATTAGCAAACTAACACTAACCTTAAAACAAAATATTTAGTCATTAACCGCACATGCACAGATAAGAAAAATCTATGAAATTAATTGAAATATGAAGGTGGGTAACTAAATTTCCAAAACCATGTATTAAAAACTTAAAAAAAATAGTGTTTACCAAACTATAAGTTTATAAAATAGTGTATCTACTTATATCCTAAGATTATACAATCGTTGCTTAAATCTTCAGAAATTTTCAGAAAGAAGTTATAATCTGAACCCCATTGGGTACAGGTTTTGAACCCCAATTGGGTACGGAACCCTTGAACCCCCATTGGGTACGGATCTTTAAGTCGATCTTCGTCAACATAACCTTCTGTTGTGTTCCTGCGGTGAGTAGAGTTGCCAGTATCCGATATAACGGCGTGATAGTCAGCGGAAAAGTTACTTTTGTGGAGAGCAACACCGTCTGTACTTCTAAAGGTTGGCAGGATTTGCGCGGGAAATGTGAAGAATGACGGACGATTACTACATTATTACTTTTTAAAATAGTTTTTTTTTGTGTAAATATGAATGAATCTTAGATAAGTATAGACATTGTGACAACGCGCAATGGCGTATAGCGCAGTGAAATACGATTTTTCATGTTACCGCGCAAACTCCACTGAAGCTTCAGTGACGTTTCCACCTCTTTACTCTGACAAGACTGACTTTCACTTAGGCTGTACTTGACTGAGACACTTTGACTGTACTATTGGTGACTTTGTTAAAAAATTCGCTCGGTTTAAAGGTCTTAGTAGCCAAGCCATAATTAAGAATTTTTTTAAAATTACAATAACTTCGAACCGTTTTCCTTGGCTGTTTAATAGTTACGACTACCCAAAATTGTTTTCTTTTAATACTGAAAGATATGAGAATGCCGAAAAACTTGTAGGTATATGGAGAATGTAATTTATTAGCGAGGGAATGATCTAAAGTAAATTCCTATGGTTGTTTAAAAAAATGTAAAAGTAAAATGTATAAGAGCAACGCGTGTTTCATAGAGGATAAATTATAATGACCATCTCTAGATTCACTACTTATATTTGATCAATTATTTACACAAGCAGAACAAAAGTTATACAGATTTTATATTATGGATATCCGATTAGACAAAATATATGGCGTCAGGATAAAACAGTAAAGTCAAGTCCTAATAAATAATTCCTTTACGAAATCGTGAACAAATAGGGATTCATTATTAGCTGAATGACAACAGTTTGAAACAATCGAATGGTAATTAATAGATAATTTACTAATGAAAGCTTCGGAAAACTGGTTTGTGTGGAAATGACGACGTCTAGAATGACTAGGTATTATAATAGAATGGTGTGTTTTGATGAAAGCGTGCAATTCTTAAGAAACTTGTCATAATGTGCTTGAAATCTATTGCAATTTTCAAATAGTGGTCAATGTTATTTATATCGCATTGGTTTAACTAATAAAGTTTTTTTTTCTGAATTCAAACCACACCATTCTAAACAGTAGTTTTTTGTGCTTCGTGTACTGCTCTATCGTGTCTTGAATCGTTTTCTATAAAAAATATACGTAAATACCCTCTTGGTTTAGTTTCACAGATATTGCGATAAAGCTGCACGTTGTTTAACGCAGCGACCGGCCCCACTAAACGCGTGCGGAGTAGCGTTCAGTGTCAACCGCAAGCTGTAACCTAAATACATGGAGACCAGAAATGAGAAGGCCCGTCTTGAAATTTAAAAAAAAATGACCGCCGCAACGCATTTAATAAGGATGGTGCTATAATAATGGCTAATCTGGGTAAAGTTAAGCATAAACGTAAAACTATTTTGTACTGCGGAATTTCCGAAAATTAACTAAGTATAATAAATTGTTTAAGGACTCTATTTGACCATGACGCTACAGCTACACCAGCGCCTTTCTGAAAGGTTTTTGAAGCGTCATGAACCCCATATTGCGGGACAGTTTTTTTATATATCTTTTGGCAAAAAGTCCTCCTTATCTCTAGTCTCCATGCCTAAATTCACATCGTGGGTGAAGGGATGTTTGAGCGAATTGTGCGGCGTGCTAACCTGTTATCGTCGTCATCGGCAGTTCGTGCCTGATGACCTGAAAGATGACAAGTATTGGGCGCGTCGGCGGAAGAACAATATGGCTGCCAAGCGATCCCGCGACGCGCGACGCATGAAAGAAAATCAGATTGCCATGCGGGCAGGATACCTTGAAAAAGAGGTATGTATACAGCACGTTTAGGTACATCGTTGACATAATCGAGAGATGGGAAAAAAAGTATTTGGGTGTTAATGGAATCTCAAACGACACAGTGAAGAAACATGAAACTGTAGCCAACTATGATCTAAATGAAATGGAAAACATTCAGAATTAAATCGACTCGGTTTATTCATAGATTTATATTAACATTTTTATTTAAATGCATTCTAGAACATGGGGCTCAGGCAAGAGGTGGAGCTGTTAAAGAAAGAAAATCACATCCTGCGTGAGAAGTTATCCAAGTTCGCGGATGTATAGGCAGCCTGGAGTCTGCACCCACCACCACTTTCCCGCATAGCACAAACACGCCAAACGATATGTAAGTATTATTATTATTATAAAAAAAGGAGAAAATATCGAATGTGAGTTCAGACGCGAAAAGTGAGACTTCATAAAATCCCATTAACACCGAGCTAAACACCATCATTTTGTTTTTCCTAATATATTTTCGTGTGATAAACTTGAATTCACACTAAACGAAATGTAGTTTCAAATCAAAAATTATCGCTGATATGAGTTTAGGCGTACATTTTTCTTAAATTAAAGTTGATGTAAATATTTATATTCGTATTGGTGTGTCCAGGTCGCGGGCGCCCCACAGTGCACACACTCTTGGCCGCGTCGCCGGCACCGGACACAATCCCCGCCACCCGCGTCCCGCCGACCGCCGCGGGGACACAGCTCCGCGCGGCGGTCGCCGGCCCACGCCGCACCGAACCTTTGCTACGGACCCGCAACCAGCGACATCGTACACCTGACCGCAACGGACCTCGTAGCAAAACTCTGATCTCGCCGGTGAACTTCTGTAATTTGACTTGTAGGTTTAATCGATAATGCAGTTACCGTAAGTTTATCTACTTAGTTTAATAGGCAAATCTTAACCAAAGTCCCGTTCTGATCTATCGTCGTCTCTAATTCCTCTCTTTCGGACTCGGTCCGACTCTCAACAGGGTTAGTCATCGACGTACGGACCAAATTTATGAAAAAATGTTATTTTTGAACGGTATTTGTTGTGTCCCGTCCCGAGCGTGCGTCGCGTGTATGTAGCGCCCGCGTCGACCGCGGCGACTGTCCGACCGTGTGCGGATAATATTGTAATAAGTTAATGTTGTTGAATATTTATGTATATCTATAACGGCCACGGCAGCGGCCCGGCCCGCCTGCAAGTTTGCTCAAGTGGCTGGCGTAAGCAAGTGTAGTGGCTGCGTCTGTATATAGGTAGTTTTAATAGGGCCTCGAGCCGGCCCCGGGCACTCGAACCTACTCGAAATCTGTATTATAAACGTTGCTGTTGTAACCTCTGACCTGTCCGTCCCCGTCCCTCTGCCTACAACCGTTCGCGCCCGTGTCCGGGGCGCTGGCCTCGCGCCCGCCGGTCTCTCACTCTAGCTCGCTTCGTAGGACTGCTCCGTATGAGATTAGATCCTGCCGGTACCCCTGTCGATTCAGTAGTGAGCGAACACTAGTTTCGTTTCAAATTTACTTAGTGGATAGTTTAAGTAGTATGTAGATTCCGTAGTGTAGTTGTCATTAGTATATTTTTGTTATGGCTGTAGATGTTAATATTTTTGAAAGTTTATATTATTTTTTTAGTTCTAAAGAGACTCGCATTATAGTGTTGATTGGGTAGGACCCCACGGACATAAAGCTCCGGCGCCCGGCGCTTCGGGCCGCTGGCGAGGGCGAGGGCGTGATGCGCGGGCTGTATGTACCAAACTCACACACCAATGGGCCATACTCCCGCCTAATGGCCCACACTCACACCGAGTGATCTATACTGCTGTTAGCCCACACTGACACCCTCGCGGGTCAGGGCGCCTCACGCCGTCGCCTGCGCCGTCGACCGCCGCGACCAATCCCTAACAAAGTCACCGAGACGTTTCCTCCGCACTCTATTTGACTCGTGCTAATGTTATACTTAACATATTTTTATAGGTTTTTGTCGTTGATAAATAAGTCAATTGAATGTTTATTGAATTGAAGAAATTAATGTTTATAAAGTAAGACTAAGAAGTTGTTGCATTTGAAAGTATTTTATGGATACAAAGCGAGAACAATAAAATGTTTTTTCTATAAAAGTTTACATGATGTAAGGGTTGCTATATGCCCAGGTGTGACGTGACGGTCGAACATTGAAATGCACTATTTCATATCAAACGATATTGTTGTAATAAAACTTAAATATATAACGGCCGCGGCAGTGCGGCATTTGATATACCATCTTGTTTGTTAAAAGATATACTTACAATCAAATTCTGTATAAATGGTATCTTTATATACTTCATAATATACTTGTTTCTCTGGAAGTTGTAACATGAATTATGATAATGTAATAATGTTAAGGTATCGTGTTAAGATGGAGTCGTATGTAAGAACATTGCATGGTAAGCTGTCCCTGTTACGGACGGGCGGGCCCGGTAGCAGTGTGCGCCGGCCCCAATCGTCCCCCCACCCCCCACTCCCACCCCTACCGCACCTATCCCCTGTGCTTCCTTATTATTTATTTATTTTGTTATTTTTATCACAAGCCTCCATGCTAGGAGGTAGCAATTGTGTTTGTAACTTGTCTACATTGCAACAACATAAAACCATATTGTATACATGTATGAGTAGTTATTTGTTTGAATTTAATTTATATATGGTTCTATGGATTGAAAATAAACGTTAATAATTGTTGTACTTTATATTTCGTTTTCTTTCTAACCCTGAAAATAGTGATTGAAAACTTTACGCATCCTACAAAAATGGCATTGAACTGAAGCACTGATCTGTAGTAATAATACAGATCAGTGAACTGAAGGCTTATAATCACACCCAATAGTCTAGACGAAAAATTCTAAATCACACTCATCCCAATAATAGTCTATCTCAACTCATTTGTGCACACTTTCTTAGTGACTCATACACACTCACATTCAATGGCCTCTACCCTTCAGTGGCCACAAACTGAAGCACAACGGAGTTGTAGAAATTTTGGTTTCATCATCAGGAACTAGGCAATGGAAATACTGGGACACGGTGAACCTTACCGTACCATGCTGCACGCTGGACTTACGGGTTCGTACAGGACTTCATTTAGAATTTTCTTTCTCTATGACCATCGTCCATTAGTTAGCAGCCGAGTTACTTAAACTCAATGCGCCACCTGTCTCCAGACAGACCACCGCTTTACTAAATCTATGAAACTGCGAAACAGATATCTCAGATTTAGAATTTTTCCGTTATACAGGCGGTAGAATACACAAAGAGAAGTAGTCTCTCCTATCACTAAGAGGTTCCACATCACCTGCAAGTATGGGATCGCTGACAACTCTCATAGCTAGCCTTTGCACTGAGTCAAATGGACGATTTCAGGCGCTCCCGCCCAGAGGTGACAGCAGTACTCGATGTGCGCGGACGCACTTGCGACTTATAGAGAAGTAGTGTTTGAGCCGCAGTAAAGTACCGCTGCGCTCTGCTGAGCACTCCGAGCTTCTTGGACGCCAGCTTGGCCTTGTCCTCCAAATGACTGCGGAACTTAACGATAACAATGGTGATCTCAACACCAGGGATCCCTATACTTTCAGAGACAGTGAGTGATGTGCCCTGAAATTGTGGCGCCAGAGTAAATTGGGTTTTCTTTGGATTATTCCGTTAATCCACCCCAAAAAATCCACCCAATGGGGTGGATAACCGGAATTACATGTTATGGTATGTCCGGAATTCCACCCAAAGGGTGGATTTCCTGATCTATACATGATAAATAAAAAAAAACAAATAAAGATCGAAAAATCAAATGAAGATCGGCAAAACAAATGAAGATCGTCTAAACAAATGACGGTCGAAAAAACAAATGAAGATCGGCAGAACAAATGAAGATCGTCGAAACAAATGACTGTCGAATAAACAAATGACGATCGAAAAAACAAATGAAGATCGGCAAAATAAATGAAGATCGGCAAAATAAATGAAGATCATCAAAACAAATGACGGTTGGATAAAAAATGACGATCGAAGAAATAAACGAAGATCGGCAAAACAAATGAAGATCGACAAAACAAATGAAGATCGACAAAACAAATGAAGGTCGAAAAACAAATGACGATCGAAAAACAAATGAAGATCGGCAAAATTAATGAAGATCGTCAAAACAAATGACGGTCGGATAAACAAATGACGATCGAAAAAACCAATGAAGATCGGCAGAACAAATGAAGATCGTCAAAACAAATGACGGTCAAATAAACAAATGACGATCGGAAAACAAATGAAGATCGGCAAAATTAATGAAGATCGTCAAAACAAATGACGGTCGGATAAACAAATGACGATCGAAAAAACCAATGAAGATCGGCAGAACAAATGAAGATCGTCAAAACAAATGACGGTCAAATAAACAAATGACGATCGGAAAACAAATGAAGATCGGCAAATAATCTAGCTGCGTTTGCCATTGAAAAAAATAGGTGCCAGCAATTCTCGATCTTATGAACATGCATAATATTTATTTATTTTTTACATAGTCATGATCAGTGATGTCTGTTAACGCCTAAAAGAACATTTTAGGAGAAGTGTCATTAAGGTCGAGATTTGCTTGCACCTATTTTTTTGAATGGCACACGCATCTAGATTACAAAAAATGGCTGCAAATAATTTTTGACCCTCAAAAATCAACAAGACTGAAAGCTAAAAGTCAGAACTCAGAACTCAAACCCCTATACTCAAAGCTCATACTTAGGTCTTTTGTTTTATTATTTTATTAAGTTGCATATTTTTTATCGGTTTTCATTTGTTTTTCGATCTTCATTTATTTTTATGATCTTCATTTGTTTTTCGATCGTCATTTGTTTATCTGACCGTCATTTATTTTGTCGATCTTCATTTGTTTATCCGGCTGTCATTTGTTTTGTCGATCTTCATTTGTTTTGTCAATCTTCATTTGTTTTCTCGATCGTCATTTGTTTATCTAACCGTCATTTGTTTTGACGATCTTCATTTGTTTTTTTTCGATACATTTGTTTTGTTGATCTCCATGTGTTTTGTCCATCTTCAAAATCCACCCATTTCATGTGTGGATTAACGGACTAATTGGATTACCAATATATAATTCCGGAAATCCACCCCTTGGGTGGATTTTCGTGGGTGGATAATCGGACTATTTTGATTAATAATATATAATTCCGGAAATCCACCCAAGGGGTGGATTTTTATTGGTGGATTAACGGACTAAACCCGGTGAGGACACATACTTGTGTCTTGGTGGAGTTGAATTGGACAAGATTTTGTCTACCCCAATCGGACACTCTACTGAGAGTAGCCTTGATTTCCGAAACAAGTAGTTCACGACTTTCCTCCACTACAGCCCATACCGGGACGGCCCGTATAACAAGTGTCACCCGTACTGTCGTCCGCATAACAATGAATGCCGTCAATAGACAGCATGTCATTGATATGCAGCAGTGTGCTAATCACACAAAGTGGGGGACAACACTGAGCCTTGTGGTACTCCAGCGTTTATAGCCATGCATTCAGAACAGCTGCCGTCAACGATGGCCCTGATGCTTCTACCGGCCAGAAAACTGAACGGGTGTCCAGCTTTATGCGGATGGGTATCCGCATAAACTCTCGGGAAGTCCATAGGTGGGCAATTTTGTAAGAAGACCACGGTGCCAGACCCCGCTCACTGCTAGAGCTTTGCCCTTACTCTCAATAGCCGCCGCCCATCGGTGTGTGAGGTACACGAGAAGATCGCCTGTCGAGCGACCGTGACGGAAACCGTACTGTCGGTCACTGAGCAGTTCGTGTTCCTCAAGGTACCTCAGGAGCTGTGCATTAATTACACGCTCCATCACCTTTGATAATAGGGAGGTGACGGCTATAGGCCTGTAATTGGCCGGGTCGGTCCTGTCACCTTCTCGTCTTGGGCACAGGATGCACGTACGCGATCTTCCACGACGACGGGTCATTTTTCATGGAGTAGGTAAAGCAAAAGTCAGTCATAAGACAGTCTTGTCTTAGATGTACTCTCAGCATTATAGTTGACGCTGGCTAGAACCCCGAAGATCTCCGTAGGACCCTATCGCACCCTTTTCGCAGTTATGATATGCCTTTTTTGGTGTAAGACCCTCTTACGGTCTTTATGTGCATCTACGTCAGAGCTTCAGGCAGGTGCACTAGACAGTATGTTAGTTTTGCTTGCGTCCGTAGCGTTGCTACAGGAAGTAATAAATTGCTAATAGGTAATGAGAGCAAGGCTAGGATGGCGTATCCAAGGATTTGAAATAGAAATGGAGGCGCTCTCCCGTTAGAAAAAAACGTAGGCCTTACCACGAGATCAGCAGATGCTTTTGTTAGTGAGGGAGTTGACTTACACAATGCAAACATTGCTGACAAGACTTGTCTCAAGCCAGACTACCAATTTACTAAATCTCAGGAACTACGATCACTGCGAACTAGATGTCTCATAGCACTGCCAGACAAAACTATTACGGTGCACAACCACATCGTATAATCGGCAGTTGCCAACCGATTGACGTAAATTGAACCGATGAGATTTTTGATGTAAAACAAGAGTCAGTCTTCAGACAGACGTGCCTCTAATGCCTGAGCTTTATGGCCGTCCAAACCTAACTTTTAATTATTCTTATTGCAAACGCCCATAGACTATAATGTCCACTTTCAGATGGGTCATACGCCTGTTTTTTTATTAAAGTGCTATAAAAAATACAAATTTAACAGTACAACTATTTTATTCTCTATACAACATACAAGAATTATTTAATTTCCACGCGGATCAGGAATATAAATTAGAACGATCACAGTCATAATAATAATAAGTAGGTACTATAACAGGTACTATACTAGGGCTACCTATTATAATTTTGTATTTCAGTGAACCTTCTTAAGTGCATTAGGCATTTGTCTCTCAAGTTCCAATTATCTAAGCGCACGGCAGTGCGCAGGCCAAGTTCCAGCAACAGGCCGAGCGCATGCCGTACTCTATTTACACGAACCGCTTCGACCCACTTTTGACCCCCCTGTAGCTCAGTGCCTATTGCAAGTACAGAAATAAAATTGTACGTACGTAATCATATACTAGTACTAAGGCAGTGTACCAAATTTCATAGATGTAGCTTTAGTAGATCCTGAAATATGACCCTGTGAATATAGCTAATTTTGGCACTGACTGACTCACTCACTCACTGACCGGTCATCAAAACCTCTAGGCCACTTCCAATTGTCCTAGCGTTATGAAATTTGGCACACAGATCGGGTGTTATATGTAGATTACCGAAAAATTGAGAAATTTGAGAAATCGGTCAAGCGTGAGTTGGAAAAGGGTTACAAAGTTTGTATGGGACCACAGGATTCCTTGGTCGGATCTTCTTCAAAATTTGCATAAATCATCTCTAACGTAATTGATGGAAGATGTGTTTCGTATTTTATTGAAATTCATTCCAGAACAGGCTAAAAGGGGGTAACAATTGTTTTCTTCGGGGGGTTTCGATTCGAATTTGTATCAATACTTCTTAGTGATGAGAGGACTCTTTTGATTTAATTTACTTTTTATTTTAACACATGTCATGTTTAAAAACTCAATCAGATTTGAGAAAGATGTTGTCAATGTTTTGATTAATGTCAATCAAATTCTCTATACATACAAATTATGGAAAAGTCAATACTGCACATTGAATATTGTTATTCATATTTGTGAAATATTTGGATCAAATTCGTCCAGTAGTTTAGAGATCAGCAAGCATTCTAAAGGATGACTCACGCTAGACCGTGCCGGGTCCGAGCCGAGTGTCGGCCGTAGCACGGTCACCGAGCCGGTTGCATTCACGACTGCTCGGGCGAAGCTCGGTGGCACTGTATTCATGCAACGGGCCGTGGCCGAGCCGAGGCGGGACCGAGTTGTTTATGAGCGCTTTCCGTAGTTCGGCTGTCACTCAGTTGCCGCTCGGTTTAACGCGTAGATTTAGCGCGAAAAATTCTAAATCTATGGTTTAACGTGAGTTTGTTCACACAAAATATATATAATACTAGCTGAGCCCGCAACTTCGTTTACGTCACATAAGGTGTATGAAAGGAAAGGTATTTCTTCATCAGAGTCATCAAGCAGCGTCTGAAGGCGCGGACTGAATTGTTTAAAAATAGTCTTAATCATTAAGCTCTTTTATGATTAAGCTAACACGCCAGTTTAGGTTCACTCACATTCAAAGAAACCCCTACAATTAAATTTTTTAAAATATCAGATTCTTAAAAGTGTTATAACTCTTTTATTTCTAAACCGATTTACATAAAACAAACGCTAAATGTTAACTGGAGCAAACCTCAACACAATAAAAAAAACCGCATTGCAATCGGTTGAGCGGTTACTGAGATTAGCGTGCACAACCGTACAGACAAACAGATATACAGACATACAGACAAACAGACAAAAATTCTAAAAATCATTGTTTTGGGTTCTATTGCGTTCATAAAGCCCCCCTATAATATTTTTTCTTATTTATCTTCCATGTACAGACAGCGACCTGTTACGATTTTATTATATGTATTGATTGACCTTGCTGCGGCCGGCACTCGGCTCGGACCCGGCACTGCGTAGCGTGAGTCATCCTTTTTAGGGTTCCGTACCAAAAGGGTAAAGAACGGGACCCAATTCATGAGACTTCGCTGTCCGTCTGTCTGTCTGTCCGTCAGGAGGCTGTATCTCATGAACGGTGATAGCTAGAGAGTTAAATTTTCACAGATTATGTGTTATTGTTGCCGCTATAACAACAAATACTGAAAACAAAAACATAATAATATTTAAGGGGGGCTTTCATACAACAAACGTGTTTTTTAGCGACTTTGTCTTATATATTCGGTAATAAGGTATCCTTTACAATTTAAATACGTTAGTTAATTTGACCATTTCATCAAGATCATTCATTCCCTTTACACCATGCAAATTAAATGAATACTTTAGGAGGTACAGCACAATCAAATGTTGCTCAATGAAATTAATTTCGTGTCGCCATGATTGAACATTATACGGGTCACATACTGACTTATTTTTCGACTTTCATCGTAAATATTTGTTCTTTAAAAAGTGAACAACGCTTTCAGCAGATTACTTTAGGTAGGTGTAATATTTCAAAGATAGCTATTTCATAGGAAATGGTAAACAAATAGTCCATATTTTAGATTCTTCTCCAGTATAAACAATTTACGTACAAACACACAATTTATGTTGTAGACGTAGAAATCGTGTTTATAATGTCATTATTCAAATGTCATCAATATTCTGAAAAAGAAATTAAACATAGAGTTCACAAACTCTTTTTGAAATATTTACTGTACCTACCGTAGAGGATCTATACAAGGATAGTTAACACTATAGAGCAACGCGACCTGTCTAAAGACGCGCGTTGTATAACACTATAGAGCAACGCGAACTGTCTAAAGACGCGCGTTGTATAACACTATAGAGCAACGCGAACTGTCTAAAGACGCGCGTTGTATAACACTATAGAGCAACGCGAACTATCTAAGGCGCGCGTTGCTATGTGTTAATAGGTAATGAGGGCAACCAGTAGACGCTTGAAATACTCACAGAATATCGAGCATTGTATTTTCATAAAAAAATAATAATTGAAACAATATGGACCTTTACTGGGACATCCTTTCGAGAGCTTGTCTTGTTGAGAGAGAGTATAAAATAATGTCATGTATACATAATGCACACTTTAAAGCTTATTAAAGACAAAATAGGTACAGTTTCTTGAAAAAAAGTATTGAAATCCCACCAAAAACATCCCTGTTGAAAAGGAGGCCAAGTTCCTATGGGCTAATTGTTCGCCTAAAAAAGGGTTGAAATCCAATCCAATGCCAAGTTTAGATGTACTTTAAATAATCTAAAAATATCTAAAATAATGTTACTTCTAAATTTGAACTTGGCAGGTTAATTTAATTATATACATAATAAATTTAATTATACAATTAATCAAGTGTTGCGTACTGCACGAAACCCTGCCAAGTTCAAATTTAGAAGTAACATTATTTTAGATATTTTTAGATTATTTAAAGTACATCTAAACTTGGCATTGGATTGGATTTCAACCCTTTTTTAGGCGAACAATTAGCCCATAGGAACTTGGCCTCCTTTTCAACAGGGATGTTTTTGGTGGGATTGGTTTAACTTGAAAAACAATCCTAAAGGCTCGTTCTAAAATTATTGAAAAAAAAATTACATTTAAATATCAAATTATTAGCATATGTTGCTTGACACCACTGTTTATCTTCCTAAATAAAAATAATGTAGCTTGTCGTGTTTAAAATACATGAGCTTAGTGTCTGCTTGAAAGTTCATTGATTATTAAAGTGATGGAAAAAATAACTTAACGTTTTGACATGGTGCAAGTGTTGGTACGGATAGAAGGAATTCAATTCCATGTTTTAACAAAGATGATTTTTTAGCATTTTTGTTTAAAATCCTAGTTGCAATAATATGTCTGAATCCCTTCTAATTCTTTTTTTTTCTTTTTATATTTAGTTCATCAAAATTATGCCCTACATAATGGAAGGCCATGACAACGTCTTGCAATTGAGGGACACTCTCGCTGTCTATAGGGAAAAGCTCTTCACGCTCCACTTAAAGAATCCGGGCTTGTTAAGAGAAAGGATACCAAATAGAAATAAGCTGGTATTAAAAAAATGCTTTCAGTAATAATAAAATGCTTTGATAGGTAACCAGTAGGTAATCATAAGGATTTTATTGGCCATTTGAGTCCCTAATAAGTACGGCAGTGCTTTTCAAGTTTCTATTCAAAGATTTACAGATATTCAAACATTAAACTATAAAATATCTAAGCACAACAGCAACGACCAATATAAAAGAGAGATCTGTACGTTTTCTTTTGAAATGCAGCTTTTGATCACTAGTTTTAAATAAGCTCGCATACCGTATATTTAAATTTTGATCATTTATTTTCTACCAGCTGTAGCTTCAGTGCTTAGATTTTTTTTACAATCGTTCCTATGCCAACTTCATTTTTCAAATCTTTAAGCGGACTGAAGTATATCCTTTACAATTGCTTGGTAGTCAAAACCACTTATTCAAGAATGAATTATTGTATAGTACCTGTATAGTATGAAAAACTTCAGAAATAAAAAAAAATATAAGAAAATTAAAGTACTAAAAAACAAAGATAAAACATCTACACCAAAAAATTAACTCTTAAACCAAACTACAATAATTATTTCTTACATAAAAGATATAATTATACTATAAATAGCTGTATAAGTGCCAGTTACTAAACCTACCACACCTACGAATATTAAAAATATATCTTTGACAAGGCGCATTTTGTAAGGGCCATAGTTATTCGGGTAATAACAGCAGATCTCCATTAGGGCCGGAAAACTGATGCCCAATGCTGCCAGACACAGAGCGCCGAAGAGTGAAATGAAAAGACCCAAACGGGGCACGGCCAAGGTTATTAGAACTGAAATTAGAATTGTAAGTATCATGGTTTTTTATGCAACTTAAATGGCAAACAAGCTTACGGTCAACCTGATCGAAAGTAGTCAATAAGCCTATGGGCGTTTACAACACTGGAGGCGCGTGTGTGGCGCCTGCACTACGGACCTAGACGCAGGTAAAGACGACGGACGCACTGTTGAATTTTGAAGCCACCCATAATGCCTTCGACTTAGCTTAACGACTGTCATATTACTGACAACTGGAACCCGCCTTGCTGTGCCTTCTGAAGCACGAAACCCTCGCAAGGAAATATCACGGTGGTCACGTGGGCATTCATTCAAGAGTCAGAAATAGCGAATGTTGCTTACTACCTAGCTACAGAACACTGTAGCAGGTCTATGCTTCAAATTCCGACGAATTTGATTAGATAACACATTTTAAAAATCTCTACTATTATAAAACTGTAAAAAAATATTGCTCTATATATACATATTTTAATTCTTTTTCCGATTCTAAAATCTGCAACCAATCAATCAGATCTGCCTCAGTTCATACAATAGTATGCTGAAAATGTTTGTTACAATATCTTTATTCGATTGGTGACTCTAAATTATGCAATACAATATATTTACGTAGATGTATAATAAAATATCCTTAAAGGAAACCAGTTACCAAACTCCGGTTTCCTAGGCGGCCGAAGCGATAATTAAATAGAATTAACTTAATTTTATATACCTATTGCTGAATACGTGGTGAACCTGTAGCCGTACAGCCTACTGATGGTTGTGGATACCTAAGCTGCTCTCGAAGTTCTATTCTATTCAATATTTATTTAAAGAAATTACAGTTTTATAAATGTACAGAAGGCGGTTTTATCGCTAAAAAGCACTCATATACTGGCAATATTTTATATTATGCTTAGGTACCTATTTAAATGGACTATAAAACAAATAGGTAAATCAGATTGGACGAACTAATTGAACTAAAGCGTTTTAATAATTGACCACAATTTTTGTATCCAAAACTAGAAGCACATTGTTGCAATAATATTATTATAACTTCCATATTCTGTATAAAACTACACAACAGTAAAAATTAGGACAACGCCATCTACCGATTTCATACCGAAACTACAGCTATCTTGTATCTAAAGGTGTGCAGCCTCAGAGCTTATAGCATTGAACAACCCGGCCTTTACCAACTTAGCTTATATTTAGGAGTTAGAACGACATGATTGAGTTAATAACGTCATTACAAACTATCATACTTTTTAAACTAGTAAAGCTACAGTAAACCTAATTAAAAGAGTTTTATTCAAATAATAAAGAATAAAATCGATCAAAATTACTCCTCACTATGGCCCGCTTGATTTAGTATCGAAATAGCGCCCTAAGCAAAGGTTGACTACACCTTGCATATAAGGTGATCCGTCTACGAAAGGTTGTCTACACCTGGCATATAAGGTGATACATCTAGATCAGCTACAAGGCGCGCCTAAAGGAGTAGGTATGAGCCAAAAAACACTAAGACGAAATGTAGCGGGGTTGAACAGAGCTTCAGGGGTGAGAATTCTCTATAATGTGATTGATAAAGGTTATTAAATTAAAAAAAATTGAAGAAAAAGACTTACAAGTTCCGATACACAATCCTATTCTCACCGAATACTCGATTGCGTTGCGACGAGTTTTCGAAGCGTTCTTTTTCTCCAATTTTGGCAGCAAATAATCACGCCATATAATTTCTACGGGGACATAACATTGCAGAGCATAACTGGTTAAGATAGCAATGATGTATAAAGCTAGCACAGCTATAGCCTCCCTGTAAAAAATAGGGATGAAATTTAGTGCAGCTTATTGGTGGTTAGATGGCGTTGTGTTGATCATATTCCATAATTTCTTTATTATTTTAAGACTTATGGAGATTGTCGAAAATACGGTACTTTGGTATGTACCGTACCTTTGAGGATTACTGAAGTATGAGGAGGTTTGATACAATATACTTATGCAATAAACCTATAGACCAGGGACTGTCACCAGTAAGCGGTTCGAACAGCCGGGTCAGACAGCCGTAATAAAAAAAAGTAGGTAGGTAGGTACTTAAAAAAATATTCCCTTTGAAATTTAAAAAAAAAAAATAGGTTTGTCAAAAAATATAAGAACGGGTTCCTCGGTAAGATAGAAAAATTCAGTACCCGGGACTTGAAATTATTGAAATTCACAAGTACAATGGTGTCACATTGTACTTGTGAATTTCAATAATTTTTTAATAATTTTAGCCAGTGGTGGGTAACTTTATATTTACTTAAATCTGAACAGGCTAAAAATATAGAGTACAAAATTTGATCAGAAATTTAATTGAACTTATCATAATAGGAATACTATAAGCGTAGATAGGTACCTATAACAAAACTACCCTATGAATGTCGTTACCTACTGTTTGCCATATAGGCAGGTACGGCATATTTTCAGCGGCTAACAAACAGTTTAGTGGTAACGTAGCTGTTTGATCCGTTTGTGATAGAGGCTAAATCAGATTTTAATAACTTTATCATTTGCAACAACAATATTGCAGAAAGAAAAATGAATAAAGTTATAATTTTGCAACTTGCGACGAAACTTTTTTGCCATTTGGCTACGGAACCCTAAAAATCAAAAATTAATGGTTTATAATTATTTTACATAATACCTTGGTGATTCTTTGCACAGCTTTCAGCCCAGTTCCCTCTATAAGGGAAAATTGTATAATATACATTGGACAGAAACACGTGCTCGTGTTTACATGCCTGAAAATATTGCAGTAAACCCAAAAATGTGCGAAGAAATGTCCAGAATATTACTTTAAAACTCTCTACTATAAAAACTCGACTCACCCGCCATGCGGTAAGTCAAGCGTAATCGAGTCGCTGCATTCAGACACACAGTACGAATATCCAAGAGCCCCAACCACGGTGTACATAATGACTACTATTGCCATACTAATGTTTAGGACTCCGATAAGTTTCCCGAAAGATTTCGGCGTCTTCATGTTACTTTCTGCTGACACCACCTAAAACGTTAAAAAACACGTAAGTTCATATTAAATTAGCACCTCGACGTCATTTATCGTTGAATACACAAGTTCTGTACTGCTAAATTTTAGCTTAATCTGATATTTGCAAGTGGACGTAAAATTAAAAATACTCGTTTATTATTTTAAGAAACGTACAGTGACTGACAGACGGACGACCTAGAAAAGAAAGTTTCAGAAAGCAACCTACGGCTAGCAGGTCGTACCTACAATAGGTACATATCTACATACATGTAGTCACGCCTGCATCCTCCGAATGGTAAGCGAGAGGCCCACATTTCACACATGTGTTTTCTTGTGAAAATGGACAGGTGCAGGTTGGAAGTTGCTAACTGTAGTTCAAATTTTCCAAGAGGCATCAACTTGAGCCAACGACTGCCATGCTATTGACGACCGGGGTTAACAGCATAACGAAACTCGGAGACGCTCGCAAATGATATGTCACAAAATGGTCACCCTTCCCAGGACTAGCCTTAGCGAAAGTTGCTTACTGCATCGTTTGTAACAGAACTCAGAGTCAGCGGGGCTACGAGCACTTTCTATTGCGATATCTTATAACAACTTTTAGTTATTGGTCCAGTATGGTAGTTCGAACAAGAAAGATAATCTTCTCAGTCGCAACTAGTTATGAAGAGGTTTTGATGGCAATGACTGGTTTCAAGGGTGGAATAAAAAGTCTTAAATCAGGTCTTAGGTTGTCTCTGGTTACTAAACACAGTTTCATTGGCGGATGATGTGGACGAACTTACAATTATTTCTAAAACATATTAGATAGGTACATAATATATAGACAAAAAATAGCTTACCACTCCAACAGAAGTCAGCGCAAACATAGTTGTTCCGAAGAACAATGGATATTCATCGACTTGACCAAAGGTTGATAGCTCGTCGTACGATTTTTGGTAAGCGATCAAACAGTAGATGATTATTATGACACTTATCACTGTGACCACGTTGGATACCGCAGACACTGGTGAGAGTTTCTTTAAGTTTGGTATTAAATTCAGTAATATGCAACAGAACTATGAACATGTATATCTCAATTGCCATTAAGTGATAAGGATCTATCAGCTGCAAAAAAATTATTGCGATAATCATAAAAAGAGGGTGCTGCCGAGATCTTTGGAGCTTTTGTCACCTCCGTGAAGTAACCAACATACTTATGGTTATGGCAAAGAGGAATAAAGCTAGAAACAAAATCCAGTGCCAACCCTTTTTCTTAACGTGAGGAAAATCCATCAAGCATGCTATGCCGGACTCCTACCGACTAAACGTATACAGCCTACGGTTGGGAGCCCCGGGTAAGCCCACGGAAGGATACCCCAGGACTCCCAACAGACCTACGGCTATCATTGCGGCCTCACCTACCAGTACCAACCCTTCCGGTTAGCGTTGTGCAAGGCTAACCTCTCTCCTGAAATGACTCCTATAGGTTGGTTTGATTGAGAGATTTGTGATATTTGAGGGTGCATAGAGACCCAGCAACAACTCCTTGACCCAAGCAACCTCATCATAAGTCTTCTTTCGTCCCGTAAACATAATCTATTTCTATAGTCTATAGTTGGTTTCCATTATTTATTTCCTTCAAGGACAGAAGTGTCAAGGCTCTAAAGGAACTGTTGGTAGGTATTATGGAATTCTGCAGACTTCCTAAATTTGAATTAAGACCCCGTGAAAAGTAGCACACCGCTGACAGGCAGCCTGGGCCCGTTCTGCCAGATACTCTTATGGGTTTCATGAGTCAATTTCGCTATTCTTCTTGCTACTACCTTAAGTCAGTTTTTTTCGTCAAGTTCTCTTTTTATCAAATTACTATTTTAGCCAAATTCTCTGCTCGTCAAGTCTTTCGTTCGTCAAATTACGATTACACCGAAGCTTGGTACAGTTGTCAATACATATTTTTATAAAATTTAATGCAATGTTTTGTCACTTTTTTAAGTAGCACAAACTCTTCATTTGTAAAAATGTGGTATTACTTTAATTAAATTTAATTATTATATTTAAATATTGAAAAAAAAAAAACAAAATTTAGAACTCTGAGGTGAGGTCATCTCTAAATGAATACCTATATAGGAAGTACCTACCTAGGTACTCGACTATTTGATTCTATTGACAACTATACCAAGTTTTGGTTTAACCGAAATTTGACGAACAGAAAATATGGCTAAAAAATTAATTTGATAAAAAAAAAACTAGACGAAACAAAAATTAAACGAATAGAGAAACTGACTTCAGGACATCCTTCCAAAGGGGTTACCCGGGACTCCCGGCCTTAGACAGTTGTAAGAAATCGTGTGGTTTTAGTCGGTAGGAGTCTTGCATGGCATCCATGTAAGGAAGAATTGGATCAGGATTTCCACACGTAAAAAAAAGTAGCTAGACGATTAGCGAAATTGATTCATGACACAGAATCCATCTCTAGGAGTCATAGAGTTAGGATAATAATAATAATATAAGAAGGTGAAAGAGAGAAGAGAGCGGATTACATCTACCTTTTATCAAAACACATCACCTTTTTAATATTTGTCGCCAGAAATAATATGTAGACGCAGCATACACCTATGTAATATAGCTACCTATAATAATAATAAAGGTTCAATACTTAGGGTAGATCGGTCATAATATATTCGTTATTTTTTTACTTTTTACAGGTTTTTTTATTGTTCTTTTTTTGTGAGTCGGGGGTTTTTTAAATTTTTAATTTAATTTTTTATTTCATGCTTTTTATAGTGGTTTTTTTAATATCAACATTACGTATAGTCTATCAACAATTATTCAGAACTAATGCGAATTGCGCGGAGTGTGGTTACAGAATTAGAAATGCATTCCACTACTCATATCTTTCGAACGGCTAAAACGATTTTCATAAAACTTGCGGTACCGTAATGTACAAGTTATGACCTTTCATTTGATACCCAACACGGGTATATTTGAACAAATTTAATTTTTTATCCCCACTTTCACCCCTCATATCTTTGAAATGGCTTAACCGATTTTTATAAAACATAGCTAAGAACACTCTCCCCTAACCCATCTTTCAAACAAAAGAAACAGAATCAAAATCGGTTCATCCGTTTGGGAGCTACGATGCCACAGACAGACTTACACACACACACACACACACCCCCAGACACGTCAAACTTATAACACCCCGTCCGGGTTTCCGTCGGGGGTTAAAAACTACAGTGTCTGTTACACTTATATTTATGTTACTCACCAGTACATGCAAACAATGTGTAAGAATTACTCCAAGAACCATTGTCGCTATGCAACCTAGTACCATTCCGACGCGAGAGAAGGCTTGCGGCATTGCCAAGATACCAGTTCCAAGACTGCCTTTTAGTAAATGTACTAATGTTTCGAAGTTACTGAAACAATATTAAGTGAATGAGCCTGCATTTTAGCCCCTCTCTATTAAATAGAGTGCAGAGGGGCTAATGGCGAGACTTTGTCTGTAGTCTGTAAACTACGTCACTAGGTCAAGTAAATCATCTGTTCAAAGTTTGAAATAAAACTAAAATGACAACGTCAATCGGATTGAACTTTCACTTTCACATTAAACGTGTTAGAGAGGGGCTGTCTGGTGAGAACGATCTCACAGCTTTCTTGTTTATAATGTGTGAAAATCCTCTATGGCACTCGGAACCGACTGAAACCACGGTCCTAATTTTTTCAACATCAGTTTGACGCCGATCACCACGGGTAACTTCACGGAAGAAGTTTTTCATTCAGACATAGGTAGATACTTTGTTTTCCACCGCCTAGGGTTGGGTGTTATCCCGCTTTTTAGGACGTGAGGCGTAAGTGATACTTTCACTCATGCCAGTTTCTTGGGACTGCTTTTGTAAAGTCAGCGAACAGCCCAACTTTCATGTCATGCCCTTGGTCTAGAAATGTAAAGCTATGATGCCCTCTGGACGGCCCCTAAGCTACTGCTAAGAGGCTTCCATATTAGATAGGAAGGTAATCCACAATGGCCTTCACCTGAACTCCAAAGATGTTCATCCTATAACCCTCAAACAGGTACTTATGTTGGTAAAATGATTCCTCTGGTAAATAAAACAGCAGTCTGCCACAGACTGCTGTTTTATTATAAATAAATTTAGCTGTTTGTGGAATATTAGAATACCTGGTTATGTGTATTTTTTCCATTCTGCTTTCCTAGGGGTAAAGTGGTAAATGTATGTGACTACTGTGGAGCTGAATTCTCGGGTTCGACAGGATCCCCTTCAGAACAAATATTTGCGCAAACTGCAAAGGCTTGTTCCGGAGCTTGAGTTTTTTTCTATGTTGCGCTTAGCAATAGGATAATTTAAGTCCTACTCAAGCTTAGATATAGTTATAGGCATCTACTCTAGAGGGTTCGGGTTGCGGGCATAGCCGCGGGGCAATGGCTAGTTAAATTAGGTGACAAAAAACCCGCCATATGCGAATCGTTCTCACGGACGGTTCTGTACCAAAAATCGGTAAATAATCACGTTTTTGAGAGCCCCATTAATAACGTATTTCCCTGTTTTTAGTTTATTTGTTGTTTTAACGGCAATAAAAATACATCATTTATGAAAATTTCATATGTCTAGCGGTCATGTTTCATGTTACACAGCATGGTCACAGTCAGACCGACAACGGAGTCTTGGTTACGGAACCATAAAAATGATGTCCTTACTTGGTTGGGTGGGGCAAGATGCGGTGTAGATGAGGATCATAATCGTTTGCGTCTTTACTGAAAAATATGAAGTTACATAAATTTAACAGCGCAACAAACCATTAATTATATACTTACTACATACATAAATACATATGGTCACGCCTTTATCCCCGAAAGGGTAAGCAGAGGCATTATTATATGCCCGCATTTCATCTTTTTAGAATATGTCCCACGTAATAGGTGGTGAGCCGTATTGTCTTGTTGAGATGGACAGGCGCAGGTTGTTACTGCCTGCTGTTGAAATTTTTAAAGCCGCCTAAAAAGGCCTTCAACTTGGCTTAACGATTGCCATTTTACTGGCAACCGGGACCAACGGCCTAAAGTGCCTTCCGAAGCACGGAAACGCTCAAATAAATGTCACAAAGTGGTCACATGGATGTCACCCATCCAAGGACTGGCCATAGTGTAAGTAACTTACTGCAGTGATCGTTTACAGAACACTTGTTTTTGAGTATGTGTGAATGTCAACACGTTCTAACGGCTGAATGGATCCGGTGTAAAAGTTTGGCATAACACAGCTACTTTTTATTCCCGGGATGTGTTCCCATTTTACCATGTGATACCTACCTAGAACAGTTGTTGCTCAGTACCAGCAGTACTGTAACATTAATTTAACCGAACGGGTTGTAATGAAGTTTATGGATCCTTGGGTTATAATAAACTAGCTGACCCGCGCAACTTCGTTTGCGTGATAAATCAAGAACCGCTCGACCGATTTTGTGCAAACTTCACATAAACCATCTACTAAATAGTCCGAACAAAGCCTAAAGATTTGGTTTGGATAGGTGAGCCCGATCTCGAGTTATAAAATTACAACGAAAAGTGGCATTGATTTTTATATATATAGATAAAATAAATATTCACGGATATTTCACACAACGCTATCTGATCCCAAAGTAAGCTAGGAATAACCTGCTTGTGTTATGGGTATCAGACCACGGATATTAATAGGTACTTATATACTTTTTAAATACATACATATTATACATAAAACACCCAGACTCTTGAGACAAACATTTATGGGTCACACAAATATTTGTCAATTTTATTTTATGTATGACATCTCGGGTGACGTTCAGTTCTACTGTTTTTTGGAGGACAAAGTCAAGCTGGCGTCCTCCACACAGAAGTACTCGACATACAATACAACTCTCGCTTCGACCAAGTAATAGTTAGACGGGCCCACGTCATACATTAGGAACTCTAAAAGTGTGACTAGTTCACACTGCTTAAGTATTTGTTTGTTTGAGGGCTTTAAATTATTTGTGACATTTGCATCCCAATATTATACAAATTCCATAAACTCTAAAAAGAAAAGTATTCAGCGAGTAAGAACGGACGGAGAACCTATGGGGTTGAGTTTATCGCTTGTATAGTTAATAGTGGTCAGTGTTAAAGCACACTTTAAACACAATGCGATCCTTATTATGTATAGAAGAATGAACCTTCATTCCCTTGCTTTAGTTTTCCTTTTCAAAACGCCCTAATTAGACCACGTCGTCACTATCAATAAAATAGTGAAGTGATCTCCCAAAAATTTCTAAAAAACAATTGATAACGCTTCTAATCACATCTCATAGATAGAAAATAAATGCTGGATACGTGAACGAAACCATATCGGCACACAGTAATAG
Organism: Miltochrista miniata; assembly: GCA_933228765.1. Lineage (NCBI taxonomy): Eukaryota > Metazoa > Arthropoda > Insecta > Lepidoptera > Erebidae > Miltochrista > Miltochrista miniata. The sequence goes on along the minus strand of OW121747.1, from coordinate 15,794,861 downwards.
GGTACAACGCCATCTATCGAACGCTTAATTAATATTCAGTGTTAGAGTTTCTCTACCCTACACCCTTGCTTTGATATTCTGACCGCCTCGTTAGTCTAAAGGTCGTAATGTGCGACTGCAGATCACGAGTATTTGCATGATCCATAAATATTTGTAGAAACAGTACCGCTTGCAGCTTTTAGACACGTTTTTTGGGTCCTTCGCTGTTTGACACCACGAATTATTGACACCACGGTGTCAATCGCAGAAGAACGTTTTTTGAATTGGCTGTTTGGCACCACGGTGTCAATCGACGAATACCTTATATGGCTTCGTTGATTCACGCCATAATGTAAAACAGCAAAGGACGGCTCATTGACATTTTTATTATAACACTAGCTGACCCGCGCAACTTTGTTTGCGCCACATAAGAGAGAGTATTACCTGTTCCCGTCGCATTTACTCCCGTCGCGTTGCGTTTACTCCCGTAGCGTCTCCTCGTTAATATTCAATACATAACTATAACTATTTACGCAGCACACGCAACGAAGCTCTCAAAAGGAATAACTTTTCCCCAGCTCCTATTCGTTGTAGCGTGATGCTGTATAGCGTAGTTATACAGCATCACGCTACAACGAATAACGTAGCTTTCAATTGGTGCAAGAATTATCAAAATCGGTTTAGTAGATCCCGAGATTACCCCTTACAATTTAACAAACACACAAACTTTACTTCTTTATAATATTAGTATAGATAACAATCATGCACAAAAGTGTTTAAACGATTTTTATCATCATTATGCATAATTTACATTTACCAACATTTAATATCAAATAAGGTCAAAATACCTAAATTTTTTTTTTATAAATTAAAAATTAATAGTTTATACTACAAAACTAAAATAAAAATAAAAGTAAAATAATATAATATAGTTAATACCATAAAAAATTAAAATAAAAGTTATACTACAAAACTATTACTTTAATTTATGAAAAAAAATAAACACGAAGCCTTAGCCTTCCCGCCTTAGCCTTCTAACCTAACCTATTCAAATCGGATTATTTGAACTTATATATTATAGAACGTAGCCATAGGAACAATTTGATTGTAATTGTTGTTTAATAACCGTTTTCTTTTCGCCAGTACACAAATCACACTTGACCTTTAAATTGTTGAAAGTGGTCCAAATCAACAGTTTTACACCGTGGTGTCAATCGACGAAAACAAAATAAGAATTTGCCGTTTGACACTACGGTCGCAAATTATTATGAAAATGGTCCCAAACAGCCCATTCAAAAAACGTTCTTCTGCGATTGACACCGTGGTGTCAATAATTCGTGGTGTCGCACTTGCGGTTTACTGCGGCGGTTTCTAACCTCAAAATGTCATCAAACTGTCAAAATCAATGAAATCAAGTCATGGTTTTACATTTTGAGGTTAGAAACCGCCGCGGTAAACCGCAAGTGCAGCCTCAGCCTAATGTGGTTTCATGTACTTCAAAACGTTGGAATTAATAAACATTGAACATTTGTCAAAGATGACGATTAAATAGTGACATTTTAAAATACTTTTATGTAATAGACATGGCCCTATAAACATACTAGGGAAATCAGGATAACTTTTTCATGGTGAATTCCCCTAGCGGACGTCACGCAGTTTCACCCACATAGCTCCCGGTTCCGTGGAAATACGGAAATTAAATATAACCTATGTTCACCGGGAAAAGTTTAGCTTCCCAACAGTAAAAGAATTTTTCAAATCGGCCCAGTGGTTTCGGAGCCTCTTCGTTACAATCAAACAAAAAAAAACAAAATAACTAATCTTTCCTCTATATAATATTAGTATAGATATAAAATTCTTCGCCGAAGATTATCGGCCTCTATGACCGGGGGCCTAAAGACGGTGAGAGGGTTGCTCACCGTCATTACAGAAGCAGGCCCATGACGGCAGCGTGACGTGAGGGTCCACAACCTCCAAAGACGCGGGATAGCACCCGAACCACCCCCTGGGCGAGGCCGCAGTGGCAGCCGTGGGTCTGTTGGGAGTCCTGGGACATCCTTCCGAGTGCTTACCCGGGGCTCCCAACCATAGTCTGTTGGGCGTTACGTGAGGTTTTTTAGTCGGTAGGAGTCCGGCATAGCATCCATGAGTTTTCCCTCACGTTATAAAAAAAAGATATAAAATTCTCGTGTCGCGGTGTTTGTAGTTAAATTTCTCCGAAACGGCTTGACCGATTCTCATGAAAATTTGTGTGCATATTGGGTAGGTCTGAGAATCTTACTAATATTATAAATGCGAAAGTTTGTGAGTGTGGATGTTTGTTACTCTTTCACGCTCAAACCGCTGAACGGATCGGGCTGAAATTTGGTACAGAGATACATTATAGTCTGGAATAACACATAGGCTACCTTTTATCCCGGGAATAACTTCCCGCGGGAACAAATTTTACGCGGGCGAAGCTGCGGGCATCAGCTAGTAACATATAACCCTGAATTTTCAACTCTCTACGATCAACCCCTATTTGTCCATCGCGATTTTTTTATCTATACATATAATAAAATTATAGAAAAGTCAAAACTGTACATTGGAAATATTAAAAAAGAAATACTCGCTGGGTGTTCAACATAAGATACCGAAGCCGAAAATATAGTTAGAATTTTTTTTGTCTGATTGTCTGTTTGCTTTGCTTTGTCCGGAAGGATCTCGAAAAGTACTCAATGGATTTTATTCAAATTTTGTACAAATATTAGCTAGGGGTAGGGTCTTCAAATAGGCCATATATTATCACGCTACATATCCTAGGGGCTAAGCAGAGAGCAATCAAATTGGCATTATAACATAATTTTCACGCGTACGAAGTCGCGGGCAACAGCTAGTTTTTAATAATTTCCTTCATTTATGATTTTTCTTCTCAATCCAACATCTCAAAATCTCAATCTCAACTCTAAATTTAACATTCGAAAGATCGGTCTATCGATTAATAAATATTGGAAGAATCGTTCAGTCGAAGCAGCGTTTAGCGACAAAAAGTTGTTTCGCAATAAACTCTATTCGCACAATCGTTCAGTCGATATTTCAATAATCGAACATATCTCGAAATTAAGTTACGGACCCCGCCGCCTTTGCCGGTGATTTTTCAAAAATCTTTATCATCATAACTTACGTTTGATATCAGTTTTACTTACTTTTGAAAGTAAAGAAATGTTTATTTTCAGCAAAATTTGCCATTATAAACATGAAATGTACTTTTCCTCCTACCACGGTCTTTAATTTCCATCCTGTATATTATGTACGGCATGCGTGCGGCCTGTTGCTGGAACTTGGCCTGCGCACTATTATGTATGATGTGACTTTGTGTACTAGTTTCAAAAGAAGAAACGTAATTCTTTTATCAAAGGCAGTTTCGAAAGAAGAATTATTATCCTTTTCGAAACCAATTTCGATAGAAACATTATTCTTTTTTTTTCGGTTTCGAAACTTGGTTTCGAACGTGGCCGAAAGGCTCCAAGCTGGGTTTGATAATTTACCCCAGTATTACCAGACCTTTCCGAAAAACCCAGAACAAGTGAAGTAAGAATAAAAGCAAGTACCTACGTACTTAGTCAAGTACGGCTTTTTCCACTTATAAATCCAAGGGTTAACAAGATACTTACAAGCTCATGTTGATAACTGTTTTTCCTTCACTGATTTGTAGAAATCTAATCACTCTGGTATAATAAAGTTTCCTATTATAAGTTTGATTATGTACAGTGATTTTACATTATGCAATTTTTCATGATTTTAATATTTTGTTTACTTTATTGATTTTGACTGTTGTAAATAGCAAAGAGACGTTTGATGAATTTCATTTATTGTCATATTTTTTTTACTAATCATTTATCATTATTTTAGCGCCGAAACTTTTGAGTTTGATTTCTGAAGTCAGCAGGCAATTATGCCTTAGCGACGAATTCTAAATCTATAATTATGCCTGAGAAATGTCTGAACAACACGGCCGAATGAAAAATATTAAATAGGGATTTTGTTTGCAAGTTTGTCTCAAGAGTCTGGGTGTTTCTATGTATAATATGTATGTATTTAAAAGTATATAAGTATTAATATCCGTGGTCATAACACAAGCAGGTTATTCCTAGCTTACTTTGGGATCAGATAGCGTTGTGTGAAATGTCCTTGAATATTTATTTATTTACCTAATCCAACTAATAATAGTCCAAAGGTCAGAAATCAAATATATTTGAACACAAAAATGTGAAATAGAGTATTACCCAGTAAAAGCTTCTATGCAAATATCCTAAAATTGAAAAAGATTATGCCGAAATGAATTACTAAGGGGTCGTCCATTAATCACGTGATGCTCGAAAGGGGGGGGAGGGGGTCTGACAAAAATCACGAAACATCACCAGGGGGGGGGGGGTGTAGTTCATTTATTTATTTATTTCAGGCAAGAACACCCACACAACAAAAAATAATACAATTATAATTAATATTAAAACACGAAAACAAGAAGTATATATAAATAAAATTTGCACTATTACAGACAATACATACCTACACATAAACTAAAATCAGATAACATTGCATATGTAAATAAAATAAAATCAAAATACTAATCTAAATAGCATCAAATAAAATTGAATAAAAATATCCTAATAAATTATATAAAAACCAATAAAAAAAATGAATTCTAATTAAATCAAGTCAAATAAAATAAAAATAAATTGTAAGTATAAAATTATTCTTTTCAAATATAATCAAACTAATTCAAATAAAATTAAAAAATACATAGAAATTAAATTAAGATTAAATTACAAAATACCAACAGGAAAAGGAGACCGCCACACACAATAGGGACTAATCATTTCTCCACCATTCCATGAGAAATGGCAGAGCAATGAGTCATGTACCTACAGTCTAGCCGATCAGAGATCATGCTCAGGATGCTGTTGGCGCTGCCACGCACCCTGCGCACCAGGGATGCGCATCTTTTACGCATTGTGGCGTAAAAGCAGTCTGTGCGATGTTCAGCAAACATGCCTGATGCGCTACAGAATCGCCGCAGCCCCATCAGCACCCTGAATGCATTATTATACTGAACACGGAGGGCACTGTAAGATTTTTGGGTATAATCGGCCCACAGGCTGCACGTGTAAAATGATGTACAATATGACTTAAACAGTGTAATTTTGACTTCTGTCGAGCAACGTGCAAACCTGCGGGCTATCATGTTCGCCCTCACTGACAGTGCCCTCCGTTCCCTCTCTATGTCCTCATTATCCCTGAGGTCAGAGGTCAGAACATGTCCTAAGTACTTAAATTTTGATACCCTACTCAATGTGGTACCATTGAGCGTAACGTTAGGAAACACGCTGACTGTACCGCCACCGCCACCTCTAGCCTCAAAGACCATGACCTCGCTTTTAGCTGGATTATATATTAAACCATGCAGTTCAGCATACGCTTCACAAATGGAAAGCAGCTTCCTTATGCCACACACTGATGCACTCAGTAGCACCATGTCATCGGCATAGCTAATATTGTTCATATTAATACCGTCTACGTGACAACCGAGGCGGGTGCTACTAAGTGCCACAATCAGGTCATTCATGTACAGGTTAAATAAGGTGGGCGAGGTCAAACCCCCCTGCCTCACCCCGCACTCCAACCTGTACGGTTGTGACATGGCTCCCGACCATCGGACGCTATTGACCTGGTTTCCATACCAGTATTTAAAAATGTTAATAAGTTCTTCTGGTAGGCCAGTACTTTCCATCTTTTTCCAGAGAGTGTCATAGGAAACCAGGTCAAAAGCCCTGGAGTAATCCAGGAAGCAAGCATGGACTGCAGTTTGTCGCGTCGTATAGTATTTGATAGCATGCTTAACACACAGTACTGCACTTTCTGTAGATAGTCCGGCACGAAATCCGAACTGATTATCGTGAAATTTAAGATGTTGGGTCAATTGCGAGTTCAGCATGCCATCAAACACCTTCGACACAACTGTAGCAAGAGAGATGGGTCTATAGTTATTCCTATTCGCTAAATCCGCAGTCTTATTCTTAACTATAGGTACCACTACAGTTTTAATCATCCCCTCAGGCAGATACGAGTGGTTCAAACAAACGTTAAATAATATAGCCAATAATCGCGGTAAATGAGGCCCAGCATACTGCAGGTGTTCGATATTCAGCCATCAAAACCGGGGGATTTACCTCTAGTCATTGATTTGATTATTGTATTTACCTCCCCAGCTGTACAACAAAACGCTACCTTTTCACCACTACGAACATTGACTGAAGACCGCGAAGGTCCTAACGGCGATTTGACGGTAAAATGCTCTCTGAACAGATCAGCTATTTCTCTCTCATCGCTCACGCCGTCGACACACACGGGAATACGCGGTTTAGTATTCAGCTTATTAGTAGCTTTCCAAAAGGATCTAAAGTCGTTTTTTGAATGATGAGACGCTAGAATGTCCATTTTTAGACTTTCCTGATGGTTTTGGCACCATTTTAGCCTGCTTTTAAAGATTTTCCGCGACTCCCTCATGTCATTGTAAAGTGAACCGAACTTTGGCTTACCATGCCAACACCATAGACGAAATTTTTCTTTAGCTTTCCCGTGTGCCTCGCCAACATGCAAGTTCCACCCTATAACAGGTCTCCTTCCCTGTCGGTATGCATTACATTTCCTACTTTTACTAGACAGTGCTGCCTCACCTAAAGCTTTTATAATATTGTTATATAAGCTGTCAATAGCCGTTCTATGTTTTAAAATACCACAAGTGTGACCCGCGCACTCCCTCAACACCTCTGGAACGTCAAGAAGCTTTAACAATCTTCCACATTCCCTACTGTATAGGTGAACTTGGTCTAAACTTCTCTCCCCCCATACAATATCATTACTAGTTGATTTCCATTCAACTGTCTTGGGCAACCCTACGTCTAACAGACATTCTACTATCAAAGGGAAGTGGTCTGACCACAACACATCGTACCCAACATACGCTCGGTGTACTGAAGGCACAGCCGCTCCAGACACTAAACAGTGATCGAGCCATCTCTGTGACCCATTAGCCTCGCTCACAAAGGTGATAGAATCCCTATTTAACATTTTCATGTCAATGCAAGTCCACTCCTGGTCCTCACAAAATACAGATAGTTCCTTATAAAATTGTTCTGTGGGGTGAGCATTAAAGTCACCCAAAATATATACACAATCAATATTACAACTGTCTATGATAGCGCTTACCGCACCGAGGATGTCCGTAAACTCCACGAGATTCACTGGAGTGTCCACTGGCATGTATACATTTACCACCAGTAAAGAGCGCTCAGGTAAAACTATTCGTATCGCACAAATACGCGGATTATTGCACTGCACAACAATTACATTAGGAAACGCTCGTTGCCGCCAGAGAATGCCCACACCACCGTACGGACGCCCCCGCAACATTCCCGTAGTCGTGTCTACCGCCGAAGTGCCCGTGCAGCTGAACTCATTATCAATACTGCCCAAGTATGACAGATCACTGGGAATCAACCATGTCTCCTGAAGAGCTATGACGTCACATGTTTTACACAGCTCTCGTATCCCATCGACAGAGCGCTTGACACCCTTACAATTGAATGTAACAAATTTGTAAATGTTATTAGACATTAAGTTTGTTACATTGACCGTTATCAGAAACTTTTGCTTCTGTCGATTTATTCCTGAAGTGTACAAAACGCCTGAATATAATACCTTTCGGCCATAATTTCTCGTCCAAAAACATATTCACTTTAGATGTACATACTAAAAACTTATAGGCGTCATAGTCGGTTTGTTTTTTCATTATTATTTTCTCCAAATTAACACTTTCGTTCGTTTTACTATGAATATACTGAGTAATATTTGATTCCGACGTTCCTTTATGAATGTTTGTAATGAATATGGGTATTTTTCTGTCGGCTGCCCTGAAATTGTATTCAGTTTCACCGACGCGGTTTCCCATTCTTCCCTTTAGGCGATTATTCGCCGATGTTTTGCGTTTCTGTACCAGCGTCCAACCTTGCCCGTTGTCACCATTCTTAGCCTTTGACTGTAATAGAACATCGGCAAACGTATCTTTACTCGAGATAATCAGCTGTTCACATTCACCGTTATCTATCGCCGGCGGCGATGACTCATGCGTCTCAACCGCTCGCTCAGTGCACGGCCCTGCGCGCTCCACTCCGCCGTCGTCGTTTAAACACCTGCGCTTCGCAGACACATTCATTGTCGTGTATGTCTGTCTACCTACATTTTCCTCTAAATAATCGTTCGTAATTATACTTCGATAATTCAAATAACCATCTGGTGTTGACGAACATTTTGATTTGTCGTTTGTTTCACATAAAGAGGAGTCCTTGAGATGCGGTAATCCCATGGGCCCGCTGTCTTGCTCTTGATTGGTATATGCACCTCTTCGCCTAACATTTACATTGCCGACTGAAAATGTTGATACCGTGTCTCTCACACACTGCAACTGGCTATTTACTTCTTCCTTTAGTTGAGTGATGGTGACGTAAGAAGACTTGATATTTTTAATCTCAGACTGCACTATTAACAGGTCTTTAAGTAGTTTAGACACGTCCAGGTGGTCGAAGGTTATTGGAGGCAGTTTCTCAAGGTCTCGAGCCACAAACACTGGCATCACATCATTATCCACAACCTTGAATAAGCTGATGATGTCTATCAAGTCCCGATTTTCTTTGCCTTGACCTTTCCGCACTTTTTTCCGAAATTCAGTAGGCAAAGATTCGAATAATAACGATTTTGCTTCAACAATTTGATCACTACTAAAGGACGATAAACAAATCTTAATTAAACTATCTTCCGTAATAATCGATATCTTATTTTGCACGTAAGATAAAAGTTCACTTATTACGATGTTACAGTTAACACATTTCAGAGTAGTCGACATTTTTTTTTTTTATAGGACTAACCGCGTAACCGGTATTACGTACGCTAGCGATCGCTGCGCGCGCGTTACTGAGTAGTAGTAGTGCGTAGTGAGATATCACGTGTATTTATTTCGAACAGCAACTTTACAACCCTGAATTTGAGATCACTGTAATTTCTGAACAACAAAACCTACAATATTAAAACTTGTATGGAGTAATTCATAAAGCACTTAATTCCTTTCTTACATCAGAAATTAATTGAAATCGAAATACCTATGCGTTGATCATACAACACAAAAATCATTTTGTTTTTAATCGTGTCTCTCAAAGGAACCGCGCGGAATATCGGCATCAATCCGACCAATAATAATCTCAAATTATATCAGTATTATTCAAAATGGTACTATCTATTAGACTAGCCGATGCACGCAGCTATGACCCCGTCCATCGATGATCATTTGGGGGTTGTTCATAACTTCGCTTCTATTTAGCCAACTGCTATCATACCAACGTAAGATTTAAGCTTGACAAACTGACACCTTTATTGGCTCCAAAATAATGGATATTATTAACCTAGCAACACGACGATAGTAAACGGAAATATATTAAAATATTAATTAATATCTCTTTTTATTATGTGACGCAAACGAAGTTGCGCGAATTAGCTAGTATTCGTATAGAAGTATGGATAGATTATAACAATAGAGACTTCTATAAAATAAAATAAAAAACTTTGTAGTTACTAAAAATACACGTGATTCGGTCCAGGGGGGGAGGGGTAATCTGAAACCTCACCAAATATCACCAAGGGGGAAGGGGGGTCCAAAAAATGCCCAAAAAAACCTCACGCGATTAATGGACGACCCCTAACATGCTTTTTTTTTACGTGAGGCAAAATCCTCATGGATGTTATGCCGGACTCCTACCGACTAAAAAACCTCACGTAACGCCCAACAGCCTATGGTTATGAGCCCCGGGTAAGCCCTCGGAAGGATGTACCAGGACTCCCAACAGACCTACGGCCGCCGCTGCGGCCTCGCCCAGGGGGGGGAGGGGGGGTTCAGGTGCTGTCCCGCGTCCTTGGGGGGTTTACGGGTGTGATCCCGCTTCTAAGGGGGGGCGTGCGTGAGTTCCTCACGTCACGCTGCCGTCATGGGCCTGCTTCTGTAAGGACGGTGAGCGACCCTCTCACCGTCCTCAGACCGGCTATCGGCGAAGACACGTCGGTGGCGCCCAGGCCGCCGACTGCGGAACTCTGGTGGGAGAGTTCTCTCCTGTACCCTCCCCGCCGCCCCCTTCACGAGCATGACCTGCTGGCAGAATTACTAACATGCTACTTAATACTTATTAATACTTAACATTAAATTATAATATCAAATCAAAAAGGAATCCTCACACCTAAGGCGTAAATTCTAGCTCGAACAAATGTCCAGTAGCACGGTATCGGTCACTTTAAACGTCACGCCCAACAGCCTGTGGTTGGGAGCCCCGGGGAAGCCCTCGGAAGGATGTCCCAGAACTCCCAACAGACCCACGGCCGCCACTGCGGCCTCGCCCAGGGGGTGGTTCGGGTGCTATCCCGCGTCTTTGGGGGGTTTCGGGTGTGATCCCGCTTCTAAGGGGGGGCGTGCGTGAATTGCTCACGTCAGGCTGCCGTCATGGGCCTGCTTCTGTAAGGACGGTGAGCCGCCCTATCACCGTCCTCAGGCCCGCGGTCATGGTGGCCGATAGTCCTCGGCGAAGACACGTCGGCGGCGCCCAGGCCGCCGACTGCGGAACTCGGGTGGGAGAGTTCTCTCCCGTACCCGTCCCGCCGCCTCCTTCACGAGCATGATCTGCTCGCAGAAGGAGGTGGCGCAGTCCCACTTACTCCCGCTGGAGAGCATGGCTCGCACCATGGTCTCGAGCGAGAGAGTGTCCACGTCCAGACCCACTACGAGGACCTGGCGCTGTTGCGCTCACGCCGTGCACTCCACCAGCGTGTGGAGCGCCGTGTCATCGCTGCGGTCCTCGCAGTGCTGACACTCGGCCGTGGTTTCCCGTTGTTTTCGCCACAAATACCTACCGAAGCTACCGTGCCCGGCAAGCATCTGTGTCAACCGGTAGGAGAGAGCACCGTGTCTCCTCTCCAGCCACTCGTCTATGACCGGTCTGAAGGCCGCGATTGTGACAAATCCCCCCTTTGGTTGCTCAAGTCGCACCTTCCATGTCTCCACGGTTTCCTGTTGGAGTAGGGACCGCTGGGCCTCGATTTCTCAATAAGCGGGCCTTTGGCCCCGCTCCAGCGCCTCCTTGCGCCATCTGAACAGGGACGCAAGGGCTCACGCTTCCAGGTCCCATGGAGGGGTCTCGGCTAGGAGACATGCCGCCTCACCAGAGATCGTGCGGTATCCCCTTATCACCCTGATGGCCATCGCTCTCTGCGGGATCAGCAATCTAGCCAAATTGCTGGCCGTCAGGGTTTCCGCCCATACAGGAGCTCCGTATAGAGCCATGCTTCGCACGATCTCCAGGTACAGTCTCCTGTAGGGAGCGTTGGGTCCCCTGATGTTGGGCATCAGCCGCGCCAGTGCTGCTGATGCTCCCCTCAGTTTTGGGACCAAACTTCGGAAGTGATGTCTGAAGTTCCACCGGCCATCGAGTACAAGCCCCAGATACTTCATGACACCCCCTACCTGTAGGCTGGATCCCGCAGGTGGCCCCATCCGAGGTCCGTGGAAGCACAAAGCCTCGAATTTGTGAAGGGCGACCTCGAGACCCAGCCGCCGAATTCTTTGAAACTTACTTTCTTCTACAAATATATTTATGTATTTATTTCAATGTATGCGAGCAGGCCCTAACATTGTTTGTGGTGTGGTCCTTTTTGCTCTATTACAAATATTTCACGCCACACTTCACTGGATGATCTCACAAAATTCGTTATCTGTGGTTTTAAAGTAAAGTCAAAATCAATCACAAAAACCCAAACAATGTTATTTTCCTCCAGAACCATTCTGTTTTGAGTTTCAGAGTTATTCTAAATCTGGCAATGAAAGTGATATAGTGAAATTTACAAAATAACAGACCTGTTTAACAAAATGAAAATATAATGCAAAATTTTCATATACACGCTATAAGTTTTTGAAACAGAATCTTTACACGTTCAAAATTAAAGTGTTTTATTTCCACCCATCAACAAGTAAATAAGAAGCCAAAATGTTTGACTAGTATGTATAACCAGTATTTTTATTTATTAATTTTATAGAATGGGGTGACATGTACCTCCGATACAAAGAAAGGATCTTCGTAGCAGGCAAGCTGATGCCGAATTTTTCATTTGTTCCACTCTTTACCCTCCAGTGAAAATTGAGCAATGCGTCATACTTTCATCTCTTTTAAAAACCATTACTTTCGTCTTGCTTACATTCACTTTCATTCCTCTACTTTTAGCGCAGCATTAATAATATTACCCATCAGCTGCAACTCCTCCACTGATGACGCTAATATCACCTGATCATTAGCGTATAGGAGGCATTTGACATGATTTGACGGTCAGTTTATTCATTTTTAACCATACATACTCTCTTGCAGTTCTTTCAGACAACTGTCCATGTATAGGTTAAACAGCCACGGCGACGCTACACAGCCCTGTCTCACATCCTTTTCAATGTGAAAGAAGTGCAGGCCCTGTTGATCCTGATACAAGCACTAGAGCCCTCACAGAGAGGCCTCAGTGCCCGTATCAAGTTGCTGTTTACTCCATACATGGACAATGTTGACCACAGTTCATTCCTCACCACTCTGTCATAGGCCTTTTCCAAGTTCATAAATATGCAATAGATAGACCTTTTGACTTTCAGCCAAAACTTTCTCAGCTACGCATCGTAAGAAAAAGACCTGATCTGCCCCCATCCCCTTCCTTTCACAAATCCTGCTTGAACATCCCACATATTTCCTTCAGTTTCATTCATCACTCTTTTTATCAACACTTTCGCATACAAATTGCCAACGATGCTGAGCAAGCTTATGCCGCGGTAGTTTTTGCGCTCTTACTGAAAAGAAGAAAGAGGAAGAAAGGAAAAGGGTAGCTCCTTTGTAAAGCGGCACAATGACAGCTTTACACCATTCTTCTCGTACTCTGCAACTTCGCCAGCAAAAGTTAAGAAGGTGGTTCAGTTGGCAAGCACCACGCCACCAAGTCCAGCTTTCAGCATCTCTAAAATACGTCATTCAACGGAAACCGATTTAAATGTACTGTAAAGCCTTCTGCAGGTATAACTTGCAGTAATTTATTAACGTTGTAGTCAATCGAATGACGTGTAACATAATTTGTTTCAGTTTTAAAAAAGCGCCCGAAGAATATGACCCACATTTACATCGATATCAGGCACATCCCACCAGGTACAATTTCTCAGTGTTTACATTCTAGTCAATCAATCATTTATTTGCCTTAGTGTGCCAAATTTCTCTTCATTTTAGCTTTTCCCAGTTGCTTTCAAGCCTCATAGGTACGCTCCAAAGCGCGGATCCGTTTGTTTTGGCTACCAAGAGCAGCAATGTTGCATTGTTGGATGCGAGTGCCAGCCGACCTCCAAAGCCCATTAGGACTCCAAAACGTTAAAAAGAAAAAAAAAGGCGGGTTAGCGCACTCGTTATATTAGTCATTTGAAACGATGGGAACCTGGGTTTGAGGGAGAATTTTACTTTGATACAAATAACAGATTTTAAATTACCAATTCCTCAAATTGGTAATTTAAAATCTGTTATTTAAATCAAAATAGAATCTAGCAATAAAAATAAAGACCACATATAAATTTGGTTACTGTACTTAGATGAAGCGCTCGTGGCCTCGCGTACTCAAGTGTTCTATAAACGAAGCTTCGATAAGTATCTGTGGCGAAAATACCGGGAAACCACGCCCGAGGAGCGCAGGGAGGACACAGCGCTCCATACATTGGTGGAGTGCACAGCGTGGGCGCAACAGCGCCAGGTTCTTGTGGCAGGTCTGGACGTGACATTCTCTCGCTTGAGACCTTGGCGCGAGCCATGATCTCCAGCAGGAGTAAGTGAGGCGCCACTGCCTCTTTCTGTGAGCAGGTTATGCTCGTGAAAGAGGTAGCGGGGAGGGAGTGGGAGAGAACTCTCCTACCCGAGTTCCGCAGTCTGCGACGGGGGCGTCACAGACGTGTCTTCTCCCAAGACTATCAGCCTCTATGACCGGGGGCCTGAGGACTGCGAAGGGGGCTGCTCAGCGTCCTTACAGGCCCTAGACGACAGCATGACGTGAGGGATACACGCACGCCCCCCAAGAAGCGGGATTACACCCGAAAACCCCCGCCCCAAAGACTTGGGATAGCACTCGAACCCTCCCCTAACTGAGGCCACAGTGGTAGCCATAGGTCTGTTGGGAATCCTGGGGTATCCTTCCGAGGGCTTACCCGCGGCTCCCAACCGTAGGCTGTTAAGTAGAATCGTGTGGTTTTCAGTCGGTAGGAGTCCGGCATATCATCAATGTAGTATTTTCCCTAGCGTTAGGAAAAAAAAGTGTTTTGGTGGGTCTCTGGTGTTGCGCATGTCTTCAGGCTACGGTAACAACCTTCCAGTGGGCCCTAAGATTGTCTGCCACCTTAGTAGTATAAAAATGACGTATCTTACACTGATATAAAGTTGAAATTATGAGTATAAAGCTATTGTTTCCGATATATCCCTAAAGACAAACTTCAGTAGGTGTGTTTTATTTCCAGTAACTTTGATACAGTGGTGCACTTGCTGAAAGGCAGTCTAGGAACAGGTATTCTGGCTATGCCCCAAGCCTTTTCACGAACCGGAATGGTAATGGGATGCATAGCGACGGTAGTTTTAGGATTATTTCTCACACATTGCTTGCACCTACTGGTAAGTAATTGTGTTCGAATATGAGTAGATGGAAAACCCGTGTATATGGTGTATTATACGAGACATGAGAATGATGAGACATGAGATTTTTGCCATCACAGAGTAGATACTTTCATAAAAAGTAGAAAATCTGTTACCATTCTGCAATCCGACGCGTCTAATGTTGCTGATGGATTTAGACAATTACTTGTATGAGAACATCGAGCATTCATCATTTTTAATTTTGAACTGAATAAAGAACAGAGTGTTGCAGAGGGTAAACATCGCTACCAACATTTTTAATCATTCTATCGAACGCTCTATTAGATGCTTGTCAAAAAATATTTTACGCGATTCATGACTTCACGTTGTTTATCGGCAAAAAGCTCACAGCAAATTCGCTGGAATCCTCGCCAAGACGCCCTATAGAAAGCTTACTAAAACGCTCGACAGAATGTTTGTTAAATAACAAATTTATTTGCTAAAATGCTTTCGTGTAACATTTGCGAGGATGCTTAAGTCTATGCACTGTCTCTGCACCATAGTAGGAACTTACTTTTGCGTTCCATGTACAAACCAGTTTAGCAGACAAAACTGTCGTGAAGGCTGAGCTAGTAAGAGGCCCAATAGTATGGAAGTAGCTTGTTTTAAGCTGACGCTCGCTCCTCAGATTAATTCAGAATATGAGGCATGCAAGAGGAAACGAGTGCCAATGGTTACATATCCCGAAGCAGTGATCACTCTCGTGAAGGCTGGTCCGAATTGTTGCCGCCCGTTTGCCAAATGTTTTGCTGTCAGCGTTGATGTGTTGCTGATCATCTACCAACTGGGAATATGTTGTATCTATGTGTTATTCATAGCAGAAAATATCAAAAAGGTAGTAGTTACTCCAGATTCGAGTCAAAATTGCATTTAGTTGGTACATAGTTGCTTAAAATGTTGAATAATGAAGATTCTAATTCTATAATTAAAACAATTGTGGAATAAGTTGACTCAAACGATCAAAAGTTTACTCAAATGTTCAAAAGTTCACTGAAATTTTAGACAGTCATTATTAGTTACAAAATGTATCTAAATTATTGTTCTTAGTTCTTTTCCAAATAACTACAAATATTGAAAGTAGTGCCTTTTATGTTCAGTTTATGACGCTGCATAGAAGATTACATAACCTTATGTTTCCTTTCCGTTTCAGTTGGTGGACCCTTACTACCTAATGGCGCTTGAGATCTACATGGCGATAGTACTATTTCCTCTAATTTTGATTAACTTGATACCGAATTTGAAAAAGCTCTCACCGGTGTCGGCGATCTCAAATTTACTTTGTGTGATTTGCGTGATCATTATAATATACATTACGATCGCCTACCAAAAATCATCAGATACAATGTCTAATTGGGGTGTGATAGCCGACTACCCCCTGTACTTTGGAACCACGATGTATGCATTAACTTCTGTTGGAGTGGTAAGCTTACATAATTATAGTAACTTCATTATACTCGCATTTTCTTTTTCATTTCGTCACACGAATTGACAGGGAGCCTATTGCCATGTGAAAAACGACAGGCGCGAGTTGTAGTTAGCAGTAGCTGTGGAGATTTTCAAGCCGTTGATACTCGTAAGGCTACTACTAACAACCGGTATACACGTTCGTACGAATACGAAATTATCATTTTGATACCGCTAAGGTGGCAGACCAAAACATACGGCCCGCCATGCAGAAGGACTGGCGGTCACCGCAGCCTATGAACGTTTGCAGATTTCCTCAGTTATTCCTAAACAACCATATTTTCAGCAGATATAATTATAATAACACGGTAGTATGCAAACATAGGGGACGTATCCATACTATATTGATCCGTTCAGAGGGAATGCGGATCTAAGGGGGAGGGAGGGGGGGGGGTCGTGAGTGAATGCCTCAAGTCACGCTGCCGTCATGGGCCTGCTTCTGTTAGGACGGTGAGCAGCCCTCTCACCGTCCTCAAGTCCCCGGTCATGGAGGCCGATAGTATTCGACGAAGACGTATGATATGCCGTCTATATCGACATGCGCCCTCACCATGGTCTCCTGCGTGAATACGTCTACGCCCAGGCCTGCAACGAGGTCGCGGCGCTGTGGTGCTCATGCTGAGCACTTCGCCAGAGTGTTGAGCAGCACCATGACCTCGTTGCAGTCACCGCAGTGCTGAGACGCGGGTGACACCTCCCAGTGTACACGCTATAGATATTTACCGAAGCACCCGTGCCTAGGAAGCATCCGTAAAAGTCTATTAGTAAGGCTACCATGTCGCCTCTTCAGCCACTCCTCCAAGACCGGTTTCATAGCCTCAATAGTGGTCCCACTTTGGTTGCTCAAATCACACCTTCCATGTCGCCATAAGCTCCTGGCGGAGCAGGGATCGCTACGTCTCGATTTCTCGGGGATCAGGCCTTGCACCACTGATATAGCGACGCGAGGGCCCTCGCTCCCAGGTCGCATAGAGAATAATATCTAAAATCGCTCTACAGAAATCGCACGGTACCCTCTAATCACTCTGATGGCCATTGCGCCCACATAGGGGCCCCGCATGGGGCCATACTCCACACGGTGATCCTTGGTGATGATATCTCTAGTGACATTCAGTTCTGCAGTCGTTTGGACGACAAGGCCAAGCTGGCATCTCAGAAACTTGGAGTGCTTAACAGGGCGCAGTAGTACTTTACTGCGACGCAAATACTACTTCTCTATAAGTCTCAAGTGAAGCTGCACACGGCTGCGTTCTATCATAGCTCTGCTCGCCATAGCCAGGGTGTTCATCCTCATACTTTACGTCCGGAGCGTTCGAGCACGGCAAGATCCGATAGGGGCTTCCTCCGCTCACGTTTAGGTTGTGGAATGATCTCTCTGCCTTGATTTTCCCAAACGCCTACAGTATGGGGTTCTTCAAAAGGGGTCTTAGAAAGTTTTTATAGAGTCGCAGCGCGAGTGTGGCGCTTTTGGTGTTGCAAACGTTTAAAGCCTACAGTGACCACCAGTCGTTCTGGTAGACCGTCGTTTTTATACCTTGGTGGTATAAATAAAGAACTTAGGTTTATTTGCTTATAATATTTTAATCATACAACAGGTGGTCTCTGCGGAGAGTAACATGAAGAACCCAAAAGACTTTAGCACCCCTTTCGGGATTCTTAACCTCAGCATGGTGTTTGTGGTCGTTCTTTACTTGCTAATAGGAGCTCTTGGCTACGCGTATTGCGTATCGGAGTGCAGTGACTCCATTTCTCTCGACTTGCCTCCAGGACCGTAAGTAGCTTTTTTAGCTTTTAGCCTGATAAAAAGCCATAGTGGTAATAGTCTACTCTATTAACCGATATTTTCCTGTTCATAAAATTTCACTTTTGTTTAAGTCCTTCCTTATATTACCTCTGTAAAAGAAAAATAAAGAAATATTATTATTATTATACTTAATAAGTTGCACATTTAGATCATTTTGACAGTTAAAGATGGAACAGTGGCATATCGAAATCTTAGAAGGCTTGCGGACGAGGTCATGGCCAGGAGACTAAACACTCGAAACTATACCCTGTAAAAAGCTGTCTAAACAGTGTGGTTTTACAGTAAGGCGAATAACCCTCTGAACATGATATTTGGAGAGACCTACTTCTGATTTTATTGATCGAGTGATTTTTAGGGTTCAATATCCGAGGGTTAAAACGAGACCACATTGCTTAAACGGCACTGTCCATTTGTCGGTCTGTCTGTTTTTCTGTCACCAATCTTATGAACCGTAATAGCTAGACAGTTGAAATTTTCACAGAAGTTGTAATAATACGACTCGCACATAGCTGGTATTTATATACCACTAAGGTGGCAGACTAGCTTACAGCCCTACCTTACTATTATATGTTTGCAACATCACAGTTGTTACACCTACGCCGCCGGCCCAGCAAGAACCTTCTAAGACCCCTTTTGAAGAACCCCATAATGTAGACATTTGGTATTTAATAAATTGTTTACTTTTACAGATTGGCAATGTCGATATTGGTTATGTATATTATCGCAGTTTTCACCAGTTATGCTCTGCACTGCTATGTACCTGTAGAGATTTTATGGCGTGATTATATGCTTCCAAGATTGGAGAAGAGAAACGCGACAAATAATTGTATGACCGTTGCCAAGTACGGATTGAGAATAGGGTTGTGCATATTAACTTGTAAGTCCGACTCAAACGACTTTGGAATGCTTTTATACTTACGTCGACCCACGCACGCGTAAATCTGTCGTGACTCCTTTATATAAATGCACTAAAAAGCTCCCCTAAAGTAGTCAATATCCTCCCCGAAGTGTAAATATGCTTTAAAGTCATGCTCAAGCGAAATATACCCACTTATATTTTGATCAAAGGTCACATTTCCCGCATACAATACAGTGTGCGTGATAAAATCACGCACACTGTGTGCGTGATAAAATGACAACACTAAAATACTTTTACGAATTTCTCTACACTAAAAACGCCCAAAGTGCCTAAAACGAATTTTGATCTTCTTTATTGTAGGGACAGATTTTACTAATTGACTTATTTCGATCTCCTGGCCATACAGGGCCAGGAGATCGAAATAAGTCAAACAAAAGAGGCTGTAGCCTCCTACAGTCGAGTTTCAGGGTTTGATACGGGTCAGTTAGCCTGTGTGCCGATTTATGCGTATTATGTGACAATACAGATGGGGTTTCTTAACATGTAAATGGTGATTTGACGAATAACGAGTCCTGTACTTACATAACTTAATATCTGATGAATAGTGTCTGTATCAGCTCTGAATCTAAACTGAAGGCTACTTCTTAATAAATGAGCTTATTCAAACCATCACTAAAGAAACATTCAAAATCCATAGCAAATTTTAGCTCTATGCGAATTATAGTGACCTAGTCCGTTACGGGCGAAGTTGATTGGACTGGCTATATTGAACCGTTGGAATTAGGTGGAACTAGGTTGTTTTGTTATGATGTAAGGGACGTTCTCAACTCACACTAACAATTCTCAAACTTTCAGTTCTTCTCGCTCTGGGTGTGCCCCGTTTGGGTCTATTCATATCACTCTTCGGCGCACTGTGTCTGGCAGCCCTAGGCATTTGTTACCCAGCCCTTATGGAAATCTGCTGCTATTACCCAAACAACTACGGGTTTTGGCGCTTCCGTCTCGTAAAAGACATATTTTTGATCGTGGCAGGTTTAGTTGGGCTAGTATCAGGTACGTACACATCAATATACAGTATAGTCATATCGTTCATGTGAGTAATCTAATTGCAATACCTCTTAAGAAATCCTCCGCTCGTATTGCAATCATGAATCTTGTAGGTACTCAGGTCTATAATTTTCATTAATTATTGTTTTATAGCTTAAGTTATAAAAATCAGCATCGTGAGGACTTATTGAGTCAGAGTAGAGTTTTTATTGGAATTGATAAAAAGGTACCTAGCTACAAGATTTGAAATATAAGATAACAAATTGTGTAAATAGTTCTAATGCAACCCAACTACAAAAAGGGGAATATATTAAAAAAAAATCTCCTGTCTAATAATTGCTTAGATAAGACAAACAAAATTTTATATTTAAATATCCAATAAATCTCAATAAGCTAGGTATTCCTTTGTGATGCAAAATATTGTTAATGTAATTTGTCTAAAATTTTGAAATCCGGATACTACAATGTTTGAATGTCGGTTAGTTCTATTAAATTATTAATACAATTAAGTTCAATTATTTATCAATCAAGTGTTAAATTTATCGAGAACGTGACGTTTATTTTTATACAATTTATTTTGTGAAGATAATGTTATTGTAAATAATTAAAAAATAACACCCTGAATTTGTGTCTAGTAAAAAGTTTGTAAAGAGGATACAGAGTTTCATATTATAATTATTTTTTTACTTAAGTGGGTAATCAACATTTCTATAAACGACTGTGGAGCGTTGTGTCAAATTATTAAAGTAATGGCATAAATTACCTTCGTATTATTATGTTGAAAGGTTAAAATGTGTAATAAACGCGAACTCAAGCGTTTTAATTTTACAATTTTGCACGCCCCACAATGGTTTAAACTTGGTATATTTGTTAAGATTTGGAGGCTTAGAAGAAGGGCCCAAGTCTGAATAATGCCAAAATTATATTCTGTTGATGTGGTTAGTTTACCAGTACCTTTCAAAAATCTGTGCTCAGTTGTGATAAATGCGTTAAGTTTAAGTAGTGTTTGTATTTATCATAATAAAAATGATGTTGTTATATAAATTTATTGCTTTTTACTTCTTTTTGATTCTTTTCCTTTCGTCTTTCCACTCCGACCAACTAAACCGATCAACTCTAACGGATAAACTGTTTTTTATTCCCAACGGTACAACTTTTTTAGTTTGTCCGATAGAAATAAAACGGATCAACTATTGTCTTCTGAACTGAACAACTTGTTAGTTGGTTCGATAGGAATATTTTATGTATCATTTATTCCTTTAAATATCCGAAAAAATCGTAAATGTAAATGCCACAATGCGCTCACTAGCTGTAGCTAAAGAATATACATAACGCAGGTAATGGTTTACAGAACTCTGAATTAGAGGAGCTACGGATTAAGGGCATTCCTGTTTTATCAACAGTCGTGTGTACAATTTATGTAGCAAATCGAAACTGCCGATTAACAAAAATCTGTCGTAGAGAGAACCGGTCTTAACTGTTTCATACTAGGGTAACAGCACGAGGTAGAAGCAGGTACGATGCAGCTGTGATGAAATAATAAAACTGTGAGCCTGAAGTTTGTCCAGAGACCTAGTGACGTAGTTTAATGCGACAGAGTCACAGACTACAGACAAAGTCTCGACATAAGCCCCTCTGCACTCTTTGTAATAGAGAGGGGCTAAAAGCAATTGGCTGTCACATTGGAACTGACACAAACCAATTAAAACAATAAACGAACACACACATAGGTACATATCTATTATATAAAAATAAGTCGGGTTTTCCTTCCTGACGCTATAACTCCAGAACGCAAAAACCGATTTCCACGGTTTTGCATTCGTTGGAAAGGCTCGGGCTCCGTGAGGTTTATAGCAAAGAAAATTCAGCAAAATTTCACATACAGCGCCATCGCGGGCGAAGCTGCGGGCATCAGCTAGTTTCTTATATGTGTGTGTTTAAGTGTCTATGCCTAGTAGACGTTTATAGGCCTGAATAATGAGACACCAAAGTAAAGCCTTCCAATGGCATAAATTACCTTCGTATTATTATTTTGAAAGGTTAAAATGTGTAATAAACGCGAACTCAAGCGTTTTAATTTTACAATTTTGCACGCCCCACAATGGTTTAAACTTGGTATATTTGTTAAGATTTGGAGGCTTAGAAGAAGGGCCCAAGTCTGAATAATGCCAAAATTATATTCTGTTGATGTGGTTAGTTTACCAGTACCTTTCAAAAATCTGTGCTCAGTTGTGATAAATGCGTTAAGTTTAAGTAGTGTTTGTATTTATCATAATAAAAATGATGTTGTTATATAAATTTATTGCTTTTTACTTCTTTTTGATTCTTTTCCTTTCGTCTTTCCACTCCGACCAACTAAACCGATCAACTCTAACGGATAAACTGTTTTTTATTCCCAACGGTACAACTTTTTTAGTTTGTCCGATAGAAATAAAACGGATCAACTATTGTCTTCTGAACTGAACAACTTGTTAGTTGGTTCGATAGGAATATTTTATGTATCATTTATTCCTTTAAATATCCGAAAAAATCGTAAATGTAAATGCCACAATGCGCTCACTAGCTGTAGCTAAAGAATATACATAACGCAGGTAATGGTTTACAGAACTCTGAATTAGAGGAGCTACGGATTAAGGGCATTCCTGTTTTATCAACAGTCGTGTGTACAATTTATGTAGCAAATCGAAACTGCCGATTAACAAAAATCTGTCGTAGAGAGAACCGGTCTTAACTGTTTCATACTAGGGTAACAGCACGAGGTAGAAGCAGGTACGATGCAGCTGTGATGAAATAATAAAACTGTGAGCCTGAAGTTTGTCCAGAGACCTAGTGACGTAGTTTAATGCGACAGAGTCACAGACTACAGACAAAGTCTCGACATAAGCCCCTCTGCACTCTTTGTAATAGAGAGGGGCTAAAAGCAATTGGCTGTCACATTGGAACTGACACAAACCAATTAAAACAATAAACGGACACACACATAGGTACATATCTATTATATAAAAATAAGTCGGGTTTTCCTTCCTGACGCTATAACTCCAGAACGCAAAAACCGATTTCCACGGTTTTGCATTCGTTGGAAAGGCTCGGGCTCCGTGAGGTTTATAGCAAAGAAAATTCAGCAAAATTTCACATACAGCGCCATCGCGGGCGAAGCTGCGGGCATCAGCTAGTTTCTTATATGTGTGTGTTTAAGTGTCTATGCCTATACTCTGTTAAAATTAGGTTGATAAATTTGACAGCTCTGAATAGTGCACCCCATAGTGTATAATCGTTAATGAATCTATTCGATTATCGTTCCAGTAAAATTTGAAATCGATAGTAACAAAAACGGTTTTATTATCTACTAGCTGAGCCCGCAACTTCGTTTACGTCACTTAGGGTGTATGAAAGGAAAGGTATTTCTTCATCAGAGTCATCAAGCAGCGTCTGAAACTGCCCTGTTTGCTTAATCATAAAAGAGCTTAATGATTAAGAGCGTAAATTCGGTTTTCAAATTTCTTTACGATCGTAAGAAATCAGCCGGCGCGGCGCACATAGCCGTATAGTGCCAATTGTTGCTACTAACAAATTTGATACTTTTGTTTTCCTTGATGTATTACCGGTGTCATATTCTTAGTCTAAGTCTAAGCGTTCAATCTTTTAATTTATTTTTTATGTTAGTAATATTAGTTAATAATTATTGATTATTTTATTGAAAATTGATTGATATTAAGTAGTGATAGACACTGACATCATAAAATTAATAAAGTTGACATTTATTTACCTAACTAATATCAATATTGCAATTAGAAATACCGAACCGAAGGAACCGACGTGCATGGATGAAAAGAAAAATGAAAGTTGAAGAAGCAAGTGAGGTGTGTATGGAGCGTGCCGTGTCGCGCTCGGTTCTTTCTGCCTACCCCGTAAGGGATTTGGCGTGAAGATAGTATAGTATATAATACACACATGCATGAAAACGGTCCACAAGTTTATTTTTAAAGTATCTAAATATACGAAAATTGTAGAAAGTAATGGACAATATTCTATTTTACACTATAAATATTTAAATTTGACAATAATCATAGTTAAAAACAATAATATTAACGTAGCAATGCGCAGGCGCTTGGCATGGTACGATGTTTTGCTGCCTACTGCAGATTCAGTGCTGGCAGGAACGTTAAAATATTTTTAATAAATAATCAATAAATATTGTTGGATATTCTCACACAACATCATCTAGCCCAAACTAAGCTATAAGCTTGAGCTATGGGATCTAAATCTAATCTTAATTGATAGTAGGTGTTTTTCATTTACAACAACCAAATATTTATTAAGAGGTATGTGCATAACAATGCACACCGCCAAGAAAAAGCCATTCCGTATCGGCATTGATAGATTATTAGATACCTACTAAGATGAATTTTGGGAGGGACCGAACTGAGTTTCTTGGGGTGTTCTTCTCAGTTTGTAGCATTTCCGAAAAAATGTTGACAAACCTATTTTTTTTTAAATTTCAAAGGTAATAAATTTTATTTTATTTTATTTTATCGGCTCTTTCTGGGCTCAATCATTTTGGGCAACAGACATTAGTCGTAAAAATTTAACAATTTAGGTTCCATCCTCGTAGTCCAGAACTCGTCGTCTTGCGAAATATTTACTGTATACTTACACAAGATCACTAGAAGATAAAATAAACGCAGCTTCTCACGTAATTTGAAGTTGGCCTTGGATTTTAAAATACCAGTCATGCTTTGTAAACAGATCCGTTTTTCTCCATAATTTAATTTTACCATCTGCTATGGCTTGCTCCACATCCATGTATATAGGGACTGTTCTAGGTTAAATTGATTGATTGATTGGTTATTAGGTCGTCTACAACAAGGTTCTTTAGCAGTGGTGAGACCACGCCCCTTGTGGACAACCTTTGGCCATGGCTGCGCACTGGTTTCTGCTTGTCTGTAGCTTTAAAATGAGTTTGTTTAGCATGTTATCTATCCATTCACTGACTACCGTGTATACTCGGTGTTTTGCCAGTGCCGTGGTTATGCTTCTTCTGTCGAAAGCTCCCTCTATGTTTATGAAAGTGCCGAGGCACATTGATTGATTGATTCTGGATGACCTCTTCTATTTTGTGTACTACTGCATGTAGTGCTGAGTCTGTAGACTTGCCGGGGGCATTATACGCGTTGGTTGGAATGCAGTGGCTTATTTTGAAGGGCCGTCCCTCGTTTGTCTCTGTCACACAATCTTTCCAGAGTTTTTAGCAGGAAAGACGAAGGGCTTATCGGTCTGTATAACCAGAGGTCTGAATCACAAACATAATCCCTTTACCGGGTTTTGGTATAAAGATCACTTAGACCTCTCTCCACAGTCTGGGTCACAGTCCCATTCATTGTCTGGCGTATAGATACTATGTAACTGAAAATATCAACTTGTGTCCTCCTCCATTTTATCACTGCAGGGAAGACTTCATCCTGTCCTGGAGATTTGAAGGACTTGAAGCTGTTAATTACTCATTCAGTTTTTTGTAAGTTGACAGAATAGATTAGAACAGGTCTTGCCAGCTCCCACTGGACTTCTTCTGTGGATACGTTTTCCACCAGCCACATGAGTGTCTGCAGCAATTGGCATTCTGGGATGTGCGTTTGTATCAAAATACTCTCGGCTTCTTTTCATGATAGTTAACGTTAGTAGAATGATGTAGTGGTAATTTATATGTTATTAATTTATTGTTTTCGAGTAATTAAGTGATTTAGTGGTCATTATATAATGTTAATTTGCCTTTGAAAATGCCGAAAGGTTCCACCAAGTGCCATCAATCAACAGTATAAATAATTCTTTTCATGTGCTGCCCACAGCGGCGAGTTATTCGGTTATATATTACAATACCAGAAGTCAGAATGCCTTTACTTAAAATGCATTAGCCCAAAATACCCGAAATCGAAATACTAATATTCAAAAGAGTACATACTTGGCCTTTTAGAGATTTTTTAGAGAATAGCACTACTGGTCTGGTTCCTCACAGGTGTTCCATAATTACCACTTATGAAAATGGTGTGATAATGTGTTATTATCAATACCACACGAATAGTGACTACCTGCCTTGCGTATTATACCTACACCTACGCTGTTCGTGAAGAAAATAGTGCAACTGTAATAGCTTATAACTTGGTCAGTTTTCGTTAGTTTCATTTAATTTTTTTTATACAGTATTTCGAAGCGAAACTCTAGTCGGGGTGTCTGAGCTTTGCACTATACAAAAGTTCACGTTGCATATCGACCATAAATATTTATATATATTATATTATACGTCACAAAGTACTAAGATTGTTTGGTCACGCTAGAATTAGACTATTTTTGTTCATTTTTTCGTATTCAAAAATGGAACATCGAGCGACATGACCTCTCTCTGAGAGCCTCTCGGCGGTACTAAATCGTATTTGTTCGCGTATCTGCATTAATAGGGGTTCACAAAATCCTTAAAAAAAAAAATCTGTATCTAGTTACATAAAAAGAAATATTTTTATTGTCAAAGGAGAAGTTCTGACATAATATTACATAATTATCATAATGATTTAAACTACAGAAGCTGGTGAAAAGACTACTTTATTTTGGTGAAATTTCTCACTATTTGAGCAAACTTTACAGTCATTTTTCTCTAAAAAAAGGAACCTACCTGATATCAGGTTATTCTACAAACAGATAGCCAACCCCCTTTGCAATTGCTTCGTATCCCTTGTTTATTAAATTTATCAGTAATTTGACATGAATTTAAGCATCGAAAACTATGCAAATCGTATGATTTGAAAAACCTGTTTCACTTTCATTGATAATTACCATATGTAATCCGTTGTTCGGTAAAATATGTTTTAATAAACGTTTAGAGAGCTAAATTTACTAAGTATGTTAGTGAATACCATGTTTGTACGATAAATATTTAATGACTTTAAATGCAATGAAAAGTATGGTTTCTGCGCAATATGTGGCGCGAAATATGTTAGCCCTCTTAAGTCTATTTTAAAACAATTCAGTCCACGCCTTCGGCGCGGACTGAATTGTTTAAAAATAGTCGTAATCATTAAGCTCTTTTATGATTAAGCCAACACGCCAGTTTAGGTTCACTCACATTCAAAGAAACCCCTACAATTAAAATTTTCAAAATATCTGATTCGTAAAAGTGTTATAACTCTTTTATTTCTAAACCGATTTACATAAAACAAACGCTAAATGTTAACTGGAGCAAACCTCAACACAATAAAAAAACCGCATTGCAATCGGTTGAGCGGTTACTGAGATTAGCGTGCACAACCGTACAGACAAACAGACATAGAGACATACAGACAAACAGACAAAAATTCTAAAAATCATTGTTTTGGGTTCTATTGCGTTCATAAAGCCCCCCTATAATATTTTTTCTTATTTATCTTCCATGTACAGACAGCGACCCGTTACGATTTTATTATATGTATTGATATATATAAAAACAGGAACTGACTGACTGACGACGTCCATATTAATTCAGGAGCCACCTTACACCTTTTTAAATTAAATTCACGTAAGGACGTGACGTGAAATGAAAAAAAAAAAGCCCTCTCACGACTACGATCTTGCGCATTTTTTTTCGGTACCTAATGAACTTGTTCAGTAGAATATACGCAAGCCCCAAATCGTTGTTGAGGAAGAGCCTCTTTTTAAGTGTGGAAACTAACATGGATGCCATGGAATCCTAATTACTAAGACCACACGATGCCTTACAACTGTCTCGGAAGGATGTCCCGGGGCTCCCGGCAGACTTTGGCGACCACTTAGGCCTGCCTAGGGGGTTCAGGTGCTATCCCACGTCTGGGGAGTTATCTCGGTACTTGGGGAAGAGGAGGAGAATTGGGTACTATCCGCCACTAAGAGGGGCAAAGTAACACGGCACCGTTTTGGCCTGCTTCAGCAAGAACGGCGAGCAGCCAACTCGCCTTTCTCAGGCCGCCGAGTCACCGACTGCGGAACTACGGAAGGATATTTCTCCCCGCTCCCTACCCGCTGCCGAGGAAGGGCCTTAGGTGAAATGAAACGAAAAATAAATCTAAATTACTATTTTAATTCTTTCAGGGGTGCACAACCTAAATCCTCATCCTCTTCATCACTACTCGAACTATCACCAAGGCAAATAATAAATTCTTGCTGTTCACAGATGTTATCAAAGTGAACATCGCGCTCCCTGTCCTCTTCAATAATTTTTTTCGTATGTTCTATGACTTTCCTCCAGTCCTCCACAGTAACATTATCACACGCATTTTGTAAAAGTGTGAGCATTTTCTTGGCAGTAAATGGTGGAGAAGTATTGTGTTTGGCTGCATGACCTATAAAACATAAATAAATAATATAAATAATTAAATATTAATTAAAAAAAAAAAAAAAAAACATAAATAAATAATTTTTTATTGTATATAAATAATAATGTAAATTATCTGTCTTTACCAATTGAGAAATTGAGAATTGAATTGAGAATTTTTTACCAATTGATTTAAAAATTCTATGCGTGCCAGCATAATATCTGTACGCTCCATTACAATCTTTCTTTTTTTTCCAATCAATTCCATTTTTTGAACGAAAATCCAATATTATGCATAATATGGCGCCTATAATATTTATATTATTTAATAACGTGCTTAATATTTAGGTTAATATTACAAAACATGCTTAATATTACAAAAAAAACTAGTAGATTCCCACGTAATAATTTTAATTTCATTTAAAATAATATAGTTCAATTCGATTTATTCGATTCATTTGTCTATGGTCAATTGTGCGGTATTCTTGGAAGACGCTTCACTACGATAAGTGGGCGGTACTCGTCTATGTGCTACGGTAATTTTTTGAGGTATTCTTGACATAAACAAATACGGTACTTCATAGGCGTGAGCTATCAAAATTATCATCCTAGTTTTAACAGAGTATAGTAGACGTTTATAGGCCTGAATAATGAGACACCAAAGTAAAGCCTTCTATCGATGTAGCACCGCGTAGCTACATTGAATTTGACAGCGGGTTCAGATGCAAAAATCCGCAATTGATTTGGCTACGCTTAATTCCTTAGATACTAGGCGCCCTGATAACATGAGGCGTACTCATTATTAAAATGTAATGTTTTGTGTTAACACACTCATAGAATCCGTTTAAGTATAGCACACAGAAAAATTGAGATCTTATTAGAATGGTGATGTAATGAAAATCTATATAAAAATATGACACTACCAAAATACAAAGACCTATTGTGCTGATATTGTTATCCAGTTTTTGTTTTAAGCTATTGCATAGCTTCTATCGCGGGCCTTGCGTGGAGACCGAATCCAGAAATTAACTAACTAACTAACTAACTATCTTCACGCCAAATCCCTTGCGGGGTAGGCAGAAAGAACCGAGCGCCACACGGCACGGTCCATACACACCTCACTTGCTTCTTCAACTTTCATTTTTCTTTTCATGCATGCACGTCGGTTCCTACGGCTCTTGACATCACCTTCAACTAACACACGATTAATTTGGTCGTGGTAGGTGTGTCGTGGCCTTCCCCGACTCCTACGTCCATCCACTTTCGCGTTGTATATCTGTTTTGTCATTCTTTCATCTCCCATTCGTTCCACATGCCCGAACCATCGTAGCATGCCCTTCCTTACTTTAACACCGACACTCTCTTTCAGACCAACTCTCTTTCTTACATCTTCATTCCGAACGCGATCTGCGAGCGTTACTCCGCAGATTTTGCGTAGCGCGCGCATCTCGACCGCGTTTATTCTACTTTCATGCGTTTCCTGCCATACCCAACTCTCGCTTCCATACGTTAGCGTAGGTATCAGCACCGCATTGAAACCGAATCCAGAAATTGTGTCACGAAAACGAGTCACACTCTCGGCTACCTTCGGCCACGTTCGTGTATCTAGTCTAGCAATTCATAATTTTTTTGTTTACGTCAATTATGAACTCTGCAGTCGTTATATATTATTATTATTATGTCAAATAATCCAAAAATTGATGCTTGTACCCAGAATCGATCTTGCGCCTTCTGCGTACCGATCCGCGTCTTAACCACTCGACCAAAGTTGAATTAAGAGTGTTGGTCGAATTTAGAGTTCTTAATGTGAAATGACAATTTCGATGCTGTCAATTACATTAGTTGCTGTCAATTTACTTCGTCTAAATAAAAATTCGACTATAGGTGTATAGGTATTCATCATCTATGTACAACAGTGAACTGTACTCGTATAATTTGTGTAAAAAGTGTTTTAAATATAAATAAACAAAGTGCATTTATTAATGTAGAAAGTCACGAAAATAGTGAAAGAAAATGAGTGAGTACTCTATATACATACATTTTATTATTATTATCACCAATGCAGTATCATTTTTTGTTTTGTTAATTTATATATAATACTGCTATAAAGATAACCAAACCCGGGAGTACGTTCCCATGGGAAGCGGGAAGAAAATTTCACGCTGACGTAGCCGCGAGCGCCATCTATCCCATACCTATGTACTTTAAACGTGTCATAAAAGTCACAACAATACCATACATGCATATTTCAAAGAATGTCTATTATTACCATAAAATTTGTAAAAATAGTTTTTAAGTAGAAAGAAGAAACCTATTGTTTTATCTTTTAACTAGCTGACCCTCGCAACTTTGTTTACGTCACACAAGGTCTATGAAATTAGAGGTATTTATTAATCATACTCATCAAGTAGCGTGTAAATCTGCCCTGTATGCTATATCAAAATAGAGCTTAATGGTTAAAACTATTCCTCAGTATAGAATTTTCCTCAGTATAAACAATTTACATACAAACACCGGCGTGTTAGAATTTTATTACATGTATCAATGTAGTAGACGTAACGTGTATAAAATGACATCAATCAAATGTCATCAATATTCTGAAAAAGAAATTAAAAATAGAGTTCACAAACTCTTTTGAAAATACATACTGTACCTACCTTAGAGGATCGTTATGAAGATAACAGGATAGTTAACAACCATCCATAGAAAATAGATGGTATAATGCTGAATACCGCAAAGAACAATCGGCGCGGCATAGAATGGGGCCTATACTAATATCCTGGAGGATATTAATGATGCCGATGTCCTGTGCCTGCTGAGGCACAGGACATCATGTCTGCATCATGTCTGCAGGACGTGCAGGAT
Organism: Miltochrista miniata; assembly: GCA_933228765.1. Taxonomy (NCBI): domain Eukaryota; kingdom Metazoa; phylum Arthropoda; class Insecta; order Lepidoptera; family Erebidae; genus Miltochrista; species Miltochrista miniata. The sequence goes on along the minus strand of OW121747.1, from coordinate 15,763,716 downwards.
GTGATGTCCTGCAGACATGCATCCGTCATGCATGTCTGCAGGACAACGTGCAGGACAACGAGCAGGATGAGGCAGCGAATGGCTGGACTGAAATTAAAATCGACAGACGCAAGAGATGTGGTGGAGGCACTAATTCACGTACCTCGGGAGTGTCGTGTCAGAAACTGATGGAATAGAAGAGTACCCTACATCATTTCGAGTCTCGCCAAGGCCAGAATAACCTTTACACAGCTGCGCCCCGTAGGCAGTTGCGAAAATAGACACGAAGAGTGAAACTCAAAACAAAGTAAACGTTAAAACTATACTGCTAACTGCTATACGGATGCGAGACATGGAAGGTCACTAAAGTAAAGACATTTCGCACCAGCTACCAGCTATAAGTCTTCGTCAAACGCTGCCTCCAATGGATCCTCGGTACATATGGGCCCGAGAACATCACGAACGTAAGACTATTGGAACGCTGCAGTGAGACCCCAACAGATCAAACGTCGGAAGTGTAGCTGCTGCGCTGGATTGGACACACGCTGCAAAGGGACCATGAATCACATCATACCAAGGCAAGCCTTACTGAAACTACTGGTAGGCTTTCAAAAACTGTTCGATAGTAAGTGATAGTGGCTATAGGCTACATAACATAATGCGAAGATTAATAGGAGTGGTGCAGCAATGAGGAATGTTTCGAAAACGGAAAACATTTAATCGTTATAAGAGTATCCGTTGCGCCTCTGCGTAAATGGTTGAAGTTACATAAAAATAATTTATTACAAAATAATTGTTCTTCTTAAAAAGTTCTAAAACAAAATTCCAAAAGCCCAAATGTCCACAGTCAAGTAGGCACTTGGTACTTTACTTTGTTGAACATAGGCCTTAAAATCTTACTTCTTACTAATATTGTAAATGCGAAAGTTTGTGAGTGTGGATGTTTGTTACACTTTCAGCTCAAACCGCTGAACGGATCGGGCTGAAATTTGGTACGGAGATACATTATAGTCTGGAATAACACATAGGCTACCTTTTATCCCGGGAATAACTTCCCGCGGTAACAAATTTTACGCAGGCGAAGCTGCGGGCATCAGCTAGTATTCTTATATAGAAATAATTATACTAGCATAGTTGGTAAAAAATGCTATGTAATAGCTTTACCGCGGCAGTCCCCGAGTGCCACACGTCTTTTTTAGTTTAAAAGTAGGGATGTAAGTGAGACATAAAATAATAAAAATGGTCACATTTATGTTCTACTTTAATTTGCTGATTTGGGAATTTTATTGTTTGATTTACAAACGATAAAATTCCCAGTTCATGTGCCCCATCGACAAGAACAATCGAATCATCCTATTTGCGGTTTCAATTTCAGCTTATTGTACCAGACGTGGATCACGGGGCCGCGCTAACCCGATGGTGTGGTACAGAGTTTGATTTTCCTCCTTAAAGCCATGTCAGCCAAGCCTTTGACCGTGAGTCAGCAGCTTTACCACTTGCAGATGAAGCTGGCCCTCTTTTTCCGTAGTACGGTCGTTTTTGTCCGGCAGCCGGGCAATGGAAGAATTGTTTTTTCCGTGGTCCGGTTGACCGCACAACGGAAAAAGTATTTTGTTCCGTAGTCCGGTTGACCGGACCACGGAAGATCTAGTGCTTATGGTAGACAACCTTTTTAAAAAAAAAAAAAGACGTGTGGCACTCGGGGACTGCCGCGGTAAAGCTATTACATAGCATTTTTTACCAACTATGCTAGTATAATTATTTCTATATAAGAATACTAGCTGATGCCCGCAGCTTCGCCTGCGTAAAATTTGTTACCGCGGGAAGTTATTCCCGGGATAAAAGGTAGCCTATGTGTTATTCCAGACTATAATGTATCTCCGTACCAAATTTCAGCCCGATCCGTTCAGCGGTTTGAGCTGAAAGTGTAACAAACATCCACACTCACAAACTTTCGCATTTACAATATTAGTAAGAAGTAAGATTTTAAGGCCTATGTTCAACAAAGTAAAGTACCAAGTGCCTACTTGACTGTGGACATTTGGGCTTTTGGAATTTTGTTTTAGAACTTTTTAAGAAGAACAATTATTTTGTAATAAATTATTTTTATGTAACTTCAACCATTTACGCAGAGGCGCAACGGATACTCTTATAACGATTAAATGTTTTCCGTTTTCGAAACATTCCTCATTGCTGCACCACTCCTATTAATCTTCGCATTATGTTATGTAGCCTATAGCCACTATCACTTACTATCGAACAGTTTTTGAAAGCCTACCAGTAGTTTCAGTAAGGCTTGCCTTGGTATGATGTGATTCATGGTCCCTTTGCAGCGTGTGTCCAATCCAGCGCAGCAGCTACACTTCCGACGTTTGATCTGTTGGGGTCTCACTGCAGCGTTCCAATAGTCTTACGTTCGTGATGTTCTCGGGCCCATATGTACCGAGGATCCATTGGAGGCAGCGTTTGACGAAGACTTATAGCTGGTAGCTGGTGCGAAATGTCTTTACTTTAGTGACCTTCCATGTCTCGCATCCGTATAGCAGTTAGCAGTACAGTTTTAACGTTTACTTTGTTTTGAGTTTCACTCTTCGTGTCTATTTTCGCAACTGCCTACGGGGCGCAGCTGTGTAAAGGTTATTCTGGCCTTGGCGAGACTCGAAATGATGTAGGGTACTCTTCTATTCCATCAGTTTCTGACACGACACTCCCGAGGTACGTGAATTAGTGCCTCCACCACATCTCTTGCGTCTGTCGATTTTAATTTCAGTCCAGCCATTCGCTGCCTCATCCTGCTCGTTGTCCTGCACGTTGTCCTGCAGACATGCATGACGGATGCATGTCTGCAGGACATCACATCCTGCACGTCCTGCAGACATGATGCAGACATGATGTCCTGTGCCTCAGCAGGCACAGGACATCGGCATCATTAATATCCTCCAGGATATTAGTATAGGCCCCATTCTATGCCGCGCCGATTGTTCTTTGCGGTATTCAGCATTATACCATCTATTTTCTATGGATGGTTGTTAACTATCCTGTTATCTTCATAACGATCCTCTAAGGTAGGTACAGTATGTATTTTCAAAAGAGTTTGTGAACTCTATTTTTAATTTCTTTTTCAGAATATTGATGACATTTGATTGATGTCATTTTATACACGTTACGTCTACTACATTGATACATGTAATAAAATTCTAACACGCCGGTGTTTGTATGTAAATTGTTTATACTGAGGAAAATTCTATACTGAGGAATAGTTTTAACCATTAAGCTCTATTTTGATATAGCATACAGGGCAGATTTACACGCTACTTGATGAGTATGATTAATAAATACCTCTAATTTCATAGACCTTGTGTGACGTAAACAAAGTTGCGAGGGTCAGCTAGTTAAAAGATAAAACAATAGGTTTCTTCTTTCTACTTAAAAACTATTTTTACAAATTTTATGGTAATAATAGACATTCTTTGAAATATGCACGTATGGTATTGTTGTGACTTTTATGACACGTTTAAAGTACATAGGTATGGGATAGATGGCGCTCGCGGCTACGTCAGCGTGAAATTTTCTTCCCGCTTCCCATGGGAACGTACTCCCGGGTTTGGTTATCTTTATAGCAGTATTATATATAAATTAACAAAACAAAAAATGATACTGCATTGGTGATAATAATAATAAAATGTATGTATATAGAGTACTCACTCATTTTCTTTCACTATTTTCGTGACTTTCTACATTAATAAATGCACTTTGTTTATTTATATTTAAAACACTTTTTACACAAATTATACGAGTACAGTTCACTGTTGTACATAGATGATGAATACCTATACACCTATAGTCGAATTTTTATTTAGACGAAGTAAATTGACAGCAACTAATGTAATTGACAGCATCGAAATTGTCATTTCACATTAAGAACTCTAAATTCGACCAACACTCTTAATTCAACTTTGGTCGAGTGGTTAAGACGCGGATCGGTACGCAGAAGGCGCAAGATCGATTCTGGGTACAAGCATCAATTTTTGGATTATTTGACATAATAATAATGTGTGTTATATAAAGATATAGCAAAGCGTTTGGTCGATGCTTCTCGTGACCATAAGGCTGGCCTCTTTCTCGCTCAGAGAATAAGCATTGCCATCCAACGTGGCAATGCGGCCAGTCTTATGGGAACATTACCAGTCGATTGCGATGGGGAGGAATTCTTTGACACCTAGACGAGGGTTGCGACAGTCTTGCACATTGTTTTGACTCCGCCTCCCCCCCCCCCCTCCTTTTTCTGTAAATATTTTTAATTTAATTGTTCAATGTATTTTATTGTTACTTGTAAATAAAGAATAATATTTATTAAGTTAATTAAAATTATGAATGATAATAATAATATATAACGACTGCAGAGTTCATAATTGACGTAAACAAAAAAATTATGAATTGCTAGACTAGATACACGAACGTGGCCGAAGGTAGCCGAGAGTGTGACTCGTTTTCGTGACACAATTTCTGGATTCGGTCTCCACGCAAGGCCCGCGATAGAAGCTATGCAATAGCTTAAAAAATCAAATAATTCACTGTGACTACGAGAGAGCATCCATGAATGCTGCTAAACAAATATTTCCCGCAGTAAACATAGTAGGATGTTATTGTCACTGGTCGAGGTGTGTATGGAGAAAGCGAAAAGTCTGGGCAATACAAAGTTAGCAGTAGAAAGACGTATATAGCTTTAAGTGCAAAAATACCTCTTTTTACATTTGAGGTAATCAAAGAAGCATGGCTTTACGTTAAAGCCGAATCATTGTCGGAAATGGATGCATTTTACAAATATTTTGAAAAAACTGCATTAATAATTCCTATTGCCAATTTATCAGCGTATTTGGAGAGCGACATGTGCGATGTCGCTCTCAACAACAGTGCAGAAAGTTGGAATTCTAAAATCAATCGGTCAATAAATAAAAACACCGTAGACATATTACGACTTCTAAATTATTTAAAAAAAGCCGAAAAGAATAACCCCATAACATCGAAGAAACGGTTAAGGGATGATATAAAAAAGGATGACGCTATACGTGACATTCAATTGCAATTCATAAATAAAGATGTGGTAGGTTTTAGAAAAGTTTGGAAACATTAAATAAAATTTGTTATAATAAATAAATTTCCCTTTATTTTCCCCAGCGGTACCATCGATGGTACTACTGACACACTTATACGTTACTAGTATCACTTAAAAATACAATATATTTCATCCCGTGTTTACTCGCTGAAGTACCATTGATGGTACTACTGACAATATAAATTGAATTGAGAAAAATAGATTTTCTGGACTTTCGTCAACCGGACCAAAGTACAGTTCTGAAAGTGTAAAACCGCCCAATTTTTGTAAATTAACAATTAATTAATTATTAAGCTATTGCATAGCTTCTATCGCGGGCCTTGCGTGGAGACCGAATCCAGAAATTGTGTCACGAAAACGAGTCACACTCTCGGCTACCTTCGGCCACGTTCGTGTATCTAGTCTAGCAATTCATATTTTTTTTGTTTACGTCAATTATGAACTCTGCAGTCGTTATATATTATTATTATTATGTCAAATAATCCAAAAATTGATGCTTGTACCCAGAATCGATCTTGCGCCTTCTGCGTATCGATCCGCGTCTTAACCACTCGACCAAAGTTGAATTAAGAGTGTTGGTCGAATTTAGAGTTCTTAATGTGAAATGACAATTTCGATGCTGTCAATTACATTAGTTGCTGTCAATTTACTTCGTCTAAATAAAAATTCGACTATAGGTGTATAGGTATTCATCATCTATGTACAACAGTGAACTGTACTCGTATAATTTGTGTAAAAAGTGTTTTAAATATAAATAAACAAAGTGCATTTATTAATGTAGAAAGTCACGAAAAACAGTGAAAGAAAATGAGTGAGTACTCTATATACATACATTTTATTATTATTATCACCCATGCAGTATCATTTTTTGTTTTGTTAATTTATATATTTATAATACTGCTATAAAGATAACCAAACCCGGGAGTACGTTCCCATGGGAAGCGGGAAGAAAATTTCACGCTGACGTAGCCGCGAGCGCCATCTATCCCATACCTATGTACTTTAAACGTGTCATAAAAGTCACAACAATACCATACATGCATATTTCAAAGAATGTCTATTATTATTACGTCACACAAGGTCTATGAAATTAGAGGTATTTATTAATCATACTCATCAAGTAGCGTGTAAATCTGCCCTGTATGCTATATCAAAATAGAGCTTAATGGTTAAAACTATTCCTCAGTATAGAATTTTCCTCAGTATAAACAATTTACATACAAAAACCGGCGTGTTAGAATTTTATTACATGTATCAATGTAGTAGACGTAACGTGTATAAAATGACATCAATCAAATGTCATCAATATTCTGAAAAAGAAATTAAAAATAGAGTTCACAAACTCTTTTGAAAATACATACTGTACCTACCTTAGAGGATCGTTATGAAGATAACAGGATAGTTAACAACCATCCATAGAAAATAGATGGTATAATGCTGAATACCGCAAAGAACAATCGGCGCGGCATAGAATGGGGCCTATACTGATATCCTGGAGGATATTAATGATGCCGATGTCCTGTGCCTGCTGAGGCACACACACGCCGTCATGCATGTCTGCAGGACAACGTGCAGGACAACGAGCAGGATGAGGCAGCGAATGGCTGGACTGAAATTAAAATCGACAGACGCAAGAGATGTGGTGGAGGCACTAATTCACGTACCTCGGGAGTGTCGTGTCAGAAACTGATGGAATAGAAGAGTACCCTACATCATTTCGAGTCTCGCCAAGGCCAGAATAACCTTTACACAGCTGCGCCCCGTAGGCAGTTGCGAAAATAGACACGAAGAGTGAAACTCAAAACAAACTAAACGTTAAAACTGTACTGCTAACTGCTATACGGATGCGAGACATGGAAGGTCACTAAAGTAAAGACATTTCGCACCAGCTACCAGCTATAAGTCTTCGTCAAACGCTGCCTCCAATGGATCCTCGGTACATATGGGCCCGAGAACATCACGAACGTAAGACTATTGGAACGCTGCAGTGAGACCCCAACAGATCAAACGTCGAAAGTGTAGCTGCTGCGCTGGATTGGACACACGCTGCAAAGGGACCATGAATCACATCATACCAAGGCAAGCCTTACTGAAACTACTGGTAGGCTTTCAAAAACTGTTCGATAGTAAGTAGGTACATTTATTGATAGTGGCTATAGGCTACATAACATAATGCGAAGATTAATAGGAGTGGTGCAGCAATGAGGAATGTTTCGAAAACGGAAAACATTTAATCGTTATAAGAGTATCCGTTGCGCCTCTGCGTAAATGGTTGAAGTTACATAAAAATAATTTATTACAAAATAATTGTTCTTCTTAAAAAGTTCTAAAACAAAATTCCAAAAGCCCAAATGTCCACAGTCAAGTAGGCACTTGGTACTTTACTTTGTTGAACATAGGCCTTAAAATCTTACTTCTTACTAATATTATAAATGCGAAAGTTTGTGAGTGTGGATGTTTGTTACTCTTTCACGCTCAAACCGCTGAACGGATCGGGCTGAAATTTGGTACGGAGATACATTATAGTCTGGAATAACACATAGGCTACCTTTTATCCCGGGAATAACTTCCCGCGGTAACAAATTTTACGCAGGCGAAGCTGCGGGCATCAGCTAGTATTCTTATATAGAAATAATTATACTAGCATAGTTGGTAAAAAATGCTATGTAATAGCTTTACCGCGGCAGTCCCCGAGTGCCACACGTCTTTTTTTTTATTAATTAATTGAAATTTTATTATTTTCAACAGGACCAAAGTACAGTTCTGAAAGTGTACAACCACCCAATCATTATCTTCACCATAAAATCGAAAAAACAATTCTTCCATTGTCCGGCTGCCGGACAAAAACGACCGTACTACGGAAAAAGAGGGGAAGCTCCCTGGCTTGGTCCGCCAAGATCTCAGTACGACCTTTGCACTGACATTACCTAGATTCTTCTAATGTAAAACTCTTTATACTACCCTGCTACGACCAGTAACATACAAATATTCATGTCTGTATCCTCAAAAGGGCAGACGAAACGTATTATACGCCAAAAAGCCTGAAGCTTGTCCGGAGAACTACAGTATAGAATAAAAGCCAATTTGTAGGCCTGAATATCAGACACCAAAGTAAAGCCTATTTTTAAATCTTTTTGTTTATTCCATTATATCCGAAATATTCGTGAATAAGTATGCCAAGCGCTCACCTGTCTCAGGACCAGCCGTAGCTGAAGATACCTAACGCAGCATTTGTTCACAGAGCGCTAAGTTTAGCGGAGCTACGGGCTACGGGCTTACATAAGGAAACTGGCAAATATAAATCTGTCATTGAGAGTATCTTCTTAACTATTTTATACTAAGGTAACAGCACTAGGTAGAAGTAGGTAACGATACAATTATGAGGAAAAAAAGAAACCACGGTAAAAATGAAACTTTTTTCACATGCCGCCAAACGATGTAATAAAAGTTTCACTTTAATAAAACTGAAGCCTTAGGTTTTTTCAGGGACTTATTATAAGTTTGTAGGCCTGAATTTCAGATACTAAAGTAAAGCTTATTATTGATGTAGGTAGCTCTAGTTAAGATTACCGAATTTGGCATTGAATTTGGCTACGCTTAATTCCTCAGATACTAGGCGTCCTGATAACTCGACAGTTCTTATTATAATTACAGTTTAATGTTTTGTACACACTAGCAATAACTCTGTTTATATATCTTACATATTATAGCACACATGAAAATTGAGATCTTATTAAAATCATGATTCTTAAAGAATTTATGTAAAAATATGAAACTTCTAGAATACAAAGACCTTTTGCGCTGATATTAATATCTAGTTTTTGTTTCTGTTTAAGAGTAGGGATGTAAGTGAGACAAATAATATTCACATATGTTCTACTTTAATTGTTGATTTGGAAATTTCCATGTTAATAAATAAATAGTGTGCTTTATCACGCCCCATCGATCTATAACAATAAAATCAGCCAGATGCGAGTCGGACGCGCGCACAAGGCGGGTTCCGCATCACCCAGGTGCATTAACACAACCAAATAGGATACCATATTCACCCAGGTGCATTAAGTACACTTATTTAGCATCTTTAATTCACCTAGGTTGGTTGGTTGATTTATTGAATACACACAATTGTGGCTGTGATATTTAGAATACCAATATTACACCTCTTATTCACGCATTGATGTCACATAAAGATTATAAATCCTACAATATTATGTTCAAAATGATAATCTCACAAATATCGAAGGTTAGAAACCCAGGCAATTTACTTGCGATTATGAATATAGTACAATGAAAGCTATTTCATCATTGTTTCCCGATTGTATCGTGAAGGTCTGCTATTATCACCTTCGTGAAAACTTAAGACGAAAAGGTAAAGCTAATACATTGGCGATTATTTTTAGATAAGTCTAAAAATAATTCGCCGTTTCCTCGTGGTCATACTAGTTTGTCACACCAGTATAACGCCTCGCCGATGTATTAGCTTGTGCTTCAACTTGACATTGGGTGTTACTACCAGAACAGCAAATTATTAAAGGATGGAATTATATTGTACAACAATACGCAAATCAGGCAGACTAGTCAGATTAACGATGAAATCATCCAAGAGGCTCAGTTAAGTTTATTTGACGAACGCATCACAGTAGGACATTTTTTAGAGACGTTGCGTTAAAGAAATCCGTTAATTACCAGTGTTAATGGAAATACTTTATATTAAAATAGGTTACATAAATTTTACCCGACTATATCGGAAACCGTGCCTTTCAAATTTCTTGGCAGAAAGATAGATAACAGAGGTTGTACTCCAGCTTTGGAGGACATAATTGAAAGTTTCATTGTTGACATAAAAAAAGTAGACCAACAACCAATAGGTAACGTCAAGAAAGCATGGATATACGACAACTATTTAACATCACGTCTAAACTGGCCGTTTCTTGTGTACAATATGAGCCAAAACCTGCTCAGAAAATTAGATGCGAATGTTACGAAGACGTTGAAGTCGTGGCTAGGGCTAGCTCAATCGGCCGACCCGTCTGCACTATACAGAGCCTCTAATAACTTCGGAATGACGTTTAAGAAGCCGTCGAAACTCTATAAACATCTAAGAGTTACTAAAATCAATGAATACAGACGTATACTAGAAGAACAGTTCTTAAGGATTTTTTGTGCCAATTTTGTTGGGGGCATGTCCCCAGCTCGTGTAGTTCCCATTTGGCGGCGCTGTCGTCGCATTTCACTGTCGCAGTTTGTCAAAAACGTTGTTCCATTTCTTTATTTTCTCGATGACAGCTCGGTGACGGCTTCTGTGAAAACTTGTACGAGCGTCCTTTTTACATTATGTATGCATTATTTTACAAAAAATTGACATTTACGCACGTACAAAGTTATACCTGACTCTGAGAAACTGATAGGGATTGAGCTATCGATAAACATAACACGATAACAGATCCGATATTTTTTTACAAAAAGTAAAAAACTAAACTACTTACTGCCGGATGCTTATGTACAAATTTACTAACTAATATTAGGTCTTTACCTATGAAATTGCTGTTATGTATGAAAAAAAATTAAACGATTTTCATGTATTTTCTATTGGTTATGTATTGTTATGTATTATGCATTGGTTTTTAGTGTTAGCTCCATTAACGTCGTTGATGTTGCGTGCCGCCTGTGCCGCGTTGCTGCCACGGCGATACTCATATTCCATAATTACTCAAATTTTTAACGTATCCATGATGACGAAAAAGTCACACTAATCAATAAACAAATGACTACTTTTGGAAAATAAATTCCAAGTTTATAAAATAAAGTTTGCTTGATAATGCCAACTTCTTTAAAATTTTGGAAGCGGTTGTATAATAAGTAGGTATTGGTAGGTACTCGACAATGAAACGAAATAATTATAATGACAGGTAATCTGTTTATTTTTTTTTATCAAATCTGATGAATCGTCACTGTCACTCCATGAGCTCTCTCCTACGAATAATGTATTCTATAGAAATGTAACACCTATAAAGTTACCGCTGAAATCTTGGAGTAACTTACGCATACTAAAAAACAGCAATAAAACATAGCACTCACACATCCATCGTTGAATACTTGCATGCGATTGGTCGCGCCAAGGTCATGCCGGCTCGGCGCCCCACCCGAAGCGGCGAACGTGATAAGCGTGGATGGTTTTATGCAATAATAAGAATAAGTTCAATCAAAGTTTAATCAACAGAAAAATAATAATGGATTGTTATTATTTTTCTATTGATTGAACTACTTTGTATGCGTATATAAAAATTAAAATACGTTGTTTTTTTTTTCACAATTATGAACCTCTAAAAATAATTAGTTTATTTAATTTATGGCGGTTGGAATTTAATAAGGACTCGTTTTTAGCAATATAATGCAAACGAATTATTAGAAATTGTTCGATTATAGCCTTCAACAACATAACATCGTAATTGCTTTCTATAGGATGACTGTCTTTCAGGGGTTTCGTGACGTCATTTCTTTCTATTATTTTGGCAAAACACTTATTTACCATTATTTTCAAATTGTGTGCCCTACTAGACAACCCTTTTCCTTCTATGTTGACAAGCTGCCTGAGTAATGTTTCAGGCCAAAGACATATTTTGAAAACAATGAATGAGGGATAAACTAATCCTCCAAAATCTTTCAAAAAAATTAGTTTGTAAAAATAAAGTTTTTCCATTGCCAGTAATAAATTGATGCAGGACAAACATTCTATTTTGGTTTGTAACTTTTTTGCTACAAACCCTGCAATATAGCCCACAATTTGCTCAACTGTCTCTGGAAGTTGACGTTCCACATACAGCATATTTGACAACGCCATGCAAACTCCGAAACAAACAAAAATTATAATTTAATTTCTATGCATAATATCATCCTACTAATATAATATCTTACTAACAATATTACCTCAGCGCTTAACATACTATAAACACTACATACATATGGTCACGCCTTTATCCCCGAAGGGTAGGCAGAGGCATATTATATGCCCACATTTCACCTTTGTATAATTTGTCCCACGTAATAGGTGGTGAGCCGTATTGCCGTGCTTAAATGGACAGGCGCTACTGTTGAAAATAAAGCCTTCAATTTAGCTTAACGATTGCCATTTTACTGGCAACCGGGACCAACGGCTTAACGTGCCTTCCAAAGCACGGAAACGCTCAAATAAATGTCACAAAGTGATCACATGGATGGTCACCCATCCATGGACCAGCGATAGTGAAAGTTGCTTACTGCAGTGATCGTTCACAGAACACTGAGTCCGCGGGGCCACGAGCGCTTCACTATGAACACTGCATAAAAATAATTTAATTTTGGAATTGCGTTCATGTTGCATAACACATTTCAACTTCCCCAAGTACATGTTTTTAAAATGAATATTTACTAACCTATGGAAGGTGATTCCAGAGTTTTTCATATCCGTATGGCTTCTGCACCACTTCACAACACACGAAGGCATTTCTGGGATATATTTAACGCGAAAACACAATTAATATCACTGACTGATTGGTTCCAGCGACACAACCGTACGTTACGCGTGACAGCGCGGACTAACTGTGTCGCGCGGTCCCCTTTTTAAGCCCCACCTTCCGCGGTCCCCATTTGGTGGAGCCATTTTTTGAGCCGAATTACACTTCTATAGAATACATTATTCGTAGGCTCTCTCCAACATTTATTATATGTTCCTGTACTTCAATATTATCGAATGCCTCATGAATTTCCCAATCCGACGGCAACGCACGCTATAATGTTTTGGGTTCTTCTCTCAAGATTTTTTCCCAGTTTTCGGCAGTAACATCTGCGAATGTTAACGCCGAAAACTGGTAAAATATAATATGCATTTTTTTAATTAATCTCACGTCTTATTTGTCGTAAAGGGGGATGGTTATTGTTTCGAGCGGCGTTTCCTATGATTTGTGCCTATATTAGTTCTATAGAATTGTACCGGCAATGATACGATATTTGAGAAATATACAATATTCGATCGATATCATTACTTCTTTGATCACAACACTAAAACTATCAAATTAGAACTGTCATCGAGAAAATAAAGAAATGGAAATAGTATAATAGGCACATTTTTACGTTTATAATTCAGGGATATTTATAAAAAAATATTTCACATCATTTAAATCAAACATAATATATTTATATTAAGTATTTATAGATTTTTACAATGATTGATTTTACTCTTTAGCTACGAAAAATTAAAAATGGCTGCCGCGCTGCGACTGCAACGCCGCCAAGCGGCAGTTTGTGTCACAGAAAGTTTGTCTTCAGAGCAGCCTAAGAAACTATTCTTCTAGTATACGTCTGTATTCATTGCTAAAATGCACGTCTTGGCAAAATCAAGAGACAAAATCGTTCAAACTCTTACAAAGGATAAAAATATAGCAGAACTTATGTCACGCCTCCAATTCCACTTAGACTGAACGCGTTTCAGTTGACCCTCGCCGACCAAAGTAATCTGGTCAGGTGGGGGAAAGCCACAGATAAAACATGTAATGCATGTGGAGAAGCGATTGGAACTGCTAGGCACCTGCTGGTAGGTTGTAGGACGTTATTAGACCGGGGTACTCACGCCGACACGATAGGGTATTGAAAATCATACGTGAGGCTGTCAGTTTGGCGGTAGCGAGAGCAAAAAAGGGATTAACCACAAACAAAAGAAATGACATTGCGTTTGTAAAGGAAGGCTGTTCAAAGAAAGTACCTCAAAAGCCATACTCAATTTTGATGGCTGCCGCCGATTGGACTATACTCTCAGACACGTATTACCTTACGGTGCCGTGGGAGACCACGCCAAGAAGACAAATAAATACTTTGACTTGACCGATGAGTTAACCAAAAATGGCTATGTGGTTAAACTCTATGCCGTAGAAGTAGGAGCAAGGGGAATTCCAGCTCAATCCCTGTATAATTTATTTAAGGACCTTGGATTGCAAAGAGCTTCAGTAAGCTCTTTACTAAAACGAGTATCCAAAGCGGCATTGATAGGATGTTACCATATCTGGTTGGGCAGGGGGGGAACATTGTTGAAGGTGGAAGGTGATCGTTTATGCGCATAGTAAGATGGCCACCCTAAACCTACTCAAATGGGTCGCAAGTCCCAGACGCCGTCGGTGTGGTCCCCCCTGTGCCACGCTTTGGACCCGGCGCCCGCACGGAGAATCCATGGAATGCTAAGAATACTCTCTAATCTCTTTCGTTAGGTCATTAAAGCAGCAGTCGCAATTTGTAGAATCCTAAAATAGGTTACATACATGGATGACCAACCTAGGTGAATTAAAGATGTACACTATTTGGTTGTGTTAATGCACCTGGGTCAACAAGGTACACTATTTGGTTGTGTTAATGCACCTGGGTGAATAAGGTACACTATTTGGTTGACATAATGCACCTGGGTGAATTATGCAGGTGAATTAAGTCTACGAAAGGATGATTTTTCCTTTTGTTTTTAGTATTTGTTATTACAGCGGCAACTGAAACACATAATCTGTGAAATTCAGCTTTCTAGCTTTCATCGTTCACAAGATAGGTACAGCCTTGTGACCGGGGGCTTACCTGGGGCTCCCAACCGTAGGCTTTTGGGTGTTACGTGAGGTTTTTTAATCGGTAGGAGTCCGGCATGGTAACCATGAAGGATTTTCCCTCGCGTTAAAAAAAAGTTTCGTGACAGACAGACAAAAAGATAGACAGACATACAGACAGACGGACTTTTAATATAAACTTTAATATATTTTACAATTCTGCTATGACTTGTCATAATAACAAAATATTCATATCTGTATTCCCAAAAAAGTAGACAAAACATTAAACTGGGAGTGTTTAATGTTTTGTCTACTATTTTGGGAATACAGAACTTCACCATTTACCATTTATATTCATTTTAAAACTCAAAAATCCTTGATTCATGTCTATCGAAATGTCACTAAGTCTCAGGACTTGCCATAGCTGAAGAATACATAATGCAGTGATCTTCTAAAGAACAGTGAGTTGGCGGACCTACAAGCTAAGATTCTCTGAATGACCCATTCTCGAAACGGCCCATTCTTAAAATGGACCGTTTTCATAAAAGCCCATTTTGATTATTTTATGGAAGCTTTTTATTTATCACAACAAATTAAATATACATAGGTAAATGTGATAATACACTGTGTATTTTTTAAACGGGGCACAACGGGCAAGTACCTTAACCGTTGTAGTTACAGCAAAACGTTCTTAAGAGACCTTCCCTAACTTTTTGAGATATTTTGAACTGCATTCACAGATTTTGCAAAAATCTTACAGTTAGCCAAAAAAAAATGCAAAAAGTCCAAAAATATTTTTCTATGCCAATCGATTCTATTTTATATGGGGATCAAAAGACTCTACTGGACCATTTTAGCTTTGAGTACTAGGAAAGGCAGAAATTGCAAAAAACGTTTCCCATACATTTGGCAAGAGAATCAATTTTCTACAATGGGCAAACTTTTTATTATGGTCAGGCAGTGGGTAAGATTAGCTGTAAAATTAATAAAAATATTTTTTATCCGTAAGTTTCGAATTTGATTCGAATATCTTAATTTCTTTCTTAGTTTCAGCTGAGAAAATTCTTACACGAAATAATTTTAATAAATGAAAAAATGAAAATAAATAATAATTTGAATAACAAATTGAATATTTAAATAACTTTTTTTAATTACAAGTGCTGGAACAGGTGGATGAGTTTGTATATCTTGGATGTGCATTTAGCAGGGATGGACAGTACACCGCCCGCTGATGTAGAAAGGAGGGTAACTGCGGGAAATAGTGTGAATGGAGCGTTAGGCAAACTTTTGGGTACCAAAACCTTAAGTCAAAAGGCCCAGCTCGCAGTAGGTACACAGTGCGGTGCTGATACCTACGCTAACGTATGGAAGCGAGAGTTGGGTATGGCAGGAAACGCATGAAAGTAGATTAAACGCGGTCGAGATGCGCGCGCTACGCAAAATCTCGTTCGGAATGAAGATGTAAGAAAGAGAGTTGGTCTGGAAGAGAGTGTCGGTGTTAAAGTAAGGAAGGGCATGCTACGATAGTTCGAGCATGTGGAGCAAATGGGAGATGACAGAATGACAAATCAGATATACAACGCGAAAGTGGAGTCGGGGAAGGCCACGACACACCTACCAAATTAATCGTGTGTTAGTTGAAGGTGGTGTCAAGAGCCGAAGGAACCGACGTGCATCCATAAAAAAAAAAGAAAGTTGAAGAAGCAAGTGAGGTGTATATGGACCGTGCCGTGTGAAGCTCGGTTCTTTCTTTTCTGCCTACCCCGCAAGGGATTTGGCGTGAAGGTAGATAGATAGATAGATTATTATTACAATTGTTTTACATACATGTCTGTAATTTTGTCAATAATTCATTATACAACTTTAATTGCCCGATTTAGAATAACTCTGAAACTCTGAATGTTTCTGAAGGAAAATAACACTGTTTGGGTTTCTGTTAGTCGTGACGAATGGGTTTGGCTACGAATGCACTAGGACATCATGAAGAAGCAGTTGTAGAATAATTACGTCCGTCGGTTAATGGTTCATTTTAACTTCAACATTATGCATTCGAGACAAGTTTTAAATTTGCTTGTCACATTGTCACATTGAACAGTATTTTGAACGTTATTGAAATATAAATCTGAACAGAAAACAAACACGATAAAATTAAAGGGGTTGACAGGGTCATGTCAACATTGCAAAACATTTTGTAAACATGTTTCAGTTTTAGGGTTCCTTGCCCAAAGGGTAGAAAGTTCGATCATCGGACTATTTAATCGGACTACTGATACTAGGGGGAAAACGGGACCCTATTCATGAGACTTCGCCGTCCGTCTGTCTGTCTCCCGTCAAAAGGTTGTATCTCAAGTACGGTGAGAATGGCTAGAGAGCTGAAATTTTCACAGATTTTGTTTTTTTATTGCTGGTAAAACAAAAAATATTTAAAACAATAAATTAATTGTATTTAAGGGGGGCTCCCATACAGCAAACGTGATTCTTTTGCCATTTTATTTTATATATTACTAGCGGACGTCACGCGGTTTCACCCGCGTAGTTCCCTTTCCCGTGGGAATACGGGAATAAAATATTTAATAAAATATATAGCCTATGTTCACCGCAAAGAGGGTAGCTTTCCAACAGTGAAAGAGTTTTTCAAATCGGTCCAGTAGTTCCGGAGCCTATTCGTTACAATCAAACAAATAAAAAAACAAACAAACAAAAGAACAAATCTTTCCTCTTTATAATATTAGTATAGATTAACCTTCAGCCACTGACGTGTCATTTTGTTCCACTAACACTAACGTACCTACGTATAGCATACGGACGTTACTTTGAAGACCTTCTGATGCATCAATAGAGTGTAACTTTGATGATTACTGCAATTTATTTATTCAGACACATTTAATGAAAAAGAAATAATAAAATAAACAGTTATTATAATCATAAAAAATATTTATTAATCAATAACCGTACAGGTAATCAAAATTCAATAGACCCTTACGACTACCCACTGTTTTCAGTTTAGTTCGTGAACCTGTTCTGATCAATCGCAGCCTCAACGCTACTTATTTTGTATTTTCTAAGGTAGTGTCTTACATTTACCGTCTGATTTTCGTTAAGTTTCAGAGGTCTGAGTGAGCGCATTGGGCACCACATTTTGTTTTTATGGTCAAAACCCTCCTAGTAGCGTTTGCGTAAACGTTTTACGATTATATCGATAGTGGTCAAAACACGTCTATAGTTTCCAGTAGATCGAAAAGATTTTGAACTTTCTATTGGGACATTCTTTGTTCAGTCAATTATATTTGAAAATCAGTTGGCAGCAGGAAGTCGAAAAGTACGCTTCACCATCCAGGCCCTCTCGGTGCCAGCGTCTAAGATTACAAATGCTCGCACTCATTGATGATCATGAACGGCTAGCTAGAGAGTTAAAACTTTCAGAGATTATGTGTTTTTGTGGCCGCTATAACAACAAATATGAAAAACCAAAAAAATATATAGTATTTCAGGGGGGCTCCCATACAACAGGCGTGATTTTTTGCCATTTTATTATATTAAGTAATAAGGCATCCTTCTTAACTTCAATACTTTAGTTAGCTTGAACATATCATCAAGATTATTTATTCCCTTTACACCGTGCAAATTAAATGAATACCTACTTATTTTGAAAGATAAAAGCAACATCAAAATATTGCGCAACGAAATGCCATGATTCAACCGGATCATACATTATACGGGTCACATACTAACTTATTTGTCTACGCTTTCAGCAGATTACTTTAGGTAAGCGTAATATGTCAAAGATAGTAAACAAAGAGCCCATATTTGAGATTTCTTTTCAGTATGAACAATTAACTTACAAACACGGCGTGTTAAAATTTTATTACATGTAAAGGTATTTAAACTTTCATGGTCACTAACGCAATTATTAGAGTTAACGGGATATTTACCATGTATTATTGAGGTCCAGTGTGATCATGGCGCTTGCAACAGCAGCGTCGAAATATCGGAAATACTCAATATTACATGGTTAATATCCCGTTTACTCTAATAGTATTATTACATGTACATGTTTAAGACATACCGTGTTTATAATGTCATCATTCAAAATAAATGTCATCAATATTCTAAAAAAGAAACTAAACAGAGTTCACTTTAGAGGAGCTTTATGAGGATAGCAGGATAATTTACAACCACCACAGAGCAATATTGGTTTTATAACATGTAGTGATATTAGTTAAATAGGGCTACCTGTAGACGCTTGTAATACTCACGAAATATCGAGCAGTGTATTTTCATCAAACATAAATAATTAAATTAAAACAAAATAGACTTTTAAGAATGGCTCCCATACAACAAACGTGATATTGGTCGTTTTTTGATACAGAACCCTCCGTGCACGAGTCCGACTCGCACTTGGCCGGTTTTATTATGTATGATTGGACGTGATAAAGCACACTATTTATAAACATTGAAATTCCCAAATCAACTATACAAGTAGAACAAATGCGAATATAATTGTGTCTCACTTACATTCCTACTTTTAAACAGAAACAAAAACTAGATATCAGTATGTGCGCAATAGGTAATAATAAGATCTCAATTTTCATGTGTGCTGTACATAAACAGATTTATTGGTAGTGTGCAGAAAACATTCACAATAACACTCTTCGCGTTATCAGGACGCCTAGTCTTTGAGGGATTAAGCGTAGCCAAATCCAATGCTGAATTCAGGAATCAGAACCAGCCGCTACCAAATTTAAAGTATCTACATCGACAATAGGCTTTACTGAATTTATAAAAGTTATGAATAAAATATGAACACAAAAAGGTTGTAAAAAAAATTATAAAGAATGTTGTCAAAGTATCTACATCGATAATAGGCTATACTTGTATCTGAAATTCAGACCTACAAAATTCTAATAAGTCTTTAAACAAACTCCAGGCTCACAGTTTTATAGAGTATAGAGTTTTTTTATAGGGGAGAAAATAGAAAGGAGAAAAGTGGTGAAGGTTGTTGTCGCGTTATTTAAAAACGGATACCTAATGATGATTTTTGGCTAAAACGTAAAAGATAAGATTCCTTACAGGCTGCTGTTTCCTCTTTTTCCGGGGTGCTCGCGAAGTCTACTCTTCACAGAAGTACTAGTACAAAATAGTTAACACAGGTTCTCAATACGACAAACAAGTTTACAATCGTGTTGATAAAACTGGAACGAATGTAGCCCGTAGCTCCGCTAACTTAAAGTTCTGTAATCAAACACTGCGTTAGGTATCTTCAGCTACGGCTGGTCTGGAGATAGGTGAGCGCTTTGTGGCATTTCCATTCACGAGTATTTCAGATATAGGAATGAACATACAGTTTGACGTTAATATAGGATTTTTGAGTTTTGAAATGAATTAAAATGTCAAATTATAAAATTTGGGCAAATAATATGTTTTGTCCGCCCTTTACAAATTAAAAATTTATAAATAAATAAATATTCACGGACATCTCACACAACGCTATCTGATCCCAAAGTAAGCTAGGAATAACCTGCTTGTGGTATGGGTATCAGACCACGGATATTAATCTTCTATATATATAAAAATCAATGCCACTTTTCGTTGTAATTTTATAACTCGAGATCGGGCCCACCTATCCAAACCAAATGTTTAGGCTTTATTTGGACTATTTAGTAGATGGTTTATGTGAAGTTTGCACAAAATCGGTCGAGGGGTTCTTGATTTATCACGCAAACGAAGTTGCGCGGGTCAGCTAGTACTTATATACTTTTAAATACATATTATACATAGAAACACCCAGACTCTTGAGACAAACATTTATGGGTCACACAAATATTTGTCTCCGGTGTGAATCGAACCCACGACCTCCAATTCATGTCTGTATTTAGATTTGTATGTTACTGATCTTTTCAGGTAGTATAAAGAAACCATAATTTACACTAAAAGAATCTGAGCCCTTATAAGCCAACTTCATCTGCAAGTGGTAAAGCTGCTGACTACCGGTCGAGGTCATGACTTAAAGGAAGAAAATCAAACTCTCCCAAACCGTCTGGCTAGCGAGGCTCCATTAGCAATGAGTGGAGCAAAAAGCTAAAACTAAAACGTCAATATGATAACTTTGATTGTTGTGGTAGACACTGGGCGTGATAAAGCATACTACCAATTTACAAACATTAAAATTCCCAAATAAACAATTAAAGTGGAACATAAATGATTACTATGTGTCTCACTTATATCTCTACAGTTAAACAGAAACAAAAAATTAAATATCGATATCAGCGCAATTGCTCTTTGTATTTTGGAAGCGTAATATTTTTACATTGATTCTTTTAACATCACCATTTTAATAAGATCTCAATTTTTCTGTGTGCTAAATAATCGGATTTTTGCTAGTGTGTTAGTACAAACATTAAATTATAATGCTCCTCGCGTTATCAGGGTGCCTAGTATCTGAGGAATTAAGCGTAACCAAATCCAATGCTGAATTAAGAAATCTGAATCCGCTACCAAATTTAATGTAGCTACGGGGTGCTATATCGGTATGAAGACTTACTTTGGTGTCTTAAGTTCAGGCCTACAAACTTGCTAATTCTATTCGTACGGTAACGTTGTGTTCTCGAATCGGCCCGCTGCTTAAATCATGAGATTTCGTGAATCGTCCCGTTTTTAAATCAGTCTGTTTTAAAATCTTTGCATCAATACGCGAACCTTTTGACTGTTTGTCCCGTTTGTAAAGTGTCCCATCCATAGATTTAGAATGTACAGCGAAAAATTCTAAATCTATGGTCCCATCACAACCAAAACGTAAAATACTCAAATTTTGATAATGTATATCGTTTGATTAACCATTCAAGACCAAGGCATAGACAAATATTGTACACTAGCTTATGCCCGCAGCTTCGCCCGCGTAGATTTTTTCCCGTTCCCGTGGGAAATTATTCCCGGGATAATAAGTAGCCTATGTGTTATTCCAGACTATAATGTATATCTGTACCAAATTACAGCCCGCTCCGTTAAGACGTTTGAGCGTGAAAGAGTAACAAACATCCACACTCACAAACATTCGCATTTATAATATTAGTAAGAAGTAAGATTTAAACTATCATTAATAACTAACCTTACAGTAATTCTTTCTAAGTAATTTAGTTATGATTCCCTATAAAATAAAAGCTACCGTAAAATAATTAAAATGGGTTCTTTTGAGAACGGCTAGTTTTGAAAATGGGTTATTTTGAGACTGGGTCATTTGTAGAATCGTAGCTCGTAGCTTCGCTAAACCTGAGAAAAGTGAGCGCTTCGTGACATTTTTATTTAGGGACTATTCGGATATAAAAGGATTAAACAGACAGATTTACATAAATAAAGGATTTTTGAGTTTTGTAATGAATTAAATTGGCATATGACCGCAGAGAATGAGAACATAAAGTTATAATAATACTCGTGTTATCTGGGCGCCTAGTATCAGAAGAAGTATTAAGGGTAGCCAAATACAACGCCAAATGAAGAATGCAACCAAACTTAACGTTTATGCTACATTTATAGTTAGCCTTTACTTTGGTGTTAAAGTAAAGCCTAACTATAGATGTAAACCGGTTTACAATGGGGTCCACATATTGTAAAACTAGCTAGTAGATTAAGTTCAGCAGCATTTGCTGTATAAAAGATAAGGCACTTGACTGATGTAGATACGGCTAGAAAAGTTTATTTCAGTTACTTTCACAGTATAATGTCGGTATACGCTTACGGTATTGTACCGTGGGGCAATGCTGCAGATATACATACAATTATTATTTTACAAAGACGAGCCATAAGACCTATAAATATATTAGGTCCAAGGATCTCTCTGCGCGAAACATTCAATGAGAGTAGCGAAAAGTCCTAAATCTATGGTTTTGCTAAGTTAAGTGAAGACACAACGTCAACACTAGAAATAAAAATAGCCTGACTGTTTGTCATAGCATAGCAGATTGAATAATATCAGTAATTCTTTCAGGGGTAAATGTATACGCTTTTACAACAGAATAAGTCTGTCCCTAAATAAATTCAAAAACTTTGTTAAAGGCAGATTTTACTGTAAGGGCTACTATACAGTTGGTGATTATTTTTGTGTATAATATGATTATTATACAGAGGGAAGCTTCGAAATGACCTGCACTGCTGTATTCTCAAAAAACTGTTAAGATGCATATTTTTCAGATTCATTAATTCATATTTCAGAGTATTTAAAAGAATAACCCGCTGAGTTTCTTGCCAGTTCTTCTCAGGTGGGTTACGTTGTGAACTGGTGGTAACTCTTTGATTAGTGACGTTTACAAGCGCATTTGCATATGCCTAAGTAAATAAATGAATTTTGAATTTGATCTGAATTTCAGTCCTACACATTTTTATTGTGTCTCTTGACAAAATTCAGGCTCATCATGGTTATATTATTTCATCATTACTGTATTGTACCTACTTTTACCTCATAGGCTGTATACCCTAGTATTAAATAGTAAAGTCAGGTCTGTCTACGACAGATCTTTGTTTATCGGCAGTTTCGCTTTGCTACAGAAATTATACAATCGTATTGAAAAAGCGGTGCTCGTAGCTTGTAGCTCTAGCGGGGCTACGAGCTACGAGCATTACCGCTTTTTCTCGGTGTTCTGTACAATTACGGCGCTTTGTACTCCTTAACTAAGGCTGGTCCAAAGATGAGTGAGCGCTATGTAGCATTTCCATTTACGAGCACTTTAGAATATAACAGACAGTTTGAAATATGTTTAAGGATTTGTGTATTTTTATTAATTTAACATTCAGCCGTTTAATTTGTTTTGTCTACTCTGTGGGGATGCACATGACATTTGTTAGCTACCTGGTCGTAGTAGCGTAGCATAAAGAGACTAGAGCTTCCATTAAAAAACCTATGCCATTTCAGGCCAATGGCCGTGTTGGAGACCCGAGCCAGCTTCAAATGCAAGTGGTAACCTGCTAACTAACGGTCGATATCATGACATAAAAGGGAAAACCTAAACTCTGTTCTTAACCGTCTGGTTAGCGTGGCCTCGTGAGCCAAGTGTGCATTTCATTGTTATGTTCGATGGAGCGTAATGAAGCACACTAACTATTTACAAACATTCAATTCCCAAATCAACAATGAAAGGAGAACATATGTGACTATTATGTGTCTCACTTACGTCCCTACTATTGAACAGAAACAAGAACTTGATATCAATATTAGGGCAATAATAGGTCTCTGTAAAAATATTTTTGTATAGATTCTTGAAGCACCACCACTTTAATAAGATCTCAATTTTCATGTGTGCAATACAAAAACGGATTTATTGGTAGTGTGCAGAAAACATTAAATTAACAATAAAAACATTTAATTTACAATAACACCCTCTAGTTATCAGGACGGGGAATACTCCGTCCTGATAACTAGAGGGTGAATAACTGTAGGGACCACGGGTAATAACCCGTGGTCCCACCACTATGTCCCACTGGTGGGTGCACGGGAAATATTTTTTCCCCGTAGTCCAACCGCACTGAAGAAAATTAAAATTTATTCTACCTGTAAGTTTGTTCATTAAGATCGAGATTTGCTTGCACCTATTTTTTTGAATGGCAATCGCATCTAGATAGCAAATTATGGCTGCAAGTAATTTTTGACCTTATTAATTAGCTTATAGTCTTTTGTTTTATTGATGTGCATATATTTTATCAATCTTCATTTGTTTTTTCGATTGTCATTTGTTTATCCGACCTTCATATGTTGTTTGGATCTTCATTTGTTTATCCGGCCGTCATTTGTTTAGCCGATGTTCATTTGCTTTTACAATCGTCATTTGTTTATCCAACCGTCATTTGTTTTGCCGATCGTCATTTGTTTATCCGACCGCCATTTGTATTTGTTTTGTTTTGTCTTTTGTTTTGCATTGTACACATATTCTGCGAATAAGGGTTTGAAATGACATATTGACACAGAAATAATAAAAGGAATATAAGTACCCTATGTTGATAATAAACTCTTTGTGGCACATCTCTAATGCAATGGGACTACGGGTAATTTTTTTCCCCATAGTACCACCGCATGGTGTAAAATATTTTTGTATAGTGGGACTACGGGGAAAAGAAAATCCCCGTGGTCCCACTAGTGGGTCGTACTGGTGGGACCACGGGTAACTTATATCTGAGGGATTAAACTTAGCCAAATCCAATGCCGAATTCATAAATCTACATCTCTCAACAAATTAAGAGTAGCTATTTCGATAGAACGCTTTACTTTTGGTCTAAGATCCCGCTATAGAACGACCTCCACCGAGCTTATTCTGGATTGAATTTTTTTAAGAAACCCATTTTCAATTTATTTTTTTATTGACATATTTAATTGAATATTAAAATACTTTTCCTCCATTAACCAGCTCGGTGAAGGTCGTTCTATAGCGGAATCCTATACTATTTGGTTTCCTATAAACGCGCTGAACTGCGAACAGCGTCAGGACGTACACCACGGCATCAAGCTTACTATAGAAATGTACCTCTGTTACCCATAGTATGGTTCAGTTGTCCGATCACCCGGACTATGGAATACTGTTGTGGTTTGTTTCATGCCATGACATCCGCGAGTCATTCCACAGTGACGCGGCGTTTGACATGACGTGTACGCAGCCTATGGTGGTATAGGAGACCATAGCCTTTCCGAAATTTAGCACTACAAACTTCTAATCAGGCTCACAGTTCTATAGTTTTGTCATAACTGTACTGCACCTACATCTACTTCGTGCTGTTACCCTAGCATAAAATAGTAAAGACAAGTTCTCCCTACGACCTATTTATATTTTGGCAGTTTCGCTGTTCCATGAAAAATTGCACAATCGTGTTGATAAGCTCGTAGCCCGTAGCACCGCTAACTTAGAGCTCTGTAAACAAATACTGCGTTAGGTATCTTCAGCAACGGCTGGTCCTGAGATAGGTGAGCACTTTGTGGCATTTCCATTATAGTGGTTATACTGACGCAAGATTATAAGTTGTGAGCGTAGCATTGTGTTAGAATAAGCCAGTCGCTACGTAACCTCTTGATTATCCAGTTCACAGTGTGTGTACTATAATCCGAAATTGTAAGTGTGAAAGAAAGTGAATTAAATATCAATAATTTTTTACTTAAAGCCTGTGCACAATAGATAAACGAATAGCAGCTTCTGAGTGTTCATAGCATTCAGGAACACTAAACCATTTACGGGTATTTTGGATTTAGAAGGAACTAGCCGACCCGACAGACGTTGACCTGCCTAAACAATGAAAAATCGGTTTTCCGAGTTCTGAGTACCCTTTCGCCTGTTGCGGTTCCCGGTTTCAAATTGAGTTCCCGGTCCGCTGTTACCATTCCCGGGTTCAGATTCTGGGTTTCCGGTTTCGAGTTCAGAGTTCCCGGTTCCTGTATTTTGGTTACCGGGTTCCAGTTCCCTGTCAGTCTTTCTGTCCCCGGTGCCCATTTCGGAGTTTCCAGTTCTAAGACCCGATCCAAAATCGTAATAGAAACTCAAAACTCAAAAAACCTTTATTATTACACCATACGATAGTGTCGCTGTTAAGGATCAAATCCTGCGAAGTAATGATAGAAAAATTTAAGGAAAATTTGGATTTTTAATAATATTCATATTTCATGTACCATTGGCTAGCGAGATCCCCGGATCTTACCCCCTTCGATTACTTTCTCTGGGGGTATATCAAAAAAGAAATTAACAAAGACACGTATGATACAGTTGATAACTTGAAACGTTATTTGGAAATTATTGTAAACGGAACATTGTAATATTGATTGCAGCATACTAGCTTTACAGCATTCTACATACTTTTTTTTTTATGTGCGGAAATCCTACATGGATGCTATGCTGGACTCCTACAGACTAAAACCACACGATGCCCTACAACTGTCTACGGCCGGGAGTCCTGGGTAAGCCCTCGGAAGGATGTCCCAGGGCTCTTGGCAGACTTTGGCGAACACTTCAACCTTTTCAAACAATTAATCAGTTAACGAAAAATAATTAAATGTATTTTGTTAAAGATGAGCTCTTTTCTTTAGTTTGCCCTTTGTCATTACTTTCCAGAATAAGATCCTTAATAGCAACACTACCGTATGGTGTAATAAATTTATTTATTTTATTTATTTATTTATTTATTCCATGGTCCTTCACAGCTTACCATGATAACAATATAATTATTATTAATCTAAACAATACGCCAATAATGAAGTACACTTTATCTTATATATCTAATTTTACAAGAGCATTTGTGGTTAATTTTCCAAGCAATAATTTTGATGCATTTTAGATGGTACAAGTTCCAAAGAGGAATGTCGCGTGCGTGTGTGTGTGTATGTGTGTGTGTGTGTGTGTGTGTGTGAGAGTGTGTAAGTTTGTACATCATCGTACCTTTATGCATATAATAATATGACAAATGATTTCATTCTTCAAAAGCTTTGTGTCTCTTATGAGGACTGTTCTTGGGATAGGATTTTTATAACTTTATTCTTGTACGAGTTGCGCGGTGTGATAAATGGATCGAGTTCTGAGAATTTTAAATTATATGTGTCTGGTATGCGGAAAAAAGGTGACTTCTTAATGTAATTAGTTATAGCAGATGGAGATGCCAACATTGACGAGTGCCTAGTTCGACGACGTGGTACATTAAAGTGTATTTTCTCTAATAAAGCTATACTATCAAATTTGTTATTCAAAATATCATATAAGAGCATCATGTCAACCAGTTCACGTCTATTTTCTAGTGTTTGTATTCTGTGATATTGGCATGAGTCTTCATACGATTTATTTTTTATTTGTGCCTTGTAATTTAAATTTTTAATGAATTTCTGTTGAATTTTCTCAATTTTATTCATATGTGTTCCAAAGTGTGGTCTCCAAATGATACATGCGTAATCCAGTATACTCCTTACATAGCTGAAATAAAGAACCTTCAGACTGCAGATCTCTAAATGGTTTACTGTTACGCAGCACAAACCCTAGGGACTTATAAGCCTTACTGACTATGTAATCTATATGTGCATTAAAGGTGAATTTACTGTCCAGAATTATTCCCAAATCCCTTACCTGTGATGCTCTAGGTAAATAGGGTAGATAAAATAGGGTGTGGTGTTTTTTTTTCAAAATAAAGGGGTTCAACTCTCAGCTAGGATTAGTTTTTCAAAAATCTAATGATTAGGTTTTAAGTTTCATTAAAATCGGGCTCGTCACGCCTTTGAGCATTTTTCGCTATTCCTTATAGTTTCGAATTAGGCCATTCAATCCCTTTTGAAAAATTCCACTGTATAAAAGTATAGATATAGGAGAAAATCTAAAAACTCTTTTATGGTGATATCATAAAAAACGGCGTTCAGTAAAGATAGGATGAACGACAGTTAGACTGTATGCACGATGCCTAGATGGCGCTGTACTGAAATACATAATCGCGGTATGGTTTCGTTACGGTCGGGCGTATAAATGTTATTCCATTTCAGTGAAGTTTCTGAAGATTCATTTCTACATCTGTTACAGTAATAAATTTTTGAAATGTCTGATTTAAAAGACATCCATCACGTGGTGCTAATTCTAATTGGGTAGGTAGTTATTCTAAACGAGCGTTGAGTGAATGTTATAAAAATGCGTCTGCTTATGTTCATTTCAAAAGTAAACTATGATTGGTTATTAAAAACAAAGTCAATGGACCAATATCCAATTAATCTATACAATACTAGCTGACCCGCGCAACTTCGTTTGCGTAAGAGAGAGAGAGAGAAATAGAGGGATTCCCCGTCACGTAACTTTTATCACTTTTTTTACCCTTTTATTAGTACAATTTTGCAATACGCTGATACACGTGTTCATTTATTTCTTACGAAGTTTTATGCTTCCTACTTTGAAAATGGCGAACTTTCCATACAAACGTTTATGACGTATTTTGCCCTCTTAGTAGTTAAATTTTGAAAAACGCTGATACACGTGTTTATTTATTTCTTAATAGACACAGGTTTATGAAATTAAGTGCATCTAGCTCTGAAAATGACGGACTTTCATACAAACTTCCATGCCTTATTTTACCCCTTAAGTAGCAGAATTTACAAATATCCTATATTAGTGGATGTTTACATCATAAAATGCATCTACTGTCAAAATTTCAAGTTTGTAGGTCTAGCGTTTAAGGCTCTGCGTTGATGAATCAGTCAGTTAGTCAGTCAGTCAGTCGGGACAAGTAATTTTATATGTACCTATAGATTTACAAATATTTACTAAGCTGCTACTTTTACCGTTAGCTTTTACGCAATTCTGAATAAATTTTCTATTTTGGGTCAATTCGGTCGGTTTGCTCAATAAAACAATTACAGATTCAGAGCTTTTTATGCGCAACAACCTCGTCGTTCCTAACATTTCAGTACTGACGTGATCGATTAAAACATTTTATAAATACAACAGTAACATTTCTCTTTACACTCCAAGCTCTGTCGACCGTAGCCCTAACCACTATATTAAATTTAGACAAAATGAGTTCCTATATTTTGGGGGGATGGTAAGTGAGTGTTTCGACATCAACTCGGCGTTTCCGAGAGGACTCTGCAACATTGACAGCCGCATCTGTAAATGGGAAAGTTGATTTGTAGAAAGAATAGTCGTAGAGAGGAATAAGGGAGCGGGGGAAAGGCACGAGTCTCTGGAGTCGGTGGTTGGTGAGGGTCGGAGGGCTTCTCCCCAACCATTCATAAATAAAGCAACACAACACAGAACAATGCCTTAACTATTAAACATCACAAAAACTTTTGGATGTTAAATACAGACAAGACAAGATTTGTCACAATTAAAAACGGAATATTTTGTCTGCCTCTGTGGCGCAGTCGGTAGTGATACTGCCTGCGGTGCTGGAGGTCGTGGGTTCGATTCCCACCGGAGACAAATATTTGTGTGACCCATAAATGTTTGTCTCAAGAGACTGGGTGTTTCTATGTTTAATATGTATGTATTTAAAAGTTTAAAAGTATTAATATCCGCGGTCTGATACCATAACACAAGCAGGTTATTCCTAGCTTACTTTGGGATCAGATAGCATTGTGTAAAATGTCCGTGAATATTTATTTATTTATTCATTATTTATTTATTAAATTATAAACCAAACCTCAAAAGTTTTATTCGGCCACAGCATTTAGCCTCTTTTTAGGGTTTCGTAGCCAAATGGCAAAAACGGAACCCTTATAGATTCGTCATGTTTGTCTGTCTGTCTGTCCGTCTGTCTGTCCGTCCGTGTGTCACACCCACTTTTCTCTGAAACTTTAAGGTCTATGCTTTTGAAACTTGGTAACTAGATGTATTCAGTGAACCGCATTACTACTAGAAAACTAGAAAAAAAGCAGTAAAGTTTGGGGGTCCCCATACTCAGAACTAAAGCTCAAATTTTTTTTTTTCATCAAGCCCATACGTGTGGTGTATCTATAGATAGGTCTTTAAAAATGCTATTGAGGTTCATAAAATCATTTTTTTCTAAAGTGAATAGTTTGAGCAAGAGACACTTCCAAAGTAGAAAAATGGGTCCCCCCCCCCCTCTAACTTCTAAACTAAGAGAATGATAAATCAAAAAAAAAAAATATGATGTACATTGCTATAAAAACTACCAACGAAAATTGGTTTGACCGAGATAGAGCTGGTAGTTTTTTTTAATACGTCATAAACCGCAATTTTCGGTTACAAAAATCACTCCTTACCACTGCGAACGTGTTAAAACATCAATCAAAGTTACTACGAATTATAAGAACTTTTCTGTTATGTTACTTGCTGCAACGAAACCCTTCATGGGCGAGTCCAACTCGCACTTGGCCGGTTTTTATCAACTAAGCCACACAAATATGATATGACCTCTAATATACTAATTCGTCTTCTGTACAACGTCACCTAAACATTCCATTATAAGCGTCCAATAAAGATCAACAATTTATTTTATCTTGTCAATCTTATTAATACCTACATATATTGACGGTAAAAAGGAAAAACACTTTAAGCGACATTTTTAGGGTTCCTTAGCCAAATGGCAAAAACGGAACCCTAAAAATTCGTCGATTCGTTATGTCTGTCTGTCCGTCCGTATGTCACAGCCACTTTTCTCCGAAACTAGAAGGCCTAAACTATTGAAACTGGTAAGTAGATGTATTCTGTGAACCGCATTAAGATTTTTATATAAAACTAGAAAAACAGCAGTAAATTTTGGGGGTCCCCATACTCAGAACTGAAACTCAATTTTTTTTTCATCAAACCCTTACGTGTGTAAGAACTATCTATAGATAGTTCTTCAAAAATGCGCTATTGAAGTTCCTAACATCATTTTTTTCTAAAGTGAATAGTTTGAGCAAGAGGCACTTCCAAAGTGGAAAAATATGTGTCCCCATTTCTTCTAACAGTTCAAGTGGGTTACAGTTATTTAAAATTTTCCATCAATTTTTTTAAACCTTCTCCTGACAATAACAAACACAAAAAAAAAAGAGTCGGTGAAATCGGTCCAGCCGTTCTGAAGTCATGCATTTTTAAACGATAATCAGCATTTTTACATCGTTTTTAGGGTTTCGTAGCCAAATGGCAAAAACGGAACCCTTATAGATTCGTCATGTCTGTCTGTCTGTCTGTCTGTCTGTCTGTCCGTCTGTCTGTCCATCCGTGTGTCACAGCCACTTTCCTCCGAAAGTAAAAGGTCTATGCTATTGAAAATTGGTTGCTAGATGTATTCTGTGAACCGCATTAAGATTCCTATATGAAACTAGAAAAAAAGCAGTATATTTTGGGGGTCCCCATACTCAGAACTGAAACTCAATTTTTTTTTTCATCTAACCCATACGTGGGGTATCTATAGATAGTTCTTTAAAAATGTTATTGAGGTTTCTAACATAATTTTTTGCTAAAGTGAATAGTTTGAACAAGAGACACTTCCAAAGTAGAAAAATGAGTGTCCCCCCCAGTATTGATGTTGGTGCCATGAATAATACCTACATAAACCTATGGGCTTACTTGGCGCCGACTTCAATATGATATTGAATAAACCCTGATAAATCAAAATACGTATTACTTTGTGCTAAGTAAATTTTATTTTTCAGGATTTGTTTGAAGTCGGTTTTATTTTTTATTAATTTTTTTTTTCATTATTTTAAGTGACGGGTGAACCTTAAAATATATCTATCTAGGTGAAAGTTCTCATCAATACAAATCAATGAAGCCCAAACACAAGGTAGCTGCTGTAAATCGTTAAGAAATTCCCTCGACTGTCTTTCGGTTCCATCATCAGATCGACTCCAGACATTCATTAAATTGTAGTACATTACAGCACTGAATTAAAAAGTTAACAAACGCACTAGTTGTCCCTAGAATTTTCGGTGGTTGCTGACCTGCTGAAATTGGGACCACCTCAGAAGTGAACTCTATCTAACAAAAACAGATTTGAAATTCGTCTATAATTGACGGAAATATCGGTGAACATACATAAAACCTTGGAAACTTTCTTTTTTTGAAGTCGGATCTATCAATCTTGGTGTAAAGTTCATCAATAACAATTAAATTTTATTAATTAAAAAGTTAACAAGTGCACTAGTTGTCATTTTCGGTGGTTTCCCTCGTTTTCCTCTGGATCCCATCATCAGATCCTGATCTGGTGAAAATGGGACCACCACAGAAGTAAACCTTATTCAACAAATAAAGAAATTTGGAAATCCGTCTATAATTGACGGAAATATCACTTAACGTACATAAAAAAGACATACAGACGAATTGAAAACCTCCTCCTTTTTTTGAAGTCGGTTAAAAATGAATTCCTATTTCCTTGGTCACGGCATCACGCGTGAACTGCTGCACCGATTTTGATAATTTATTTTGTTGTGTTTGTTTAACTTTCACCTGAAGCGCTCGTGGCCCCGCGAACTCAGTGTTCTGTAAACGATCACTGCAGTAAGCAACTTTCACTGTGGCCGGTCCATGGATGGGTGACCATCCATGTGATCACTTTGTGACATTTATTTGAGCGTTTCCGTGCTTCGGAAGGCACGTTAAGCCGTTGGTCCCGGTTGCCAGTAAAATGGCAGTTGTTAAGCTAAGTTGAAGGCTTTATTTCAACAGCAGGCAGTCACAACCTGCGCCTGTCCATTTAAACACGGCAATACGGCTCACCACCTATTACGTGGGACAAATTATACAAAGGTGAAATGTGGGCATATGATATGCCTCTGCCTACCCCTTCGGGGATAAAGGCGTGACCATATGTATGTATGTATGTATGTGTATGTATGTTGTTATTGTCAAGAGAAGGTTCTCATTAAAAAAAATATTTAAAAAATGCGCTGAAAATTTGAAAATTTAAGAATACTTTTAACCACCATACAATAATGTTTCTAATCTAACCTTAACCGCTTTTGGACAATTATAAACTTTTTTATTGTAACATTATGGCATTTGACATAGAATTGACAATGCGTGCTGCAAATATCATCAAAAACCGGCCAAGTGCGAGTTGGACTCGCCCATGAAGGGTTTCGTAGCAGCAACGACAGATACGGACGGACAGACAGACATGACGAATCGACGAATTTTTTGGGTTCCGTTTTTGCCATTTGGCTACGGAACCCTAAAAATGTCGCTTAAAGTGTTTTTCCTTTTTACCGCCGATATATGTACGTATTAATAAGATTGACAAGATAAAATAAATTGTTGATCTTTATTGAACGCTTATAATGGAATGATTAGGTGACGTTGTACAGAAGACGAATTAGTATATGAGAGGTCATATCATTTTTGTATGGCTTAGTTGATAAAAAAGAGGCTAAATGCTGTGGCCGAATAAAACTTTTGAGGTTTGGTTTATTATTTAATAAATTGTGAGCGGACCTTAAGAGATAGACAAATTAGATTATTGTGAGCGAACCTTAAAAGATAGACATATGCTGTTGCGGACTTTTTTTTAGAACTTTTTAGGAGAAATAATTTTGTTGTACACAATTTTTACGTAACTATAACCATTTATGCAGCGTACACTTCGGAAGCTCTCGGACGGTAAAAAATATTCCCCGTTTTCGATACATTATTGATAGCTGCTCCGCTCCTATTCGCCTTAGCGTGATGTTATATAGCTTATAGCCATCCTCAATAAACCTGTCAAAGCAACTTTTTCGTGTATAGGAAAATAAACATTTTACATCAAAACATTGACGGTTTAGTGTCTAAATAAAATCGCTTGGTACTAGTTACAGAACATAACATGATTGCTAGTGATAGGGATACGCTTTGTTTACCAAACTATACACTGGGTTCTTGTTACTGTAGGCAAAATCGTCGTGGTGTTTCTTGTATCTAAATCAGTAACAGATGATCATGATCATGCTGTCTTTCCACTCCGACCAACTAAACCGACCAACCGTTGTACAGAGTCGAACTCGTTAAGGGACTTTATTCCTATCGGACCAACTGACTGATGACATATGTTATTTTATGAAAAAATGTTCCACTCGGACCAACTGCGATACCAATTGAAAGTGAAACGGATCAACGATTTTCTTTTTCATCTATACATACTTCTTAGAGTTGGTTCGAGAGGATTTTTTTATTGAAATAGTCCCATCCGCATCCAAAGTTGTCACTTTGGTACATATCAAAGCGTTAGGTACTATCGTACCTTTTTCATTAAATTAGGGTTCCGTAAAGGGAGGTTAAAAACGGGACTCATTTGTGCCTGTTTTTCCGTTGTCGCACAATTTTTCCCTTTGTCCACTAAAATCCATTAAAAAGATCCATCATGGATCTTTGTGAACATATCATGTCCACTTTAATACCTTAAAGTATTCTTATAAAAAATGCATCTTTTAGGACATGCGAGTGGAAAAAAATCCATTATAGGTTGTGGTATACGAAGAACATCTAAAAGTTAAAATGCATTAAGTAATTATATAATTTTCAAAACAAATGAAGATTGGTAAAACAAATGAAGATCGACGAAACAAATGAAGATCGACAAAATAAATGACAATTGACAAAATAAATGAAGTTCGGTAAAACAAAAGAAGATCGGCATAACAAAGGAAGATCGACAAAATAAATGAAGATCGGCGAAACAAATGAAGATCCGCAAAACAAATAAAGATCGGCAAAACAAATGAAGATCGAGAAAACAAATGAAGACCGATAAAACATATGCAGATCAATAAAACAAAAGACTATTAGCAAGTTTATAAGGTCAAAAACTACTCACAGCCATATTTTGTAATATAGATGCGATTGCCATTCAAAAAAATAGGTGCAGGCAACTCCCAACCTTAATGACACATCTAAAAAAATGTGCTTTTTGGCGTTTATAGACATCACTGATCATGAATATGTAAAATATAAATAAATATTACGCATGTTCATAAGGTCGAGAATTGCTTGCACCTATTTTTTTGAACGGCAATCGCATCTAGATTACAAAAAATGGGTCCATGCGAATTTCGACCTTATGGGCATGCATAATATCTATTAATTTTTTTTATATATTCGTGATCAGTGATGTCTATAAACGCCTAAAAGCACATTTTTTTATAAGTGTCATTAAGGTCGAGAATTGCATGCACCAATTTTTTTGAATGGCAATCGCATCTAGATTTGCAATATATGGCTGCGAGCAGTTTTTGACCTTATCAACTTGCTTATACTTAGTCGTTTGTTTTATTGATCTTGTGATTGATGAGTCTTCATTCGTTTTTCAATTTCAATTCAATTTCATTTATTTCGTGAACATAGGTAAAATAATGATGTTACAGCTATGATAGGATTTGATTTTCGATCTTTATTTGTTTTGCCGATCTTCTTTTTCATTCATTCCTGGAATATGTTCTGTTCCTATGGGAAGCGGCAACTTGTAAAATGTCCCAGGGCTCCCGGTCGACTTTGGCGATCACCTCAACCTCGCCTGGGGTGGAGAGGGGATGAAAAGTATAATAATTTTTAGTTGTAATTGCTCAAGGGATGGTCCGATTTCAAATATTTTTTGGTGTTAAAAAGGGTATTTTCAGGATTATTTTACACAAGTTTTAATATTAAGAATTTTTTAGTTCAGAAATTAGAGACATCTCAACTTTCGCTTAACCCAGAATTCAAAGGCCTCAAACTCAACCCTTATAGATTCGTCATGTCTGTCTGTTTGTCTGTCTGTCCGTCCGTGTGTCACAGTCACTTTTCTCCGAAACTATAAGGCCTATGCTATTGAAACTTGGTAACTAGATGTATTCTGTGAACCGCACTATGATTCTTATATAAAACTGGAAAAAAGGCAGTGTAAATTTTGGGGATCCCCATACTCAGAACTGAAACTCAATTTTTTTTTTTTCATCAAACCCATACGTGAGGGGTATCTATAGATAGGTCCTCAAAAATGATATTGAGGTCTTTAACATATTTTTTTTCTAAAGTGAATAGTTTGCGCAAGATACACTTCCAAAGTGGAAAAATGTGTACCCCCTCCTCTAACTTCTAAACTAAGAGAATGATAAATCTAAAAAGAATATATGATGTACATTGCCATAAAAACTACTAACGAAAATTGGTTTGAACGAGATAGAGCTGGTAGTTTTTTTTTAATACGTCATAAACCGCAATTTTCGGTTAGAAAAATCACTACCACTGCGAACGTGTTAAAACATCAATCAAAGTTACAACGAACTATAAGAACTTTTATATTATGTTACTTGCTGCTTCGAAACTCTTCATGGGCGAGTCCAACTCGCACTTGGCCGGTTTTTGTACTTTAAACTGGCCGCAACATATTTCTTTAGAGTAATATATTATGACTGAAGTGTTGCGGCATTTGTCGGTTACGATCACATATCGAAAAAACATTATATTGTAAACATAATATTTCTTGTGAAAATGGTTGAGGAGTGTGAGAAAAACGGCGGAAAAGTTTTCCTATATGATCATTTCCAATACATAAAAGTCCGACAGTATAAACTCAGCGGAGCTATGTATCTTAGGTGCATAAACTACAAAAAAATTAAATGCAACGGAAGCATCACTGTAAAAGTACGTTTTCTCAAAAGTATCAAATTTAAATAATGAAAACGTTCAGTAGTTTCACTTAAAATCCATTAAACATATTTATTAGATACCAGTTGTGTACCATGGTTTTGCTTGTGGCATACTACGACACCGCAGCACCATCATCATCACCCTACTCACCTGAGTGCCTAGTTTTAAATTTTTTGCAAGCGCATACCTAACGTGATTCACGGTGAAGGTCGTATTCGTGAACTTGAATGGAAGTAGAGGCCAGTACCCGCATTCTATACTCGACGAAGTGAGATAGTAACCCAAAGAAGCTAGGTAGGATCCGAACCGCCGCGCCCCAAGAAGTTGGTCTAAAACCCTGGCAGAAAGTCTGCGATGGTAGACTAAGCCTGTCTGGGTTATCCTTTCGAGGGCACTCACGGCCATAGGCAGATGGTAGAGCGCATCGTGTGGTTTCGTCGGGGTAGATAACATCCATGAGGATTTCAAAACGTAAAAAAAGGTGACCGTGACTCAATTCCATACAAATTGGCGTATATTAAAATACGTGTTCCTTTGTATACGTAAACAGCAAAAACAAAGTCTTAAAATCATTGGGTATTTCAACTTCTTCAGGCTTAAAACAAACCAGTTTACTCACTTCTAGCTTCCTGTTTCTTATGTCATACATGGCATGTTGAATATTTTTTGAAAACTTGTACCTTTTTCTTGTAAATTCGAAATCTTTTCTTCGTAAAGCGCCGTTAATGGACAATCTGAGTTTCGACAAATTGTTTTAAATTGATCGCTAATTATAAGATCCATTTAATTTTTGGAAAAATCTTGCTCACACGAATGACTTAGGTACTGATTTAAACAAATTATTTTCCTGTAAATTAAAACAGAAAGTAAAAAAGGAAGGTCAGACCTTATAATCGAATCACTAACTAGAAAGTCATAAGACATACTTACATTAATTGTTAATGATCCTTAACATTATACTTACATATTTGGGAGTAGACGTTATTTGCACATCAAATGAAGCCCACAGCTATGTATTATTTTTATAAGTAGTGTGTTTATAATATTGACGTCCCCATATTTTAATCCTATATATAAAATTCTCGTGTCACAATGTTCGTTCCTGTGCTCCTCCGAAACGGCTTGACCGATTCTCATGAAATTTTGTGAGCATATTGAGTATGTCTGAGAATCGGCCAAAATCTATTTTTCATACCCCTAAGTGACCGGGAATAACATTCCACGCAGGCGGAGCCGCGGGCATCAGCTAGTGTAAGTATAATGTTATATTTTTTTATCCTTGGGGGTTGTTCCCATGGAATGTGGGAGGCGATATTATAATTCACAATAGCGTAAGCGAAGCTTATAACAAAATGTACCTACTTATGTAATTTAGCGCCCACAGCTTGTCGCCGCGACATGTCGCCCAGTTTGCGCCCACAAACGTAAACTGATGATGATACGTTAATTCCGTGGCTGAGTGAGTAAATTAGGTGATAATGTGTAAATAAGAAGGACAAGTTAACATAATTGTTGATCTTTATTTGACGCTTTAAATATCAGCTGACATTGTAAAAATGATAAATTAGGAGATAATATTTTACATTGCTTGGTTATAAAATTATAGGATTGATGAGATGAGAAATCAATTCTGTGGTATGGTTCATTTAATCCTATTAATTTCTGTCTCTTACTCTGGGACCAAGCTGGTATAACGCTCTCGCAGACTTCTGCGCTTCAACACCTGAGGCGCTATACAGCGCCGCTTGTTCTTTGTGGTGGGGTGGTATTCGGCGGTTTTTCCCGTTGGTCAGATCGATGGTTAGATCAGTCTGGGTATCGGCGCTAGACCAAAGTCACCTCTCATGGTAATGCCCACGTAATAGGTGGTGAGCCTATTGCCGTGTTGATAGGTAGGTACAGGCGCAGGTTGTGACGACCCACAGTTGAAATTTTTCAAGCTGCACTATAAGACCTTCAGTAAAATTACAATCTCTCGCTCGTGGCCCCGCGGACTCAGTGTTCTGTAAACGATCACTGCAGTAAGCAACTTTCACTGTGGCCGGTCCATGGATGGGTGACCATCCATGTGATCACTTTGTGACATTTATTTCGTCTCCGTGCTTCGGAAGGCACGTTAAGACGCTGGTCCCGGTTGCCTGTAAAATGGTAGGCGTTAAGCTAAGTTGAAGGCTTTATTTCAACAGCAGGCCGTCACAACCTGCGCCTGTCCATATAAACACGGCAATACGGCTCACCACCTATTACGTGGGACAAATTATACAAAGGTGAAATGTGGGCATATAATATGCCTCTGCCTACCCCTTCGGGGATAAAGGCGTGACCATATGTATGTATGTATGTAAAATTACAATTGCTAAACCAAATTTCAACGATTGCCTTTGCACTGATAACCGGGTTTCATTTCGAGTTGTCCTTCTCTACGCAGTGAATAGTTTTGCGAAGTGTTCCCATAGCCGCCTCTTACGACCCCCTCGGGATTAATTGCTGTGGTGAGGTGACATTTTGTAGTGCTTCCTCTCGCCACACGGGGCGATTTTTTTTTCTTATGTGAGGGAAAATCCTCATGGATGTCATGCCGAACTCCTACCGACTAAAAAACCTCACGGGTCCTGCTAACAGCCTATGGTTGGGAGCCCCGGGTAAACCCTCGGAAGGATACCCCGCGTATTAAAAAAAACATTAAGCACCACGATTTTACTGATTGCGTTACCGTAATAGTTTGAAGTCGTTTTTCGGTGGTTATCACATGGGTATGTATAGTTTATAAAAAACCAGCCAAGTGTGCGTCGAACTCGCGCGCGCAAGATTCCGTACCAAAAAATAACGTTTGTTGTATGAGAGCCATTGTTTTTAAAGTGATGGAAAATCCTTCACGGATGCTATGCTGGACTCCTACTCGGGTGGAAGAGTTCTCTCCCATGAGAGTCCCCCTTAAATTTCCATTGTATTTTAGTAAAATCAATTATGTTTAACGATAATATACAGCTCAATGTTCTGCGAGCATTTCGAACGTCTACCTACCTGTTGCCGTTATTAATATAAAAAATAAAACGTGTTTTGTTGTTTGGAAGCCACCTTAAATATTATTTTTCTGGTTTTAGTATTAGCTATCACCGTTCATAAGATACAGCTTCGTGACGGACAGACAGACGTACGGCGAAGTCTCGTGAATAGGGTCCCGTTTTTGCCCTTTGGGTACGGAACCCTAGAAATGGATGCAAGCAACATTCGACCTTATCAACTTGCCTATAGTCTTTTGTTTTATTGATCTTCATTTGTTATTTCGATCTTCATTTGTTTTGTCGATCTTCATTTGTTTTGTCGATCTTCGTTTATTATGTCGATCTTGATTTTGTTTCATCGGTCTTCATTTGTTTTATCGGTCTTCATTTGTTTTATCGATCTTCATTTGTTATGTTGATCTTCATTTGTTTGGTCGATCTTCTTTTGTCTTGTCGATCTTCATTTTGTTTCATTGGTCTTCATTTGTTTTATCGGTCTTCATTTGTTTATCGATCTTCATTTGTTATGTCGATCTTCTTTTGTTTTCTCGATCTTCATTTTGCTTTATTGATCTTCATATGTTTTATCAGTCTTCATTTGTTTATTGATCTTTATTTTTTATATCGACCTTCATTTGTTTTGTCGATCTTCATTTTTTTTATCAATCTTCATTTGTTTTGTCGATCTTCATTTTTTTAATCAATCTTCATTTGTTTTGTCGATCTTCATTTGTTTGACATATCTTAATACGTTTGCCGACCTTCCTAGAAGTGCCAAGCGGTAGTGCCATGGAAAAAAAAAGTTACTAAAAAGTTGTTTTAAGTTGTGTAGATGGTAACAATTTTTTATAAATAAAATATTCCTATCGAACCAACTAGCAAGTTGTTCAGTTGAGAAGAAAATAGTTGATCCGTTTTATTCCTATCGGACCAACTAAAAAAGTTGTACCGTTGGGAATAAAAAATAGTTGATCCGTTAGAGTTGATCCGTTTAGTTGGTCGGAGTGGAAGTACAGGAAAAATGTACCAATTAAAGAAATCACGAGGTATTCAATACAAAGCATATTGGAATGCTCTGGATTCGAGCTGTCGGATCACAACATTTACATTATCTGTGTATAAAGGCCACCGAGATCTAATCTTGTAGATAGGGATACATTTTTCAATATGTTTGAAAAACTGTTAAAACAATTTTGTTATCAGAAAACCAAAAAAGTAATAATCTGTGGTGATTTAATATAGACATGCGTATCAAATCTAACGATGAGACAAGGTTTAGGGAAATGATACCTATGTAACCATCACCTAAAGTTAAGTATTAATGAACCGACAAGAATATCAAGTGGAAAGTGTATAGCCAATATTTTGCACAATACAAAAGGGTGTAAAGCTAAGGTTGTGGAGTATGCACTATCAGACCATACTGCACAACTGCTGACTTGCCCAGTCAAGCCTACAAGCCTACTGAAATATTGGAAAATTGAAAGGCGCGACTATTCGGTGGGAAACATGAACAAATTCAAAGAATTAATTAATTCCATTTGCTTCAGTGACGTTTTTAATAGTCAGGATCCCAATATAGCATTTAATTATTTTCATGACATATTTACCCAAATTTATGACAAATGTTTTCCTATTATTCAAATACAAGTGTATCCTAAAACTCGACAACGATTGATCACAAAAGGCTTAAAGTTGTGCTGTAAGAAAAAAAGACGCTTACTTTAGGAATATAGAAAAAAGCCGTCAAAGTTTAATAAGGAGAAATTTAAAACGCTGTCATCACGATTGAAACGTGCTATCACATTAACTCAGAAAGTTCAAAATGAAATTTATATAAAACTAGATGATGCGCGCGGCTTCGCCCGCGTGAAAGTTGGTTCCCGTTCCCGCTTCCCGTGGGAACATTTTTCCGAGATAAAAAGTAGCCTATGTGTTATTCCAGACTATACTCTATCCCTGTACCAAATTTCAGCCAGATCCATTCAGCCGTTAGAGCGTGATTGAGTAACAAACATCCAAACATCCAAACATCTTCACAAACTTTCACATTTATAATATTAGTAGGATAGTAGGATTTGCAACAAATAAATCAAAGACTGCTTGGCGGGTAATCCAGCATAGGAAATTGTATTTGCCTAAAGACGAAATACAGTGTATTAATATTGATGGTAAAACTATAATTGATCCCACAGACATTGCTAACTATTTTAATAATTTTTCTACTGACTTATCAAGTAAATCTAATTTAAGTGATCCTAGATTTAAATGTCCTTCTACACTATAGTCCAATCCTGTCCGATCTGGCAATAATGTAAACATGTCATGTTTTGACAATCGTTGTCTAAGACAGATGAGTAGAAAAATATACTACGACAAATCATTGAATTTTTTACTATCCTGAGTAGGTATTTTAAATGAAAATAAACTATCATAAAGAAGTTATTTGGTGTCGAAATGATTGTAAGAACACTGTATGACTCCTGGATACTGGAATATAATCAGGGTGAATACTCAATTGCAAGTAACTATGGATATATAGGATCAAATGTGTTTGTTTACATTTTTGCGCAAAGCTATTGAAATACAGTATACATTCTTTATTTATGTGTCCGACTGTACCCAAGGACATACATATATAATATTATTGTTGCCATGAAAAATATAAAAAGTACCATCATATCCATATGATGGTGTATCAACGCAGGTACTAAAGTGTGTCTCGACAAGGCTATCTTATGTGCTTAGTCATATCATGAATCTCTGTATTTCGAATGGGGTCTTTCCTGAGAAATTATTTTAACGATAATTAAGCCACTTTTAAAAAGAATGATAGATGTGACATCAGCTGCTATCGACCAATAGCACTCCTACCCGTAATGTCTAAAATATTTGAAAGAGTGATACATACTAGCATTTCCAATTATTTCGAAACAAATAGTCTCTTCTGTGAAGAACAAGTTGGCTTTAGGAAAAAGAGATCTAAACTCTATAAAAAATAAACATGGCAATATACTCTTTTCTTGAAACAATATTAATAAATCGAGACAGAGGTAATCAGGTGTGTGCACTGTTTATGTATCTATCCAAAGCATTCGACTATGTAAATCATGAAAGACTTTTAAACAAATTATATACATATGGTATCAGAGGCAATGTTCATGATTTGGTAAAATCTTACTTAACGGATCGAACGCAAATAACTTCAATTTCTAAAATATGTCCAGTTGAGAAAAAGCTTAGAAGTTATTCATCTGAATGCAGGCAAGTAACGTCTGGCGTGCCTTAGGGAAGTGTATTAGGACCACTGCTCTTCATTATATATATAAATGATCTTTCAAATACTACAAAACATAAGACTGTTTTATTTGCTGATGATAGTACTATTATATTCACAGGACGTAACAAGTCATTCATAGAAAATGATATAAACACCACATTAGGCGATATTATTAATTGGTTAACTTCAAATAATTTAATTATCAATCTCAAAAAAAACAAATTTTATGACTTTTCGTAGTACGGTAAATAAATTGACTAATATGGACAATTGGACATTCATTATGCCGTTCATATTCAGACTGCCTCTGTGGCGCAGTCGGTAGTGATACCGCCTGCGGCGCTGGAGGTCGTGGGTTCGATTCCCACCGGAGACGAATAATTGTGTGACCCATAAATATTTGTTTCAAGAGTCTGGGTGTTTCTATGTATAATATGTATGTATTTAAAAAAAAGTATATAAGTATTAATATCCGTGGTCTGATACCCATAACACAAGCAGGTTACTCCTAGCTTACTTTGGGATCAGATAGCGTTGTGTGAAATGTAAGTGAATATTTAATATTTAATAATATTTAATATTTAATTTAATATTTAATTATTTAAATTCAATAATAGAAGAAGTTAACAACACGAAATTTTTAGGTGTGACAATAGATAGTAAACTAAACTGGCAACAGCATATTGAATCAGTATGTACGAGGCTGAATACTTACTCTTATGCCCTATTTATGTTAAGTAGGACGGTGAGTGCATCGGTGGCAGTAGTCGCATACCACGGCTATGTAACACCACTCTTGAGATATGGGGTGTTGTTCTGGGGGAACTCCACTAATAAGGATGCTGTCTTTAAGGCCCAAAAAAGGTGTATACGTTCTCTGTGTCATTTGAAACAGACCGATTCTTGCAAACACCACTTTATTAAATTGAATATTCTCACATTTCCTTGTACCTATATACTTGAAGTAGTACTGTTTGTAAAGAAAAATATTTACTTATTTTCACCATTAAGAAGTAGGTAAACGACACCAGTTTAAAATATGTATACCAAGCCACAAGACGGCTTTGATGAATACAAGTGTGTTATGCATGTGTGCTCGTATTTACAATCATTTGCCAAAATCCTTGCGAGAACTTGTAGAATTTGATACTTTTAAGAATAAACTTAAACAAATATTAACTCGTAAATGTTTCT
Source organism: Miltochrista miniata (assembly GCA_933228765.1). Lineage (NCBI taxonomy): Eukaryota > Metazoa > Arthropoda > Insecta > Lepidoptera > Erebidae > Miltochrista > Miltochrista miniata. Next base: position 15,719,557 of record OW121747.1, on the reverse strand, counting down.
ACTCAGTAGATGATTACCTGAAGAACAACTTTGAAATGGATTGAGTGGAGTGCGTTATGTCTGTAATTGTTGCACCATATTAATTAGGTATTGCATTTGTTATGACAATCCAGTAACTGAATTTGAATATTTTTTGTTATCATATTTTAAACGTTGACATTAATAATCTAACAATTTCAATTTTGACATGATATTTTCAATTGTTGACATTTACTCGTATTACTGACATCTTATAATATGTTATTTGACTAAATTATTTTTCATGAATGTAAGGTCGAGCAGTACGGTGGTGTGCTTTGAGATAGGTTTAGTGGTATTGTGAAGACTGAGGTTATATATGGCTCCATAGTATCAATACTTACCTATTATTTACCTAATTTCAATGTACTATATTATCGCATTTAATGTACCTATTTCAATTTAAATGAAATATGTTGTAATAATAATAATGTGTAAGCCGCTGGCAGATTTGGAGAACTATGTGTCACTATATTTATAAGATCTATGTACTTACCCATTTCACACAAATAAAGATAAATAAATAAATATTTATACTAATATAAATCCCATATAAAATAGATGGACTATCAAACTGTGAAAGAATTTCCAAAATCCAACCAGTAGTTCCTGAAATCCTAGCGTTCAAACAAACAAACAAACGAACAAACAAACAAACAAACGAACTCTTCAGCTTTATAATATTAGTATGGATAGGGTGTACAATTTTTCTGTAGCAAATCGAAACTGCCGATAAACAAAGATCTTGTAGCATTTATTTTCTATAGATGCAGTATTCAGTATGTGAAAGCAGCTTAATCGAGTTATCTTTTTTTAATCGGTTGTCAGTGGTGACATTTCTGCTGTCAGAATGACAGGATGTCATAAGGATCAGTGACGAATCGTTTTTGCATTCAATGAAAGCTGGTTTTGGATGAAATTCGAGACGATTCCACGTGAGAGAGGGGATAAAGCCCTGATACAAAGTTCCAAGTCTCTTTTTACGATCGGCTAAGGACGAGGGAAATTGATATTACTCTGAGTGGCACGCCTCAATTTTTCTTTGGAGGTTGTAAGTTGCAACCTGAGGACCTGTTAAGGAATTAGTCTGAGTTTACTTATTTTCCTCAGAAAGAATAAGTTTCTGTTTCAACCTACACCCGGGATACCGGTAAGTGTCATTTCTTGTTTGCTAAGCGGTTCGAATTTCGTCGGTCGCGATGTCAGTTATTTCATTTGTCGTTTACTTGTCATAACAGGGTTTTTTACTACGGGGAAAAGCGGCCCGTCCACGGTTAGCAAAACCACACCCAAAGACACGTGGACTACACGAGCGAGGTGTTTTGAGAGGAACCAGCCGCCTCCACGTGGCATTCTCGTGCTGTGCTGCTCTCAGCTTGACTCAAGGCCAGTAATTGTCACCCAATTATAAGTGTAGTTAGCTGCTTACCCGTTTTACCTGCTCACGCGGCAGTGGTCTATTGAGTAGTATTAGTACCTAAGCCCTGACTATACTTCTGGGTACCTGTGATATTTGTGTCTATCAGTGAATAAGCTCTCTGTGTGTCTCTGTGTATCTCTGTGTATTTAATAAATATATGTGTGTACACCCTATTGGCTGTTTTCGTCAGAGCCCTGGCCTCCCTTGCGCACCCACTAGAAACTCTGTAACAAGGCGCCCTGGGAAAGAGTTCTCTGCATAGCTACCTCGCGCTAGTTGGTGAGTAACATCAGTGTGTTATAATCTGTCGTAGAGAGAACCTGTCTTAACTATTTTATACTAGGGTAACAGCACGAGGTAGAAGTAGGTACGATACAGCTGTAATGAAATAATGAAACTGTGAGCCTGAAGTTTGTCTAGAGACCTAATAGGCATAGAGCAACGCGACTAGTATTGGTAATAGTGTGGGAAGTAGACAAAGCATGTTTGCTCTATACATATCAATCTGTCTGTAATATTTTGAGGGGGACTACATAACTACAAAAGCTGTCACTATGGAACGTATATACATAAAACAATAAAATCAATACACTCATGATTTTCACGTATACGTATATGGTCACGCCATCCCCGAAGGGGTAGGCAGAGGCATATAATATGCAAACATTTCATCTTTATTTGTCCCACGTACTAGGTGGTGATGCCCGTATTGCGTGTTGAAACGGACAGGCGCAGGTTGTGACTGTCTGCTGTTGAAAATTTTCAAGCCGTTAATAAGAATTTCAACTTAGCTTAACGACTGCCGTTTTATTGGCAACTGGGACCAACGGTTAAATGTGCCTTCTGAAGCACGGACACGCTCAAATAAATGTCACAAAGTGGGCATATGGATGGTCAGCCATCCAAGGACCGGCCATAGTGAAAGTTGCTTACTGTAGTGATCGTTTACAGAACACTGAGTCCGCGGGGCCATGAGCGCTTCCATAATCATAATTTCAGACACACATATACATTTCTTATGTGAGATATATATTTCACATGTGTACCAAAGTGGCCCTCACACAACACACACATTGTATGTATGTGTATAAGCGTACCTAATCCTTTTGGGTAATACGTTTTGACATTTGACAGAGAGGAAAGTCTTAGGATGGTGTCTCTCCTTCCAATACAAATAAGTCATGTTCCTCTATGCCTACTAATAGACGTTTGAAGCCCTGAATTTAAGACAACAAAGTAAAAAAGCCTCGTACAACACGGCGGAAATATCTGCGAACCTGGCTTCCCCTCGCAATTCCCCACACCCTGACCCCGTTTCGCCTATTTAGTAACCCGCACGCGATTGAATGATTGCTATTTGACAAGATTCCGCACATTCTCGTTGCGCGCGGATTATGCCGTACTAAGAGCCCATGAACATCTACCAGTATGTATTTGACCAGACCTGAGGTTGTGTACACTGAAACTCCTATACCTACCATGCATTATGCAGTGACTTACTAAACTCTAAGTGGGGCACGCGACAACTGCGCAGCCAGGAAAGGTATCGATTTTTGACTAGTTTTAAATGCATTTGACCACGTTTGCCGTTTTAAAAAAATGAAAATATATTATTATTATTATCGAAAAATAAGAATGGCTGACCATTCTCGTGAGTTTTACTTAGTGGCAGACGATTTTGAAAATGCCCAAAAAAATTTTTTTTGAAAATATTTGACCAGATCTGCCATTGAAACATTTGGTTGAATATGGTCTTAAAAGTTTATATTCAAAAAGGCAGACGTCTACATAGAGCATTTACATAAAAAAATAATAAAATCTTACCTACTACTCGGTCTGATGAATACGCATTCCGTTCGCTGTTTTACATTAATATCAATAAAAATACTGTGGGACATTCACACACAACGCCATCTAGCCCAAACTAAGATAATAAAAGCTTTTGCTATGAGATTTAGACAACTGACAAACATACTTATATCTTTCTTAATACAGAAAGTTCAAATCAGGGGTCAATCAGGATAATGGTCAGCCATTCTTATTTTTCGATAATAATAATAATATATTTTAAATTTTTTTAAAACGGCAAACGTGGTCAAATGCATTTAAAACTAGTCTAAAATCGATACCTGTCCTGGCTGCGCAGTCGTCGCGTGCCCCACTTAGAGATTAGTGAGTCACTGCATAATGCATGGTAGGTATAGGAGTCTCAGTGTACAAAACCTCAAGTCTGGTCAAATACATACTGGTAGATGTTCATGGGCTCTTAGACCATACTACAGTTTACATGACGTCATAAGCCAGGTTCGCAGATATTTCGGCCGTGTCCGATGTAGCACCACGTAGCTACAAAAAAAATGATAACAGATTACTGATTACAGAGTACGTCATGTGATTTGGCTACGCTTAATTCCTCAGATACTAGGCGCCCTGATAACACCAGGAGCATTATTATAATTTAATGTTTTGCACTAACATACTACCAAAAATTCGTTTATTTCGTTTTGCACACAAGAAAATGGAGATCTTATTATAATGGTGATGTTTAAAGAATCTATATAAAAATATTTCATGTCCAAAATACAGAGACCTATGAGCTAATATTGACATCAAGTTTTTGTTTCTGTTTAAGAGTAGGGACGTAAGTGAGACACAATAGTACATACATAATTATGTTCTACTTTGAATGTTAATTTGATAATTTCAATGTTTGTAAATATTTGTGTGCTTTATTACGCCCCATCGACCAATAATAATAAAAACATACGATTGTCGTACCTTACTATTCGCAGGCTAATCGCCGAGACCGAGAACATTATGTTATTATAATACTTCTCGTGTTATCAGGGCGCCTAGTATCTGAAGAATTGAATAAGGGTAGCCAATTGCGTCTGGTTTCCTCTTTTAATACGCTTTGGTCGTCGTGTATGTAACTAACATTGTAATGGAATCTAAGGAAACTAATTTAACCATCTTTCAAGAATCGTAGCGTCATGAAAATTGGCAGATGTATGTAGTTCTGATGACAATACAATAATATGGTACTGTCAAACTGATATGATGATGGAGCCGGAAGATAGGTACAGAAAACACGTGGAATCTAAGGTAGCTAATTTAACCAGCTTCCAAGGATCGTAGGGTCATGAAAATTGGCAGCTGTATGTAGTTCTGATGACAATACAATAATATGGTACTGTCAAACTGATATGATGATGGAGCCGGAAGATAAGCACGGAAACTTCGATGGAAAAAGTGGAATCTAAGGTAGCTAATTTAACCAGCTTCCAAGGATCGTAGCGTCATGAAAATTGGCAGATGTATGTAGTTCTGATGACAATACAATAATATGGTACTGTCACATTAGACTACCCGCGACCCCGCGGTAATGAGCGGTCGTGTCGTTGATCTGTTTAACGGGCGCTTGTTTACAAAAGAAAAATGGCAAGTGAAACGAATCAATCGAGTACAGTGAAGTGCGTTACGTGTAATATTGTGATAAACGAGTTACTGGCATACATTCAAAATAAAATGGATGTGATGGATGAAGTGAGTTTGCATCAGATCTGTGCCTCCGCGTTCTCTTCTGAGGAGATAGTGACTGCAAAAAACCTTCTGTTTAAATCAATACCATCTACTAAACAGAAAAATATTAAAAGAAGAGAAGGGAAGAAAAAGATGTCGAGAGATCTGGATGACATTATTGGATTGTTGAAAGGTACGGACCCAGAATTATTTCCGATATTTGTAGCCAGAAATCTTTATAAGCTCCCACCGGTCGATTTCAACAGTGTTGATGTTACAAGCCTTTTACGTAATATTAACTTGCTAAAAACTCAAATTAAAACCTTGGAAGATACTTCGGAGGAGCAATATCAGCTGTTGAAGGTAGACATTGATGAATTAAAATCAAAGCGAATGAATGACATAACGAATTTTTGTGCGACTACACCAATAGTGTCTCGTATGCCTTGCAGTCAAGACTCAAATTTGAACGACAATAAAGTCATCGGTAACAACGGAGATGGATATAGTTATCAGCAGAGTGCAAGTGTGAGGGAGACGGCTCAAAATTGCACGGATACAACTTTAACTAGACGGATTTTAACGGCAGACAGACCAAGCGATGACGTCGTGACAGTTACCCCTACTACTAGCCGCATACAGTACGCTCGAGTATTAAACTCATGCAAACGTCGACAAAACGTTACGGTTACCGTAAATAGTGTAAATGAACGTGAAAATGTTTCGAGTTTGGACCACGCGTGTGAACCAGTAGTAATCACACCGTTGAGTGATCCTATTGAACAATCAGTGACGTCACATCAGCAGATATCGAGTATTGATAACAGCGAATGTTGGCAGACGGTATCTAAGCAGCGTAAACGAACACAACCATATAGATACAGAGGAAAATCAGGTGTTGCAAAGGATAATGAGTGTAATTTTAAATCAGCTATTAGACAGGTACCTATACTGATTACAAATGTGCACAATGATACAAAAGAAGGTGAAATAACGAAGTACATACACGATAAAACACAAATGAACGTAGTGTTACGTAAAATAAATATGAGAAAACAAAAGGCACATAATGCGTTTAAATTTTTTGTGGATGAAACCAAGGAGTCTGTATTTTTGGACCCAAACTTGTGGCCCCAAGGAATAATTTTTAGACGCTTTGTGAACTTTAAGTCAGCACATACGAATAGAATAACGGCATTGAACGACAATCCTAAATATAATAATGAATAATACACTCGTTACTTTTACTACATTCAACTGTAAGGGAATTAAGCGATCTACGGAGGATGTGAGACGCTTATGTCGGTCTTCGGATGTCATTGCTCTTCAGGAAACGTGGCTCTTGCCTTGCGATGTGCCTTACTTGGGAACTATACACACCGACTTCGAGTACTATGGAAAATCAGCTATGGACATTTCTAAAGGAGTACTGAGAGGTAGGCCGTATGGGGGAGTGGGGCTCATGTGGCGCAAAGGTACGTTCAAATCTGTTTCTGTTATTGAGTGTGATAATGCGCGTGTGGCTGCCGTCAAGGCGGTGCTAAGTGATCGAGAGATAATAATACTCAATGTTTATATGCCAACCGACAGAAAGGAAAATTTAGCTGAATTTACTGACTGTCTAAGTACGTTAAACGCAATTGTAACTACTAGTGAAATAGAATCGGTTTATATGCTAGGGGATTATAACGCCCATCCCGGCATGCCGTTTGGCCACGAACTTGTAAATTTCTGTAGTGAGCAGCAATGGGTATGCGCCGATATGGACAAGCTAGACTCGGGTTCATATACATTTGTTTGCGATGTTTTCGGTAGTAGGTCTTGGTTGGATCATTGCTTGGTAACACAGTCTGCTTTCAATACGATATCTAATATTGTCATAAATTACGATGTGTACTGGTCCGACCACCTTCCTTTGAGTATAGAATGCAATTTACTTAGTGTGAGGGCCAAGGTCAGTCATAGTTCGATTCCGGTGAACAAAGCTGTGTGGGGGGAGAGGGACTCCGGACAAATAAAACGATTTTCGGCTTTATGTAACGCTAGACTCAGAGATCTTCATTTTCCTGAACCGTTCAGACTGTGTGCCGATAGTTTTTGTAGTGAACCAGGACACATGAGGGAACTGGATATACTTTACAATGCAATAGTTTCCATTCTGTCCGAAGCTGCATCTGAGAGCCACACAGCTTTGGAACACAGGAACGTGGGTAATCGTGTAGTGGGGTGGAATAGGCACGTTCGAGAGGCCTACCGTACAGCGCGACTTAAGCATAGGGTGTGGTTACAAAATGGCAGACCTAGAGTTGGACCACTATTTGAAGAGTTGAGGGAGAGTCGTAAAATTTTTAAAAGTAGATTGAGATGGTGCATGAAACATCAGGACCAATTTAAAATGGACAGTATTGCCTCTCTTCACTCTTCGAAGAAGTTCAATCAGTTTTGGAAGGCCACACGAAAGTTGAACGTCAAGTCTGGGCGACCTGAGTGTGTTGACGGAGAGACGAGGGTGCATTGCATTGCTGAGGCGTTTGCACAACGCTTCAGGAATGTATCTCCCCTTGGCCCTTCTCAAGGAAAGCTCAGTAGTGCGGGCAGTCATGGCGCGGTGCTACTTCGATTCTCAGCTAGGGATGTTACTACGAGAATAAATAAGATGGTCGGAGGTAAATCGCCGGGCCATGACGGTCTGAGCATTGAGCACCTTAAATACGCGGGCTGTCATCTGCCCCGAGTTTTGGCTATGTTTTACTCACTATGTCTGAGTCATTCGTATCTGCCGGCGGACTGCATAAAAACAATTGTTGTACCGATACCGAAAAACAAGACGGGTGATTTGGCTAACGGTGGTAACTACAGGCCTATATCGTTGGCTACCATAATAGCGAAGGTGCTGGACGGCCTGCTTGATACTCAACTGGATAGGTACATTGAGATACATGACGCACAGTTTGGGTTCAGGCCAAAACTATCAACAGAGAGCGTGTTAACACAGCGACATCTAGTGGCAATAGGGGGGAACTATTGGGCATCAGTTGCGCAAGTTGCGAACTAGATGGCGCTGACAGTGACGGTAATTGAGGCGTCCATTTTATTATATGTATTGATGACAAGTCCTGTTATATGTGCACACCGAGCAGCCATGTACCTAAGATAGATAATCAATTTTTCCAATAAAGTGAAATTGTGTCAAAATCCTCGTTACTTTCATTAAAATAGACCACGAGCCAACATTTTGGTGACCCGACGTTCGATGATTGTGCAGTTTGGAGAACTCGTGGTCTGAAAATACGAAGGCGTGGATCGCCATTTTTTCTACCAACGCCGCTTGTTCGCGAACGAAGAACGTGATAAATCTTTCACGTTTCCTTGGTAAAGGCGCAGATTTCAAGAAATCACTGCAGATTGTACCAGCATTTTATTCCATCGAAGCTATATTTCGTGGCATTTATCGAAATATTCATCGAAAAGTCATTGGCGAACCGGCCCGGCGCGGGAAAAAACCACGACGCAATTTCATTGTTTTATACCGAGAGGATCAGGAATAAGAAAGGATAAGTACTTACCTACAAGATCCGTGAGTTGGCACATTTATTTCATATTTAGCTTAGAATTCCTTCCACTTATCTACCTACTTATTATTAAGAAATTTCATTGTACATTGGTACTTAATACCATGGCTAGTGACAAGGCAAATGTTGAAAACCCTGTCTTAAGGGAATTAATAAAAAGACGAGGGGTTGTAAAAGGCAAACTTACTCTATTTAAAAAATACTTAAAATCTCTCCGAGAACCATTAACAGCTGAAAAATGTATTGACCTGGAATTACGTATATCCAGAGTTAACATTAGTTTCCAAGAATTTGAGGAGATTCAGGATAAAATTGAAACCCTCTGTACTGATGTAGATGAACAATTAGAAGAAAGGGAAACCTTTCAAGACATGTATTTTAGTAATCTGTCGGCTGCCAAGGCTTCTTTACACAAATTTAAAGGTACTGAACAATGCCAACCACCTGATAATTCCCAAATAAAGCTGTTCATGGACGAATCCATTAAATTTCCTGATATAACCCTACCGACATTTAAGGGTGACATTACCAGTTGGTTGGAGTTCAGAGACACTTTCGAAGCTCTCATTAACCAAAGTAATTTGAAACCTATACAAAAATTTAAATATCTTCGTAGTAGTTTAAAGGATAGCGCTCTGAATGTGGTCGCTTCTCTAGAGTATTGCGAGGAAAGCTATGCCATTGCCTGGCAACTTCTTTGTGAAAGATACAACAACCCTAAGAAACTTGTCACTCACCACCTAAGGGATCTACTTAATATAACTAATGTGCAACCAACCCCCTCAGCGCTGCGAGGAACGGTTGACAACATTTCAAGACACTTAAGGGTCTTAAAGACGCTAAATATTTCAACCGAGAATTGGGATGTTTTACTGATACATCTCTTGAGCTCTAAGCTAGACAACACAACTCAAAGAAAGTGGGAGGAACGAACCAATTCTAAAGAATTGCCAACATTACAGGACTTCAAATCTTTTCTACGCTCCCGGGCCGACCTGTTGGAATCCATGGATGCCAACAAGCCGCTGGAGCAGGTGGACCAGCATGCAAGGGCATCATCGAAAAAGGTCTTTGTAAGCACGTCCGCATCTACCAAACCTAGCACCTCTAATAGCAAGGTAACATCTAACCAATCTTATAATCATACCCGGTGCCCGTATTGTAAAGACACACATTATATTAACCAATGTCCAAGATTTTTATCTATGAATGCAAAGTCACGCATTCACGCTACAAAAAGGTTAGGTCTATGCCTCAACTGCCTACGATCAAACCATTTGCTACCAAATTGCCGTGCAAGCAGTTGCCGTTCGTGCAAGGGAAGACATCACAGCCTCCTACACGTGCCAGGTGCTCCCATGCAGGCTTCACAATCCATTACTGAGCAAACTTCACCCCCTACCACTATGCAGAACCCTCAACCAAGGCCTGAACAAATTCAGTCTATTAGTTTACATAGCCATCATGACACAGCTAACCCGAAACATTTACCAATACAATCATATGTTATTTTGTCCACGGCCCTTATAAGGGTGATCGATGACAAAAATAGCATACACACACTGAGATGCCTCTTGGACTCAGGCTCTCAGTCTAACTTTATCACAGAAAGGGCTGCAAACAAACTAGCACTACCTAGAAATGGAGTGAGTATTGAGGTATTGGGCTTTAATGAAAACACTACACAGATAAAACACAGTATTAAACTTACCTTTCAATCACAAACAGGATCATTCTCTGCTAATGTGTCTTGTCTTATTGTACCTAATATATGTACCCTACAAACAATTAATACACCTATTAACATACCGAAACGATTTAAATTAGCAGACAAATCCTTCCGGGAAGCCAGAGAAATAGATATGATTCTCGGTGCTGAAGTTTTCTACGATCTTATATGCACCGGTCAGCATAAATTAGGCAATGGGCTACCCATTTTGCAAAATACTAGGCTAGGCTGGGTAGTCTCCGGTTGTATCTTCACATCAGCCACATCAAACAAATCACACTGCAATTTTGTAATGACTAACCTACAGACTTTTTGGAATGATAGCGAGGTACCGAAGTCACGTAGGATCCCAGATGATGATACCGAGGAGTGTGAGAGTTTGTTCAAAAAACACACTCGAACTTCGGAGGGCAACTTCGTGGTGGACATACCTCTTAAGGCATCACCGACGTTGTTAGGACAATCGAGACCAGTAGTTTATAAAAGATTTAAAACCCTAGAGTCAAAATTCCTAAAAGATCCAAGCTATAAGAAACAATATGTCGAGTTTATGCAGGAATTTGAGTACGCCGGACACATGAATCTAAGAAATATAATAAACGTTAGTGAAAGGTGTAACTATTTACCACACCATGCAGTAGTGAACACACACAAAACCACCACACCGTTGAGAGTAGTTTTTGACGGCTCATTCCCTACCAGTACCGGAATCTCACTTAATGACCTACAATATAAGGGTACAATACATCAAGATGAACTAATTAACATCGTTTTACGATTTCGCAAACATAAGTTTGTAATATGTGCTGACATTGAAAAAATGTATCGAAAAATATTTATTGACCCAAATCAACAATATTTAACCTCTATTCTGTGGAGAGAGGACCCAACACACCCACTACTCACCTACACCCTCACAACATTAAGTTTTGGGTTAAAGAGCGCACCGTACCTTGCAACGCGGTGCCTCTTGCAGTTGGCCGAGGAGAACCGGGTTCGGTACCCCAAGGCTGCTGCCGCTATAACCACCGAGTTCTACATGGACGATTTTCTTTTCGGTGGAGATGAGGAAGGGGAAGTCATCAAAACTGCAACACAAGTAGCCACCATACTACGTGGCGGCAACTTTAACCTACGCAAGTGGAAGTCTAACTCACAACGAATACTACAAGCCATAACCGATGATGCTAGTTTACAAACACAACTACACAACCCTAACATACCAGCACAAACCACACAAAAAATACTTGGGTTAGCATGGAACACCTGCAGCGATGACCTACACTATTCAGTTAAAACCGAACCATTACCAGAAACTTTAACCAAAAGAAAAATCCTTTCCATAGCCAGTGAGATATTCGACCCCCTGGGAGTACTCGCTCCGCTTCTAATAATCGCTAAGGTTTATATACAACAACTGTGGAAAACAAAAATTTCTTGGGATGAAAGATTGCCCCCATCTCTCTATAATCAATGGCAGACCTTCTACAATAACCTAAAACTACTTAACTTGATAACTATACCGAGGTGCACTTTAATTGACAATCATACAATAGTGGAATTACATGGATTCTCTGATAGTTCAATGACCGCTTACGGATCAGCTGTTTATATAAGATCAGTAGATAGTGAGAATAACATATTGGTACGCCTCCTGTGCGCCAAATCTAGGGTGGCAAAGCAGGAGACCATCCCCAGACTAGAGTTGAGAGCGGCGCTGTTACTTGCAAACCTATATAATACAGTAATCAGTGCCCTTAAGATTAAATTTACAAACAAATATCTTTGGTCTGATTCCAGCATCGTTCTAGCATGGATAAATACACCTAAGGATAAGCTGAAGCCATTTGTATGTAATCGTGTTTCCGAAATACAGATACGGACAGACCCAAGGGATTGGCACTGGATCGCTTCGGGTGACAATCCTGCGGACCTGATCTCGCGAGGTATGCACATTGACAAATTATCAAACAACAAGTTATGGTGGAATGGACCCGCATGGCTCTCTCAACAGAGATGTCAGTGGCCATCCCAACAAATACCCACCATAATATTTCCATTACCAGAAATAAAGGGCGAAGCTGTGTGCTGTTCTACCACAATAAATACAAAGGACAACGACTTACTGACCGACATTCTTGAAAAATACTCATGCGCGGACAAACTAGTTCGTGTTCTAGCCTACTCAATTCGATTTCTCACAAACACTAAGTCTAAAAATAACAAACAAATAGGTCCATTGACTGTAGAAGAATTGAATAGTGCACGCTCCATCCTATTCCAATTAGCACAAAAACAATCATTCCCCACCGAATACAGTAGATTATCAAATAAAAAACCTATCCCACAGACATCTAACATTTTATGTTTAAACCCCTACATGGAAAACGGTGTTATCCGAGTGGGTGGTCGTCTAAACCAATCACTATATATACACGATAAAAAACACCCTGTGGTGTTGCACCACGATCACCCTCTAACCAAATTAATGTTTCAAACAGAACACAAAAGGTTGCTTCACGCTGGGCCTCAATTACTACTCTCAACGCTTAGGGAAAGAATTTGGCCCACTCATGGCAAGACCTTAGCCGCAAGGGTGGTGCGTGAATGTGTGACTTGCTTCAGGGCAAAACCAAATACCTATAAACCCATTATGGGCGACCTACCGACCGCGAGAGTAACACCGTCACCCCCTTTCATGATAACCAGTATTGATTACGCAGGTCCCTTCTTAATTAGAAACTTTAGAGGACGTGGTTGCAAGACTTCGAAATGCTATATTGCAATGTTTGTATGCTTCTCTACCAAAGCAATTCACATAGAGCTGGTTTCAGATTTGGAATCCCAAACCTTCCTGGCAGCGCTGCGGAGGTTTGTAGCCCGCAGAGGTAAACCCAAGGAACTGGTGAGTGATAATGGTACCACCTTTCATGGTGCCAACAAGGAATTATCTGAATTATACCGATTTCTCTCGCAAACCTCTGAAGAGGTGATGGCTTCATGTGCGAATGAGGGCATTAAATGGAGGTTTGCGCCAGTGTACACCCCTCACATGGTGGGACTCCACGAGGCCGCCATCAAAAGTTGCAAATATCATTTAAAAAGAATCCTAGCCCAAGCATTGTTAACCTATGAAGAATTTTCGACCATACTAATACAAGTGGAAGGAATTTTAAACTCACGCCCCCTATGTTCATTACCAAGTAGTACCGATGGTACCGATTTCCCAGTCCTAACGCCGGCTCACTTCTTGATAGGTAGGTCGATGACAGCATTACCTGATTATGAATACAATAATATACCTCTCAACAGACTGACCCATCTCCAACAACTACAGCAAATCCAACAAGACTTTTGGCGGAGTTGGTCCAGAGACTACATAGGTGGTCTTCAGCAACGAACCAAGTGGAGGAGCTGCAAGGGGCCCGGTCTCGCAACAGGCACCGTGGTACTAATCAAGGATCATCGAACCCCTACCTGCCAGTGGAAAATGGGACGTATCATCAAGACCCATGACGGCGCTGACGGTGTGACAAGAGTGGCAACCGTTCAAACTGCAAAGGGACCCATAAAACGGGCTTTCAACAATTTGTGTCCATTACCAATAACCTAAATTGCCCTGCTACGGGCGTCAGTAAATTCTGTAGAGTCTGTATAAACTTAGTACAAGTACTAATAACTAGTTTAGTAATACTGGTGTATCTAGTGGAGATGTGCCACGAGTGGCACACCTCCGAACCCAAGACGTCCATTCAGGGCGTCGTAGGGCTAGTACATACTTACTTAATTTTTAAATCTTAATCTAATTTGCATGACTCATGTAAACTATTATTCTAATGTGAACCTATATAACTATTTGGTATATTTACCAGTTGCATTCTTTCTGTGTAAAACTAACGTTCTAATGTGAACCTATATAACTATTTGGTATATTTACCAGTTGCATTCTTTGTGTGTAAACTAATGTTCTAATGTGTACCTATATAACTATTTGGTATATTTACCAGTTGCATTTTTTCTGTAAAACTAATATTCTAATGTGTACCTATAAAACTATTTGGTATATTTACCAGTTGCATTTTTCTGTGAAACTAATATTCTAACGTGTACCTATATAATATTTGGTATATTTACCAGTTGCATTTTTTCCGTGTAAACTAATGTTCTGATGTGTACAGTGTACCTATATAACTAGCTAGTATACATATTAAGTTAATTTTAAATTTGCATGTCTCGCGTTAACATTGTAAACAATGCTCTAATGCATATATATAACTATTTGGTTAATCTACCATCTGCATGTTCTTGCCTAACAAATATTCCAACGTGTGCCTATGTAACTAATTGTTAATGTTGGAAGATTAACCTGCATTTTTCGTGTTCATAAGGTTCTAGCGTGAGCCTATGTATAGCTATCTCATTGAAATGTTTGATTATAGTCTCCCATTTGTTGGAAAAATATGTAGTAACTATGTATCTAGTAATATCAAACGTGTACCTCTAACCAATTTACGCGAACAGGTCGGGACAATTGTCTTATGATATGCAACTGCCTATATAGTATTTAATATATATATACCTAGTATATAATTGCATCTATACCTAAATTGAAATTAATTCTGAATATCGTTGGGCATACTACATTTGACCTATTTTTGCACTCATAACGTAATTTCCCTCAACTCTAGATATCGTTTGGAATTGTAACTTGTGACTTAGCCAGCATAAAGATAACATACTGTAGAATCAACACTACTAATCCATATAACATGTAATTTAACATTTAAATTATTTCCTAGGCGGGCAGTATGTTAACACAGCGACATCTAGTGGCAATAGGGGGGAACTATTGGGCATCAGTTGCGCAAGTTGCGAACTAGATGGCGCTGACAGTGACGGTAATTGAGGCGTCCATTTTATTATATGTATTGATGACAAGTCCTGTTATATGTGCACACCGAGCAGCCATGTACCTAAGATAGATAATCAATTTTTCCAATAAAGTGAAATTGTGTCAAAATCCTCGTTACTTTCATTAAAATAGACCACGAGCCAACAGAGCGCGATAATGAGTTTCAAGCATACCGTCCAGTACTACACCTCTCGGCGAACGCCTGTGTATGCGTGCTTCTTGGACCTCTCCAGGGCCTTCGATTTAGTGTCATACGACACTCTTTGGAGGAAGCTGGAGGGGAGGGGGGTGCCTACAGAGGTGTTACGTATACTGCAGTTTTGGTATGGTAACCAGTCTAACTGTGTGAAGTGGGGTCAGACCATGTCGCGGGCATACAGGATGGAGTGCGGAGTAAGGCAGGGGGGGTTAAGCTCACCTAGGCTCTTCAACCTGTATATCAATGACCTTGTCGCTGGGCTCAGCAGTATGCGAGTCGGCTGTCACGTACGGGATATTTGTATAAACAACATCAGTTACGCTGACGATATGGTACTGCTGAGCCCAACGATAGGAGCTCTCAGAGACTTATTGCAGGTGTGTAATAAGTATGCTGGGGAGCATGGGCTGGTCTATAACACGCAGAAAAGTGTCTATATGGTCTTTAAAGCTGCCGGTAAAGTTCCCAAACATATACCTCCAATTACGCTAAATGGAGAGATGCTCAAGAGGGTAAATCAATTTAAATACCTGGGTCATTGGGTTACCGACACACTTGAGGACGATATAGACATAGACCGAGAGCGTAGGGCAATGGCTGTTAGGGGCAATATGTTGGCCCGCAGATTTTCCAGATGTAGTGAACAAGTTAAAATTACACTTTTCAAAGCTTACTGTCAAAACCTATATTCTGGGGGTTTGTGGGCTGACTACACGCAGCGGTCATTGAATGCATTACGTGTGCAATATAATAACGGGTTCAGAATGTGGTTGGGATTGCCGCGTTATTGCAGTGCATCAGGAATGTTCGCCAATTTTTACACTGCGGACTTTTTTGCCATACTCCGCAAAAAGACTATATCATTGCTGAACAACCTGCGAGGCAGTGGCAACAGCATTCTGAGGACAATAGACAAAAGTTACGAATCAGTCATGTATTGTCATCTTCTGAGGCGGGCGAGTGGAGCGGTCACATGAGCAAACACGCGATGTAATAATTGATATTGTTAAATTCAATATTGTATTTAAAAGATGACATTAAGGTATATACTAATTAAACTTACATACTTATAAGATTATTTTTGTAACTAACAATACTAACAAAATTATGGATTTTATTATCTGAAATAAATTTAATTCAATTCAATTCAATAATTTATTTTTGGTTTTTTCGTGCATTATAAAAGCGTATTTTTCTAGGGTTTTTTAAACCATTTATTTATATGTGATGACCTCGACCATAAGTTAGCAGGTTACCACTCGCAGATGAATCTGGCTTGGGTCTCCAAGATCTCAGCACGGTCGTTGAGCTGAAAGGGCTTAGATTCTTTTAATATAAACTTTAATCTATTTTACTACCCTGCTACGAATAGCCATAACGAATTATATTCATATCTACATCCCCAAAAAGGTACACAAAACATATTATAGGTACGACTAAATTTTAACATTTTTTTTTCTTTCTTATGGCGATACTGTTTTCCGCCAAAGAATTTTAACATTTACTATTTTAATTTATTTCAAAAGTCAAAAATCCTTCATTCACGTCAATGTAAATGCAACTAAGCCCTCACATTTCTCAGGACCAGCCGTAGCTAAAACATACATAGGGCAAGTAATTACAGATCACTGATTTGGCGGAGCTACGAGCTACGATTGTCTAAATGGCCGATTATATAAAAATGGCCCATTCGGAAAATGTACCGTTTTCAAATCTTCCCGTTTTCAAAAGGGCCCATTTTGCGATGGCACAAAGCCCTCACATTTCTCAGGACCAGTTGCAGCTGAAGATACAGCATTTGTTCACAGAGCGCTAAGTAAGCGAAGCTACGGGCTACAAGCTCATCAACACGATTGTACAATTTTTCAAGGCATAGCAAAACCATAGATTTAGAATTTTTCGCTACTCTCAAATTCTAAATCTATGAGCAAAACTGCTAAATAGAAATAGATTGTAGAGAGCACTTGTTTGTACTATTTTATGATTGGGTAACAGCACAAGGTAGAAGTTGGTGCAATACAATTATGATGAATATATAAAACTGTGAGCCTGAAGTTTGTCCACAGACTTATTAGAATTTTGTAGGCCTAAATTTGAGATAGGCTATGGTCTTATAACACCATAGGCAGCGTACACGTCTTATCAACCGCCGCGTCACTATGGAATGACATGCGGTGCGTGTGTCATTCCATAGTGGGGTACCTTGTAACCACAACAGTACATTTCATTATAGTTTGACCGCAACCGTTGTACCGCTCCTTGCGTACAAAATCATACGCAAGCAGCGGTACAGCGGTTGCGGTCAAACTAGATTAAACGGTTAGATTTTTTGTTATTATATCAACCGTTACACACCCAAATTTCAGATAGGCTATGGTCTCCTATAACACCATAGGCTGCGTACCATAGATTAAGAATTTTTCGCTTGCATACATGTCATGCCAACCGCCGCGTCACTATGGAATGACATGCGGATGTCAGCGCATGAAAAAAACCACAACAGTACATTTCAGTAGTAGGCTTGGTGCCGTGGCGTACGCGTCGTCGTGTGACGCTGTACGCAGCTTACCACGTTGGATTTGGCTACGTTTAATCCCTCAAATACTAGGCGTCCTGATAACTCAAAGAGTGTTAATGTAAATAATAATTTAATGTTTTCTGCACACTACCAATAAATCCGTTTATACGCACACATGAGAAGTGAGATCTTATTAAAATGGTGATGTTTAAAGAATTTATAAATATTTCACTTTCAAAAACAGATTAAGAGACCTATTGCGCATAAAATTATAATAGTTTTTGTTTCTGTTCAAAAGTAGGTAGGTATGTAAGTGAGACACATAGTCAATGTCCTTCTTTTATTGTTTAATTGGGAATTTCAATGTTTGTAAATGGTAAGTGCGCTTCATCACGCTCCATCGAACATAACAATCAAATTCACACGTAGATCTCGGGGCCACGCTAACCATACGGCTTAGGACAGAGTTTAAGTTCCCCCCTTTACTGCTCGTTCGCTCTAACTTTGCCGTTCGGCTCCATACTAAAGTCGATTTTTTGATTAGACGAAGTAAATTGACAGCAACTAATGTCACTTCTTCTTATAATGTTGCGTATTTTCTATGACGAAGTGACATTAGCTACTGTTAATTTACTTCGTCTAATTAACAATTCGGGTATACGCCTCTACGCCAGCGGCAAAGTTAGAGCGAACGGGTAGTACGTCATGACATCAACCGTTAGTCAGCAGGTTACCAATTGTAGATGAAGCTGGCTCGGATCTCCAAGGTCAGAGCTATGCCATTCATTTTTTTTATTGTAAGCTCTAGTCTCTTTATGCTACCCTACTACGACCAGTAACAAACCAATGTCATTTGCATCCCCACAGAGTAGACAAAACAAATTAAACGTCTGAATGTCACTACTTACCATTTAAATTCATTTCAAAACTCACAATTCCTTAAATTTATGTCAAACTGTCTGTTAAATCCTAAAGTGCTCGTAAATGGAAATGCTACATAGCGCTCACTCATCTTTGGATCCGCCTTAGTTAAGAAGTACAAAGCGCCGTAATTTTACAGAACACTGAGTTAGCGGGGCTACAAGTTATTATGAGCATTACCACTTTTTCAATACGATTGTATAATTTCTGTAGCAAAGCGAAACTGTCGATAAACAAAGATCTGTGTTTGTCTTTTCTGTGTAGTATAATCTGTAGACAGACCTGACATAACTATTCTATACTAGGGTATACGGCGTACGAGGTAAAAGTAGAGCGTCTGGTCCGGCAAACCAGAAGACGCAGGTTCGAGTCATGCTCGAGGCCAAAATTTTTTCACATTAAATTTATTCCTTTAACATCCGAATAGTCCCTAAATGGAAATGTCACGAAGCGCTCACTTTTCTCAGGTTCAGCGGAGCTACGAGCTACGATTCTCCAAATTGCCCATTCTCAAATAACCCGTTTTCAAAACAAGCCGTTCTCAATAGGGCCCATTTTGATTATTTTACGGTAGCTTTTTATTTATCACAACAAAGTATCGAAATGTGAAAAATCCCTTACCCACCTGCCCCCGGAACTACATATTATAACTAGGAAATCATAACTGAATTACATGGAAAGATTTATTGTATCGTTTGTGATTAATGTTAATATAGTTTAAATGTACAACAGTTATCTGTGCTTTGGTCTTAAATGGTTAATCAAACGAATCAAAATTTGAGTATTTTACGTTTTAGGTGTGATGGGGCAATTTACAAACGCAACAAACGGTCAAAAGGTTCGCATGTTAACGAGAATGCAACGATGTTAGCAGCGAGCCGTTTCGAGAACAGAACGTTACCGTCAAATAGAATAAGCAAGTTTGTAGGCCTGATTGAACGTAGCAAAAAATTCTAAATCTATGGCCTGAACTTAAGACACCAAAGTAAATCCTCATACCGATGTAGCACCCTGTAGCTACGTCAAATTATTTTGAATTAACAAAAGAACTGTATCATCATGCCTTTATTATATGGAGCATAGGTACTTATTTCAATGCTAATAAATAAGGGCACGAAGGAGTTGTATGGGTGCTACGAGGTTCGTAGTCCGGTACAATTAGATTTGGTTGCGGATTCAGATTTCTTAATTCAGCATTGGATTTGACTACGTTTAATTTCTCAGATACTAGGCACCCTGATAACACAAAGAGCATTATTATTATTTAATGTTTTGTACTAACACACTTGCAAAAAATCCGTTTATATAGCACACAGGAAATTTGAGATCTTATTTAAATGGTGATGTAAAAGAATCTAAGTAAAAATATTACACTTCCAAGATACAAAGACCTATTGCGCTGATATCGATATTCAGTTTTTGTTTCTGTTTAACTGTAGGGATATAAGTGAGACAAATAATAATCATTTATGTTCCACTTTAGTTGTTTATTTGTGAATTTTGATGTTTGTAAATAGATAGTATGCTTTATCACGCCCAGTGTCTACCATAACCACAGAGCAAACGCGCGCCCTTCGACAGTTTGCGTTGCTCTATAACCATAATAATCAAAGTTATCATATCGACGTTTCAGTATTAGCTTTTTGCGCCACTAATTGCTAATAGAGTCACGCTAGCCAGATGGTTTGGCACAGAGTTTGATTTTAATCCACCTTATCATGACCTCGACCGTTAGTCAGCAGCTTCACCATTTGCAGATGAAGCTGGCTTGAAAGGACTCAGATTCTTTTAATGTAAATTTAAGTTCCCTACTAAGATCAGTAACATACAAATTCATGTCAGTGGGGAAACAGACATGAATTTGTAAAGGGCACACAAAACATATTATATGCCCAAATTTTATAACTTAACATTTAAATTATTTTCTAAACTCAAAAATTCTATTTATGTCAAACTGTCTGTTGATTCCTATTTCTGAAATACTCGTAAATGGAAATGCCGCAAAGTGTTTATCCATCTCAGGACCAGCCTTAGCTGAAGATACCTAACGCAGTGTTTGGTTACAGAAATTTAAGTTAGCAGAGCTACAGGCTACATTCGTTCCAGTTTTATCAACACGATTGTAAATTTGTCTAATGTATTGAGAGCCTGTGTTAACTTTTTTGTACTAGTACTTCTGTGAGGTATAGACTTCGCGAGCACCCCGGAAAAAGAGGAAACAACAGCCTGTGAGGATTCTTATCTTTTACGTTTCAGCCAAAAATCATCATTATCCGTTCTTATTTACCGCGACAATAATCTTCACCCTTTTTCTGCTTTCTATTTTCTCCCAAAAAAAAAAGAAACTCTTGACAAAAGTTGTACTTCAAATCAGAGAACACGTGTGCCAAATTTGGTGAAAATCGGTTAAAAATACATCCCCTAGAACGGAACTGTTCATACACATGGACATACGGACGAAAGAAATAACGTCCATACTGTCGAAACGGAGACTCACGCTCACTTCGCTTCCTAGTTCAACTAAGGTAACAGTATGAGGTAGAAGTAGATACGATGCAAATACGATGAAACTATAAAACTGTGAGCCTGGAGTTTGTCTAGAGACTTACTAGATTTTTTTATGTCTGAATTTCAGATACAAGTAAAGCCTATTATCGATGAAGATAGTTTAAATTTGGTTCTGATTCCTGAATTCAGCATGGATTTGGCTACGCTTAATCCCTCAAATACTAGGCGTCCTGATAACTCGAAGAGTGTTATTGTAAATTATAATTTAAAGTTTTCTGCACACTACCAAAAACCCGTTAATGTATAGCACACATGAATATTGAGATCTTATTAACATGGTGATGCTTAAAGAATCTATATAAAAATATTTAACTTCCATATTACAAAGACCTATTGCGCACATATTGACATCTAGTTTTTGTTTCTGTTTAAAAGTAGGAATGTAAGTGAGACACATAATATTCACATATGTTCTACTTTTATTGTTGATTTGGGAATTTTAATGTTTATAAATAGTGTGCTTTATCACCTCCCATCAAACATAATTAATCCGGCCAAGTGCGAGTTGGACTCGCGAAAGGCTAATAAGACTTCGCGTACCAAAAAACGACAAAAGTCACGTATATTGTATGTTAACCCTCCTTAAATGTCTATTTTGTTTTAATTTAATTGTTTATGTTTAACGAAAATACACTGCTCGATATATTTCCGTGTGAGTATTTCACTGTGTTTACGGGTTGCCCTAATTGTCTAATATCACTACATATTATAATACAAGTATTGCTCTGTGGTGGTTGTTAACTATCCTGTTATCCTTATATAGATCCTATAAGGTAGTAGTACAGTATGTATTTTCAAAAGTGTTTGTAAACTCCGTTTTATTTCTTTTTTAGAATATTGATGACATTATAAACACGCTATGTCTAAAACATAGGTACATTTAATAATATTATTAGATATAACGGTATATTAACCATGTATTATTGAGTATTTCCGATATTTCGACGCTGTTGCAAGCGCCAAGATCATTGTGGAACTCAATAATACATGGTTAATATCCCGTTAACTCTAATAATAGAGTTAGTGACCATGATAGTTTGACCATGAATAGGTACCTATACATGTAGTAAAATTGTATCACGTCGCCGCGCCGGCCGGTGTTTGTACGTAAATTGTTCATACTGAAGAAAAATCTAAATTAAAAGTTCTTTGTTTATTATTTCCTATGAAATCGCTATCATTGAAATATTACACCTACCTAAAGTAATCTAGTGAAAGCGTTATTCACTTTTAAAGAAAAAATATTTACTATGAAAGTAGAAAAAGAAGTTAGTATGTGAGCAGTGTATGACCCGGTTCAATCATGGCTTTTCGTTGCGCAATATGTTGAAGTTGTTATATCTTTTAAAGTATTCATTAAATTTGCATGGTGTATAGGGAATAAATAATCTTGATGATATTTCTAAGCCAACTAACGTATTTAAATTGAGAAGGATGCCTTATTTGGTACCTAATATATAAAAAAAAGTGGAAAAAAAAAAGGTTTGTTGAATGGGGCCCCCTTAAATACTATCTAACTAACTAACTATCTTCACGCCAAATCCCTTGCGGGGTAGGCAGAAAGAACCGAGCGCCATACACACCGCACTTGCTTCTTCAATTTCCTTTTTAGGGTTTCGTAGCCAAATGGCAAAAACGGAACCCTTATAGATTCGTCATGTCTGTCTGTCTGTCTGTCTGTCTGTCTGTCTGTCTGTCCGTCCGTGTGTCACAGCCATTTTTCTCCGAAACTATAAGGCCTACGCCATTGAAACTTGGTAACTAGATGTATTCTGTGAACCGCATTAAGATTCTTATATGAAACTAGAAAAAAAGTAGTAAATTTTGGGGGTCCCCATACTCAGAACTGAAACTCAATTTTTTTTTTTCATCAAACCCATACGTGTGTGGTATCTATAGATACATCTTCAAAAATGCTATTGAGGTTCCCAACATCATTTTTTTCTAAAAAGAATAGTTTGCGCAAGAGACACTTCCAAAGTGGAAAAATGTGTGTCCCCCCCCCCCCCCCCTCTAACTTCTAAACTAAGAGAATGATAAATCTAAAAAAAATATATGGCACTTGGCCGGTTTATTCTTTTCATGCATGCACGTCTTAAATATTATTATTTTTTTATGTTTTTACTAGAGATTTGTTGTTATAGCGGCAACAAAAACACATAATACACATGAGATACAGCCTCATGACGGACAGCCATAGGGCCATAGGGCCGCTAACTTGAGGACTACTAGTCTCCCCACTAGTGGTCCCCAATCGCTAGATGTCGCTGTGACTTTCCATCAGGCGGCGGCATTATTTTGGCGAGTTAATTTTTATTATTGTCAAAATCTGCAATCAGTCCTTGACTATGAGCGGATTAGTTGCGAGTCAAATGTCTAGTCAAAGGTGCTCCACAGCAGTAGCACCCCTCTCAGTATCGGGAATCTAAGTCCTGGATGTCAAATCGCTTGAGGCGTTTGTGGTAGCTGATATTAATCAGTTGAGTTGCCAGTTCATTAGGGTGGTTTCTAAGCCGGTCCTTATACTTTTGAGCCAATAGCCTAATTTCGTCCTTAACTGTGTTGACCTGTAATGCCTCAGGAATTTCAGCATTCGTGACAAACCACGGCGAGTTGGCTATGTTTCGGAGGATACCGTTCTGCACTCTCTGCATTATGGTTAAGCTAGAGTTGCAGGCACTTCCCCAGAGTTGAAGTCCATAGGTCCATATTGGCTTTAAGATGGTCTTATAAATATGTAGCTTGTTGTCCATGGACAGGACCGAGTTCCGTGACATTAGCCAGTACATGTTCCTGTACCGCAGGTTGAGTTCATCTCTTTTTGTCTTGATTTGCTACTTCCATGTCAGCCTGCGATCAAGTTGCATGCCAAGATATCTGACGCTTTCACTTTGTGGAAGTTCGTTGTTTACCAGTTTGACATTTCCACAATTTCCCTTTCTTAGGGTAAAGGTAATGTGTGCAGATTTAGTAGCACTCGCCATAATTCTCCATTCTTGGAGCCAACCTTTTACTTTAACCAGGCCACTTTGCAGAGTGGCGGAGGCTAGATCAGGGTCCTTGTTGCTTGCTAGTATAGCAGTGTCATCAGCAAATGTAGCAGTGGTAACATTATGTGCTTCAGGGAGGTCTGATGTGTATAATGTGTATAGTACTGGGCCTAACACAGGCTGTGGGACTCCTGCTTTTATGTCATAAAAGTCTGACATTTCACCATCTACTCTGACCTGGAACATACGGTCGGAAAGGTATGACTCCATCAACAAGTAGTAGCCGTGTGGAAGGGCTTTTTTCAGCTTACAGAGTAGACCCCTGTGCCAAACTTAGTCGAATGCTTGCTGGATATCCAGGAAGGCGGCTGAGCAATACTCCTTTTTCTCCAAGGAATTTCGTATGACTTCACACACTCGATGCACCTGCTTGATGGTAGAGTGGTACTGCCTGAAGCCAAATTAATGTCTTGGAATTGTTTCATTTTTTGTGAGTATTGGTATTGTCCTAGCTAGCGGGATCTTCTCAAAGAGCTTAGACATGGTCGGTAAGAGGCTGATAGGTCTATAGGAGCTAGCAGCATGTGGTGGTTTGCCTGCTTTATGTACCATCATTATTGTGGATGTTTTCCATTGCTGTGGAAAGTACTGGACTCTCAAGATTTCATTAAAGAGAGTAGTCAGGTAGACTATCCCCTTTCTCGGAAGTTTCTCCAGTATCTCTTTTTGTTAATGAGATCAAACCCAGGGGATTTGTTATTTTTAAGGTCCCTTATAGTTTTTCTTACTTCCCTAACTGTATCGGGCTTTGGTGGTATGGAAAACTGGAATACTAATTATAATGTGTTTTCTACTTCCCTCTCGGCCTCTTTACTACATCCTTCGTTTGGTTTAAATACTTCGGCCAAGTGTCTGGCGAAGACGTTGGCTTTTTCTTTTACAGTCCTTGTCCATCTAGGGCCGGTCTTTACCTGGCGAGCTAAATATAAAAAAAAGTGAGATCGCAGCACGGCCCTTGTGCTGATTTTTGACGTGACTACGGGTTATAATTCGATGTAGCCGGCTGCACGAACGAAACAAGATGACGAAATTCGTCGTTAGCTCCCTCGTGACCTCGCTCTGAGGCGTCCCATTTATTTTAGTAATGTTTTCAACTGATTTTTCTTTTCATGGGCGTTACCTCGCTCTGAGGCGTTCCATTTGGGTGTTCCGTGTGAGGAGAAACAATTCCATCAGTATTTTCTTATGACGTTGTCACGTTCAACTATCGTCAGTAAACCGACTTTACAGACAACCGATTTTTTTAATGTAAACTCTATATGCTTTATACTCCCTCTACTACGACCAATAACATACAAATAGTATATTCACATCTGCATCCACAAAGGGTAGACAAAACAAATTTAGCGCCTTTAACCATTTAAATTCATTTCACAACTCACCAAACCCTTTAATTTATGTCAAACAGTCTGTTTATTCTTTTAATATCCAAAGTGCTCGTAAATGGAAATGTCACAAATTGCAAAGATGAATTCTTTAGACTAGCCATAGTCATGTAGTACATAGCGCCGTGATGTTTACAAGAACACTGAGTTAGTGGGGCCATGCGTTACGAGCGTTACCGCTTTTTCAACACGATTGTGCATTTTTGTAGCAAATCGAAACTGCTGATAAACAAAGATCTGTCGTAGAGATACCTGCCTTAACTATTATATACTAGGTAAAGTATTCGGTCTACGAGGTAGAAGTAGGTACAATACAGTTATGATGAAATAATAAAACTGTGAGCCTGTCCGTCCAGAGACGTAATAAAAATTTGTAGGCTTAAATTTCAGACACCAAAGTAAAGCACTACGTAGCTAGTTACATTATTTAATTTGGTTGCAGTTTTAGATTTCTTCATTCGGTATTGGATTTGGCTACTCTTATTAATTTCCTCAGATACTAGGCGCTCTGAACGTGAGGAGTAGTAAATTATATTTAGAACGTGAGGAGTAGTAAATTATATTTCATTTTATCTTCTATCTTCTCTTCTATATATATAAAAATCAATGCCACTTTTCGTTGTAATTTTATAACTCAAGAACGGGCTCACCTATCCAAACCAAATTTTAAGGTTTTATTCGGACTATTTAGTAGGTGGTTTATGTGAAGTTTGCTCAAAATCGGTCGAGCGGTTCTTCATTTATCACGCAAACGAAGTTGCGCGGGTCAGCTAGTTTATTATATTTATTATAGTTCAATATTTTGTACACACTAGCGTTCTATCTGTTTGTTTATAGCATACAGAAAAATTGAGATATCATTAAAATGGTGATGTTTAAAGAACCTGTATAAAGTATTTCACTTCCAAAATTCAGAGACCTGTTGAGTTGATAGAGAAATCTAGTTTTTGTTTTTTTTTAAGAGTAGGGATGTATAAGAGACACATAATAGTCGTGTATGTTTTTCTCTAATTGTTGATTTAGGAATTTTAATATACAGAAATGTATCACGCCCAGTGTCAACCACAATAATTAGATCAATTTATTTTCCTGTCTCAGTTTTGGCTTATTGAAGGACGCTAGCCAGACGGTTTGGTACGGTTTAGTTTATAGCTTTCTTCCTTGATCGCTACCGTTAGTGCCTTTTCACACGTACCGGTTGCCGGGTAGCCGGTGCCGGGCACCTGGCGGCGAATGCAAGCGATTGCCGGGCAAATCACGCCGGTACGTGTGAAACACGTGTACATGGCCATACACTTCGGCCGCCGGTTACCCGGCACCCGGCAACCGGTACGTGTGAAAAGGGGCTTAGTCAGCAGCTTTACCACTTGCAGATGAAGCTGGCTAAGACCCTTGCACTGGAAGGGCTGAGATTCTTCTAATATAAACTATACTAACCTGCTACGACCAGTAACATACAAATGTTTATGTCTGTATCCCCAAAAACATACAGGCAAAAATGCGGGTGAAATGTGAATGGATAGGACTAAACTATTCGCCCACATTTTACCGTTTTTTTTTGTTTTACGTTATAGATGGTGAACTTATGTTTATACATGTGGAAATCCGTTATGGATGCCATGCCGGACTTTTACTGATTAAAACCACACGAGGCCCTACTACTGTCTACGGCCGGGAGCTCCGGGTTAGCCCTCGGAAGGATGTCCCGGGCTCCCAACAGGCTTTGACTACCATCGCAGCCTCACCTAGAGGGTTCAGGTACTAACCCGCGTCTCTTCACATCCAGACTTGCCACAAGAACCTGTCGCTATTGCGCTAACGCTGAGCAATGTTTGATACACTGCACGCTGTATCTTCGCAACGTTCTCCACAGTTTTGGCCGTTGGCCGTGGTCTCCCAGTGTATTCGCCACGGATGCTTACTAAAGCACCCGTGCCCGGTAATTAGTCAGTGAGTGACAACCGGTAGGAGAGGTAGCCATGACTTGTCTCTAGCCAGTAGTCTGTTTGATCGCCCCGATTGTGGCGTTTCCCCATCTTGGTGGCTCAAGTCGCACCTTACAATGCTTTAAATAATGACGCAGAGGGCCCTCGCTTCCAGGTCTCATGGAGGGTGACTGCAATGAGACATGCCGTCTCAACGGAGATCTCTTATCACCCATGACGGCCCTCGCTTTATGCAGGCTATGCAATCTCGTCAGGGTTATAGATGTGAGCTTATTGTCGTATTAAACTGGACAGTCTGTTGATGGAAGTGTCTACCCGCTGTTGAAAATTTTCAAGTTAAAAGTCTTTAATTTGACCAATCGACGACGTCTATGTTACTGGCAACCGGGACCAACGGCTTTACGTGCCATCCGACGGGTGCAGACGCTTGCCTATCGAAATGCCAGAAAGTGGACACTCATCTGAGAATCAAACGGCTGCAAACACTGTGTTACGGGAGCTACGAGCGGCTGCTACGATCAGTACAATAGAATGGAATGAAATAAATATGTTTTGCAATGTTGATATGACCCTGTTAACCCCTTTTATTTTATCTTGTTTGTTATCTGTTCAGATTTATATTTCAATAACATTTAAAATACTGTTCAATGTGACAAGCAAATTTACAGCTTGTCTCGAATGCATAATGTCGAACTTTAAATGAACCATAAACCGACAGACATATATTCTACTATGTACTGCATCTCCATGATGTCCTAGTACCTTCGTAGCCAAACCCATTTGGGGCCCCTCGATCCACTCAGTATTCGTAGCGATTTATGGCGACAATCTTTACTGAATATACGAAAAATCATTAATGGCCCCTTTTTAAGAAAATTCCACTATTGAATCTTTATGCTGTCCCAGTACCTTTGTGGTCAACCCCACGCCGGGCCTCTATTGCTCTGTATTATTCGTAGTTGATAATGTGACAATCTATTAAATACATGTCAATCATTGTTCGTCTTTTTAAGAACATTCCACTATTATTGCTTTATGTATTCTTAGTACCTTCGTAGCAAAAAGAAACGCGCGGACTGCGTATAGCTTATTCGTAGCTGATATGGTGGCAATTCGTACAGGCTTTTATTTTACTTGCTGTGTGTATATATGGATGTCAGGTACAAATTTTGCATTTGACATACTCCTGATGCACCCATTGAGCTGATTATTTTATTATATTTTACAATGATAATTTACTATTGAATCTTGCACTGTCCTAGTAACTTCGTAGCCAAATCGCTGGGCCTCTTTGCGCCGACTTCGTAGCAGATAATGGCGGCAATCTATGAATTTGTAATAATACGCAAAGTGAAAGACCTCTTTGTTCTTCATTTTAAGAAAATTGCACAAACGGGAGGAACAGAAAATTGAAACACTTATATAAATAAAATATATATAAATAAATAAACACTTATACAAAGATTATATTATGGAGAAGAAGAAGAGTCAGAAGCTTTTTTTTTTACTTAATACATAAACTTAGCGGGATAAAAATATTATTATTTTACGTCCAGTGGCGCCCAGCATAGTTTGTTGGCGTGAATGAATGTTTTTTTTATTATTAATGAATGTATGAATGAAATAAATTTATTTCACATAATAAAATCCATATTTTGTTAGTATTGTTAGTTACAAAAATAAACTTATAAGTATGTCAGTATAATATAATGTTGAAATAGTAAAATTAATGATATACCGATGGCAACGTTTCCTATGGGGTCTAAAACTGTATTTTCATAAAATACAGGAACCTGAAAAAAAATACAAAATAATAACTAGATTATTGGTCCAGGCGTTAAGGCTGAATTAGGGGACAAAAACACGTACAGAAAGAAGAATTGGGTATCACTTAGTTTCACATACATCCGAGAGGTCTTTCTAAGATTTGTATAAGAAGCTCGTTTTCTTAACTTCCGGAATCCTCGTAGAGTTCATATAACGGCTATGACTAAGACTGCTTCTATGGCGAAGTCTTTAGCCACTCGAGCGCCCGAACTGTCAAACGTCATTGGCCTCCAGCGCCCAACTCTTCCGCGCGTGTAACCGTCTGCCGCGCTGGAGGTCCAGGGTTGGAATCCTGGGTCGATCCAAATATTTGTGTGATCCACAAATGTTTGGGTGTTTTCTATGTATAATATGTTTTTGTACCTACCGTATTTACATATATATAAGTATGTCTATCAGTCGTCTAGATCCCATAGCACAAGTTTATATTAGCTTAATTTGGGCTAAGATTGTCCACAAATATTTATTTATTTATGTGAACTGATAGTTGTCAGTCCAAGTTTCTCTGCTATTTCCTTTCCACGTCTTGATCGGAAAATTTTGAGATCGTGAGAGTAACCATTCATCTTTAACGCTACTCTTTCATAACACTTCGTACGTACGAGTATCTTATTTTATAACGGTTGGCAACAGTGTTGCACCTATGATGTCGCAAATATCCATAGGCTACGGTGACCACTTCATTCAGGTGGCCCATATTATGCGTTTTACTAACTCAGTATGTCGTTAGAGCCAGGCTATTCGGAGTTCCACATCGAGCCGGTACGATTCCTTTTAAAGGTATTTTAATATCAGTATCGAAACACCACTGTCGGGTGCTACGTGTCAGTGTCCATAGAGCTATTGTGCCGGCCAGTGCTACTGTGCAGCTGTGGTGCGCTAGCCACGCCATCTATAGTTTTCGTACAATTTCTAGAAGCGCAGTCGCAGCGTCATTGTCGTAACATCTATGCACATTTTTGTACACATTTAAATTAAATTATGGTTTCAAATTATGTGATACTACGAGTACATAAAATTTGATGGGCTATCTCGTTAACACAGCAATTAAGTAGTGTAAGATCTCAATCATAGAAACAACATAGAGAGATGTATTGGGCTGGCCTCGCAGACTAGGAATCCTGAATAAGGTGAGGCGATATATCACGCCGCACCCGAGATATTTCCTTTACAAGACGCAGATTCGCCCCTGCGTCGAATACTGTTCTCACCTTTGGCATGACTCTTAGATCAAGAATAACATGTTATTCTTGATCTAAGGGATGACTCCACGAGGTACTTACTAGACGTGCTTGCCGCTATGCAGAGACGTGCTATTCGAATTATTGGTTGTTCTGAGGTGACTGGAGGCCTCAAACTGTTAGCGCAGCGAAGAACCATAGCTTCTTTGGCTGCCTTCTACCTACCTGTCAGTAAGGTAGACCAAAAAGGACTTAATAATTATGTAAAATCCAGGTACACCTTTGATCAGCAAATAAATAAACAAAATAAAATAATTTATCACGGTGAGTGTTCTGAAGAGCTCTTCAACCTGATCCCACCCTCTTCTTTACGATCACGAACAATGCGTGCCGGGCAGAGATACCACTCATACGCGGTGGAGAGAATCTTCGCCAGAACTAAGCATTTTCAAAAGATTGTTCCCCTGTCAAACATAACACAAACAGGTTATTCCTAGTTTATTTTGGGATCAGATGCCATTGTGTGAAAATGTCAAAAAGTTGTCACAGCAACGTCTTAGATATTCAATCAAAATTGCAGTCTGTGCGAGTCGTCGCGCCGTGCGCACGTACTACCGCCCCGCGCGTAACCGTGTATATCTGCGAGTGTAACAAAAATATGGCGAACTTTTTGAAATGTAACGTATGCAATATTGTGATTAGTGAGCTACTGTCATATATACAAAATAAAGTGTCTGTTATAGATGAGGAAACATATTGGTTCGAATTTGTGTATCGGCTTTTACCGGGGAAGAAATAAAAACTGCAAAGTCGCTTCTTTTTCAATCTATTCCAACGGATAGACGAAAAATACTACGCAAAAACAAAGGAAAAGAAGAAAGGGATTTAGCGGACATCATTAACGTTTTTAAGTCAGCGGAGCCTGACATAATACCCATATTTGTGGCAAGACAACTTGAGAAATTACCGCCTATTCTCTTTGACCACTTGGATTGTTCCAAGCTGTTGAAAGATATCTTAATTTTAAAGAATGACATTAAAGAAATCAAGTCTACGTATGCTACGATAAGCGAAATACAAGAAGTAAAAAATGATTTATTGCGTATGAAGTATGATTCCTTGCCTCCATCCTCTGCGTTCAAAATAAATGGAAGACAAGGTGCGTGGGTGAATAGTGGCCCTATGGGTTTATCGCATGATTCTACAAAAAACGAATCCAATTTTTTTAAAAATTGTACCTCAATTACTAATGATGAACAACCGTTAACATAAAATAGACAAATGGAGGTAATTGAAGATAATCTGGCTAACGATTCAAGTGAGCGAGTACAGCTGACTGCACAGAGACAGGGCAGCATTAATCCCGACGGAGGTGTGAGGGTTGCATCACCTACGATCGCCACGGTGAGCCAGGACATAACCGTATCCACCGCCGTTGTTATGGAGAAAGAGGAGACAAGGGCGAGTTTGCCCGTTACGCCTTCGCGAGTGGCGGAACAACTGATTACCATAGCCCTGCCTGAACAAACCGTAACAAATAATACGGACCGCGCTGAAATATTGACAAAGAAAAATATTGACAAGTACGAATGGCAAACAGTAAGACGTAAGAAAATTACTAATTATAGGTTTATAGGAAGATCGGGCGTGGCTCGTGACTTGGAATGTAGCTTTCGGGCAGCTGAGCGAAAAATTCCAATGTTTAAAACAAATGTTCATGTGTCGACTACGGAGAGTGATATTATAAAGCATATTTATAATAAAACCCAGGAGACAGTATCGCTGGAGAAAATAAATATGAAATTTGACAGAGGGCACAAGGCTTACAAATTTCTCATTTCCGAAGTTAATATTCAGAAATACTTGGATGTAAATTTCTGGCCTTCGGGTGTCATATTTAGACGATTCGTGCATTTTAAAGAACGAAAGATGAAAAATCATGATAACGGCTCGAAACAACAAACAAATGAATAGCAATGGCATATGCAATTTTGTAACATATAATTGTAAAAATATCAAGAGCTCCGTGGAGGATATAAGAAGACTGTGTGGTACGTGTGACGTGGTATGCCTCCAGGAGACCTGGCTACTGCCACACGATATACCTTATGTTGGCATGATTGTCAGTGGTTTCGGGTACCAGTGCCGTCGATACGGGTGCCGGCATTCGACGGGGCAGACCCTATGGTGGCGTAGCTTTGTTGTGGAGATGTAGTGCGTTCCAGAGAGTGTCGGTGATACAGTGTAATAATGATAGAATATGTGCTATTAGGATTGAGACGTGCGATGGACCTATTATTGTTATTAGTGTTTACATGCCGTGTAATTCGACAGATAACTTGTTAGAATTTATAGATTGTTTGAGTGTGGTGAGCACTATTATTGATGAACAAGAAGTCGAGTCTGTTTTCATCTTGGGCGACTTTAATGCGGATCCGGGTGAGTTGTTTTACAGTGAGCTTATCAGTATGTGTCAAGATCAACGATGGTCATGTGTAGATGTAGATGTGATAGGGCCAACCTCCGGCACTTTCACTTTTGTTAGTCAAGTGTATGGAACGACTAGCTGGTTGGATCACTGTATCGTGACTCACTCGGCTCGGCAGATGGTCACAGATGCAAGGGTCATTTATGATGCACACTGGTCTGACCACTGTCCCCTTTTAATAGAGTGCAATATAAAATTATTGACTTCGAAGGTAATGCCGAGAAATTTTAATATAAATAAAAACGTAATATGGGGTGAACGTAATGACATGCAAATTGAAATGTATACTAGACAGTGTAATGAAAGTTTAAAATCTATTGATTTTCCATCCGAATGTGTGCAGTGTGCTAACTATTACTGTGATAGCGTTGACCACAGACGTATTATAGATAGGTTGTATTCTGACATTGTTGCTGCCCTTCGCGGGGCGGCAGTGGCGAGTCGAGGAGGCCCGCAGCCCGGGCGTGCGAGTGCGCGTGGCCCGCGCGTAGTGGGATGGAACAAACACGTCAGTGGCGCGCACCGGAGGGCCAGGGATCGGTTTATAGAATGGGTAAGATGTGGCAGGCCAAAGTCAGGCGATATTTACCTGGAAATGAGTGAGACACGAAAAGTATTCAAATCACGATTAAAATGGTGTCAAGACCATCAGGAACAAATACAAATGGACTCATTGGTGGAAAAACACGCAAAGGGTAACTTTCGTGCGTTTTGGAATGAAACCAAAAAACTTAATGCACGACCTGGCCTTCCGGTGAGTGTCGATGGTGTGAGTGATCCAAATGATATTGCGAACCTCTTCAGAACACATTTTTCTGTGACGTCACCACTAGGTCCAGCCACCTCCCCTGGTGTTGAATACTGAGTGCAGGGGCCGGACAGTGGAGATTTCTTTCAGTGCGAAAGATATTGCGAAAGCCGTTAAACAAATATCTAGTGGCAAGTCACCGGGTCACGATGGGCTTAGTATTGAGCACCTCCGTCAGGGAGGCCCGCATATCAATAGAGTTTTGGCTATGTTTTATTCCCTATGTGTTGGCCACTCGTACTTGCCCGATGACTTTATGAGAACGGTGGTGGTACCTGTGGTGAAAAATAAAACTGGTAACCTAGGCGACATAAGTAACTATAGGCCTATTTCACTTGCCACCATATTCGCTAAGGTATTTGACAGTGTACTTAATACACAGCTCAATACGTACGTAACTTTACACGACAACCAGTTCGGTTTTCGCCCGCGACTGTCGACGGAGAGCGCGATACTGTGTCTTAAGAATACTGTTAAGTACTATACAAACCGCAAGACGCCCGTGTTTGCTTGCTTCCTTGATTTGTCCAGGGCATTTGATTTAGTGTCCTATGACATTTTGTGGGAAAAGTGAGAGGCATAAACATGCCTAATGAACTGATCAGAATTTTTCAATATTGGTATTACAATCAGTGTAACAGTGTACGATGGGCAGGGACAATGTCGGAACCGTATAAACTTGAGTGTGGGGTCAGGCAGGGGGGTTTGACATCTCCTACCCTCTTCAATTTGTATATGAACGATCTGATTGTCGGTCTTTGTAAACAGCATGTCGGTTGTCACGTTGACGGAGTCTGTGTCAACAATTTAAGTTACGCCGACGACATGGTGTTGCTGAGTGCGTCGGTCTGTGGCTTGAGACAGCTAGTAAGAACGTGTGAGGATTACGCGCGGAGTCACGGACTGACGTATAATGTAAAGAAAAGCCAATGTATTATTTTTCGGGCTGGTAATAAGTGTCCTCAAGATGTACCACCTGTGTATCTATACGGTGAGCCCTTGGATGTAGTTAAACAATTTAAATACCTGGGGCACGTGGTCACTGCCGACCTGAGAGATGATGCTGATATTGAGAGGGAGCGAAGGTCGCTGTCAGTAAAAGCGAATATGTTAGCCCGCAGGTTTGGTCGTTGCTCAACAAATGTGAAGATTACTCTCTTCAAAGCGTATTGCACGTCCCTCTATACGTGTAATCTATGGGCTGACTACACAAAAAAGAGCTACAGCGACCTTCGCGTCCTTTACAATAATGCTTTTAGAATGGTGTTGGGGCTGCCTCGATTCTGCAGCGCTTCTGGCATGTTTGCGGAAGCGAGGGTCAACTGCTTCCACACTACGATGCGCAAACGCGGCGCTTCTTTGGTGCACAGAGTGCGGGCCAGCTCTAACGCTATTTTGGCTATGGTGGCCGCGCGGTTGGACTGTCCTTTTCTTCGACACTGCTGCGACAGACACGTAGCTGTCCCGGTGGCGAAGAGAAGGTACTGAGGTATAATATTGGAACAGATTTGACATACGGGCACAGTGAGTTAATTATAAGCATAATGTGTTAATTTAGATAGATTTTTGTGTTACGGTGATCTTGACATAATTAATTACATTTGAGGTAACTTAAGTAGGATATGATTGAATTTTAAATAATAACGGACTTCTTTTTGTCTTTTTAATTAATTAATTAATTTATTCACAATTGGTCTCAATTTAATGTTTTAATGGATCATTTCTTTGGGTATAATATTAATTTTATGAATGATTTATAATTGCCTAATGCTTTTGTTCTTTTTCAAATTTTTATTTATGCAAAATAAGTTTTATTCAAATAATTTCAAATCAATGCACGGTGGTCCAAGCGCCGAACAAACGCGGTCATTAATACCTTACTTTATCAAATTTGTTAAATGGGATTTTTTCTGAGGGTAAATAATAAAAGAAATACTTCACGAATGTACACAAGGCAACGCAATGAAGTATGCAGGCCACACTAGTAACATGCATGTGTGTGTAAATCTAACGAGTGTATTATATTACATTTCTATGTGTGTGACTGACACGCTCGCACCCATAGATTTAGAATTTTTCGCTACTCTCAACCAGCATCGTATACTTTTACAATAAAGGGCATCATGATGTCTTGTTCGGGCGTTTTCGTCTAAGCTCGGCTAAGCCGAATGAAACTCATCACCCGTGCGCGATTAAGTTAGCTTATTTTACTTCAATCACATAAGTTCTCGTAGCAAATTGTCTAAGACGGCGGATTTAAATCGGCATCGTATTCGTAAGTGTCGCGAGATCAAATCCTTGCGCAACGTGCAGAACTCTTTTTGCCGTTTTTGTAATATATATTTTTTTAGTAATATGGCAATATTACTAAAAAAATATAATATATATAATTTAATATTATATAATATTATAGATTATATAGTATTACTATATCTATACTAATATTATAAAGAAGTAAAGTTTATGTGTTTGTTAAATTGTAAGGGGTAATCTCGGGATCTACTGAACCGATTTAAAAAATTCTTTCACCAATAGAAAGCTACGTTATTGTGGAGTGTCATAGGCTATATAGCATCACGCTACAACGAATAGGAGCGGAGCAGTAATAGTAAATGTTTCAAAAACGGGGGAAAAGTTATTCCTTTTGAGAGCTTCGACGAGACGCTACGGGCGTAAACGCAACGCGACGGGAACAGGGAATACTCTCCCTCATGTGGCGCAAACGAAGTTGCGCGGGTCAGCTAGTATAATATAAAATAACAAAGAAGGAAAATAAAACAATTTCTTTATACTTATTATAATATGTAATATAAAATTCTGTAATGATGTTGTGTTAATATCAGACTGACACAATATCAGACAAGAATAGTCGTAATGTTTTTCATTTGTAGTAAGTAATTTATTAATTAGTGACATGAATCAACATGTTATCAAGTTAGAAATTATGATCTAGTTATAACCTCTAACCTCAACAACAATAACATCATTCACATAATAATAATAAACTACTTCTATTTGCACTTTTGTATCACTAACTTTTTATTTATAGTTTTATTAAGATTTTTAAAAGCAAAATATTCTAAAGTTAGAAATTATGATCTAGTTATAACCTCTAACCTCAACAACAATAACATCATTCACATAATAATAATAAACTACTTCTATTGGCACTTTTGTATCACTAACTTTTTATTTATAGTTTTATTAAGATTTTTAAAAAACAAAATATTCTAAATATCACATCACAGACTAATAGCCAATAGGTGCACCATCATTGTCTATTACTTGTTGCAATCTTGTTCTCATGTTAGCAACCATATTCCAACACAGGTCAGTGCCACGAAATGATTCCCAAGTGGAAGTAACGACTTCATCTAGATTCGACTTAGACCTCACTTTAGATGAATCCCAATTGAGCACCATATGCCCCCATAGGTTTTCAATGGGATTTAAATCAGGGCTTTTAGAGGGCCATTCAATGACAGTAAAGTTTTCTTGTGTGTTTAACCAATTTTGCACAAGCCGGGCACGGTGCACTGCACAGTTGTCATGCACAAAGTAAATGTGCTCATGCGGATAAACAACACGCACAGTTGGTAGCATGACATTTTGCAAAACATCCAAGTAACCTTTACTGTTATTCCGACCCCCTACTTCCACTAACTCGCCGGGTCCCATCGATGACATCCAGCCCCAGTAACCCAAAGTGATGCGTCCACTAGACCTGCATGGAACGACATTATTTTGGGAATAGCGTTCACCCGCTTTCCTCCACAATATTTTACGACCATCCTTGTCTGACTTAAAACATTTTTCGTCACTAAAAATCACCACACTATTACACCAATCAAAGTCCAGATATTGTCGTGCAAACTGTATCCTATCTTGCTTATGTTTCTCTGACAATAAAATCTTCTTAGCTGGCTTACGACATCTTAATCCTGCTGCGCGCAAATGAACCCTGACGGTCTGTAAGGATATGTCATGCCTGGTAGCCGTGGTGCGCGTCGATGCGAAAGGGTCCGCCAAGTGTGTGGCAACAACTTCTCGATGCCGTGGATTAGCCTCCGTGTATACGGTAGCTT
Organism: Miltochrista miniata; assembly: GCA_933228765.1. NCBI lineage: Eukaryota > Metazoa > Arthropoda > Insecta > Lepidoptera > Erebidae > Miltochrista > Miltochrista miniata. The sequence continues at coordinate 15,681,408 of OW121747.1, read as the reverse complement.
GTCGGCCAGGACGAAGACGATCTATGTGCCCTGAAGCACCATGTCGATGAACCCACAGTTGCACCGTTTTTCTCTGTGAACAATATCACAAAATAATTTAAAATAATATTTACAACGTAATTATACTTTAAATTATGCACATTATAATATAATTATATAAATATTTTTGAATAAATAATCTTTAACTTACCGATATATTTAATCGTCTTGAAATTTCAGTAATTGAAACATTTTGCTCATGCAAAACAATTATTTCAGCTCTTAAAAGCGTAGTTAAATGATGCATATTAAATCTTCTTTCTTAAAAGAGTTAAAATTATTGATGAGCACAGTACCTAGTCAAAACCAATATGTCTGTTTATGTCTAGTAAATCATAACATTGAGGGTAAAATAATATTCACACTTGACGAACTGTGATCACTTTTGTGTTATTTAATGTGGGTAGCATCAATAGCAATAATAATGTTAATAGTTTTGACTGACAATTTTGCTTTAGAGTCTCAAAACAAGTTACTAACAACACGCACACATAGAAACGTAATATAATACACTCGTTAGATTTACACACACATGCGTGTTACTAGTGTGGCCTGCATACTTAATTGCGTTGCCGTGTGTACATTAATGCTTTATTTACATAATTTAATACATAATATACAGTAAACTGTACAATATGGTACTGCTTAGTAAAAAATTAAATACTCAACATTTGAGATTTATTCTCCCTCGTCGGAAATATATCTGAATATGATATCAACGCCGTTCGTGAAGGGGTTATCGGTAAATATATTTTTTTTTATATATAAAAGACAAGAAAACTAAAACTACAAATTGTAGTTTTAGTTTTCTTGTCTTTTATATATAAAAAAATAATATATTTACAAACGTAATCATAACCACAACTAAGCTAAATCACTACAACAACAAACCTAATTTCAATTTAAACTAAATTCTTTATTAATTTAAAACCTACCTCGACATGACGCTCTTTTTCTTACCAGTTTCCGAAGTTTCCGAAGACCAGTAATAAATGTGTCTGAGCTGAGTAAAAGTCTGTTAAATAAGTCTGTATACGTAAGTACCTACTCGTGACATTTTTTCTGAAAGCCTTATAATTTTTGTTGTTAGATTCTGCTGGCTCTTCGGATAATTACCCTGTTAGATAATAAAGCCTACTGTGCTACTTCATTACCATGGATGAGGACTTAGTGAACGGAAGCTGGGAGATTATACCACGGATATTCTTGAATCAAAAGTCAAGCGGTTTGCTAAGAATATTCATTAAATTTATTCGAATTTATATTCAGTGTTGATAGTATTGATAAGTGAATTCACAGCAGAGTCATCTACTTGTGATAATTCTGCCAAACTTCTACGTTTCGAGAGCTTTCTAAATTTGTCTTGAAATTTGTCTAAAATTTTAAAAATCTTTCCTGGAATGTCCGCGTTCGGAAGATGGCCCGGGCTGGTTCGCGTTTTCTTGAATGCACTTCTCATTACCCCTTACTAATTTGAAACATTCAATTTAATTGAACCAATCTGAGTAAACCAATCTGAGTAATTTTGCCAAAATTTTGATTCACTTCTAGAGACAACTTTTCAAAATCTATCATGTCTTTAACATAAACTGAGTATTTAACTATCTAAGTTCCTAATTTCTACTTTTTCGTCCTCTACCAGAAAAGCTAGAATAGAACACGTGTTGATGTTTTTGAGGAATAGCTCTAGCCATGGCAGACCAAATCTCAAAAAAATGCATCCTTGAGAAAGTACATTTAACCGAAGTTCCTGAAAAAAAAAACATTAATAATTAACATGTGTTTCGTAGACAAGCCTACGCAGTCGTAGAGCCTATATAGCAACTAAAGATGCAAAAGGGCGCAGAAAAACCTTTTATATTTTCAAAATAGACAGTTCGATCTTTAATATAAGATATGTGAGAGTATTCGATTATGGTTGAAATTTTTTGTAGGTCTATGTGAAGTCAACTATAACACACAAATTTGGTAGAAATACTGTGTGGCGTAGCACGTAAAAATACGTCATAATAAGTAAAACAAAACTTAAAAATATAGCTAATAAGTAATAACATACCTTGATCTAGGAAATCCATTTCATAAACGCCCCTCAAAACCCATGCAGTTCCGAAAATTCAGTTACACAAACAGCAGTGCTAATGAGTTACTGATAAGGCGAGCGCAACGTAATGATGTGTTCACTTCAGAGAGGTCGAGAAATAAGTGATAATTAGGTAAAATGGGTGACATATTTGTATTTTAGGGTAGCTTGTCTATCGGTTAAACATTATATATAATTAAATTGGGGTAATTGATGACGAAATTTTAGCATTTATGACCTATTGGCGGAACCACCGTGCAATGATAAGTGAGTAAAGTAATGATTATGGTGTCATCTGTGTTATACTGTATTTGATATGTTGAATTAATTGTATGGGTAAATATGACCTGAAATAAACTATTATTTATTATTATTATTTATTTATAAAATTAAAGTCCTGACATACATACATATGGTCACGCGTTGTCCCCGAAGGGGTAGGCAGAGACATATTATATGTCCTCATTTCACCTTTAAAATTTGTTCCACGTTATAGGTGGTGAGCCGTATTGCCATGTTGAGATGGACAGGCGCAGGTTGTGACTGCCTGCTGTTGAAAATTTTCCAGCCGCCTAAAAAGTTCCTCAACTTTGGCTTAACGACTGCCATTTTACTGGCAACCGGGACCAACGGCTTAACGTGCCTTCCGAAGCACAAAAACGCTCAAATTAATGTCACAAAGTGGTCACATGGACGGTCACCGATCCAAGGACTGGCCATCGTGAAAGTTGTTTACAGATCGTTTACACTGAGTCCGCGAGGCACGGAGCATTTTAACCGATAAAGTTCATTGTTTTTTGATTGACGCCATTGACACCCGCTGGGTATACAGGGTGTAACATTCGGACCGGTCAGTATGGACAAATATATAAATATAAAACAAACAAAGAACCGTTTTTAGGAACCATGTCATCGATTTTAGAGAAAAGAAGAACTGCGTACGTCGATTTTTAAAATAACACTAAACTTGCACTATTCGGAAATCAAATCCTGTCGATTCGATAAAAATAAAACTAAAATTATTTCTATTTGCTAATTGGTTATAATATAAATAGGAGTAAGGAGTAAATATTAATAAAAAACATGATATCTAACGTAAATACAGTGAAAAAAAAGCGTAGGTAATGTTATAAAAACCACATAGCTCTTAAACAATATGTACCAACCATTTATTTCATAATACAACATACAGTACAATATAACAGATTATATTAAACATAGAACATTTCAAAATACACTGGACATTCTACGCCACATCGCACATAGTACTTATCTAGTACAAGCAACAATAATAGCTCCAAAATATATCTTGCTTAAAATGCAACATGTTTTGTCTTATAAATAACGTGGTCAATTTTACCCATGACTATTTCTGCAGTGAGGTTACTTATTTAAGGCTGTATCGTTAAATGTTGCGAGCATACCAATCAAATGAAAACATCTTGCAGGGAAAGCGGGCCCCGTGCTAGAAAACAGAAAAAAAGTGTGTGCGTGTAACCTTTACGCGCTAATGAAGTAAAAGTTATTTGCCATTGACGGCATTATATCACTGAAATGATTTATATTAATACTAGCGGAAGTCACGCGGTTTTACCCGCGTAGTTCCCGTTCCCGTGGGAATACGGGAATAAAATATAGCCTATGTTCACCGCAAAGAGTGTAGCTTCCCAACAGTGAAAGATTTTTTTTAAATCGGTACTGTAGTTCCGGAGCCTATTCGTTACAAACAAACAAACAAACAAAAAAAACAAAAAAGCAATTCTTTCCTCTTTACAATATTAGTACCTATAGATTAATATCATTCATTCTAATTTTGAATAGCGGAAACGCGGAAACCGCGTTTCCGCAATTTAAAATTCGAATAGTACCTAAGCGTTACTTCCGTCAGAAAAAAAATCTGAGTTACACCCTAGTCGCGCCTGAAGAAGTTTTACTTCAAAAATACGTTTGTGGTAGGAGAGTCCCCCTCAATTGTTATTATTATTAAAATTTTAGTAGCGTCAATAGAATTGCATCATCTGTAAAAAATGCTCTCCAGCTATCACGGTTCCTGAGATACTGCCTCGTGACGAACAGACCGACAGACAGCGAAGTCTCATGAACAGGGTTCCGTTTTTACCCTTTGGGTACGGAACCCTAAAAAATTAAGCGATTGCAAGCGGAATTAGAACTTGTATCATCTTCTTTGTTTTTGAAGTGCTTTGATCGCTAAACCATGAAGGTATGCTTGAAACTGGTGAAAATTTCACTTATTAATTTTCTTTTTGTATGCAAATAATGTAGCAAAAATGTCTCAATCTATGGTAAATATAGTAGGTATAAGAAAATACATAATAGTATCGACAACCATGGCACAATGCAACACCACGTCAAATGTCCTCGTAGCAACCTACTTAAGTTTTTAAAATTGAAACCTGTGAGAAAATCATTAGATTTAAAGAGCAATAAATAGGTTTTTAACCCTCTTGATCTTTGAAAGATAAATAAATGTATTGAATATAATCAACCCAAAGTTAGGCTGGGCATTTTCCCCCTTTGACCACAATAATAAGAATGCAGTTATGCAATGTAATAACATTGACGTTCCCACTAATTTTGTTCGCTGTCATTAAATTTATTAGGTATAAACGCAACAAAATTATTCTACCAAATGGAAATGGAACAAAAAATCGCGCTGTAGGCTGGTCATTTTCCCCCTTTGAGCACAATAATAACAATGCGGTTCTGCAATGTAATATCATTGACGTTCTCACTAATTTTGACCGCTGTCATTTATTTGGTATACACGCAACAAAAGGTAACTAAATTAAAATGGGAATACATTTGTTCTTAATCTATAGTTACTTCGTTTTGAGAGCGGAGCATCACAGCAACCATTAACTATAACAAACTCTTGATCACAGTACATAGCAAAGCTTTCTAGGTAACGAGTTTCGCACTTAGATTGTAGGGTGACCATCTACCTCCTGTTTTGAAGGCATAAACGATCGTACAATGCTATCCAAAGCTGTGTAGGTACCGACAACAAGGCCTATTATACCTACAGTGAATAAAACTATGTCTTTAATTAGGCGGATCCGGCCAGGGCCAAATTTGTCCGGGAAAGAAACGCACATCTCCATCAAAGCTGGGAAGCACAAACCCAATGCGGACAGGCAGAGGGCGCCGAACAGCGAAATAAAAAGGCCCAGTCGAGGAATTGCCACTGCCAGTACAACTGAAAATAAAAGAAAAAGGAATCCTTTATTCGAATGAACTATTATGTTTTCAAAATTATGACAGAAACACAAATTATGTATTTTGCAATAACTCGTAGCTATTTTTTTTAAATATTTAGCTAGCCAGAATGACTTTTCCTGCCTGGAGCGAAAAACCGTGGTGAAATTTAGCTCATCGAGGGCCAATCTAACAGCCCACATACCAATCTAAAAACAAACGAGCTGCCTGCTGTCAAAGACGTGCAACCCAGCGGTGTTAGGGAAGAAAATTGATTTGAAAGGAGTTTCTAAGTCACTCGCTGTAATAAATATGGCAGACGGAGATGCAATTATTCTTACCTCAGAATCTTACTGATATTATAAATGCGAAAATTTGAGAGTGTGTATGTGTGGATGTTTGTTATTCCTTCACGCTCGAACGGATCTGGCTGAAATTTGGTACAAGGATATATTATAGTCTGGAATAACACGTAGGCTGCTCTTTATCCCGAGAATATGTTCCTACGGGAAGCGGGATCGGGAACAATTTTACAATCGTTCTTCTGCAGTTTAGTTCCCAGTTGCTTCTTAACCTACCTAGAATTAGAGCCTGGTGCCCATTTTCATTGACGGGTAGGATCCCCCATAAAAGCGCTTTTGCCAAAGCCTCGTCCGTCGGCTTAATTTCGAAGATCTTGGCAGGAGTTAATCCGCTTTCATCACCATGACATTACTTACAGGTTATCAAACAGAGTGCAATTCTCAGTCCGTATTCAGCTACACGTTGTCGAGCAGGCGGGGCCCCCGAGCGTTGCAGTCGGGGAAGGAGGTAACCCCGCCAGACAACCTCCACAGGAACATAGCAGTGAAGTCCGTAGCTGATGAAGATGGCTATCGCAAACATCGCCAATACGCTTGTAGCTAGTCTGTCAAATAAATATTATAAATCAGAATTAAATAAAAATGTGAAAACAAATTGTCGTAATAACTAAGAAGCCTGGATGCCAATGAAGCCAATGTTCAACTTAATGGTCGAGTGTTGGAACTTGTGGAATCAACGACGTTCCTAGGGTTAACGGTTGATGCTGGTTTACAATGGGGTCCACATATTGTCAAACTAGCAAGTAGATTAAGTTCAGCAGCATTTGCTGTACAAAAGATAAGGCACTTGACGGATGTAGATACGGCTAGAATAGTCTATTTCAGTTACTTTCATAGCATAATGTCTTACGGTATTCTACTGTGGGACAATGCTGCAGATAAAGATAAAAATTTTATTTTACTAAAGCGCGCCATAAGAGCTATATTATTATAAAGATTAGGTCCAAGGGTCTCTCTGCGCGAAAAACTCAAAGAGGTTAAAATTCTTACAGTAGCACCACAATAATTTTTTTAGAAATTTTATGACGTGCAAAGAAATTTACATAGTTTCGCTAAGTTAAGGCCATACCCAGGGCTAACGACCTTGAGCATATGGGCGATATGACTCGCCAACATAGAGTAGCGCAACTACAGAGACATCAGAGTAAAAACACTACGGAAGAAGAAGAAAAATAGTAGCGGAAATGCGTTCCTCGCTTCACCAAATAAACAAGAAGCTGTGAGACGGTCTCACCTTGTGAGAGTTCAATCCGATTGACGTTGTCATTTTTGTTACTATAAATATAGATAGACTAATAATATAGATAGATAAACTTTGAACAGATGATCCACGTGACCTAATGACGTAGTTTAATGCAACAGAGTCACAGACTACAGACAAAGTCTCGCCATAAGCCCCTTTGCACTTTATTTTATAGAGAGAGGCGAAAATAAATTAAAAAACACAGGAACGTTTGTATTTCAATTTTCCTTTGTTTTTACTTAAAAAAAGTAAAATACACTGCAAAAAATGTGATTGATTATTACGTAAAAATTAAATGTGTCGAATTCACAAAGACGATTGTTCATATATTCATTGTTTTACTTAAATTTTTGTTACTTTTGGAACAAAATTTCATTTCATTTTATTATAACAAACAAAAATAGTCGTAAACGCAGTTGCGAGGGTCAGCTAGTTATGTATAAATAAGAAGCGCTCGCGGCACCGCGGACTCAGTGTTCTGTAAGGGAACACCCTAAAATTCCGAAATATGTTTTTCCGAATTTCAATATTCCGATGTTCAAAATTCCGAAAATTATAATTCCTAAGAAACAAAGCTCCGAATATTCAAAAGGATGATATTCGTTTATCCGAAAGTCATAAGTACGAATTTTTATTTTTCCTAATTTCATTAGTACGAATAATCAAAAGACCGGACTGTTATTTTCCCGAAAAACATTATTCAGAATTTCAAATATCCGAAAATTCACTGTTTAAGTTTTTTTAATAAAGTACGGTCAAGTCTAACTACCGAATATATTATTTCCAAGTAAGTGGGAGGCAAACGACAAAACGAAAAAAAAACCACGATGGCTACGGCCGGAGCTCCGCTCCGCTTCGCTTTCGCCTTAGCCTTCTAATCACTCTTAATCAAATAATTCACTTGGAAATAACCTATCCGAGTCGAGGTGTTAACCATAATAAGTGAATGGTTAACACCCCGACTCAGAGTACCCCGACTCGGATAGGTTAGGTTAGAAGGCTAAGGCGGGAGCGAAGCGGAGCGGAGCTCCCGCCTTAGCCTTCGTGGTTATTTTGTTTTGTTTTGTCGTTTGCCTTCCACTCACTTGGAAATAATATTTTCGGTAGTTAGACTTGACTTTATTAAAAAAACGGGTGGTATCGGGAACATAAATAATCGTCTGTAATGATAAGTTTTCGGGTTAAAACAGGAACGGGTGGAAACGAAATTCACCCTTCGTATTTATGATATTTCGGATTTTTGATAATCGGAGTTCGTATTTATAATATGGCGGATTTCTAATGATTCGGAATTTAACGGTTCGGTTTTTTGAAATTCGGCATTCTGACAGTCGGAATTTTAAACGTTCGGAATTTTAAAATTATGACTTTTAATAAAAAGGATTTATGAAACATAGGATTTTTGACTTTCGGGATTTCGAATCATTCGGACTTATGAAATTCGGACTTATGAAATTCGGAATTATGAAATTCGTGATTGTGACTTTCGGAATTAAGTTTTTCGTATTAATGTAGTGTACCCGTTCTGTAAACAATCACTGTAGTAAGCTCATTCACTATGGCCAGTCCTTGGATGGGTGACCATCCATGTGACCACTTTGTGGCAGTTATTTGTTCGTGTCGTTTCCGTGTTTCGGAAGGCACGTTAAGCAACGGCTTAACGTGCCTTCCGAAACTTACGGGCAACCAAGACCAACGGGTCTTGGTTGCCCGTAAAATGGCAGTCATTAAGCCAAGTAGAAGGCCTTTTTTACGGCTTGAATAATTTCAACAGCAGGCAGTCACAACCTGCGCCTGTCTATCTCAACACGGCAATACAGCTCACCACCTATTACGTGGGACAAATTCTAAAAAGGTGAAATGTGGGGACATAATAATATGCCTCTGCCTACCCCTTCGGGGTTATCCCCGAAGGGGTAGGCAGATACATACATAAATAAATACATAAATATGTAAATTATGTATGTATGGTCATGTATGTATGTAACTAGCTGACCCTCACAACTTCGTTTACGACGCTTAAGGTGTATGAAAGGGGAGGTATTTCTTCATCAGACTCAGCAAGTGGTGAGTGAAACTGCCCTGTTTGCTTTATCATAAAAGAACGTACACGTCGAGGGCATGGACTGAATTGTTTTAGAATCTATTCTAAAATAATTTATTTCAGTCCACGCCTTCGGCGCGGACGAAATATTTAACTCTGGGCTTAATCATTAAGCTTTTATATGAAAAAGCCAACACGCCGGTTTAGATTTACACTCTTAGGTTTAGGTTTATTTTATTTTTTTTAGGTTTCTTTATTTTTTTTCTTTTTTTATTTAGGTTTTTACAGGGTCGGCAGCGCGAGTGTGGCACCTCTGGTGTTGCAAACGTTCATAGGCTGCGGTGACCACCGGTCCTTCTGGTGGGCCGTATGCTTGTCTGCCACCTTAGTGGTATAAAAAAAAAAAAAAAAAAAAAAAAAAAAAAAACACTCACATTCAAAGGAACTCTTGAATTCTAGGTTTTGAGAAGTTGAGATGTCTCTAACTCCTGAACTTCCTCGGATCAATTTTCATTCAAATCAGTAGTTTCGGCGTGATACGTATTCGGAATACAGACGGACATGAAAATTTTAAATTTCATTTTGGCTTAAGTAGGTATCGATTAGAGAGTGCGTTCTTTTTTTTAAATAGCTTCCATGTTCAGACTCTCGACCCTCAACAGTTTTATTATTATGTATAGATATAGACTAGCAAGAAACGCGGCGGGCTATTCTTTTTAGTGCTCTGCTTACTGTAATATAGACTTAAAAAATCTTAACAAATTGTTTGAGAATCCAACAGAGCCAGCAGATCATTTCCAGACTTATTTGTCTAGCAAATAATTGAATACAATTTTTGGTCCCGAGCAGGATTCGAACCTGCGTCTTCTGGTTTGCCGGACAAGACGGCCTCACCATTGGACCAACGAGACACTGCTCTCGACCGTCAATTCTTTCACTTTATTACCATAACCAAGTTGCCGGTAGATGGTGCCTACATCACCCCAAGACGTAATAAGCTGAAAAAATTGACGGTTAAAATAAATAAACAAATATAAATAAATATATTCATGGACATTTCGCACAACGCTATCTAATCCCAAAGTAAGCTAGGAATGACCTGCTTGTGTTATGGGTATAAGACCACGGATATTAATACTTATATACTTTTTAAATACATACATATTGTACATAGAAACACTCGTGAGACATACATTTATGGGTCACACAAATATTTGTCTCCGGTGGGAATCGAACCCACGACCTCCAGCGCCGCAGGCGGTATCACTTCCGACTGCGCCACAGAGGCAGTCAAGTTGAGAGCAGTGTCTCAAAAATAGCAGTTTGTTAATAATAACTGTAATATAAGTATTTTCATCAGTTGTCTATATCCCTTAGCACAAAGTTATAATAGCTTAAGTTGTGTGGGAATGTCCACGAATATTTCTTCATTTATTTATTTTGAAATGATTAAGTACCGCTTACAATATTAGCATGACTACCTTTAGAAGTAATTTAATAAAACAATACATAAAATAAGTTCAAATGCATTATATTCTCATGTAATGCAGTATGCATTGTGTAACTCGGGCTCTGTCTGTTACACGCATTACTCTGTACATGAATGAAAATATAACATTTTATGAGAATATTTTGCAGACCAGAGCGACACCCGTCCGTCTAGCAACACGACTCCCCCCGCACTAGATTTGCGGGCGAGCGCGGGGAAGCAAGCAAGGTAATGAATTCTTTGAATACATTATTAGGTATAATTAGTTAAAACTTATACTAAATCAAAATTGAAGAAAACCATTTTAGAGGTCTATGTTTTCTTTAGTCTCTGATATAAATTTTATTATCATTCATTAATAAATAGATGTCATACAACGTCTTCTTCTAAAAAACTATGGGCTATTTCAATGAAGTTTTACTAATTATTTATAATAAATACACAATTTCTGATAAAACCATCTTTTGACACACATCTTTTAGATTTCAAATCTACTTTTGGCTATAATTTTTCGTATACTAATACCGAGAAGGATGTCTTCATTTGCACCTCTTTTTCGCAAACTTTGTCAACCACTCCCCTTAAGTGATAGACACACTGTCAACACTAGAAATAAAAGTAACCTTGCTGTTTATCATAGCAGATTGCACAAAATCAGCAATACTTTCATGGGTAACTGTATACGCTTTTACAACCGGCTACCAGACGAAATTAAAAGTATGTGTATAAATTTAAAAAGTTTGTAAAAAGTAAATTGTACTGCAGGGGCTCCTATACATTTGGTGATTATTTGTTGGATGGAGAAGCCTGGAAATGACCTGCTCTGCTGGATTCTCAAAAAATTGTTAAAAAGCATGGTTTTGGATTCATTTTGTAAATAGAGCACTAAAAAGAATAACCCACTGAGTTTCTTGCCAGTTCTTCTCAGTTGGGTCGCGTTGTGAACTGGTGGTAGAATTTTTTACATATATTCTGGACGTTTTACAAGAGCATCTGTATATGCCTATGTGAAATAAATTTATTTTTTTTCTTTCTTTCGGATCGCGATTGTGAAAGTTCTCGCACTGAAGAATTATAATACAACAGTCTAAAAATAACCATGCGTTCACCGTATAGCAGGTTCGACTGGTTACACAGAGGAGAAACTTCATTTTTAAATGAATTTAAGGAATTTACGATCTCATCCGCAGCTTACAGTGTTAGTTGTGTATTTATTTAATCTTAATAAAAAATATCCACTTTGAAACGTTCGAAGTCAAAATATTATTATTAGACGCTAAAAGATTTCTCTGTCTTATGAGTGACCAGCAAATTTGAACATTAAGCAATCACGAGTTGTCTCTGTCAGTTTCAACACGGCAATAGGGTTATTAGCGGCCAAGTGTAACAGCTCTGGGACCCAATACTGCTTTGCAATAATTGTGTCAGAACATAATCGTAATCGTCTATAAGGCAACTAAATGCTAGGGAACTGTAAAATTGCACCTACAGCTCTTATTTCACTAATAGTATAAAGACGAAATATTGGATTGTTTGTTTGTTAGAATTAAATAGACACCAAAACGATAGAACTGATTTGATAAATTTTTTCACTCTTAGGAAGCTATACTATCCCCTGGTGACATAGGTCATATTTTATTACCGTATTCCAATGGAAACGGGAAATATGCGGGTGAAACCGCGTGACATCGCTTGTTATTTATTATTGAGCTACGGTTGTGATTCTGTACTGACGCAGTTGAAACATGAGACTGGTATTTAATTTTGCAAACATTTATTTTATATGTAACCACTTCCTATTAGGTATAGTACCTAATAGGTAGTGGTTACATGTATAGGCCGTATTCTTTCTACGACAGTAGTATAATTTTATAATCTTTTTTTGTAGTTATGTATTGCTACTAAAAATGTCAATAAATATAAAATTGAATGACAAATTATAAATAGATTTGACTGCCAACGAATGTCGAATAGTACACACTAATAAGTTCATTCACACTCAATTATCGAACGAGTGTGTCGTAACAGTGTGGGGTCACACTGGTTACACACTGGAATGAGTAGCGATCTGATTGTCTTCATCACTTTGAAACCTTGATGTTCAATTCAACAAATGATTGATAAGGAATAATGGCTTTTAAAGTAGCGTGCGCTGCCAATGTAATGGAGAATATCTAGTTGTTTTGTACGTAGGTAAATTCTATTTATAAACACCGATAAAATAACGGGAAAATTTGTAAATCTTGATTGGTACAGGAAATATAATATCTGTTGTATAATATTACGTTATATGTGTAGACACAATAGCGCCAAGTCCTCGTGGCAGGTCTGGACGTGGACATTATCTTGCTGGAGACCATGGTGCGAGCCATGATCTCCAGTGGGAGTAAGTGGGACACCGCTGCGTACTTTAGCGAGCAGGTCATGCTCGTGAAAGAGGCTGCGGGAAGTGGGCGGGAGAGAACTCTAACACCCGAATTCCGATGTCTTGTGTTCTCTCAAGACTATCGGCCTCCATGACAGGAGGCCTGAAGGCGCTGGGGGGCTGCTCACCATCCTTACAGAAGCAGGCCCAAGACGACAGCGTGACGTGACAGTTTCACGCCCGCCATACGCCCCAATAAGCGGGATAAATCCCGAACAACCCTCAAAAGACGTAGGCTAGTACCCGAACTCCCTAGGTGAGACCGCAGAATCCTGGAGACATCCTTCCGCGGGCTTACACGGGGCTCCCAATTGTAGGCAGTAGGTAGTGAACATGTTGGTTTTAGTCGGTAAGAGGCCGGCATAACATCCTTCTAGGATTTTCCTTATGTGTAAACAGTGCTTCAAGCTAGAATATGGTATTTTATAGCTTACTAGCTGACCGGGCGAACTTTGTTCCGCCATATCAATATTTCTTTTTTGCTTTAAAAATTTATTTAGATACAAACCTTGCCCTGGCTATAACTAACCCAAAAAGTAAAGAATTAGCAAAACGGTTCTGCCGTTGTGAGTTTTGCGTAATTATGCGCGTACATACATTTTGCATGGGATCGACGAATAGTGTATGCGGAAATCGGGCATGTCGCACTTGATTTCATTGAACACAAGTTACTATAAGACTCCAGCTAGTTTTCTTGTGTGTGTTACTCAAGCAAGCGGCATGTCAATAACGTGCACTGGAGATATAATTACTACAAAACTATCATCAATTGCAAAGGTTCTTGCAATATATCAGGATCGGATGATTATAACGGCGCCGAGCGAAGTCCGAAGCGACTTGCTAGTTGTTAGATTGAGTACGTAGCAAATTACATTGCCCGACGGTCAGCGGTCGTTTTCTGAGTTCTGTCATCAATATGGTATCTTACAACCGCGTGTGCTACAGAGATAGAATAAATACCATCTCCCTACTCTCTTTGATTATTCTTTTAAAATAAATAGGTACCTAACCTCATTTTATTTTTATGTATTTAGAAATATGAAAATACTAGGTGATGCCCGCAGCTTCGCCCGCGTAAAATTTGTTCCCGTTCTCGCTAAAGCCTATGTGTTATACCGGACCATAATCTATCCCTGTACCAAGTTTCAGCCAGATCTGTTCAGTCGTCAGAGCGTGAAAGAGTAACAAACATCCACACATCCACACTCACAAACTTTCGCCTTTATAATATTAGTGAGATGTTTATCGTTATATAGGTTCACATGCAATTATTAGTGTTGTGTGATAAGGTTCCAAAATAAATTTGATATACTTTACAGAGTACTTACGGTCCTTGTGGCAGGTCAAGAGTTATAGAATCGCTGCATTTCGATACGCAATACACATAGCCGAGTGCTCCAACAGTCACGTATAAAAGCACGATGATTGTCATTCCTGTATTCAGCACTCCACAGGGCGTTCCAAACGCTTTGGGTGTTTTCATGTTATTTTCTAACGCGATCACCTGTAAAATGTCATGTGATATTTTTCGCAACAAACATTCGCAGGCAACTGTCAGTTACAACATTCGCTTAGCTATATGCAATTGCTTTATTTATTTAAAAACTTAATAATATAAATAGAAGATAAACAGTTGAATGAAATGGATTTCGACAAAATTTCTGATATTTAAAAGCATCGAAGGTATAGATAAATAATGATGATTTTGAATAAAGTCTTTGGGTGGTACAAAGTTTGTCGATGATCTGTTTAATCGATTTTGATTTAAATTTATATTAAAGAAATAATTCTGGAATATGGAATGGATTGATCTCTGAACCGAACTTCAAAAACGTGTGTTTCGTCCCAACTTGTAAGATAGGATAATGTTTATTCAATTTACCTAATTATATAATATACGTATACCTAATTATATATATTTGCACGATAGCGTGCAAACCCCAAATTCGTTGGGGCGGATCACTGGCAGTCTAATTATAGTGTTGCGGGATATTCGGTCCATTGCGTCTTAAATTATCTTGATTTTCATTTTAGTTGTTCTAATAACTCTTTTGCGTTGCCCGCGACTTCGTATGCGTGAAGATTATATTATAATGCCAATTCAAAATATCCCGTAGGATATGATGGTTTGAAGACGCTACCCCTAGTTAATATATGTGCAAAATTTGAATCAAATCTATTGAGTACTTTTCGATATCCTTCCGGACAAAGCATAGCAAACAGACAAACAGAGAAAAAAAATCTAACCTCATTTTCGGCTTCGGTATCTTATGTTGAACACCCAGCGGATATTTTTTTTTTTATATTTCCAATGTACATTTTTGACTTTTCTATCATTTTATTATATGTATAGATTTTACACTTAACGTATTAGTAACTACACAAATTTTTTGATAACCTAAAGAAATAATGAACACTGCAAAATTATATTTAGACTACCAGTAATGCTAAACGAATCCCGAAAGAAAATTGCTATTATTATTTACACACCATTATTTCCAGGTCAAATGCAAATATCACTGGACTACTCTCTGTTCTCATTCTCTGCATTTTAACCACGAAATATAACTGCCATTCTAATCAAGACATACTTTCCACACTATAGTATACCCAAAGATAATACGAAAGTACTAGTAGTATAACTCAAGCGTGTTTACAGCAAGTACGACAACCTATTAACGTCAGAGACATTAATCAGTGAAAGAGGTCAGTAAGGTCAATGAACAGCGATAATCTAGTGTTTTATTCAACTTACGAACGATCAGCTGTTTTCTATTTTGACCTTTATCAGTTCAATATTTAATTAACTCGCGAGACACTGAATCTTAAATTCTTTAGGATAGCGGCGCCGTCATATATAACTAATGTAATAATAGCAGTGACGTCATTAAATACCTGTCTGTGTAAACAAAGGCTCGGTTTTCTAGAGAGCCGTTTTCACACCGGAACTCAAAATGTTCTTTCGTATGTAAGTACCATTACGGCCACTACCTACCTAAAAATCAAAACAAACTTCAAATTTGCCATTTGAATGTATATGATATTATGCAGAGGGGTACATATTATAATTAACTAAGATGTAATATTTAAGTAGGTTCTTGGATGCAATCGAAAACTTTGCACACCAAAGACATTGCCGAAAGTAAAATCTAACGCAGTTTTTTTAAACTTTAAATAGTAAAGATTTCTTCAAAGCTATTTTGCAACTAAATTAAGACAGTCTTAAGTCTCGAATAATATTAAAATCAAATTATTTAACAATTCATATCAACTAAACTGTTTATCTTAGTTATTACAAACGGCGCCGTTTGAGAAAGATATGTAAAAGAACAATGAAAATGATATTCATAATATATAAAGTCAATTTAGTTCAAAACTTAGAGTATTCGACTAAATTGTCTTTAGATCTATCTAATAGTACCTGGTGTCCAAGCCAAATTCTGCTATTTCAACAGAATCATAGTCATCACAAATGCTACGAAAACTGTCAAATTGTACAGTTGGCGTCGGCTACGACATTTTTAATTATTTAGCGCTACGGTTACGATTCTGTTCTCTACAGAATTGAAATAGCAGACTTTGGCCCCTTTCTCATAAAATCTAATTCTTTAGAATTTTCTTTAATTTATTGATACTTAGTAAAAGAAAATTCAGAAGAACTTTTGGAGTTGTTAGAAAAGAGACAAAATTATTCTCCTTTGTAATGCAAGTCAGGAGAACCATTTAACAGTATTATTACTGGTAGCATTAGCAGTAGTACCGTTAAAAGTGCTGATAGATCAACTTATTTTGTGCTGTGCAGCTTTAATTTGAGTGATTATGATGGTTAGATGGCTGCGTCAAGTCGAGTCGTTCCGTCATAAAAATGAGTGAAAATCGAGGAATCTGGTACTAACATGGACAACAAAGGAATTTTTGTACGTCTTTTAATACGACTTACCACACCCACAGCTGTCAACGCAAACAAAATGGTTCCAAAGAACAAAGGAAATGTGGCTGCGGAACCCCATAGGTCCAGTTCATCAGTTTCTGGGGCTTTCTTGTAGGCAAGCATGTAGTATACGATAATACCCAAGCCAACAAATGTGAGGACGTTGGCAACAGCTGAAAATGGCGCTAACAGTTTCAAACTTGGAATCAGGTTAAACGCAATCAGTGGTAAGAGAATTATCAGCATGTGGAACTCTACAGCCATGTTGTAATGTGGGTCCACCATCTGAAAAATAAAACTGTAATTAGATACTTTTGATTGGTGGACCTTGTTACACATATTGCATGAAATCAATTGTTCCATTCCTCAAATTTTTGTATGGTGCCAGCAACAGAGATCAACGGCTTGACGTGTTTTCTGAAGTACGGTTACGTTCGTAAATAGAAATGCCACAGAGGGGTCACCGATCTTAGGACCAACTGCAGCGTACAATTTCATTCAGTAGATCATGCAACATGGTATGCAATCCAATTAATACAAATAAACGATCATGTATAAATAACAGAACGTAAATGCATTATGTGCTGCGTCAAGCCGCATGATCGTTTAGAGATCGCATTGCAGAAGACCGTGTTTAACAATGTTACGAGTGCTTCATCAATTATTATAAAATTCAATATTTTGTTAATAATTTCTTACTGCATGGGTGCACAAATTCCGTTGCTTCAAGTCCGATGCTTCAAGAGTACAAAGTTTAAGTCGTCGTTGGCGTCGCGTCGATCGTGAGAGCTCGATCACAATTGCCTTAAGTATCCACTTAGTCACCGTATCATTGTCGCATCCTAACGTCAATTTTCATTTACGACTATTATGAACTGCATATTGATGTAAATAAATAATATGTGATTGCACGTATTCAATCCATTCTGATGTTGACTGCAGTATTACATTAAATGTACGTACATCTGACTGCTAGGTAACACGATAGTTTGATCATGTTCCTTAAATTTTTATGATTTTATTTGTTGTCATAGCGGCAACAGAAATACATCATCTGTGAAAAATCCAGCTCCCTAGCTATCACGGTTCCTGCGATACAGCCTCATATCAGTCAGATAGACAGACGGACAAACAGCCGGGACACAGAAGTCTCATGAATAGGGTCCCGTTCTTACCCTTTGGGTATGGAACTCTAAAAAGCCGGTTGATGTTTTACCTTGCTAGTTCATGAATTAGACGAGAAATAAATATTCATAAGACATTCTCACCAAATTAAGCTAATACCTATAAGCTAAGCATAAGGGGATTTACTGCCATACTCCATACATAAATTATTGATTTTGACACAATGCAGGAGACAGTATATTAAAAATGAGACTAACCTTCTTAATATTATCAGCGATGAACACAATATAGACGCAGCATATCCCTAGCTGGTAGACGACAAGAAAGATGTCGACAGTAATAGCCAGCGAACGCGAGAACTTGCGCAATGATTGTGGGCCCATCTCCAGGGCGGTACTCATTGATTCTGGGTATGAGAGCAGAGGTACTCGTAGTTTCTTGCATGTCGCGTATTGTGACTGGACCTGAATAACATTTAATATGTTAAAAAAATCAATCACTTGGTAAAAGCCTGTAGGTGCTGCAAAAGCTTAACTTTAGAGTTTAGAGACCATTATTTGTAAGAGGTTTTCTTGATATTTCTGCAAATGACTTGCTGCCTGATTGAAGTGTAATTACCGGATCATATTATACGAAAGTTATTGCCGTGCTATAACAGTGGAGTTTCTTTGCACTCAAGTCAGCTTTTCGTCGATTTTTGCCATAACACGCGGTTTTGTTCATAGACTTAGAAGTTTTCACCTTGTTAGATAGTTGTCTCAAATACCTAATATATTTAGCCTATCCACGCAGATCACGTGGACAACAGATAAACGATGTCACTGGATTTTATTTCAAGTATTCCTTCTCTTTGCTAAGGCGTCGTTCATGAATCAGTACGTGCACCACTAGCAAGTCAGGCGTGTTAGAGCCCGAAGACTGTTCTTACAGAAGCTGGCCAAGACGATGGCGAATATCTCTTTGCCCCTCATAGTGGCGATAGTGGTGGGATAGTACCCAACTCCCCCCCTCCTTTTCCTAGTAGCGGGTTAACACCCGAACCAACTCTTCAGACGCGGGATAGCACCGAACCCCAAAGGCGAGGTTGAAGCGTTCGCCAAAGTCTGCCGAGAGCCCTCGGACATCCTTCCAAAGGCTTACCTGGGATTCCCAGCCGTAGACAGTTGTAAGGAATAGTGTGGCTTTAGTCGGTAGGAGTCTGGTATAGCATCCATGTAGGATTTCCACACGTATAAAAAGATCTTTGTTGGACCTGTGTACCGTTCTTGTACGATGTAATAAGTGGGATATTTTTCTTTAACTCCTAGTTCGGTAAGGAAATACTTAATGATAAAAATGAAAATGTTATTAATTTAATTTAATACTATACTCACTAGCACATGAAGACAATGTGTAACCAATGCGCCGACGACAACCGTTGCTATAATTCCAGTCACCAGTCCGGCCCGCGCGAATGCTTGCGGCATTGCCAGGATGCCAGTGCCGAGACTGCATTTCAGCAAGTGGACTAGAGTCTCCCAGTTACTACAAAACAATATTCAGTTAGACACTTTGTAAAAACACCCACAATACTCGTACCTTAGGTAGTTTCCTATTTACTAATCATGAAAGGTTGTCTTAGTCTACATCTAAGCGAGGGTTACACGCACGCTTCAAGAAGCGAGATAACACCCGAACTAATCCTCAAAGACGCAGGGTAGTACTCAAACCTATAAATTGACACTGTAGTCAAAGTTTTTGTCGGGAATCCTGGGATTCCTCCGAAGGTTAAGTCGGCGCTCCGGAGCTATTAGTCGCTTAAACACATCCACTGAGGCTTGGAGTAAGGAACTCGCAGAGAAAGTTGAATGACATCACAAGTGGTTTGGCTACTAACTGCTAGCACCAATCGCGTGTTTGTGTGCTTACTACCGTAGCAATGATAGACAAAGATACAATAAATATACAAATAACAAAATAACTTACTTAGTTGGTTTTGGCAGTTGCCGATGAACATGAGGGTCGTAGTCATCCTCAGCCCCATCTCTGGAACAATATACTGATATCAAACATATGAAAATAACTTAAGAGAATATATAGGAGAATATTAAATTATCATCATCGTCGTCCGCGTCATGTCCGTCGACGGCGACCTTGACTATTTCGTGACGTGTGTTCGCAGGTGGCTAGAAAATCCGAACCTAGTCTTTAACCTCGGTCACATGTTATACAGTAGAGCTAGCCAGCGCTGTTGTAGGTGTAGTTGTTGGAACGTTTCGGTCGGTTCTTGTGAACTTGGTGCTTCAAGTCCAACTCAGAAAGTCAATTGTTACCAAATAGCTTATACCTTCATTAATTTTTGAGTGCCAATTCTCATTTGTGCACTCGCTTCCCATCCCTCCGCAGGAAAGCCACATGCAGTCATATTTCTTTTTACACAACCAAGTCTCAGATGCATATAAAAGAATCGGCAGACCTACCGCATTTTATTGACAATTTAAGTGTCTGTAATATGGTTATCGATGTTACACATACAATGAATTTCTACTCAACCTTTTTTTTTTCAGTTTCCATACTCCAATTAATTAGCTAACCAAGTATAATAGTTGGTTTAACAAAGACTCATCAAGTATAACAAATATATAAGTCTCGATAGTTATATCGTTATCGCCCATTACCTATATTAGAAAAGCTGTCACTATTCTAATAGGTTAATTGCTTAAAGACCGACATTTAATACAGGAAACTACTCCGAAGCTAACTTCCACCTACGCGCACTTCCAATACCTTGAACCGAATAAGATCAGGTGAATGTAGTTTCCCATGAAATAAGTATTTTCTCTCTACACAAATATTTATAGAGAGAACTAGATAATAATCCATATCCCCGGAATATGAAGTAGTAGCCTAAATGTTATCCAGACAATAATCTATCCCAATACAACATTCTAGCGTTGAGCGGAATTGTGTAACAAACATCTAAACATCTCCACAATGATAACTTTATCTAAACTGTTGTGCTCTCGAACGAGGATGAGGATCAACTACTGGAAAAGTGTGGGTGTGTCATTTTGCACACCCACACTTTGCCAGTAGTTCTGTTGATCCCACGTAATACTTTCTTGTTCATAAAAGTGTTGCTGTTATTTGAATCAAAATTTGGCAGGAGCCAGGATTGATACAAAATAGAAATACAATTATTAGGGTTTCGTGTCAACGAGTCACATTGTGACCAGTTTTAGGGTGACCCGTTGAGAATAAAGGGGTAAAAACGAGACCCCATTCATTACACTTCACCGTCCATCTAACTGTCTGTCTTTCTGTCCATCACGAGGCTGTATCTCAGTAACTGTGATAGCTAGAGAGTTGACATTAAATTTTCACAGAAGGATATACGGAGTTTGTTTTCGAGAACTAGCCTGGTTGCCTCTGGTTGGATTTAAAAAAAAAAATACAATTTAATAGTCCATTTTTTCGAGAACTAGCCTGGTTGCCTCTGGTTGGATTTAAAAAAATATTTTACAATTTAATAGTCCATTTATTGAGGAAGGTTATAGGACGCTATTCATCACGCTACAACGAATATGAACGGAGCAGCAATGAAGAATGTGACACAAACGAAGTTGTGAGGGTCATCTAGTAGTAAATATAGTTAAAATAGCGCTATGAGTCTTTTCCTTTAGTTTTATAACGTGTGTTCTTATCCAATGATTCGTAAAGAACACAGAACAGATAATCTGGTAATTTAATGCTAAAGAACAGCAGGGCACCGATTCTCGCTTCACACGACATGAATGCGTGGACGGAAATCGGCGGGTGACGCGTCGCCTGTCTCATATTTAGGAACGGTGAAACATGAGACGGACGACGTTTCACCCATAAATTTGCGTCCACGCATTCACGTCGTGTGGTCGAGAATCGGCGCCCTGCTCAAACTACAGCCCAGTATCCATCAAAGTGGAAAGGAGAGGAGAAGTGTTTCGAAAACCTCCGAGATGTGGAAATAATGAGATCTGATTGATTTTTTAATAATACTTCATACACATCTCTTCTTTTCTCCAATTTGGTGGATTCCGAGTTTAAAACGAAAGAAATGAATTCTTACTTGAGTGGCTCCTCGCAGTTATCCCGCACCGGCTGTAGGCTCACCGACTCGGTCTTTGCAGCCTCCATCTAGGAACACCTGATACAATAAAAAGGTTGTCTGTAAATTCTGTTGAAAAACAATAATTTTACGTGATAAATTCATGAGAAAACACATGTCTAATATGCCGATGGAGTGGAAGAGAGATAGATGAATCACAAGCAGAACGCTTAGGCCCGATACTTTTTCGTGCATCTGCTGGTGTACATCGATTTTAAAGACGTAACCACGACACTAATATAATTATGCACTGTAATTTTTCCTAGCACTTCACCCAATTCGAACTCGGTGTAACTTTACTGGTTCATTACCAACATTGAGACGTGACAATGTCTTATAGCCGGCTTAGAGCCGGCTGCACGCATGAAAATACATGACGTATGCGGCGTTGGGCGTGGGCTCTGAGGCGTTCCATCTAAGGCTGAGTTGTCACGTTCAACTATCGTCAGTAAAACAACTTTACAGAAAACCGATTTTTTTTAAACTACTATGGTGGCAGACGAGCCTACGACCTGGCTGATAAATCGGTGTTACCGAAGTCTATGAACGATTGAAAGAAAGAAAGAAAAATGTTTTATTCAGGACACGCACAACACACCCGCTACACTCGTGCTGCTGACCCTGCAAGAACCTTCTAAGACCACCTTTTGAAGAACCTTATTTTCAAGATAATCATTAATGGGAGCATAGATGGGAATCTTCTCAAAAAAATTCAACATGAGCTTCGAAATAGGTGTTTCTTGTACCGATTTTGTAAGGCTTACTTACAATATTATATCTATTGTGTAAACCAACAGTGTTGATTTTAATGGGCTTGGTTTAGGAGTAATAAACTGGTGGCTAGCGGGAATAAGAGTTAATCCATGTAATGCTTAAGGCGCTGACGTCATCGGGCAATAAATTCAAACTCCGTCAGAACTCCTACTCAATTTGCTTATTCTTTTCATTTTGTTCTGCCCGAGCAAACGCACATATCATGTTTTGAAACAATCTTACTAATACAAATTTTAAATGCGAATGTTTGTGAATGTAGATGCATGGATGTGGGGAGGTGTGGATATTTGTTACTCTTTCACGTTCTAAAGATTGAACGGATCTGGCAGAAATTTGGTACAGAAATATATATTGTCTGGAATAATATTATACTTAGGCTACGTTTCATTCCTTGAGTAACTTCCGATGGTATACAGGAACGAAAACATGGTTACACAGAGCGCCCTTTAGTTTATACCTTGTGTTCATCCTCTTCACACATTCTATTACAAAAACTTACTTTCTAAATAAACCAAGATCAGAATGCTTTCGTATTGCGAAACACTCAAGTTGTAAATATCGGGCATCAGACAAACAAAGAATTCCAAGTCAACGCGGGGCGTATTATGAACGAATGACTTAAAATTTGAAATCTAACGGTCAAAATGAAAGGGTGCTGGTAAAATTAGGTTGTACGATTCCAAGGCACATTCTGCATGACGAAAACGATTTGCATCCGATTGAACATCGACCAACAAACTACACTACGTCATGCTCTAGGGCAGGGGTTCCCAACCTTTTGCAGGCCGCGGCGCCCTTATAAGTCTTGAAATTTTTCACGGCTTCCCATCATAAGAGGCCGGGTGGGCCTGGAGCGGATCCCGAAGCGGAGCATCGTCCGGGCCCGGACCGGACACGGATCATGCACTGTGTAATATAAACTGGTTCAAATTAAATGTATGAAACGTTTCAAATCCGTGCCCCATCCCAAAGACGCAGGGAAGTACTCGAACCAAACGAAGTAAAGTAGATGACGTCGCAGTGGCAGCCAAGGTCTGTCGGGAATCCTGGGACATATTTCCCGAGGCTCCCGACCGTAGGTAGTGGTAGAGCGATTTCGGCACACAGATTCCACAAGTAAAAAAGAAGACAGTTTCCCTAGATAACACCAGCTTCACATTTTTTCCCGGATTTGGTGTGCATAATGACTTGGCCGAGGCCCAATGGCACAGGAAAGTGGCTTGTGCGGAGGATTACTAGTCGAGGGGGGGGGGGGGGTGATTACACGTGATATGATGGGGAGCCGTGAAAAATTTCAAGACTTATAAGGGCGCCGCGGCGCACAGGTTGGGAACCCCTGCTCTAGGGTTTGCAGAAAAAATAAAACGCCACAACGTGTTGACACTTAGTTTTGGACCCAAAACATGATAGGTGGATTTTGGTATGTCGGAATAATTTTGCGATCTCTCCATCAATAGTTGGAGGTGTAGGACTAGGTTAGTAGGTTTTTGGTTGAATAAACTTTTCACTATTGTGGCTCGATTACAATTGGTCGTTAGCTCGAATTCATTTGTCAATGGAATTTGGGCAAACGACTAAGTGTAAAAGAGCTTAGTCGAGTACGTCCTTATTCGAGAAGCTTTCGTTTCAGTTACCCGATGCCGTTTTCCTTTCAAATGTCAAACAGTACTTCGCGCGAGATCGTTTGCCAGAGATCCAATAGCCGACAATTTAAATATTGCTTTGGGTGTCCAAATTCTGGTAACGTCTTTCGTACACCCGACTTCGAATTTCGGATAACGACCAAAGTATAATTGTGCTGTTTAACACAATGATGTTATGTTTGTAGGATATGTTATTGGAGGTAAGTAGATACACGTTCATCGTTTAACAAACGCAAACCCGTGATTCATGTAGGTTACGATAACATCGGGTTATTGTTACATTACATAATGAAATACGACAGATAAAAAAAATACGCATGGGACTCCACCATACAAAATTGACGTCATCTATACTAATACTAATATACTAATACTAATAATAATAATAATACCCTCTTAGTACTCTACTAGAGAGTTCAGGGCTAGGTTACAGATTACGGGGAGGAGGTCAGGTTATATCTCACTTACTTTTCATGGACGACTTAAAGCTATTTGCTACAACAAATTCTCATTTGATTGATTTACTAAAGGTTACTGAGAACTTTAGTAATTCAATCAAAATGGAATTTGGTGTGGATAAATGTGCAGTTATGCATGTTAAGCGAGGACGGATAGTGGAATCGGAAGGTATTCAGCTTTCTGATTCCATTCATCTGACATCACTCCTCGTATCTGACACCTATAAGTACTTGGGTATGTCACAAGCGTTGGGCATCAATGAAGCTGACATGAAACAGTCGTTGCGAGAACGTTTCCTGAGTCGCCTGAGAAAAGTATTAAATAGTCTTTTGTCGGGCGGCAACAAGGTGCGTGCTTTTAACGGCTGGGTCATGCCACTCTTGATGTACTCCTTTGGCATACTCAAGTGGACTCAAACTGAACTAGATGCCTTGGACAGGAGAGTTCGTACACTATTGACATCATATCGAATGCATCATCCGCGTTCATCGGTGATGAGGATGTACATCCCGCGGAAATGTGGCGGCCGAGGCTTCTTGAATGCCAAAACCCTACATAACCGCGAGGTGTGCAACCTTAGAGAATATTTTCTCCACATGAATGCGGATGTGCATCGGGATGTTGTCAAAGTGGATACTGGACTCACCCCGCTTGCCTTGGCGAAAGAGAACTGGCGCAAACCTGTAATACTGGGTGTTGATGACCGGCAGGAGATATGGAAGGGCAAGGAGCTCCACGGTAGGTTTTATAAGGCTCTGCATGGATCTCATGTAGACCTTATAGCCTCTGTGGCCTGGCTACGATTCGGTGATCTCTTTGGAGAGACCGAGGGTTTTGTCTGTGCAATTGCAGATGAAGTTATCATGACGAACAACTATCGGAAGTATATACTGAGGGATGGTACGACTGATGTATGTCGAGCGTGTCATCTTCCTGGCGAGTCCCTCAGGCATATTATTTCTGGTTGTTCTCGTCTTGCTAACGGCGAGTACTTGCACAGGCACAACCTAGTAGCCAGGATCATCCATCAGCAACTTGCTCTGAAGTATTACCTGGTGGATATCGAGGTTCCATATTACAGGTATGTAGCTGAGCCAGTTCTTGAAAATGGTCATATCACATTGTACTGGGATCGATCTATTATCACAGACAGGACTGTTGTAGCCAACAAGCCTGATATTGTGGTAATAGATCGATCTGAGCGGCGAGCAATGGTTGTTGATATCACAATCCCCCATGACGAGAATCTCGTAAAGGCTGAGAGCGACAAAAAAATAAAATATGTGGACTTAGCTCGCGAGATTGTCGACATGTGGGAAGTTGATACGGCAATCATTGTTCCAATAGTCATTTCCGCTAACGGTCTTATAGCTAAGAGCCTCGACCAACACCTTCAGAGGCTCGCGTTGGGCAGCTGGATCAAGGGCGTGATGCAAAAAGCAGTGTTACTGGACACGGCACGCATTGTGCGGAGGTTCCTCTCTCTGGAGCCCTGACCACCGGTAGCTTGGTCCCTGTACCCGATGCCGGTGGGATACTATATTTTATATTTTTAAATGTATTTTTTTTATAACTATATTTAAAAATGTATTATATAAGTTATTTTATTGAATAAAGAGCATAATAATAATATTATAAAGAAGTAAAGTTTGTGTGTTTGTTAAATTGTAAGGGGTAATCTCGGGATCTACTGAACCGATTTTAAAAATTCTTTCAACAATAGAAAGCTACGTTATTGTGGAGTGTCATAGGCTATATAGCATCACGCTACAACGAATAGGAGCGGAGCAGTAATAGTAAATGTTTCAAAAACGGGGGAAAAGTTATTCCTTTTGAGAGCTTCGTTGCGTGTGCTATGTAAATATGTAAAAAATAATTATGTCCTACAAAATTGTTTCTCTCAAAAAAGTTCTAAAAAATTGCGCGATAGCATGTGTCTATCTTTGGGTTGGTGCACAATAACCATTTTAATGGCAATCAATTTTTTTCTACAATAATGCCACGGGATACCTCTTTCATAAACGAAATTGTTCTTAAAAATAATGCGACGGGAATACACGCGACGAGAAACCTTTCTCTCTCTCTCTCTCTCAAGTAGTATTGAATATTAACGACGAGACGCTACGGGAGTAAACGCAACGCGACGGGAGTAAATGCGACGGGAACAGGTAATACTCTCTCTTATGTGGCGCAAACGAAGTTGCGCGGGTCAGCTAGTCTTTTATATAAAAGTGAATCGCGAAATGTGTTGGTAAGCGCATAAACTCAACAACGCCTAGACCAATTTTGCTGATCTTTTTTGAAGTGTTAGGTAGTGTTAGGAAAAGGTTCTTATGGAAGAAAACATTAAGAAATTTGCGTGAAAAATTAGAAAATTTGCAATATATGGCTCGAACTGTTCAAAAAAATGGTTTCCATTGCGATTTTGGATCGGGTCTTGGAACTCGAAGCACTAAAATGGGAACCGGGACCAGAAAGACGGTCTGGGAACAGGAACGGGAACTGGGACCGAGAGCTCAGAACTCGAGATACCGATTTCCATATTCAAAGTTATGGCAGGACAACGTCTGTCGGGTCAGCTAGTTTGTGATATGGCTTAGACTTTTTTACAATTATATAATGGTATTCATTGTCTATATTCGACATTAATTCGTTAGAAAATAGCTTTACACATATTTTTAATCTAAATTGATTTTCACTGCATTAAGCAACTTTCGCTTTAGCTGGTCCTTGTATGGGTGACTACTTTTCAGATAGTGCATGGAGATGAAAATCACTTTGGGTCTTTACAGATTACGTAGTTTTATCTGTAGGTTTCAGATGTCGCTTTAACTCGATTTCGCTGAATTTTGTATAGTGTCATTTATGTTCTCAGTGTGCGATATATACGCCTTTATCCTCGAAGGAGTAGGCAAAGGTACATTGTAACCATTTTGTTTTGTACCACATAATAGGTGATGAACCTATTGCCGTGAAACGAACTGTTTGAGGAACGCAAATGGTATGACATGGCAAAATATTGTGACATTTTTATATTTTAATATTGTTGTACAATTATTTATAGCATGGCAAAATATTGTGACATTTTTTCATATTTTAATGTTTTTGTATAATGTTCTGTGCCTAATCTACTGATATCACACACAATGTAATTATTGTTTCTGATTAAAAATACAATACAATACAATACAACGACTTCCCGCTACTGGCAACCGAGACCAACGGCAACGTGCCACTCGGTGAATGGAAATGCTCGCAAATGGAAATGCAACAAAAAGTTTACCTATGATCAGACACCAGACACATCAAAAGTTGCATACTAAAGGATCGTGTACAGAACACAGACCGACTGATACGAGCGATTCTAAGAGATCAAATAAAGTCAACTTTAATTTGAATCTAAGTCAAATGGGACACACATTGTTAATACAGATTTGCGTTTAGTTTATAATATAATCCCACTGATCCGCAACACCAATCAATTAAAATATTTGCACGGATTGTTTATCATGTTCTCCGAACTTCAATGTCCACAATCATGCACAAGACAACAACATGGTAGTAGTGACACAGAAACAAATTAATACATACACGTTTTGACGGCACTAAATTGATACTATTGAGTTCTAATTTCAGTGTGAAATAAAGGGCTCTTTTGAGGCCGGCTCGGGCGATGCGCGAACGCCGACTGAGCGCACTACACTCGATGATTCAAATCCCCGCCTCGCCTACGTCCCATCAACTTCAATTACAGTAAGTATATAGTTTGGAGAGCAGATGATGCAAAACGTTGTAAGGGACTCAAGTTCACCGTTTTGAATGTTGCATGATAAAACTTTTTGTGTCGTATTGTGTGTTGGGGAAATAAACTTTTTATTGTTTTTGGAATTTGTTTTAGAGCGCGGGCAATAGATATATTATAGTTACATCATCTGTAAAAAAATCAACTTTAAAGCTATTATGGTATCCGAGATATAACTTGGAGACAGACAGACAGACGAATTATCGAGTCTCAGATTACTGAGATTATACTAGTAATTTGTTCGGGGTATCCTTCCGAGAGCTTACCCGGGGCTCCCAACCGAAGACTGTTAGCAGGACACGTGAAGTTATTTGGTCGATAGGAGTTCGGCGAAACATCCATAAAACAAAAAAAATGGTAGTAATCTTTTGCTTAGCCCTAATAAATAGTAGGAGTTATTACGCCTTCATGAATTCTCGCAGGTATATGCATAGGCATAGTCAACAAGGGCTATGAGGAAGCAAATATTAGGCCAGCCTAGCCCTTCAAGGATAATGGCTCCTTCCGACATATTATTGCTGTTGTGATCGGTCCAAAGTACTGCAGTTACTCAAGTTTATTTCTTGTTTTTCACTGTTCGACTTGCGTACTCGTAAAGTAGTACACTCGAGAGCAATGAATCCGGGTCACTTAAAGAATCCTAAAAATCTCGGAAACTAAAAATGCTAGGTTAATGCAATAAATTGTATTTAATAGACAATGTAATACTCCTTAAATGAAGGTATTAAAACTTCTTAGTTATTGTAAAGTTATATCATAAAAAAATCAAATTTGAAAAAGGGCCACTATCGAAGATGGAACTACGAAATTACAGCATTTGGTGTTGCTTTTGTTTGTAATCTGTCATTTATGTGGGTACATAAACCATGTTGATAGTGCTCTATATTCATTAATCAAGCTGAAATTATGTCGCTTACGCCTGAAGAATGCACCAGAATACTTACAATGCTGGAAACCGGCCGGAGTCAGCGCGATACAGCCAGGACTGTCGGTGTGTCGCTGTCAACAGTACAAAGAGTTCTCCGACGTTACGAAGAAACTGGTTCTAACCTACGCAGACCAGGAACGGGCAGAACCAGGTGTACCACAGCACGAGAAGACCGATACTTGGTGAACACCATGCTTCGAAATCGCTTTCTCACAGGAACTGAACTCACCAATCAGTTTCGACGCCTCGGAGGAAGTAACCCAAGTGCATGGACAGTAAGACGTCGGCTTGCTGAATCTAACTTAAAACCCCTTAGACCTGCAAACGGCCCTAAACTGGAGCGTGGGCATCGTATTTCGAGACTAAGGTATGCCCAGAGCCACGTAAATTGGAGTATTGAAGATTGGTCAAAAGTTATGTTCTCCGACGAATCAAAATTTATGCTCTACAAGCACGATGGAAGACACAGAGTGTATCGAAGACCAGGGGAAAGATTCAAGCAAGCATGCATCGAAGAAAAAGTAGCCTACGGTGGTGGGTCTGTACTTGTGTGGGCCGGAATTTCTTCTGAAAGTCGCACAGAGCTGGTGATCATAGAAAACGGCTCTTTAACTAGCGTAAGATATGTGGAAGAAATCCTCAATGATCACGTTGGTCCATTTATGGTCAATTTAGGTGAGGATGCTATATTTATGCATGACAATGCCCGACCTCATACAGGTAGGATTGTGAATGACTACCTTCAAGAGATGAACATTACTCGTATGGAGTGGCCAGCGCGCAGCCCGGATATCAACCCGATCGAGCATGCTTGGGACGAGCTAGGCAGATGCGTAAAACAACGAAACCCTCCCCCAATCACGCTTCGTGAGCTCAAAATTGCTCTCACAGAGGAATGGGAGAATATTCCCCAAAATCGTATAAGGAACTTGGTGTACAGCATGCCAAACCGCGTAAACGCGGTAATGGAAGCACGAGGAGGCAATACGAAGTATTAAAATTCAAGAAAATCGTAATAAAGTTCAAAAATTTCATGTTTTCTATTTTTGTTTTAAGGAGAGATCGGCAGTTTTTTCTTTATGTAATTTTGTGTTAATAAAATGTATGGTGACTCATATTTTTTTTACTTTCATTTAAGGAGTATTACATTGTCTATTAAATACAATTTATTGCATTAACCTATCATTTTTAGTTTCCGAGATTTTTAACATTCTTTAAGTGACCCGGATTCATTGCTCTCGAGTGTATATGAGTGGAAAAGCAAATCGCATACAATTTCTGCCAGGTAACCTTTTGATACAATTTATCTTTTAGGAGTGCGCATAGGCAAGCATAAAACTTTTAGGCGATCGTCGACTAAAATTTGTATGGATAGTCCATACAAATTTTGTTCGAAACATTGATATAGGTTCAACAATCCTGAACTCTCAAAAGCATTAGTCAATGATCGACTAAATTTTATATAAAATTTATATTTTTTAAATCTATTTCCTTTATCCAAACAATATTACAAAGTTAAACCAAAAATTCTGACACTGATAAATTATGCATACCCAATAAATCGAATTAAATATACTTACGTAGGTACTGTTTAATGGTATTTGCAGAACTTGATGACCAATTGATTAACTAACATGTCCTTTGCTTAAATAGCTTAAATATTATACAAAACGGGATGTGGTTTTTTTTTTTTTTTTTTTTTTTTTTTTTTTTTTTTTTTATTTATACCACTAAGGTGGCAGACAAGCACACGGCCCACCAGAAGGACCGGTGGTCACCGCAGCCTATGAACGTTTGCAACACCAGAGGCGCCACACTCGCGCTGCCGACCCTGTAAAAACCTTCTTAGACCCCTTTTGAAGAACCCCATACTGTAGGCGTTTGGGAAAACCGAGGCAGGAAGATCATTCCACAACCTAAGCGTGCGCGGAAGAAAACCCATACCGGATCTAACCGTGCTCAAACGCTCCGGACGTAGGGTGTGAGAATGAAATCCCTGTCTATGGCGAGCGGTGCGATGATAGAAGGTAGCCGTGGGCATCATGTCAAACAATTCCTCGGAGCACATACCATTGTACAGGCGGTAGAACACGCATAAGGAGGCATAGTCTCGCATTTACACCAAAAATGTGGTTTGTTCATCGGATATATGATTTTTTAAACAAAAATATTAATTGTTTATCAAAAATACTAACTTGCACTCTAAATTGTACAATCTTACAACGTTATAGGTTAGAATAGGTTAGATTTGGCTTTTTTTTTATTAATACAATTTCATTTTGTAAAGATGACTTATTAAATTGAGTTTTTATTTAGAATAAACGATGTTCCTCAAAGTAAATTAGGCGATGGTTTTCCTTAAAAAAGTTTTGGTTTAACTTTGAAATATTTTGTTCAGAAAAAGAGAATATACAGATATCGATTTAAATACATGACTTTTATTAATCATCAAGACAAAAAGCGGCGTAAGTTCGGGCTCAGCGCTCGTAATGAGCTCTGGGCAGCCGCCCCTCTGTCTCCCCCGAGGAGAGCCCCGCATTAATAGGGCGCCCCTGGCTGGGTCGTCGACGTGAATAATCTTCTTGATATTCCTCGGGCCCGGCCAATGGGTGAGGAGGTACACCACGGGGTTTAGTGGGTAGGATGGTCCCTTTCCGGACCGGGCCGGGAGTCCCACACACCGTTCCAGTTGCTCCCGCGGCTGGGATGACGGAGCATAAATGCGTTCCCCGCCCCAAAAACAAAACGATTCCGTGATAAAATTGTACTTGATTTAGAGAGCAAGTTAGTATTTTTGATGAACATTTCGTATTTTTGTTTCACCAATCATATATCCGATGTAATCGTATGAACCTAATTTTTGTGTGAATTCGATAAAATAGGGACGGGACATCTATCGTTTGTGTAATATCTTAGGTTTTTAAGTAGGACATGTTTAGTTAGTCAATTGTTTTTTTGCACAGCATTCAATTAAATTTTCTGGTATGCATTCAGTTAATTAGTGGAGTTACCTACTGTGCTGAAAAATTATAAAGATGTGCATTTAAAAATATCCCATTTAAAAATACCTATCCCTATTATAAATGCAGAAGTTTTTGAGTACGAATGTGTAATGCCCGCTTTTCACTGCGAGCGAGTCGGACCCATTACGGACTCCGCTAAACTCGTAACGACGATTTTCATACATGTCCTTCCACCAAAGCGGACATGACATGTATCGAAAATCATCGTTACGAGTAAAGCGGAGTCCGTAATGGGTCCGACTCGCTCGCAGTGGAAAGCGGGCATAAATGTTTGTTACTCTTTCACGCTCTAATGACTGAAAGGATCAGTCGATTTTTATAGGTATATAAATATTCTTGAATAACATAAAGGATTTATCTCGGAAATAAGTTCCCATGACGGGAATAGAATCACAAAGGACTCAGCCGCGGTCCCCATCGAGTATTATGATAAGTAAGAATAGTTTTGTAATTTATTTACTGCAATACTTACTCATAATTGTTGCATCACCTTGATTTTGTATTATCGAAAGGTGAGGTTATTAACTTTTTTCTTTAGTAAATAAAGCCAAAACAGTATTGCGCATCAGCATTTCAAACTTGTTGGTTTATCAATTGGCGGTCTTATCGCGCAAGGCAATTTCTTACAGGCAACAATCTTTTAGTCCAATTAACGTAAAACCTATTGAACAGAATTTTCGTTGGAATCTAAAAAATACTTATTAAACTTTGATGTCTACGAGTATACTGATAATAGTAGAATACGACGGAATAATCTTATTTTGAAAATTATCCTTTTGGAATTGTTTTATAAACATCAATATGGAACACAATAATCACCCGTGTGTTGTCATTTCTCGTAGACCATTATTTTCCTCGCGACACAGACCTATTTCTTGTGATCACAATAATATGGTTTATCCACCTTCTGTATATAAATAAACATAGGAATGCGTGATTCGAGTCACAGATATGTAATTTTGTTCTATTTGTGAGTGTCAAAAAGATAACAAGGAAGCGCCTGTAGCGCCGCACCGCACGCGTCGTTTGCTTGATATTATGTAAACGATAGTCTTCTGTTTTCCTTAACACTACTGTAGTCTAGCTAGGAAAACAGCACCGGATGCAATCTGACCTTTGTACTTATGATCATTTAGAAACAACACTAGTATCTAATCCGTGTAACAAAGCTCAATGCAACCATTTTCTCAAATTTAAACAATGAGACAGATTCGTTGCGCCCATCCATCGACATCACATTTACAAATTTTCGTATTATAATATAGTAAGGATGTATTTCTCAGCACTTATGTATGTAAACGTTTCTTTTATATATATGTATTTAGCTCGCCAAATTGACGTCGCCACCAGCCTGATGGAAAGCCGTTGTGCATCTAGCGATTGGGGGCCACTTCTAACAGTGGTCCTCAAGTTGGTGGCCCTGTGATGTGCCTCTTCACGCTCCTCTTGAAGAACCCGGGATTGTAAGATGTGGGAAACACGTGTGCGGGCAGGTCGTTCCATGTTTTTAAAGTTCGACAGAGGAACGATCTTTTGAAACGCTCAGTTCTGGCGAAAATTCTCTCCACTGTGTATGAGTGGCACCTCTATCCGGCACGCGTTGTTCGGGATCGGAAAGGAGAGGGTGAGATCAGGTTGAAGAGCTCTTCAGAACATTCGCCGTGATACATTCGGTAGAAGGCAGCCAAGGACGCTATGGTTCTTCACTGCGCTAACGGTTCGAGGCCTCCCGTCACCTGAGGACAACCAATTATTCGGATAGCACGTCTCTGCATAGCGTCAAGCGCGTCTAGTAAGTACCTCACGGAGTCATCCCAAAGGTGAGAACAGTATTCGACGCAGGGGCGAATCTGCGTCTTGTACAGTAAACATCTCTGATATGGCGTGAAATACCGTCTCACCTTATTCAGGATTCCTAGTTTCCGCGAGCCCAGCCCAATACAGCTCTCTATGTAGTTTTTGTGATTGAGCTCACGCCGGACGTCTATACCGAGGATCTCCAGGTTGTCCTTTAGTGGAACCGTAATGCTCTGAAGAGAGGGTAGGGGTAGGGGTCGAGATCCACCAAGAGCTATCGTCCCCTCCACGTCGCCGCGCCCCTTCGCTGGACGGCCAGAATAGCTCCCATGTAGAGTACTATGATCCGCATAACAACGAATGCACCCAAGGGACAGCATTTCATTGATATGCAGAAGAAAGAGAGTTGGGGACAATACCGATCCCTGCGGTACTCCGGCATTTGATGATTTGATTGACGTGATGTACAGATGTATTACTGTGTCGAATCAGGCAGTCATACTGGAATCCCTTGACACATAGGGCATCAGTTACGGGTCCCATCGCAATAAATCGTTTGGGGAGCTTGAACAAAGTATCATTTCGCCTATTACTCTCAATACCTCAATTAAGGAGACCGTCAGCAGTCCTTAAAAAGCTTTTGGTTCATTAAAATGAGGAATATATTGAAATGTATTGCTAGGTACAACAGGAGAGAGAGCTAGAGATTTGTATGAGAGGGGCTTCAAATGGGTTTCGTTTAGGGTGGATTTGTTCAAGATCCCCCTTTATTATAAGCATAAAATACCCATAATATAGGTATTTTAATTGTTATTGTTAATATCTTAACATTTCAGGAGGACTTTGGACCCCAAAAATGATAGCTATGCCTAAGAAATACTTTAAAAAAGATACCTATTGTCACAATATGAGGATATTCTGTATCCAATAATATTTTGTAAGAAATTTTATTCCCAGTAGATATGGTGTGAAATTATATAAGGAAATTTGAAACACTTTTTTTTTGTTTAACGTGAGGGAAAATCCTCATGGATGTTATGCCGGACTCCTACCGACTAAAAAACCTCACGTCACGCCCAACAGCCTGTGGTTGGGAGCCCCGGGGAAGCCTTTGGAAGGATGTCCCAGAACAAATCAAATTCCCAGCAGTTTGCATGACAGTGTGCCGATTTTTAGTGTTCCGTACTTCAACAGGTAAAAACGGAACCCATATAGGATAACATTGCTACCCGTCTGTCCGTATGTCTGTCCAGATACTTTGAAATTGTCAAGTAATATTCTCTTAAACCACAAGTTTATGGTTGTTGTTGGGGAGCCCGTTGTATGGGAGCCCGTTTAATTTTTATTTTTTTTATTTTAGTATTTGTTCTTATAGCGGCAACAGAAATATGTCATCTGTGTAAATTTAAGTCCTCTTGCTGTCACGCTTCCTGAGATACAGCCTCATGACGGACAGACAGACAGTCAGACAGACGAACAGCGAAGTCTCATGAATATTCCCGGTTCCGTTTCTACTATTTGGGTACGGAACCCTAATAGTATTAGGGTTTATTTACAACAACTTAAAACTTTAATTTTACGATTTCAGTTACAAAACTATTACTACTAGATAGCGCTAACGCGATTACACACAGAATATTATTATGCTTTTATTCAGTGTGACTAATTTTGCTATTTTCATTGAACCACTATCTCATAAAATTTATTAGTAAGTATGTAATTGAATAGTTGTTGTCGTGGTTGTCGTTAATAATGACTGTAACCATGAGTTTCGAGACGAAAAGACTAAGTTTTAGTCAATTTTTAGCAGGTTTTGCTGGGCCATATCAACAATGTTTCGCTATGGCTACTGCAGGGCCGTCTTAAGGCTATATAGCGCCAGGATGCGAAGCTCGGACTGCGCCCCCCCCCCCCTTAACCAAAAAACGCAATATTTTTTTGATGTTTCACTTCTTTTTCTCTAAGATCTGTAATCTATATATATAATGCTACTGCTCCACCTGCGTTAACATTAATGTTGATGTCCAACTACTCGATAATTAAGGCATTAAGGATGCGCTTTGGCTACATTAAGGTTACAACGGGTTTACTAATGTTTGCCATAATTTAATAGCGGCGTTTTCCCTGAAAGAAAACGCATATTAAAATACTTACCTAATTCGAAGCTTATATAATGAGATAGGCATATCCGTTACCCGTAGGCTTATCTTACTCATGTTTGATGACGTATTTCCGTCGACTCACCAGCAGGGGGCGCCACCTGTGAACTTTTATAAGAACATGGCGTCCACTTTGTCCTCATTGGCTTTTATTCACCAGGCAGATTTAAAAAGTAAGCTTCGAATTAGGTAAGTATTTTAATATGCGTTTTCTTTCAGGGAAAACGCCGCTATTAAAAGTACTTGACCGTAATTCGAAGCTTATATAATGAGAAATGTTTGTTTTCGCCTGGTGAGTGACGGAAACGCCAATGTGATTCTAATTTATTTTTAGGAAAATAATATTATAGAATGTTGTATGTATGGTATCTAGATTTATAATCTTTACCATCTTGAACAACTTCATATGTAATCTTAAACAGACTAACTAAGGAATCTTATTTAAGGAGTAGTAAGTATTCCTTCTATTGACAGGATTAAATAATTGCGAATTATTATTATATTTGATTGGTGGTAGTAGCTGACATTATTACTCGACGATAAAATTTTTTGAAATCCATCGTCAATTACCTCGTGTTAAGGATTAATTTGATCTTACCACCACCACCAATTCTTAGAAGCTGCTGTTGACCGGGTAGTGCCGGGGCTTGAATAGTTGGAGAACCTCTAACAGTCATAAATAAACAATTAGACTGTGTAGTCTCATATCGGTTACTCTGATATCCTAATTTCTATCTAGAATAAAGAATTCAATTGATTGGTCGTAGGTGTTATATTTGTTTACAATAGTTTTCCAACCAGATTGTCTGAAATGAAAAGGATCAGTTCCGGACTCTTGATTTGGGCCTAAAAGTAGTACCTATGACGTGAGTTAATACAATCGAGCAAAGTTAGATCGTGGTTGCGGCGACCTAAGCATAAAATCACTATGACGAGAAACCTGAAAAATGTTCTCTGTGTACCAATACTTGGTAATATTGAACTAAGTCATCAATCCCAATATCAATGAATATGTGACTTAACTTTCTTTACAATTTTTAAAGAGATCGACTAAGATATGTTTAACCAAAACATGCGAACTATGTAAAGTTGACTAACGGTTTCTATATTATCAAGAACAGCAACAACAGATTTATGTAACAGAATCGTATTATATAATAACCATGAATAAAATGCAAGTCGGTTAAAACTGTAAAATTTATAAGTATCTTAAAAGGTAGGTCTCAAGGAGCTCAATAGTAGAAATTTTTGATTTAATATCTGTTATTTACCTCTTCGCCCCCCCCCCCCACATTTCCACAGATTCTCTATGTGAGGTGGTGGGAGGTGTTTATTAGAAGGAAAGAAATAATGTTTATTAGGTTCTTTTGCAGGTTCTGCAGAACGAATGGAGCTTACAGAGCTCTCGCTTTGAGGTCTGCCCTCTATTATTACCTTGTGCCATCGCGGCACCACAAACACTCCTGTTGACCGACTAAGGTGTGACAGCATCTTGGGTATTAAAAATGGTGGTGGAAGTAATATCCACACATTACAAACAGGCCTATCATGTAGTGTTCTCCATTTCATAATAGGAATATTGTTTGTAGGCAATCTTGCCTTAGTGGTGTTTGAAGCAGGATGCTCACAAAAAATACCCGGAGGAGCTGATACATATGGTATCGGCTCGGAATGCAGTGTATGGTGAAGTCAATTTGATGTCGGACCATTACACGCAAGCTGACGAGTTAAGTTCGTCAAGGCAATTGATTTGGTCTCGTCCCTCTGGGGGGATGGACTACAACTGCTTTGAATGAGTACAGACTGTAACACAGTACCGGTATATGATTTCGAATCATGTGTAAGATTGTCAACATCTCTCTTTGATGCAGTGCAATCTTTGTTATTCTGGGCCCTCGAGCCTGTTAGAGAAATGTTTTCTAGCTGGGCTCCCAAGCGAAATCTGACGCGTCCGTGGTAAGAAAGCGTCTCGGATGGAAAGCTTGTAAAATTGTCGAGAACCGGTAATTGCGGACCCACTATTGGAGTTCCACTTGTACCACTCCGTGCACTATTATTTTCTTCAGTGGGTTGTCGGTAGGAGGATTGACCGAATGTGACGCTGAGGTAAAGCTACCTCTAGGCACTGCGAAAGTGGTAAAAATTCAAAAGACCCACCAAGTTTGAATTTTCTTTAAAAGAACTAAGTTTCTTTGATTTGGAATTAAATAAATCTTCCTTTTATGTCTAATATCTTTTCTTTTGGTATTGGACTTTCAGGTAGTTCTATGTCTATCGCATAACGATACGAGAGGTTTCTTTGGGAACCGATTATTGTTTTCTCCCAATTGTCTAACCATCCCTGGGTTTGAAGAGTTTTCAAGGCTATTTGTACGCGTTTGTGAAGAGTAACAGGATTTTGATGCGCAAAATGAGATTTTGTGTAGGTAGACGAGTATTTGAATACTCTTATTCTATAGAAATCGAGGCACCCAGATGGTGAGAAACGAAAATGTTTTGGGTGCGGCTTACCCGAGCGGAAGACAAGAATGTGCTCTGAGAAAAAATAATGTATACTACATCAGCTTTATCATGAAAATAAGCTTGACTGAGATGTATTTTGCACATCCAATCTCGTGGTTGGAGGAAATCTGGTAAACGGAACATGCTAAAAGATAGAATTATTCTGGCTTCACAAAGGCGTACAATGTCCTAAAACTGAATTCTGGGCGGATGACCCATCGCTATTTGAAGTTAGGAAAAGTGGAGAAACCAAACTTGGTGACAAAGGAACTAGTTTTAGAGTGCCTTGAGCATTCATCTTTTGAACCATTGCACAATGTGGTCATTTCAGTTAAAAAGGAAACCTTTTTAAAAAGAGTTCGTTGTATGGATTCTTAAGTATTTAAAGCAATTAGTATTCTACCTTAGTCAAGTTTTCCATAGCATTTTAACATAAAGTGAAAATTTACAATTTTGTCAGGACGGGACTTGAACAGAGTTCGGTGTAAATTTAAATGTGGGAAGGTTATCAGTTTTGAGCAGGATTCGAACCTGCGTCCTCTCGAATACCGTGCAAGACGGATTGGAGTTTCTGGATAAAGGGAATGCGGTACCCTTTTATAAATTTAAAACTTTTTGGTACTCTCGTTCCTTACCAACGTATTTTGTACAGAGTTAACTGACCGACATAGAATGACAGGGTCATATCATTTAGTGTTTCCTTTGCTGGTGTGGGCAGAGGATGTTAGACCTCTCCTCGTCTCTTTGAGAGCCTCGAGCTCGGAAATTTCGTAATTGAAGGGACATCCTTGCATGGTTACTTAGTATGTTATCGTACGCCTGGTTACTATCGTATACCCAATTATTATAGATATTGTACATACCCCTCGAGGGTGGTAACTGGTTAGTGTTTCCTTTGCTGGTATGGGCAGAGGATGTTAAACTTCTCAGTCTCTTTGAGAGCCTAAAGCTTAGAAATTTCTTAATTGAAGGGAAATTTACTGTCGTATGCCCAATTATTATGGATATTGTACACACCCCTCGAGAGTGGTAACTGTAATACAGGCCTAAAAAGGCTCTTGGTACAATGGAATCTGAACTCCATTCGATGGAGATCTGATCTTGACGCCTGATCCTCTCGAAGGCTGGCGTAATGATTTGGATGAACTTTTTTCGGGGTCATCCTTTTTGGAGATCGAAGACCAAAATGCATGCCTTCCCGAATGCCGTTGAAAAGGCTTCAGCCTCGAAAATGTATGTGTTTGAAGGCGATATTTTATCAAGGTTCATTTTTAAGAATTGGATCTTTGACAATTCTTACATTAATATATGAAATCAGATCTATGGCCGCAAGCCATTTGTAATAAATTGATAAAAGATTTATGGAAATCTATTATTAAAGTAGGTCTTCAATTTTGTCATAAAGATTTTCGAAGAAACTGAAGTTTTTCAAAAGATTCTCTTTGTTTAAAAATACAAAAGGTTTTGGCAGCAAAAGCCTTTTGGCAGAAAGAACCTTGTCAGCTTTTTCAAAATGTAGCGGGGATTCGAATTGTCGGATCTCCCCGTTTTTGTTTAGGTTGACGAACCCAGGACTATGATTTTACAATAGTGGGTATTAGCATATTATCTTATCAAGGCAATTTGTCGCCAAAACGTGTCTATCAACCTCTTAGGTTATACTGTGTCTTAGGATCTTGGGTAACCGAAATCTCTTTTAATGCTGTCCCTATACAAAATACGAAGCAATTGTTTCTATCATCCTCGTAAATTAACCTCTGATCTGTGAAGAAATTTACACTTGGTCAGGACCAGTGTTACGTAAATGAGAAATAACTCACCTATTTCCATCATCCTTATCTGGTTTAGTGGAAGTCGGCTTCTTTTACTCCGCTTACGACAATGCACGTGGCGTCGCGATCGCCCTTATTTGAAGTTCGAGCTAAATGTGCTGGAACTGTAGCTATTTGACGTACCTAATACAGTAACTGGAGCTCAGAGCGCGCTTCTGAAATACTCCACTTGGAATTAGCTCACTTTCTAAGGATTGAGGATTCATTTCTATCAAGAAACCAAACTAAAAGAAATAGTATTATGTTAGGTAGGTACCTAAAATTTAAGTACTACTTTCATGGTGAACATTTAGTTATTACTTTGACACACTCGTACGTATTCAGAAACTTGGGATGATTACGATTTTACCCATAATAGGCCATATTTTTACATGTATAGGAACATCTAGTAATTAATGTTCCTGTATGTGGGTAGGTATAAAAATATTTTGAAAATATTTTCTATATTCGGCGGTACTTACGCTGTACATACACGA
Source organism: Miltochrista miniata (assembly GCA_933228765.1). Taxonomy (NCBI): domain Eukaryota; kingdom Metazoa; phylum Arthropoda; class Insecta; order Lepidoptera; family Erebidae; genus Miltochrista; species Miltochrista miniata. The sequence goes on along the minus strand of OW121747.1, from coordinate 15,639,936 downwards.
AGCAAATAATATCTAAAAAAAAAGTATTAGTACCTATGAATACAATCTATAAAATCAGTTTGATATTAGCTGTAACTAAAGATATTAAATAAAAGAAACTGCAACCTCGAAAGGTTTACGTGCTATTTTAAAATAATAGGTTATTTCACGTTAAGACGTATCACACTCATATGTGATCGTAAAAATATGAAGTAAAAACATACCTGAGACTTAAACGAACGGTCAAACCGTTAAATATGTCTGTAGGTTCACTTACTTCAATCACAAGTCACTTGTTTTAGGTTCACTGTATATTCAAACGAACGGCAAAGCCGTTAAATAATTATTTCTGTAAATTCACTTACTTCATCCCAAGTCACTTTTTATAACTTTACTAGGTATATAACTAGTAACTAGAAAAAAATAAATGCACTAGCAGGTTTTCCTGCTATAACCTTTTGCTACGGGAATCAAAACGCCAATGAGGACAAAGTGGACGCCATGTTCTTATAAAAGTTCACAGGTGGCGCCCCCTGCTGGTGAGTCGACGGAAATACGTCATCAAACATGAGTAAGATAAGCCTACGGGTAACGGATATGCCTATCTCATTATATAAGCTTCGAATTACGGTCAAGTACTTTTAATATGCCATAATTTCATATGCCATACTGGTATTTGCCATAATTTCATTAGAAATAACGCTTCAGTTGCCATAATCGTGAAATAACATAAAATGACTTTCACTAATTCCATTGGTCATAATCGATCAAGTGTCATAATAATTTATGTAAATCAATAAATGTATTTGCCATAATTTTCGTTTTCAATAATACCATTTTCCATAACTTTTATACACCATAATAATTATAAATAAAGATAATTTATACGACACAGATTTTTTATTCACAATTAAACCTAAAACTAAACCTCATAATGGCGTCTACTAACCAAGCTCGACGGAGCCTCGCTGTGCGGGGCTCCTACTTCTGGGTGATTTAAAAAAGAACCACGAAGACTAAGGCGGGAGCTTCGCTTCGCTTCGCATCCGCTTTAGTCTTCTAACCTAACCTATCCGAGTCGGATTGCACTGAGTCGGGGTGTTAAGAATAATTAATTTCGACCTAACAATATTATGTATTATTTTCATAATTATATCAAATTTTGATTATGTCAAGAGTCGATTATGAGATGTGTTACTAATGGAAACTAATTATTATGATATTATGTTGTTTTAGAAAGTCATTTTATGGCAAATAAAAGTTATCACTGTTGAGTTGTTAAGGCAAAGATTATTACACAATATTATGATCGGGAATGATTATGGCAAACAATATTAGTGCAAATGAATTTATGGAAAACGAGAGAAGACCGTCACAACGCCGTTAGAGTGGATTAATTCAAGAAGTTACGCGTTAACACAAGATGGAGGTTGAACCTAATCACACAATGGGGGTTTAAGGGGACTAGTTTAGAAAAAGACGAAACCCCGCAAATGAAGGCGTTTTTTGTCTACCTATGCAAACGGAAAATAATAGCCAGAAATAGATTTTTAATCTTAAAAATCGGTGTCAAAACTTAAAAATGCTTTGGTTGTAAATTTTATATTATTTATACATAAATGTGTAAAGCAATCATAGAGTAAGCCAAGCAATTTTTTAGATGAATGCCCGCGAAATGAGATGGCGTTAACTGGCGTTAATGTAGCCAACACCGCTTAGCGCGCAAAACTACCTGCTAAAACCCTTTGATGTGTCGAAAAAAACCGACAGCCTGAGCCATCGCTTAACGTTTAATGCCATTACTAATGTCGTTTGTAATTTACCACGTTAAAACCTTGGCCACTTCTACGTTGAAGTGCTATTATGGTGTTAATCGCGTTAAGATGCGGGTGGAGCAGTAGCATAAACGTGAATATCTTGACTGACTGATAATCAACGCACATCCCAAACCGCTGGGACTAGAAAGTCCAAATTTGGCAAATAGGTTCCTTGTATGGTCTAGGGATCCACTAAGAAAAGATTTTTGGAAATTCCACCATTAAGGTGGCAAAAATTACAATTTACATCCTAAACACCTAATAATAGAGGCCATTTCGCTTAAAGTGCGGGCGACAGGCGCCTATGTCAAAGGGCGCATCAAAGGTCTTTGGAATGGAGATATTGCCGTATGCGTCTATATTAATATTATAAAGAGGAAAGATTTGACTGTTTGTTTGTTCTTTTGCATTAAATAGGTTCCGGAACTACTAGACCGATTTGAAAAATTCTTTCACTGTTGGGAAGCTACACTCTTTGCGGTGAACATATGTTATTTTTTTTAATTCCCGTATTCCCACGGAAACGGGAACTACGTGGGTAAAACCGCGTGACGTCCGCTAGTGTTAAATAAATTTAATTGTTATGCTATCTTACTTTGCATATCGTGAGCGGTATGACACGTGCCGAAAGGCAAAAGTGACAATAATACAATGGTAATTTAATATGGGTGATGCCTATATTTATATGCATGTAGGTGATTATTTGACGTTAGTTTACGAAACAGGGGAATGGCGTTAATATTGTACTTATGAGTTAAAGTTTAATTAGGTAAGGAAATATCGAAATGTTTAGAGCTCGGCCTGCGCCCCCTCGGGCTCGGCGCCCGGGTGCGGCCGCGCCTCTGAACCCCCGGTTAAGACGGCCCTGATGGCTAGAACGATAGTGATTCATGGCATATCAAATTACATTGATTTTATTAATTTCGATGTTGATCATGTGGTGCGGTGTGAAGATACTCGTACTTACTATCGAATTTGTCTAGAGCAATTAGGTACATCTGCGCCGTTCTATGATTGTTCAGCTATGCTCTGACGACCTGCTCCCTACGCTTTTTATGGAAAGTAAGGGTAGGCTACAGTGGTAATTTAAGGTGGAATGCTCCAATTTTGATAGTTACATTGAGAAATATTTACTATTTGATAGAACTTTGGAAGCCCTAGAAGATGCTTTCAATCGTTGTGATGCGGAGGAGCTACACTTTCACTATTCAAGGAATGCAAAACAGGCGGAGTACTTATATCTGTTCGATTACCACAGCGTCAGGTCAGCCGCAGGCAAGTTTTGTGACCTGCCTGATAGCTGAGTCCTGAACGTACCGGGTCCTACACAGATATGCGTCACATATAATAGGTGCCTCACAGAATTTTTTGGTTTCGTTTCTGGTCGCTCGCGAGGTCTATAACTCTTCGCAGAAGTACTAGTGTATTTTTATATCGTACATAAGCTATAATATCATATTATCAGCATTATACAGTCAGCATTATGTGTGTCAGCATTTTAACACCTGTCTCAAATTCTCCATACAGCTAACCATACATACTTTTTGTTCAGTTGTTATAAATCAAATATTTTATTACATTTAGAGCAAGTATGCTGACTGCAACATTAAAGGTTTAAATCTTGTGCACTTTGTAACATTACACATGTAACAACTAATCCTTACTAATAAAATGTTTTATACTCTTGATTGTTGGCAGTAGATGGAACTTGTTGTTATACATTATTAATAAGAGATAAGTGTATGAACAGTTAGTTTTGCCTTTGATAATGCTATAAGTAAAGCGAAACCGGTCAGGCACTGTGCAAAAAGAAAATTAAAATAGTGAAAAAGTATAACTGATTGAGTTTTTAGTAATGTCTTACTAATAATGTCGAAATGAAAGTTTGTGACTAGGGATGTGTTGGCTCCTGGGGACATCTTTCCGAGGGTTTACCCGGGGCTCCTAATCGTCGGCAAAGGTAGGGCACGTGTAGTTTTTAGCCCGTAAGAGTTCGGCATAGCATCCACGACAGATTTCCCTCACGTTAAAAAAACCGGCCTAGCGCAAGTCCGACTCGCGCACAAAAAATGGCAAAAAAAATCACGTTTGTTGTATGAGAGCCCCCTTAAATATTATTAAGTACTTATATATATATATATATATGGCATGTATTTATTAATAAAAAAAATTAAAAACCTAACCTAACCTATTCCTTTATACAATTGTACAATTTAGAGTGCAAGTTAGTATTTTTGATATACAATTCGTATTTCTGTTTTACAAATCATATATTCGGTGTACGAACAACATTTTTGGTGTGAATTCGATTAAAAAGGTCAATTCGTTCTGAGTAATATTTAAGTTTTTTAAGTTGGACATTTTTAGTTAAGCAATTGGTTTTTTTGTACAGCATTTAATTTTCAGGTTTGCATTCAGTAAATTAGTGGAGTTACCTAGTGTGCAGAAAAATTAAACAGATGTGCATTTAAAAATATCCCCTATAAAAAGAGAAAGGGACTGACTGACTCATCAACGTAGAGACGAAACCCCTGGACCTAGAATCATGAAATTTGGACAGAAGATACCTTTTATTAGAAGATACCTTTTATTACTAAGTAATAAGAAAGGATTTTTGGAAATCCCACCATTAAGGTGGTAAAATAAGGTATAAACAGTTGTATGGAAATTCGTCATCTTCAAAGTTAGCATCATTAAATTATACTGGATTCTGGTTATTAAATAATAGACAAGCATACTTTGGATTTGCCAAATTTTACCAATAAGGAGGTAAACTAGGGGTTGTAAGTTTGTATGGGAACTACTTCATTTGCAATGGAAACTACTTCAAAATTCGTATACCTGCATCTAATTAAAAATAAATGAACACGTGATTCAGGATTTTTCAAAGTTCTACCTCTAAGTATGTTAATCATAAAACCATCAAGTTCCAGCCCAAACCCTTAGACCTAGAAACTTAATTTTTTTATGGAAGGTTACCCTTATACTGACGGCACCAGTTGGGATTGTTGGAAATTCCGACATTAAGGTGATAAAATAAGGTATACTTATAGAATTCGGGACTTCACGCGAAACACATTTATTTACATTTTCACACCGACGTTTCGAGCACGTTGCAGCGCCCGTGGTCGCGGTTGGACTGAGGCGAGAATCGACGAAAACCATGAAGTAACTTCTTGCCAAACTACCCTCCGCTATTGTCACATCACAACGAAGGATAAGGCCGGCGACACACTACACTCACTACGTCAGTTTTAATTGGCACAGTTTTACGTTCAAGTTTATTAATCACTGCATTCCACATCCCGGAGAGCTTATATCCATCATCCCTATTGAAATTTTCGTGTTTTTTAATTTCAATGGCTTCACGCACCATACGTGGATAATAGTGGCGATCAGTGGAGAGGACTTTTGGTTGGTGAAGTTCGATCCAGTGATTACTGCCCGTATCGAGGTGTTCTGCTATTGCCGATTTGTTAAACTGACGGTTTTTTACAGCTGCAATGTGTTCTTTGACCCTTTCCGCGATGGTCCGCTTGGTTTGGCCTATGTAGATGGTTATACAGCGCTGCTGCGGAGTTGCATAGAAGGAAACTACTTCCTTTACCACAACCAATACTACCTCCAGATAGACGGCGTGGCTATGGGCAGTCCATTGGCACCAGTAGTGGCCAATATTTGGATGAAACATATAGAAGACATGTTATTCCAGGATGTCCGAGTTCAGATGAGGTTGTGGAAAAGGTATGTAGATGATATATTCTGCATATTTAAAGGCAACAGGGAGCAGGTGATTTGTTTTACCGAGTATCTCAACTCATTACATGTGAAAACACAATTTACCTATGAGATTGAGAACAACAGGTCGTTGTCTTTCCTTGACGTCAAATTAATGGTGAGAGCAGACGGTTCCTTGGCCCACACTGTGTATCGCAAACCCACTCACACAAATAGATACCTGCACGCCTCCTCGCATCATCACCCACTTCATCTCAAATCAGTCAGCGCGACGCTCGTCAAGCGAGCTAATGACCTCTGCGACCCTGAACATTTACAGCAGGAGTTGGACTATGTTCAGGAGATACTCAAGATGAATGGGTACGTAGCGAGTAGTAGGAAGACACGACGTGCACCGAGGAAAGTGAAGCCGGGGGTGGAACGTCAACCAGCTTTTATGCCGTATATAAAGGGAATAACGGACAAGATCGGATCGTGTTTACGGCGGTTCTCCATACGGACGATTTTTAAACCGTTAACAAAGGTAGCTAGGTACGTACGAACACCAAAGGACGTCATTCCTCTGCAAACACCAGGTGTCTACAAAGTGGATTGCAGCTGCGGTAGTTCCTACATAGGCCAAACCAAGCGGACCATCGCGGAAAGGGTCAAAGAACACATTGCAGCTGTAAAAAACCGTCAGTTTAACAAATCGGCAATAGCAGAACACCTCGATACGGGCAGTAATCACTGGATCGAACTTCACCAACCAAAAGTACTGGATCGAACTTCACCAACCAAAAGTCCTCTCCACTGATCGCCACTATTATCCACGTATAGTGCGTGAAGCCATTGAAATTAAAAAACACAAAAATTTCAATAGGGATGATGGATATAAGCTCTCCGGGATGTAGAATGCAGTGATTAATAAACTTGAACGTAAAACTGTGCCAATTAAAACTGACGTAGTGAGTGTAGTGTGTCGCCGGCCTTATCCTTCGTTGTGACAATAGCGGAGGGTAGTTTGGCAAGAAGTTACTTCATGGTTTTCGTCGATTCTCGCCTCAGTCCAACCGCGACCACGGGCGCTGCAACGTGCTCGAAACGTCGGTGTGAAAATGTAAGTAAATGTGTTTCGCGTGAAGTCCCGAATTCTATAAGTATGAGTGTAGAAAACCGCGATAGTTTACAAATAAAAATAAGGTATTAACAGTTGTATAGAAATTCATCATCTTCTGGCTTCTGGTTGCTAAATAATAGAGAAGTATACTTTGGATTTGCATAATTTTACCAAAAAGTGAGTAAAATTGGGGTTATAAGTTTTTAGGGAAATTCTTCATTTTCAAAGATAACATTTCAAAATCGTGAAATTCTTATAAATGTTATAATGTGATGTCATATATAAACACATTCGTTACTGACGCCGGCTGCACGCTATGGGATATATTAAAATAATGCCTTATTTATTTATTGAAAAGCAGGCAGGTACATATTTTACAAAGTGCTAATAATGTACTCTAAGAAATAATAATGTTCTACGGTATAGCGAGGGCTTAAGTGTATCTCTTAAGCATAACATAGGTAATATTTTGAAAAATAGGTAGTTATAATTATAAATTAGCAATTGGATAGCTATTTCTTTATTTATACCGTAGTCTCTGAGAGTCTGCAACATCAGAGAGATAGTTCCACAATCTAAGTGTGCACAGAAGAAAGCCCTTATCGGGTCTTACCCGGTTGCAAGATTTGAGGATAAACACCTTTATCATTTAAAAATACGTTATTTGTCTGGAGCATTACATGATTTTTTTTCTTTTCGCCATGCAAATTAAAAAATATATATTAGGAAATAGGTAGATATACCAAAATCAAAATAACGCACAACAAAATAAATTTCGTATCGCCGTGATTGGACATTATCACATTTGTCACCAATGCGGTTGAATAAACTTGGCTGAAATATGGTACTGGGATAGATCATAGTCTAGAATAACACAAATTCTACTTTTTATCACTGAAGTATGTTTCGATGGGATGCGGCCCCGGGGTTCAAAATTTCACGCGAGCGACGCCGCGTGCAACAGCTAGTTATAATATATTTGTTGTTATAGCGGCAACAAAAACACATATTATGTGAAAATTTCAACTCTCTAGCTATCACCGTTCATGAGATACAGCCTCGTGACGGACAGACAGACAGACGGACGGCAAAATTTCATTAATACGGTCCAGTTTTTACTCTTTGAATACGGAACTCTAAAAAAGGTATGCATGCTTGTCTACTGTCATACTCTTTCTCGCTTTAATGATGGAATCGATTTGGCTGAATTTAAAACGGGTCAGGGATAAAAATAATACATAGGCTACTTTTTATCGCCGGAATAAGTTCCCATGGAATTCGGGAACGGGAACAAAAATCCACGCGGACGTAGCCGTGGGTGCTAGTCTTGTCATATTTTTGATTCTTTCATAAGAAATATAACGGAATTACTATATAATAAGGTACATAAGTATAAAAAACCGGACATACCGAGGGTTCCGTGCATCCGTCGTCGGTCCAACCGTTTGTCCGTCCGACACACAAGCGGCCGTAACATTAGAAGCCAAAGCATTAAAAGGCCGTAACTTAGAAGTTTGATTTTTTACAGCTGCAAGCGACTTCACGCATTCACGAGATAAAGGGACTTGACAGACAGACGATTGTACGTATTTTAAACACACACACGACATAAGCGGCCGTAACCTTTTTTTGCGGTAACTTAGAAGTTTGATTTTTTATAGCATCAAGGGACCATTAGACCATTAGACATTAGAATGGTATTAATTTCAAATTAATACCTTCACAAGATAAAGTGTCTTGACAGACAGACGGACGCACGGACAGCAGAGTGATCCTATAAGGGTTCCGTTTTTTTCCTTTAAGGCACGAAACTTCAAAAAATATTGCTGGTAATTTTCATAAACTAACTGTGGCCTTAGACAATATAACACGGGACTAGCCTTTGCGAACCACCGCATACAAAAATATTCTGCCAGTTTTCATACAAGTGAAGGGGGAAACACAAAGACATATAAAATTTCATTGCATTTAAAAATGTATTAATCGACAAACGCGTAATGGCTGTTGTGTGTTAATTGTTATTGTACAGTCAACTACAATGTAATGTACTAGTTTAATCATATAAAATGATGTACTGATGTACAGGCTTTTCATAAAGCCAAAAGACCAAATGGTCATGTGCAATGGCAGAAAACAATGCTTAAGTAAGGCGCATCCTGTGGTTAGATGATCTAAGACTGTGGCCCATGACTTTGCCAGTAACGTAGGTACTTTAAACCCCGTACGACCCACACATGCCCACGTCTCTACGAAATTCAGCATAATTTTTGTTTACTTAACTGATTTGTTGTTACTGCTGCACATTCTTGTGTCGAAACATGATACAAAGACTAGGTACCTATATATTATTACTTCAGAATAATTTGAAATTGAGGTAAGTATAAATTGTTTGGCCACAATAGGGCTGAAGAATTTTTAAAATCGATACAGTAGTTCCAGGATTTTACTATAACATACCTACAAACAAACAATAATTTCCTCTATTGATAACCAATACCCAGAAAGTGATAATAATGCAATTCGAAGAAATTTATGAACACGTTTTGTACTCACGTCCCGTTTTCAAAACGTTTTTCAACGTCACAAGCCAATAAAGGTTCACTAACAAAATATTTAGAATTGCCATGCTTGGAAACAATTCCTAGCAACAAATGTTGCAAGGCGCATGCGTGTCATAAACTACTGCACGCGACACGCGTACACAGGGTAGATGGCCGGCTACTAACATCAGAAAAATACGTAATAAGTATTGCAAAAACATATCAAAATTGTAAGCACACTGAATAATTAAAAAAAAATGAAATTACTGCACGTACCTGTCAAATGAAGCCGTCAAAATTAGCTGGTTCCAAATTCAAATTTTAGAAACACGCTCACTGAATTATATAACTACTGCAGAGTAAATTTTATTTCCCGACACTTTGAGATATCGCGCCTTTTACGTAAAGTTCAAATATGCAATAAATGTGGAATGATAACAAGAACACGAATAGAATATAGGGCATGCGTGAGTAGCCACGTTGAGTCTCTACTACGTCTAGCGACTGAGTGACGCGACGCTAGTGTGGTGTGGTGTGGATAGCCCCGGTTCTCTCCCAGTCGCGCCGTCGCAAATGCCATGACTTGAGACGCCGTTAGCGTTGCCAAGGACTCCCCTTCCCTTCCCCATGATATAGTTGAGTTATTTTCACGAGGGACAGTTAATACTGTCAAACGTTTCCTGTTATTAGTAGCACAACCCTAATTTACTCGACTACGGCGATGAGTAAGGGTAACGAACTTAGCTGTGTGCATATTAAAGCGCTATTGAATAAATTTTGACAAAGAAGGTATCTATTAATAGAATTGTCTTTGTTTGCTGTTGTATGATATGATGTGGTGATATATTATTTATTTTATCTATAAATAAATGTAACGCCCTCTAGAGTTATAGTACATTACTGCTGCGGTCTATAATGACTACTTTGCTGGTCGGGCTGATGATGGCCGACAGCGCAGCGTAGCGCAGCTCCAGGCCGACACAGCGCGGTCAGCATGCACCACATGTTCGACGAGCTGAGATTTACAGCGAGGACAGCAAGGGCTGCAATGATGGCCAAGCTGTAAGGCCTAGAGCGTAGCTAGGCTAGCTCGAGGCAATCATAGAGTGACCTGCGAATCAGTCAATGTGGGCCAAGGCTTGTTCAGTGCTTAACTAAAAAATGCAAGTACCTAATCTAAATAAAACCCACAAGTTATTTAAATTACCTATCTCTATAAATACAAACAGCTGTGTTTTAAATAAAATCTTTTTAAATTTGATTTTTTTAAACGTTGAAACGTCAAAATAGCGGCCTACAATGTGTTGCAAAATAAAAAATAAAATAAAATAAAATTTATTCCCTTCGAAATTAAAAAAAAAAAATTATTTAGGTTTGTCAAATTTTTTTGTGACTCTACCGGGCTCTCTGCTGGCCTGTTAGAGCGGCCTGCAAAACTTTGCCGGCCGCTCCTTTAAACAAAACGGCAAGGTCGACTTTGCTGAAACAAGTTGTCAAAATAATGACCACATTACATGCATTTTTGAGTAAAATTATTTTTTGGGGATGGTGGGGAGTCCTCCAGACTACATTTTTTTTACGGCGGATACGAGTAGTTTAACCGGGCTGTCAATCAGTATGAACATAATATATTATTGTATAGGAGTGTGTAATTATATTACACCGATTTGGACCAGTCACATGACCGTTAGTCCACCAACTTGGTGATATAAAAAAAAGTCCAAGCTTTGAAAGAATTCACCCATAGGACGTTACTATCAGCCCCTGCCTCTCCCGCCTCCTTTAATGAAAACATTCATACATATAGTCACGCCTTTATCCCCAAAAGGGTAGGCACATTTCACCTTATAGTTTTGTCCAACGTAATAGTTGGTGAGCCTATTGCCTTCAAGGAATAAGTAATATTAATAGAAGTGATTGTAATAGTAACTATTATTTAATCTGTGGTAATAGTAACCCTTCGGACAACAATGCTCAACGAAGTATACAAAAATATTATCTTAATTTGAATTTGTTGTAATTTGGTCCACGTTGGGCCTAAATGTTGGCAAACATGCTTTGTGTAACTTGAATACTTACAACTTTTTTTTAAATGCCAATTATATACATTTTTTACATGCCGGACGTGAATATAACAAAGAGTATGAAATTAGTCACAGGCGTGTAACAAAGTTTCTATAGGCACGACCCTCATAAAGCGCACCTAAAGCCACACGGTCGGTCCACAAAGTCAGCATGAGGCTCCCCAACATAAACTACAATCTAACGATGCTGTCTAATGAATGATGCTTGAGTTTGTGTCCTTACACTAGATGGCGTACGCGTGGAATTTTATTCCGACAATAAAAAGTAACCTATGTGTTATTTCAAAGTACAATAACAGAATCATTCGCCCTGAGGGTGTCGTAAGAGGAGACTAAGGGAACGCTTTCGCAGACGATACATTGTGTTGACAAGGAAAACTCGAAATAAAACTAGGTTATCAGTAAAATAACAATCGTTAAGTCAAGTTGAATGCCTTATGTGCGGCTTCAAAACTTTCAACTGTGTGTCGTCGCAACATGCGCCTATCCATTTCAACACGGCAATAGGCTCACCACCTATTACCTAGGATATAAAACTATAAGGTGTATTGTGGTCGTATATTATACCTCTGCCTACCCCTTCGGGGATAAAAGCGTCTTTGAATATATGTATGTATGTAGCAAAAAAAAACACATTTCAGCCATATCCGTTCAGCCGGTAAAGCGTGAAAGACAACAACGTCGAAACGTCGTGTAAACAAATATCCACACAAACCACACACAGCGTAGAGTTCAGTTCCAATTATAAAAAGTCGTCATATTTTCTAGATTTCGAGGATCTTCAAAAGAGGTCTTAGAAGGTTAATGCAGGGTCGAGTGTAGCATCACTAATTTCCAGTCACCTGCAAGTCCGTTTCTTTTTATGTAGTGCTTGAAGTCGGAAAAAAGACATAGGGGAAACTGGGGATACTTGATCCTTACGGGAGACTAGGTACACAAGATTTACAGAACTTGTATAAGCCGTATTTAGTTTTATAGTGGCAATATCGATTGTATATGGTACCCAATAACGTTTTATAGAAGGAACATCTATCACATTTGACACTTTGGCAAACGGCGGAAAGAAAATTTTGATGAGGTTTTATTTTGACTAAACATTTATGTAAAACTAGCTGACCCGCGCAACTTCGTTTGCGTGATAAATCAAGAACCGCTCGACCGATTTTGTGCAAACTTCACATAAACCAACTACTACATAGTCCGAACAAAGCCTAAACATTTGGTTTGGATAGATGAGCCCGATCTCGAGTCATAAAATTACAACGAAAAGTGGCATAGATTTTTATATATATAGATAGGACTTTTAAAAATGTGATTTATAAAATGAATAGACAGACAAGACATTTTTTAATTAATTAGGTACTTATTAATTGTATCATGTGAATCTAAATATGGGAGTCTTCATTGCCCAGGATCAAGTCATCCAGACCGGGGGGATCAAGTCTTACGTATATACGGGACACATGGTACGATTTCTTATTATTGATTTTAGTCAAATAACTACTAAATTCAGATACTTATATCGATGGCTCTTACAGCAAATCTAAGCAAATAAATTTCACGTATTTTAGTACCAACGGTTTTTTAAACGGATACTCAATATAGAAATTAGGGATAAAAAACAAAAGGGGGGATCAAGAGTCCTCAGTTTCCTTATACTGATAGCCTCGTCATAAAGGATGTGTCCCCGAAGAAATGAAAACTTAATATGAAGGTAGTGAATGCTTTATTATGAGGCAATTTGCAGCTTAAGTTTAACAGTCTCATTGGTATCAATGCATTTTTTATCCATTAAATTTTTTATCCATTATCATTTAAATCATGATTTACTAAGCTCGAGATTTCAAGCAGACATTTAAAAAAGGATTTGAAAGAAAATGTTTGAAAATGTGTACTTCTGTCTGCTTACTTATAGTCGCCTCGCTGTAACAAGGTGCGTATGACAGTTGGCAATATGACGTTGATATCTATCAGTACCACATTACTATAATAGGGATGTGTCGATATGCAATTCATGTTTAGAATCCTACGATAAACGAGATAAATCACGTTTTGTTTATTATTATTATGAAAATAATTGCTATATTTATTTTCGAATTAACTAAACAGCTTAAAAAACCGACCAAGTGAGCAGAGGTCTCCGTACCGAAAAACGACAAAAAATACGTTTGTTGTATGGGAGCCCTCTTAAATATTATAATTTTTTTGTTTTTAATATTTGTTATTATAGCGATAACAAAAACACATAATCTGTAAAAATTTCATCTCTCTAGCTATGACCGTTCATAAGGTACAGCCTATCAAAAGACCGGGTAACTTCGCAAGAAAAAAATAAGGTAACCGAGAAGAGGAAAAATATTTATAATAATAACTCAATAATATACTTTTTACAATAAAAGTTGAAACTACGGAAAATATACGTTTTGTTTTATCAAAATATCGACTATCCATCGTAGATGTATATAATCCCATCACTAAAGACGTCTTTGGTGTTACGTTATACTCAACAATTTGTTAATTTTTTCTTCCAAATTCATTTTATTTGTAGACTAGAATATTCTGGTTGAGTTTAATTTGATATACAACAGTGATTAACGATTTAATATATTATGAATGGGGTGTAGCTGAAATACTAAGTTCATAATTGTAATTCACGGCAACTTTCAAGAGTGAAACGAAACGCGATCGACAACTGTCATACGCACCATGCTACACCGAGATGACTATAGTATGATTTAATGCAATACAAACGTGACGCAGATCTAGGATAAATATACTAGGATAAGTATAAGTAACAACGGACACACAGTACCTATAATCAATCAAATCAGCAAGTGACAATCCAGTGTTCGACGAAGGCGTCTCCCAAATTACGCCGCAATACGCGGTCCAGCGCCTCCCGCATTCAGTCTCTCCCTTCTCCCTGTGACCCCCTACGTCTTCAATTGTGTTTTAGCTTTTTTATACCATTTTCGATCTAAGAGATATCAACTGTACGTAATGGTTGAATAGAAACAGAACATTCGGGAGAATGCAGCTGAAGACACTATAGTTCTTCACTGCGCCAGCAGCTTAGGACTTTCTGTCACCTTTCAGAACAATTAATGATACTTACTTACCTAGTTTATTAAATTATCAAAGTTGAGTCGTGTGTGGGCTCGGGGTCATCGTAACATTTCCCTTCCATTGCCAAACCATTTGCCGTCGTCCATGATAGATCAAAAACACAGCCACTAATGAACTGTCTGCAGTCTCAGCATGTGTTTTCTATTTTTAAACAATGTCACATGTCTTAGCAACATGGCCTATGACTTTGATCGGGAGGGGAAGCGCCATACAGAGATTTTCTTTCTGTCAATACAATACTTCAAATGGCATAACAAATTTAAATGTGTGTTTCTGAAATATTGAGTGTGTTGTTTTTAGGGTTCCGTACCCAAAGGGTAAAAAGGGACCCTATTCATGAGACTTCGCTAACCGTCTGTCTGTCTGTCCGTCACGAGGCTGTATCTCATGAACGGTAATAGGTAGAGAGCTGAATTTTTTACAGATTATGTGTTTCTATTGCCGCTATAATAGCAAATACTAAAAACAGAAAAAAAAATTCAATAAAAATACTACCGACTTCCAAGAAATCCTGAAAAATAAAATTTACCTAGCACAAAGTAATATATATTGTGATTTATCAGATTTTTTATTCAATTTCATATTGAAGTCGGCGCCAAGTAAATTCATAGGTTTAGGGAGGTATTATTTATGGCACCAACTTCAATATTATATTGAATAAAATCTGATAAATCAACTACATATTACTTTGTGCTAAGTAAATTTTATTTTTCAGGATTTCTTGGAAGTCGGTTGTATTTTTTATTGAAAAAATTTTTTTCATTATATTAAGTGACGGGTGAACCGAGAAATATATCTATCTAGGTGAAAGTTCTCATCAATACAAATTAATCAAGCCCCAACACAAGGTAGCTGCTGTAAATCGTTAAGGAATTCCCTCGAATCTCTTTTCCATCATCAGATCGACTCCAGACCTTCATTAAAGCACTGAATTAAAAAGTTAACAAACGCACTAGCTGTGCCTATAATTTTCGGTGGTTGCCCTTTATTTCTCCAGAATCCCATCATCAGATCCTAACCTGGTTAAAATGGGACCACCTCAGAAGTAAACCCTATTCAACAAAAAAAATTGAAATCTGTCTATAATTGACGGTGAACATAGATAAAACATTGAGACCTTTCTTTCTTTTTTTGAAGTTGGATCTATCAATCTAGGTGTAAAGTTCTCATCAATACAAATCAATCAAGCCCAACCACGATAGCGCCCACGTGCACTATAGTGACAGAACTGTCATCGGCTCCGACGCCCACGGTCATCATAATGCCAGTTTATATCCGTTTATATCCGGTATTATCCTCTTTCATCCAGGCCGGAAATAATGCAGGATGAGTTTATAATAATGATTAACATAGCCTGCAGAGTAACATTAAAAGAAAAAACATCAGAAACTTCGAGTTGATTGTGATAAATAAATTTTCTGTTGAGCCGCCATTAGCGTTCCAATTAGTTACGCGGTAAGTATTAAATATTTTAGTTTATTCTGCTTTTATTTATGGTTTTATTTAATATATTGAATGATATATTATTTTATAATATATACTTATTTATTTCAGTGTATATTTATTAATTGTTTTTTTATTGGCCAATGTAAATACGCAAAAAATGTATAACTTTAATACTTTTATTTTATTAATATTTTTGTTTATTTTGATTCAATTATTCTTGTTTTGCATTTAAAAGGTGTTGTTTAACAGCTGTTATAAATATTTCCGTCCCAAATCGAGGTAAAATTAATTATAATAGCATGTGAAGATGACAATTTTTGGCAATGAAAATCCGCTAATATTGATAAATTTATTTTCGGAGATTTTGTATCTACAAATTCTTTTTTTTTATTTTTGGGTAACGTGTTTGTGTGTATATTTGGTAAATAAAAAAATATAAGACTTAAAACTAGTTTTATTTTGAATTACATGGTAAAACATAAGAATACTACTTCATTTTAACCATCGTAATTTTCAGCGACATTTCATTAATCCATTACACATCGGATATCCTCGGATTTAGTTTAGTTATTTTCGTCAGTTATCCAGCATGATGAAACAGTAAGTATTTCTGTAGTGCGACTCCTATAAAAGAAATAAGAATTAATTTTGTGAAGCTCGGCGCGCAACCGCTGTTCCCGCCAACGCTCGCGAAGGTGTTGGGCGTCGGCGGCCAGTGACGTTTGACAGTTCGGCCGTACGACTGGCCAAACACAAGATAACTGCTGTAAATTGTTTAGGAATGCCCTCGACTGTCTTTCGACTCTATCATCAGATCGACGCCATACCTTCATTAAAGTGTAGAACATTAAAGCACTTAATTAAAAAGATAACAAGCACACTAGTTGTCCCTACAATTTTCGGTGGTTGCCCTCGTCTTCTCCTAGATCCCTTCATCAGATCCTGACCTGGTGAAAATGGGACTACCTCAGAAGTAACCCCTATTCAACAAAAAAAAAAATTAAAAATCCGTCTATAATTGACGGAATTATCGCTTGACATACATAAAAAAATACATACAGACGAATTGAGAACCTCCTCCTTTTTTGAAGTCGGTTAATAAGTGGGGCGCCCATGCAACAAACGTTTTTCTTTGTCGTTTATCGGTACGGCACCATCCGCGCACTTGGCGGGTTTTTTTAATTGTTTTGTGTAAGTTCCATAGTGACAGTCGATTGCTTTTGTAGTGGCGTATTACTATACGAATGCGATTTCCCCCCATTATATATGAAAGACAGACATGTACAGCGCAAACATGCTATGTCTGATCCCCTTGTACTGGTGACGTTGCTCTATGCATGTCACTATTTAGGTGGCAGGACAGATCTATTAGAAATAAAGTCCCTCATGCATGAGTTCCATTCTGCATAACAGTTGAGCAGTGTGAAGGGACAGGTAGGTACATCATTGAACTAGCTGACTCGTGCAACTTCGTATTCGTCACTTACTAGAGAGAGAGAGGTCTATTTATTCATCAAGCTCAAAGGAGCATGCGAAGCTAGAAAGTTGGCTTTATCATAAATGAGACTGAATTATGTATGACTGACATTCAAAGAAATCCTTAAAATCTAGGTGTAGTGAAGGTCGAAATTTCCAGGTAGTATATATGAACTACAAAACCCACAATATTGAAACTTGTGTAAAACAATTCTTAAAGAATTTCTCTTTAAACACCACAACCAGAACACTTGTTGAGAAATAACAACTGAGAAATCATTTTGTATCCATTCCCACTCTCATTGGCGCCCTTAGTTGGGTCAGAGCCACTCTCACAAGGATTGCGGAAAGTTTTGGTAGATGAAGTAATCTCTTTCTTTAATAAATTAAATACTACACTCAATACAGTTTAGATAATATATTATGAGATCATTTTTACATGATTATGATTAAGTAAATAAAGTACTACGGGAAAATAAATCTAGGTATATAAGTTTAAAAATTAAAATAAACCAAATCTAGTCGTATTTTCGATTAAAGCATGGGTATTAGAAGTTGGACGCCATAGGACGCCCAATCAGTAGGTATGAAATTAAAAAATAATCACAGTCAATTAAAACCCTTGAAATGTCAAAATATCATGTGCCATGCCAGTTGCCAGACAGCAACTCAAAAAACATAATCAGTGTGTTTTAGATTCACATACATAGCTATGCTTAAAATAATATTGAAGATATATTTTTTAACCGCTCCCAAAATATTATGGAAGCACTTTCAGCAATTTACAATCTAAAGTCGTGGCTGAAAGATAATATAATTTTAATTGCACATAGAACAGTCTGATATATCGATGGTCTAGAAGACAAACATGCTAAATACATATTTATTTATAAAATTTTCAGGTGTTTTTATGGATTCAGAACTAAATTGCTAAGATCGTTCATCAGACTCTGAGTCCGAAAAATCGTTAATAAAATTTCTTGCGGGGTCAGAAGGGGGTCGTCTTACCCCACGTGTAAGAAGTCGCGCTCTTTACTTAAGAACTCGTTTGCTTCATCAGCTATCGGATCTTCTACACATGTAGCCAACCCACTGCCACTTCAGAACGCATATTCTTCGAACTATGTCGATCACTCTGGTTTTCTGATGGATGACATGGTTTCGAATTTTATCTCTCAGAGGAACCACAAGCATAACTCGTTCAATGAGAGTATTTGTTCCAAGTGTGATTAGGCAGGCCCAAGGCAGGTTGGATGTATTCCTGGAAAACCTCCAGCGACGTAGATTGGTCCCGGCATGACGTGCTTATTGCCGATTCCGATTTCCTCAAGCGCTTTGCAATAGTAATTGTACTGTTTTGTCTTCTGAACAAACTGCCGAACAGTGTGGATGTGGCTTTCTGCGAGCAGATCATTCTCGTGAAAGAGTCGGCAGGGTGGGAGCGCGAGAGAACTCTCCCATCCGAGTTTCGCAGTCGGCGGCCTGGGGATTCACGCACGCCCATCCTTAGAAGCGAGATCACACCCGAAAACCGCCCAAAGACGCGGGATAGCACCTGAACCACCCCCTAGGCGAGGCCGCAGTGGTAGCCGTAGGTCTGTTGGGAGTCCTGGGACATCCTTCCGAGGGCTTACCCGGGGCTCCCGGCAGTAGGCTGTTGGGAGTCACGTGAGGTTTTTTAGTCGGTAGGAGTCCACCATAGCCTCCATGCTAATTTCCCCTCAAATTATAAAAAAAAAGTGTGGATATGGTCGACGCTACTGAAGCCTTTTTAACCGACTTCCAAAAAAGGAGGAGGTTCTCAATTCGTCTAATTTTTTTCGAAATTCGGCTTGCTCCTTTGGCTGAAACTCGTTGAGTTTTCCGGAGAGGCGATTTGTAACTACTCCATAGAACAACTCGTAAACATCATCAACTCAAGAGTAAAATACGTCTGTAGTTTTTCAGGTCTTGTCACCTTTTTTAAAGAACAGAACCAGTGTACTCCCGCTCCACAAAGTGGGTGTCTGGCCCTGCTGGAGGACGGAATTAAATATATGCTCGTTGGCACTCTAAAGACCGGAGTTCTACCCGCTTTAAGGAGCTCAATGACGTCCGTCCACTAAAGGGGATTTGATGTGTTTGAGTTGCTCGAGAGCCGCCCTGACTTTGCCCTGGTCGATATCCGGCATGTCTTCCGTATAGTGGCGTGTTAATGGGGCTATGTAGTCATCATCGCATGATCCTTTGGGTTCTTGTCTCTGCCGCATAGAGGTCCGTGTAGACACACTGGAACCATGAGGTTACGTTTCCTGCCACCCAATGTTCTAAGTTTCCTCAGACGAGTTCTTTCGAGCTGCTAGGCAAAGACCTTAGTGTTTCTGTTCTGCCCAATCGCAGCCTCGACGATACTGATGTTGTAACGTATGAGGTAGCGTCTTACCAGCTTTCAGATACTGAATTTAGGTTCGGACCAGACCGAAACGGTCCGCGGACATAAACTTTCGGGACACTTGTTGTAATGTTTGGACCACTGTGTCGGTTTTATTGTGAACTTCAGTGGTTTCCAGCAGATCGAAACGATTTAGATAGCTCAGTCAAGTCGGTGATCACAGTCGGTATAAAGCCTATTAATCACATAAACATCTCTAAATATACACCTAATGTCCGTTAAGATGAAGTCTATCTCGTTCCTTGTGACCTTGTCTGGGGTTCGGCCAAGTCCATTTTCTTTGGAAACTCTTCTTAATGAAGGAAATGTGCCCCCACTGTCGTTCCTGCGCCCAAAGGACCGATTATCATTTCGCCGCGTTCTTGTACTCCCACTTTGACGTTAAAACCACCCATAACAACGTTGTATTATAGCCTTGGAAGTGCCGTGTAATGCTTTCGCAATGTACTTGCACATAGCCTAAACTCGCTCGTCCAGGCTTCTTGAGTCTTGGCATACACGTGTTCCACCTTCAGGGAGTGCCTGTCAGTGAGTTTGAGTATGAGGTATGCTATCCGAGCCGAGACACTGCTGACTTACACAACGCTACTAACCAGATCGCTTTTCTCCATTAAACCGACATCTCTCTCAGAGGAGGTCCTTCCATCACCCACTTTGGGACTTTGGGACTTTTGGACTTTTGGACTTTTGGATGGGACCTTGGTACTTTGGGTCTTTGGGACTTTGGGACTTTGGGACTTTTGGACTTTTGGACTTTTGGACTTTTGGACTTTTGGACTTTTGAACTTTTGGACTTTTGGACTTTGGGACTTTGGGACTTTGGGACTTTGGGACTTTGGGACTTTGGGACTTTGGGACTTTGGGACTTTGGGACTTTGGGACTTTGGGACTTTGGGACTTTGGGACTTTGGGACTTTGGGACTTTGGGACTTTGGGACTTTGGGACTTTGGGACTTTGGGACTTTGGGACTTTGGGACTTTGGGACTTTGGGACTTTGGGACTTTGGGACTTTGGGACTTTGGGACTTTGGGACTTTGGGACTTTGGGACTTTGGGACTTTGGGACTTTGGGACTTTTGGACTTTTGGCCTTTGGGACTTTTGGACTTTTAGATGGGACCTTGGTACTTTGGGTCTTTGGGACTTTGGGACTTTGGGACTTTGGGACTTTGGGACTTTGGGACTTTGGGACTTTGGGACTTTGGGACTTTGGGACCTTGAGACCTTGGGACTTTGGGACTTTGGGACTTTGGGACTTTGGGACTTTGGGACTTTGGGACTTTGGGACTTTGGGACTTTGGGACTTTTGGACTTTTGGCCTTTTGGACTTTTGGCCTTTTGGACTTTTGGACTTTGGACTTTGGACTTTTGGACTTTTGGACTTTTGGACTTTTGGACTTTTGGACTTTTGTACTTTTTGACTTAATTTAAGGTGAGGTGAAAATTAAGTTTATGAAAAAGTTTCACTTCTTACGTGTGTACACTAAGTACACGCAATTTTTTAATATTAGTCACTATCTTGATTATTAAATTAAAATACTTGAATACTCTCAGGCTCCTGTTGTTTACTTAGAACTTTATTGTTAATAATAATAATAATAATTAATCTTTATTTCAGAATTATACATTCCATAAATTAAAAAAAGTTAAATCGTTTAAAACATTAATTTGTCCACATTTATTTATTTCTGGCTTAGTATTTTTAAAGCACTAATTTTTTTTTAGTAGTAGGCACTAAGCCTACTTAAACCTGCACTAAACAAATATTAACATCCTTTAATGTAATTGGACATCGAAGTTATAATAAAAGTAGGTAGGTATTTCTCTTAATTATTGTCAATCATGGTACACACAAGCGAAACGTTATAAATCGATTAAACATTTTGTGTAGTTTAAACTGATGCTAAATAACTGTCATTACTTTGTATGGCTTCAAAATTATGTCACTTTCTATGAATGTACAATTAAAGTTTAGACAGAAAGTGACTGAATTATATGTTTTTTGATCTTTGGGAAGGGTAGAGTATGCTCATACATTTGGCTTTAATTCGTAAAATTATTAAAATTTTGCACTTAGCACATTTGTCTTTCCGACCATCGATTTATAAAAAAAACTTGAGAGGTGTCAAGGGACACCCGGATGGAACGAAGTTCCTTTCGATAAGTTAGTGAAAACAGAAACAGAAACAGAGACAGAGACAGATAGAGACAGAGACAAAGACAGAGACAGAGACAAAGACTACTACTTCCGTCAGAAAAAACATCTGAGGTACACCCTAGCCGCGCCTAAAGAAGTTTTACTTCAAAAATCTGAGTTACTCCTTAGTCGCGCCTAAAGAAGTTTTACTTAAAAAATCTGAGTTACTCCCTAGTCGCGCCTAAAGAAGTTTTACTTCAAAATCTGAGTTACTCCCTAGTCGTGCCTAAAGAAGTTTTACTTCAAAAATCTGAGTTACTCCCTAGCCGCGCCTAAAGAAGTTTTACTTCAAAATCTGAGTTACTCCCTAGTCGTGCCCAAAGAAGTTTTACTTCAAAAATCTGAGTTACTCCCTAGTCACGCTTGAAGAAGTTTTGCTTCAAAAATCTGAGTTACGCCCTAGTCGCGCCTAAAGAAGTTTTACTTCAAAAATCTGAGTTACTTCCTAGTCGTGCCTAAAGAAGTTTTACTTCAAAATCTGAGTTACTCCCTAGTCGTGCCTAAAGAAGTTTTACTTCAAAATCTGAGTTACTCCCTAGTTGTGCCTAAAGAAGCATTACTTAAAAATCTGAGTTATTCCCTAGTCGCGCCTAAAGAAGTTTTACTTCAAAATCTGAGTTACTCCCTAGTCGCGCCTAAAGAAGTTTTACTTCAAAATCTGAGTTACGCCCTAGTCGCGCCTAAAGAAGTTTTACTTCAAAAATCTGAGTTACTTCCTAGTCGTGCCTAAAGAAGTTTTACTTCAAAATCTGAGTTACTCCCTTGTCGCGCCTAAAGAAGTTTCACTTCAAAATCTGAGTTACTCCCTAGTCGCGCCTAAAGAAGTTTACTTGAAAAATCTTTTTAGAGCGAAACTCCTATTTGCTTTGGTGTTGCTCGTAGAGTTCATGTTGGTCCCCTGGCTAGCACTACTACTACCACTATCACTACCACTACCACTAGCAAAAGTGCCGTGCCTACTTTTGGTGATAATTTTTTCCGCCTAGCCCCCTTTCGCAACGCGCGATAAGGAACTTCGTTCCAAAACTATATTTAAAAATTTATAAAATCCTAAAATAACCGTGGCTAATGCGCCACGCCACTTGCCACAACATTAACAAAAAATAAAAACAATGTTAACATTAACATCATTAACATCTTAAACTTGAAGCTTTTAAATAACATCTTTAGCAACAAATATCATCTTTGAATTCTTCACGAAATCACTTCCATAAATTGCAGGGAAGCGAGAACAACTGCGTCAAAGATACGTATTACTGAAACTCCGCTGTTTGTATGTCTATTACAAGGCTATTTCGTGAACTGTCAGAGCTAGTTCCGCAGATGATGTATTTCTGTTGTCACACAAAAACTAAAAACAGAAAATAAAATTTATAGGAGTCTCCCATGTAATAAACGTGACTTTTTTGGCGTTTATGGTACAGAGCCATCTGATCCGTGCGCGAGTCAGACTCTCATTTGGCCGGTTTTTGAACCTACTAGAAACGTCTCAGTGTAGACGGTTTTAGTTGGCTCAAAAACTGGCCTCCTATCTTTACCTCCTACCCTCCGCCTGGAAAATTTTAGGTAGTAGGTACTACCATCTAGAGTATTCCAGGCGAAGGGTAGGAGATTCTGTTATACCGCGAGTTAACGTCAGTTTGTTGGCATCAAGACGGTGGAGTATCCAACGTCTGAAACAAATTTCAAAATTATTAAATCAATTGCTCTTCTCTTGGAATAAGTACGATGATTACCGTTCGCAATTTACGCAGCATAGAAATTTTCTTATGAAAAGCAGCTACTTTTCTTAAGAATATAATAAACGACATCTACATAAATAGATAAAAATCTATTCACTCTACTTATTTATATTTACATGCTGTATGTACAATAAAGTGTAAAATAAATAAATAAATAAAACCTTTTACGTCGGGTCACTGTCGCGTACGGGCGCGAATGCCTTTTGCAAAGTTTGCCCAAGACTGCAGTGTTGGGCAAATTTTTTTAACGGGGGCCCAGAAAAATTAAAAAATATCCGGCGAGGGCCAGAAACATAGAAAACCGGCCAAGTGCGAGTCAGACTCTTGCTCAGAGAATTTGGTAAAAAAAAAACATTTTTTGTATGGGGGCCCCTCTTAATTTCCTCTTTTTTCTTCTAATTTTGGTATTTGTTGTTATAGCGGCAACAAAAATACATCAGCTGTGAAAATTTCAGCTCTCTAGCTATCACGGTTCTTATGAAACAGCCTCGTGACGGACAGACCAACAGATAGATGGATGGCAAAGTCTCGCGAATAGGGCCGTTTTTACCCTTCGGGTACCGAATCCTAAAAATGTATTCTGTGCTGAACTTTTGATCATAAGATATAAAAACAAATACAGTAAACTTACACACTTGCACAAAGGTAAAAAAATATTTAACTGGTATTTGCAAGGCCCTGCCATGCCATGGTAGGCGTGTAGGACGTAGGAAAAGCTTCATACGTGCCATATTTCAAATGGAAGTTCGTGTTGTGACGAAGTAACTTTAGCAGCGCTAAAAGGTGTTCAACAGTAAGTCGGTTTGCGATTGAGTTGTTCAGCAATTTCATGGTCGAAAAAGTCTGTTCGCTTCACCGTCTTCACCTATGTCTTTATTGCTCTACAAAGTAGAATCTACATAATACTTCTGGACCGGCAAAATATAATTATCGCGGGCCATATACCAGGTGCCGAAGGACCGTCGGCGGGCCGGATGAAATACTTCCACGGGCCGGAGGTGGCTCGCGGGCCGTACTTTGCCCATCACTGCTCTAGGTAGTTACACGGTGATGTGAGAGACTTTGCCTCCTTACCCTCGTCTATTTTCTATCACCACACCGTTCGTCACAGATATTGCAAGCGTCATCACACTTCGAGTAACTAAGATTTAAAAAAAAACTTCACACATGAAAGGTGAAAGAGTTTAAATAACTTGCTAGGCTTACTAAGTTGCCTCTATAAATATTTTTAATACAGTATAATACATCACCAACTAGCCTATAGTAAGCTTGTATAAATATACAGAAAAAAAATTCAAAGTCTACAGAAAATATTAAAATTGGAAACATAATTTTATTCGGTCAGGGATTTGAACCCCAGACCTTGGGCACGGCAGCCGCATACGCTTACCGCTGCTGCGCCACTGAAGCAATTTTTAATTAAGTCGGTACCTACTTATCATAAATTCTAGAAACCATTGTTAATTCATTTCATATTCGCTTTCTCTCCCCTTTCCTATTAAATATATAATATATTTTATTTTATTTTATTTTATTTTACGTATATAATTATATAAGTTTTTTAAATTGTATATACCTATAAAAGTATATAATATTATCTTAATCTTATAGAAATAAATATCAGAATTTTGTAAGTTTAGTTATACTAAACTTGCTCAGCGAAATATAATATTTAGACTACATTACAAATACATCGTTAATGGTAGAGCTATTTTGCAAAATTTCAAAAATATAGTAGTGTACCCAAAGCAGATATATTATTGAAATCTTGCAAAATAACAATCTACAATATTTAAATAATGTACATGAAGATTATTTTCATCAGTTGACTACACAACTACACACATAGTCAGCTCAGAAAATAAAATGTCATATAGGTAATATTGAAAAGTTTTACACATTTTATACAGTTTAGGAAGCTCGCAGCGCAATAATTGATTATACTATTTTCATATACTATTCATAATAATTACGCCACTTTTAAACAGGGGGCGGGCAGAATCCAATGTTTGCAGGTTGTGACGACCCGAACAGTCTGGCAAATGGTGTGCATTTCCTTGTGTATTAATTGGAGCAACATTATTATTATGCGCCTAGAAACTACTACACTTAAAATTAACACTTATCAATACTATTATGCCCCGTGTGGCGACGGGGTCCCTTGTTGCGATGGGTAAGAATACAAAATGTCACCACCCCGATAAATCCAGAGGGTGTCGTAAGAGGCGACTAAGGGAACACTTTCATTGCAAAACATCCATTGCGTAGAGAAGGAAAACTCGAAATGAAACCCGGTTGTCAGTGATTTGGCACTCGCTAAGCCAAGTTGAAGGCCTTATGGGCGGCATGAAAAAGTTCAACTGCAGGTTGCGGCGACCTGCGTCTTTCTATTTCAACACGGCAATAGGCTCACCAACATACGTATATACAGGATGAATTTTTGAAAAGGGCTTTGATGTCCAAGTCCGAAACTATAAGGTATAGTTAAAAATGCTCAAAGGAGTCACGAGCCCAATTTTGATGAAACTTAAAACCTCATCATTAGATTTTTGAAAAACCAATTATCCTAGCTGGGAATCGAACCCATTGATTTTGTAAAAAAAAACACAGCCTATATTATTACACCATACGAAAGTGTAGCTGATATTAAGGATCAAATTCTGCGAAGTAATGATATACGGCAAATTTAAGGAAAGTTTAGAATTTTAATACAATTCATATTTTATGTATCTAAATTTTGTATCATAATTTGTTTCGTTCGAAATCCCAGAATATATCGTAACTAAGTATTCCGTGTTTTAAATCAAGCTCAGAATGATTCTTTGGAGAATATTCTAAACGGAATCAATAATATTGAATGCAGTACGATCCTTGAGGTCTCGAAGCCAGCTATGTGTTGAAAACAATGGTCTACATTTTGAACAATTAATCAAATAAGTAAGAAAAATAAATTGTATTTCGTTAAAGATGAGCTCTATCCTTTAGTTTGCCTTATGTCATGACTTCCCAGAATGAGATCCTTAATAGCAACACTATCGTATGGTGTAATAATATAGGATGTGTTTTTTTTTCAAAATCAATGGGTCCGATTCCCAGCTAGGATCATTGGTCTTTCAAAATTCTAATGATGAGGTTTTAAGTTTCATCAAAATCGGGCTCGTGACTCCTTTGAACATTTTTCGCTATTCCTTATAGTTTCGGATTTGGCCATCCAATCCCTTTTGGAAAATTCAAATCGGGCTCGTGACTCCTTTGAGCATTTTCGCTATTCCTTATAGTTTCGGATTTGGCCATCCAATCCCTTTTGGAAAATTCATCCTGTATACGTACTCACCATAATATTACATGGGACATAAAACTATAAGGTGAAATGTGGGCGTATATTATGACCTCTGCCTACCCCTTCGAGGATAAAGGCGTGACTATAATGTATGTATGTATTTATCAATAGGTACTTAACTCTATTAGAGTCACTTTAGAACGGATACTACTGGAACTTGGAACTACTCATAATTCCAAATATTAAGCCCAATATTTTCGCACAGCACAGCTTTGCTTAATTATGTATGCTTACTTGTCAGCAGTTAATGGTTATTTCGGTTTGATACAGAATGTGTCATCGTTGGTAGATTTCATTTAGCTAGACGTTGAAAGTGGATGCCACAATATCTATGGTACAGCAGCCACGACCGCATAGAAGGGCATTAAAGGGCAATACCGAAATATGGCCCTGATTGCCCAAACTTAGTATTTCGCTGAAAAAATAAATGAATTTCCATAATAATTTTCGTTGCTATTCACGACTTGATAGAAGTAAGGATTAATATTTAGCAAAATAAAAAAATATTCAAAAAATGCACCACCATTTGCAGCTGCTTGGTTGCCAATATTTCGTAAACTAAGATAGAAAAATTTTTACAAAACATTTGGATTAAGTTTTCATTTACTTTTTTTTATACACCAGCTGTATTGGTGGTTATCGCAGCCTATGAACGTTTGTAACACCTGAGGCGCTTTACTCTTTTAGAACCTTCTAAGACCCCTTTAGAAGATACCATACTATTTGCCATTTGCCCTTTAGGTTTTTTCGTAAGTCCTTGATGTGTCGGCGTGGACCTGAAACAATATTTTTATTTAGTTAAATAAAGTATAGCATTGTCCCTTGACTATAAGTCTTTATGAGAAAAAATGTGGAGTCATCTTTTATTCATGAAAAACTATTATAAAAGGCAAAGAGACACGCCGTTCTCAGGCCCTCGGTCATTAATTTAGCGCCTGATCTAACTGCCTTTGAGACGAAAATATTATGAAAGTTAAGAATTAATACGTTTTGTTCCTTTAAGTTATATTTTTATGTACCTACCTATTCTGAAGATACATTATTATATTGGCTGGTCCAAATATCTGTATGATACACAAATTAATGTAAATTTCGGAGTTTGGGTGTTTCTATGTAAATATAAAAGGTATGTGTGCATTTAGAAAAATATACGTATGTCGTCTATATTCCATAGCACAAGCTTATATTAGCTTAATTTGGGCTGGATGATGTTGAGTGACAATGTCCACAAATACATACTTAAATATAGATTTTTTCATTCAGTTATTTAAGATTTTTTACATAACTAAAGTAGTTATGCACAAAATCTTAAATAGACTATCTAAAGCCCAGACCAGCGGGTACCCATAATGCAACTATATAAAGTTGGTTGTTATTCATAATTACATCGCGATACCCAGCGGCAGCGTCATGATCGCTCCACGTTTTTTTTCTGTTTCGAGATGTAGGTATCTGTGTGATGAAAGTCATCACACAGATACCTACATCTAGTCTAGTTTCAGAACGTCACGATGGGCGTCCTATCTGTGACCTGTCCTCAATTCCTCCACGACCTACGTCCATCTGTGTGTCCTGGCTTTAAGAAGACTTATGTAGCGACATCTATCAAACGATAGAGGAACTTTTGAATTTAAATTCTTATGAATAGTTCATAATAACATCAGTTCAGACTATTTGAGGTATTATAAAATAAGTAATATAAAAAAATACAACATGTATAGTTATTACACATTATATAATTACGATTTAATTAGAAAGTGTAGCTTTGCTGGATTAATTTAAGCGCCATCTATTGAAGAACCGTTGTAACATAAAAATGCAAGTAAGTTAGTAATTTCTTACTTATAGTTATAATTCTTAGTACGTGTGTATGTCACTGAACTCCTGTTAAAGGGCTGGACAGATTTGAATGAATTTTTTTGTATACGTTTGGGTGGCGCCCTGGATGGTTTAGATTCACAAATCAACCCGGCAGATGGCGCTGCATGCACTCGATATAAGTTGCGCTGGTCAGCTAGTTTATTATATTTTTTAGCTTGCTGTTATTGGGAAAGTGATGCAATTTACCTATCCATAACATTGAGATAATATTACTACGTATAGAGAACGCATCCCGAACAAAAAACGTTGCCATTTGCCACGAGTACAACTAAAGTTCGCTGCAGCGATAAAACAATAAATTAGTCTAATCATAGTATAAAATATTCAAGCGCAAGACCGCTTCTTAGTTATAGTTTGTTCACGACCAAAACGTCTAAAGCGCCGTGCATTTCATGGCGCTTACGCGTTTCCTTCAACGTTTACCAAGAACATGTAACTTGTAAGGAAACACGAGTGTAAAAAAATGGCGGTTAGATATTTAAAACACAAATTAAATAAATCATGCGAGTTAAATCGAAAAGCTTATATCCTTGCGAGTGAAAAGTACTTCCAAGACTTTTATTTTGTCTTCTTTAGTGGTTATTACAGTATTTGACAACACGCGAAGGCATTTTACGCAAATCTTTTCACTGATGAAGGCGTCACGTTGTGCCGGGTGCTCGCAAGAGACTAATTGACTTATGGTCCGTGGACCACAACGCTTGGCGCAAAATTTTACTTCGGGATGCGTTCTCTATACGTAGTAATATATCTCAATGATCCGTAACTACTTTTCTAGTGTTGCGGTGGTCAGCTAGTTTACTTATAAAATACTAGCGGACTTCACACGGTTTCACCCGCGTAACTCCCGTGGACGTGGGAATACGGTAAAAAAATATATAGCCATGATCACTGGAGATAGTGTAGCCAACAGTGAAAGAATTTTCCAAATCGGTTTAGTAGTTTCAGAGTCTATTTGATGCAAACAAACACACAATCAAATATTTCCTCTTTATAATATTAATATAGATTATCTAATTATGATCTTGATGGAGGATGTCTTTTAGAATATGCACATATCTTGTACAGTTGTGATCAAATAATTATGTCGTGGTGCAGATTATTTGTAGACACAAGGGCCTGGTACGAGAGCTATGGGTTAATCTCACACTTACTTCCAGTTTATTCAATTCAATCAGAATTGAACAGAGCGCTATCTGGCCGCAAACTTCATAAATGGTAGATAGTAGAATTCTTACTTTGCTGAGAGTGTTTTATCAGTTATTTATGATACAAGTGTGGTATGTTGGTCATTACACTCGAGGTGATATTGCACACTGCAAGGAAACCGAGAGTGTAATGACCAAACATCATGTGTGTTATACGACGTTTTTCAACACACTTGTGAGTAAAACAACCAAACAAATTTTATAATTATTAGTACTCAAATAAACAATGCTCACAGCACAGGCGGAAAGTAAGTTAAAAATGTCACGCTGATATTATTTTATCTGCGCGCGGCGTGTTATCGCGAACAATTACGCTAAACAGCGAAAACGCAAAATGTAAAAAAAATAATTTAAATATATTTGTAATTTTGTTTCACGATGAATTATTAATCAAAGTAAATGAGTTGTTGAAAAGTTATCATATTCAAGGTGGTACACTTTTTTTATATAAAAATTGTGTTATTTTTAGTCTTTTGTTGAAACGAAATGTATCTAAGTCAATACTTTTTTCCGAGATTTAAAAATAAAAATATAACCCAGTTAAGTTAAGAGCAAATAGAATGCATAAATAATATCTTTTAGCGAGGTACAAACTTAATTTGATGGAATATAAAATAAAACACTAGTGCGATCAAGAAAAATAAAGCACAAGTGTTTAATACCATGGTTTATGAGTGTGAAAGCCATGTGATAAAAACCAATTTATGAGCAAGGGTGTTGATAAATATTTAGAAACTGACTTTTCTGTAAGTATGTTAATATTTTCATGGCTGAACCATTGCACTGCCTCTTAAGAAATTTTATTGATATTCACGATATTGACGAGCTTGTGAAAGTGGATTAGGAGAGGACTATTTTATGAAATGTAGAAATTTTTACTAACTTCCAAATAATGATTCATAAGTCCAAAGGGTGGGCCCACCATCCTACATATCGGACATCTGTGCAGGTTCAAGAGAAGTCGTTGCCCACTCTGAAAAATAAACAAAACCTGTTAGGGTTGGATATATTTTTTATTCAAACTATTGATAGTGCAGTGCAGTACATTAGTATTTTTTCAACACCCTTGCTCATAAATTGGTTTTTATCACATGGCTTTTACGCTCATAAACCATGGTATTAAACACTTGTGCTTTATTTCCCTTTATCGCACTAGTGTTTTATTTTATATTCCATCAAATTAAGTTTGTACCTCGCTGAAAGATATTATTTATGCATTCTAGTTGCTCTTAACTTAACTGGGTTATAGTTTTATTTTTAAATCTCGGAATATTTAAAAATAAAACTATAACCCAGTTAAGTTAAGAGCAACTAGATTTATTGATAGCTATATTATTTTGGTATTCATATTTTTAACTAACAGTTTGTATCGTCGGGGACCGCTCACCTAATCATAACCTAATCGTACGTCTGTCTCTGTTTAGGTATAGAGCGGTCCCCCCGACGAGACCAACTGTTGTTAAAAATATGAATACCTAAATAATATAGCTACCAATAATAATAAAGGTTCAATACTTTTGGTAGATAAATCATAATATAATAGTTATTTTTTTACTTTTTACAGGTTTTTTTATTGTTCTTTTTTTGTGAGTCGGGGTTTTTTAAATATTTAATTTAATTTTTTTTGTTAAGTACAATAAACTTTCATTATGCTCAGCTACTTTTGTAGTTGACCGTAAAAGCCACGGAACAAAATAACATATACTTAATACATATACTTAAACGCTTTTATATTATTTTTGGGCATAATAATGTAAAGATAGAATAGGGCTTAGGAAAGGTCATCTCCTTTTTATATCGTGAACGGATTCCCGCAGGAAAATATTAACTGGAGGATGTGAAGAAAATGGGTTCAAGAGTCTTATACTCGTAGATCAATGCTTTGACATTTAGAACAAGAAGCGAAAAAAGTTAAATAAAAAAAAAAGAAAAATAATGCACACACACACACACACACACAGTTCTCACTCACTACGACTACCCTGCTTATACCGTAAGTGTCGAAGACATTGCGGAGTTTTCTAATTGTTGTACAAATCTGCGATGTGCATTAAGTTGTGCTTCTGTTGGGGGTGACACTTGAGAAACTGGGGCCTTTGCAGCCTCAACAGTGCTAGGCGAAGAGCTACGAACACCATCCTGTCAACGAAAATGCTTACGGTCAGTGGTAATCATCAATCAATCAATACATGTAATAAAATCGTAACAGGACGCTGTCTGTACATGGAAGATAAATAAGAAAAAATATTATAGGGGGGCGTTATGAACGCAATAGAACCCAAAACAATGATTTTTAAAATTTTTGTCTGTTTGTCTGTACGTTTGTGCACGCTAATCGCAGCAACCGCCCAACCGATTGCGATGGACTTTTTTTTACTGGGTTGCGGCTTGCTTCAATTAACATTTAGTGTTTGTTTCATGTCAATTTTCATAAATAAAAAAGTTATATCAATCTTAAGCCAATGCAGCGTACAAAGTCGCGGGCTACAGCTCTTGCATTATCTCTTGCGCACATAATTAGGCCGCCATAATACGACAAAAAAAACCGGAGAAGTGCGAGTCGGACTCGCCTGCCGAGAGTTCCGTACATCCGTAGGTACGTCCAACCGTTCGTCCGCCCCTCCGTACCTCCGTTTGTCGTACTTTAAACACCGTTTTTTATGATTTCGTCACAAAAGTACAGTTTTTAGATATTTTTTTCAATATGTGTTTGTAAAGGGATATTACTTGCAAAATTTCATGGTTCCAGGTTATCGGAAAAGTACCCTATGAATTATGATTTCCATGGGAGTGTCGAAATATACACATTTTGACGACCTATGCGACCGTAACTTTTTTCTGCGTTAACTTAAAATTTTGGTTTTTTCACAGATTCAAGGGACCATACTTTATTATTAATATTTTTTTTTAATTCTTGGTTTTCTGTCAGTCCTGATCGATGCCAAAACTGATTTTTTTATTAGAAATGTCTTGGTCAAACTTAAATTTTACGTTGGTTAGCACAAATGTTTGTTTTATACTACTAAGGTGGCAGACAAGCTTCCAGACCACCTGATGGATGGTTACCGTACATAGCCTGGACGTTTGAAACACCAGAGGCGCTGACGATCCGTTGGAGAATTTTTTTAAAATGCCTCGGTAGTGATACCGCCTGCCGCACTGAGGTCTCGGGTTCGATTCCCGGGTCAGTCCAAGTATTTGTATGATTCACAAATGTTTGTTTCGGAGTTTGGGTGTTTTCTATGTATATTATGTATGTATTTAGAAATATATAAGTATGTCTATCAGTCGTCTAGATCCCATGGCACAATCTTATATTTAGCTTAATTTGGGCTAGATGATGTTGTGTGAGAATGTCCACAGATATTTACTTATTCATTATTAAACTGAAACTTGGCTTAATGACTCTTATGTTAGTGATGTGCCACAGTTTTTTGGGGCCGGGATCGGGTCATCTAATTTTAAGATCGATTTGAATTTCCTGAGATATGAGGCCCTGACATCATGGACGAGTGGCTGGAGAGGAGACACGGTGCTCTCTCCTACCGGTTGACACAGATGCTTGCCGGGCACGGTAGCTTTGGTAGGTATCTGTGGCGAAGACACCGGGAAACCACGGCCGAGTGTCAGCACTGCGAGGACTGCAGCGATGACACGGCGCTCCACACGCTGGTGGAGTGCACGACGTGGGCACAACAGCGCCAGGTCCTCGTAGTGGGTCTGGACGTGGACACTTTCTCGCTCGAGACCATGGTGCGAGCCATGCTCTCCAGCGGGAGTAAGTGGGACTGCGCCGCCTCTTTCTGCGATCAGGTCATGCTTGTGAAAGA
Source organism: Miltochrista miniata (assembly GCA_933228765.1). Taxonomy (NCBI): domain Eukaryota; kingdom Metazoa; phylum Arthropoda; class Insecta; order Lepidoptera; family Erebidae; genus Miltochrista; species Miltochrista miniata. The sequence continues at coordinate 15,606,003 of OW121747.1, read as the reverse complement.
GGCGGCGAGGCGGGAACGGGAGAGAACTCTCCCACCCGAGTTCCGCAGTCGGCGGCTTGGGCGCTGACTGGGCTATTGGCCTCCAAGACCGGGAGCCTGAGGACGGTGAGGGGGCGGCTCACCGTCCTTACAGAAGCAGGCCCATGACGGCAGCGTGACGTGAGGAACTCACGCACGCCCCCCCTTAGAAGCGGGATCACACCCGAAACCCCTCAAATACGCGGGATAGCACCCGAACCACCCCCTGGGCGAGGCCGCAGTGGCGGCCGTGGGTCTCATGGAAGTTCTTGGACATCCTTCTGAGGGCTTACCTGGGGCTCCAAACCATAGGCTGTTGGACGTTACGTGAAGTGTTATAGTCGATAGGAGTCCGGCATAACATCCATGAGGACTTTCCCTCACGTTAAACAAAAAAAAGGGGCCCTGACAGGAAGAAGATCGGATGGATAATCAAGTGATCACGAGGGTTCCGTAAAACTTTTTGAATATAAATCTTTTCACACAGCTATCTAATCTTAAAGTACCTAAGCTAAGATGAACCTGCTTGTGTTATAGGTACCAGACAACTGATATGAGGTGTGTCAGTACGTTGGTATGTAGTTATACAAAATAAGTAAAATTAAATGTTATACGTAAGTAGAAACATTAATTCTCTTGAGAATAGTAACAGGAGAATAGAGCATAGAACCATTTATTCTCTAGAGACAAATAATACCGGATCACACATTTTTTTGTGAGGAAACCCGTGGTGGGAATCGAACCCACGACTCCGTGGTCCGCGGTCGCGCTATGCGACTTTAAGATCATTAAGACAGTTAAAAGTAAAATAGAATATAGTTCTACTTACCCCAGTGTAGGATGTCAGGGTGTCATATGTGTCCACATGCGAGTTGACAGGTTCCCGCCTGTTAGCCCGTTCCAGGGCCAAAGCCATGTCATAACCTTCGAACGTACCTGACCGAATGTTATTTTGGAATTGATCTGCAACAATTAATTTAATTTAAGATAGTCTTTGGGGTTTTAATCCAGTAAGGACACGCCAATCTCATCTTAACCTATATCTATATCAATTAAACTAGCGGATGTCACGCGGTTTCACCCGCGTAGTTCCCGTTCCCGTGGAAATACGGGAACAAAATATAGCCTATGTTCACCGCCGAGAGTGTAGCTTTCCAACAGTGAAAGAATTTTTCAAATCGGTCTATTAGTTCCGGAGCCTATTAGTTACAAAATTAGGCTAAAATTCTACCTTAAAGTTGGCAAAATCTATATATATAAAAATAAATGCCACTTTTCGTTGTAATTTTATAACTCAAGAACGGGCTCACCTATCCAAACCAAATGTTTAGGCTTTGTTCGGACTCTTTAGTAGGTGGTTTATGTGAAGTTTGCACAAAATCGGTCGAGCGGTTCTTCACTTATCACGCAAACGAAGTTGCGCGGGTCAGCTAGTAATTTATAAAAGGTTGTATGGACCTTCGCCATTTTTGAAGCTTCTAGCATGAAATTTCATACACGTGTATTAGCGATTTAAAAATATCCAATATGATAACACAGTGAACGTAAGTTTGTATGGGAGCTTCTTTATTTTCAAAAATAGCTACTTCAAATTTCGTAAACCTACTTCTAAATAAAAATGAATGATTACGAATTTCAGGATTTTTGGAAAATCTACCCAGAAGGGTGTTAAATTGGGACACACTCAATCATCAATCTATATTGATTAATGATTTAGTCACTCAATTATCATGTTTGGAACAAAATAACATTATGAACAAGTATTAAACCTATATCTTTGCTTTATTGAATACCTACAACAATTGCTGTTATTTAAAGAAAATGTAAGATCTTAAAGTAGGTTAGAGGAATCTAACCTACTTTAAGATCTTATATTTTCTTTGGCTTACCTGGCTAGTTTTTATTAGAATTAATATTTATATAGGTATGTTGAATAACTGTATAAAATGACGGATGTAATGAAATCTCGCCAAGTCAAATCTAACCAACTTTAAGATTTTCTTTTTGTGTACTTTTCTATACTATTAAACTGGCAGAAGAGCAGAGCTTCAACTTAGTTCCGTCCTGTCGAACCATAGCAACTTAGATCGCTCTACCGGTGCAGGTGTTCGACTACAACCGGGTTCTTCAAATGGAGCGTGAAGGGCCACTGCCTTGAGCAGAAAAGAATACAGTCTTGAGGGTTGCGGTTGTTGTAAGACATTCTCAAACAAAATCATGTCTGTTATGGGATCTAGACGACTGCTAGACATCGGGTAATAAAAAGTCGATTAATTAATATCCTTAGTCTAAATTATGTATTTATTATTATAATTTATTTTTCATTTTACTCTTTACTGTACGCCAGATAAATAACAATAAAGTACCTACATAACATTTGAAAAAAAAGGAGGCACTAAATTATCCGAGATTGTTCTTAATCTTTTCAATCCATTCATTTCTTAGAACATAAAATAAGGTCTAACAAATGAACTCATTTTTCGCACTTTTATAATTTATTATTAGTATTTTCAGTCCATATAATTAGTACTTATCAATTACAGGTGCATACACCCACATTTAACAATTTGTTTTGCTACCATATACAGGGTGGTACCAAAACAAAATAGGACAAGTGCAAATAAAACTCGCCCAACGAGGGTGCAGTACAGGTGTCCGTCCAACCATCCGTCCGCACATCCGTCCGTCCGTCTCTCCTTCTGTATTTCAAGACCGTTTATCTCGTAAATGCGTGAAGGTATCGACTTGAAATAAACACCATACATTCATGTTTAAAGTCCCTCAAAGCTGTAACAAAATCAAACTTCTAAGTTTACGCAAAAGCAAGTTACGGCTGTTTATATCGAAGAAAAAAACGTATATTTTGACGGATACAAAGTGAACTTTCAAATCGTCTACATAAAAGGCCTTCAACTTGACTTTACTTTTCCCATGTTTCGGATATGCTTATAAATGAGTTTCTGCCCTTGCGATTCAATTATCTTACATAGGCTCAAAATAACACTACTTATTTAATAGTGTGTTTAAAATAAGAAATTTAAATAAGTAATAGTATATTTATATTTAATACTGACAATTCAGTTTAAGAAAAGATTTAAGAAAAAATTTAAGAAAAGAAGAAAATAACCTATTCCATCAAAGTGCAGCGCGGACGACCGACTTATATTTTAAGTTTTTTTTATTTATACTACTAAGTTATAAATAAAAAAGGCAGACAAGCATACGGCCCACCAGATGTAGTGGTAGTCACCGCAGCCTATGGACGTTTGCAACACCGGAGGCCGTACACTCGCGCTGCTGACTCTGTAAAAAGCTCCTAAGACCCCTTTTGAAGAACCCCATAATGTAGGCGTTTGGAACAACCGAGGCAGTTAGGTCATTCCAAAATCTAAGCGTGTGTGGGGAAAGCCCCTATGCACAAAGATATTGGTGAGCATTGGCTATCCCTGGTTTTTCTGAGATTATGCGCCACAGATAGTCTGCCGTATGTGCCGCGACCGAAGTTTAATAAAATAAAACTTACTCTACACATTTTAGTTGATAGTAGATTAATATATAAACCATGTGTAGAAACACATGGTTTCATCATGCCACATAAATAGTCACAAATCTTGCAGACCCAAACACTGAGAACAGTGTTTGGGTCTGCAAGATTTGTGACTATTTATGTGGCATGATTACGGAGTACTTGATGGTGGCAACTGGCGATTAAATAGGAAATCGGAAAAATAAAGCTTTATATTTGTGACAGATTGTATTAAGGTAAACAAAATAAACTTTATTTCCAAGGCATAAAGTACTTATTTTTAGTTTAAACCTTTGTGTTAACGCTCTCTGTATTTCAACAGAACTCAAAAGAAAGTCTTTTTAACCGACTTCAAAAAAGGAGGAGAAACTTTTCGAAACCCGGCTTGCTCCTTTGGCTGAATCTCGTCGAGCTTCCCGGCGAGGCGGTTTGTGACCACTCCCGAGAACAACTTGTAAACATGGCTCAGGAGTGAGATGGGTCTGTAGATCCTCATCAAGGTCATATCACCTTTCTTGAAAATAGAACCACCGCACTCCCGCTCCACGCTTCAGGTGTTTGTCAATATTCGAGGACAGAATTAAACAAACTCGTCAGCTCATTGAGGACCGGAGCCCCCCGGCCTTCAGTACTTCAGTTGTAATTGCGTCCTCCTCAGGAGACTTGTTGTTGTTAAGTTGCCCGAGAGCTGCCCTGACCTCGCGCTGGTCGATGTCCGGAATGTCCTCGGTACAGTGGCGCGATAGTGGGGCTCGGTGGTCACAATCAGTAGGACCCGTTGGCCTTTTTGTCCATGATGCATACAGGTCTCAGTAAAAACTGTCAATTTCCTCAAGAATCTCGAACTGAGGTCACAGTTCTTCCACCCACTGTCTTCAGTTTCGTCAGACGGGGTCTTCCAAGCTGTTTGGCAAATATTTTAGTACCTCTGTTCTGCTCGATCGCTGCCTCGACGATGCTGGTGTTATAGCGTCTAAGGTCGCGTCCTATGAGCTTTCGGATTCTTAGATTTAGATCCCGCTGGTCTGACGAAGATGAGTGCATAGATGGCGTTTCCCGTCGTATTCTCATTATTTCGAGAGTCTCGGGCAAGAGCTTAGAGCACCTGTTATTGCTTTCTCCGGACAAAAACCTTCGGAACACTTGCTGAAGCGTCCTGACCACATTGTCGGCTTTATCGTGAATATTACCAGTGGTTTACAGCACATCGAAACGATTTTGAAGTTCTAACTGGAACCTCTCAGCCCACGAGGCTAACTGGAGCATGGTAGGTCGGAGAGTAGGCTTCATCATACGGGCCCTTTCAGCTCGGAAGTCCAGATTCAAAGATGCTCGTACAAGTCGGTGATCACCACCGGTATTGAACCTGTTAACCACAGAGACATCTCTAAATATACACTTCCTGTCCGTCGTGATGAAGTCTATCTCGTTCCTTGTGACCTTGTCGGGGCTTCGCCAAGCCCATTTTCTGTGGGGCTTCTTCTCAAAGAAAGAGTTCATCAAGAAGAGCCCCTGAGACTCAAGAAAATTGACAAGCATCTGCTGCCCGCGGTCATTTCTGCGCCTCACACCAAAGAGGCCGATTTTCGTTTCGCCGCGTTCTTGTACTCCCACTTTGGCATTGAAGTCCACCATCACAACGCTGTAGTGAGTCTTGGCAGTACCATGTAGTGCTTTTGCTATGTCCTCATACACGGTCTCAACTGCCTCGACAGTGCTTTCCGAGGTCGGGGCATACACCTGTATCACCTTCAGGGTGTACCTGTTAGTGAGTAAAACAGGTCGCCTGATGCAAAGGGTTAGCGTGTCCTCCCCCTTTCTTCGGACCTCGCACAATCCCAATATGTGCCAGTTAATACGACCTAATTTTACCTCGAATTCAGTGAACCGAGCGGTCCAGGCGCAGAGTTGTTCCATTAAACGTAGCCAGGGTCAGTTTTATATGGCAGCCTCCCGTAACCCGAAGATTCTTAGCACCGCCGTCACTCCAACCGCTGCCGTGATCGTGAACAGCGGGAATGCTGGGAACTGGGGGCCGTTGTTTTATTGTGTGTATCATAGGAGGATATTTGGCCTTACTGTACCACTCTGGCCAGACGGGTTGGTACAGGGTTTAGTTTTGAATGACCTCGTCCGTTTATCAGCAGGTGCACCACTTGCAGGTGAGGCTGGCTTGGACCCCGTGGTTGGTGGTAGGGCCCCATCGCACCCATGTCGTGTAGTATGGCAGCAACATTTTCTCCTTTAAATGAATTTCCGTGCGTCCTAAGCACTGAAACGTTATTAAAACGCAAATAAAACGCACAACTTGGTCAGTTGGTTACCCTCCAAAGACTGTTGAGACAGAATTTTGCTTACTACAGTGATCATTATGAGAACACAGAGTCCGTGGGGACAAGAGCTCTTCAAAACTTGAGTTCCTGAATTTCGCAGGTGTTGTCTCAATCTTTTTTTGATATGCGGGCGAATCCCGCATGATTTCAATTTATTTTTTTTACAGGGATCATAGAACTAAATATAATTATGGCGTGACAATACAGTGACCCTATAAGGGTTCTGTATGTTTCCTTTTGAAGTATTGAACCTTAAAAAAGATAGATAATATTGAAATTTACAGAAGTTCATACAGGGTCGCGACATCCAAATTGTACCTACTAGATTCAAAGATCACTTAATTCTCTCCTTTTACTATGGCGAGACTTATAACTTGCCGTAAGAGTATTAAAGGGCGGCTTCGACCAAAATAGGAGTAAGACTGTACTAAAAAATAACTTGTACTTATTCTAAAAGTAAAGTGATTTGCCATTTTACCAACAACTAATAAGCACAACGTAACAATTTAATCATAGTGGAGTAGACGTAACTATAGTAACCATACTAAAGTATATTACTACAGTACAAGTTATTCTCTAGTATAGTATTACTCCGATTCTGGTCGAATTCGTCCTAAGAAATATATTTTTATGTATAAATTATGGGTATACAATAAAACTAAGCGGACGAATACCTCCTCCATTTGCAGCTACGAACTGTTCGTACTGACGAAGGATTCGAGAAACATCCGGCGTTATGTAACCAGATGTGCGTATTCCGACTATGTTGTTAGCTCTCGGTATCACCGGCCCACTTGCAGGTGCCATACACTCGAAATATTCATTCATGAGCAAATCTACATCAAAATCTCCATTGGCAAGATAACCTCTAGTAGTAATGGGATCTGAAATAAAAAAATCAATCCTCTTGATAATAATTTTCATAGGACATTTTTTGGACGATTCTGAATGTATGAGAAAGTAGTGTGTGAAATGTATTCTACATTTTAATAGCATTTTCAAAGAACACCATCTAGCCCAAATTAACTTTCTCGCTATAATATATTTATAATTATTATATATTCTAGAACAAAATCAGGTTTGTAACATCATAATACTTAGAAAACACCCAACCGATGTATGTAATACAAATATTCGATTGGAATCTGATTCAAACCACAATACACCCTACATGTGCAATGCGCCGATTCTATCGATGTAAAATTATAATATACAGGAGGTAGAACACGCATAAGAAGACAAAGTCTCTCCTGTCGCGAAAAGGTTCCACACCACCTGCAAGCATGGGATCGTTGACCACTCTCATAACTCGCCTTTGTACCGAGGCAAATGGACGAAGCTGATACTCAGGTGCCCCCGCCCAGAGGTGACAACAGTACTCCACGACAGCCGCACTTGTCACTTATAGAGAAGCAGTTTTTGAGCCACAGTAGAGTACCACCGCGTTCTGCTTAGCACTCCGAGCTTTTTGGACCATAGCTTGGCTTTGTCTTCCAAATGTCTGCGGAACTGAACGACACTGGGATGTCCACACCAAGCCAATGATCCCTATACTTTCAGAGATGGTGAGTGATGAGCCCTGAAATTGTGGCGATACAGTAAATGGGGTTCAGAATTGACTGTATTCTAATTTGTTATGCAGTACTTTTTTTATAACACCCTTACTACCAAAGGACCTTTGAATTAATGAATTATGAGCTTCCCGCTCTTACTAATCGATGTTATTTGATACTGCGTGCTTATTTGGCTGAGTTCGAGCCACTGCATGACTAACCCAACCTTAACATCGGCTGCGGATTAGCGAACATCAACTCAGCTCATTTTATTGGCAATCGGGACAAACGGCTTAGCGTGCCTTCCGAAGCACGGAAACTGCTGTTGCTGGAAAGTGGTCACGTGGTGGTCACCATCTGTTATTTATTACATTATCTAAGACTCCGGGAGACCACAACCGAGTGCCAGCACTGCAAGAACGCGGCGGAGATACGGCGCTCCGAACATTGATGAAGTTCCCCGCGTAAGCATGACACTACCTACACAAGGAGCTACAGAAGAACATTGGTGGTAATCATTCATGTACAATTTTGAGGTATTTATTAATATTTTTTTTTTAACTAGCACATTAAATTTTATTATAAAGTCAATATACACACATAGTCTTACATTTAATTTAAAATTAACCATAATTAATTTATTAACCCGTCTCTCATCGTATCCGGTGCAAATGTACCCGTCACACAGGCGGCATTGCCTCGCTGAATAGCGATGGCCAACCTTTGCACCAGATACGAACCGGAACGGGAGTCACTGGTCTTATCCCTCAACCGATGCCCCAATTCTTTAATTAGGTTCTTGGCGTCTTGGCGGTAATCATTCATGTACAATTTTGAGCTATTTATTAATTTTTTTTTTACCTAGCATATTAAATTTTATTATAAAGTCAATATACACACATAGTCTTACATTTAATTTAAAATTAACTATAATTAATTTATTAACCCGTCTCTCATCGTATCCGGTGCAAATGTACCCATCACACAGGCGGCATTGCCTCGCTGAATAGCGATGGCCAACCTTTGCACCAGATACGAACCGGAACGGGAGTCACTGGTCTTATCCCTCAACCGATGCCCCAATTCTTTAATTAGGTTCTTGGCGTCTGTACCCCAACTGCCCATCGTCTCAACAGCGAACGGAACAAAGAAATATTGTTTTGCTAAGACCGCATATCTATATACTTTTTTCTTTCTGCTGCATCTTCAGCAGCAGCTGCTGGAGAACGGACGGTACGCCTAAGGTGACTAGGAGCGACTGTACTTACGCACGTAGCATCCCACAAGAGACATTTGCCCCTTTTCCACGGCACCAGAGTCATACCGTCCGGTCTCTTGCCGTCTGCTCTACTGAGGCCGGGTGGCTCCAACAGGCATGGGACAGCTACCGAAATAAAGGCTCTTCGGATGATATCGTTAAGAGCATGGTGACGCGGAAATCTACCTTTGCCCCTACGACAACTCAGTGCGTGGTGACCATCCTCCTCCACCATGGAACCGCAGGTGCATCTATGGGATTCACACACCTTGCAGCCCAGGCGGAGAGCCACAGTCACCCGCAATGAATTGTCATCCAGAAGTGTGCCCAGGTGAGGCGAAGGCAGCGCGTGCAACCATGCTCCTGATTCTGGCTGCGATACAGCCTGCAGCCTGGCCAGATCGGGCACTGAGGCGCCCTCCATTAACTGCTCTCTAACAGTCTTAATAATGCCGTCATCCCAAACGCGTTGGATGTGTGGAACGGCAGGCCTCGACGCTGCAGAACTGCGGACAAACCAAGCTGCCTCGGCATCGGCTGCAAAGGGCACGGTCACTCCGCCACCATTAGAGTGAAGAATTGAAGTGACGAGGTCCGCTACCCCATGCGCCGACGCCAGAAAAGTCGGCAAACCCACACCCCGAGCACATCGCACTCCTATGCCTCCGTGGCGGATGGGAAGCGTTGCCTGAGTCCACTGTGACTCGTTCAAAGATACATTTAAAATCGACTCAACTGTATGTTTTAAACAATCATCAAAAGTTGCGACTTCCACTGGATAGAGCCAGGTAGGTGCTGTTCGCAAAAGATATGTCATCTTCGGGAGGGCGAAACATGTGCGCAGTAATACTATGGCTATATGAGACGAAAGAGCTTTGAGACGCTCTTGAGTGGTAAGAAGAAGTGTATTATGTGAGGAAAGAGCATCTGGCACTCCATCAGGAAAGAGTAGGCGGTAATCTAATTTATTCCCATATTCTCACAGGAACGGGAACTACGCGGGTAATACCGCGTGACGTCCGCCGCTAGTAACAATATAACTAATGGCCTTTCCAGAAACCTACAAGATAGAATTAAAAATTTTCGTTTCAGAATAGAATAGAATAAATTAGAAATATACTCGCAGTTTATGGTACACCAAAAATATTTACATCAATAAGGATTTCAAGCTCAGCTTGTTGTGATAAAATTTAAATACGATTATTTAGCTCAGTATTCATAGCATTGTCAGTGAAAGGTCACAGGTTCACGTAGCGTTTTTAGGGTTCCGTACCCAAAAGGTAAAAATGGGACCATATTAATGAGACTCCACTGTCCGCCTTTTCGTCTGTCCGTCTGCCCGTCTGTCTGTCTGTCCTGTGACAGTTTTTACTTAGGTTTTAGTAGTAGAAATTTTCAGTCTGTTAGACTGTTCTAACAGACAGTGGAAATTTTCATAGATTATGTATTTTTATTGACACTATAACAACCTATTCACTATAATACTATAAAATTAATATCTGATGAATAAAAATAAGGACCTATGGATTTATTTCTGAGATTTTAGTTTATACTTTGAAGTCAGTTCCTTTTTGTTGATTTATTTTATTTATTTAGAATTCGGTTACAAACCGACCAAGAGCGCGAGTTACTCTCACGCTGACTCAAAACTGAAATCAGAAAAAAAATCTCCCTTACAAACAAACGTGATTGTTTTGCCTTTTGGTGCGGCACCCAGGTCCGACTCGCACTTGGCTGGTTTTTTCTCATTCTATTTATAATCCAGATCATGAGTTACGTATTGAGCACGCATTGAATAAAACATTTTCTTTTATCAACCGACTTTAAAAGTAGAAGTTTCTCAATTCAACTGTTTGTCTCTTCCTACAGTTTTACACGATGATTCCGCTAATAATATTAAGAGTATGTTTGCCTAAGTGGCGCTGTGTCAACGGTACATCGGCGCTGTGTGAAACGTACGGCAACATACATTTATTTTTCATCGTAGCCCGGAACTAGAAATTCCGGATGTATGTTTTGGAGTTTTCTATGTATTTAGAAGTATGTTGATCAGTTATCCGATTTAGGCCAGATTTGACCAAAATCGGAAAAGTCTTTCTATACTATTCTATACTTTATATACTAGAGAATAACTTGTATTTAGGATACTAAAAAGGAAAGTGATTTTCTATTTTACCAACAACTGATAAACACAACGTACCTATTCGCATGGTAACCATACAGAAGAAAACGTAAATATGGTAATCATAATGAAGTACTTCAGTACAAGTTATTCTCTAGTATAGTCTTACTCCGATTTTGGTCGAATCCACTCTCATGGTGCTTTTATATCAGAGATGTGCTATCCTAAGGTGCTATGGATGCGTTGATATCCACAAATCATATTCATCGGTCTACATGTAGCGTTGACGGTTCACATCGTATAACTGAGCGACTGATGAGTGATTTATGGATTTCAAACGCATCCATACCAACGTAACTTATCACATCTCTGGTGAAAAAACACCCTAAATCTTGTAATAGATGAATTTGGGCTAGATGACGCTGTATAAAAAGATGTAGGACGACATTAAAAAATTAAATGCAATGTGCTATTACCACGTTCCGTAATCACTAGCTGAACTGGTTGTTCGCTATCAAGTTGACCTGATAATACATAAGGTCGCAGCTGTAAAGGAATATGTCTTAGTGGCGGTGCCAGGACAGGCGCCGACCACGGTGCGGTATTTGCTGTAAAGACAAATATAATTAAAATAAAATGAAAATCCACCCATGACTGTGAAATTTTAAAACACTAGCAGTGCATCTCGAGGTAGAATCCTAAAAAATCATTCGTAAATGGACGCCTAGGTTTTAGAATATTTTAGGTGTTTCGTTATTGGTGACTGAGTCACTATTGAAATAGATCAGAATAGGTTCTCATTAATTAATTACAGACATGAAAAATTACGATCCTGAAAGCTTTGTAAAAAAAACTGTATCAATATCATCCGCCCATCTTTTTGACAAGAAGGCATATTGCTTCAGGCAGATACACATTATACACTGTAATTCTCTTCGAGCATCACTTTTTAGACGGGGCAAGAAGAAAAGTGTGTTCACTTCAAAATTGACATAAAAACCATCGTAAGTTTGCTTTAAAACAAAACCGCATGAAAAATGTAATTGTATTTTACCATGCATGTTATTATACTGCTCCATGAATAAAAATATAAAACAAATTGTGATATAAAAATAGGAAACATCGAAAACACTCAAGACACGAGCTTGTTTATACGACCGGATGTTAAACTGCAACGCAAATTTGGTTATGGCCATGGTATTATGAAAACGGTCTTCTCACTTAGCATAACACTACGTTGGTTTGACATTTTTCAGCCAATGAAACGCGTACATTTAAAATCGTTCGGATTTTTGTGATTTTATTGGTCAGAACAGTCTAGACATATGATTCTATAACAACAAGCTGGGAGTTAAGTTATTCGCATAATCGAGGAGCATCTGTGCACGTATTAAAATACAAACATAATTTAATATTTCAGTTGCGACGCTGCACGTAATTTAAACGTGTTATTTTTAAGATCTTGTTGCTTACGAAGAAAAAAAAAATCTTTATAAAGATTTACACAAAAGTCACTATGTGATGTTTTTTTTCGAATTATCATTTTGATGCCATTTAGATCCTTATGTCATGAGGTTCAAGGTGCGAAAACCATACTACCAACGAGGACAAATAAACTTTGAAAGTTAAATGCAGTTTCTTGAAGACCTACCTATGGATTGTAACTATATAAAATCTGATGAAAACGGGGATGTACCTAATAAGTTTAACGTGTATAGCTTTGATGTGGCCGGTCTGTTGCATCGTAGCGGCCCAGCAGATGGATTAATTTGGATACGGTTTTTATTTTTCGAAAGCTGTATTGCCGGGGATGGTTCTTAGCTAAACATTTAGAAAGATTATCAGCTCAGTTCTTTAGTGATGGATAATTCACAGGTCTGTTTAGCAAAAATGTGGTATACTACTAAACTTTGATGGTATTTCCACGACAGGGTAAGCTGAAACTAACTACTGCATGAAGTAGTCTGCGGTATACCCAACTCCTTAGAAAGTTGCAGGATGTATAACCATGTCTGGGCTTATTACAACGGTTTCTGAATCTGGGGTGTTTAATTTCCATTTTATTTTAAAAAAGGATGTCCTCAAGATGCATGGAGTGATGATCTCATATAAAAACTAAGCAAATATTTTGTACTTACCGCTTTTGAAGAGAATTTCGCAAACGAATTGTAAAGTGGTGAAGAAATATGCAGAACGTCTTTATTAAATAAACGAAGTCCATTTGAAATACATTAAATTAATAAAAACAAACAGCATGCAGACTACTGCTGGATGTATTAACACATATACACACTTACATATTATATCTTACACTTATTTGTCCACCTCATTTACTCACCTTGTTTCTTTAGTATCATGTGTTTTAAAACGAAAAAGGAAATCGAAATAAATTAGAAAGAGAAACATACTTAATTATTACACATCTATATTAACATTAAGTATTACTATCTAAAGTAAACCTAAATAAGGCCCCCGTGGCATTGTGCCCAAAAGACTAGCAGCATTCCCCCTTTGAATAGCAATACCTATTCGTTGAGCGAGAAATCTGCCAGCCCTTGGGTCACCAGTTGACTCCACAAGGCGCTTTTTCAAATTCTTGAAAAATTTTTGCGCATTGTGACCCCATGGACCGACTGGACCAAAACGATACGACGAGTCGAGACCCTTATATTTATTAATTTTAATATTTTCAGCCGCTTCCGCTGCTGCACTGGCTTTTAATTTTGTTTTAGGAAGATGGGACGGGGCCAGAGTGTCAACACAAGTTGCATCCCAGACCAGCACCCGACCCATCTCCCACGGTATCAAAGTTATCCCATCCGGTCTCTTGCCATCGTCCCTGAAAACGCCGTTTGGCTCTAAGAGCGCAGGCACATTGGCGGTGGCAAGAGCACGGCGGATGATGTCGTTCAGCGCAGCGTGGCGTGAGAAGCGGCCTGCGCTCTTTAAACATGAAAGACCATGATGCTCCAAAGTGTCAACGTTAAAACCGCAGGGGCATCGATGTGGAGCGCAAAGCGTGACGCCAAGTCTCAAACCAACTGAAATTCGTAGGATGTCCGTTTCCAAAAAAGTTCCGGTGTTGGCTGTAGGGAAAGCTTTCAGCCAATTACCGGATTCCTTTCTACTGAGCGCTAATAATCTGGCCCGATCCGGGCCTAAGCTAGCATTCAACGAGGAGTCAAAGGTTAATTTTGATATAGCGTCGTCCCAGCTCCGTTGTAAATTTGGATGGGTGGGTAAATTTTGTCCCGGACAAGCCATAAGCCAAGCATTCTTGGCATCTGTAAGGCCAGTCGTCTCATAGTCTATAAGACAATTTGTCAGAATTTTACCTACGAGACTCGACGTGGCATGTACAGATGACAAAAAGGCTGGCAAAGCCACACTAGAAATTTTGCGGATCCCTAGCCCACTATATTTAATGGGAAGAGATGCCTGGGACCAAGATTGTTCTCTCAGTTGTATATTGAGAATTGATTCCAAAGAAGATTTGATTAGCGAATCAATAGAAAATAAATGAATTTGATGTTTCCAAAAAGGACAACAGCGAAGCAAATAAATAGATTTGGGAACAAACATACAAAATTTCAGAATTGTGATTGCGTAATGTGAACTAATAGAATGTAGCCGATCTACATTGGATTCAAATTTTGATTTTTTTTGTGCTATTAATTCGGGAATAGCATCTTCAAATGTAGGGGACCCTAGGAGGTAAAGATTCTCTCTGCTAACAATTTTAATATTCGGAATTAGGAAATTGAATTGATATTTAACGTCTAAACTTTGTTCAAATTTCAGTTACCTCGTAACAGCAATAATACATGACACTATAAGAGAGAGCAAGTTCAATGACAGCATGAAGAAGCTATTTTTAATAAATTAATTTATAAAAAATATACATATACATTTACAACTAAATAAAATTGGAGTGTCTGTTTGTAATATTAAAATAACCGCTTTCTACATGCATATGAATGTATATACGGTACCTACACATACCAATATATATATTTTAAAAATTTTTGTCTGTCTGTCTGTCTGTTTGTTCCGGCTAATCTCTGACACGGCTGGACCAATTTGGACGGGACTTTCACTGGCAGATAGCTTATGTAAAAAGGAGTAAGTTACTCCTTATTACATTAGCTTACTTAGGCTTAGGCTACTTTTTTTTACCTTCCACGCGAACGAAGTCGCGGGCACAGCTAGTTTTTAATAAATTAATACTGTCAAATTTAGAAAGTCAACGGGTCCGTAATTATAATTACCTATAATATTAAGTAAGAATATTATTTATAGATTGTCAAATTATCTTCAGTGTACAATATTCAACCCTCTGCAATTTTATTAAAAGTATAGATTAATAAATGTTTACGCCAAAACAGATGAACCCGATAATCGAGTCAATATAATCGACGTTAAGTCAAGCACCGCTCAGAATGTTCGAAAATACGAGCTAACTGATAATCGACTCTTTCGTCGCGCTCGTTTGCGTTCGCTGTTATGACAGCAGCAGCAGATATTTCATTTCAGCGTGCAAGAAAGAGATAGATGCGATCGGATTTTGTGCGCCTTGTAGTTAACACGAGTAGCAAAAAAATCTAAATCTATGCTTAAAATCTTAGATTATAAAAAACCGTACTTATTATTCGGATTATATAATCGGATTATATAATTGTATTCTATAATCTAAGGTTAACACTAATACAATATATTTCTAAAACACATAATTAATTCTTTTTACTTTAATATTAAGTTGTCCCTTGAGTTTATAAAATCTAAGCAAACATAGAATTTAGCATTAGCAAAACTTACGCAGCGCCTGTACCGATTGCCGAGCCCGAAATGTGCTGGGCCGCGTGTTATTAATCGGCACGCCTCCGACAGTGAGGCAATGGCGGCGGCGTAATTGTTTCATAACTGCATTGTCATCAGCTTTGGGTGATCGTGCTCCATGTACGCGGGCTGGAGCGGGGTGGATTGTTATGACCGGTAGATGGCGTCTTTGTGCCACAGTTCTGGGCCCGACAGGAGCGGGCACCTTAAACATTGGGTCAGGCACGGCTGAAAGTAAATGAATAGGTCCTTAATTTACGTATTACAATGTCGGCTTTTTCCCTAAGAAGGTAGGCAGAGGCATAGGTATATTATACTTACAATAATATTTTAATAATATTTGTGGACAATCTCACACAATATCATCTAGCCCAAATTAAGCTTATATAAGCTTGTGTTATGGGATCTAGGCGACTGATAGACATACTTATATATTAGTAAATACATACATTTTATACATAGAAAGCACCCAAACTCCGAAACAAACATTTGTGGATAACACAAATATTTGGAACGACCCAGGAATCGAACCCAGGACCTCCAGCGCGGCAGGCGGTTACACTACCAACTGCGCCACAGAGGTAGTCTTTACAATTTTTACCAATTGGTTTGTTACGTGTTGGTGACCCCAAAACCGTGGATATTGAAATGGAGCTTGCCTTCTGAAGGAGCCCCATCAAAAGATGCTTAAGGCAGCTTAGTGATAATACTCGACCCAGCATAACGTAAGGCGAAACCGGTCAGGTTATTTGTAGTTAAAGTTGTGGAATAAAGTACATGTGGTTCAGCAAAAAGTGCATCTGGGGGTACGCAATTAGTTTTAGTGCATAAACCAAGGTAGAATTAAAAAATAATCCGGAATTTCAGTTCTTTTTCTAGATTCACCAAATGCGTGAATAAATTTTTAACTCGATATAATTTACATGAAACTGAAAACTTATATTATATGCAGTTGGGGAATTAGATTAAATAATTTTCAGTTAATGCATCCGTGTTATTATTTTGGTCTATTTTGTGCAATCGCTAAAAATTGCAAAAACTAACTGAAGCGCTCGTATCACTGTAGTGTAAGGTTTCGTTGTTTATCCCTGGATTTTTGCAAGGGCAATGAAAGTAGTTGAATAATGAACGAGTGGGGAATGTTTATAAATAGCGGCAACCCCATTTTGTGGGGCCCAGTCGTAAACAACACGTCGCTAGATACAAACGTAAAAGTATAATTGGGCAATGAGGAGCATTGTTGCCGGTGGAAGGTGAGCATTTATGCGCATTGTAAGGTGGCCACCTCAAACCTACAATTTGGGTCGCAAGTCCCAGACACTGGTTGCAATGTTCTTCCTTGTGCCACGCGGTGTATAAGGATTATAGTTATAGTTACTAAGCCAAGTGAAATAAAGAAGGAGTGATGATATCTGTGTTTTCTTATGAGGTTTTACAGTAGTAAGCAACTTACGCCATGGCTTGTCCTCGAATGGGTGACCACTTTTTTACATTTCTATAAGCGAACATTTCCGTGTTTGAAAGGCACCTTAAGCCGTTAGTACCAGTTGCCAGTAAAATGGCAGTCGTTAAGCCAAGTTAAAGGCCTAATGGGCCGTTTGAAAAAATTCAAGTGCGGGTTGTTGCAGCCTGCGCCTGTCCATTGCAACGCGGCAATGTGGCTCACCAACTATTACGTGGGATAAAACCTAATGATGTAATGTGGGCATATACATAGAATGCCTCTGCCTATCTCTTCGGGGATTAAGTCGTGGCTATATGTATGTATACATGACTTTCTATTCTAATATTTACAACGCGGACCTAGATGTGAAGGTCTTGGCATCATGTCAGCTCTGGGACCTGCCACCTGTGGCATCGCCCCAGGCGGTACAGAGGGGCGGCTGCCTCTCGCCACAGGTGGGAGTGCCGGACGTTGTGTCGGCAACGTTGCGGTAGGCGAGGGGTAGCCTAAAGTAAAATATTGGTTTACATAACGCCAATTCTTCACTAAACAAATTAAAACTATTATATATAGTTTGACTACTTTATTTTTCAAATTAAAGAATTTATAGGCATACACAAATGTGTGGTGTAAAAATATTTCTTATAATCTTATAACTAACTAGCTTATGCACGCAGCTTCGCAAGTGTAATTATTTTTCCCTTTCTGATTTCGCGTAAGAACTTATTCCCGGGATAAAAAGATTGTGTAATTCCAGACTATAATCTATGCCTGTACCAATTTTCAGAAAGATCCGTTCAGCCGTTAGAGCGTGAAGGAGTAACAAATATCCAGACTCACAAACTTTAACATTTATAATATTTGAAAGATAGTAAATAAGACAGCCTCTATACATAGTGACATATGCCTGAATATGCGCCAAAAAATTCCATTGTCACACATATCTTACTAATATTATAACCTAGCTGACACATGAGAGATAGAAAGAGAGAGATGTGGTTTATTTATCCAGGGCATAAGTTCCTATGAGAAGCGAAAATGGGAACAAACAACTCGCGCAGGCAAAGCTACGGGCTATCAGTTTGTCTAAATAAAACATCATTATACAGTTACACACGTATTTATTCCTGAAGGCATAGATAGACACAGGCCTAAATTTTATACCTAAAGATAAAAACATTTGACGTCGCCTATCCCTTCGGGAATAAAATATGTGTAACTGATTAATGTACACATTCTTTGTATATCTATACAAATATTATAAAGAGGAGAGATTTGATTGTTTGTTTTGTTTGTTTGTTTTTTTTTGCATCGAATAGGCTCCGGAACTAATGGACCAATTTGAAAAATCCTTTCACTGTTGGGAAGCTACACTCTTTGCGGTGCACATATGCATATTTTATTCCCGTATTCCCACGGGAACGGGAACTACGCGGGTGAAACCGCAGCTAGATAAATTTACACACTAACACATCACAAGCACCGGGAATTGAATCCTATACTTACGTGGTGGGCTTTGCAGCCACGGCATTACTACGCTGCTAGGTGAAACTGACGTTGGCAAGTTAACATGCGGAGTTGTCGGTCTGTAGTGGATTGTAGTAGTTGGTACACTGACAGGCACTTGAAGTAGTTCTTCGCTCGACACTGCCATGCAACAAATAAAATAAAACTATTAGAACGTTTACACAAAACCTTAAAAAATGTTTTATTATAGATGTGTCAATGGAATCCTTGTTTTGACGCAAGTTTAGGCAGATGATATATAATAATTATAGAGATCATACAAAAATGGATAATCTTGTGTAGGTACCTGATTGCACAGCTATCAGCTTAACAAAAACCCAAAAAGTCCATTGTGTTACCCAAAAAGGGGATTGTTTTTTTATGGAATCACTTAAAATGAAAGCGTGTTTTAAATCGAAAATTGTGTTAATTTCTGTAAATGTCTTTTACGATTTAATTTAACAATAAAACATCGTTTCACCGTGGGAAATCACAAAAACATTTAATAGTTTTTATTGCATTTTCCGCCCCGACTATTAATAATATGGCGGCTGTTGACCAGTGTTGCCAACATGTAAGGCATATTCTTAAAATAAATAATTCAACAATAAATGAATCGATTAAAATCTATAATCGATACATTTTAATATACGTCGATATTGTCTTATATTGCTTTTACTATATATTATATCTATGATTACCATTCGCAAATATATTTATTCTACCTGCTGAGGCGGGAGGGGCGCACCTCCCGACTCAGCTGCTCAGTAGTTCACCCTGTGATACCTAATCGTGCATAATTGCTGCGCGACCAAACGAAATTCATAAACTCAAAGTTATGTGGCGCGAGCTGTGTTCCAGATAGCTGTTGCGTCTACGTATCTATAAGTATTAGGGCGCCTTCAAATTAGAGGCGTGAAGAAGCGCTGCAGTGGCGCGTCTAGCTCACCACTGTGGCACCACTGCAGCGCTTCCTCACGCCTCTAATTTGAAGGCACCCTTAATTTGTAAGCTCTTGATTCTAGTAAAGTACCACCGCTATACTAGAGTAGAACTTAGTTCAAACTTGGACCTACACGAATACGCTGCTGATATTATATAATTATGGAATCTAGATTTGGCTTAAGGTCTAAATAACCAAAGTCGGTATAAATTAATTGAAAAAAGAAATATTGTACGCGCTTGAGCGAGAGCGATGCTAATGGACTTGCCCAAAAATGGCATCGTCCAAATTGATTAGTGCAATAAAACACATATTTTAGTACGAATATTACGGTCTAAACTTGTGTTTTAAAGAAATGAGTACATAGGCCACAGTTATGTGGTACACGCTTGTTCTGATCACCGCATCTGATTGATGATGTTTACGATTAAATATAGTAAGTAATTACATAAGTAAAGCAATCATAAAATATATTAAGGTATAATCATAATTTCAAAAATCTATATTAATTTGAAATAAACTATCGATTGATTTTATCGATTTAGTTTTAGTTGGCATCCCTAAATAACAGTACTAAATCGTCAAACGGGCCGGCTCGGCTGCCCGGCCGCCATATTGTATTCGGTAATTTCGGTACTCCGTTTCGTTGATAAAGATATTGCTTTTATTAGTAGTAAAAGTACTTGGAATTTATGATTTTAGCTGTGAAAAGAGTGTACTTTTTATGTTATAACTTTAAATTTATTGTATTACAATGCGTCGCTGTGTTTTTTGTTCGCTTAATTGATAACTCCGCTCCGCCAGTAGCAGTCATTATTGGATTTAAATGACTTAAGTTACACTGCATTACCGTCATGGATTTTGCCAACGCTGGTGAGTATTTATTTTATTACTACCAACCAACATGTGAATAACATAAAATATAAAAAATGTGCTGACTGTTTAGTCAGGGGCTCGACCAAGTTGTTCAAGGGCCACGGCAACCAGGGCGGCCATCTGCCCGATCGTTCTCGCGCTTTGGCGACCGTGGTGGCACGCATTTTTCGTTCAATCTTTCTAGCACAACTACCTAAGCTAGTTTCACTGCGACCATTACTGATCTATTGTGATCAAAGCGGAGTTCCTAAAAGAGATGATGTTTTAAAAATGGCACCGTGTGCTTCAGATTAGAAGATTATCAAAAGTATAATAGGTATGTATGTGCCTATTATGCTTTTAAATAAAATAAGTTATGCCTCTCACTGAAACTTACCAGGTCTACTGGCAATCCTAGAAGACACTTTTTGACAATACATGTTGGGTTTATGTGAAAAAGGTACTAAAACTGTGATACATACTGAATCAGTAAATATTTGTATATTAATTAATGAACAAGATCCTAAAAACTACTGAACGATTTTAATGTTTACTGCTGCAATAGATCATTTACAGATAGCACTAGATTCGAGGGGAATGATTATAATTATGTATTTATATTACAAAATATCATAGTTAAAAAGCAAAGGTGTAGCAAATATGATGTTGTGTGAGTCAGCTGTTTTAATGCAGATTAGACAAATGCAGTGATATAAATGCATCCCAGGAACTGCGAGTGCATTGCATAAGAATAATTTGACACATGGAAACTGTTTGTGTTGTAGGTATCACGTGACAATAACATATGCATAAAGTGCTATGAATCGATGCAAGCTGCTCTTGAAACTGGGCTGGGAGAAGCCCCAGCATTCGGACATAGAAGTATCTGTTATTTCTGTGGCAAATCTACCTACGGACAAAATCAGTAAGAGTGCCACTAGATTGTGATGAAAGGAACTTACTGCTTACCGAGATATATCCACACTTGGTATGTACTTACAGTTAATTTAGTATAATCAATTGTATAGCTGTATCGGTTATTTCTAATGTACTCACAGAAAGTCAGCTTTGTTAATTTCATAATATGACTATTTTCACAATGCATGTTCACGGGGTAGGACTTCGGATTACTATCCAACGATTTAAGGGGTGGGAGTGGGGGGGAGGGGGGAGGGGGGGGGTGGGGAACCCCCCCCCCTGACGGAAAAGTTGCGGACGCCCCCCCTTTTTGAGTTATGATTTTTTTAAAATTCTAACCTAACTTTCGCATTTTCTTGTTTTGAAATCGATTTCAAGGTCGAAATTGGAAGATGGAAAATGGAGGGGGAGGGGGGAATCCCCCTGACCCCTCCCCAAAGTTAGGAAATCAATAGTTACCTTGAATTTAGATTTTTATTTTTTGAGGTTATGTTCAATAAAATCGACAACATAAGTAATCGTTCTCCAAATAAGAACTCGTCGACAAGCCAAAAAAAAAATAACCACGAAGGCTAAGGCGGGAGCTCCGCTCCGCTTCGCTCCCGCCTTAGCCTTCTAACCTAACCTATCCGAGTCGGGGTGTTAACCATTAAGTACTAATTATGGTTGAATTAGGGATGCGTAATTCAAATGCCGACCTGGGGTTGAAAAAAAAAAACTACGCGTCTCCTATACAAGACACAAATTCACAAATAGGGTGTCATTTGAAAGTGTTGACCTTGACCAACCCATAGAATGCGTACGACGTTTTACGTTTAGTTTCACATATCGGCAACCGTCATTAAATTATTATAATATTTAATAGCGTTCATTTATATAAATATACGTAATATAATAAAATATGCATAAAATTTAACTTAATAACTAAATATAATTATTAATTAAATTTTTAAATGAAGTAAAACATTGTTGTGCGTTAATGTTACGTAAAACAAAACGTATTGGACGAGCCGAATGTCAAAAACATTGGAAGTGTTTGTGTTCTGTGGTGAAAAGTGACAAATTATTGGTGTTTTTTTACGATTTTCATTATTTTTTTTCTCGTTAACCATTAATCTCCGCAAGTTAAAACTTCGCGTGTAGGCTTCTAATAATATTAGCTTTGTGTATAAAAAATATGAACCTCAAACTCGATGGCAACTAATCTAAAGTTAAGCCGTTCACGGTGTAAAACCAGTTGTTTTACACCGTGAACATGCACTCTTCAAAACTCACACACTATATCTAGCTAGTAAGCTGTTTGGAGCCTTGATGTAAGAGCATCAATAGACATACTTATAATTTCTATGTATGCTGTTAAAAATGGTCCTGTCCTGTTATTAAAATAGACCCTTGGTCCATGAATCTTGGGTCATGGATCCATGATCTTTAATTGGGGATCCTGGACACTGGATCTTTTGATATTGGTCCCGTCTTCTACAAACCTTAAATATTTGATGTTTTTGGAGTTTATTATTCAGTCAGCTTTATTTGGGCTAGATGATGTTTTGTGAGAATTTCTAATAATATTTATGTATGAAATAATAATCTTTAAAACAATTCATATAATGTAGCATATCTTTTCCTTTCAGGGTCCTCACCTGGAGAAAGCTAGTGAAGCATGTTGGATGAGAGCTAGAAGGGCTGTACAACGGCATTCTCTTCACGAAGCCGAGCATTTGGTTCATGAATGTGGTAGAAGACAGTGCAACTGCAGCATCTGAACCTTCACTACCAGCATCACTACCATCACCACCACTACCATTACCACCAGAACCTTTGTACCAGCCACAAGTAAGGCATCAGGAACCAAAAATAAATTCAAACATATAAATGTGTAACTGTACAAGACATTGCATGTTTCGAAACTGTGACAATATGGAACATATGTTAGTGCCCAAAGATATGTGAGAAGTGCTGAGCCGTCATAGAATTTACATTCCGGCTAATGCAAGACTGTTTTATTTTTACTTATAATTTATACTTACTCTGTTGATTAAGAGACTAGTACCCAATGCACTGCTATTTGACTCTGTTGATTATGACAGTACCTTAAGATACTCTGTCATATAACTGTGTTTATATTAGTTAAGAAACTCTGTATATTAACTATGTAACAGAGAGAAGCGCTGAGCCGTCATAGAATTTACATTCCGGCTAATGCAAGACTGTTTTATTTTTACTTATAATTTATACTTACTCTGTTGATTAAGAGACTAGTACCCAATGCACTGCTATTTGACTCTGTTGATTATGACAGTACCTTAAGATACTCTGTCATATAACTGTGTTTATATTAGTTAAGAAACTCTGTATATTAACTATGTAACAGAGAGAAGCGCTGAGCCGTCATAGAATTTACATTCCGGCTAATGCAAGACTGTTTTATTTTTACTTATAATTTATACTTACTCTGTTGATTAAGAGACTAGTACCCAATGCACTGCTATTTGACTCTGTTGATTATGACAGTACCTTAAGATACTCTGTAATATAACTGTGTTTATATTAGTTAAGAAATTCTGTATATTAACTATGTAACAGAATATCTTATGATAGTAGCTATCATAAGATATTCTATTATTAAGATAATAATTGGTTTAACACCTACCTGCCGCCTCTGTTAATCCCGTAATCATTCCTTAAATAATTATAGTTTGCATACATTCCCAACGGACTCGGTATTCGGGCGGGCATACCGTGTTATTTTCGACATAATTTTTAAAATATGCTCTCCAATTTAATATACTAGTAGTTATGGTAAAATGCTTTGTTATTCCTATAGCTTTTGATAATCCTTTCCATCAGGAGTTTGGTTTGGCCTTCCTTAGAGGCTCCATACACGTACAATAATATAATATTGATCATTAGAGATGATTGTTGGGGTAATATTGATGTTTGAACAGACATATACTTGGACGGAAATAAATATTGATGCAATGTTATTAGAATCAATATTATTGTAGGTGTATGGGGCCTCTTACCATCATAAGGGTAACATTTACTATTGTGACTATTAAATACGAGGAGGACAGACCATTGAAACATCTATTTGCTAGTTTCCATAGTAACACACTGACTTTATTACGAGGTCCATAAAGGTGGTTTGACATTTGCATACATACTTAACATTCCTCCCCTTAGTTTAGAATACACTTTAACAAACTAAACTAAAAGTTGCTAAGCTAGTAATACTTCACACAGACGACTATCACAGTCAAAAGAACAGTTTATAATTAACTTTTGGCAAATTGCGCTTAGCACGTGGTGTTGGCTCAGACTCAGTTGCCTGCTGTTGCTGGGACGCTTCATCATTGGGCGAACCCGGCAAAGCCTCCTGAAACTCCTCTTCCTCCCCTGAATTTTCCGATGATGAAGGCTGGATACTTGTGACAGGTGAAGTAGTACCTGCAACCTCTGGGGCATACTGAATGGTCTCACAAGTGTTGGGTTGTGAAATCTGGTCCGAGGTTTGACAGCCTCCTGCTACTTCCGGATCTAAGTCTATGCTTATGTTATCATCGCAATCATTATAACCTTTATACAATATTATCTGATTTTGGTGCTTTTTCACAATGGCCGAAGTCACCATGTCTCTAATTAGGTACAACACTCTTCCGATTTTCTTAATCACTATTCCTTTGCACCAGTTGAATTTAGCATTTATTGAATAATTTTTATAAAGAATAATGTCGCCGTAGCTAAACTGCTGTTTATTATGTCCTCCTGTCTTATTTTGCAAACACTGTTTACGGTGAACAAATTTAGTAAGAGCCGTGGATGAAGATGATGGTAATTCTGGTCTGAGTAAATCTAACCGCGTTCTAAGCTTACGACCGTAAACCAGCTCTGACGGTGACACGCCCGTCATTGTGTGAATGGAATTTCTGTAGTCAAATAAGTATTTTAAAAGATTTCTATTAAAATTTCGCCCCCCATTACTAAGCAAGCTGGTTTTAATACCCTTTTTAACTATCTTTACATAGCTTTCAGCCTGACCGTTGCTAGCGGGACTGTACGTCGGCGACGTCACGTGCAAAATTCCGTTCACCTTACAAAAAACTTCAAAATCATGCGATGTAAACGCTGTACCATTGTCGCTGACTAACGTATGTGGAATACCGAATCTCGACATAAACTCGTATAGCTTTTCAGTCGTCGCTGCCGTTGAGGTAGACTTCATGTCATAAACCTCCACCCATTTAGTATATGCATCAACCATAACTAAAAATGTGTGGCCGTTAATCGGCCCCAAAAAATCTATATGCACTCGGTAAAATGGCTTAGGAGGGTATTTCCAGTGCGCAATCGGCGCCCGCGCCGGTGACGCCCGCATTTGTACACACACATCACATGACCCAATCATACGCTCTAAAGCCGTATCTATACCTGGATACCAAAACCGCGAACGTGCCTCTGCCTTTGTCTTGACTATGCCTAAATGGGACTGATGTAATTCTCTTAAAATTTTGTCACGTAATATATCCGGAATTACAACTTTATGTCCTCTCATCAGACAACCACTCTCATACGCCAACTGCGTCCTGCAGGAATGGTACGGTTTCATACAAATATCAGATATTTTTTTCGGCCATCCATTCAACACATAGTGCACCACCTTACGTAAGGTAACATCTGCGTCCGTTGCCTCGCGTAACTTCTTCAATGTTACTGGCAGACTACCTTCTACCACGAAATTAATGTACGAAGCCTGATCGAAGTCCGGTAAAGTCGAATCTTGGTCACGCGCGTCCCCTTCCGGCAAACAAGCACGAGATAAATAGTCTGCACTATTGTCAGCGCTACGCACATATTCAATTTTATAATTGTATCCGCTCAAAAATAATGCATATCTTTGTAATCTGTTTGCCGAAACTTCAGGAATTCCACGGTTTGGTCCAAAAATCGACAATAAAGGCTTATGATCAGTCCGAAGGATAAATGGATTTGACCTGCCGTATAAATATTGATGAAATCGTCTCACACCAAAAATGATCGCGGTTGCCTCCTTCTGTATTTGAGAGTAGCGTTTCTCCGCAGCATTTAGTGTGCGTGATGCAAAAGACACCGGTCTTTCGGCCCCATCAGCTTCCCTTTGCGATAATATTGCGGACAGGCCCGTCGGTGATGCATCAACTGTCAAAAATATAGTCGCGTCGGTGTTGAAATGTGTCAGCACTTGCTCTGACGCTAAACTTCTCTTAATGGCAGTGAACGCTTCCTCATGTGCACGCGTCCACAACCACCTGTTACCCTTCTTTAATAACTCATACAACGGACTTAAAATTGAAGACGCGTTAGGAACAAACTGTCTATAATAATTAACTAAACCCAAAAATGACTGTAATTGATTAACGTTAGTCGGCACCGGTGCCTCCACCATTGCTTTAATTTTTTGTGGAGATTTATGCAGCCCATCTCTATTTATTACGTAGCCGAGGTAATTAACCTCGTCTTTGAAAAACTCACACTTCTCCTTTTGTAAGGTAAGTCCCGCGTCCTGTAATTTTTTCAATACTTGATTTAGTCTACCTAGATGCTCAGATCTACTTTTCCCTGTGACCAAAATATCATCAAGCATACATAACGTGCCGGGAACGCCGGCAAGCACGCTCTCCATCGCCCGCTGAAATACCGCCGGTGCCGAGGCAATTCCAAAACAAAGGCGAGTTTGCTTAAAAATTCCCCTCTGCGTGTTTATGCAAGTTACTTCTTGCGACTCATCATCCAACATGAATTGATTATAGGCGTTTGATAAGTCTAATTTAGTAAACTCCTGTCCCCCATACAATTTAGCAAAAAGTTCCGTTACTGTTGGCAATGGATACTGATCGATTATCAATTGTTTGTTTACCCCGGTAGAATAGTCAGCACAAATACGCACAGACCCATTTTGCTTCAACACAGGCACGATCGGTGACGCATACCGCGCGTGATCAACCGGCTTTAGTATTCCTAACTCAAGTAAACGATCTATCTCTTTATCAACTTTACTCTTCAATGCGAAAGCTATGGGACGCGCCCTAAAAAAAACTGGTTTCGCATCTTCCTTTAATTGCAATTTAACTTTAAACTTATTAAACAACCCTAATTCATCCGAAAACACCGAAGGATAACGAGAGCGCAAAGCAGTAACCGTTCCACTTTCGTCTAATCTTTTACAGTATTGCATAGGTAATAATTCTAGCTTGAATTTTGAAATGAAGTCTCGTCCGAGAATCGGCGGCCCTCCGTCTCGCACAACATACACACACAGTGAACGCGATTCGTTCGCATACTGCACATTTACTTGTGCTACACCCATACAAACTATTTTTTCACCCGTATATGAAAATAATTTTTTGTTAGTCATCGACAAAGGTATATTGCTAAAAAACTTTTTGTAAGTGCTTTCGGAAATGGCAGTAACGGCTGAGCCACTATCTATCTCGAATTTTAACTCGATCCCCGCAACCACTACCGTTTCTGTCATCGGTTCCCCTTTACGTGAACGAATGTTAAAACACTCACCATCATCTTCGCTCTCATCCACCGCTCCCGAATCAATGTATTTAACTTTTTTACACATCCTGCCTAAGTGTCCCGTAGCCTTACATTTTCTACATTTATACTTCGTGAACCGACACTGGGATGTCTCGTGATTCTGATAGCCGCACACCTGACAACGTATTTTGTCCACCGCCATAGCTGAACTCGACGTCGGAGTCGCTTCTCGATCTGATGGCGGTGTAACTGTCACCGCTGAGCCGCTGTGCAATGTCTTTTTAATCTTAAACAACTGATCATGTGCTTGCCCCACACGACCCGTGCCAGTCGCCGCCGCTCGTGCGCTCTGCATGTTTTCTGCCAATTGCACTGCCTTAGTTAATGTTAAGTCCGCTATATCTTTACTAAAAAGTTTTTCTCTATCGCGTCCCGACAGCATTCCCATAACAAATCTGTCCCGAAGCGCTTCTTCTACGTTCGAAAACCCGCAGTGTGCCGTCAGTCCACGCAATCTCGCAGCCCATTGCGCATACGTTTCGCCTTCTTGTTGCATAGCGGCGTAAAACTTGTAACGCTCGCCGAAACCACATCGCTTTGGCGTAAAATGATCATCCAACAACTGGAGAATGTCCTCGTACGGCACGTCATGTAATTGCTTCGGCAACGCGAGCTCCGCTGCCAACTTGTACGTGCCATCAGTGAGTGCGCTTAGTAAAATCGCCCGACGTTTCGTTCCCGTAGGGTCGCTCTTGCCGTCAATATCATTTGCTATAAACCACTGTTTAGTCCGATACTTGTACGTCTCCCAAGACTGGATGTTGTGGTCGAATGCCGATAATATTCCTACAGCTGTTATGGCCATTTTACTAAACCTTTTCCTCGTCGCCAATATTAAATACGAGGAGGACAGACCATTGAAACATCTATTTGCTAGTTTCCATAGTAACACACTGACTTTATTACGAGGTCCATAAAGGTGGTTTGACATTTGCATACATACTTAACAGTGACCATTAGGATTGACACACCGAGGGTGTGTGGCAGGCTCCCTCCTTTCACTCTCCTTTATTTAAGTCTATTTTACGTTGTCGCTGTCCGGTCGGGTTACATGAAGTATTTTATTAAATATTTGCTTGCATTGGAAAATGTTTTCAACTACTCAGGTCAGAATAGGCTTTATTCCAAAAATAAAATATCTTTATTGTATTATTCTATTATTTATTAATTAAAATATCAATCCTCATTGAAGCTGTGTTACAGTAAGTTTTGTGGGTGCAAGCAATGCCAGAGTCGCTCACCGGTAGTTGATATGCTTTTACTTATGCTGTTTTCATTATCTAACTGCACTTTACTAATATTCATTAAGCGCCTGTGTTACGACTTGATAGTAGATGGAGCATCAAGGATTCTGCAGTTTGTTCTTGCAACATCGCAAGGAGCATCTGCACCAAAGCCTCGGTTGGTCAGCAAGTACACCACACGCAGTTGATGTTGACCTGAACCCTGAAGATTGTGGAACCCTAGTACTGTACTGTCTTTCCACTCTGACCATGTAAGAAAGGTAAGGGGAATGCTAATTCCGAGTACCTAAGTGAATTGGAATGAGTAACCATCTGTGTCAGGAACAACGCTTAGATGATGATGATGATTAATTAATACCACAACGGTAACCAATTATTAAGTGCTCACATTTAATAATTCGATGTCAATGGGGCTAATTATTAGGTATTTTTTAACCCTCCATGGGAAAAGTGCGTACAATTAGGGTATTCAAGACCTAATTTGATGCACGATTTGCCACGAAATCCGGTGCTAAATATAATAGTTTATTATTATTTCTTAAAATATAGCATAATATCATCAGGACGCAGACATTTTTATAGAGACACAGCAAACTTCATAGTGATACGAGCTTCCATAGTCACCTGGTCATCCTTCTTTATAACATAAATTACTAGCTTTTGCCCGTGACTTCGTTCGGGAGGTGATTTTAACTAATTACTAAACTACTTTTACCTGTCCAATGCTTAAAGCTTCTAGTATAAAAGTCTTCTAGTCAAGCTGTATCATTATTTCGGCTGTACCGATTTTGATAAAATATCCAGCAATATTTAAGTTAAAAAAATACCTACAAAATCCTAATATTACAATTATGCCAGCAATGCAATAAAGCCAGGTACCAAATTTTGCTCCAACCTCAAACAAATAACAAATAGATACGAATAAAAGAAATCATAGATTTGGACTCAGAAGCCCTGAATTAGTCCGATACAGTTAATTTTAAGCTATTGCATAGCTTCTATCGCGGGCCTTGAGCGTGGAGACCGAATCAAGAAATTCCGTAACGAAAATAAACTAACACTCGGCTACCTTCGGCCACGCTCGGCCATGTTCGTGTATCTCGCACTTCATATACCTACGTGAGCGTTTGCACAACGTGTACCTATGTATATGAAGTGAAGTAGGGTGTGGTGGGGTGGGCTGAGGTGTGTAGGGTGGGGTGAGGTGAGGTGGGGTGTGGTGAGGTGAATTGGTGTGAGGTGGGGTGGGGTGAGGTTAGGGGGATGGGGTGGAGTAAGGTGAGGTGGGGTCCAAAAGTCTAAAAGCCCAAAAGTCCAAAAGTTCAAAAGTACAAAAATACAAGAGTACAAAAGTCGAAAAGTCCAAAAGTCCAAAAGTCCAAAAGTCCTAAAAGTCCAAAGTCCAAAGTCCAAAGTCCAAAAGTCCAAGCATCCAGCGTGCTCGAACGCTCCTGATGCAAAGTGTAAGGATGAACAACCCTATCTGTAACGATGTCGGAACCTAGTCATGGGAATAAAAATCTAATAATACCTCAAAGCACAATTCATTGTAGGTTTTTGTTTTGAAAACATACATGGATGCTATGCCGGACTCTTACCGACTAAAACTAGACAGTTCCCTACCTATCACTACCGCATGCCGTTCCGAGTAAGCCCTTCGAATGGATGTCCCAGGAAAATCATTGTAGGTACAGGCGATAAATACGCATAAGGAGTCGAAGTCCCCTGTGGCGAAGAGGTTCCACGCCACCTATGAGTATAGGACCGTTAAAAACTCTCAAAGCTCGCTTTGCATCGAATTGAATGAACGAAGCTAATATTTAGGAGCAGTATTCTATATGCGGCCGCACTTGCGAACCATATAGAGAAGCCGTGTTTGTGCCGCAGTAAAGAAAACCGCGCCCTGTTAAGCACTCAGAGCTTTTTGGATGCCAGCTT
This sequence comes from Miltochrista miniata, assembly GCA_933228765.1. Lineage (NCBI taxonomy): Eukaryota > Metazoa > Arthropoda > Insecta > Lepidoptera > Erebidae > Miltochrista > Miltochrista miniata. Next base: position 15,574,927 of record OW121747.1, on the reverse strand, counting down.
GGCCTTGTCTTCCAAAAATGCGAGTGCGGAAAAAGAGTAGATCTACTCATAGACAAGATAAGGGGTCCTGACAGCAAATGGACGGACGGAAGACAAAGTTATACTATTATTTTTTTTGACGTTTGGCACCCTAAAAATAGTTTTTTTTAATTGCAGTTAGGTGGGTACCTACTCTCGAAGCATATACATTCTTTGCAAGACACCTGTTTAATAACATGCCTCTTAAATTCGTTGGCATTACATAGGTACATGAGAGAGGGAGAAAAAGAAATAGAAAGGGAGAGGTTAGGTTATTTAGAAAAGGAGTAGCTAGGTATTACATTTATTAAAATGTCTTTACTAAAATTGTATTATTTACACTAATGGGATTTTCAATAAAATAATGTAGGTATGTAAGCAACTTTAACTATAACCAGTCCTTGGAAGAGTGACCATCCGTGTGACCAGTTTGTGACATTCATTTGAGCGTTTTCGTGCTTCGGAAGGCACGTTAAGCCGTTTGGTCCCGGTTAGCTTATACAAGGCCTTCAACTTGGCTTACCGACTGCTAATTTTACTGGCTTAACCTGCCTTGCGAAGCACAGAAACATACACAAATAAATTAGTTTCTCGCTTTTCATTTTAGTCACCGGCCTGGAAACCGAAAAAGTCTTAGTTCGACTGTCTCGGAGGCACAGTCAGTAGTGTGTTAAATTTTCAGATCAGACCAAATCTTAGACCATATAACACGGGACTAGCCTTTGCGAACCACCGCATACAAAAATATTCTGCCAGTTTTCATACAAATGAAGGGGGAAACACAAAGACATATGAAATTTCATTGCATTTAAAAATGCATTTATCGACAAACGCGTAACGGCTGTTGTGTGTTAATTGTTATTGTACAGTCAACTACAATGTAATGTACTAGTTTAATCATATAAAATGATGTACTGATGTACAGGCTTTTCATAAAGCCAAAAGACCAAATGGTCATGTGCAATGGCAGAAAACAATGCTTAAGTAAGGCGCATCCTGTGGTTAGATGATCTAAGGACCAAATATATTTGTGCGATCCGCAAATATTTGTATTGGATTTTGGGTGTTTCTATGTATTATGTACTAGCTGACCCGCGCAACTTCGTTTGCGGCACATGAGAGTTAGAAAAAGAGAGGTATGGTATTAATATTTTGAGTAATATAATGTTTCCCGTCGCATTTACTCTTGTCGCGCCTATAGTCCGTTCATAGTTAATTTACCTCTAGCGCTGATGTTGGCTTCCTTGATTTTCGTGTTACCATACTAAGATTTTGTTTATCCCATGTACTCTAACCTTCTGTGCCTTAAAGTCGAAACTTGTTTTCTTTTTTGCTGACGTTTTTCGGGCGCGAAAATTATTTGAGATTGGAAGGAGTAACTTCGCCCTTCTTGGTGATGGTAATGAGTGTCTTTTTTAAATATCCATATTAATAAAAATAAAATTTAATTACAATCTTATAGTAACAGAACCACGTGTTTAGTAAAGTAATGTATATTGCCGAATAGATATTTACATAAAAAATTAATTGTTAGTGCTAACGTTTACATCTTCTAATCTCCCCTATAACGCGGCAAAATGTCTTAAGCTGGCACTCATAGGGGGACTTTATTGCAATACCAACATACAGAAAACGATCTGTCAGAGGTAAATTAACTGAGAACGGACTATAGTCCCGTCGCGTCGCATAAATACATTAGAGCTGACCCGCACAACTTCGTTTGCGTCACATGAGCGAGAAAGAAAGAGGTGTAGTATTAATATTTAAGGTGATTTAATGTTTCGCTTCGCATTTACTCCCGTCGCGTCGCTTATATTCATTAGAGCTGACCCGCACAACTTCGTTTGCATCACATGAGATTGAGAAGAAGAGAGGTGTGGTATTAATATGTAAAGTGATATAATGTTTCCCGTTGCATTTACTTCCTTTTGTAATACAACATTTTCACGTAACTTTAACCATTTAAGCAACGTACGCAGTGGAAGCTCTCAAAAGAAAGAAATTTTCCCCGATCTCGAAATATTATTTATGGCTGCTCCGCTCCTATTCGCATTAGCGTGATTTTATATCGCCATTAGCCATAGCTCAATAAATGAACTATTAAACTGTAAAATAATTTTCGAAATGCAACCAGTAGTTTCTGAGATTCTAGCGTTCAACCATACAAACAAACAAACTCTTCAGCTTTATAATATTATTATAGATGTATTTAGAAATATTTAAATATGTTTATCAGTTGCCTAATTGCCATTGCACAAGACTATATTTGCCTAAATTGGGCTACATGATGTTGTGTGGGGCCACTAAACCGATGGGGCCGATAAAAGGATACATCATTCTGAAAATCGAAACAGAAAGTTAACATCCACAGAATACTTACGCCCAGTACTGCCATCATTAACTACACCAGCCGTCCTAGACACCTCTCGCTGCTGAACTGAGCGAGTCCACACTTGGCAACGCATTTTGTTAGACACTTGGACTTCGTTGTTAGACTGTTGGGTAATGCAATCAGCGTCGTCTACTACGTAGGGAACGATGAGGTAAAGACTGAAAATGATAAATATTCTTATTTTATTACACGTAAAATTCAATGAGTATATTAGTACTTTTATGTACTTATTCTGTGTGACTGAAAAGCTTCATTTCATTGTAAAATAGCTCGTTCAATTTATGGTTGATTGCAATTTAAACCACTTTATAACGTTACACGAGCGTGTTCGTGCTTCGGAAGGTAAGTTTATCTGTAGATCTTGGTTGTCAATAAATTTTGACAGTCGTTATGCCCAGTTCAAGTTACGCCACAATCTGTGCCTGTCCATTTCAACACGGCAATACGCTAATCTGAATGAAATGAAGCGCTCGTTCATTTTTTATTGATCTGCAAAATGTTTTTTCGATCGTTATTTGTTTTTCCGACTGTCATTTGTTTTGCTGATTTTCATTTGTTTCGGCGATCTTCACTTGCTTTTGTCGATCTTATATCCGTTATACTTTCGATTGTTGGCACTTGATGGAACTTGTTATAATACATTATGAAAATTCACTTGTACTAGTCCACTTTAAAAGTGGACTAGTACAAGTGAATTTTCATAATGTATTTGTCGATCTTCATTTGTTTTTGTAGATCTTTGTTTGTTTTGAAAATTACTTAACTACTTTATACTTTTAAACTAGATGTTCTTCGTATAATGGATCTTTTTCCACTCGCATGGCCTAAAAGATCCATATTCATAAAAAATAATATATTTTGAGGCTTTAAGATATTAAAGTGGACGTAATAATATAATGTCCATAAAGATCCATGATAGTTCCGCTACGGAACTATTGGGAATAGAAAAGTCTCACTAGTTCCGCTACGGAACTACTGAGAATAGAAAAGTCTCACTAGTTCCGCCACGGAACTACTGAGAATAGAAAAGTCTGACTAGTTCCGCCACGGAACTACTGAGAATAGAAAAGTCTCACTAGTTCCGCCACGGAACTACTGAGAATAAAAATGTCCCAGTAGTTCCGTGGCGCGGAACTACTGGGAAAAAAAAGTCTCACTAGTTCCGCCACGGAACTATTGGGACAATAAATCTCACTAGTTCCGTCGCGGAACAACTGCCGCGGAACTACTGGGAATGAAGGTAAAAATGCCTCACGCGACCTAAGAAGTTATTTTATTCACAGATATTCAAACGGTTATATATTAAAATACCAGAAATCAAAATGCCTTTACTTAGAATGCATTAGACCAAAATACCCGAATTCGAAATACCTTAACATTCAAAATACCTTATTTCAGTACACCTTACCGTAAAATGTCTAAATTTAAAATACAAATAATTATTATATCAGAATTCAAAATACAAATTTTCAAATATCCTTAATTTAAAATACTGAAAATAAAATACAATGTGTCACTGTCACTCACACGTTTTGTTATTTGGCTTTAACTTACCCCCCCCCCCCCCTCTCCATACGTGTGGTTTTAAGTCGGTAGGAGTCCGGCATAGTATCCATGTAGGATTTACTTCATGTTAAAACACTTTGATTCAGAGTTACAAAAGTACTACAGTGGGCTAACGAAACATCAAAAAAAAAATAACCACGAAGGCTAAAGTCTTCTAACCTAACCTATCTGAGTCGGGGTGTTAACCATTCACAGATTTATAGCATCCATGTAGGATTTAAATCATGTTAAAAAAAAGGTATTTCGTGTTTGAACATTTTAGGATAAGGTATTTCATAAATTTATTTTTTGAGTTTCGGTTATTCGACCGTAAGGCATTTTAAATTATTTATATTATAAATATTTGCCTTTTGAATATTGATATTTCGATTTCGGGTATTTTGGGCTCGGGCATTTTAAGTAAAGGCATTATGATTTCTGGTATTGTGACGGTATACCATTTAAAACATATCAATAAAATTCTTAGCGATTAATCTATTAATCTGTATTGTCAAACACGCAGATTACAAACGACTGATAGGACAATACGCGACACAACTTACTTCAGATAAGGAAATGTAGTCTTTTATAGCTTATTTTAGTTGTAATTAGTAGTTATGAAGCGCTCGTGGCCCCGCGAACGCAGTGTTATGTATGTAACGCATTGCAGTGACCTTTACCTGGTCCTTGCATGGGTGAACACCACATGACCACTTTGTGATATATATTTACGAGCGATTTCATGCTTCGGAAGGCCCATTAAGCCGTTGGTCCTGGTTGTCAGTAAAATGACAGTTATTAAGCTAAGTTGAAGGCCTTATCTCTTTTTTCATCCACTAAGTTATGAAAATAGATATCGTACGCTATATACCTACTCTCTAAAACCTCTAAATACCCACTTTTTGAATAAATAATTAAATAACGTATGTTGGAGATCTTCGATAGGTAAAATCGATTCGTTAAATAAAAGAGTGAACCTTTTAATTCGATAGAATACAATGAAAAATAAGGGTGTGAGAGTCGCAGGCGGTGTCGGCTCGTAAATTACAGGAAACTATCGGCGTCTGGTATGCGACGACAGGTGCTCGTGCGCCGTCATGCTGCTCCGGTTGAAGTACCTTGGTGCTCTTAGTAAGTGATAGAGGACGAATATTGTTGAAGCTTCTTGTCATGGTTCCAGTCTTCATCTTTAACTCTACAATGCATGTAACGCCACCGCTGTCTTCGTGCACCTTATCGTTGAGAGCCAAGGCCACAGCAGAGCCGGTAGTGCTTTGTCCTTCACGTTGCAAGTACATGATGTTGTCGTCAAAAACCTGAGGGTAAGCAACAGACATGAACGTTGTCTGATCAAGAAGTGAGCAGTTGTAAGTCTAAGTCCTTAAAATGGATGTCAGATGCAAAAAGAGCGTGGTACAAAAGTATAAGTTATTTAATTTGTTCGAGGTTGCCTACTATCTTGTACTCCGGCGCCACGCTCCCAGCGCAATGCATTCAGTTTGATGCCTAAGGGATCAGTGGATATAGGGATAAGGGGACGAGAATTGAGATTAGCCTCAATTGGACACAAACAAGCAATTATTTCTACGTATGTCAAAATGAGTTAGTGAAAGATCTTTCTTCTTTGTACTTTTCACGGCCGCTTCTGCAATAGTGGGATGCAGTGTGATCCTGAAGGAAGAGGGATCTGATTTTTATTAAGAAATTGAGATGGCGGTATCCTAAATATCTCAGGTAATATATGGCTATCTTAGTCAACCGTATAGTCACTGTAATAAGACTTAAGCGTGACATCAAGGCTGTGTACAGTATAAGATCAGATTCTTGAAACATGTTACCATTGTGGAGCTAGCACCGTGTATGGGCAGCTCAAGCTATGATGATAAAGCCTGTGTCACACAGTTAGCTGTACTACAGATGTCCAGCAAGATGCCAGCGAAATGCCTTAGTGCCATCAGCAGCATGCACCATGCACTTTGCAACATAAGCTGAACACTGGTCATCTCAAAATTCAAGGTGAATGTAAGCCAATTTACATCATGGATAGCTTGACAAGTAAAACCAGGCATCTTCACTACCTAGCTAGAGAATATGTGAAAAAGCATCGCGATGCCAGCTGTTGGATACAATTTGGGAAACTGTGCCTCCGACAAAAAGAGGGGCTGCGATCCATTCCTATTAGATGTGAAGAGAATATTTATAATTTGGCTGAGGTATGACTAGGGTTTGTTTTTCAACACATTGTCATATCATTAATACTTGTAATTAGCTATCAAACCTTATTTTGTAAGTTGATAATTGTGTCATATTGCTGTAATACACTATACACACAACACATTCCAAGATTATCACTAGGCTACAAACTAAAACATTTGAAACCACTTATCTATACTGTTTTTCTCACATACACACACATTATACTCACACCACAACTTTCATGGAGTAGACATTACCATTATCTAGACCTTAGATTAGGGAATAATCTAGACCTCATTCTGATTTCTTTCGTCATCATTCAAATACTGAACCTGGTTGCATCTGTGGACCTTGCTGGGTATGGACTTATATCTCGAGCCTTGCCTCCCGAACACAAGTACAGTTCGTAATGGATGACATAGTGCATATAGTAACTAACTTAGACCAAATGAACTTGTTTGTGTCTGCTGAATGTGTCCCGGAGCAGTGCACTTCATTTATTAAAACATGTAGCAACAGTATAAAAATAATTACACACAATATACGAAGTATAGGTCATAATTTTTCTGATTTTTTCATAAGCTTTTATTAGGTCGTCGTGTATGTAACTAACAATGTAATGGAATCTAAGGATACTAATTTAACCATCTTCCCAGGATCGTAGCGTCATGAAAATTGGCAGATGTATGTAGTTCTGATGACAATACAATAATATGGTACTGTCAAACTGATGTGATGATGGAGCCGGAAGATAGGCACAGGAAACAAGTGGAATCTAAGGTAGCTAATTTAACCAGCTTCCAAGGATCGTAGGGTCATGAAAATTGGCAGTTGTATGTAGTTCTGATGACAATACAATAATACGGTACTGTCAAACTGATATGATGATGGAGCCGGAAGATAGGCACTGAAACTTCGATGGAAAAAGTGGAATCTAAGGATACTAATTAAACCATCTTCCAAGGATTGTAGCGTCATGAAAATTGGCAGATGTATGTAGTTCTGATGACAATACAATAATATGGTACTGTCAAACTGATATGATGATGGAGCCGGAAGATAGGCACAGAAAACAAGTGGAATCTAAGGTAGCTAATTTAACCAGCTTCCAAGGATCCTAGGGTCATGAAAATTGGCAGCTGTATGTAGTTCTGATGACAATACAATAATATGGTACGGTCAAACTGATATGATGATGGAGCCGGAAGATAGGCACTGAAACTTCGATGGAAAAAGTGGAATCTAAGGTAGCTAATTTAACAAGCTTCTAAGGATCGTAGCGTCATGAAAATTGGCAGCTGTATGTAGTTCTGATGACAATACAATAATATGGTACTGTCGAACTGATCTGATGATGGAGCCGGAAGATATGCACTGGAACTTCATGATGAAATATCGTATTATATCTGTTTTTGGATTCGTCAGAAAAGTCTTGTAATGAACTTTGACCAGGCTTAGGTTTCAAGGTTATAACAAACCTTTTTTTAGTTGACTTGTAAAACTATGCAATGGAATCTCAGGTAACTAATTTAAGCATCTTCCAAGGATCGTAGCGTCATGAAAATTGGCAGATGTTTGTAGTTCTGATAAAAATACAATAATACATACATACATATCATCACGCCTGTTTCCCATCGGGGTAGGCAGAGACTATGGCTTTCCACTTGCTACGATCCTGGCATACCACTTTCGCTTCTTCTACTTTCATAAGTGCTTTCATACACGCTCGCCGGTTAAGGGTACTCTTGACCTGGCCTTTTTCCAGCAGGTCATCAATTTGGTTACCATGCGTACGCCGAGGATGACCCCTACCAGCTTGCCCATTCATTATCGCCTTATAGATCTGTTTAGTCAGTCTATTTTCATCCATCCTCTCAACATGTCCAAACCATCTAAGCATCCCTTTTTCTATCTTTGTCACTACATCTTCAGTTATACCACATTGTTTTCTAATCACGCTATTCCTTTCTTTGTCCATCAATTTCACTCCAGCTATACTTCGCAGACTTCTCATTTCCATTGCATTAATTTTACTTTCATGCTTCTTCTGCCACACCCAACTTTCACTACCATACATAAGTGTGGGGATAAGCACACCCCTATGCACAGCCACTCTCGCCTTCTTAGACACGTTTTGACTGCTCATAAAGGTATGCATCGCCCCATTCACTTGATTTCCTGCCAAAACTCTTCTCTCAATATCCTGGTCACACTTTCCATCCCTCGTAAATTTTGAACCCAGGTATACAAATTCTTTCACCTGTTCCACTCTTTGCCCTTCGATAATAATAGGGCAATTCGTCATACATTCCTCTCTTTCAAAAACCATTACTTTAGTCTTACTTACATTCACTTTCATTCCTCTACCTTTCAGCGCCTCATGCATAATATTAACCATCAACTGCAACTCCTCCGCCGATGCAGCTAAGATCACCTGATCGTCAGCATATAGGAGGCATTTGATGGTCAGCTCGTTCAGTTTTATACCACACGCACTCTCTTGCAATTCTTTCAAACAACTGTCCATGTACAGGTTAAACAGCCACGGTGACGCTACACAACCCTGTCTCACACCCCTTTCTATATTAAAGAAGTCCGTGCAAGCTCCGTTGATCCTGACACAAGCACTTGAGCCCTCATAAAGAGATTTCAGTGCTCGTATCAAGCTGCTGCTCACCCCGTACAAAGACAATGTTGACCATAGTTCATTCCTCACCACTTTGTCATAGGCCTTCTCCAGATCTACGAATACGCAATATACCTTTTGGCTTTTCGCCAAAACTTTTTCTGCTATGCATCGTAAGGAGAAGACCTGATCCGTGCATCCCCTTCCTTTCATAAATCCTGCTTGAACATCCCACATTTTTCCTTCACTTTCATTCATCACTCTTTTTATCAACACTTTCGCATACAGTTTACCGACGATGCTGAGCAGGCTTATGCCGCGGTAATTTTTGCACTCTTGCTGCGACCCTTTTCCTTTGTACAGCGGCACAATGACCGCTTTGGACCATTCTTTTGGTACGCTGCCATTCCTCCAGCACAGATTAAAAAGGCGGTACAGCTGGTCAATCACCACGCCACGTCCTGCTTTCAGCATCTCAACGGAAACCCTATCAATCCCAGCAGCCTTGCCTAGTTTCATACTATTCAATGCTTCCACTATTTCTTCCATGCTAATGTCGTTTTCATTACCAATTTCATTCATTTCACAAAAATGAGTTTGCACTTGCGTATCCTCTTTATCAAATAGACTTTCAAAATACTCCTTCCATATTTTTAGCACACACTCTTCACCTCCCACAAAACTTCCATCCTGGTTTCTGATCTTATTAAGCGGTGATGTGGTCTGTTGACTCCTCACCGCTTTTATGGACTTCCAAAAGAATTTTATATTCTGTTGGAAGTCACCAGATAACCTTTTATCAAATTCATCTCTATCATTCTCCTTCTTTCTTACTAACACCTCTTTTGCCACACGCTTATACCTTTTATACTCATCGTTGGCCATTCGTACATCCTCATCTGTTGCCTTCTGCATTCTTTGATTGGCCTTTGTAGCCAGCAAGTCCAACCATGCTTTCTTCTTATCAGACAACGCTTTCAGAACTTCCGCGGTCATTCTTTTTAACTTCCTTGTCTTCTCTTGCTCACACCACACAGTTCAATCGCAACTTCCACGAGTCCTTCCTTAATCGGCTTCCATAATTCTTCAATCTCACATACTTCATCTAAATTATCAAACTTTTTGCTTAGTTTGCTCACAAATTCCTCTTTTATACCTATCTCTTGCAAATTCTCAACTTTTATGCGTTCTAGTACACTAACAGGTTCACGCACACGGTGCCTCCACCGCTGAAACAGACCTCTTACTCGGCTGACAACCAAGAAGTGGTCTGTGTCAATCCCAGCACCGCGGTAGGCTCGAGTGTCTAGTACTTTCTTTCTCATCCTTGCGTCAACAATCACAAAGTCAAACATGCTCCTCTTACTTCCTTCTTGTCTCGTAACCAAGTGGATATCTTTGTGGTGAAACATGGTGTTAGTCACCACAAGATTCCTCTCCAAACATACTTCAAGCAAACTTTCTCCATTTTCATTCACTCGCTCATCACCAAACTTTCCCAATACTCTTTCATACCCATCACGCCTGACTCCAACCCACCCATTAAAATCGCCTAACATTACTATCCTCTCATTTAGTTTGCACTTACTCAAAACATCACTCATGCTCTCCCAAAATGCCTGCCTCTCGCTTTGGTCTCGTAAAGATCGGCGCCACCGCGCATCTTGCGGAGCATATACTCCTAAAACAAAGATGCGGGTAAGTCCAACCTTCAGCCTCAACCAAACGAGTCTTGGGCTTACACATTCATATTCTGTGACACATTCATTCATTCTCGCAGACAGTAATATGGTGATGTCAAACTGATCTGATGATGGAGTCGTAAGATATGAACTGTAACTTCATGATTGAACATCGTATCATAGCTGTGTTTGGATTTGTTAGAAAAGTCGTGTAATGAGCTTAGACCACGATTAGGGTTTAAGGTTATAACAAACCTGTTATATATTGAAGTTAATATTGAGTGTAAATATTGACAGAGGTAAGTACCTGCAGAAAATGTATATGTATTAGAGTAATAATGAAATATTTTCACATTAGTCGAACTCAGACAAGACACCATGTAATACAGAAATCCCTACTAATATTATAAATGCGAAAGTAACTCTGTCTGTCTGTCTGTTACGTTTTCATGCCTAAACCACTAAACCGATTTTGATGAAATTTGTTATAAAGATAGTTTGAGTTTAAGAGAAGGACATAGGTTACTTTTTAACTGACTGCGCGAAAGGAGGGTAATGATTTTATGCGATAACGACTTCTACGCGGATGAAGCCGTAGGGAAAAGCTAGTTAAGGTATAAATGTTGTGACTAAAAAGTATAAAATAAATAAATGGTTTAAAAAACCCTAGAAAAATACGCTTTTATAATGCACGAAAAAATCCAAAAATAAATTATGGATCGTTCAAGTTGCCTCTATTTCTGGCCTGAAGTGTAAACTATGTGCTTTTAGATATAATATTTGATTATAAAAGCGTGGGGTGCTAGAACAAGAAAGAGTTTTTTGTAAGCATATTCCTATTAATACTAATCCTTATATAATAAAAATCCTGGCGAAAGCTGCATGAGGTCGCACAAGAGCATAGCGTTTATGCTGCCAAAGGGAACGCCTTTTCTTTCAGGCAATTAAGTAGATACATGAGAGGAATACGTTAACAGTGGCATAATGTAGAGTTCTTGTTCGAGAACGAGATATCTTTGGTTAGGTACCGTTAAAAACCCGCTTGGGGATATATGCGTTTGTATTCCTATTACGTGATTACTACATATTGTACTAAATATCTCGGAATGCCGAAACTTTAAGGACCTACCAATGAATTATCTAATAGATGTCACGAAAAACTGGCAAAAGTGGGTGTTGAAAATGCGTAGACGTGATTAACTACTTTACTTTTCAAGTAAGTTTGTTATGTATTTCAATTAAAGCCTATCATCGTTGTTAATACATTTCCGAAATTTAAAATGATATTAATAATAGTAAAAGTCACAATAGATATTAAAGCGTGACAGTGTAAATTAATAGTTTAAAAACACGCTTTTATAAAGGTGACCTTATCCTTAATCTGACAAGACTTCATGCAGCTTCCGCCAGGAAGGGCTTTCCTGTTCCAGCGCCCCACGCTTTTGCAATCAAATATTATAACTAAAAGCACATAGTTTACACTTCAGCCCAGAAATAGAGGCAACTTGAACGATCCATAATTTATTTTTGGATTTTTTCGTGCATTATAAAAGCGTATTTTTCTAGGGTTTTTTAAACCATTTATTTATTTATGTTTACTGGTTAGAATCGATATCCCCCCTGATGTTATAGTGTTAACGGAGTGCTGGCTTGAGTCCAATCATTATGTACCCCAAATTGACAATTATTCTTCAATATCATCTACAATCCTTTATAACCAAAACGATGGAGTTGTAATGTATGTGAAAAATGACCTAATTACTCATAGCTATGAACCGAATTTTGCTGAAGCGAATTGCCTTGTAACAACCATAATTAATACCTTAACTATTGTAGCCATATATAGACCGCCTGCCTTCAGGAAGACAGATGTTTTTGAGGACTCTTTAGATAGGCTCCTTCAAACACTAAGTTCACATAAAAACATTGTACTAATTGGGGATATAAATATTAATATAAAATCTGAGAATATGGAAAGTGACTCGCTCAGCTACCTAAACCGTACCTCCATGCATGGCTTGCTTCCGGCTCATGCTATAACAACAAGGAATGGTAGATGTTTGGATCATGCTCTGGTTAAAACTACTTCACCATGCACAACCTTGGTAATAAAAAGTACTATGACGGATCACTTTTCTGTGCTTCTGTCAATCAACCTCAAGAAATTATCTAACAAATACAGCGATAACCAGTCGGTTTCAATGACTGACTATCGGAGTGTGTCTTCGGCTTTGAAATTGGCTGATTTTTCCCCAGTAGTGCATTGTGATGACCCAAACAAATCTGCATCTTTACTAGAAAACATCCTGTACACAACCATATATGATAATACATCCATGTTTACATTGTCGCGCAGGAAGTCTCCCATCAAACCATGGATGACACCTGGCCTCCTGCGATGCTTGAGAACTTGGGACAGGATGCACCTTAGGCTGAGGGCAGATCCGTCCAACTCAGTTCTCAGTGTGACTTACCGTCGGTACAGAAACTTTTGTACGTCTTTGCTAAGAAAACTAAAAGTCCAACATGAGAGGGCTGCCCTTGAGGCGGCGAGTAAGACTAGTGTGAAGAAAACATGGGAAATTATTAATTCTATAACTAATTTCATTAGAAAGGCTCACACCTCTCATGATCTTTTGGCCGGATTTTCCACGCCGCTTGATGCGGCTGACTCTATCAACAACTATTTTGTAAGCATAGGGGAAACCCTGGCTAGTTCAATTGAAAAGAACACTCTTATTAACACTACACGAGTTGTACTACCATCTCCATCTTCATCATTCATCCTGTTGGATACCGATTGTGATGAGGTTGCAATTTTTATTAATTCTCTCAAGAACACTGATTCATCGGGGTGGGATAATGTATCTGCAAGAGTTATAAAACAGAATGTGGACGTGCTGCTGGACCCTATAGTCCATATCTGTAACCTTTCAATTGCAGCATGTAGATTTCACAATGTTTTCAAGAGATCAATTGTGACACCAATTTATGGCTATTTCTACTTTTTACGATTCTCATCGTCACCTTCATGGTAAATTTTAAATACTGATTATTTCAACTATTTTTGTAAACAAACACAAAGCGTTCGGTAAGATAAGTAACATATATAAGTCAAAAAGTTAAATTGTGAGTCAGATTTGGAAGAATAACGTTTTGAATTATTAGATCCCACGTAGGTGACGCGACGATCCACGAAGGTGACGCAGTAGCTTTACAGACATAATTAATCATTATTTAAATATTATTTATACTGTTGATTGACGGCACTTGGTGGAACTTGCTGCACATATTGAAAACGACACATGTACTATTCCACAATATTTATTATTATAAACCTGACCGGTTTCGCTTTACAGCATCTTCAAAGGTCTAGATGGGAGGACAAGGTATTACTGTCTCGACAACACACCAACAATAACATTTTTCTAGTGTAGGTATACGAATATAAAAGAGGCACCAGGTTATAAGTTATTATTTAAATACTAATTATAAGTTAATATGTTCATTCGGCAGTTATATGGTAACAGCTAGTTAACTAAAAACAATTACCAGGTCCTATACACACGCTTTTGACGTAAAAGTTATTCTGGAACCATATAACACAGTACAACTCTTTCTCACAAAGTAGCAAATTATCGGTTATCTAGATCCCATATCATAATCTTATATTGGGCTAGCTAGATGATCTTGTGTGAGATTGTCCGTACCTGGCTTTACTTATAATGGAAGCACTCTGCGCCTAGACGATCGGCTCACCGTACTCGAGGTAGAACTGGGTCGCATAAACTAGCACATACTGGGGTTGTGCGGAGTTCAAAGAAAGGGGGAGGACACGCTAAACCTTGCGTCGGGTGACCTATTGTACTTTCGGGAAGGTGATGGAAGACATTCTTCCGAGGGCGGTGTCGGCTTTATGGTGAAAACGGACCTCGTTAGCAGCATTGTGGAGATCAGCAATGTTTCGTCTCGGGTAGCATACGATATACTAAGACTCACCAACAGGTACTCCCTGAAGGTGATTCAGGTGTACCTATGCTCCGACTTCGAGAAGCACTGACGAGGCAGTTGAGACCGTGTACGAGGACGTGGTGAAAGCATTACAATGTACTGCCAAGACTCACTACACTGTTGTCATGGGAGACTTCAATGCCAAAGTGGGAGTACAAGAACGCCGTGAAACGAAAATCGGACCCTTTGGTGTGGGGCGTAGAAATGAACGGGGGCGTATGCTTATCAACTTTCTTGAGGCTCAGGGGCTCTTTTTGATGAACTTATTCTTTAAGAAGAAGCTCCCTAGAAGGTGGACTTGGCGAAGCCTCTACAAGGTCACAAAGAACGAGATAGACTTCGTCATGTCGGACAAGAGGTGTATATTTAAAGATGTCTCAGTGATCAACAGGTTTAATACCGGAAGTGATCACCAACTCGTCCGAGCATCTCTGAATTTAGACTTCCGCGCCGAAAGGGCCCCGATGATAAAGCCTACTCTCCGACCTACTGCGCTCCAAATAGCTTTGTGTGCCGAGAAGTTTCAATTGGAGTTTCAAAATCGTTTCGATCTGCTGGAAACCACTGGCAACGATCACGATAAGGCCGACACTATAGTCAGGACGCTACAACAAGTCTCCCGAAGGTTTCTGTCTGGAAAAAACAAAAATAGGAGTTCCAAGCTTTCGCCCGAGACTCTCGAGCTCATGAGAATCAGACGGCAAACGCCATCTATGCATACGTCTTCGTCAGACCAGAGAGCTTTAAACATCAAAATCCGAAAGCTGATACGATGCGACCTCAGACGTTATAACACCAACATCGTCGAGGCAGCGATCGAACAAAATTGGGGTACTAAAGTCTTTGCGCAACAGCTTCGAAGACCCCGTCTGACCAAATTGAAAAAAGCGGGTGGCAAAACCGTGACCTCGAGGTTCGAGATTCTCGAAGAAGTTAAGAGCTTCTATAGAGACCTATATGCATCACGGAAAAAAATCCGATGGGACCTAGCGACTGTGACCACAGAGCTCCACTCACGCGCCACTATACCGAAGAGGAAGACATTCCGGATAATGACCAGAGGAGGTCACTGCGGCTCGCAAACAACTAAAAACCAATAAATTCCCAGAAGAGGACGGAATTACGAGTGAGCTTCTTAAAGCTGGCGGGACTCCAGTTCTGAAAGAGGTCTCTTTAATTCCGTCCTCCAACAGGTACAAACACCTAAAGCGTGGAGCGAAGTGCGGTGGCTCTGTTTTTCAAAAAAGGTGACAAGACCTCGCTGAAGAATTACAGACCCATCTTACTCCTTAGACATGTTTACGAGTTGTTCTCGAGAGTAGTCACAAACCGCTTCGCCGGAAAACTCGACGAGTTTTACTCGACGAGTATTACCTAAATGTATATTAGTTGATATAAGTATAAGGTATTAAGTGCCTTAATTAAGCTTCAAGTGGCATGACTCTTTCCCGGGATCTGTCCTTGAGACTTGGATGCGAAGGGTCACAGGTCTACGCCTCGAGAGCCAAAACATTGGCATGACGTAAAAGTTCTTAGCATGCTGCACGCCTCAAGAAGCGGAATTGCACCTGAACTAACCCAAAAGACGCAAGATAACACCCAAACCCGTAGGCTAGGCCACGGTGATAGCCTAAGCCTGTCAGGTACCCTGATACATCTTTCTAAGGAGTTACTCGGGGCGGCGCCTAGCACTAAACGGGTAAGTAGATACGGTGTGAGTTTTAGACGGTATGGACTGTGGTTTGGATCTTGCATAACGTCCGGTGGGATTTCTACTCCTATAAAAGGGCATCACACGGAATGTTATAGGTATTGCTCTGTCATTTGCCATGATTGTAGAAACCTAGTTATTTGTTCTGCTATCATTCCGCTACATACTACAATACGAATGTAAACGAGTACCACTCTTACTGAAACTAGTGAAAGATCACTTTCGTGGCAAAAACTCACCTTCGTGGGTAAAACGCCACGAAGGATGTGACACGAAGGTAACGAAAAAATATCTTTTTTTCAAATTCCGACAAAGTTTAGCCGTTACGGTTTAAGTCAAATACTACATAAATATCTCTATTTATTTGCGGTTTCGATGAATTGACTCTGACTTCAATAGCTATTATACAATGTACAAAAAGTCACCCACGAAAAGTACTCAAATTAAGTGTCAAATGTAGAAACTTACCGATTTTTTTTTTCTCATGGAGCCAGAAGAAACACGTTGCACTCTTGCGATGCCGGTCGACTAATAACGTTCAGTTAAGTTGAGTTTTGTTATTGGGACGGTCGTTTTGATCAACAGTTGACCGTTTACTACGCAAATCTAAAGTACCTACATTCGTGTGACCGACGTATATTGTGTCATAAGTTCTAAATAATAGTTACAAGATTTTTTTTGTAATACTGTGTGTGTAGTGTATGTTATCACGGTGAATTTAGTGTATGTAACTTCAAAATCTATGGAAATTTGGTGAAGCAGTAACCTAATGTTTAACTGAATCGGGAAGTGTGACACGAGTAGAATGCGAAAAATGACCCCGATTTTGACCTTTCGTGTTGATTTTTGGTATGAATATTTACTTCTATTGCAACAAATTTCATGTATTTTATAGCCTAATAGCTGTTTTATCCACCATTTTAAAACATTTCTTTCTAACTCATACAGTTTAGAAAATATAAGCGTGTGACCATCAAATTTAAGCAACGAGTAGAAATAGCCTTATAAGAGTGGTGACAGGACCATGGCTAGTAATTACAGACCAATCTCCATGCTCCCGACCCTTTCCAAAATTTTAGAACGTATTCTAAATAAGAGGCTCACTAATTATTTGGAAACTAACAGGCTCATCTCTGAAAATCAATTTGGTTTTCGAAAGGAACGATCGACTGCCGATGCGGTGTTTGAACTGACCGACACAATAGTAAGAAAACTGGATGCTGGTATGAAATGTCTTACTATTTTCCTAGATCTCGCAAAGGCATTCGACACCGTGTCCCTAAAACAATTAATAAAGAAATTGGAGCAAGTCGGAGTAAGAGGGAACCAGTTGGAATTGTTTGCTGACTTTTTGAGGGGCAGAAGTCAATGCGTACGTGTTGAGGGCACCATTAGTAGTCCACGCGAGGTCTCTTTTGGTGTCCCACAGGGGAGCATACTCGGCCCGACTCTCTTCCTAATTTACATAAACCAATTATGCAATATGTCGCTTCAAAATGGTCGCATACTTACCTTTGCTGATGACACTGCGTGTATTTTTTTGGGCGGGGGGGGGGAGCTGGGCGGAAACCTTTGAGAGTGCTCAAATTGGTTTTAATAAAATATCACAGTGGTTACAAGAAAACCTACTTAGCCTTAATACTACTAAGACCAGTTACATGACCTTCTCTATGAGAAATAACGCCCAGGCCTTGATTGCAGACAACTTCAAAATTAAAGCCCATCACTACTCCTGTCTGGACCACAACATACAGTCCTTGTGTACCTGCCCATCACTAAGCCAAACCTCAAATGTTAAATACCTTGGAATTGTTATAGATAGCAATTTAACATTTGAGTTGCACATTGAACTACTTGCGTCGCGGATACGCAAATTGATAGCTATATTTAGAAATATTAGACATGCTGCCAGTCCTTAACTTATGAGGACTATTTACCAGGCCCTTTGTGAATCCCTACTTTCCTACTGCATTGACTCCTGGGGGGGGTGCCGCACAGGCTCACTTGCTGACCCTCGAACGAGCCCAAAGAGCCATTCTCAAGGTAAGTCAGTTTCGACCCTTTCTTTATCCCACAACTAGTCTGTATCATGACAGTAATGTACTGACCGTGAGGCAGCTGTTTATCCAGCGACTTATGATACGATTTCATAAGATGGTTGACCCTGAGAAGGTTCATATGGCTCAGGACAAACGCATTAAGCATAAGGTATTTGATGTGCCTAAATTTAACACAGCATTCACAAGTAGATTTCCCTGCTTTTTGAGGAAGTATCTTTATAACAACATTAATAAGGAAATACAACTGAAATACACTAATAGCAACAGCATTAGAAGGTTTCTCTTTAACTGGCTGCAGGGATTAAATTACGACGATACTGAAAGTTTAATAAAGCCCGTAAAATTGTAAATTATAAGGGCAAACTTACTAATTATGGCACAGAATGATGCCCACCATCAAAACATGCATTACACTACATAACATACATACATATCACACACCCTCTTTATACACAACATAACACTACACATATCGCATGCAATTATGGAATGGATAAATATAAACAAAATAGTCTAGACCAGATTAAATTAAATATATACTTACTTAATTTTCTAAAAGTTTTTCTACATATTAAATTATCATTGGTATAATTTTGGTGTCATGTTAATGTACCATGTTAGTGCTACCTACTGTTATTGAATTGTGCTGTAGCTAAATTGTGTAATAGTTGTCACATCATTATTGTGATAATGTTGGCATAACTGTTGATATTATTATTGTACCATATTGCATATAGGGAAGAAAGGGAAAATTACATTATAAAAAACACAGTCATAATTTTGGTATCATGTTATTGATATTGTTATTCTACCATATTAGTGTTACTGTTATTGATATTCATATTGTTATTGTACCATGTTAGTATTGCTGTTATTGAGTTTTGCTGTAACTGAATGGTGTAATTGGGTGCCACGTCATTGTTTTTTTCTTTTTGTGTAAATGTCAAGAGACAGTTATAGTTTTGGTATTGTGTAGTTGTACCATATTAGTATTACTTTCACTGAATTATGCTGTAACTATATTGTGTAATTACCACATCATTGTTGTTATATACATCTGACAGTTTTGGTATCATGTTGTTGATATTGTTATTGTACCATGTTAGTATTGCTGTTGTTGAGTTATGCTGTAACCAAATTGTGTAATTGGGTACCACATCATTATTTTTGTATAACAGTGATAGTTTTGGTATCATGTTATTAATATTGTTATTGTACCGTGTAAGTATTGCTGTTAGTACAACCTACTATTATTGAATTATGCTGTAACGAAATGGTGTAACCGCATGTAAATTGCATGTATATATAATGCTGTAGCTGTGTTGTGTGATTGCCCATCATTGTTGTTATATACATGAAGGAAGAAAGAAAAAAGCATTGATAGTTTTGGTATCATGTTATTGATATTGTTATTGAGTTATGCTGTAACTAAATTGTGTAACCACGTGTAAACTGCATGTATGTATATATGTGTATGTATGTATGCATATATATGTATATATATATATATATATATATATATATATATATTATATATGTATATGTATATATATAAATAATAAAAAACTTAAAAGAAAGAAAAATACAGTAATGGTTTTGGTGGCATGATGTTGATGATGTCATTGTGCCATGTTGGTATTGCTGTTATTGAATTATGCTGTAACTAAATTGTGTAATTGTTACCACATCAGTATTATTATATACGTATAGGAAAAAAAAAAGCAATTATAAAGATACCACATGATACTTCAGGTACATTTAAGCGGGGGAGATAGCGCCTTGATACCTATAGCACAGGTTTCGACCTAGTTTAGGATCAGGGTGTCTCAAGAAACAGTTGAAATGTCAGTACCTGTTACCTATTAAGTAGTTATATTGTATGTAAGTGCACTTGAGTTGAAATCTTAATAAATGATATTACTATTACTATTACTATTACTTTCACCAGAATTCTGAAAAATAATACAACAGAATTTGGTTGGTTATGTTTCAAATTGTTAAAAGCACAACGTTTTCATTATTTGGTATGGAATTGAAATATACCGTTTTAAGTTCAGGTTCTTGGTGAAAACTTGTTATGTGGCGTAATTTGCAGTGTTTACAATGTAATAACATGCATGTCTCGTATCAGTATGGCTTGAAAGTAAAAAATTCGAACAAACTTTCAATTGTTCAAATTTTATATGCAAGCTTCAATGGGCAAGGTTCCGAAAGAGTTACAATATTGTGAAACATATTAAAATATGATTCTCCGAGCATAATTGAAACTTTAACCTATTGATATATATTGCGTTGAGAGTGCCTCAATAAAACTGTTTGATTTTAATATTTTCTTCTGATTTTTCTATTATAATGTATATATATATATAGGCCTTATAGTTTCGGAGAAAATTGGCTGTGACACACGGACGGACAGACAGACAGACAGACAGACAGACAGACAGACATGACGAATCTATAAGGGTTCCGTTTTTGCCATTTGGCTACGAAACCCTAAAAAGGAGAGTAAAGTTTGTATGGGACAACGTGATTCCATGGTCCAATCTACTTAATATTTGTCATATAGCATTATTAACATAATTGATGAAAGACGTGTTTCGTGTTTTATTGAAATTTATACTATAACGAGCTGAAAAGGGAATGTAAATTATTTTGGGGCTGATTTTCTCCGTAGTTGATATCAATACTCCTTAAATACTCTTATTTTATAACTAAATTACTTTTTATATTGACACATAATTTGTGAAAGTTCAATACAATTGACGTTTTCATTTATGTTTTATTTCAAACTTCAAACAGATGATTTTACTAGATAGCCATAAAGTTAAATAAAAAGCTTACATTATCAGATCCTTATCATAATCATAATCATCATTTATTTGCCATAAGTGTTGTACATAAGTGGTCTTAAATATAATTACAATAGAACCTAACACTTAGTCAGTAGTTCGACATGCAAAATTTTGTAATTCTTTGAATCAAATATTAAATTAACACAAATTACATTATAATCGTAAATAGAATAAGATGTCAAAAGTTTAAATGTCAAAAGATAAAATGTCAAAAATAATATGTCCCAAAAATTCATTAAATAGATAAAACTTATATTAACCATTACAATTTTTATTATTACAATATTAATAATTATACATAATTTTCAAAATATAAAAATGTCAGACAGGACAGATCTAGAACCAATTTACCGATTAAAATAGCTTTCCAAAGAGTAAAAGGATTTCTCAACCAACCAACATTTTAGTTCTCTAGTAAATCGATTCAGAGGCATGTCTTTTATTTGTTGAGGGAGTGCATTATAAATGCGTCCACACATTCTAGTACAGTTATTTATTTATTTTAAAACGATTACAATATTTGTTACAAGCTAAAATTTAAACCTATACGTGTAGCATAATCCATTACTGAACATCCAGTTCTTCATATATAGCGCAGTGTTAGGTACCTTTGCTAGAACTATTCTATCTGCATGTCTAGTACTACGAGGGAATATGTCCTTGGCAGTTTTAAATAACTTAGGATGTTGCTTAACGAATTTGGCTGTCTCTAGAATGTACATGCATGGTAAAGTCAGTACGCGGTACGATTCAAATAGTGGCTTACAAGATTCCCAGGGTGGAATTCCAGCTATTGCCCTGACACATTTCTTTTGCGCAAGGAAGACCTTATGCACCTCTGTAGAATTTCCCCATAAAACAATACCGTAGTTAAGAGTGGAAGAAACGTAACCATGGTAAGCCGTCAGCACTGCTTCTATCGTAGATGTCTTGCGCAAAGCATAAAGAACATACACAAATCTATTAACCCTACAACATACCTTTGCAATATGAGACTTCCAATTCAAATATTTGTCAACTGTGATGCCTAAAAATGTGGTTTCATTGACCTCATTTATATAATTATCGTTATGTTTTATTTTTAAAGATGTCAATGGGCTATTATATGTACTAAATTGAATGATGATAATTTGATGATGCTGTTTTCTTTAAATTGATTTGAAGATTATTACTATTAAGCCAATTTACTATACAATTAATGGAATTATTTATGTCAGTAGTGAATTCATTAATGTCATTATTTTTATTACTAGTCATAATTAGAGACACGTCATCAGCAAAAAGGATGCAAGAATTTTTTGTAACCGTTGGAAGGTCATTAATGTACAGCAAGAATAACAAAGGGCCAAGTACACTGCCTTGCGGCACTCCAAACTTATTTATAAGAGGAGGAGATTTGTATGCCACAAGATCATTTTTATCATTCAGAGATTCTATCTCTACAGATTGTCTTCTGTCCCGTAGATAGCTACCAAGCCATTCCAATGCTGGGCCTCTAATTCCATTTTGGTTTAGTTTTTCTTGTAAAACTTTATGGGACACCAGATCGAATGCCCTGGACATATCGAAAAAGATAACAGCTACTCTTTTGCGATTATCCAGGTTGTCCAAGACCTTTATAATCAAATCGTAGCATGCCAACGTTGTAGATTTGCCCTTCCGAAATCCGTACTGTTCGCTTCTCAAAACGCTTTCCTTTTCAAAAAAATCACTAAGACGTTTATACATTGCTACTTCGAATATTTTAGACAAGACAGGTAATAGAGATATAGGTCTATAGTTTCTCAAGCATGTTTTTTCACCTTTTTTGTACAGTGGTTTAACAATTGAAAACTTAAGTATGCTTGGGAAACAACCCTCACTAAATGATTGATTGATTAAGTGTGTTAATACTGGGGTAATTTCTAGTGCACAGTATTTAATTACTTTCGTAGCTATTTCGTCGTAACCCTCTGCTTTTGTATTTCTCAGTGACAAAATAATGTTGAAAACGTCTTGACAGAGAAACGGATTTAGGAAAATACTACACAATACACTAGTTTGAAGCGCTCGTGGCCCCGCGGACTCAGTGTTCTGTAAACGATCACTGCAGTAAGCAACATTTACTATGGCCGGATATGGATGGGTGACCACCACGTGGACCACTTTGTGACATTTATTTACGAGCGTTTCCGTGCTTCGGAAGGCACGATAAGCCGTTGGTCCCGGTTGTCAGTAAAATGACAGTCGTTAAGCCAAGTTGAAGGCCTTACGGGCGGCTTGAAAAATTTCAGCTGTGGGTCGTCACAACCTGCGCCCGGGTCGGCAGCGCGTGTGTAGCGCCTATGGTGTTGCAAACATCTATAGGCTACGGTTACCAACCTCCCGGTGGGCCGTAAGCTTGTCTGCCACCTAAGTTGTATAAAAAAAAAAAATAAAAAAAAAAATGTATTTCTTATTAAGTTACTGTTTGTACATGTATGGCTTGTATACCATTCATTAAAAGTCTCCGCGATACGACATGGGTCTGTCAACAACTCACCGTTCCGATTTATACAAGCTATTGTGTCCAGCTGTTTATAAGGTTGAGATTCTTTTTTTATTATTCGCCAAGACGTTTTAACGATATTTCTCGAATTACGTAATGCTCTGAAATTGCAATTCTTAACGGACTGACTGATGCATTTGATGCTTACATTTTGGTATAATATTAAACAAATATGCTTTATGGAAGTATTATTGCTAATTTATTCAAATTGTGTGTGACAAAAATACATTTGTGAAAAGAAGAAGAAAATTGTAAGATGGCTAGCCAGAAAAAATGAAAGACCACGCTTCAGGCAGTATCCACTGGTCAATAAAATAACACCGCATGTTACCATCTACGCTCAATCCTTATAACAAAGATTGTCAGTAGCCCTAAGCGACTGATCATGGAAGGCATGAACTTTATTCTACATAGTGCCTACTGCATTCTGTCAGGAAACAGACTCACTAAGTCTTTGTAAAATACGGGAATGGCCTCTACGTAGACTACATTCGACAGGACTGAAAAGGTCTTGGTTGGACCATCTGTATTAGGAGGACAAAGCCTACAGTAGTTCGGTTTGTCCAAAGGTCGTAGGCTGGGACTACCTGAAGAAGGAACTAAGAGAAGTTGTGTCAAGTAGTCGTTTAGCCATTGAAATAAGAAATGTATTTAATAAATAAATTTACTTAGCTCATATTATTATGCATAATAAATTTGTTAATCAGAAATCTACCTAACTAGGTATTATTATAAATGCGAATGTTTGTGAGTGTGGATGTTTGTTACTCTTTCACGCTATAACGGCTGAACGGATCTGGCTGAATTTTGGTGCCTATAGAGATATGTTATAATCTAGGAACAAAATTTCACGCAGGTGAAGCTTGAAATGGAAATTCAACATTTTAAAAATTCAACCTAATGGTCCAAAAGGCAAAAAGGTAATACCAACGGGAATACTCGCGACAGAAACCGCGCGATAAGAATAGAAGCGACGGGGGACCTTTCTATTTCTCTCTCTCTTACGCAAATGAAGTTGCGCGGGTCAGCTAGTATGTATATAAATTTGTAAATATTTTAAAGAATACACATTTTTAGTTTACTGAGACGATATACGTAAAGATATTTTATACGAATTTCTTAGAATTTAGACGTTTAACAGAAATATGGTAAAAGCTCTGAACCTAGTTATTCACAGTTAAAAGAGCATAGAGAAATCATTCAATACTTTGTAGTTCCTTGAAGTACTCGTAATCCGTATTTACAGTTAAAAGAGCATTGAGAAATCTCGTAATCCGATTACCACTGTCAAAGGCACGAGCACTAAAACCTATAAAGGAGTTGAATTTATCTATATTTATTTAACTTAGTGTGCATTAAAGATTGTGAGAATTTATTCAGATTCAACAGCTCATGTTCCTTTTCAACACGATACAAGCTTCACTATTTTTATACCACTAACGTTACAAGCATACGACGCACCAGATGTCACGGCTGCAACAAGTTTGCAACACCTGAAGCGCTACACTCGCGCTGCCGAGCCTGTAAAAACCTTCTAAGACCCTTTTTGAAGAACCCCATACTGTTATTATCTGATACATTACTGTATACATATATCTGTACTTAAGTGATTGCACGGTGACGCATGGGTAAGCGTATGCAACTGCTATGCTGAGGCCCAGTTTGATTCCCGGGTGGAATCAAAATATTTGTGTCTTTAAAAAAAAATCTTGCTTTGGTGTTTAAATGGCTATGTATTGTCTGCGGCTCCAGCCTCGTGGGTTTTGAATTTCACAACAAAAAGAATAATGGTCTCTCAGAAATTAAACATCCTACTAATAATATAAATGTGAAAGTTTGTGAAGATGTTTGGATGTTTCTTACTCAATCACGCTCTAACAGCTGAACGGATTGAGCTGAAATTTGGTACAGAGATAGCCTATAGTCTGGAATAACAGATAAACTTTTTATCCCGGGAAAACATTCCCACGGGAAGCGGGAACGGGAACCAAATTTCACGCGGGCGACGCCGCGCGCATCAGCTAGTTTCTAATAAATAAGCTCGGGAGTCGAAAATATAAACTGCTTTTTTTTTTCTTAACAAGAATAAGAGCATTTTTTTTGTATTGTCAGTAAGTGTATGACGTTTTAGTATAATAATAATAACTGTACTGCCTATACTAAAATATCTCGTGCAATGTATAACACCACATTTTAAAATCTAATACACAAAGCATCTAACGTATATAAGTGAGGGAATTTCCAACAGCTTGGTCCTATAGTTTCTTTGTGAGACTCACCATATTAACAGGGTACGATTAGGAACTCAAGTGATTGGCGTTGGGGGTCATAGTTCGGCACGAATATTACCAGAACTTATATCAAGAAAATTCGCCTCGCTAAGTCTATGTTGCATGAAAGTGAATCTTCAAGACAAGAAAACCTGCATTAAGAAAGGATTCAGTAATTGAGTGAGTTCGTTCCGACCAGTATTCCTTTTTTCTTGCATACCAAATGCCTATCTACATACCTACATATTTCAATGAAAAACTTCTAAAAATGTTTTTCTATCTGCTTTTTCGCATCAATTTTATATTATAAATGTTGTTAAGTGTTGTTAAGTGAGATTGACTCTGTTTTTCTATAGCATAATATTGCATTGTCGCATGGCGATGCATCTTTAAGGACTTGCTTTACCAATTCTATTATTTTATTTTATTTTACATTATTTGGGGAGCTTACGGCTATAATAAAATGGTTAATCAATTATGTATCTAAACATATGCCAATTACAAGCTTCCACATATGGATATTTCAATCTTGTTTTATTTTTCTGTAATAAATATTTACTATATTATCAATAGCTTTGTATTATTTTTTAAACACGCCCGAGCAATCTGAGAAGTGTGAAAGCTTAAAGAAGAGACGTAGTGGCCTTAAAGCTAATGTAACTCTTTTTCAAAAATCATCTAAATTCATTTAAAACTGCTTCTGTCTTCGTCATCGAAACAGTACCACCTTCGGTTAGAAGGTCGTCATGAAAATTTGCTAGTTTTATATAAAAGTGAATTCAATACTTTACAGACAGAAATCAAGTTACTGCTTCATATGCCCGATGATGAGGTTAAGACTCGGATCCAGTTCGAGGATCAGTACTACTCTGCGGTGGCGCTGATATGGAGCTTCCTCACTTCACAGCCCAGCTCACAAGAGGCACCAGGTAAGACACATAAATGTACATCTACCGAAAATTGATCTGCCTCATTTTGATGGCAGCGTTCAGGGTTGGCTCGTGTTAAGGGACACCTATATTTCTTTAATTCACACAAATAAGTTTAATGACGAAATAATGAAATTTCACTATTTCACCAGTAATAACTAAATAAATGCTTGTAATTTGTTGTGTCATCGGCTTGAAAATGGCCAATTGATCATTTTGACATAAGTTGACACAACAATTACCAAAATAATGTATCAGTAATTACTGATACGTATTCGAGTACATACAAGCATTATTTTAATGTACAGTATGCCCAAAACAGTCCTGTAAAAGTTAAGGTACGTACCTAATCAATTCATATTACCAACAAAAATATCAGGGCACTTCAAAAATTTAAGAGCATCCTGAACACTGGGACATTTCAATATATCTGAAAATTGATAGCAGTACTAGCCGTTACTGGGCTACACTAATACCTGGTTAACGTTAAGTCAATTTGTTGAGAATTATATACATTATAATAGAAAAATCAGAAGAAAATATTAAAATCAAACAGTTTTATTGAGGCACTCTCAACGCAATATATATCAATAGGTTAAAGTTTCAATTATGCTCGGAGAATCATATGATTTTAATATTTTCTTCTGATTTTTCTATTATAATGTATATAATTCTCAACAAATTGACTTAACGTTAACCAGGTATTAGTGTAGCCCAGTAACGGCTAGTACTGCTATCAATTTTCAGATATATTGAAATGTCCCAGTGTTCAGGATGCTCTTAAATTTTTGAAGTGCCCTGATATTTTTGTTGGTAATATGAATTGATTAGGTACGTACCTTAACTTTTACAGGACTGTTTTGGGCATACTGTACATTAAAATAATGCTTGTATGTACTCGAATACGTATCA
Source organism: Miltochrista miniata (assembly GCA_933228765.1). Lineage (NCBI taxonomy): Eukaryota > Metazoa > Arthropoda > Insecta > Lepidoptera > Erebidae > Miltochrista > Miltochrista miniata. The sequence continues at coordinate 15,547,196 of OW121747.1, read as the reverse complement.
GTAATTACTGATACATTATTTTGGTAATTGTTGTGTCAACTTATGTCAAAATGATCAATTGGCCATTTTCAAGCCGATGACACAACAAATTACAAGCATTTATTTAGTTATTACTGGTGAAATAGTGAAATTTCATTATTTCGTCATTAAACTTATTTGTGTGAATTAAAGAAATATAGGTGTCCCTTAACACGAGCCAACCCTGAACGCTGCCATCAAAATGAGGCAGATCAATTTTCGGTAGATGTACATTTATGTGTCTTACCTGGTGCCTCTTGTGAGCTGGGCTGTGAAGTGAGGAAGCTCCATATCAGCGCCACCGCAGAGTAGTACTGATCCTCGAACTGGATCCGAGTCTTAACCTCATCATCGGGCATATGAAGCAGTAACTTGATTTCTGTCTGTAAAGTATTGAATTCACTTTTATATAAAACTAGCAAATTTTCATGACGACCTTCTAACCGAAGGTGGTACTGTTTCGATGACGAAGACAGAAGCAGTTTTAAATGAATTTAGATGATTTTTGAAAAAGAGTTACATTAGCTTTAAGGCCACTACGTCTCTTCTTTAAGCTTTCACACTTCTCAGATTGCTCGGGCGTGTTTAAAAAATAATACAAAGCTATTGATAATATAGTAAATATTTATTACAGAAAAATAAAACAAGATTGAAATATCCATATGTGGAAGCTTGTAATTGGCATATGTTTAGATACATAATTGATTAACCATTTTATTATAGCCGTAAGCTCCCCAAATAATGTAAAATAAAATAATAGAATTGGTAAAGCAAGTCCTTAAAGATGCATCGCCATGCGACAATGCAATATTATGCTATAGAAAAACAGAGTCAATCTCACTTAACAACACTTAACAACATTTATAATATAAAATTGATGCGAAAAAGCAGATAGAAAAACATTTTTAGAAGTTTTTCATTGAAATATGTAGGTATGTAGATAGGCATTTGGTATGCAAGAAAAAAGGAATACTGGTCGGAACGAACTCACTCAATTACTGAATCCTTTCTTAATGCAGGTTTTCTTGTCTTGAAGATTCACTTTCATGCAACATAGACTTAGCGAGGCGAATTTTCTTGATATAAGTTCTGGTAATATTCGTGCCGAACTATGACCCCCAACGCCAATCACTTGAGTTCCTAATCGTACCCTGTTAATATGGTGAGTCTCACAAAGAAACTATAGGACCAAGCTGTTGGAAATTCCCTCACTTATATACGTTAGATGCTTTGTGTATTAGATTTTAAAATGTGGTGTTATACATTGCACGAGATATTTTAGTATAGGCAGTACAGTTATTATTATTATACTAAAACGTCATACACTTACTGACAATACAAAAAAAATGCTCTTATTCTTGTTAAGAAAAAAAAAAGCAGTTTATATTTTCGACTCCCGAGCTTATTTATTAGAAACTAGCTGATGCGCGCGGCGTCGCCCGCGTGAAATTTGGTTCCCGTTCCCGCTTCCCGTGGGAATGTTTTCCCGGGATAAAAAGTTTATCTGTTATTCCAGACTATAGGCTATCTCTGTACCAAATTTCAGCTCAATCCGTTCAGCTGTTAGAGCGTGATTGAGTAAGAAACATCCAAACATCTTCACAAACTTTCACATTTATATTATTAGTAGGATGTTTAATTTCTGAGAGACCATTATTCTTTTTGTTGTGAAATTCAAAACCCACGAGGCTGGAGCCGCAGACAATACATAGCCATTTAAACACCAAAGCAAGATTTTTTTTTAAAGACACAAATATTTTGATTCCACCCGGGAATCAAACTGGGCCTCAGCATAGCAGTTGCATACGCTTACCCATGCGTCACCGTGCAATCACTTAAGTACAGATATATGTATACAGTAATGTATCAGATAATAACAGTATGGGGTTCTTCAAAAAGGGTCTTAGAAGGTTTTTACAGGCTCGGCAGCGCGAGTGTAGCGCTTCAGGTGTTGCAAACTTGTTGCAGCCGTGACATCTGGTGCGTCGTATGCTTGTAACGTTAGTGGTATAAAAATAGTGAAGCTTGTATCGTGTTGAAAAGGAACATGAGCTGTTGAATCTGAATAAATTCTCACAATCTTTAATGCACACTAAGTTAAATAAATATAGATAAATTCAACTCCTTTATAGGTTTTAGTGCTCGTGCCTTTGACAGTGGTAATCGGATTACGAGATTTCTCAATGCTCTTTTAACTGTAAATACGGATTACGAGTACTTCAAGGAACTACAAAGTATTGAATGATTTCTCTATGCTCTTTTAACTGTGAATAACTAGGTTCAGAGCTTTTACCATATTTCTGTTAAACGTCTAAATTCTAAGAAATTCGTATAAAATATCTTTACGTATATCGTCTCAGTAAACTAAAAATGTGTATTCTTTAAAATATTTACAAATTTATATACATACTAGCTGACCCGCGCAACTTCATTTGCGTAAGAGAGAGAGAAATAGAAAGGTCCCCCGTCGCTTCTATTCTTATCGCGCGGTTTCTGTCGCGAGTATTCCCGTTGGTATTACCTTTTTGCCTTTTGGACCATTAGGTTGAATTTTTAAAATGTTGAATTTCCATTTCAAGCTTCACCTGCGTGAAATTTTGTTCCTAGATTATAACATATCTCTATAGGCACCAAAATTCAGCCAGATCCGTTCAGCCGTTATAGCGTGAAAGAGTAACAAACATCCACACTCACAAACATTCGCATTTATAATAATACCTAGTTAGGTAGATTTCTGATTAACAAATTTATTATGCATAATAATATGAGCTAAGTAAATTTATTTATTAAATACATTTCTTATTTCAATGGCTAAACGACTACTTGACACAACTTCTCTTAGTTCCTTCTTCAGGTAGTCCCAGCCTACGACCTTTGGACAAACCGAACTACTGTAGGCTTTGTCCTCCTAATACAGATGGTCCAACCAAGACCTTTTCAGTCCTGTCGAATGTAGTCTACGTAGAGGCCATTCCCGTATTTTACAAAGACTTAGTGAGTCTGTTTCCTGACAGAATGCAGTAGGCACTATGTAGAATAAAGTTCATGCCTTCCATGATCAGTCGCTTAGGGCTACTGACAATCTTTGTTATAAGGATTGAGCGTAGATGGTAACATGCGGTGTTATTTTATTGACCAGTGGATACTGCCTGAAGCGTGGTCTTTCATTTTTTCTGGCTAGCCATCTTACAATTTTCTTCTTCTTTTCACAAATGTATTTTTGTCACACACAATTTGAATAAATTAGCAATAATACTTCCATAAAGCATATTTGTTTAATATTATACCAAAATGTAAGCATCAAATGCATCAGTCAGTCCGTTAAGAATTGCAATTTCAGAGCATTACGTAATTCGAGAAATATCGTTAAAACGTCTTGGCGAATAATAAAAAAAGAATCTCAACCTTATAAACAGCTGGACACAATAGCTTGTATAAATCGGAACGGTGAGTTGTTGACAGACCCATGTCGTATCGCGGAGACTTTTAATGAATGGTATACAAGCCATACATGTACAAACAGTAACTTAATAAGAAATACATTTTTTTTTTTATTTTTTTTTTTTATACAACTTAGGTGGCAGACAAGCTTACGGCCCACCGGGAGGTTGGTAACCGTAGCCTATAGATGTTTGCAACACCATAGGCGCTACACACGCGCTGCCGACCCGGGCGCAGGTTGTGACGACCCACAGCTGAAATTTTTCAAGCCGCCCGTAAGGCCTTCAACTTGGCTTAACGACTGTCATTTTACTGACAACCGGGACCAACGGCTTATCGTGCCTTCCGAAGCACGGAAACGCTCGTAAATAAATGTCACAAAGTGGTCCACGTGGTGGTCACCCATCCATATCCGGCCATAGTAAATGTTGCTTACTGCAGTGATCGTTTACAGAACACTGAGTCCGCGGGGCCACGAGCGCTTCAAACTAGTGTATTGTGTAGTATTTTCCTAAATCCGTTTCTCTGTCAAGACGTTTTCAACATTATTTTGTCACTGAGAAATACAAAAGCAGAGGGTTACGACGAAATAGCTACGAAAGTAATTAAATACTGTGCACTAGAAATTACCCCAGTATTAACACACTTAATCAATCAATCATTTAGTGAGGGTTGTTTCCCAAGCATACTTAAGTTTTCAATTGTTAAACCACTGTACAAAAAAGGTGAAAAAACATGCTTGAGAAACTATAGACCTATATCTCTATTACCTGTCTTGTCTAAAATATTCGAAGTAGCAATGTATAAACGTCTTAGTGATTTTTTTGAAAAGGAAAGCGTTTTGAGAAGCGAACAGTACGGATTTCGGAAGGGCAAATCTACAACGTTGGCATGCTACGATTTGATTATAAAGGTCTTGGACAACCTGGATAATCGCAAAAGAGTAGCTGTTATCTTTTTCGATATGTCCAGGGCATTCGATCTGGTGTCCCATAAAGTTTTACAAGAAAAACTAAACCAAAATGGAATTAGAGGCCCAGCATTGGAATGGCTTGGTAGCTATCTACGGGACAGAAGACAATCTGTAGAGATAGAATCTCTGAATGATAAAAATGATCTTGTGGCATACAAATCTCCTCCTCTTATAAATAAGTTTGGAGTGCCGCAAGGCAGTGTACTTGGCCCTTTGTTATTCTTGCTGTACATTAATGACCTTCCAACGGTTACAAAAAATTCTTGCATCCTTTTTGCTGATGACGTGTCTCTAATTATGACTAGTAATAAAAATAATGACATTAATGAATTCACTACTGACATAAATAATTCCATTAATTGTATAGTAAATTGGCTTAATAGTAATAATCTTCAAATCAATTTAAAGAAAACAGCATCATCAAATTATCATCATTCAATTTAGTACATATAATAGCCCATTGACATCTTTAAAAATAAAACATAACGATAATTATATAAATGAGGTCAATGAAACCACATTTTTAGGCATCACAGTTGACAAATATTTGAATTGGAAGTCTCATATTGCAAAGGTATGTTGTAGGGTTAATAGATTTGTGTATGTTCTTTATGCTTTGCGCAAGACATCTACGATAGAAGCAGTGCTGACGGCTTACCATGGTTACGTTTCTTCCACTCTTAACTACGGTATTGTTTTATGGGGAAATTCTACAGAGGTGCATAAGGTCTTCCTTGCGCAAAAGAAATGTGTCAGGGCAATAGCTGGAATTCCACCCTGGGAATCTTGTAAGCCACTATTTGAATCGTACCGCGTACTGACTTTACCATGCATGTACATTCTAGAGACAGCCAAATTCGTTAAGCAACATCCTAAGTTATTTAAAACTGCCAAGGACATATTCCCTCGTAGTACTAGACATGCAGATAGAATAGTTCTAGCAAAGGTACCTAACACTGCGCTATATATGAAGAACTGTACTAGAATGTGTGGACGCATTTATAATGCACTCCCTCAACAAATAAAAGACATGCCTCTGAATCGATTTACTAGAGAACTAAAATGTTGGTTGGTTGAGAAATCCTTTTACTCTTTGGAAAGCTATTTTAATCGGTAAATTGGTTCTAGATCTGTCCTGTCTGACATTTTTATATTTTGAAAATTATGTATAATTATTAATATTGTAATAATAAAAATTGTAATGGTTAATATAAGTTTTATCTATTTAATGAATTTTTGGGACATATTATTTTTGACATTTTATCTTTTGACATTTAAACTTTTGACATCTTATTCTATTTACGATTATAATGTAATTTGTGTTAATTTAATATTTGATTCAAAGAATTACAAAATTTTGCATGTCGAACTACTGACTAAGTGTTAGGTTCTATTGTAATTATATTTAAGACCACTTATGTACAACACTTATGGCAAATAAATGATGATTATGATTATGATAAGGATCTGATAATGTAAGCTTTTTATTTAACTTTATGGCTATCTAGTAAAATCATCTGTTTGAAGTTTGAAATAAAACATAAATGAAAACGTCAATTGTATTGAACTTTCACAAATTATGTGTCAATATAAAAAGTAATTTAGTTATAAAATAAGAGTATTTAAGGAGTATTGATATCAACTACGGAGAAAATCAGCCCCAAAATAATTTACATTCCCTTTTTAGCTCGTTATAGTATAAATTTCAATAAAACACGAAACACGTCTTTCATCAATTATGTTAATAATGCTATATGACAAATATTAAGTAGATTGGACCATGGAATCACGTTGTCCCATACAAACTTTACTCTCCTTTTTAGGGTTTCGTAGCCAAATGGCAAAAACGGAACCCTTATAGATTCGTCATGTCTGTCTGTCTGTCTGTCTGTCTGTCTGTCCGTCCGTGTGTCACAGCCAATTTTCTCCGAAACTATAAGGCCTATGCTATTGAAACTTGGTAACTAGATGTATTCTGTGAACCGCATTAAGATTCTTATATAAAACTAGAAAAAAAGTAGTAAATTTTGGGGGTCCCCATACTCAGAACTGAAACTCAAAATTTTTTTTTTCATCAAACCCATACGTGTGGGTTATCTATAGATAGGTCTTCAAAAATGCTATTGAGGTTCCTAACATCATTTTTTTCTAAACTGAATAGTTTGAGCAAGAGACACTTCCAAAGTGGAAAAATGTGTCCCCCCCCCCCCCTCTAACTTCTAAACTAAGAGAATGATAAATCTAAAAAAAAAATATTATGTACATTGCCATAAAAACTACCAACGAAAATTGGTTCGAACGAAATAGAGCTGGTAGTTTTTTTTAATACGTCATAAACCGCAATTTTGGTTAGAAAAATCACTGCCACTGCGAACGTGTTAAAACATCAATCAAAGTTACAACAAACTATAAGAAATTTTATATTATGTTACTTGCTGCTACGAAACCCTTCATAGGCGAGTCCAACTCGCACTTGGCCGGTTTATTTATACCTTTGAAGGTGGAATTTGCAAAAATGTTAAAATTACTTTTTTCAAATTGTAACAAACAACGCTCATGCTTTAGTTTCATCATTGTACCATTAACCGTTTAATCAATAATTGATAATAACTTTGGGTCTAGGGATCGAACCGCAAAATTAAGTTTGGTTTGAATTCTATATACTTTTCCGGGATAAAAAGTACCCAGTGTGGTGCCCAGGCTATTAAAGAATAATTATACTAAGTTTCATCGTAATCGAACCGGTAGTTTTTGCGTGATGCCTGAACAGACAGACAGACTGACAAAAAATTTTAAAATCACATTTTTGGGTTCGGTGTCGGTCTAGTAACACGCCCTGCTATTTATTTTTTTGATATTTTGAATGTACAGAATTTTCACTTCTACAGATTTATTATAAGTATAGATAGATAGCACTACCTACTTCGACCTCTGGTCATAACCCAAGATCCTTGAACCACGGCCCACGACCCATGGTGCTATTGCTATCGCGTATAAACTAATCGTACATACCTACATAAATATAGCCCCGCGTTATACCCGAAGGGGTAGGCAGAGGCATATTATATGCCCACATTTCACATTTAAGATTTAGTCTCACGTAATAGGTGGTGAGCCGTATTGCCGTGTTGAAATGGACAGGAGCAGGTTGTGACTGCCTGCTGTTGAAATTTTTCAAACCGCCCATAAAGGCCATCAACTTGGCTTAACGACTACTATTTTACTAGCAACCGGGACCAACAGCTTAACGTGCCTTCCGAAGCACGCTAACGCTCAAATAAATTGCTCAGTGACCGGCAGTACGGTTTCCGTCACGGTCGCTCGACGGGCGATCTTCTTGTGTACCTCACACACCGCTGGGCGGCGGCTATCGAGAGTAAGGGTGAGGCTCTAGCAGCGAGCCTCGACATCTCGAAAGCCTTTGACCGGGTCTGGCACCGTGGTCTTCTTACGAAATTGCCCTCCTATGGACTGCCCGAGAGTTTATGCGGATGGGTGTCCAGCTTTCTGGCCGGTAGAAGCATCAGGGCCGTCGTTGACGGCAGCTGTTCTGACTGCATGGCCATAAACGCTGGAGTACCACAAGGCTCAGTGTTGTCCCCTACTTTGTTTCTGCTGCATATCAATGACATGTTGTCTATTGACGGCATTCATTGTTATGCGGACGACAGTACGGGCGACACTTATTACACGGGCCGCCCCGGTATCTCTCGGGTTGCAGTGGAAGAAAGTCGTGAACAACTTGTGTCTGAAGTCGAGGCTACTCTCAATAGAGTGTCCGATTGGGGTCGACAAAATCTTGTCCAATTCAACCCTACCAAGACACAAGTTTGTGTTTTCACCGCAAAAAAGACCCCATTCACTGTGGCGCCACAATTTCAGGGCACATCTCTCACCATCTCTGAAAGTATAGGGATCCTTGGTGTTGACATCTCCAGTGATGTGCAGTTCCGCAGTCACTTGGAGGGCAAGGCCAGGCTGGCGTCCAGGAAGCTCGGAGTGCTCAGAAGGGCGCGGCGGTACTTTACTGCGGCGCAAGCACTGCTTCTTTATAAGTCGCAAGTGCGTCCGCATATGGAGTACTGCTGTCACCTCTGGGCGGGGGCACCCGAATACCAGCTTCGTCCATTTGACTCGGTGCAAAGGCGAGCTATGAGAGTTGTCAACGATCCCATACTTGCAGGTGGTGTGGAACCTCTTAGTGACAGGAGAGACTTTGCTTCTCTGTGTGTGTTCTACCGCCTGTACAACGGTTTGTGCTCTGAAGAATTGTTTGATATGATGCCTACGGCTACATTCTATCATCGCACCGCTCGCCATAGACAGGGTATTCATCCTCACACGTTGCGTCCTGAGCGCTTGAGCACGGTGAGATCTGGTAGAGGCTTTCTTCCGCGTACGCTTAGGTTGTGGAATGATCTCCCTGCCTCGGTTTTCCCAAACGCCTACAGTATGGGGTTCTTCAAAAGGGGACTTAGAAGGTTTTTAAAGAGTCGGCAGCGCGATTGTGGCGCCTCTGGTGTTGCAAACGTCCATAGGCTGCGGTGACCACCGGTACATCTGGTGGGGCCGTATGCTTGTCTGCCACTCGAGTGGTATAAAAAAAAAAAAAAAAAAAAAAAAAAAAAAAAAAATGTCACAAAGTGGTCACATGTCATGGGTGGTCACCCATTCAAGGACCGGCTATAGTAAATGTTGCTTACTGCAGTGATCGTTTACAGAACACTGAGACCGCGGGGCCTCGAGCGCTTCATCACAAACTACTCGTAATAACTTTATTATTTCACACTGCCCCTTAGTTTACACTGCACGCAGGCGTAGTTGCCGGGATGGGTCGTTATAAAGTAAAAATAAAACCGACGTTCATGTAAATAATGTAAAAATAATTTTACCTCAATCAATCAATCAAATCAGCCAATATCAGTCCACTGCTGGACGTAGGCCTCTCCCATATTACGCCACAACATCCGATCCTGCTCCTTCCGCATCCAGTCAGGGCGCTTTTATTGTCATACTTGTTTTCGCCCGCATGCTGGCCGGGCCCGCATCACCGTACCGTCCCACCTGCATTCCACGTGCTTGGGGTTATACTGTGCTTGGGGCGTGCATGATAATAAAAACATGGCCGCCAGGCCAGCATGCGGGCGAAAACACGCATGACAATAACAGCGCCCGCAGTCCCTGCGACCTGTTTCAGGTCATCGGTCCATTATAATTTTACCTACTTAGCCCAAATAAACGAACCTAATATTTGTAGGTAATTATTGAAAATGAATAGTCTTTATTCTTATAAATCACAAAGTAAATTGGTAGAGCCGGAACGAAACTTGAAGAATGTAATTACAAATCATTTAACAATAAATATTAATACCTATAGTTTCGTGGTAATCGCTCCTGATACGTATTTAATCGTTTGTCATAAATGCCATCAAAAACATAACGTGTAAAAAAACCCGCAAATGCGAGTCGGACTCGCGCACGGGGTGCCGTTTTTTAAATTCTTTAGGTACGGAACTCAAAAAACTAAGTACTTCAACCTTAAAAAGTTGTAAGATGTGTGTCATGTACAGTTTGTCTATAAAGTCGTGAAATGAATGTTTGAGGAACTAAAAATAGTTATGTGTGTGGCAACACTGGCAACAAGAAACATATGTACGTCAGTTGTCAATGCTATCGTCGTATTTCGTTTACTCTCTCACGTAACTTTAATGTTTGGATTAAACTGCAACAAATTGAGACCAAACTACGCATAAAGGTTTGAGAAATGAGTAAAGAAAATCGGAGTGGTGCGCAGGAAGTGATTTTTAAAGTTTTCCAGTGATGTTTCGCGGAGTACCAATCTGGACAATTGTTGTGAGATTTTGAGGATGTTTATGAGCGAACAGCATCTTTGGTGGGTATGTAATCGTGTTATTGTTTGTTTTGAATCTGTCTGAAGTTACAAATTTACTGAATTTACGATTTGGAGACAAAAAAAAGGCATTGTTTGCATATTTTTAGGTTAGAATCTTAAACTTACAATCTACCTATAATGTAAGTCAGTGGTTAGAACAACATGGTTATTTTATAGTACGACCTACATTTTTGATACTCAGTTCAATCTGGTTTTCTACCAATTTTTATTTTGAAATAATTGCTTCATGTCAATAGTTTGTTTCCAATATGTAATTAATTTTCTTTTTTTACTCTTTTCAGGAAAATCAGAGAGTACAGTTAGGCGAATAGTTAACGAAGGTTTTAATAATGAAGGAAAGTTTGAAACTCCTGGTAAATGTGAAGAACTGTATGGATGTCGTCTCTTTGGTATCACAACCTATGGTTTGGTTGCTATAGTGACTCAGAACTGTGATTTAGAGTCTGTCAATATATTTCGATAACTGCTTATTCCATAGAGTTATATATAGCTTATTCATATTTCTTAAAACTATAATAAAACAACGTTTTATTTGCTTTAACCAAGCTGTTTATTATTCTTATCTTCTTAGAACTTTTCCACATTACAAAAGTTCATATGGTAGCAGAGCGAAATGTTCATAGTGAAAAGTTGTCACGACGTAATATAGCGAAAATTTTTACGTAAGTTTTTTTTTTTGCCATAAACATGCCAAAAGCAACGTATCACATTGATCCACTTGATAAGGATAACTATGACACTTGGGCGATACAAGCCGAAGCTGTATTGGTAAAAAGCAAGCTATGGAAGTATGTCTCAACTCCGCTTGACGTAAAAGCAGATCCTACTGAGATCGAAGCTGATAAACAGGCCAGGCAGAACTAATTTTAATCAATGCTCTTTCCCAACTAAAAGAGGTTAAGAAATGTAACACTGCGAAAGATTTGTGGGATAAATTGAAACAAATACATGCGAGCAAAGGCCCTGCTCGTAAAGCCACATTATTGAAGCAACTTATTCTGACCAAACTAGAAGGCAGTGATGTTCGTACACACCTAAACAAGTTTATGGACACCGTCGATAAGCTCGCTGACATGGATGTCACCATAAATGAGGATTTGCTAACTATCATGATGCTCTACAGCCTTTCCTCAGAGTACGAAAACTTTCGCGTAGCTATAGAGTCTCGCGACATATTGCCAAAGCCGGAAGAATTAAAAATAAAAATTATCGAAGAAAGCGACGCTCGTCATCACAATGACAATTACGAACCTGGCCAACAACAACAAGAAGAAAACGCACTTTTAGCTTCTTGCAAAATCTGTAAGAGAACGGGAAGCAGAATCTTTCAGAAAAAGACGCACAGAGTTTGCTCTAACTGTTGGAAGAAAAACAAAGACAAACAGAAGTCTAACATTAGCAAAAACGCCGATTCCCTATACGCTGAAGAATGTTTTCTTAGTTCAACACGGAACAACCAGGATGACTGGGTACTTGACAGTGGTTGTACCTCACATATGACCCATCACCACGAGCACTTCAAAAACATGAAGACTGTGTCAAGAAAACTCAACTTTGCATCGGAAAATCACTCCACAGAAATTTTGGGTGAAGGAAGAATTACATTTTCTGATGAAAAACGAGGTCGACAAGTACATCTGGAAAATGCCCTTTATGTACCTTCCCTTTCTACCAATTTACTATCGGTATCTAAAATGACTTCACATGGAGCCACCGTCTCGTTCGACAACAACCGTGCTTTAGTTCGCAACAAGTCAGGTGAACTTGTACTGTCTGCAAAGAAGTCGATCAATGGTCTTTACTATGTAAGCAAACCAAACATTGAACAAAGCTTTGCAGCAACACCGGCAACTGGTTCGACAAACACCAAACAAGGTACCATACAAGACTGGCACAGAAAACTTGGGTACATGAATTACAAAGATCTCCAACTGGCTCTCAACAACGAGACAGTGACTGGCATGAGCTTTAATAAAAATGAGATTTTGTCATTGCCAGACTGTGAAATTTGCATTCAAGCAAAAATGACTCGATTACCGAGTCCTCCACAACGAACTACTCCTCGAACCACTGAACGTCTAGAAATCGTCCACAGCGACGTGTGCGGCCCAATCAGAACACCTACCCACGCCAAAAACAGATACTTCGTTACTTTTATTGACGATTACAGTAGGTATGGACGGGTCTACTTCCTCAAAAATAAATCTGAAGTATTAGACAAGTTCAAAGAGTACAAACAAGAAATGGAAAAATTTACGGGCAATGAAATTAAACATTTGCAAACGGATAATGGATCAGAGTACGTCAATGCCAAATTCCAAGCCTACTTAAAACAACACGGGATTGCACGACGCTTATCTGCACCCTATACCCCACACCAGAATGGTTTCGCTGAACGCAAGAATCGGACACTTGTGGAGAAGGCTAGAGCTATGCTTATTGATGCTAAAGCGCCAATGCACCTATGGGCAGAAGCAGTGAACACTGCTAATTACCTAGCAAACAGAAGTGTAAACAGTGCTGTAGAAAATAAAACACCATTTGAGAAATGGGTGTTAAGAAAGCCCTGTCTTAATCACCTCCACCCTTTCGGCTCAAAAGCTTTTATTCTGAAGAAAGGACCAAGAGGTCATAAATTTGCTCCAAAAGCAATACCGGGGATGTTTGTTGGATATTCTGACACCAGCAAAGCATACAGGGTTTATGTTCCGAACAAAACTTTTATATCCGCAGATGTGAAAGTAGTCAAGGCTGATTACTACAAAAGCCCAACTAGTGTTAACAACTTTAAATACAATAAAAACACTAACTGTGATTCGGTTTCAGAAACAATGAAAACTCAAATAGAAATCGATGATGCTGACGACACTCGGCAAGATCTTTCTATTGACAACATTGAAACGCAAGAAGGTAATTTTATTGAAAATGTTGAAAATCAACAAAATGATAGTATTACTGAAAACGTCGCAGCAGATTCTACTCTACAATATGAAAGTGTTGATGAAAATGTTGATGATGAACAAGATTCTTTTTACGAAACTTCTATTCTAGAAAGTCTTAGCCATGAACATGTTGACACGGAGTCTGAACCGAATAGCTACAGTCTACGAGACAGATCAGCAATACAAAAACCACAACGGTATGATGACTTTGTACTAGCTACTGTTGCTGAGGTTCAAAATTTACCTAGAGATCCTGTGACTTACAAACAATCATTGGAATCTCCTAATAAAGAACAATGGATTAAAGCCATGATGAGCGAGATAAACTCTCTAAATGAAAACAAAACATGGGACTTAGTCAGTTTGCCTGATGGAAGAAAAGCACTACCATGCAAATGGATATTCAAATTAAAGACAAATCCAGATGGCTTAATCGATAAATACAAAGCTAGACTAGTTTTAAAAGGTTATTCACAGCAAAAAGGAATCGATTATGACAAAACGTTTAGTCCTGTGGCTCGACTCAGTACCTACTATACGAGCTATTATCGCAATTGCTGCTAAAGAAAATTTAAACCTACGCCAATTCGATGTAGCTACGGCCTTTCTCAATGGCTCAGTTGAGGAAGAAATTTTCATGAAACAACCTGAAGGTTTCCAAGATGGGACAAAGCAGGTATGCAAACTTAATCGCAGCCTCTATGGTCTGAAGCAAGCACCGAGATACTGGAACTCATGCATTGCCAAATTCTTGAAAATTACAGGCTTTCAACAAAGTGAAGCTGATCCTTGTCTGTACGTTAGAACCAGAGGAAAGTCAAAAGTTTTGATTGGACTCTACGTTGACGACGGACTTGTGGCGTCGAATACGCCAACAGGAGGAGACGAGTTTATCATGGAATTAAAAACAAGATTCAAGATAACTACCCGACCTGCTTCCTACTTTTTGGGTATGGAAATCAAAACTGAAAAAGGCAAAATAACATTATGCCAACAAGCCTACATTAAGAAGGTTCTTGAAGAGTATGGTATGACTAGTTGCAAACCAACACCGACGCCAATAATCAAAGAAAGTATAAACGATACAGAACCTGATGTTGGTACCATTTTTCCATATAGACAAGCCGTTGGAGCCCTTACGTACTTAACCGTAGGTACAAGGCCCGACATAGCATACGCTGTGAGCGTTGCATCCAGAAACCTGGAGAAACCTAGCACGAAAGATATCACGCTAGTGAAGCGGATTCTCCGTTACTTAAAAGGAACGACGGATAAAGGTCTTGTATATAAGCAATCAAAAGAGTCAGACCAAAGACTTTTATGTTACTCTGACTCAGACCTTGCTGGAGATCAAGCAACAGGCAGATCAACAACTGGAATGGTATGCTTATTCTCAGGAGCTGCAATCAGCTGGAAAAGTCATCGACAAACAGTTGTTTCTATTTCATCCACTGAAGCAGAAATCATTGCTGCTAGTGAAACAGCACAAGAAATTATATGGCTGAACAGCCTTATGAAAGGTTTGGTGGATTTGAAGAAACCAATACTGTATTTGGATAACGAGTCTGCTATAAAGCTATCGCACAATCCGAAGCACGAATACCACAAACGTACAAAACATATCAAACTTAAGCATCTATTTGTGCGTGAATGTGTTATCAATGGTGAACTTGAAGTTAAGCAAGTACCGTCCGTGCGACAGCTGGCTGATATGCTTACCAAGCCGCTCTTTGGTCCAAGATTGGAAGTTTTAAGCGGACAGATTGGTTTGAAGAGAATTTAAAAATTCTTAAAAGTTCCGAGGGTGTGAAGAGACTGTATGGATGTCGTCTCTTTGGTATCACAACCTATGGTTTGGTTGCTATAGTGACTCAGAACTGTGATTTAGAGTCTGTCAATATATTTCGATAACTGCTTATTCATATTTCTTAAAACTATAATAAAACAACGTTTTATTTGCTTTAACCAAGCTGTTTATTATTCTTATCTTCTTAGAACTTTTCCACATTACAAAAGTTCATAGTAAACACAGAAAAGGTCGGCAAAGAAAGAAATTGACGATTTTAATATTTGAGCACTGCGCCAAAAAAATCCTTGTCAGATGGGGGAAAGTTACAGATAAAACATGTAATTACATGATTGTGGCAAAGCAATTGGGACTGCTAGGCACCTGCTGGTGGGTTGTAAGACGCTATTAGACCGGGGCTTCTGGATCTGGTTCAATAACTTTATTCTGGATCTGATTCAATAAAACAGAAACAAAATTAAAAATGTATAATGTGTTTTATTTATTAACTCACTAGCTGATGCCCTCAGCTTCGCCCGTGTCGAATTTGTTCTCGTTCCCGCTTCCCGTAGGAACTTATTCCCGGGATGAAAAGTAGCCTATGTGTTATTCCAGACTATAATGTATCCCTGTACCAAATTTCAGCCAGATCAGTTCAACTGTTCGAGCGTGAAAGAGTCTCACATCCACACTCATAAGCTTTCGCATTTATAATATTTGTATTGTTCCCGTTCCCGCTTCCCGTAAGAACTTATTCCCGGAATAAAAAGTAGCCATGGTTATTCCAGATTATAATGTATCCCTGTACCAAATTTCAGCCAGATCCCTTTAACCGTTCGAGCGTGTAAGAGTAATAAACATCCACACTCACAAACTGTCGCATTTATAATATTAGTAAGATTTTACTCGGAACGAACTCCTCGTATCAAAATCATTTTGGTCGTACTATATAGGGTTGCATACATGCATTCAGCAGCGCCCTCATTTAATTTCACGACTTTATAGACAAACTGTACCTACTGACCAAGTCGGTTTTAAAATTCAAACCAGAGTACAGTCAAGAGCAATAATATGTATACATTGTCAAGGCTCCTAAAATATGTAAACACCTTCGGCTCCAAAACGGAGTACTCAACGTGAAGAGCATAAAATTGTAACCACGAGTTCACACCATAAATATTTATACACTATTGCTTCATTAACATGTATTCACGCGTTGATTCATAAGGTGTACTCATCTTATATTCCATTAAATTATATTTAACTTCTCCGCCAAAAACATGTATCTGAACGGTGCTGCATAAATATGTATCCACTTTTGATGAAAACCTCCAAATTAGATATATATATATGATTTAATATCTAAATAGAACCTTAGACAAAAAGAATATTGAACTGAAAAAATAATGTGTGCTCAAATTTGCATAGGTTTATTTTTTTTTTTATATATTTTGCTGGCACCGACTCTCAAAAATATTTTTTAATATTTGATGTTGTAAATCCCTACTAATATTATAAATGAGAAAGTACCTCTGTCTGTCTGTCTGTTACGCTTTCACGCTTAAACGGGTGGAGTGATTGAGATGAAATTTGAAATAGGGATAGTTTGAGGCCCTGGGAAGGACATAGGCTACTTTTTAACCGACTGCGCAAAATGGTGGTTATGATTTTACGCGATAGCGGCTTCTACGCGGTCGAAGCCGCGGGGAACAGCTAGTATTTGATAAATACAAAAATCGTCATATGTGTACCTATAATGTTTGAGGAGTTCCCTCAAGTCTTTATAAACTTTTTTTTCACAAGGAGAGCTCCGCTTATGGACTACCCACGCTGGCGAGGCATGGGCTCGTGTGAGGGGCGCCTGGGAATACTCACTAAAACTCCTTGACACCGATCTGCCTCTGTGACGGTGTTCTGTGATCTGTCTAATGCACCAAAACACCGAAGTCCTCATAAAGCTACCCATCAGGACAATATTTTGAAAAAAAATAATACCAATCTGGAAATATATCCTTTATTCCGGTTTATTCCGGTCTGTAAATGTCGGAGTTATAAGGTAACAAACATTAAAAAAAAACCTCCTCTTTTTTGGAGTCTGTTAAAACACATTCGGGTTTGCGATACCAAACAACCCGTGCAAAGGTTTCAGATCGATTAACTAAAACTAATATTATAATACGGTACTTTAAAGAAAACAAACAAACAAACTTTGTCATTTTCATACACATATATAAGTCCCACAAATTATAATAAAGAATTTTTCTGAGAAAATAGATCGGTGATATTCGTATGGTTCGCGAAGGTGCCCGACCTACAGACATGAACTCTAGCATGCATTCGTTTCTCACAATTTTAAAGAATTTGTTTGTATACAGAGTTATGAAATTTTAGTTGTATACTTATTATTGGTAGAGTGTGTATATATATTTATGATGTGAACCCGTGGTTACAATTTTATGCTCTTCACGTAGAGCCCTTCGTTTTGGAGCCGAAGGTGTTTACATATTTTAGGAGCCTTGACAATGTTTACATATTATTGCTCGTGACTGTACCACCTAGTGTAAGCTTTTGCGAGCGTCAAACGTGATTATTAGCGGCCCCATACACGTACAATAATGTTTTAATTTTTTTTATACTACTAAGGTGGCAGACAAGCATACGGCCTACCAGAAGGACTGATGGTCACCGCAGCCTATGAACGTTTGCAACACCAGAGGCGCCACACTCGCGCTGCCGATCCTGTAAAGACCTTCTAAGACCTTTTTTTGAAGAACCTTTAATATAGATGATATTCAATAAATTGACCGTGTAGTGGTAATACCGAGGTTTGACTTTGACGTACTCGGACGGAAATAAATACTAATGCAATATTATTGTAGGTGTTTGGGGCCAATTAGCGATGAAGCGCGCTAAGGAACCTAGACATGCTCCCACGTAAGGTGGCGGTGCACTCCCCGTAACATAACGACAGACGCACGACAAAGCTGCCACTTATAGCACTTTGAAGTGGGTTTAATACGAACCTTCTACCTTAGGAGCAGTGTAGTAGGTGTAGTGATACAATAAACAGAAATATTCCTCGTCAAATCTATACAACGTAAGTTTCATATCATACATGTGTTCAGCAACGAATAAATGAATCTGAATCTGAATAAAAGCGTAGAGGGTCGGGAATCTGTAGGTACTTGTAAGAAATTTTTTAAATTTTAATTGAAGACGTTCTCTTATCAATAGTGAAGCCGAAAATGTACTTTAATTTTTTTTTTGGTCTGACTGTATCCCGAATAATTATGAAGCTGAAACTACTGAATAAATAATAAATAATAATAATACATATTTATGGACAACGCAACATCATCTAGCCCTAATTAAGCTAATATAAGTTTGTGCCATGGGATCTAGACGACTGATAGACATACTTATATATTTGTCAATACATACATATTTTATTCATAGAAAACACCCAAACTCCGAAACAAACATTTGTCAATCACACAAAATTTTTGTGGACCCAGGAATCGAACCCAGGACCTCCAGCGCGGCAGGCGGTTACTCTACCGACTGCGCCACTGAGGCAGTCCTTTTATGCATAAGCAAACAGGACAGTTTTACACGGTCCTATTCTTTTCATACACACCCTTCTCTAGCTCTCTCTCACTTATGGGTGTTGTAAATAAAGTTGCGAGTGTCAGGTATATTACATAAAGTAATTTTAAACTATCGCGGTTTTTAACACTCATGCTCATAGAACTGGAAGTTGAACAATCGGATGTGGGATGACGGGTTTTGCCTTTTATATTTAATCTGATAACGGCCCCATTTCATTTCTTTATATTAATTAAACTTCTCCAGCTATATGCTTTGACGACCTAGAAAACATCGTAAGAGGGCGACTCGTTGCGGAAAGCGTAGGACTGTTTATTATAACAAAAATTTCCAGGGTTTTCCTTAATTTTATGTAGGCTACATTAATTAACGGAAGCCTAAAAAGTAAAATTTTAAGTGGTCTGCTATAAGCTGATTTGATTGATAAATAAATTGTGTTCAAACAACCGTCTTGTTCAAGTCGAGCTTCATAAAAAGAGATTTTTTTTTAATTAATTCACGGAAATTGTCTGTACCGTTTTTATGATTGGGAATCTCTACGAATGTCTCGGTGGACTCGAAACATCTAAGAACCTGTTTTTTTAATGTGAGGGAAAATCCTCATGGATGCTATACCGGACTATGCTATGACGGACCGATTACAAAACCCCACTTAACGCCCAACAGCCTATGGTTGGGAGCCCCGGATAAGCCCTCGGAAGGATGTCCCAGGACTCCCAACAGACCCACGAGCGCTACTGCGGGTTCGGGTGCTATCCCGATTCTTTGGGGAGTTTCGGTTGTGATTCCGCTTCTAAAGGGGGCGTGCGTGAATCCCTCGTACGAACGTATATTAATGCTAACAGTATAGAATGTCCTTGATTTAAAACGATTGGCTCATACGTAGTCTAGAAGCCGTAACAATGTACTTATGAATATAAAGTCCCAATGATGATGAATGAGATTTGAGTAGGTGCAGGGTAGCCACCTTAAGACGTGTTAGCGCTCACCTTCTACCGTTCACAATGTTCCATTATACGGAAAGGCAAAGACCGCATGGGTTTCGCCTTTTCGATGGTTCGAGAGCACCAAGACATTCATGGAGATTACCACTCCTAAAAAGGCACAGAGTGGTCCGTGCTGCAGAGTGTATATAATGTGTTTATAAGTATAAAATAAATTACGATGGGCTTGAAAAACATTCATCTGCGGGTTGTCACGACCTGTGCTTGTCCATTTCTACACGGCAATAGGCTCACCACCTATTACGTGGGACATAAAACTAAAATGTGAAATGTGGGCGTATACTACGCCCCTGCCTACCCCTTCAGGGATAAAGGCGTAACTATATGTATGCACTTATTACAAAATGTGTATGTGTATGTGAGTAATAATATCCATGGTCTGATACCCATCACAAAAGCAGGTTAATCCTTGCTTACTTTGGGATCAGATAGAACGCTATCAGATCCCTGACTAGCAACGCCTCATGTTTATTTTCAAATGTCGTTAAATATTTAAAAAAGTGTAGCCACAGCCTCACATTACAGAGGACTTTTCTAAGTCAATAAGTGGAACACTTGAGTAATATTAAATAGGATTATTTTTACTTCAGTGAGGCAAAAAAGCTTATAAAGTCAAAATACTTGTATGTATATTTTGTTTATTTCTTTAACAGGCTTACGGTTCACTTCTGACCTATTCCAACATAGGGTGTTTGCAAAACTCGTATCTCGGTGATATTGAGCGAAGTCCTACAAACAGGTCGACGGCAGTCCTTCATTTTAAGGTTCCGTACCTCAAAAGAAGAAAATTTTACCTCACGTTAAAAAAAAGGTTATCTAATAAGGGTTTTATTAGATAACCTTTTTTTTAACGTGAGGTAAAATTTCATCGTGGATGCTATGCCGGACTCCTATCGACTAAAAACCTCACGCCCAACAACCTATGGTTAGGAGCCCCAGGTAAGCCCTCGGAAGCCTGTGCCAGGACTCCCAACAGACCTACGGCTACCACTGCAGCCTCGCCTAAAACTTATATTTCTTACTTCTTAACTTATTATACTTACATAATTTCCCATTCACCACGAACTATGAAACTTGACCCGAGGTACGTGATATAACGGTACAATGAGAAAAAGTCTGAAAACTATACATTATGCATTTAAAAATTGCGAGACTCATTTCCTGGGCTATGGGCAAATTTCCGCGGAACGAGTCAGGCACAGACTTGTCTTCATATTATGTTTATTGCATAAGTACGAAAAAGGCCATACAGTTTTTTTCACACATTTCCATAAGACTGAATGTATATCTATATTTATAAAAATCAATGCCACTTTTCGTTGTAATTTTATAACTCAAGAGCGGGCTCACCTATCTAGACGAAATGTTTAGGCTTTGTTCAGACTGTTTAGTAGATGGTTTATGTGAAGTTTGCACAAAATCGGTCGAGCGGTTTTTCATTTATCACGCAAACGAAGTTGCGCGGGTCAGCTAGTTTAATATAGTTTTGAATATTGCAATAACCTTGTCCGCTCAGTCCTCGGTCAGCTAGCAGATACTGTATAAATTACAATCTATTGACTGTCATCTACTTGTGCCTGTTTAATGTATATAGTTTTATTCAGAGAATTACGCTACATTTAAATTCAGGTTACCTGTACCTTGTAGCACACATTGCAACTTGCAACTACTGTTTTAAGCTGCTGTTTCTTTACAGGGTACCTACCAGATTCCCCGCCCATAAGGCCTTCAATTTGAGTTAACGATTGTCATATTACTGACAACCAGGACCAACAGCTTAACGTACCTTCCAAAGCATGGAAACGCTCAAATAAATGTCACATGAATGGTCACCCATCCAAGAACTGGCCATACTACCCGTTCGCTCTAACTTTGCCGCTGGCGTAGAGGCGTATACCCGAATTGTTAATTACACGAAGTAAATTGACAGTAACTAATGTCACTTCGTCATAGAAAATACGCAACACTACATAAGAAGTGACATTAGTTGCTGTCAATTTGCTTCGTCTAATCAAAAATTCGACTTTAGTATAGAGCCGAGCGGCAAAGTTAGAGCGAACGAGCAGTAGTGAAATTTGCTTACTGCAGTGATTGTTTACAGAACACTGTGTCCGCAGGGCCACGAGCGCTTCCTCCTTAGAGGGGCTAGGAAGCGGAAAATGAGTGATTTCAGAATTTGATTGAACTGTTGTTGAAAACCTTTTCAAGATAATAATGTTTAGAGGTCTACTTGTGACACTTGCGTGAATTACTATTTACTTTCGGCTTCCTAAGAATTTATTGTGTAGATACAGTGGGAGTAGTATTGCGACAATTATAGGTATTAAGTGGACCCTATGTTTATCCTTAAATAGATTTTATTGATTAAACGCAATTTTGTGTCACGTGTTGTAGCCCTACTTTCGCGCGGGTGACATCTTTTCATGGGGACAATTTATTCACGCGTCTGTAATCGAAGAATATCTTGTTTGACATCTTATCTAAATAAATTTAGTCCGGTTTGCGTCTTCAATCTTATTTGAATCACTACCGACCAGAAGTAATTGATGTATCTACTTAATATTTATTGCTTAATATTTCTGTTTACACCATGCATCTACTACACTAGTACTAACAGTGGGATTAATCCCACTTTCGGTTTGAATTTCGAGACCGAAATTGGCTACGTACCATCTTTGGACCGACTTAAACAAGACTGCCAATTTGATCCTGATCGAGGAATTGATTTGGCCAGGCCGTGTGGACAAAATAAATGCAAACATAGTACAAAGGACTAGATACATAAAGACTACAAGTGTGTGTCGGATTGTAATACTACTATTTATCTTTGATCCTACTGAAGATTTACTCAGGGCCCACGGCCATCCATACTATAATATTATAAAGCTGAAGAGTTTGTTTGTTTGTTTGTTTGTTTGTTTGAACGCTAGGATCTCAGGAACTACTGGTTCGATTTCAAAACTTCTTTTACAGTTTGATAGTCCATTTATTGAGGATGGCTATAGGCTATATAACATTACGCTAAGACGAATAGGAGCGGAGCAGCAATGAAGAATGTTTCGAAAACGGGGAATTATTTTTACCGTCTGAGAGCTTCCGAGGCGTACGCTGCCTAAATGGTTAAAGTTACGTAAAAATTGTGTATTACAAAACTGTTTCTCTTAAAAAGTTCTATAAAAAAATCCTCGAGCGCATATGTCTATCTTTTAAGGTTCGCTCACAATAACCTAATTTGTCATTCTTTTAAGGTTAGCTCACAATATTATCATACTGAAGAGTTTGTTTGTGCTAGGATCTCAGAAACTACAGATTGCATTCCAAAAATAATTTCACAGTTTAATAGTCCATTTATTGAGGATGGCTAATGACTATTACGCTATTACGCTAAGACAAATAGGAGCGGAGCAGCCATGAATAATGTTTTAAGACGGGGAAAATTCACCCGGGAAGCCCGGTGGATCTGGACGGCCTGGCGACCATCTTTGGGGGGACCGGCGCGGACGACTCGCGCCTAGCGCTTATTGCTAGGGGCCCGGGTTGCGTCGCGGCGGAATATGAGGGTGTGGCTGTCGTGGCCGTTTACATCTCGCCGAGCCTCGACCAGCATCAGTTTGAGCTATGGCTCCCTGAGCTGGACGTCGTTCTCGCTGCATGCCGGCCTCGCCCTGTCCTGGTCCTGGGAGACTTCAATGCCTGGTCGCAGGCTTGGGGCTCCCGGGAAACCAGAGGCAGGGGGAGGATACTGGAGGACTGGGTCACTACACGTGGCCTAGTCATCCTGAACCGGGGGAATGTCGCAACCTGGACGCGGCGGGGGCTCAGCTCGGTCATAGACGTTTCGTTTGCGACCCCTGAGCTCGCCCGCCGTGTCCAGGGATGGCGCGTGGTGGAGGAGGAGGAGACGTCGTCAGATCACCGATATATTCGGTTCGACGTCTCCCCTCCACCTAACCTGCCGCCAACAATCGCGAATCCCCCGGAACCGCGTTGGGCACTCCATCGCCTGGATCGGGAGGCTCTCCTGGAGGCGGCCATCGTGCAGGCCTGGATTCCGACAGCGGACGGGCCTGCCGATGTTGATGCCGAAGTGGAGTGGTTCGGGAGAGCCATGTCGCACATCTGCGATGCGGCGATGCCCAGGGCTAGGCCCAGACCGGCGAGGAAGCAGGTGTACTGGTGGACGCCGGAAATCGCGCAGTTGCGCGCGGAGTGCGTTACCGCGCGCCGCCGGTACACCAGATTCCGCCGGAGGCGTCGCCGCCCAGACGATGCGGCAGCCCGAGAGACGGAGCTTTACGATGGGTACAAGGAGGCCAAGAGGGCCCTCCAGACGGCCATCAAGCGGTCCAAAAAGTTGGGCCGCGATGAGCTGATGGAGACTCTGGAGCGGAACCCGTGGGGGCGCCCGTACCTTATGGTAAGGGGCAAATTACGCCCTAAGGCGCCCCCACTGACTCAGAGTCTCCAGCCGGATCGGCTGGAGGAGGTCCTGGACTCCTTGTTCCCGTCGAGAGCGGAGGAACACATTTCTCCGCGCATGGCTACGTCTCAGGCGCCCA
This sequence comes from Miltochrista miniata, assembly GCA_933228765.1. Classification (NCBI taxonomy): domain Eukaryota; kingdom Metazoa; phylum Arthropoda; class Insecta; order Lepidoptera; family Erebidae; genus Miltochrista; species Miltochrista miniata. The sequence continues at coordinate 15,522,953 of OW121747.1, read as the reverse complement.
ACGCGGAAGGCAGCGAGAACGACGTGCCCGTAGTCACCGAGGGTGAGTTAGGGGCGGCTGTCCTGCGGCTTAAATCCCGCAAAAACACCGCCCCTGGACCCGACGGCATTCCAGGCCGAGCGTGGGTCCTGGCTCTCGAGGAGCTTGGGCCTCGACTAATTGGGCTCTTCAGCGCATGCCTCGAGAAAGGCCAGTTTCCCAAGGTCTGGAAGACCGGGAAACTGGTCTTAATTCGAAAGGCGGGGCGGCCGGCAAATTCCCCATCAGGGTACCGGCCGATCGTGTTGCTCGACGAGGTGTGCAAGCTCTTTGAGCGTGTTATTGCACAACGCCTCGTAGGGCATCTCACACGCGTGGGGCCTGATCTGGCGGATAGCCAGTTTGGCTTCCGTCAGGGACGCTCCACCGTGGACGCGATCATGCGCATTAGAGGCCTGACGGAGGAAGCAGTCTCACAGGGTGAGGTGGTGGTGGCAGTGTCTCTCGACATCGCCAACGCATTCAACACCTTGCCCTGGAGCTGCGTCAGGGAGGCGCTTATCTACCATGGAGTGCCTTCCTACCTCCGTCGAATTGTCGTGGCTTATCTCTCCGAGAGAGCCATAACTTACCCGAGCTGGCTAGGGCCGGGTCGGCGAGATGTGTCGTGCGGTGTTCCACAGGGATCGGTTTTAGGGCCGCTCCTGTGGAACATCGGTTACGACTGGGTGCTGCGTGGTCCGTTGCTCAGAGGGGTCGGCGTAACGTGTTACGCCGATGACACCCTCGTTACGGCGCGGGGAGCAACGCACCGTGCCGCAGCACTTAAGGCCACGGCAGGGGTTGCTCAGGTCGTGGGTCGGATTCGGCGGCTGGGTCTCGAGGTCGCCCTTCACAAATCCGAGGCGCTGTGCTTCCACGAACCTCGGATGGGGCCACCTGCGGGATCCAGCCTACAGGTAGGGGGCGTCAGCATCGGCATCGAGCCCTCGATGAAGTATCTGGGGCTCGTACTCGATGGCCGGTGGAACTTCGGACATCACTTCCGAAGTTTGGTCCCAAAACTGAGGGGAGCATCGGCCGCACTCGCGCGGCTGATGCCCAACATCAGGGGACCCAACGCTCCCTACAGGAGACTGTACCTAGGGATCGTGCGAAGCATGGCCTTGTACGGGGCTCCCGTATGGGCGGAGACCCTGACGGCCAGCAATGAGGCTAGACTGCTGAGCCCGCAGAGAGTGATGGCCGTCAGGGTGATAAGAGGATACCGCACGATCTCCGGTGAGGCGGCATGTCTCCTAGCCGGGACCCCTCCATGGGACCTGGAAGCGAGAGCCCTTGCGTCACTGTTCAGATGGCGCAAGGAGGCGCTGGAGCGGGGCCAAAGGCCTGCGTCTCGAGAAATCGAGGCCCAGCGGACCCTGCTCCACCAGAAAACCATGGAGACATGAAAGGTGCGACTTGAGCAACCAAAGGGGGGATTCGCCACAATCGCGGCCGTCAGACCGGTCATGGACGAGTGGCTGGAGAGAAGACACGGTGCTCTCTCCTACCGGTTGACACAGATGCTTGCCGGGCACGGTAGCTTTGGTAGGTATCTGTGGCGAAAACACCGGGAAACCACGGCCGAGTGTCAGCACTGCGAGGACCGCAGCGATGACACGGCGTTCCACACTCTGGTGGAGTGCACGGCGTGGGCACAACAGCGACAGGTCCTCGTAGTGGGTCGGGGCGTGGACACTCTCTCGCTCGAGGCCATGGTGCGAGCCATGCTCTCCAGCGGGAGTAAGTGGGACTGCGCCGCCGCTTTCTGCGAGCAGGTCATGCTCGCGAAGGAGGCGGCGGGCCGGGTGCGGGAGAGAACTCTCCCACCCGAGTTCCGCAGTCGGCGCACTGGGCGCCGCCGACGTGTCTTCGCCGAGGACTATCGGCCTCCATGACCGGGGGTCTGAGGACGGTGTGAGGGCCGCTCACCGTCCGTACAGAAGCAGGCCCATGACGGCAGCGTGACGTGAGCAACTCACTCACGCCCCCCCCCCCCTTAGAAGCGGGGTCACCCCCGAAACCCCCCATAGACGCGGGATTGCACCCGAACCACCCCCTGGGCGAGGCCGCATTGGCGGCCGTAGGTCTGTTGGGAGTCACGGGACATCCTTCCTGAGGGCTTACCCGGGGCTCTCAACCATAGGCTGTTAGGCGTGGCGTGAGGTATTTTGGTCGGTAAGAGTCCGGCATAACATCCTATGAGGATTTTCCCTCACGTTAAACAAAAAAAAAAGACGGGGAAAATTTATTTCTTTTGAGAGCTTTTATTGCGTACGTTGCGTAAATGGTTAAAGTAACGTAAAAATTGTCTACTGCAAAATTTTTCCTCTTAAAAAGTTACAAAATAAAGTCCTGAACTGCATATGCCTATCTTTTAAGGTTTACTTACAATAACCTTCTTAATCATTTTTAAAATATGAGTGACGCAACTCGACGCGTCGGGAGTAGGTAAATGTTTTCTGCAGAAGTAGCCAGTCAACTGAAAGATAATACCGGCCAAGTGCGAGTCGAACTCGCACACGATAAGTTCTGTACCAAAAAACGTACAAAAATAAATGCGACGGGGAACATCAAGTAGGTATATCACTTCAACAAAGTTGTGCGGGTCAACTAATGGTAATGAATACCTATAAGCGACGCGACGGGAAAAATTATATCACTTTAAATATTAATACCTACCACACCTCTCTAATAAATATAAGACACGCGACGGGATTATATTACCTACAAAATATGAATACTATACCACTCTCTTTCTCACTCTCATGTGACGCAAACGAAGTTGCGCGGGTCAGCTAGTAGACAGATATAGAGACCGTTTGCTTTTAGTCGGTACAAATCAAGCACAACATATCTACGTGCAGATTTCCGAGCGTAAAAGCTTATGACATCCTTGCATACGAGAGTCACTGTTACACAGATGACTGACTTCGGTGTATGAGATATATCGAACAAAGTGTTTCAAAAGATCGTTCCTCTATCGATGCATTAAACTTTGAATTTACGCACGTATGACCTCCGACTGGATACAACCGAGGTGTCGCAAGTGCCTATTAGGTGTGTCGCAGGATATAGTATTAGAATTATGCGAAATAAATGTTTTTTTGAGTTTGCGTGTATGAACATAAGGCCGTCGAATAGAGGGGCACTGTCGATAGTCCTGTGGACTGTCAGTGTCGCCCTCAATTTAGTATGGCTTTCATCAGGTGGTTGACGTCATAATCATTATGACGAGGGTATTAAATAATCTTATAGAACCATAGGTAGACGCTGGTTTTATGTAAAACTAACTGACCCACTTAAAGATCGCGTCGCGTCGTCATCAAATTCTGAAGATATTTAAACTTCTTTATGAAGAACATTAAACAAAAGTTACAAAGTACTGTGATACAATTGAATGGCGTTATATAAAAAGAAAATTTTAACAAAGTTACATAAAGCAAAAAAAACCGGCCAAGTGCGAGTTGGGCTCGCCCATGAAGGGTTTCGTAGCAGCAAGTAACATAATATAAAAGTTCTTATAGTTCGTTGAAACTTTGATTGATGTTTTAACACGTTCGCAGTGGTAGTGATTTTTCTAACCGAAAATTGCAGTTTATGACGTATTAAAAAAAAACTACCAGTTCTATCTTGTTCAAATTAATTTTCGTTGGTAGTTTTTATGGCAATGTACATCATATATTCTTTTTAGACTTATGATTCTCTTAGTTCAGAAGTTAGAGGGGGGGGGGACACACTTTTTTCCACTTTGGAAGTGTCTCTTGCGCAAACTATTCACTTTAGAAAAAAATAATGTTGAACCTCAATAGCATTTTTGAAGACCTATCTATAAATACCCCACATGTATGGCTTTGATGAAAAAAAAAAAATTAAGTTTTAGTTCTGAGTATGGGGACCCCCAAAATTTACTGCTTTTTTTCTAGTTTTATATAAGAATCTTAATGCGGTTCACAGAATACATCTAGTTACCAAGTTTCAATAGCATAGGCTTTATAGTTTCGGAGAAAAGTGGCTGTGACACACGGACGGACAGACAGACAGACAGACAGACAGACAGACATGACGAATCTATAAGGGTTCCGTTTTTGCCATTTGGCTACGAAACCCTAAAAACAAAGGTGATCTTGAGTCGTGCCAAAATTTTTTCGTAAAACATTGCAATGATAATCACAAACACAAAATAAAGTAACTACCTACCAAAAATATAATGCCACCCTTATAAAACAAATACATTTCTATCTAAGATGTCATGATAAACCTATTAAATGTGTGAGTAGGTACCCTCAACAAGGAGGCAAATGTCTCAACGCCGTCAATCTCGCCCACATCACACCGTCACAGACTAAGCCATTAGTAAAATGTATAAGGCCAAAAATAGATGACGAAAAGCTTCACAAGTCTTTGTCTAATATCTTCGATAAACAATTGCTAAACAAGTAATTCTTTAGTATAATGAATTGATCTCAGAACAATAACAACAACAAGAAATTGAGAACATTCATTGTACCTACGTAATGTACCTACCTAGGTTTTTTCAAGCCGCCCAAGGTGTTTAACTGGGCTTAACGAATGTCATTATGTTACTCACAACCAGGATCAACGGCTTACCGTGCCTTCCGAAGCACTCACTTCGCTCGCAAGTAAATGTCACAAAGTTACGTGGTAGTCACCAATCTAACTACCGGCCATAGCGAAAGTTGCTTCCTGCCGTGATCCTTTATAGAGCACTGAGACCGCGATGTCACGGGCGCTTCATGTTTTCACGATTCTGTGTCATAACATAAACTTACTTCACAGGTTGAAGGAACTGTAGACCCTAATACATATTTTAATTTCTTAATACCTCAATGAGTTCGTGAGATAAAGTGATTTGACAGAGACACATTCGAATGAATAAATAACAAATCGATCCATTAAGGCTAACGCCTTTCCTTGTGGTATTCATCTTTTGAACTCAATTTTAAGAAATATACATATGAAATAAATTATTTTTGAAATTCTTCCGTAAGGGTATATACCCCAAATTAAGTTAATATGAGCTTGTGCTATGGAATCTTGTTTCCCATGAGAAGCAGGAATGGGAACATAATATCCAAGCGGGCGGATCCGCGCTGGCACTATCTACAATTCATAATGGAAGCATTGAACTAATATTACTATCTCAATGAACGGAATTCATTTATGCAACGGGTACTTTAATAGACATACTTATAATATTTTCAAATTCAGACACACATAATTATGCATAAAAACATCCAAACTCCGAGACCGGGACCGACTCGGAATTCGAACAGAGGATCCTAACGTGTTACTCCGTTACACTATATTCTCATTAATAAATTGTAATACATAATGTGTAGGTAAGTACATCAATTTGATCTATAAATTTAAAATTGAATTTACGTACCTTTGTTGGTTCTGATAAAGTTTTAGAACAGCTGATTAATGTTTTGAAACATTTGTAAAAGGCCAGGAGAGGTTTGAAATGTGGGAAAATTTGAGAAATTGCAATACATTCCTAATTTGTATACGTTCACATGCTAAGGAGACCAACATAATCAGGTGAACCATATGCTCAACTGCCACCTTAGTGATAATAAAATCTTTTTAATCATCTAAGAAAAATTACGGAAAATCTTACCTTTTTCCGAAGACAAAATACGAAATAAATGTTAAAACACTTTAACAGCTAAAATGATACTGAAGCTGAATACGGGCAAAGTGTAACGCGAATTTACAGAGCAGGTAAATACTCGCGCAAACGTCACATTAGACTAGTTCCAATAGACTGAACGGACTGAAACGCGACCTTATGAAACAAGACTGACAGGATGGGGGTGGCGCCAAATATATTTGAGCGTAGGTTTTCAGGCACCAATACTTATCAGGTATACCTACTTGTTCAATTAATGATTTATTTGCTAGACAAGGACGCCATGATCTTCTGATCGGTATTTTTCTTTCGTTTGTAATTGGTAAATAAAGTACATATGTACTAAATATTTTGGAACATAACGCGATCTAGCCGAAATTAAGCTAATGCCTATAAGCCTGTCCTATGAGACCTAGATGACTGAATTATGTTCTTATGTATATAATTATGTACTATCATCACTTGAAAACACATATGAAAACAGACACTTACGGATCACACAATTATTATTTCCGATCTGGGATTCAAATTCGAGACATCAGCACAAACAGTAAGAAAAATACTCATTCCACTTACTTGCCAGATTTTATCTTTAAATTGGTATATTTATTTTGTATTCTTGATGATTTCACAAGATAAGTTCTAAAATTAATTCCAAACAGCTCCTTCAGCGGAAATTCCCAAGCAGTGCAAATATTGTAATCTATGTGATAATTATGTTGGAGCCGATTGAAATTGAGGCTTTGGAGACTTGGAGGACCGAGTACTATTCTTAGGGTTCCGTACACAAAGGATAACAAAGGAACCCTATTCATGAGACTTCGCTGTTCGTCGGCCTGTCTGTCGGTCACGAGGTTGTATCTCAGGAACCGTGATAAGTAGAGAGTTGAAATTTTCACAGATGATGTATTTCTGTTGCCGCTATAACATCAAATAATTAATGACCAATCAAACTTACCTGTACGTAAATTACTAACATAATGTTATTCAAGCGCCGAGTCCGAAGAGATTTGTAATGTAGATTTTATTGACACATGTTGTAACGTATAGTCAAATCCTGCCCGATCTGGCAATAATGTAAACATGTTGTCATGTTTTGACAATCGTTGTCTAAGAGAGATAAGTAGAAAAATATAGTATCATTGAATTTTTTACTATACTGAGTAGGTATTTTAAATGAAAATAAACTATCATAAAGAAGTTATTTGGTGTCGAAGTGATTGTAAGAACACTGTATGACTCCTGAATACTGGAATATAATCAGGATGGATACTCAATTGCAAGTAACTATGGATATATAGGATCAAATGTGTTTGTTTACATTTTTGCGCAAAGCTATTGAAATACAGTAGGTATAGAGGTCATCACTTTGCACTTTAGTTTAGAGATTTTTTTTGTGTGGGTGGCGTGCCCCTTCACACAGCTCTCTCGGACGATTGTCGCCTGTCATTTAGTTCAGAGTTATATCATTTTACATCCTGCAGTTCATTGATATATTTCCGGTATTCTTAACTTATAATAAACTTGGGATGTGCATTGCAATGGGAGTGAGGGGTTACTAATCATTAATAATCGCGCCTCGGGCTTGAGATTAGTACCTAATGTAGAACTTATTAACACATTCACCCGCGTAATTTCCGTTTCCGAGGGAATGCGGGAATAATATATAGCATAAGTTCACCGCAAAGAGAGTAACTTCCCAACAATGAAAGAATTTTTCAAATCGGTATAGCAGTTTCGGAGCCTATTCGATACAAACAAACAATCAAATTTTTCCTCTTTATAATATTACTAGCGGACGTCACGCGGTTTCACCTGCGTAATTCCCGTTTCCGTGGGAATAAGGGAATAGAATATAGCCTATGTTCACCGCAAATAGTGTAGCTTCCTAACAGTGAAAGAATTTTTCAAATCGGTCCAGTAGTTTCGGAACCTATTCGATGCAAACAAACAAACAATCAAATCGATATCTATATATATAAAAATATTGTGTGCGTTTAAGTACCTAATAAAAACTCAAAATTTACCGAATCGACTGAGCTCAAAATTGAACACGATATACAATAGGATTCAGAGATGATTTTAGGCTATTAAATAGGTACACTTTTATCATAACAGCAATAAGAATAAAACAGCTTGAAAAAGTGATTTTACCAATAGATGGCGCTGGTCGTTTTTTTAATTGTATTCTGCCAGCTTCAAAACAAAATATTATATACAACCTATTTAGAAGTACCTACCAGATTGCTGTTTGTAAGAGAAGTTTGATTGCGGCACTGATCTGTACTCAGATCAGTGGATTGCGGGCCCCTTGCATTCAGAATAATAAAAGAGAATACTTACCTAATAAAGAGGTCATTATATATGTTTTGCATGATATTTTTGATGTAAGAGTTTTGGCGCGATATGTAATGAAATATTATTAGAGTAAATTTATTTTTTTGGTTACGGCTCAACATTTTTTTTTTTGTAATGTACCCATCCTTTGGTTTGTTACTAATTTCTCATAGGTACATAAAACCACCATGGAAAAGTCACAGCGAAGCGTGGCAGGGTACCGCTAGTCTTTTTATAATATTATTATTTGTATAGATGTAGAGTGAAGCGCTCGTCTCCCCGCGGACTCAGTGTTCTGTAAACGATCACTGCAGTAAGCAACTTTCACTATGGCCGGTCCATGGATGGGTTACCATCCATGTGATCCGTGCTTCGGAAGGCACGTTAAGCCGTTGGTCCCGGTTGCCAGTAAAATGGCAGTCGTTAAGCTAAGTTGAAGGCTTTATTTCAACAGCAGGCAGTCACAACCTGCGCCTGTCCATTTAAACACGGCAATACGGCTCACCACCTATTACGTGGGACAAATTATACAAAAGGTGAAATGTGGGCATATAATATGCTTCTGCCTACCCCTTCGGGAATAAAGGCGTGACCATATGTATATATGTAGACTGAGAGTTGATTTCGGTAGGTAATGCAAAAATATATCAACAAAGAACAACAACAGTAATATTGAATATAAATATTATTTTAATAAAACTTAATAAACTTGTAAATACATAGTATAATTGAACATTAGAATAATATAATCATAATTGAGATTAATATTACAATTTTAGACAATTTCTTTGGTTGATTCATAGCTTTAGACATCAAAAGAAATTGATGTCTAAAGCTATGAATCAACAAATCATAATGCAAATGGCCAACTGAGAAATAATTATTATGATAATAGTTATCAAAAGTAAAAAAGATAATGTACATGACTTAGAACTTTATCCTTCCTTAGACTAAATTAATGTGCACAGTAAAATATAATTTAACTACATATTCTAAATTATGACAGTTAATTATAAATTCGGCCAGTCGTGTTATCTTCATCAATTATAATCCTCTGGTAAAATTTGGCCAACGTAGGTAGTTAAATTTTTACTCCAACCAGCCGTTTTACGAATAGTGTCTAGACAAGCACGAATCACAATGGTGTCTATAAGCCCCGCAAGTTGGTAATGCGCTGGAACCATGTCATAATGACAGCTAAGTGACGTCATTGTGTCGTAGCGCGAGCGCGCGCTGGCCTCGCGAAGCTGCGTACGGTATTCTTTTTAGTACTGACTGCTCGACGGACATACGTCACCAAGTCGTCATCAAGATGGCCGCCAAGCGCAATATCAACGTGCGGGGCTTATACACCGAGTGAGTCCACCCCGCACTCACTCAGCGTGTGCTTTATCCAGCCGCTAAGAGTTTGTGTTCATACTGATTTCTAAGGATTCCTGACTCCTATGAATAATTCGTCAGACGTCCTCAAAGCTGAGGTGCGTTTTATTTAACACTAGCTGATGCCTGCAGCTTCGCTCGCGTAAAATTATTTCCCGTGGGAACTTATTCCCGGGATAAAAAGTAGCCTATGTATTATTCCAGACTATAATGTATCTCTGTACCAAATTTCAGCCTGATCCGTTCAGCGGTTTGACCGTGAAAGTGTAACAAACATCCACACTCACAAACTTTCGCATTTATAATATTAGTAAGAAATAAGATAATCATGTTGTAGCTGGGCTTATCATCGTTTTTTTTTTCAATAAAAATGGTAAGGTAAGGGTATTTATAAGTTGGTTGCAGATAATCTGGTCTAGAAGTTTTTACAATATCAGGAATTTTAATTGCGATACGCTGCTACACATTTTGAACGTTGCAAACTTTTATTTTCGAGAGAGTTTAAACTCGGTGAGCAGTTAAGTAATACCGGGCTTAGTACCAGAGAAATAGCAGATTACATGAATTGAGTGTTCCTCGTGTACTCTGCCAACCCTGGAAAGAACCTCTCGGGCCGAGACTGGTTCGACCCAGTCATACATCACGCTTACATACAAAAGTGCTTACTTGCAATCTTTCATACTACAATGTCCTTGTAGTATGAAAGATTGCAAGTAAGCACTTGTAAGGCTATTAAGGGGAAAAGTTTTAGTTTTAGAAATAAGGAGGAATCGAAATCGAGAATACCATGGCTGTGTTGGCTATAAAGCTCTGTCTTTAATACTTTTTCTTAACATTTTGAGTATTACTCAAATAGGAGGGAATGCATACAATTCGTAAGTTGACCCTGGTACTGTAAAAGAAGCTATTGCCAATGTATCTGGGTCCCTGTGCCATGATATATACTTGTATGTGGCATATTTGTTATTGACATGAATTGCAAATAAATCAATTTTTGGACGACCAAAAATGCACGCGTGAGTGTCAAATGCCTCATCCGACATGCTCTCGCACCAATTCCAAATATCGCGTTGAGTGAGGTGATGGTATTGTATACCCCCATTTTATTTATATTATGCTACTGCTGTTGAGTTATCCACGCGTGGTAAAATTTGGCAGTAAGAGAGGTTTTTTGCAATTTTATTTAAAGTCATAAATGCGGTGAGCAGCTCTAGGTAATTAATATGGAGTGTACGTTCTTCGTTAGACCACTGTCCGCTTGCGGACTTACCGTCACAGGCAGCCCCCCACCCCGTCGTTGAGGCGTCAGAAAATATCTCAATTTCATAGACATCGATTTTTATTCGAGATGGTTCTAATTTATTTAACCACCAGTTGAAATCAAGTTGTAGTGATTCAGGAAAAGATTCATAAATTAAATCTATATATATCGAGGGTTGAGTGTTCAAACCCGTTAAATGTGAAAAATTTACTTTCGAGATAATCAATGTTAAAGTTTACTGGCAATAAAAAATAGGTTAATTTATTAAATTAATGCAAATTACTTAGTAACTTAGTACAATTATATATCTATGATGATATATTTTATGATTTTAGTCTGTGTTTAATAATAAACTTTTGCATAAAATTTTAATTAATAAATTGGGGGGCTGATTTATTGGGGTTTACCCCAAAATTAAAAATATGTTTCTGTTAATTTATTAGCTTTATTATTTGAATAAAAACCAAGTGAATGACCATAATCTTTTTATAATAGTTAATCACTGTCGGTTTCAGATTCAGGTATGTTGTTGAATGTTTTCAGGCTGTGTAACCACCCATGAACTTCGTCGGGAATGATTTCTTTTTTGCACATCGTTTCTAGATTTTTTTTGGCAATACTGATCGGTATCTGACTTTGGTATAATTCCTCCAGCCATTCTGTTAGTTGCATATTGCTTGAAAATCGCTTTGCCCTCGTTTTAGGTGTGTTCTGAGTGATACTAAAAATGTCTATGTCTCTATTTTGGGTGCTAGGGGCCCCACCACCACCAAATTTCGGGGGCCCAAGCGACCTCACCTGCATGTGGTGCACCTGCCAATCAACGAACGAGGCTCCGCGAATTTGTGTCCTCACATGGTGGCCAAGGCTCCCATGTGGGTGCCAGGTGGTACAAAGTGTTGGTTCGGGGGGTACCACCGTGCAGCCTGCTTGTAAGGCCCCTAAGTAACCTAGCCCCGGTTGGGTTGCGTTCTGGGTTCAGCAGCTGCACAGCCGGGCCCGGGGCGATGTTTGACGCAGCAGGGGGGAACAGTAGGCGCTAAGTGAAGTCTAGTGTGGCTGACGGGGGTCGACCCGCCGCCCGATCAGGGAGACCCGTAGAAACGCTTTTGCTGCGGACCGCCCGCGGCATAGTATAGGGGCCCAACTGGGACTAACCACCCTGGGAGGCTGCCCCACCAGGCTGCGCATAATCCCGATGTGGTTCGTTGTGCCGGATGGTGACCGGAAAGGGACCCGGAGGCCACACTCGGGGGGGGGGGGGGGGGGGGGTACGGGGGCCTTTCCTTCCGGCGGGTCGGCTTCTGTGACAAAGTAATAGATGAAACTAGCCCCTACGCTTTATCCCTCACTGCTGTTGCATATGTCGCACGTCTTCACGTCTACCCTTTAAAAAAATTCAAATCATGGCAGCGCACAAAGACAAGAATAACGATATCACAGCAGCCCCTGCAAATCATCCCTTGGTGAAAATGTGCTTATTTGAGGTGGAGTTCTCCACACATCAGAGGACTCCAAGCAAACTGTGATGTTCCTGACGGAGATGCAAATACGCCGCCCTGACGACACGTCGCACCTCTATTACGCCGGCTATATCATCGAGGAGCAATTTCGAGAAAAGGCCGGGGTGTGCGCGTTCGTCAGGGCAGATGTTTGCTGTCGCCGTCTGCGCCGCTGCCTTGAAAACCCGTCCTTATCCGTCATCGGGTTGCACGTAGATCATGACCCTATGAGCCATATCTACGTGTGTGGACACCGTTCCCATACAGGGGAAGCTAAGACAACGAGGCGGTTTCGGCACCTCAGCGAGGGAGCCGATGACGCGCAGGTGCGGTTTCCGAACGCCGAGCTCGTGTTTCTGGGGTCTTCAACGGTCACCACACCGAGTGGTGGGGTCCCACAGGACCGATCATGCGGGCAAGGCTGCCCACGCATTCGCTCTCTCCCATGGTCTGACCCAAATGGTACGCGGGATCACGCACATACCGGACAGTTCGGACCACGAACCCGCCTTGCTGGACCTACTGCTGACGAGTTGTCCAACCCAATACAGTGTGTTGGTGGACGCCCCAATGGGTAAGTCGGACCACTGTGTTGTGCATGCCCGCATGCAAGTACCATCTCCAGTGCGTGCAGTTGAGATGAAGCGGCGGTTATGGCACTACTCGTCAGCGGACTGGGACGGTCTACGCGACTACTTTGCGTCTGTTCCGTGGAGTCAGCGCTGCTTTGAAGGCAAGACTTCTTCGGAGAGCGTATCTGCGGTGGCTAGTGAGATCAGTTTAGGTATGGAATATTATAGTCCATACACTCAAAATCAAAATCAAAATCAAAAATATATTTATTTCACATAGGCATTATACAGATGCGCTTGTAAAACGTCCAGAATATAAAACAAAAACTCTACCACCAGTTCACAACGCGACCCACCTGTGAAGAACTGGCAAGAAACTCAGCGGGTTGTTCTTTTTTTTTGCTCTATTTACAATTTTAAAGAATCTAAAAACTAGGCATTTTAAAATTATTTTTGAGAATCCAGCAGAGCAGGTCATTTCCAGGCTTCCTTATCCAACAAATAATCATTGATTGTATAGTAGCCCCTGCAGTACAATTTACTTTTAACAGATCTTTTAAACTTAGTATGGGACATACTTTTAATTTCGTCTGGAAGCCTGTTGTAAAAGCGTATACAGTTACCCATGAAAGAATTGCTGGTTTTGTGCAATCTGCTATGAAAAACAGCAAGGTTATTTTTATTTCTAGTGTTGACATTGTGTCTATCACTTAACTTAGCGAAACTATGTAGATTTCTTTGTACATACATAAGGTTTTCAAAAATATATGTATTGTGATGCTACAGTAAGAATATTAACCTCTTTGAATTTTTCGCGCAGAGAGACCCTTGGACCTAGTTTATATATAGCTCTTATGGCCCGCTTTTGTAAAATAAAAATTTTATTTATATCTGCAGCATTGCCCCACAGTGGAATACCATAAGACATAATACTGTGAAAGTAACTGAAATAAACTATTCTAGCCGTATCTACATCAGTCAAGTGCCTTATTTTTTGTACAGCCAATGCTGCTGAACTTAATCTACTAGCTAGTTTTACAATATGTGGACCCCATTGTAAACCAGCATCAACCGTTAACCCTAGGAATGTGGTTTGTTCCACAAGTTCCAACTCTCGACCATTAAGTTGAACATTGGTTTCTGACTGTGCTACATTAGGCAAGGTAAATTTAATACATTTAGTTTTATTATCATTTAGTCTAAGATTGTTAGTGTTAAACTAATGAACCACTTTCAAGATTGCGTTGTTGACATCGTCATAGTTATCTATTTGTCTTTTAACTTTGAAAATCAAAGAAGTATCATCTGCAAACAAAACAATCCTGTTGGTGTCCCCCACGTAAAAGGGACCTACCCTTTTACGTGGGGGACACCAACATTAAAATATATAAGGAATAAAAATATTCCGAGTATTGAACCCTGCGGGACGCCCATAGTAACTACAGATCCCTCTGAGCGTGTACCATTAACATCGACCCGCTGAATTCTATTGTTCAAATATGAAGTCAGAAGGTCGAGAGCCTTGCTTCTTATGCCATAATGGTGTAATTTCCTGATTAATGTTTTATGTTGGACGCAATCAAATGCCTTAGACAGATCACAAAACACACCAATTGCATCTTGTTTATCCTCCCAGGCGTCATAAATACATTTCAATAACTCTACACCAGCATCGGTAGTCGAACGTCCTTTAATGAAGCCAAAGACTGATGTCGCCAGCATCCGCAAAGCTCGTCCCTGGTTTGGGCGTGAATGCGCCGAGGCTGTTCAGCAAAAACAGAGGGCGTATCGCGCCTGTGTCAGGGTTCGGGCAATGCGGGACCCGAACGTGGCTCGCCTCAAGGCAGCGCACAACAGAGCCACTAGAGCCAGCAAGAGCGCCTTTAAAAGAGCGGATGCCCAACGAGTCGCACGGCTGGGTCGTGAGCTAGCCTTGCACCCAAGGGCTAGCCGCGGCTACTGGCAGCTGGCCAAAGCCGTACAGGCTAACTTACGCCAACCCTCGTTGCCGCCGCGCCGCTGCGTTACCCGGATGGATCTCTGGCTCACAAGGCCCAAGAAAAAGCTGACTTACTAGCTAATCTCTTTGCGGCTAATTCCCGAGTCGACGACTGTGGCATGCAGCCCTCCACCATCGCCGATTGTGGCTACACAATGCCGGATATAGTTATCCGGCAGTGCGATGTGAGGGCGGTGCTGCGGTCACTCGACACGCGGAAAGCCAGTGGTATTATTATTATATTAAGTAGAAAATCATTTTTTATTACGATTTTATTTGATTTTATATCTTCTTATTACGTGTAATCATGACAAATCATCTAGAGCTAAAACCCATTCATTAATTTTTGCTGTTTTAAATTTTAGATTTATTTTTGTTTGTATCGATTTACTTCTCGTGTTAAAATCCGTTAACCAAAATTATGTGCTTTTATCTTTTGTATTAGTGTGATTAACGTGGTTATCCTTAAGATTTCAATAACAATAAATACATTTTATCTGGTTCTCTCGCAAAACAAAATATGAAATGTTTAAGTATAACTGGCCTTAGAGTATTTTCAACTAAAATTATTATTTAGTTATGCACTTACTGGGTTATTTAGTTAGTATATATTACTATGTTACTCTCTGAAACAGGGTTATCTGGAAACATCACTAGGAAGAGCAAAAAATTCTGATTCTAGTGGGCTATTAAAACTATTTTCATCATTTTTTACTTATCGGGTTTTAACACCCAACCCTCGATATATAAAAATGTTGTATGCGTATTATATATTATTTACGTACTCTTTAAAACCTCAAAGTTTACTGAATCTATTGAGCTCAAAATTGGACACGATACACAACAGGATTCAGAGATGGTTTTGGGCTACTTTATACACTTTTATCAAAACACGAAAAAAAAAAACGACGAGCGCCATCTATTGGTAAAATCACTTTTTATTCTATAAAAATAAGTGTAATAATAAAAAGTAAATATACCAACTGATAATAAAAAGTGATTCTACCAATAGATGGCGCTGGTCGTTTTTTTAAATTATATTCTGCCAGCTTCAGATCAAAATATTATAAACAACCTATTCATAGGTCCATAATATGTGTTAGTGACAGTGATCTTACAACTATGTTAGTTTCATACTAAGTATATGTGTTAGTAACAAATATCTTAAAAACTATGTTAGTTTATATTACAAACAAAACAAAAATCACTGATTAAATCTTGGGTATGCGCTAGCAAGCAGTTGCGTCCACCTCTGTAGAACTGGAAGGTCCCACCTCTCGGACAATACCCTCAAGATCCTATTGGTACTACCCAGCAGTCGAGCAAACATGTATATGTTTTGCATGTTATTTTTGAAGGAGTTTTGCCGTGTTAGGGAAATGTTACTTATGTGAATTTATTTTTTGAAGCGTGCGCAGTATGTTTTAAAAACGAAACGTTGATTACAGAACAGATTTTGTTTTCAAGTGAAGCTTCTATTGATTTGGATGTTAATTGGATTTTCTGAAAGATTTATAATTTTGGTTACGGCTCGACATTAAACTTTTTTGAAATGTAGGTACCCATCCTTTGGTTTGTTACTCCTTTCTCATAGTATACCTAACCTACATGAAACCACAATAAAAAAGACACAGCGAGGCGTGGCAGGGAACCAGAAGTTTTTTTCTTCTTTCAAGTTGAGATTCTTCTCTATCTTCAACATCATCTTTCCATTTCTTTTGTGTGTAGCCACCTATACTCGATAGCTGGACAACACTGCTGACAATTGTATTTTGATTATGATTGTAAAATGTTTGATATAAAATATAAATTATTTTTCCCTATTTTTGAGGGTAAATTTGGAATTTAATATGACATTCTGGAATCTAACCCCCATATTCATAATCGTTTATTAAACCTATTTTAGTTAAAACACATTTTAAGTCTATTGCTGTCTCTAACCATACTCTGTCATTGGTTAGAGACAGCAATAGACTTAAAGTGTGTTTTAACTAAAATAGGTTTAATAAACGATTATGAATATGAGGGTAAGAGTTTCATTAAGTACATTATAACATTGTTTTAGCAAAACATTTAAATTTGTATTCTCCCTTACTTTTGGGGTAAATTTAAAACCTGGTAATTCTGTGATGTTCGTATACCTACAGTATAATGAAGTCGGTTAAAAATGATATTGTTTGAGTAAGTTCGATACAGTATCTTGTCATCTAAAAATGTAATTGTTTGAGTGATTTCGATCTCTTAACTTTTGAGAATGTCATAAGGTGAAACCAGTCAGGTGTAATAAATAAATATTGTGGAACAGTTCAAGTGTCGTTTTTTCAATATGTACAGGCAAAAATGTTTTTTGTAAACTCTTAGCCAAGATAGTACAGAGTGATCGTTCGTAAATTGTGGACTGATTATAGAAGAGAGATAAACGACCTGCGTAGGTACTCAACTGTGTCTAGTAGTGGCGGCGTGGGTATGTGTGCTGATGATCCCGCGATGATGTCTTCAATGAGTGCCCGTGCGTAGGTCCGTGGTGAGAGTGCGGTGGAGGATACCGAGCGCGCGGGCCTGTAGGCTCGCGGCTCCTCGGCGCTGGCGGTGCCGGCCCCACAGGCGGCCTGCGCGCTTGCAGGGGAGCTCTGCGGCTTAAAGTTCTTGGTGTTGCTCCTTTGAAGTTGGTGTTCACCACTGGCTTGTTGCTGGCGTCGGCTTTTAATTCGGACCCTGATTTATTGACCGCCTTTGCCAATTTTATTGCGTCAGCTAAATTTTCGCTAAATAGATATGAATCTATCTTGGTGTTTTTTAGATGCTCTTTCATGTCATTTTTCAGGGGAAATAAAAGGAAATTTCTTCTTGTAATGGAATCTGCGTGTTGTAAGTCGCAAAGAATTCTGCTCAAATCCATTAATTTTCGTAATAATAAGTGGTTTCTGTTATCTGAATTAATTTGGGAATTAATGATATCGGCTAGGCAAGCTAACGCACTAGACATTTGTTTTTGCTTTAGTTCTATGCCTTTGTCCCGTTTTGCTGCAGCGCCAGTCGTAGCCGCCTTAATTTCTAAATTTATTTTTGGGGCGTCAAGTTGCATACAGTTTTGTGGTAGAGGGTATTTTGATATAAGATTTTTACGGTCTTCTTTACTAAGACCATTCTTAACTATGTGTAATAAACGATCTGCGAGTTCTTTGCGAATTTCCGGCCCGTACTTATTGGTATGGCAGGGATCGTCACCTAATATTTCCATGATTTCTTTGTCCAGATCAGGAGCATTCGTATTTTGTGCAGTAGGCTCTTCAGGTGATGGTTCTACGGTGGTACTTGAACCGGGTTGGGGTTGACATGATCTATTCAAACTTGCAATGGTTTCCTCTCCAGGCGGCCAATTTGGTAGCCAATCTTCTGGCCGTAGCGCAGGGGTATCTGGAGATTATCATAAATATGATAATTTTATTGCGTAAGCTAAATAATGAGCTAAATAGCTTCAATATTGGACCTAAATTAGCTCTTAAATTATCTTTATTGTTGTGTTCTTTAGACAAAGACCACGAGTCAAAATTTCTACATTACTTATGTGAGTAATTTTAGACTAATTTACATTTAGGTTAGGTTACGATCCCCAGCGGAAAGAACTCCAACCGTGTTTTAATGGGTCGAGACAGCCCGAGTGACTGCTTAGGTTGCATGTAAGGTTTCAGTGCGTAAACACGACATATTTATTAAACATCTTCTGGTAGGTACCTAGTCACTTAAATAAAAGAAAAGATAAATACCTGCTCCCATGTCGTCATCTTGCAAGACAGCAGCCTCCTCTGGATCTGATACGCTTTCCCGAACACCTGACTCACGGTTGCGTATTTTTTTTTCTAACCTTTTTATTTTATTTTTATAGTAAATAATATTTTCTTCGTGAGAATTAGAAATTGTACGTTTCGGCATTTTTAACTTGTGTTAAGACGTGCGGAGCGGTCGAGTACTAGAATGCGAATGACAGGCGACAACCGTACTAGAGCAGAGCTGTGCGACGGGGGGCACCACCCACAAAAACAAATCTCTAAACTAAAGTGCAGTAGTGGTGACATCTATGCGTTACTACATGTGTGTTAATAAAATCTACATTAATAATCTCGAGTACGAGGCGTGAGTAAAATAGCAATAATAAAATATAAAGTAAAATCAGAAAAATTATGGTAATTAAGTAAGGCTCCCATACAACAAACGTAATGTTTTTTTGGTACGGAACCCTCTGTGCGTTTTGAGTATTATCTATCAATGTTTCGCGGGACCATTACCTTATTAATTTGTGCCATACGGCTATTTACAAAGATTTAGCATTGCCCTCCAACCAATGCTGTCATACTTTTGGGAACTTTTTTTCGTCAGCGGTTACTAGTACATAATTTTAATAACACTTACAGAAATGATAATGCTAACGGACAATGCCCTGATAATTCACAGTAGAGATACTACAATAGAACCGATTTAAATTAGTTCCTTTCACTCATTTATCTGTCTTGTAAATTGTTAACGTAAATAAATATTTTGTATTTGTATTGTATTTGTTTACAAATGATGTGTAAAATTTATTTATAGGGGGAATCTGACTGACTGACTCATAAACGTGGAAACCCTAAATACAGACTGATGAAATTTGGAAAATAGGTAATTTTTATTAACTAGATAAATAATAAGAAAATATTTTTGGAAATTCAACCGTTATGGTGGTAACGTAGAGTTTATATGGAAATTCATCATTTACAAAGTTAGCAACCTGAAATTACGTAAACCTGTTTCTGGTTAGAAAAAAAAACCCGGTTTAATATTATTGGGTGAAACAGCGATTTAAGTTCTTAAGGGAATTCCTTCATTTTAAAAGATAGGCACTTAAAATTTTGTATTCCTTTAGTGAAATTTTTTAAGGAATTAAATTTAATGAAACAACTGTTACATAAATATAATTCAGCACTTGTTTCAAGATTTGTCGAAATTCTACCTACCTCATGGATGTAAAATAGGGAATGAAAGATTGTATGAAATAAATTCAACACAGATTTGTCCGGTATATGACTATAGGAAATGGTGAAAATCACAGCTAGTACTTATTATTGTTATAGCGTTCCTAAGGTTTAAGAGTGCTTGGCGGCTTTCGAATAAACGATTATATTATTGACTACCTCGGTGGCGCAATGGGAAGAGTAGAGGTCCCAGATTCGATTCCTGGGCCGGATCTAATACTTGTGTGATTCACAACTGCTTGTTTCGGATTTTGGGTGTTTTACTATGTATAATATTTGGGTATGTGTTTGGAAATACATAAGTATTTCTATTAGTTATCAAGATACGTTAACACAAGCCTAATAAAAAAAAATATTATCCATCAATATCTACTTATTAATTTTATTTATTCTTTGCCTCGGTATTCCTGAAGCCTCGGAATGAGAATCTTCTTAAGGGCTTTTAGTAGGTAACAACTGGGGGTGCAGTACATTGAGGATTGCGTTCTGCCACTGCAAGCGTCTGAAGGTTACGATGATCACTCTCGATCACTAGGGCTCTATGTTTGCTTGTTACCGTCACAGTTTAAAAAATAACTTATGTTAAGGTAATTTGGTGACGATATGAGATCTTTTATTTAATTGTGGGGTTGGACAACCACCTTTTTTCTTTTTACAAGGAGAGCTCCGCTTAAGGACTACCCATGCTGGGGAGGCATGGGCTCGTGTGAGGGTCACCCAGCACCTGATCACTATAGCACTGGGAATACTCACTAAAACTCCTTGACACCGATCTGCCCCTGTGGGGGTGTTCTGGGATCTGACTAATTCACACCGCCGGTACCAGATGGACCAACGACCAGTAAAAGGTCGCAGGCGGGAACTGGATGCGGAAGGCGTAGGACAGTGTGTTGAGAGTGGCCTATGTCCAGCAGTGGTCTGTTATAGGCTGATTTGATTTATTGATAGATGAGATCTGTTTTTAAAGATGCTAACAGAAAACTGAGTACACTACATATGAAATGTTTCTAATACAGTCAGAGCCGATGCTATGATGAGGATGTTAATGCGCCCAAACTTGCGTAGCTATTGATGAACGCCTACATGTTCTTATATTTTTTTTCACAAAAGAAAAGTTTGTGACCTAGTATTGGTCCCAGAAGTTTCTTTTATAAAAATATTAGAAACACTGTCTATAAGAATCTCCCACGTCTAAATAGTAGACAATGCTTATACCTTTAGATTTTTTTCTTGATTCTAATTTAATAGTGTAAAGAGTCAAGATTTTGTTACTTTGTATGTATTCGATAAATCAAATTATTCTAAAGCAACTTTAGTAGCTTTTCATTATGCTACTACATATGGGAGCAGTAATGTGTATTGAATATGACCTATTTCCATGTATTAAGTGCATATCATTACATTATCTCTGCTTTCATCTGTAGAGATGGATGTTTGTTAGCCTTTTACGCAAAAACAGCTGAAAGGATTAAAATTGAACTTTAATACATAATTATAACTTTTTTTTCTACTTATTTTGGTAGTTGTTACTTACACATACATAGATAAAACAAACATTTGCGGAATGCATAAATATTTGCCCCGTCTCAAGATCGAACCTGAGATCTCAGCACAGTAGTTGCATAGGTACCCTTTGCTCCCTCGGGACAGTAACATAATAAGTTTCCGTCAATTAATCAATTGCTAATGAATACAAGTACAATTCAAACCCGCAGGCAACTGTCCGTTAAGATACTCGTGCTTTGCTTTGTTATTAAAACAAATTTGTAAAAAATCCAGCCATGTACGAATCAAAATCGTTCACGGTGGGATCTGTACCAAAAACAGTAAAAAATTACGTTTGTTGTATAGGGAGCCCTCAAGTTTTATATATGCTGTATTTTTTTTTTGATGCAACGAAAATTTACGCCTTCAAGCGATCACGGTTCATGAGAAACAGCATTGTGACAGACAGCCAGATGGAAAGTATAGTCTCAGTAATAACCTAATAACCTATTTATGTGCTTTGGATACGGAACCCAAAAGAAGAAAGACCTGAATTCGCTGAAAAAAAAGTTTATAAACAAAATAATTCTACAAATTATTTTGTTTATAAACTTTTTTTTGTATTTAATTACCGTTAATGAATTTGCTTGTACAATTCTTTTGTTTATAAACTTATTTTTTTGTAAATAATTACCGTTAATGTAATTGTGATAGGTATCTAATTCCAACAATACTACTACTTTATAGTAGCAGCAGAGATGGGCAATATGGGCATGTTATGTTATTCTAACTAAAACTAAAAGTTTGATTGTTTTATAGCTTGAAGAGACCGTAGCCTTAAATAAAGTGTTAGATAATATTTCAAGTTCATACCTATTTGTTCATACGTATGTCATTACTTCGCAGAATAAGATTCTTAATAGCAACACTGTCGTATGGTGTAATAATATAGGGTGTGATTTTTTTTCAAAATCAATGGGTTCGATTCCCAGCTAGGAATATTGGTTTTTCAGAAATCTAATGATGGTTTTAAGTTTCATCAAAATCGGGCTCGTGACTCCTTTGAGCATTTTTTGCTATTCCTTATAGTTTCGGATTTGGCCATCCAATCCCTTTTGAAAAATTCACCCTGTATAAGTTTTGATACATTATTATTGAATCAAATTATAATAGATGCATACAAGGAGAACAAGGATACCCTTTCTATGTACATATTTTGTTTTATAATTTAATTTATTATTTAATTTCTTTTTGTATTAACATTGTTCTTACTTTTAATTTTATTTTGTCTGTAGTTGTTGAAAGATATATACGTATATTATATTTAATTAATAAAACATAAGCCTTGTATCATTGCGTACAAACAATGTCGATAAAATAGATCGTGCTAATTGAACTCATCCCATCCCTAGCACTGATCTTCTACGATCGTGCGTTATCGGTATGACCTTGGTAAGACCAATCAGAAAGCAGGTTCCTCGCCTCTTCCCTGCTAGTCCTACCTCAGCTAGCTGACAGAATTGTTTGTTCGTAAAATATGAAGCAATAGCTGTCTAGTGGGTACGTAGTCGGTGTACAGGGCTAACTACAAAGCCGAAATTAATATCACAGCATTGTTTTGTAACTACCTCAATGGCGCAGTCGGTAGTGTAACCGACAGGCGCGCTGAGATACTGGGTTCGATTCCCGTGTCAGGCCATATTTTTGATCTCTTTCATTGTTATTATGTACGAATTTAAAAATAAGTAAGCATGTTTATGAATGTCTAAATTCCATAGCACAAGCGTATTTTGGCTTAGTTTGAGCTAGTTGATGTTGTTTGCGAATGTCCCAAATTATTTATTTGTCATCAGAGACAGTAACAAATTACAGGAATTTCGTGACGCGAAGATGCAAGAACATCGTGTCTGTCAGTGGAAAATTGACCATCTAAGACCTTCTTTAAAAGAATAGGCCGTAGACTATTATTTTATAACCACTGGTGAAGGATAAACATCGCTTGCCAAGTCAGCTAGTATATTATATACCTATCTATCTATCTACCTTCACGCCAAATCCCTTGCGGGGTAGGCAGACAGAACCGTGCGCCACACGGCACGGTCCATACACACCTCACTTGCTTCTTCAACTTTCATAATTTATACCTAAACGAAAAGGCCACCTTTCTGTGGGCTTTGTCATAGTCCTAGTCGGATAAAAAGTAAAGGAGTAATATTGTAACTACTTACTCTTTGGTGAGAAACATTTTGGTAATCTCGTAACAGGGTGTAACGTCCGTTCACAAACACAGGCCGGGCAGAACTGTGATGTACTGCCGAATTATTTCTTGGTTCGTTGTTTTAAAAAATAAACAATTGCGAGGTCATACAGTTATGTAAACAAAAGTAAACCCTCTGTGACCCCACTCAACTAATTATATCGTGATAATGATAACGTATGTTGCAAACTCTCAGTGCAGAAAAAAAAAGATAACCGCGGCTAGAGATTATTCAGCAGCTTTGTTAACACACATTTAAACTAACAAACTAGCAGTCCTACATTTTTATACGTGTGGGATTATCCCGCACTCGGACCGACAGGATGTCCTAGGATTTCCGGAGACTGGATGTCGGCGATCTGCGGGCGACTACAACTGAGCGGTGCGATCTAATGCATGAATTCTTATTGAAGTAAACTGGACGGCTGCAGCGCGGGCAGCTGTGTCCGAGCGGCGAGTGGCTGAGTTGGCGTGGCAGCCTTCCTCTACGTTCTTATATTATCCGAAAAATTTACATTGGATTTCTAGATAGGTTTTAAAGCAAACTTAATAATTACTAGAATATAATTAAATGTCTCCACAGTTTACACGGAACACAACACTTCGATACCGCGACACGAGTGATCTGTCCGCTCGCATCAAATTCGGGCATTGCTTGCGGTGCCGGAGCCCGCCCCGCAGACGCCTTCGCCCCTCCGATTGCTGTCATCTTTGGGGTAGAATTAACCCACCTATTGCCGTAAATATTGGTTGACAGATTATGTAAATCACACAATTATTTAACGGGTTTAAAACTATGTTTGAAACCACATGATTTTTCAACTTTATCTACGAGGTACCTACCTACTTATTATTAGCGCTTATCATAAGTGTGTATCGAAAGAAGGAACATTATTTTGAAATTTTGCACACATGCTTAAAAGATTTGAGAAACTAGTAGGGCGCATACTAAAATCTGTAAATGTAAGTAAAATAGGCGATTGTGTCTATAAAGGTGATGACTTCTAGACAAACTAAGTATGGAAGACAGTAGCCAAAGTCTGTCTAGAATCATGAGATACCTTCCCATGCGTTACCCGAGGATTTCTACGGTTCGAATTCGACATCCTTAGTAATTTTCACAGGCTAAAATAACCTCCTTTCAGTCAAAATTATACGATTCTTTGCGTTATACTCGTAGGCAAAATGACTGTACCTATCTTTTTTTTCAATTTTTTTTTCAGTTTCTTTCTCAGTTTCAAAGGACTATAGACTTGAATATTTTATTTACATTGGTTTCTATTTAAACTTGACACCTTAAGCCCCTTATCACACGTACCGGTATGTACCATTTATAGATTCGACTAGAACATTACGTTACGATGCTACCTCCCTGACCGACACGAGCATTCGCGTGTAATGTAACATTTGTTATAGACTAGCTGATGCCCGCAGCTTCGCCTGCGTGAAATTTTGTTCTCTTTTCCGCGTCTCACGGGAACTTATTCCTGGGATAAAAAATGTATCATTTCAGACTAAAATCTATCTCTGTAGGTAATTACATGATAATTTTGCAAACCAACATGGCCGCCGCGCCGAAATCACAAAATTTCATGATGGGTATCGTTAAACAACATATTTATACTGTGGTATCGTTTAGGGGGTTTTTTGGCATGCACAGTACAAACTAATCAACCCCAAACACAAGGTAACTGCTGTATATCGTTAGGGAATTCTCTCTACTGTCTTTTGCTTCCATCATCAGATCGACTTTAGGGCCTGTCCACATCACCACAGCACGACGTCGCCGTCGTCGCCGTGGAACGGTGCGGCGCCGTGCCGTAGCGCGGCGCGTTGCCGTGACGTGGGAATTTACGTTGCCGTACCGTAAAAATGTACGTCATGACGCCGCAAAGTTACACGTCACCGTGCCTTTTTTCTTTATTGACGTGAGGGAAAATCCGCCGCCCTCTCACCGTCCTCAGGCCCCCAGTCATGGAGGCCGATAGTCTTCGGCGAAGACACGTCGGTGGCGCCCAAGGCCGCCGACTGCGGAACTCGGATGGGAGAGTTCTCTCCCGTACCCGCCCCGCCGCCTCCTTCACGAGCGAACGTTCATTTCGGAGTTTGGCTGTTTTCTATGTCTATATTTAGAAATATTTAAGTATCTCTATCAGTCGTCCAAATCCCATAGCATTTTTTTATAATAGCTTAATTTGGGATAGATGATGTTGTGTGAGGAATGTCCACAAAAAATATGTATTTTATTTTAAAACTGAGGCTATATTGGATCGTAGCACAGCGCGAATTTGGTATGATAAATGTAATCAGGTCATTTATAAGATAATTTGACCTTGTTATGATGTGATGCGATTGTTGCGGGTCAGTGGATACGTATTCTTTCCTTTCTTTGTCTCTTGAATGTCTAGTGTGTTGAATGTATTGAGAATTGTCTTGGTACTATTTTACTATTTACACAAAGGTACATAAAAAAAAACATACAGACGAATTGAGAACCTTCTCCCTTTTTGAAGTCGGTTAATAACTTAACAAATCACCTTAAGTTACTCTGAGTGGTATAAAATGCTTAAGGGATTAAGTCCGCCTTGCACTCAGTGATAAAGTTAAAAAATTAAAAATACAATACGCCAAATGAAACGAGTTTTTGTTATTCTTACAGAAAATATGAATAGGTCTGGTCTGGTTCTGTAGAAGAAGATCCCATAGAAGAATAACATCATAATTGTATATTATATATGAAAATAAGCCCACTTTAGGCTGTTACCATTTCTCTTTGTTATGGTGAAGGATGTCATGTTCCGAATACCTACTGCTTTGTTGTAGACTAACAAACCTCGATTTCGTACTACTGAAATCAGAATATAACAATTCAATTTCAAAACCTAAGTTAATATTATTATTTTGTTTAAGAGCTGATGCATGCATGGATGGAGTTTGTTATCGCTACCAAAATTATAATGATCTGGAGATTTTATCACGCTTGTTTTTAAATACATTCACATTGGGCCAATACCACATATTCCGGAAGTCGGTTTCCAATTTCCGAGTCAATACAATCAAACGTACAATCATCAAAGGTCCCCAAGTGTCCCTTTGATGATTGTTTGTATTGAGGCAATAACAAGGCAACTACGATGCAATATCATCATTCTTCAAATGATGTTGTAGGAGAAGCGTTTCAACATTTGACATCCTATCTATTATTGTCAAGTACAGTTTTTCTCGACTGATGAAATCACACCCTCAGTGGAAAAAAAGAATAAGTAATTTTACGTCGAATCATTGTTTTTTTTTTTTTTTTTTTCATTTAGTAATTATTGATTCTTCTTTTATTCATCATTGATTATAATCATATTTGAAAGCTAAGTGTTAAGTTACATAAGCCCAATTTTTTTAAATATTTTTCTTGTTAAAGACAAAATAATGCAAGAAATAGGGGAGAGTCCCACAGTACCGAACACCTAAGCCTAGGTGACAGTTAAAAAAAAACGGATTTGGTATTAAACATTTTAATGAAGTTCTCAGTAACTTGACTATCATAGACATTCATATGCATAAACAGAACAATAACAAATAAACATTACAAATGTTTTAACTTAGGTTCATCATTGGTAACAATTTTTGGTAAATTATATTGTGGCACCTAGTACCGAACATTGATATTAATTGGCACATATGGCCGAACACTCCTAAAAAAGATGACATCGATAACAAATATATAATTCTGAGCACTCTGGTATATCAGCACATGCCTCGTGTGCCCATTCTTTGCATGAATTGCACTGAATCCAGTCTTCATCATGATCTTCTAGACAAACCACACACGTAGAGTGTCCTTGGTTTGCTGCGAAGATAATATTTTTTGTGCTAATGGTAAAGTTTTAGTCTTTTTAATCTTTTCTGCTTTATCTGTCTTCTTGAATGTACGTAGTTGTTTCTTCTCCTCCTTAAGCCTTTTCTCATTTTCTTTATCTTCCAAAGACAATTTGTATGGAGAAGAAGTTAGAATTTGGCTTTTCTCAGACTTTCGTTTCCTTGATTGAGCTCTTTTCTTTGCAGCGTCTGGCAACGGTGAGATGTTTAAAATGGATTGTCTTACAAAATCTGGACCTTTGCTTGTAGAAGGCTGCGGTGAAAAGCTTTGCGGTAAAATACTGGCTGTAGGTGTTTGCTCCGGTATTATTTGAGGAACATCGGGTGGAAAATGATCGCCGCTACTTTGCTCTTCGATAATTTCTTCTATTGGAATATTCGTGATGTCACTTGGCAAATAATCCAGATCGCTAAAGATATTTTCATTAAACGGATAGATGCCGGCACACTTGAATCCTGCGGCTGCTATTTCATAACGTGCTACCTTTTTAAAAGCATCTGATACAAGTCCTGCAATATCATATTCTGTAATTTTGGCTCCTGCATTAGCTCTTATCCACATTCCGCATTGTTCATTATAGGCGTCCTTAAAAGGCTTCATAAATGATCTGTCCAAAGGCTGGAGCTTGTGTGTTGTGTGTGGTGGTGAGCTAATAAGGTGAATATTGTTATCCCTGCACCAGTTTATTACGTCCAAAGTCTTGTGGCTGCTGTGTCCATCAAGCAAAAGCAAAATTGGAGATTCCTTTGAAGGTCGAGCAAACTTAGTAAAATGATGCAACCATTTTAAAAAAAACTCGTTATTCATCCAACCTTTAGGTTGGGCTACAGCTTCACTATCTGGGGGAGAATTTATCATTAGCCTTTCATGCATTCTCTGGCGCGGGAAAACGAAAAAAGGAGGTATAAAATAGCCTGTAGCACTCATGCAAAATAAGATCGTAACGTTTTTTCCCCTCTCGGCTGAAGTAAGCTTCCCAACTTCACGAATGTTTTTTTTGCCATCACCTTTGCATGCTTTTGTACAGTTGTAACGCCTGTTTCGTCACAGTTATATATGTTTGATGGTGGGAAATTGTATTTGTCCAAAATACTTTTCACATTAGAAAAAAATACATTCACCTGGGCTCTGTTGAATCCGACTGCACGCATCAAGCTGGTAGACTCTGCCGTACGTAGTGATAGGTCCGGATGACGTTTCATGTATTCGTAATAAAAGTGTTTACCAGCAGTTTTTTTTTGAACACTGAAGCGATGTGGTATCTCAAGATGCACAGCTAAATCGAAGGCTAGTCTCAAAAACTCCTTTTTTGTCAGTGGCATGCATCTGTCAGCTAAGTCTTTAACGTGACTTGCTAAAACATTCTCATACTCTGATGAAAAAGTCTTCGTGAACCTCCCTAGTATTGGTTTTAACTCCACCTCCTTACCGTCTTTAATCAGTTTCAACTTATCGTACAAAGTGGTAGTAGGAATGCCATATCTTGAAGCTGCTTCTCTAAGATACATTTTTTTCGAGCTTACTTTTTCAATGGCGATCTTTAAGTTTTCTGATTGCCAACGACTTTTCTTGATTTTTTCGATACCGTAAGATACGTTTGTTCCTGAAAGAATTCAATAAATTGATAACATGCACCTCATACAATATCAGTGTGATCGCTGAAACATTTTTGTTCGGTCATAGGGGAAAAAATACTGTTCGGTACTAGGGACTCACTGGAGAGAAATAATCATCGTATAAAATAAAAACAATAAATTTAATTTATATTTTAGATAGCAAAACGTAAAAAGTACTTACCAATTATAATTTAGATACGTATCAAAATGAACCCACACTTTTATTCAATCCACAATTAATACGTGAAGTTGGTAGGCGACGACAATTTCCCGCGTAAAATCCACAACGACCGTTCTTGCTCGCGTTGCGTGCGCCACTGGCCGCTCCCGCGCCACCCGCAGTCCTTCTAGTTGCGTCTCTTTCTGTTGCACGCCAAGGCGTCGTCCATGTTCGTTTATTATTATTAGTACGGTTACAGCTTTCGTTCGGTACTACCTGCCGTTCGGCGCTAGGGGACTTCCCCCTATTAATTATTGTGGTTTGACTACATAATATTTTTTATAAGGGATAAATGGAACATTCGTTATAATGCAAAGAATAAATTAAGTAAATGGACATTTGGGTATACCGTCATAATACCAGAAATCATAATGCCTTTACTTAAAATGCCTGAGCCCAAAATACCCGAAATCGAAATATCAATATTCAAAAGGCAAATATTTATAATATAAATAATTTAAAATGCCTTACGGTCGAATAACCGAAACCCAAAAAATAAATTTATCAAATACCTTATCCTAAAATGTTCAAACACAAAATACCTTTTTTTTTAACATGATTTAAATCTGTAGGATTTAAATCATGTTAAAAAAAAAGGTATTTTGTGTTTGAACTATATATCTGTAAATGGTTAACACCCCGACTCGGATAGGTTAGGTTAGAAGACTAAGGCGGGAGCGAAGCGAAGCGGAGCTTCCGCCTTAGCCTTCGTGGTTATTTTTTTTTTATTTTTCGTTAGCCCACTGTAGTACTTTTGTAACTATGAATCAAAGTGTTTTAACATGAGGTAAATCCTACATGGATACTATGCCGGACTCCTACCGACTAAAAACCACACGTATCCTACATAACAGCCTACAGTTGGGAGCCCCGGGTAAGCCCTCAGAAGGATACCCAAGGACCAACAGACCTACGGCTACAACTGCGGCTTCACTTAGGTGGTGGGGGGGGGGGGGGGGTGTGTGTGTAAATAAGTTAAAGTCAAATAACAAAACGTGTGAGTGGCAATAAATCTTTATTTCGGAAATCATTCATTTATTAACTATGCGCTATATAATAAAGTGGTATAGCATATTATAATATACCTAATAATACCCAGTAGGTTATAGCGATAAACTGGGTAGGTTATGGTTTTTTTTTTATATTCACATTGTATTCTATTTTCGGTATTTTAAATTAAGGATATTTGAAAATTTGTATTTTGAATTCTGATATAATAATTATTTGTATTTTAAGTTTAGACATTTTAAGGTAAGGTGAACTGAAATAAGGTATTTTGAATGTTAAGGTATTTTGAATTCGGGTATTTTGGTCTAAGGCATTTTAAGTAAAGGCATTTTGATTTCTGGTATTTTAATATATAACCGGACATTTGACCCATTATATCGTTTATTGTTAAAAAATATGTACAAAATAAAAAGTAACAAATATTATGATTTGAATCTGTACTTTTTTTTTACATTGTTAATATTATATACACGATAAAACTTTTATTTGTTTTGTTAAATAACTAAATTTATATTATAATTGCACTTACTTAACTAAAATATTAATTTAGTTCGATCAAAAATAGTGGTAACTGTTTATTTCTTTTGAACTTAAAATGAAATGAATTAAGAACAATTACTGCTTTCTTCCAAAAAACATTTTGTTGCACAAGAATACAGTGCACAAGAATACAGGGGCGCGGGAGATGGTAGCAGCATGGTAAGAGTGAATACGTTGATGAAAAGCATACGCATGAAAAGCGGCCACCATAGCCTACTCCTGCAGGCATCACGTCGCCAAATGTGCAATGCTCAAGGTGCTGATTCTACAAAAATCTTCTAAGACCCCTTTAAAGATCTCATGCTGTAGACGTTCGGGAATCGTATGCAGAAGAAAACTCCTATTACGAGTAGAGTTAACCGTGCTCTGTACGCAAAGTGTAAGCATGAACCCTGTTTGTGGCAAGCAGTGTAATCATAGAAAGTAGCCGTAGGCCGTATCATTTACATATCAAACTATTTATCAGAGTACAAAACATTGTACAGGCGGTAGTTCACTCAAAAGATGGTGGAGTTTTCCTATCGTAAAATGACTCCACGCCGCCTGTGATTATGGGATTGTTAATAACTCTCATAGCATGCTTTTGTATCGAGTCGAATGGATGAAGCTCATCTTTAGACAGGAGCACCTGGAAATGGTGCTCCAGTTTCAAGATGACAGCAGCACTCCACTTGCAACTTATAAATAAGTAGTGTTTGCACCAGTAAAGTACCAACGTACCCTGCTAAGCACACCGAGCTTTAACGGCGCCAGCTTAGCTTTGTTGTTCAAATGCTGAATTCCAGAACAGAACTGTATTTTTTTTAGTCATAGCTTTTATGATTGTAATGTGTTTTGTGTGCCTAAATAAAAAAAAAAAAAAAAAATGACAGTACCAAACGTCACTAGAGCCCTCAACGCCAAGGAACCCTTTATCAGAGTACAAAACATTGTACAGGCGGTAGTTCACTCAAAAGATGGTGGAGTTTTCCTATCGTAAAATGACTCCACGCCGCCTGTGATTATGGGATTGTTAATAACTCTCATAGCATGCTTTTGTATCGAGTCGAATGGATGAAGCTCATCTTTAGACAGGAGCACCTGGAAATGGTGCTCCAGTTTCAAGATGACAGCAGCACTCCACTTGCAACTTATAAATAAGTAGTGTTTGCACCAGTAAAGTACCAACGTACCCTGCTAAGCACACCGAGCTTTAACGGCGCCAGCTTAGCTTTGTTGTTCAAATGCTGAATTCCAGAACAGAACTGTATTTTTTTTAGTCATAGCTTTTATGATTGTAATGTGTTTTGTGTGCCTAAATAAATAAAAAAAAAAAAAATGACAGTACCAAACGTCACTAGAGCCCTCAACGCCAAGGAACCCTATACTTCTTTGGAATTAAGATAAACTTACCCTGAAATAGTAATGTCACAGTAGCCCACCCTAATCGGACCCGCTTGCATAAAGAGAACTCTCGATTTCGGACACAAAAGGAGGGGGACAACAGCCAACCTCGTGAAATTCTAACATTTATGGCCATGTAGTAACAGCTACCGTTAATGATACTCCTGATACTTCTATCGGCCAGGAAGCAGACACCCATCCGCAAAACAGAAATTCGTACAAAGACTTCGGTACCAGATCTAAGACCTTAGAGATATTGAAACTCACTACTGGAACCTCCCCCTTAAAATATCCGTCGCCCAAGAGTACCACTGCTGTTATCCAATCTGGCCCAATCATCAACTTATAAATGCTAAGGGATTGAAGCTCTCACCAAACCTCTGACTGTGTGACTTTAATTTCAGCATTAAGTTCTAGGCTTCCAAACTCACCCATCGTGCATGTTCAAGTTACAAGCAAAGTGAGAACCTAAAAGGTTAGCTTTCTCCTTGGCACTCGGGGCCAAACTACCGTCGCCGTCGGATTTAACTAAGGGCGGTAAACTAGATCAATAAAAGTTTTCCTTGGCAGCTTTGATAAGCGACTAGAACTAACAACACCCATATGAGTTTCCTGTTAGCTAATTCACTCACCAATTCTGCCAACGAAATTCGACTTAACTATGGCAGTCGCTTCGAGGCAGCATTAAATTTGCGGTTCACTTTATATAGGGATCAAAATTAGCACCCACTGTGGTCAAAGCTCTGTAAAGTTCTGTAATAAACATCCTAGCCTCGCCGCAAAGCCGGGGAGGCTAGGATGTTGTTTACTTGGGATCCAGCGGATATGAATGTAGCATTCCGTGCCCTCCATTATCCTCTTAGCAACTCTGCAGAAATTGAATAGAGGATGCTGAGCAGGGATCCAGATTCTCTGGAGCAAAGCAAATCCGCACCTACGGGTACGGCACATAGATTTCTCGTATTCCCTGCCAGTCTGCTGAATTATAGTGTGGAGTACTGGCATGGTAATTTCCCCAAATTTAAACATTTATTTGGTCCTTCGTAATAGGTTTATTACTGTGTTGAAGGACAGGCAAATATTGTGTCCAAATAGTGTGCCGGTCCATTCGTATCCTAATGGATACGACTGGACCGACATACTCTACGCGTTAAAGTCTCTATTCCACATTATACAAAGATTAAAAAAGAGTTCATGCCACCCATAATGCCTTAAACTTGGCTCATCAACCTACCATGCTACTGGTAACTACATCCAATAGCTTATCGTGCCTTCCGAAGCACGGAAACGCTTGTAACTTTTGAATTGTAGTGACATAAACTAGGTTTATCACAATATGAAATGCGTAATAGTTTGCTTGCCACTTCGGTAAAAGGTATAGAAGAAAGCAAAACTTTTGTAAGAAATATGAAATGGTATCTCTGTGTACAATTAAAACTTACCTTAAGTGGATTAATCCACTGTAAGATCGTTTTTAGAAAGTTTCTATTTGGCTCTGTGTCGAGGTCATGAGGACTAATTCTCACAAGGAAAGTTCTGCAGCAAGCACATATTTGTCTGCGATAAGTAGTGAATGTAGTGATGACCTGAATCAGAACTTGTAACGACTATCCATGCTGAATCAGCGCCGGGTTTATTGTGTAACGGGTTTAATATCCAAAGAAATCCCGGGGTCAATGTTTGAAGGGTGTACAGGGTCCAAAAGCAAGTTATGGTAGTCGTAAGAAGCACAATCAGACAACATTTTAAAACAACACAACAATTATATTTGCAAACGTTAACAAAGCAATGCACTCAAATAACTGAAAATAATCTATACATTTAATAATAATCCAATATTTTGACAGCTTGACAGTTATAGTATTTCTAGAACAAAAATCGAAGAGAGAGAGAAAAAGATCTATCTTTTAATAAAGCTTATATTTTGTTTAATTAACTATACTGCTTATTAATGCTGTTCTCGTATGTTAAGTTAACAAAATAATAACCAACATTATTTTGCATTTTTTCAGTAAAAAAATTAAACAGCATTGACCAGTTTTTAATTATTTCTCCTCGAATTTTAAGGTGGCTTTTTTAGTATGCAGGTTTTTAATTCATCTGAAGAAGAATAACTTTGTAAACATACTTACTACAATATTGTAGTTTAAATTTCATTGTTGTAGGTATTAATTCTTTTACTATTAGTATTAAGTTTTTTATTCAGTATTTATAACCAACCAAATTTTCCACCTTATTATACCCACCTTATTATGTCACCCTAACATGTATAATAAGGTGGAAAATTTGGGTGGTTCCGAGTAGATCTCGGTGGCCGTGTGGTTAAGGTCTGCACGGTTTGCAAGAAGACGCAGGTTTGAATCCTGCTTGAAATCAATTCTTCTTCCATATTTAATTTTTTTAATAAATGTTAACCTAATTAATGCTTACTAGAATTTATAAATTCAGTTACTAAAACTTATTTAAAATGTAGTTAATTATAGTCAAAACAACGCTCATTACATTGATTTAAATAAATAAAAAAGTAATGCCAAATATTTATTTCTTTTTCCTTCGTCATAATTATTAACCGTTAAGTAGTATCAGTTCATATGCATGTAATACTTCCAAAGTATAAAATTGAATAAATCTTTATTATTCTTTACTTAAATTTTCTCTGTAATTTTCTTAATTAAAAAAAGGGTAAGAATTGGATATACACTTTACGCTACAAATTTAATAAAGGAAAAAATGCAGTAAACTTACTTATACCAGCCAAATTGTTGGTTATTAGAAGTTCATTATTGTTTTAATTGCATATACTTTTTTAAATATATAAAACTTTCTAAGAAATTCAGGCATAAACTTCGATACTCTGAATCCTCTATTTTGCTACATGATGAAGAATAGCACAAAAAATATTTTGATAATTCCCAGTAAACTAGAAGCATTATTATATTTTTAAAAACCACACGTAGGCTTTTTTTTTTTTTTATACCACTAAGGTGGCAGACAAGCATACGGCCCACCAGAAGGACCGGTGGTCACCGCAGCCTATGAACGTTTGCAACACCAGAGGTGCCACACTCGCGCTGCTGACCCTGTAAAAACCTTCTAAGACCCCTTTTGAAGAACCCCATACTGTAGGCGTTTGGGAAAACCGAGGCAGGGAGGTCATTCCACAACCTAAGCGTGCGCGGAAGAAAACACCTATCGGATCTAACCGTGCTGGAACGCACCGGACGCAGAGTGTTAGGATGAACTCCCTGTCTGTGGCGAGCTGTGCGATGATAGAACGTAGCCGTGGGCATCATATCAAACAATTCCTCAGAGCACATACCATTGTACAGGCGGTAGAACACCCATAAGGAGGCAAAGTCTCTCCTGTAGCGAAGAGGTTCCACACCAGCTGTAAGTACAGGATCGTTGACAATTCTTACAGCTCGTCTTTGCACCGAGCCAAATGAACGAAGCTGATATTCAGGTGCTCCCGCCCAGAGGTGACAACAGTACTCCATATGCGGCCGCACTTGCGACTTATAGAGAAGCAGTGTTTGCGCCGCCTTCACTGCGCGCAGTGAAGTACCGCCGCGCCCTGTTGAGCACACCTAGCTTCTTGGACGCCTATTTAGCCTTGTCCTCTAAATGACTACGGAACTGAACGTCACTGGAGATGTCAACGCCAAGGATCCCTATACTTTTGGAGATGGAAAGAGATGTGCCCTGAAATTGCGGCGCTACAGTAATTGGGGTTTGCTTAGCGGTGAAAAAACACGCTTGTGTCTTGGAAGGGTTAAACTGGACAAGATTTTGTCCACCCCAATCGGACACTCTAGTAAGAGTAGCCTCGATTTCAGACACAAGCTGTTCACGATTTTCCTCCACTGTGTCCCGAGAGATACCGGGGCGGCCCGTGTAACAAGTGTCCCCCGTACTGTCGTCCGCATAACAATGAATGCCGTCAATAGACAACATGTCATTGATATGCAGCAGAAACAGAGTAGGGGACAACACTGAGCCTTGCGGTACTCCAGCGTTTATGGCCATGCAGTCTGAACAGCTGCCGTCAACGACGGCCCTGATGCTTCTACCGGCCAAGAAGCTGGACACCCATCCGCATAATCTCTCGGGTAGTCCATATGAGGGCAATTTCGTAAGAAGACCACGGTGCCAGACCCGGTCAAAGGCTTTAGAGATGTCGAGGCTTACTGCTAGAGCCTCACCCTTACTCTCGATAGCCGCCGCCCATCGGTGTGTTAGGTACACAAGAAGATCGCCCGTCGAGCGACCGTGACGGAAACCGTACTGCCGGTCGCTGAGCAGGTCGTGTTCCTCAAGGTACCCCAGGAGCTGTGTATTAATAACACGCTCCATCACCTTGGATAAAAGGGAGGTGACGGCTATAGGCCTGTAATTGGCCGGGTCGGTCCTGTCACCCTTCTTGGGTACAGGATGTACATACGCGATCTTCCACGACGCCGGGACTTGTTGCATGGAATAGGAAAGTGTGAAAAGACGTGTAAGTACCGGACACAACTCAGGACCACAATGCTTAAGTACCACCGCGGGAATGCCGTCTGGCCCGCTCGACTTATGAACGTCCAGGGATTGAAGCTCCCGCCGGACATTCCGCTGTGTAAATTTAACTTCCGGCATGGAAGTGCCACAACTCGGAATGCCTGGCGGTAAAGCACCCCCGTCGCTCATGGTCGAGTTAGAGGCAAAGAGATTACCCAAAAGGTCGGCTTTCTCCTTGGCACTCTGGGCCAAACTACCGTCGGGTTTAAGCAAGGGTGGTAAACCTGACCGACAGAAGTTTCCCTCGGCAGCTTTGGCAAGCGACCAAAATTCACGACTTCCTGAGGGGTAGCCTGCTAGCCGTTCGCCAATTCTGCCGACGAAATCGAACTTGGCCTTGACAATTGCTCTTTTACTGGACCTCGAGGCGGTATTTGATGTGCGTTTCGCCTCAGAGATGTTTGGATCTGAATTTGCACGAGCCGTGGTCCAAGCTCTGTAGGCAGATTCTTTCTGCATTAGAGCTTCTCTGCAGAGCCGATTGAACCACGGTCGCTTTTTTGCACCTACAGGGATCCAGCGGTTGGGAATGTAGCATTCCATACCCTCCAAGATCCCCTCAGCGACTGCTACAGCACAAGAATCCAGATCCTCTGAGGCCAAACAAAGCCGCCACCACGGGTACGACGCATAGAACTCTCGCAGTCCATCCCAGTCTGCTGACTTGTAGTGCCACACATGTCGCCACTCCTTGGGCTGAGGTGGTTCAGGCCTTGCGAGAGGCACATGCGGTCCGACGAACGACACAGTGGTCCGACGATCCTAGCGGAGCATCCACTGAAACGTTGTATCCGTCCGGACGCGTTGTCAGCAGGAGATCCAGCAATGCACTATGCTCGTTCTCCTTGTCTGGTATCCTTGTATGGGATTTAACCAGCTGGGAGAACTCATAGGTCAAGGCAAATTCGTGAGCAGCTTTTCCTGCAAAGTCGGTGGTCCGGGAGCCCAACCAGTCAACATGATGACCGTTGAAATCTCCCAAAACCACTATCTCAGCGGAGGGACACTGCTCAATCACCCTGTCAGTCGATTGCTGCAGGTGGTCATAAAGGCGAACTGTGTCCGTATTACCGCTGTGAGACCTGTACACGCACGCGTAGATGTGTGTGGACAGAGGTGTGGCCCCCGTGATCCACGCGCGCCCATAACGTAGACAGGTCCCTGTCTTCGAGGCTTGTAAGACGGCGACAGCAGACATCATCCCGGACGTACATACACACCCCGGCTTTCTGCCTGAAGTTGTACTCCAGCTTGTAGCCAGGGTACATTAAGTGGGATGTGTCTTTCGGGCATGAGATCTGCGTCTCCTTCAAGAAAAAAAGGGTCGGCTTCGCAGTTTCAAGATGGTGGTGGACTACGTTGATATTCGCGCGCATGCCTCTGATGTTGCAAAAGTCCACTTGAAGTGTGGACGCCGATGCCGCTGTGGATACCTTTTTATTCTTCTTTTTTACAGCCATTGTTGTTTTTTTAAAAAAGGGGAATTAAGAGGGTTGAGGGGGCGCCTGTGTGCCGTTGGCGCAGGAGACTAAGCGAGGCTCTAGCTCACCAAAGGCAGACAAAGGTAGTGCGGAAGATTGGCACGGCGTACGGAAGGGCCCCCGGTCCCCCCCCAATGCAGTGGCCGCGTCCACTCCGGTATCCTCCTCCGGCACGACCACAGCACCAGGGACTTTACACAGGCTGCTGGTTCAGCCTCCTTGGGCGGAGATTAAGTGATCCCCAGGTTCGGGTCCCGTACAGCCTGCGGGCGGTCAGCGGTCAACCGTTTCACCGGGTCTCCCTGACCGCCGCACCAATACTCCGCGCCTCTATCCACCAATGGAGCCAGATAAGCCTCTGGTCTCACCGTCACCGGCACAAAGTCGCCCCAATGAGCTCTGGATCCCTGCTAACCGACGGAGAACATAACCCAACCGAAGTCAGGTTACTATTACCGCGGTCTTCTGCAGGGCGGAGTTACTGCCCCAGGCGGGCTGCTCAACGAACGGAGTACCGTTATGCCCTTCCTCCTAATGTGGGCTTTTTCGTTAATCCCTAAGATATTGAATCTTAGGGATCTGATTGAAGAAGCCACTACTGTACCCTCAGGGTGTAACGTTAGCTCCATGAGAAGTAACGCATGTCCCCTAAACCCCGAGGGATATAAACTACTATGGGACGCGACTTGTGTGAGTACAGTAGCCGCCAGTCATTTGGGTCGTACTGTCCATTCAGCATCGGCGGCTGCGGAGGATGCAGCCGAAAAGAAGAAGCGGAAGTACGCTGCGATGGAGCCACATTATCTATTCGTACCCATCGCCGTAGAAACTATGGGATGCTGGGGCTCCGAGGCAAAAAAAAAAAAAAGTTATAACTCAATTGGGGCAGAGGATTGGGGAAAAAACGAGTGACTCCCGCTCCAAGTCGTTCCTGGTGCAAAGGCTGGCTATAGCCATTCAACGTGGTAATGCCGCTAGCGTTATGGGCACCTTTGCACCGGAAACGGTTAGGGGTGGGTTATTGGACTAATAAGCTATTATTGATTGCTTATTATTGACATTTTTATTTATTTTTTAGTGTAATGTGTCTTATTTTTGTGTTATATTTTTATTAATTAAATTAAATAAATTTTACTAAAAAAAATAAAAAAATAATAATTCTATTATTCTTTTCTCTTATTTTTGATATAAAAATATTTTCTCTACGATTACAAAATAAGACAATTTATTTTTTTATTTATTTTTGAATTTATGTACACACAAACAAGAACATGAAAAAACAATTACAGAGAGAGAAGAAAGTACAAAGGCACTACTTATTTCCATAGAAATCTCTTCCAGTAGGCCTGAGATAGGAGATGTAACCTATAAAAAATATAATATGTGTGCAGGTTAACAATAAAAAAAAATCACATATAACTATCTAATAAAAATACATACTTAAATAAATACATAATATTGTATATAAAACATATAATAACTACATAAAAATATTACACTCTATGATAAAGAGGAGAGGTAGTGTTCTCGTACTCTTTTCTTAAAAGTAAATATGGTTGGAGACTTATGTATATCAGCCGGTAGTGAATTCCACAGCCTAACCGCATGCACAGTAAAAGAATAAGAATAGAAGTCTGTCTTGTGAGACGGAAAACTAAGACGGAAAGTGAGATGTGATCTACACGGTTTATTAGATTTATTCATAAATGTAAACCGCTCCCGTAGATATGAAGGGTATGTAGGGTTGAAAAGAATATTGTACAGAAGACACAGTATCCGAGTATTCCTCCGAAGGCGGATTGGGAGCCACTTGAGTTCTGCACGAAACTGTGAGACATGATCATACTTACGTAGATTAAAAATAAAACGAATACACAAATTTTGCAAGCGCTCAAGTTTGTTTAAAAGCTCCTCTGTAGCATCCAAGTAGCAGGAGTCCGCATAGTCCAAAATGGGTTGGATTAGGGATTGAGCTAATAAAATTTTCGTTTTCAAGGGCAGAAGACTCTGGAGGCATCTAAGCGTGTGAAAAGTAAAATGCACCTTTCTACTGACCGAATCAATGTGAGCTTTCCAAGACAAGTTTTGGTCAAATATAATGCCCAGATTTTTGACAGTACTACTGTAAGCTATAGGAAACCCGCCAAGCAGAAGAGGAGGCAAAGAAGCAGTATCTACACCACATAGCATTTGCCTGCTACCGATAATCAAAGCCTGGGATTTGCTAGGATTTATTTGGATCCCAAATGAATTTGCCCAATGGTTAACAGCTTCTAAGTCACGATTCATAGCTGCAATTGCAGTCCTATATTCGTTGAGTGAAAATTGACGGTACAGTTGCAGATCGTCAGCATAGAGATGGAAGTTTGAGGAAATAACTCGTACAGCAGAGTTGATAAAAACAGAGAAAAGTAAGGGAGATAACACGCCACCTTGAGGCACGCCTGCACTGAGGTTACACCATTCTGAGTGAGATTTATTAAGGCTAACACACTGCGAGCGTCCCCGAAGATATGAGTCGAACCAAGACACAGTCTCCGCGGAGAAATTGAGGGACTTTAGAATTCCAAGGAGAACGTCAAAATCCACGGAGTTAAACGCACTACTGAAATCCAGTAGCACTAGAACCGTGAGCGATTTGCTCTCCATGGCCCAGCGGATATCATCTGTGACCTTAACAAGAGCCGTCACAGTACCGTGTCCAGGTCTAAAACCGGATTGGAAGGAGCTAAGAAGGTTATTCTGTGTTAGGTAACTTGAGAGCTGTCGATGCACTAGATGCTCGAGGACTTTGGACAGGAAAGGAAGAATGGATATGGGTCGATATTGTGACAATGATGTAGGATTTGATACTTTGGGAATTGGGATGATAAGTGCTTTCTTCCAAACACAAGGAAAGCAACCAGAGATCAATGAAAAATTAAATATGTGAGTTAGGATAGGAATTAAGGAGGGTAGTATGGGTGTGAACATTTTAGAGCTTAACTCATCGTTTCCAACAGCAGAAGAAGTTATAGATAGGAGAGACTTTTTAACCTCGACCTCTTCAACTATCTTGAAATCAAATGGAGGACATGGTGGTACCGGCAGTAGCGAAAGTTCTAGCAAGGTGCTAGACTTCGTAATAGGGTCAAGCATGATAGGTGGAATTGAGAAATGATTATTAAGAGCACGCAAATCAACATCTTGACCATTCACTGTGAAAGACTTACCGATACCATTAGCTTTGAGAAATTTCCAAATTTTGGAGGAGTCACGGGTATCAAGAGACTTGTGAAAGTGGTGACGTTTAGCATCTCTACACAGGCGAACGCAGCGATTCCGCAGAGCTCTGTAGCGATTTAAATTCAAATCTGTAGGATTACGTTTATACCTTCGTTTGGCCTTATCTCTTCTTCCCATCGCCTCCCTTATTTCAGTAGTGATCCATGGAGCTGGAATGGATTTTGCTCTCACTCGTCGTTTTGGCGCATGGCGATCATAAAGACCAGTCAAAATACTGTTAAAAATCGCAATCTTCCCATCCACACTGTCACTGTCAACTACAGGCGACCAGTCAATGACACCAGCATCATACTCTAGTGCAACCAGGTCCATGCCCTTGAAATTTCGTAGCTCAGTAAAATGTGATCGACGCTTAGGTGTGCGAATAGACAGGGACAGATAGAGTAAATCGTGGTAAGAGAAATTGGCTGTGAGTTGACCGTGGGTTGCAACGTGATCAGGGGAGGAGACAATAATTAAGTCAAGAAGAGAAGGACGACAATCAGGGGCATGGTGAGTGGCATTGAGAGGTAATACATATATTAAGGTTAACAGACGAAACAATGGACTGCAGGGAGTGTGCTCGGTTATCGTCCTTGATGAGGCAAGTGTTGAAGTCACCCATTATAACAACGTGGTTGTAATTGGGGCAATGTTCGTTGAGCAAAGTATCAAGTGTTTCAAAATAGTTGACATGTAGATCCGGGCTGTAAAAGACTCCAAGAAGAACTTTGCTGTGCTGGATTGTAATTTCAATGAACAGGTACTCAGCTGACGCACTATATATAGGTGGAGATGAGGTAATAATTTTGTAAGGTATATCGTCACGGAGATAAAACGCTACACCTCCACAGCGCTTGCCATGCCTGTCATTTCGAATTAGCACAAATCCAGGGAGGTTATAGAGAATAGTTGAGTGGGATGATTTCAGAAATGATTCTGATACGAAAAGTGCGTCCAGATTGTCACTGCTAAAGGATGCCAGAACATCAGAGTGGTGGAAAGGAATACTCTGAGCATTAATGTGTGCCAATTTAAGATTTTTTGGGTAACCAGAAAAAAGAGAGAATAACTGATCATGTAAGGTCAGAGCTGGAGAGTTATCACTACCCGCACTAATAAAACTAGAGTTAGAGGGAGAGCACGAGACAAAAGTATCATCATGGTCAGAATCAAAAGTATCTTCCATGATGATTGCTGCTGTGTAAATATAAAATCAAATATCAAATACAATATATAAATATATATATATATATATATAATATACCTATACAATAATTGTAAATAAGCAAAACCTAAAAATAAACTAATAAAAAAAAAGTATTCAACGAACCCCGCCCGCAAGCAATGGAAGAGATTTCTATTGTTATGAGACGTGTTATAGTATCTAGCAATATAGAAAATGCAACTATGCAGCGACCCCGTTGCCCTTCTTAGTAACAAGCCTTACACGCGGAGACAGAATTGCTGACGCGAGATGACGCAATGCAGCCGTACTTACACGTGGAGACAAAACTGCTGACTTGATGAGGCGATGTTCGTCACATGCAACCGGATGCCAGTTTTACCCGATACTCGTGTAATAGCCGTAGATCATTCTGATTCTAACATCGGTCGGAACCACTTACTTTTAATTGTAATTTCTTTGTAATTTTTGTATTAATTAAATTTAATTAAAAATCATTTTGGTTTTTTTTGGGTCCTCCGGCAGCGACTTCCTTATTTGGCGCAGTCGGTAGGATGCTCGAGGCGTCTCGAAATAGCTAATTAGGGTGGTTCTCGCATCGAATATCGTACCCTTACCGCTAAATCGCTACCGCCGTCGCGAGCGATCGCGTTCGCCGAGTATCCTGAAAGAAGAACCTGACGTCGTGCCCGGAGGAGAAATCCAGACATCGATCCCAGAGGTGCTGAAATGCAGTTGATGTAAGTACACTAAAAATTGTTTTTGTGTGTTGCTCTCAACTTCCCTTTTCCTATAGTTAGTATTAGTAATTAGCAATCATTTTTCACCCTAAGCAAACTACTCCCAGAGGGCCTGTGCGCTCTAGAGAAGCACGTAGGTTAGACTTAGACTCGAATAGAGATATTAGCGGAGATTCTAATAGTATTAGTAATAGTTTAAATAGCAGCGTTAGGTCTGTAAGTTCCGAATTTAATACTATGGCAGACGCAGATATAATTTATAAAACCCTACGTTTAGTGCCAAATTTTGATGGGAATCCGCACATTTTGCCAAGATTTAT
Organism: Miltochrista miniata; assembly: GCA_933228765.1. Taxonomy (NCBI): domain Eukaryota; kingdom Metazoa; phylum Arthropoda; class Insecta; order Lepidoptera; family Erebidae; genus Miltochrista; species Miltochrista miniata. The sequence goes on along the minus strand of OW121747.1, from coordinate 15,479,285 downwards.
TCAGCTTTGCGACCAAATTGTTTCTGAGTATATAGATGCTAATCCTGGTAACGAATTAGCGCGGCTGTGCCTTATTAACGGTATATTAAATAAAATAACCGGCCCAGCCGCTCAGATTATTAACGCGAATGGTATACCTGAAGATTGGGCCAATATCAAAAAGGCTTTGATTAACAACTTCGCAGACCAACGGGATGAGACCACACTTTAAAACGATCTTATGCTAGCTACCCAAGGAAATGTTTCTCCCCAGGAGTTTTATGACCGTTGTGTTTCATTATACTGCACTATCATGACATATGTCACTCTACACGAGACGATACCTACCACCGTAGAAGCCAAGCGCGTACTATACAAAAAATTAACTATGCAAGCATTTGTTCGCGGCTTAAAAGAACCTTTAGGATCTCGTGTACGATGTATGCGTCCTGATAGCGTTGAGAAAGCCCTTGAATTCGTACAAGAGGAATTGAACGTGATGTATCTAATAAATCGAAACGACAACGAAAGGAAATCTGGTAACATACCTAGATCTTTGCCTTTTTCACCCATGAATAATTCTAGTAGTTTACAACAGAAACAGTTCAATTCAGCTGTACGAACCGGGCCTGTTACCAATTTTCAGCCACCGCAGCAGCTATGGAAACCAAATACTTTTCAAGGCAATGTGCAACCTTTTAACAGTTTTAATAGGCCTGCCACTCTCGGTAACGGTGTAGGTATGCCCACGCGCACGCAACAAATGTTCCGAGGGCCACCACCAGGGTATAATCGCTTGAACAACAATTTCCAACCGCAACCTAGAACATTCCAGCAGCCGTATACGGGCCCTAAGCCCATGAGCGGTGTTAGTCACTTTGTACCGAAAGAAAAACCCTCCTTCGGTCAAATAGCAGGTCATGACTGGCGTAAAAACGGTAACCCGCCCCCTAACAACTATTTTAAGTTAAAGGAAATGAATATGAACGAGTGTGGTTACCACAGTGAACAACACTATTACCCTGATTATTTTGACGAACCCAATTGTAACTTGTACGGTGATGGCACGGAATATTACAATGTAGAGCCAACCCCTTATACTTATTATGAGAATCCTAATTATGGTTACCCGGAACATAGCCAGCCTTGCGAAAGTCCTATTCCTGGACCTAGTTCTGAACCAGAGCAGGATTTTCAGGAGCGCGGGATATTAAGCAAATTAAAATAGAAGTAAATCTCCAAACACAAAGGCAGCTCCCATATCTGCAAATTTCACAGCCGCCCCTAAAACTATTACTTGACACAGGGGCAAATCAATCATTTATTAGCCCAGAAGCTGTGAATCAATTTTATAATAATTTTCCCCTTAACTACGAACCTTTTGAAGTTACGAACATCCATGGGTCTGCGCGAAGCGATCATACCATAGATATCCCGACTTTCAGCGAATTTCAAGAGCTCGATTCCATGAAACTATACGTTTTTAAATGTCACTATTATCTAAAATTGACCTTAAAGATAGAGTGTTGATAACGCGTAATTCTATTAACGAAATCAAGATGCATAATTCACGTAATGCTAATCTTTACGAGGATATTATACCAGCCAATTCATCGAAATTACTTAGAGTACCCATTAACTTTCACGATGGAGAGGCATTAATACCCGAACAGAGAATTTCTAACTGTACCATCAGAGATTGCCTTACCACTGTAAAGAATAACCGCGGATTTTTAGAAATTACTAACCCAACGTCTAATGATGTAATATTTTCAATGGACCGAGCCGTACAAGCAGAGGTTTATAATACTCAGTGTGATGCAAAATACTCTCACAGAAGTCCGCATACGTACATAGATCAGTTTCCCGAACGTGCCAAATTTGTCATCTCTCAGTTACGTACCGAACACCTTAATGTGGAGGAACGGGCTAATTTAGAGACTCTATGCAGTAAATACGCCGATATATTCTACATAGAGGGAGAAGCCCTGACTTTCACAAATAAAATTAAACATAAAATTCGTACCTCGGATGAAATACCAGTACACGGTAAAAGCTATCGTTACCCGTATATCCATAGGGACGAAGTTAGGAGTCAGATAAACAAAATGCTGGAACAGGGTATAATTAGACCCTCCGAGTCCGCCTGGAGTTCACCTATCTGGGTAGTGCCAAAGAAGGGTGACGCGTCAGGCAAGACTAAGTGGCGTCTAGTCGTAGATTTTCGTAAGCTAAACGAGAAAACCTACGACGATAAGTATCCTATCCCGAACATAAACGATGTGTTGGACAAACTGGGAAACTGCCAGTACTTTACCACCTTGGACTTGGCTAGCGGATTCTACCAAGTTGAAATGGACCCGGCGGACATCCCTAAGACCGCTTTTAATGTCGAAAATGGGCACTATGAGTTCCTGAGAATGGCAATGGGCCTCAAGAACGCTCCATCATCATTTCAGCGCGTCATGGATAACGTCCTGAAAGAACTGCAGAATACCGTTTGCTTGGTATACTTGGACGATATTGTAGTCTTCAGTACTTCGCTCCAAGAACACATGACCAATTTGGAGAAAGTATTTATGAAGCTACGCGAATCTAATTTCAAAGTCCAGCTAAATAAGTCCGAGTTCCTCAAACTAGAAACCTCTTTCCTAGGCCATGTAATAACCAGAGAAGGCATTAAGCCACAACCCGACAAGATAATAGCCATCCAAAAATACCCAATCCCGACTACACCCAAAGAAATCAAGCAATTCTTAGGTTTAGTCGGCTACTATAGAAAGTTTATACCTGATTTTGCCCGTATTACCAAACCTCTCACTCAGTGTCTAAAGAAAGGCAGAAGAGTAGTAATGACTCCTGAGTACACTGAAAGTTTCGAAATGTGCAAGACGCTCATTACCAACGATCCGATTTTGCAGTACCCTGATTTCTCAAAAGATTTCATCCTGACAACAGATGCTTCTAACGTCGCTCTTGGCGCTATCCTATCACAGGGTACTATAGGCTCTGATAAACCCGTGTGCTACGCTTCTCGCACTCTAAATGAGAGCGAAATCAACTACAGTACGATTGAGAAAGAGCTTCTCGCTATAGTCTGGGCAGTCAAGTATTTCAGACCCTACCTATACGGTAGAAAATTCAAAATAGTAACAGATCACAAACCACTCCAGTGGGTTATGAACCTGAAAGAGCCCAATTCTCGACTGACTAGATGGAAGCTTAAGCTATCTGAATATGACTTCACTGTCATTTATAAAAAAGGTTCTAGCAATACCAATGCTGATGCTCTCTCCCGCATCCAAATCCATAATGAAGAAACGAGCTCTATGGCAGTGAACGCATCCGAACGTCCACCCTCAGAAGGCGACTCATCAACCTTAACTGCACATACCAGTCAGGAAAACCCTATACTTGAAATTCCTATTGTTGACGAGCCACTAAATAAATTCCATAGGCAGATCTTCATCACCGTTGTTGGCGACCTCAAAAAGCGCCCAACAGCATCGAAGCCATTCGATACTCATACTAGAACTTCTGTACAAGTATCTCAAACTAATTTAGAAGATGATATCGTAAATGTCATCAAGGAATATGTCAATCCTAAAGTGAAAACAGCCCTGTTAATCAGTCCTGCCTTATCCATGTATGACATCATTCCTATCATACAAGAAAAGTTTAGAAGTTCTTCCATGAATTTAGTTTTGGCCAAAAGAGAGGTAGAGAATATTAAGGAATATCTACAACAGCAGGACATTATCAAACATTACCATGATGGGAAAACTAACCATCGTGGCATCAATGAGTGCTACTTAGCCCTATCTCATAAGTATTACTGGCCAAAAATGAAGGAGGACATAACTAAATTTATTAACAACTGTACCGTTTGTGGGCAAGCTAAATACGATCGCCACCCAATTAAACCGCAGTTCAACCTAGTACCACCTGCTACTAAACCATTCGAAACCGTTCACATAGACCTTTTGAGTATCCAATCGGAGAAATACTTAACAATAGTGGACGCGTTCTCGAAGTATGCACAAGCATACCACATAAGAGATGGTACAGCTGTTACCATACTGCAGGCTTTACTAAAGTTTGCAACTCATCATGGCTTACCACTAACCATAATATCGGACAACGGTACGGAATTCACCAACCAATTGTTTAGCGAATTTGTAAAGTTACACGGAATTAATCATCACCGCACCTTAGCACATTCCCCAAACGATAATGGCATCGTGGAGAAGTTTCATTCAACTTTGTTAGAACATTTACGCATTTTAAAGCTAACGCATAAAGGTGAGGATGTAACTACTCTCGTACCATACGCCATCTTAGCCTATAATAGCGCGATCCATAGTTTTACCAAATGCCGTCCATTTGATATAATAACCGGGCATTTCGATCCGCGAAATCCCCTCAACATAGACTTATCGAAACATCTCATGCAACAGTACACTCAAAATCATAGGGAGCAAATGAAAACAATTTACGAAGCCATAAATACGGATTCTTTGTCCAATCGCAGTAGAATAATAGAAAACCGTAACAAAAACCGCGATCCCGAAATCGAATATCAACCCCAGCAACGCATCTATATTAGCAACCCATTAGCGAACCGCCAAAAGACAGCCCCTAGGTATACCCAAGACACCGTCTTGGCTGATTTGCCAATACACATATACACTTCTAAAAAACGCGGCCCCATTGCTAAAAACCGTTTGAAAAGGGTACCTAAAAGCGCTCAATTGTTACAGGGTGCTACTGGTCCTGACTGCTCGTTTGATAGCAGCCCAGGAAACGAACCCGGAAATAACATTCGAGAACCTAGATGATGGCCCGGGACTGCTACCTTTTCGCCTTGGTGGGACTAAGCTAATCACGCACTACCATACCTTCCTGCAATTTATTAAGCTAGATGATATTGACAGTAAAATTGCTCTATTAGGGGACCAATTAAATAATTTTAAGAAGTATTTAGTTGATGGTATACATGTGCTTCACGAAATCCAAATAGATTATCTTTCTAATAAATTAAGTAAAATTATAAGCTACATACAAACGTTAAAACCAAATCGTGTAAAGCGAGGTCTCATTGATGGTCTGGGTTCTATAATAAAAGGTATAACAGGTAATCTAGACTACTCTGATGCAATAAAATACGACAAGGCTCTCAAAATCTTACAAGATAATAACTACCAGATCCAGGAGGAATTTAATAATCATATTAGTTTGAGTAAAGAGTGGATGACCCAACATTCCGATATTATCATGCAGCTTGTAGAAAATCAATCCAAATTGAATGAGACTGTAATAGCTCTACTAGATAAAGACCTTAATAGAGAATATAATCTTATAACATTTGCAAAATTTAGCCAATGCTTAACATTAATAAGTGAGAACTTAGATGAGATACTTAATGAGTTAATTAGAATAGAAAACATTTTAGCATTCATACATAGTTCAAGCCCGCATCATTCCATGATTAATATAGAAAGTCTAGGACATATGGTTAAAAAGTTAGTTAAGGTTTATGGTAAAGATAAGGTATTAGATTTAGAACTTAGAGAATATTACGAAATAATTAAACCCGGCTACTACTATTCGGGTAATCAAATAGTTATCTCATTTAAATTTCCTATTTTCGCTGTAGATAATTACGACCTGTACAAGTTATCCCTAGTCCCTAATAAGTTCAAGCATGTACTTATCCCTCCTTACCCGTTGATTGCAACAAAAAGGAATGGTTATGTGTACATAGAGGCTGAATGCCCGAAGTATAACAACTGGTACCTCTGCGAAGACAAGATGGACCACCAACTACGACGCGATCCAGACTGTATCCAGAACCTCATCATCAACCAAGTCCTACACAAATCTTGCGAAGTTAGGACCGTATTCCTGTCGAAAATATCCATGGAAGAGCTGAACGAAAAACACTACATCTTATCGTTCCCCTACGAGACAAAAATTCACACCATATGCGGCCGGGAAGATTACAGCACTCTAAATGGCAGTTATCTAGCTACTATACCGACAGGATGCTACCTGTACACTCCAGAGTTCACCATCACTAATCTCAATGATCACGTAGAAGGACAACCTATAAAGATCACGAAGATACAATACACTGAAGTTAACCAACCGAATGCTACTCGGATCAATCTTAGATCCAGCGATCTTAGGAAGCTGCATAACGCCCAATTCAACATTATGTCGCAGCCTCCGTTACAACTGCAGCCGGTATCTCAAGAGTACTTGTACCACACCACCATCCCGTTCTACATCATATTCGCCTGTATTCTCATAGCCGGGATACTGGTACTTCTGAAACGATACAAATTATTGAAATGCAAAGGCAAGAAACTGGAAATCCTGGATAGCACATACGCACAACCTGAAGAATCAGAAGCGCCAAAGGGACACTCAGCAATATTTTCTCAGTTCAAACTTCAAAAATAATTGCTGAACTGTCGGTGGAGGTGTTATAGTATCTAGCAATATAGAAAATGCAACTATGCAGCGACCCCGTTGCCCTTCTTAGTAACAAGCCTTACACGCGGAGACAGAATTGCTGACGCGAGATGACGCAATGCAGCCGTACTTACACGTGGAGACAAAACTGCTGACTTGATGAGGCGATGTTCGTCACATGCAACCGGATGCCAGTTTTACCCGATACTCGTGTAATAGCCGTAGATCATTCTGATTCTAACATCGGTCGGAACCACTTACTTTTAATTGTAATTTCTTTGTAATTTTTGTATTAATTAAATTTAGTTAAAAATCATTTTGGTTTTTTTTGGGTCCTCCGGCAGCGACTTCCTTATTTGACGTAAGCAGAGCGAAACAACACAACAAAAGAAAACAACAAAAAAAAACAACAAAACAACACAAGAGTATTAGAGATACAGTTCATAGATGGCGCAGTTGTGAACTCGTCCGACAGTAACATTTTATTCACTAGTCATTATTAATAAAAGAAATAAGAAAAACTGAAAAAGAAGGAACGGACCCAGCTTTATAGAACATTTACGTGGCGACAGTATTATATGTAAAAATGTAATAATGTAAAAAGAATGTAAAAATACAACATATGTAAAAAGTCAGTTTTTTGGCCGTACTGAAAAATCTACATTTCCAACTTATGCCTTTTTTCCACTGAGGGTACGAAATGAACTTTTTATATTTTAACTACAACTTTAATTTAGAAATAAACTAGATAGAGTTATAAAATATGAATATAAATAATTTAAGATCCTCCCTGAATTTACGATATGGCACTAGAAAACAATGAACTGGACAAATGATGTCGAAACGCGAAATAATATTATTTTAATTAGTAATGATAAAAATAACACAGAAAATTGTACATAGCAATTATAGTAAAGATTGGATTAATTGTATTATTTCTATGTTTGCATTTAAATGTCTCCGTAACTTCTGAATCGATTTTCAAAAATTATTTTACCGATTCTTGCATTAGTGCTTAGAAATTAAATGAAAGATAATGTATGAACAGTACCTACCTTTGAGAATAAAATTAGGATTAAATAGTGGAAAAGTACAAATGTGAGTTTGAAGAATGAATTACAACAAAATTCCATCAAGTGCCAACAATTCAGAGTATAATATTATAGTGCTTAGAAATGAAGCGAAAGATAATGTATGAACAGTACCTACCTTTGAGAATAAAATTAGGATTAAATAGCGGAAAAGTACAAATGTGAGTTTAACCTTTAACTATGGACGTGAAATTTTTGTTACACAAATGTGGACGTGCGGTCTCATAGACCGCTTCCTTTAAATGCTGTATTCTATGTAGTTAAGAAGGTATTGTACCAGTTCTTATTTTTAATACCTTTAGGTGTTACTAAGTGCAAATAAAAGTTAAAATTTAAAACGATATGTATCTATTTTGAACTAAAATGTAACCATGTAACAATTACAGGCACTTTTCTGACTTTTTTATAAGCGATCACTTTATGAAAAGATTATCTAAGGAAAATTTCATTTTTACTCAGTTTGACTACTACTAAAAAAGTTAAAAATTACTTCTCATAACAAAACATAAAAATTTTGACAACTTTTGCACAATGTCTTGGAGTATTGCATTTCGTCATCGAAAAGTTATTCCAAATATCAACCGATAGGATCTTTCTTTTCATCCTGAGTAAAAAGCTGAATAGATTTGCCCAACAATTTATTATGATGTGAAGAGCGTACACGTCTGGAATGTAGTTCTGCAGTCCACTTATAGCGATGTTTACCATTGTAAACTCCTAGGACCGTAACTATGAAATAGGTTTTTCGTAGTCAGAACCTTCAGTGTCCAAATCACCGCTAACTCTGCTAGTACTACTTTTTACTGCTTTTTTTCCTTTATCGCATCTTCATAAAATAAACAATCATCCACATCCCCATTGTTGTCGCACTGATCTGATCCCAAAAGCAATCGCTGAAGCTAGTCTTCGAAAAATAGTTCATCTAATCGCAATATTTTACACGTACTAGATGGAATTGATGATTTCAAAGTTCGTTTGAATGTAAATGTACTGAGGTTATTGATGTCTAACATTTTACATTAAAAAATGTAGCACAAAAAAAATCACCATCAGCTCAAATTATCACACAATCGTGGACGTGCGGTCTCACGGACCGCTCCCAAAACTTAAAGCGTAATTACTTTCGAAATATGCATCCTGCGATACAACCTTCGTCCTCTACAGTCGTTTTGCCACTTAAACCGAAGCTACTGAAACGGACAGACGTGTGGGGTACGCGGAAAGAGAGGGGCACGTGATTCACAAACTGCTTGCGGCCTGTGAGACCGCACGTCCACAGTTAAAGGTTAAAGAATGAATTACAACAAAATTCCATCAAGTGCCAACAATACAGAGTATAAATGTTATTTAGGTCAATGGTTCCTTGAAACAATTTATTTATTTATTAATTTTTATTTATTTATTTATTAATTAACACGGCCTAAGACCAATTACATTAATTAAGAATAACACTGAAACATACACATACAAATTCTATACAGCAGCTCAATTATACAATAAAAATAAAAAAAAAACAAAACATTTCAATAAAAAGAGAATAAAAAAAAATACAAATAGCAGCACAAGTACAATGGTAAATATGACAAAAGAATAGAAAAAAAAAATATATAAATAAATTATAAATGAACGTAAAATTCACTAAAATGAAGACAAACTAATAATAATTTGGGTAATGTGTCGGCAAATAAGTCACAGCTAGGGTACTTCTCGAGAAGGGCGTTGAATGCAGTAAGTATACGCGGCAGTGGTGATTGCGCTCGCGACTTTGTCCGAGAAAAAGGTACGTCGAACAGCCTGTGCTTACGACTACGCGTGTATTGATTCGGGACAAAGAGTCTGCAGAGCACTTCACTTAGATCGGGAGCATCAATCTTGTCGCGAATTATTTTGATGGCAATCATTAGCTGGTGCCAAATGCGGCGAACTTCCAGAGAGTTGTAACCTAGACAACCTAGTAGGAAAAAAGTTGGGTACAAATAAGGGTATAGCCGTACTGGCGTTTATATAGGAACCTCAAGAAAGTTTTTTGAACCTTTTCTAATGGAAGAGCATACGTAACTTCATGTGTGTTCCAGACACTAGAGCTAGTTTCCAGCTTGCTGCGAACGAGTGCGTTATATAAAAGTTTAACTGCGTGATTGTCGCGGAAATCACGGGCATTCCTAAGAATGAATCCCAGCCGTCTGTATGATTCCTTTGCCAAAGTGGAAATATGCTCATGGAATGTAAGTCCAGGATCAAATATAACACCAAGGTCCCTGACCATATTAAGTCTACTGATAGGATCGCCATTAAGTTTGTAATCAAAAATGATCGGCTGCCGCATACGTCCAAAAGTCATGATGGAACATTTTTTGGGGTTGAATTCCAACTTATTGACGACACTCCACAGATGAATGGCATCAACATCACGCTGTATTGCTTGGCAATCCGCTTCCGATCTGATCTCAGAAAAGATCTTTAAATCATCTGCGTATAACAAGCTCCTAGCGTGATTGATTACGTTGGGGAGATCATTTACCATTAGTAAAAAGAGCAACGGTCCAAGTATTGATCCCTGACTAACGCCGGATCGCGTGTGGTACGGTCGGGATTCGTACAGGCCAAGCCTGACATACTGTTGCCGATTTCGCAGGTAGTCAGCAATTAGCCTGAGCAAACTTGGAGCAATACCTAGGGCAGAGAGCTTCGCAAGTAGTATGTCGTTATTGACTCTGTCGAAGGCCTTTTGAAAATCAAAATAAAGAACATCTACTTGGAGTCCCCGATCCAGGCTACTTGAGATGCATTCCACCAATGATAGCAAATTTGTATCAACGGAGCGTCCACTTCTGAAACCATGTTGTTCATTTCGTAAGTATTTATTTAGGGAAAGACAGGGTAATGTGAGTCAGCGGGCAATGGGAGTCACCCACATATCTCTAAAACCACAACCATTAGAAGCGAGTTAACGGTCTTCCCCGTCTCGCTTGTTCCCCTCGCTAACGCCGCGAGCGCGACGCGCCATAATGGCAACAGCCTAGAGAGTGAGAGGTGTGTTTCGTTTTTGCAGCTCGCCGTTGTAAATTTTCGCAGACGCAAAATAAACAGTAAGTATTATAGTTATTGATCTACCTGTGTGTTACTTTTTTACGCCTTTACTTGTACATTCAGTGTAATGATTTTATACTTAAATCCCGAGTGTTCCTAATATAAATTTTGTATTTATTTATTTTTCTCCATAAAATACTTGCGGGTAATGAAAATCGGATGACCCCCATTGCCCGCCACTGACCACGATTTCCCGCAATGTAAAAGGCATACCTACATAATATAGTTATGTTTTTTTTGTTTTAGATGCCGAAAAAAACGAGTTAGAACTACCACAAAGGCTTCCTGGTCTTCTGATGCTTTAGAAAAAGCGGTGACACTTATTGAAGTAGATGGCTTTTCTATACGAAAAGCTGCTAAAGTGCCGAATATTGCATTCTCAAGTCTCCAGAAAAGATTTAATAAGAAAAATAACTTGGCACCACGTCTAGGACGACTGACTGTGTTCAGCGCTGAACAGGAGAAGCATTTGGCCGACTTGATAAAGAAGATGGCGAACATTTTTTACGGATGCACAGCTACAGAAATAAGAAAAGTGGCGTTTGAGTACGCTGAAAACATGCACTTAAAACACAATTTTAATCTGTCTTCTAAAATGGCTGGTCGTGACTGGTTGTCATCGTTTGTGGCCAGAAATGATATATCTATTAGAAAACCAGAAGACACCACCGAGAACTTCTACCGCAGTTGATTGTCCAGCCCCTGGCCCATCAATGGAAAGTGTTCTACCAGCAACTGGCCCAATATATTCACCAGTCCCTGGAACATCACGTCAAGTTGAAGAAGCAGTCTCTAGTCTTGATATTGTGTCGAAACTAATTAGGTGGCCAGAGAAAACTAATACCCACAATACGAGACAAAGTCGCAAAAAGCAGCATGCAACAATTTTAACATGTACACCAATAAAAGAAAACCTAATAGAAAAAGAAAATAAGAAAAAGAAAACAACCTACACACCCAAAGAAAAAAATACGGAAAAAGGAAAAAATATAACTAAGGGCAAGGGCAAAGGAAAGAAGACGCAAGTGCCGAAGAAGGGGACCGAAAGAGTAAAGAAGAAGGTTCTCCAGGAATCAAACGATACCTCTGTATCAGACGTGGGTACTGATGATTTGTGTCAAGATGATGAACTAGATGATGCTGACGATGTAAGAAATATATGTTTGATCTGCAACGAATTTGGCAGAAATAATGAAGTTTGGTACTACTTCATGTGGTTTATGGGCCCACGCATATTGCACAGGGTGGGATTCTGCCAAGGGCTATGTTTGCGATTTATGTTGATGACCATGTATGATCCTCATTGCCCTCAAGGTGACCGCAATTACCCGTAGCTCAGTGCAATCGGAGTCAAAACAGTTTTTTTTTTGTACTTTTATATTTCCCAAAGATGATTATTATTGTGATGATTACTGATCTCAAATGATAGCTAATTAAGTAAATTTTGTTATGAGGCGGTTGCAATAAAGATTTGGTTTATATTCACTTTTCTAGTCTAATTCTTGCTTAAGTGACCCCAATTACCCCTTTCTACCCTACATGACTGTAAATATATTTGTGAAGTATACTCTCAAGTATTTTTGCTGGAGAGCACAGGATAGCTATAGGACGATATTCTTCTACTAATAACTTGCTAGAGCTTTTCGGTATTGGTGTTACTCTAGACTGCTTCCATTGCTCTGGATATGACATATGACAGAGCGGAACACTGAGTGACTTTTTACAGTTTTTCAAAATAAAAGGTGGTATACCGTCCGGTCCAAGAGAGCTACTCATTTTCAGTTTATTTATTCCAAAAATTACGTCCTTTTGCGTAAAATCAACAATATTGAAACATTCAAAATTCGCGCTTCCTTGGAGATTAATTGCATTGTTATCAATATCTAATTGCGGCGGTTCTTGCAGAAAAACACTGGAAAAATATTGTGCAAACGCCTCCGCAGCCTCCGGACCAGAGAAAGTCGAGCCTTTATAGGAGATTCGGGGCTCGAAACCTCCCTTTGATCTGAGGCCGGATATATGCTGCCAAAAATCGCGAGAACATTTTTTGATGTTACGTTCAATAATTTGAATGTGGTCATTGTACGCGGTGGCAATGCGAGACTTTAGGTTGGTTCGGAGTAACGAAAACTGTAAATATTTTTCACTACTATTCGAGCGCTTCCATAGGGAATGAAGTTTGTTTTTGTATTTGATATCCCGAATAATATCAGCGTTGAACCAGACAGGATAGCGCCTATCTCCTCGAGAATTTCGCCGTTTTTTCGGCATACAGCTATCAAAGATGTTGTAAATAATGTTATAAAACAGTTGACAAGCAGAGTTTACATCGTTTGCCAGCAGCACGTCATTCCACACGACTGCTGAAAGCAAGTCGCACAGTTGAGTGTAGTCACATTTCCTAAAATTCCAGTCCCGCGAGGTTTCAATATTACTAGGCTGTATCCATATACAGGATGAATTTTTGAAAAGGGCTTGGATGGCCAAATCCGCAACTATAAGGAATAGCGAAAAATGCTCAAAGGAGTCACGAGCCCGATTTTGATGAAACTTAAAACCTCATCATTAGATTTTTGAAAAACTCATAATCCTAGCTGGGAATCGAACCCATTGATTTTGAAAAAAAAAACACACCCTTTATTATTACACCATACGATAGGGTCGCTGTTAAGGATCAAATTCTGTGAAGTAATGATAAACGGCAAATTTTAGGAACTATTGGAATTTTAATAGAATTCATATTTCATGTACCTAAATTTTGTATCATAATTTGTTTCGTTCGAAATTCCAGAAAAGATCGTAAGTATTCCGAGTTTTAAATTACGCTGAGAATGATTCTTATTCTAAACGGAATTAATAACAGTGTAATATTGAATGCAGTACGATCCTTGAAATCTCGAATCCAGCTATGTATTGAAAACAATGATCTACGTTTTGAACAAATAATCAGTTAACATAAGAAAAAAAAATGTATTTTGTTAATGATGAGTTCTTTCCTTTAGTTTGCCGTATGTCATTACTTCCCAGAATAATATCCTTAATAGCAACACTATCGTATGGTGTAATAATATAGGGTGTGTATTTTTTTTCCAAATCAATGGGATCGATTCCTAGCTAGGATAATTGATTTTTAAAATATCTAATGATGAGGTTTTAAGTTTCATCAAAATCGGGCTCGTGACTCCTTTGAGCATTTTTCGCTATTCCTTATAGTTTCGGATTTGGCCATCCAATCCCTTTTGAAAAATTCACCCTGTATATATATACAATAAAATTATCATGACAGTCAATATAAAAAAGGTTGAATATGTTGGACTAATATAAGAATGTCTATCCCCTTTTTTTTTTACGTGAGGGAAAATCCTCATGGAAGTTATGCCGGACTCCTACCGACTAAAAAACCTCACGTAACGCCCAACAGCCTATGGTTGTGAGCCCCGGGTAAGCCCTCGGAAGGATGTCCCAGGACTCCCAACAGACCTACGGCCGCCACTGCGGCCTCGCCCAGGGGGAGGTTCGGGTGCTAGCCGAGTCTTTGGGGGGGGGTTTCAGGTGTGACCCCGCTTCTAAGGGGGGGCGTGCGTGAGTTGCTCACGTCACGCTGCCGTCATGGGCCTGCTTCTGTAAGGACGGTGAGCGACCCTCTCACCGTCCTCAGACCCCCGGTCATGGAGGCCGATAGTCCAGAATGTCTAACCCTTATAAATTTTATCGACCTATATAATGATACCCCATACTATAGGGTTGATATGAGGCAAAAAAATACATACTGTACAAGTAGGGGAGGTAACTACTCGTAGTACCAACCCTTGAAAAAACTATGTTTCGTGATTCTATTTCAGCACTTTGTCGATGTGGTAAAAAACTTCCTATGCAATGTTTTATATTTCTACCGAGAACGGAGGTAGATGACGAGACTATTATAACGGTTCTGGAACGTAAACTACGGAACCCTAAAACCTACATAAAATATCTCGATCAAGCATACAATGCAATGACCGGGGGTCTGAGGACGGTGAGAGGGTCGCTCACCGTCCTTACAGAAGCAGGCCCATGACGGCAGCGTGATGTGAGAGATACACGCACGCCCCCCTAAGAAGCGGGATCACACCCGAAACCCCCCAGAGACGCGAGACAGCACCCGAACCACCACCTGGGCGAGGCCGCAGTGGCGGCAAAGGGTCTGTTGGGAGTCCTGGGACATCCTTCCGACGGTTTACCCGGGGCTCCCAACCATAGGCTGTTGGGCGTTGCGTGAAGTATTTTTAGTCGGTAAGAGTCCGGCAGTCCGGCATAGCATCCATGAGGATTTTCCCTCACGTCAACAACATAAAAAAAGCATACAATGCACATTATTCACTATTTACATTTTAGGAGTTTAGGTGTTTTCTATGTTTTTATGTTGGGTGTATAATATGTATGTATTTAAAAATAAAAATCTATGAGCTTAATTTGGGCTAGATGACGTTGTGTGAGAATGTCCTAAAATATTATAAAGATATTAATATGCTTAATGCAGTGATTGTTTACAGAGCACTGAGTCAGCGGGACTACCTACTTACGAACACTCTTCAAATTGCTTTCAAACAAAGTTAATTACGATTACTTACAAGTAAAAAAAAATCTTTAAGTCTCATGACACGCTTTTATCTTAAAAAGGTACTTTTATATCGTATAAATTATGTAATGACTTTACAAGTTCCGAAGGAAAGGTATTTTGTTCTTTTCAGTCCGTTCAAATAAAAGCTTATTTTTTAAAATGATTTTGCAGTAAAACTTCTTTAGGCGCGACTAGGCAGTTACTTAGTTTTTTTTTCCGACGGAAGTAATGCTATTCAAAATTCAAATGAATGATATTAATATAACATTTGATGCCGCCAATGGCAAAGAAATTTTACTTCAATCGCGTGTAAAGGTTACACACACCACACACACTTTTTTTTACTTCTTTTGTTCGTTCGTTTTATAACCCACCACGGGTATAACCAGCGAAAAATCCTAAATCTATGGGTATAATGCTGGGTCCACATTTGTGTCATATCATCGACTAGTGTAGTGTGTAATCGTGTCGAACATGTAACGCTCAATGTGGACGGGCCTAGGTTATGCCGCCTGGTTGTGCTGTCAGTGTTAAGCCTGTCACAGACGTAGCTATAATATATTAACATATCGAGATACCTATAGGTACTAATATTATAAAAAGAAAAATTTGATTGTTTGTTTGTATGTTAGTTTATTTGCATTGAATATGCCCAAAAGTACTGAACCGATTTGGATAATTCTTTCATTGTTTTGATGAAAGCTCGGGTGACTTATGCTATATTTTATTCCCGGGATTTAACGGGATTCCATTATTTAACGGGAACCACGCCGGAGCAACCGCGGGACATTGACTATTATATTATAATATAGCAAGTAATACACACGGGAGTTAAACTATAATATATTTTTAATCTCACTCGGTCTACACAATCGCCTTTAAAATATATCGAGATATAATCTGTCGACAGATTTTGTTGAGCGCATAGAAATTTGTTATAGCTCCGTGTGTGGACTCTCGTAAATTTAGTTAGAAGATAGGTCGTAATTTGCCTTGCTATGTTTCATATTCATTTATATTATAGTTAGGTACGTATGTGACGGGCTTTATATTGTGCTGACAGGCAGCTGCAAGTTTTAAATATCGAATGCAAGGAACGGGTCATGGATCTTTTCTTTTTTTAAAAATAAGTACATACTTCCCGTTCGCTCTAAGTTTGCCGGCCGCTTTCCCTACTACGCCTCTACACCAGCCATAACACCAGCAGCAAACTTGGAGCAAACGGGCTGTAGACATTATCTCATTGGTAGTAACTATGCATTTCGTACTGTGACTGGTATGTATTTTAGATAACACGAGTACATACATACACATGGTCACGCCTTTATCCCCGAAGGGGTAGGCAGAGGCATGTTATATGCCTACATTTCACCTTATTTTTGAATTTGTGCCAGGTAATAGGTGGTGAGTCGAGACTTGATTTTCCGCAACGGAGCCCTCCGTGCGGAAAAAACCGGCCAAGTGCGAGTCAGACTGTCTGACTCGCACTTGGCCGGTTTTTTATATCATTAATATCTACAAGACAAGAAGCGCTCGTGGCCCCGCGTACCCAGCGTTCTGTAAACGATCACTGCAGTAAGCAACTTTCACTATGGCCGGTCCATGGATGGGTGACCATCCATGTGATCACTTTGTGACATTCATTTGAGCGTTTCCGTGCTTCGGAAGGCGCGTTAAGCCGTTGGTCCCGGTTGCCAGTAAAATGGCAGTCGTTAAGCTAAGTTGAAGGCTTTATTTCAACAGCAGGCAGTCACATCCTGTGCCTGTCCATTTAAACACCGCAATACGGCTCACCATCTATTACGTGGGACAAATTATACAAAAGGTGAAATGTGGGCATATAATATGCCTCTGCCTACCCCTTCGGGACTAAAGGCGTGACCATATGTTGTATGTTGTTATAAGCTATCTGTACCAAATTTTAGCCCAATCCGTTAGAGCGTGATTGAGTAACAAGCATCAAAACATCTTCACAAACAAACCAGGGAAGTAGGGTGTATTTGTTATAACAATAAGTACTAAAAATAATTATTATTAAAGCGGCAAAACTAAAACCTACATCATCTGTGAAAATGTCAACTTTCTAGCTATCACGGTTCATGAGATACAGCCTCGTGATGGACAGACGGACGGAGAAATCTCATGAATAGGGTCCCATTTGTTTACCCCTTAGGTACGGAACCCTAAGAATCGTAAAATTAAATTAGATCTTAAAATCGGGCACAGCGATGAATTATAAAATTATTGTCACAAAGTAATTAGGTGGTCATCACCATCCAAAGAATTGCCATAGCTAAAGTTGTTTGCTTCAGTGATCGTTTATGGAACACAAAGTCACCGGGGCGACGCGCGCTTCAAACTCCAGTGGTTCACTCTGTACCCCGTCTCTGTGTTTGTCCCGTTCAGTGTTCCTCAACGCGGGTCATAAATGCAAGTGCGGACGTCCCCCGGTGATGCGGACGATGAACAGCACCGAATACCCTATGAAAGTACACACCAAAACCCATTTTCGATTTCACGACCCGTTCCACGTGTATTTGATGTGTGTCCGTATAGAAACAGCGTCTACACTGGGCATGACTACTAGTTAGTAACGCCATAAATCACCGTGACGTTTATTCTATGTCAAGCATTTTCTTCGGGTGTTCGGCATGGATAGCCCCGAACCTGCAATTTTCATGGTATCAAAACGCAAGTCTGACACAGTAGTGGAGAAACGTGCTGTCCAAATGTAACAAATGTGGACGCAGCATAACACACCAACCCAGCAGGAACCGATCACTGAGAATCTGCTGTCTGTCTGTCACAAGGCTGTATCTCAGGAACTGTGATAGCTAAAGTTTAAACTTTCACACAGGATATATTTCCGTTACTGCTATAATAACAAATACTCAATTCAGAAAAGGATTCCGTGCAATAAATATGATTTCTTTGCCCCTTTTATGGTTTCGAACCCAAAGCGTAAATAGAAAATCAAAATCAGTCTGTGAAAATTTGTGCTCTCTAGCTGTCACCGTTCCTGAGAAACAGATGAGATAATTCGGGTACCGCTATAACTAAAATAAACAAGAAAGCCGTGAGTCGTTCTCACCAGACTGCCCCTATCTAACACGTTTATTGGAAAAGTGAAAGTTCAATCCGATTGACGTTGTCATTTTTGTTTTATTTCAAACTTTGAACAGATGATCCAGGTGACCTAGTGACTTAGTTTAATGCAACAGAGTCACAGACTACAGACAAAGTCTCGCCATAAGCCCCTCTGCACTCTATTTTATAGAGAGGGGCTAAAAAAAGAGAATATTTAAGGGGGCTTCCTATATAACAAACCGTCGTTGCGCCTGACAAGTTCCATATGTGCATTTTTTTGATTTTTCGATTTTTGCATATTTATAATCTCCGTCTAAATCTACACATGCTAGTAAAATCCGTTGTGTAATATTTAGCTTAGAACCAATTTTGCAATATTCCATATGTGTTTTAAGCTTTGGAAAAAAACGTTATGTGCACACACGCACATATGGAATATGCGATCTTGCCATATCGCGCGGAGAACATGATAAATATGTAACATTATGGTGACAAACATGGTCTAAGGTGACGTTAACCATCATTTTAATTAGTATTGAAATGAAAAGTGTGTCGAAATTCGTAAGGAATGTGCTTGTTATTTATTTATTATTATTATGTGATAAGTTTTGTTGTGAATAGAGTCCTACCCAGAACATAGGGGCCACTTTCCGGTCTCACCTGCGAGTGGTGCTCCTGCTGATTAACGGATGAGGTCATGACGAAGAGAAGAACAAACAAAATAAAGCACTACGCACTACTTAGCCGTCTGGTCAACGTCGTACAGTAAGGCCCAAACCCCTAGCAATGTGAAAGCTTGTAAAAATAAACGGCTCCCAGTTCTCTGTCCTTCCGCTGTTCCGGTCGCGGTAGCGGTCGCAACAATGACGGGAGGGAAGTGCAAAGAATTTACGGGCTAAGACAGGCTACCTTTCACGACTGATCCTGACTCTGTATAACGACGCACTATAGGTACACTTCATAGCTGAACGAGCATCTTATGAAACTCGAGGTAGACATACTAGACTTGTTCGAGGTCCGAATAAAGGGTCCTTTTTCTATCTTCACTTACACACAACAATCAAGGAACACTAGAACATACTAACCCTCACACCAGATGAAATGCTCTATTTTTAGCAAAGTGATGGAAGGACCTACGACGGTGGGGTCGATTTTATGCTGAAAATGTACCTCATTAGCAGTGATGTGGAAGTCAGCAGTGTATCAGCTCGGGTAGCATATCCTATACTGGTACTCACCGACAGGAACTCCCTGAATGTGATACAGGTGTTTGCCCCTACCTCGAGAAGCACGAAAGAAGCAATCGAGGCTGTGAACGAAGACATAGCATCAGGGTCAATTCTTGGTGAATTCTTTCTTTAATATGAGGCCCCGACGAATTAATATTGGTGAAGCCCCGACAAAGTCACTATTAACGAGAAAGTCTTTATCATACAAACGGACAAAAGTGGTGACTTTGTGATTGTCAGGTCGTTTAATGTCGGCGTGTGTGATCACTGACTTGTCTAAGTATTTTCAGAAAGAGCCCAGGTTATAATAATTGGGATCCAAAAGGTTTCAATTGAAACTTCTAAATCTTTTCGATTTGCTAGAAACCACTGACAACGATGAAACCGACACAGTGGTAAAAATGTTGAAAAAAACCTTTTCTTGCCATTGCTGGACAAAAATCTTCGAGCACTTGTAGTTGCTCGAAGCTACTAAGACACGACCTCAGACGTAATAACACCAGTGTTTTCGAGGCTACGATTGAGCAGAACTGGGGCACTATGCAGCAAACAGCCTCAGGTAGCAAAATTGTACCCTCAAGATTAATTTCATTAATATTCTCGAGGAATCTCATTAATCATGTGTTAGCAGACGGTGGTGTCAAGAGCCGAAGGAACCGACGTGCATGCATGAAAAGAAAAATAAAAGTTGAAGAAGCAAGTGAGGTGTGTATGGACCGTGCCGTGTGGCGCTCGGTTCTTTCTGCCAATTCCGCAAGGGATTTGGCGTGAAGATTCTCAAAGAAAAGGACTGCTTTTACAGAGACTTACTTACTTACTCGTAAATTATAAATCCCCTTGAGAGGACGGAATTAATAAATAACACCTTAAATTTGGTGGGACTCTGATCTTTAAAGTGTATTAAATTTCATTCTCCGGCTGGAACAGACAGCTAAAGCGGGGAGAGGGAGTGTGGTGACTCTGATCTTAAAAAAAGGTGACAAGACCGACCCCATTTCACATGTGCGCGAGCCATGTTTACAAGTTGTTCTCGAGAATAGTGTCACAAATTTCCTCGCCGTAAAGAAACGACGGGACTAATCCTAATCGAAAGATTGAGGCTTGTGGTTGCCCAGGAGTCTACTTACCTTGAAACCTGATTTGAAACGATGTTATCCATCAGAATACCAGAGTTGTCGACATAGCTCTCAGAGCATGCGTTTTGATGGTAGGTACACATCTATAGAAGAAGCGATAGCTGAGCTTGATGAACGTAGGATAGGACGATCCCCCTCCTGATGGTTCGACCACCTGAAAAGGTCACAGGGAGTGACTAAATGCGGAAGACGTAGGACCGTATGTTACGGCGTATTTTGTGGGAGGCCTACGTCCAGCATTGGACTGCCTGAATTTGATTACCTAATTAAGAATAGGCATAAAACTAAGCACTGTTTCTACAGACATAAGATCTTCCGTAATTATTCAAAAGTTTAAGCTTCATCTATTTTGTTCTGCACTCTGCATTGGACTCGTATTAGTGGATTAAGGACTTTATACAGGAGTTTATATTGCGACTTTTAAGTATTTTAAAATACTTTTAATTTATATTTAACGATTAAGGACAGAAGTTTTTATTAATACTAATCCATTACATAAAGACCGAACAATAATTGTGAAAATAAAAGTAGTACACTGAATGTTTAAAACCGAAATGTCACATAATAGACTATTTCTTGGGAAAACAGTGTTAACATTATCCCTTATGTGCATGAAAATGGCACATGAATAATTTGCATGCACAGTGCCAAAACAGGTATGTGCAGATTTACAGGAAAAAAAATTATACCTTCAAATATATGCAACATTGCATTTGAAATGTACATCTTACATATGTAAAATATGAATGTTCATAATAATGCATTTACAGATTTTTGATTACTTACACACTTTTTGAAAAAACATGTTTTTTTGAGTTTCCCAAAACCTTGTAAAAATCACATCTGGAACTTGTCAGGCGCAACGACCGTATTTTTTGCTGTTTTTGGTACGGAACTCTCCGTGCGTGAGTCCAACTCGAACTTGGTTGGTGTTTTAGTACTCAACCCTCCGTGAGCGAAACCGACCCGCACTTGGCCGGTTTTTAATCTATATATATAAAAATCAATGCCACTTTTCGTTGTAATTTTATTACTCAAGGACGGGCTCACCTATCCAAACCAAATGTTTAAGCTTTGTTCGGACTATTTAGTAGATGGTTTATGTGAAGTTTGCACAAAATCGGTCGAGCGGTTCTTCATTCATCACGCAAACGAAGTTGCGCGGGTCAGCTAGTATATTATAAATGGAATTCGAACTAGGTACTTTATGATAATAAGCAACAGTCATTTTACTAGCTCTACTACTCTAAGCAAAAGGTAAGTACAATCCACGAGCTAGAACAATTTACTCTCAGTGGCAACGTCCGTACGAAAAATCTTCTAACCAAAGGAGGTTTATAACTGATACCTCAGGCACCCAGCGGAAACAAATCTATAGCAACGCACCTATCGTCCTTGATAGAATACGAAGAAATTGGATACTTACGTTATTAGCTTTTACTTGGAAAATTATTTCCCAAGCACAAACATTAATTAGTTGATCGTCCAGAGTCATAACAATAATAATTTAGTTCTACCCACGTCGTACAATATTTTCTTAGAATGCAGACCATATTCTAAGATTATTTAGGTATTCGGAACCAGAACAAAAAAAATATCGGCGCGTGAAAGCACACAATATTTTGCTTGTTAAGAATTGCTGAGAGGTTTTTCTCGTATGGTCACCATATACATATGGTCACGCCTTTATCCCCGAAGGGGTAGGCAGAGGCATATTATATGCCCACATTTCACCTTTTTGTATAATTTGTCCCACGTAATAGGTGGTGAGCCGTATTGCCGTGTTTAAATGGACAGGCGCAGGTTGTGACTACCTGCTGTTGAAATAAAGCCTTCAACTTAGCTTAACGTCTGCCATTTTACTGGCAACCGGGACCAACGGCTTAACGTGCCTTCCAAAGCACGGAAACGCTCAAATAAATGTCACAAAGTGATCACATGGATGGGCACCCATCCATGGACCGGCCATAGTGAAAGTTGCTTACTGCAGTGATCGTTTACAGAACACTGAGTACGCGGGGCCACGAGCGCTTCTTCACCATATATATGTTATATATAGCTTAACTACACTATTTATATTACTCACACGAAAAGTTTTTTCAGTTCAATATTCTAGATGTGAGTCAATCTTGCTAAAACTAATTGTATCATTGAAAAATAAAAAAAAGGCGCATGTAAGCCACACGTGTCAGCGGGCTATGTACTTGATCAAAGTGTTGCTAGGAGCTTTATCTAGTCTGGTCACCAACCATGAACTTAGCCACATTTTACTGTCGGACACATGAGCAAATTACGTTCCGGCGACTCGACTGTATTATAATACTAGTGATAGACGGACCCACGGACGGCGCCGTCGCAGGAAAGGGTTTTTACCCTTTGGGTACGGAACCCTAAAAACAAGGCCTTCGTTCGAATACAGATAAATAAACGATGCACCCAAACGGAGACCAGTCGTAAGGTAACAAGTGTTCATAGGATATCTCTGGGACGACTACACCACGGCAGTATGTTGGATAACACCATTTCTGAATTTTAGTTGTACAACAGCAGCAATTAGCACTTAAAGATTAATATAATGTCAACAGAAGGTACCGAGCACTGATCTTTGTACTGTAGGTTATCTATACTAATATTATAAAGAGGAAAGATTTGATTGTTTGTTTGCATCGAATAGGCTCCGGACCTACTGGACCGATTTGAAAAAAATTGTCACTGTTGGGAAGCTACACTCTTCCCGGTGAACATAGGCTATATTTTATTTCCGTATTTCCACGGGAACGGGAGCTACGCGGGTGATACCGCGTGAGGTCCTCTAGTACTTTATTATTAAATAGGTACTTTATCTACTTCATATCAATCTAGGAAGATGACTGACAAGAAAATTCAACGTGCCATCCTGTAAGACTCTCCTGATATCCAATTTTTATGCAAATCAAAATAAATCTCACCCATTCACAGATTTAGTCATAGTCACGTCTTATTCCCTAAGAGCGTAGGCAGGAGTGAGGGTGAGTGTATTGCCGAGTTGATATGGATAGGCGTTGGTTTTGACTACATCCGGGGACTTAAAAAATTGATCGAGTAAAATCGAGGCCTTTGACTCATCTATTATATAAAAATAAGTCGGGTTTTCCTTCCTGACGCTATAACTCCAGAACGCACGAACCGATTTCCACGGTTTTGCATTCGTTGGAAAGGTCTCGGGCTCCTTGAGGTTTATAGCAAAGAAAATTTAGCAAAATTTCACATACAGCGCCATCGCGGGCGAAGCTGCGGGCATCAGCTAGTAGTTTATAAAAAAAACTGAAAGAAAGAAAAGTATTTAATGTTCACAGGATGAACACACAGAAATTATTAAAACTAAGTACATATACAAAATTAAAGTGCGATAATACACAGAAATACAACAACACCCATAACTAATTAAACACTGTTATAATAAGAATAAAATAAATCCAAAATAAAACTGAAAAAAACAAAATAAAAATAAAAAGTATCGATAATAAACCAAAATAAACATAATGTGCAAAATTGGGCCCTCACTCAGCATATTATATGCTATCAATTTATATTGACAGCGCTGATTTTTTGAGAGTGCCGAAGGCGCCACTGCCCATTTTCATTCTATGGAGAGGATTTACAAAATACATTAAGTGTTGTGGGAAATCATAATACCTATTAACACGTTAACTGCCATGTCGGACTTATAACAAATACTTAGATGTGTATTTATGTATATCATATAGCAAAAAAAAAAAGTACACTTACTTAAATCCTTAAAAATATAAATCCTTACTAATATTATAAAGCTGAAGAGTTTGTTTGTTTGAACGCTAGGATCTCAGGAACTACTGGTTGGATTTCGAATATTATTTTACAGTTTTATAGTCCATTTATCGAGCACGGCTATAGGCTATATACCATTACGCTAAGATGATTAGCAGCGGAGCAGCAATCAATAATGTTTTGGAAACTGGGAATATTTTTTTACCGTCTGAGAGCTTCCGAGGCGTACACTGCGTAAATGGTTTAAGTTCGTAAAAATAACCTAATTTGTCTATCTCTTAAGGTTCGCTCACGATATTATAAAACTGAAGAGTTTGTTTGTGCTGGGATCTCAGAAACTACTGGTTGCATTTCAAAAAATATTTTACAGTTTAATAGTCCATTTATTGAGGATGGCCAATGGCGATATAACATCACGCTAAGACGAATAGGAGCGGAGCAGCCATGAGTAATGTTTCGAGAACGGGGAAAATTTCTTTCTTTTGAGAGTTTCCATTGTGTACGCTGCTTAAATGGTTAAAGTTACATAAAAATTGTGTACCACAAATTTGTTCCTCCTATAAAGTTATAAAAAAAGTCCTCAACAGCATATGCCTATCTTTTAAGGTTCACTTACAATAACCCTCTTATTAAGATTTAAAGAAGGAGCGACGCGTCGGGAGTAAACGTTGTCTGCAGTGGTAGCCAGTCAACTGAACAATAAAAACCGGTCAAGTGCGAGTCGGACTCGCACACGATGAGTTCCATACCAGAAAACGGATGGGCGGAGGTAATAGCGACGGGAAACATTACATCTCTTACACCTCTCTCCTTCTCACTCTGATGTGACGCAAACGAAGTTATGGGGGTCAGCTCTAATGAATTTATGTAAGCGACGCGACGGGAGTAAATGCAACTCGAAATATTAGTACCATCCCTCTCTCTTTCTCACTCTCATGTAACGCAAACGAAGTTGCGCGGGTCAGCTAGTATATTATATTGGAAGTGTAGTAAACATCAACACGCCATAAACCCCCACTAGTCCAGCTGAACCAGACCATGTAAGTATCTATCTATCTATACATCTAATATATAAAATTCTCGTGTCACAGTTTTCGTTGCCATACTCCTCCGAAACGGCTTGACCGATTCTCATGAAATTTTGTGAGCATATTGAGTAGGTCTGAGAATCGGCCAACATCTATTTTTCATACCCCTAAGTGACCGGGAACAAAATTCCACGCGGGCGGAGCCGCGGGCAGCAGCTAGTATTATAATAAAATAATAGAAAAGTAAAAACAGTACATTGGAAATATTAAAAAAAAATACTCGCTGAGTGTTCATCCTATGATACTGAAAGTGAAAATATAGTTACAAATTATTTTGTCTGTTTGCTTTGATTTGTACGGAAGGATCTCGAAAAGTACTCAATAGATTTGATTCAAATTTTGCACAAATATTAACTAGGGGCTCTACCCCTAGTTAATATTTGTGTCTTCAAATGGGCTATATATTAGTACGCTACATATCCTAGGGGCTAAGCAGAGAGCAATCAAATTAGCATTAAAACATAATTTTTACGCGTACGAAGTCGCGGGCAACAGCTAGTATTAAATATAAAAAGTTAGTAACAAAAATTGTGCTTTACAGATTTTCACAAACTCATCACCCCAATGTAACCCGAAATCTTGTGGAATATACAGAAACGATATAGCCACTTATGATATGCACTGTTATGATCTCAGCAACTTTTTCATTTTAAGTTGCTTCGTTATGTAATTACGTCTTCAGTTTATGATTAATGTCTTTTTTTTTATTTTTAGGTTACGTATCGTAGAAAAGACGTTCCAACAGTGCGTTGCTGTATGCCTAAAACTGCCTCGGAAAGCAGAGATCCGGTACTTAGAAATTGAGAGAGGCGGCACCCCTGTTCTTTGACTGTATCGCTCCTTCTTATGCCTCCAACTGAGCATGTCGTACAGATAAGTAGGTCTTTTAGTTGTAACTACTCCAAACATTTGACTGGCCAGATGCAATTTTCTCCTGGCTGTCATCCTCAATAGCTCCAGATTATTGATGTATGGTGTAATAATGACTCCTTCTAGTGACATTGACACAGAAACGGACTGTAGTTGTAGTTTTCCGTCTTTTTGAGAATACAAGGGCCATAAACTGTGTCGCACTAATTAAAATTGGATAATATCAGGCTGTCCAAATTTATAACTACGACTTACGATACTACAATACGTATCACTGTGCTGTCAAATATCGACAGCCAGACAGGTGAAATGTCTTTTGTCTCATGTTCTGCCCTTTATTAATATGATCAAAATGATACGTATGTTGTTTTATCAATATTATTTCCATCAACGCATTTATATCATGTAATAGAGATTGCCATATCTACTTATAGACCCATCCATAGTAATAACACAGCCTACAGCTCATAGGTTTTCTCATCTCGATAAACAGTGGTAATAATATCTTAATAAAATAAAACATACATTCGGTCGAATTGAGTATTATCCTCCTTTTTTTAAGTCAGTTTAAAAAAAAATTAATAATCTTACAATATTATAAATGCGAAAGTTTATGAGTGTGAATGTTTGTTACTCTTTCACGCTCTAACAGCTTTACGGATTTGGCTGAAATTTGGTACACAGTATTTGATTATAATCCAAAATAACATTATAGACTTTGTGACCCGATAATAAGTTCCCTTGGGAAAAGGGAACGGGCACAAAATGTAAGGTCGACGAAACAGGGGCATTAGCTAGTAGAATAATAACCATAACATTGTTATGATGCCGAACCAGAGTGGCCTGGCATGGCACCACTTATAGAAGTCAATCGGTGATTTCATTTAAGCCACCACTACAGTTCACCAGATAGTACAGAAGAAATTATTTCACATATTAGTTAAATTCTGCTAAGTAGTAGTAGGTACGGCTATATACTATAAACCTTATTAAGCAAAGGGTTACGCAGTATGTGGAGCCTACACATCGTCGTAACTTTTCGACTGTGATGAACTAGGCGCACGTGACTCTGTACTTGTAGAATTCTGTTTCCACTTTCATAATACACTCATTTGCAAAAAAAACGGGCACCTAAGCAATGAACCATTTCAAATGTTAATATTGCTTTATTTGATAATTATAGGTAGTTTTATCCTCACCATTTGGTAAATTAATAAGAGAATAATCGTTTTCATCAGTATTTCATAAAATTTTGTTACAATTTATGGGAAATAATGCTAAACCTCGCTAGTAGTGTATGTGCGCTAGTAGTGCATATGCTCATGAAGTAAAAAAAAAAAAAAAATTGTTTGTTTTCTTTAATAAAGTAAAAGCAGATAAATGTTTAGTATCGAGTGTGACCCCCTCTAGCTAAAATCACAGCTTGAATTCGTCTGGGCATGCTAGCGAGTATATCCCGGATACTTGCTTGCGGAATACGTTCCCACTCCGCAGTAATCACATTCTTCAGCTCTCTGATGGTCTGCGGAGCCGGGTGTACTGATCTCACACGCCGTTTTAGAACGTCCCAGATATGTTCTATGGGATTGAGGTCGGGACTTCGAGCTGGCCAATCCAAACGACGAATGCCGACCTCTTGCACATACGCATTAACATCGCGGTATCGGTGGGCGCGAGCATTGTCGTCCATAAAAATCGATTCTTGACCTAGAGCGGCCAATGCGGGTTGTGCATGAGGAATTAGAACTTCCGTTATGTATCGATGCCCAGTCAGTGAGCCGTTTTCAATGAAGACTAACTCTGTACGTTCCATTGAATTTATTCCTGCCCAAAACATAACAGAGCCCCTACCATAAGGTGTGATTTCTTCGAAACATGCATCTGCAAAGCGCTCTCCTTGTCTTCTTAGCACTCGCCGACGTCGATCTTCACCGAACAGAGATATCCTGGCTTCATCAGAGAACAAAACCCTATTCCAATCTTCTTGAGTCCATGATTCACAATTTCTAGCGAACCTAAGCCTGTGAACTCTGTGCTCACGGAGTAATCTGGGGCCGCGGGCCGGGCGGTGACTACGTATATTGGCAGCGAGAAGCCTCCTCCTGACCGTCCATAGACTAATATGCACATTTCTTACTTCTTGGAGGTTGTTCTTAAGATCCACATACGAAGATTTGCGATTTCTCAATGCGCGACTCACAAGAAAACTATCATCCCGTGGTTGGGTACATGGTTTTCTTCCAGAACCAGGCCTTCTCTCGACGGAACCAGTCTCCTGATGTCGCTGCCAGGTCCTTTGGACCGTCGAGCGACTAACATTTAGCCTCCTAGCCTCGAAACATTGGCTGCAACCCTCTTCAAGCAGCGCGATAGTTTTGGTAGCTTTTACCACTTTATCTACCATTTTTGATACAGCCAAACAGCAATAAATAAAGCTTTGACAGTCAAGGATATGAAATTAATAGATAAAAATTGAATAAAAGTTGTGAAAGTCGATGTTAACTTCTGGAACTTCGCGCCAAAAATGTAGGATAAAAAGGGGTTTTCTGTAAAAATGAGCATCAAATGAAAATTTGAATTTAGAACGTACTTTTTTAAATACTACGGCATTTTTAAAACCGGCCAGTAACGTGTACAAACGATTGAAACCTTTTTGGTATTGTATCTTTTTAAAGATGAATGAAAATCAAAACCGCCCGTTTTTTTTGCAAATGAGTGTATATGAGAATGTATTCCGGAACCCAAAGTAGCCTATGTGTAATTCTAGACTTAATCTAAATCTAATCCTAATCTTAATCTTAATCTTAATCTGTCATTGCACACAATTTCCCCCTAGTAAGAGTACCTACCTTAAAAACATTTTTTTTCGGTGGCTCGCTGGTAGATTTTTGAATTTAATAAAATAATTTAATTTATAATATTACAAATATGAAGTGAAAGTAATTAACTATATCAGAAACAGTGAACTATCAATGATATAACTGGTTATCCAGGCCATATATGGAAATCTGATCGAACAGTGAACAATGTCTGATTCTATTCTAGATCTATTTGTAGTGATAGACACTTAATTCATTTGAATACAGTTTTTTTTAAATACAGATGATTATACACCCAAATGATAGTATTTTATGTAATATAGTTGTACTACTTAAAAATAAATTTATGTCTATGGAGGACAAACAGGGTTTCTTCTGTCTCCATATTAGTGGAAGGGGACAGATAAAACCACTAAGGAGAAGACACATAGTTCTAGCTGTCCCCTTGTCGCTAAAATGGGGACAGATTGAACTTGTTCTTATGTGTATGATGAATTGATGATAGAGATACTTAGTATAAATTTCCCTCCGGAAGTCCTTGAAAAGAAATAATAATAGTAACAATTTCCAAAACAATAAAAAAAAATCCAAAAAAAATGTGTTGACTGGTTTGATATTTAAAACAACAGAAAATATTTATAGATAACTTTGTAAATAGTATAGTTAAAAACAAATATTAAAAAAGCAAGATGACGCAACACAATTTTACTGATAGAGAATCGACTGTTGACTTTGACTTTGACTAACAAATAAGGAAACAAAATTGCTATTTATATTTTTTTTCCCAATTACTTCTATTTTCTAATCAGGTTCTACTAAATTTTGTACAAATCAATCGCCTTTAACACCATAAGCATTGTATCAAATGAAGGTTTTTTTTTTTTTTTTACGCAAGTTAAAGGTTTATTACAGGTAATTAAATTAAACTAAATATTTACAGAATAAATTAAACTAATCTAATTATAAAAATAAAAATAAACAAAGGAAAACTACGAAACTAAAATGCGTCATAAAATTTCTCCGCATCGCAGTCCTCATGTGGCAGCGTCCCCAGAAGACTGGCAGCATTGCCACGTTGAATGGAAATGCTTAATCTTTGTCCCAAATAAAAGCCAGCCTTCTGGTCACGCGTAGCATCGACCAAACGCTTTCCTAATTCTCGATAGAAAATGTGAGCGCTTGGACCCCATGGCCCCAAGGTCTCGACCCTAAACGGCTCAAATACATAGTCTCCCGAGAGGTTACAGTATTTTTGCCGTTTAAGGGTCTCAGCAGAAGCGGCTGCAGCACCAGCACAACCAACGGTACCGGAAAGATGAGAAGGCGCAAGAGTGTCCACGCACGTGGCGTCCCACACTAAACACTTTCCCATCTTCCACGGCATTAACGACATACCGTCCGGTCTCTTGCCGTCGTCACGTGCCAAACCGTTTGGTTCGAGTCTAGCTGGCAGACCGGC
Organism: Miltochrista miniata; assembly: GCA_933228765.1. Classification (NCBI taxonomy): domain Eukaryota; kingdom Metazoa; phylum Arthropoda; class Insecta; order Lepidoptera; family Erebidae; genus Miltochrista; species Miltochrista miniata. Next base: position 15,448,574 of record OW121747.1, on the reverse strand, counting down.
GGCGACAAGAGCCCGGCGGATGATGTCGTTCATGCTCGCGTGCCGTGGTATTCGTCCAACGCTTCTGCTGCAAGACAAGCCATGATGTCCAAGGCGATCGACAACTACTCCACAATGGCACTGGTGCGGAGAAACACATGGCGCACCTAAACGAAGGCAAGAAGCAATGCGGAAAGTACTATCGTCTAACATGGTCCCTATGTTAGACGAAGGAAGAGCATGTAGCCAAAGACCCGATTCCCACGCACCCACTGCCAGTAAACGGGCACGCTCAGCAGGAGTTGTACACGAGTTTAATAAATTAACTCTCACAAGACAGCAAAGCGGCCCGTCCCACTGACGTTGTGAGAAAAGGTTCCTTGGCAAGTCGGAGTTCGGACAGGCAATTTTCCAAACGTTAACTGCTTCAATCTTACACAGTATTTCGGAACTAACTAGTGTAGGTGCAAGAATTTTCCTAGTTAGATCCTCCGTACTGTGGACTGAGGACAGGAATGCTGGTAAACTAATATCAGAAATTTTGCGAATGCCGAGGCCACCCAAACGAATCGGTAGAGTCGCTTGCAGTGCCGCTCGGTCATCCAAGGCCACATTTAAAATTTTACTTAAAGTACTTAAAATAATTTCATCCATTTTAGTCAAAAGAAAAGAATATTTCTAAAACTGAGAAGATCTAAGAACAGAAGTAAATTTAGGTACAAATAAACAAAATCGGAGAATGGTGAAAGCCGAATGAATATTAATATTAAGTAGGCGATCTGAAATAGCACAAAAATTTTGAATTTTTTCTTCTATGTAATTATTGTACGCATCTTCCAAAGGTCGGGTTGAAAAGTTTAAGTACTTGGGCCACTGGGTCACCGAGGACTTAAGCGATAACGTGGATATTAACAGGGAGCGCAGGTCGCTGGCTGTTCGCTGTAACATGCTGGCTCGCAGGTTTGCTCGCTGTACTGACACAGTTAAAGTAACACTCTTCAAGGCCTTCTGCCAATCTTTTTACACGTGCAGCCTGTGGTCTAAGTTCACGCAGAGGGCATACAGCGACCTGCGCATCCAGTATAATAAAGCATTCAGAGTGCTTTTGAGGTTGCCGTGGCGTTGCAGCGCATCAGGCATGTTCGCGGAGGCGCGGGTTGACGGGTTCGCCGCGATAATGCGGAAACGATGCGCTTCTATGCTGACACGCTTGCGATCCTCTTCAAACAGCATCCTGAATGTGTTTTCTGATAGGTGGGACTCCACCCTCATTCATAGGTGGATCTCACTGCATGCCATAAAATAATTAAATATTAAATAATTAAATGATATCTGACGAATAATTGTACTTGATGTGTAAATAAATTATAATACTAACACTAGGTTAAGCTATATTGTTACTAACATCATATGGATCTGAGTCCGAAATAAATGATTTGAATTTGAATTTGAATTTGAAAAACTGGGGACCCAAGGAGGCGAAGTGAGTCTTTTTCAACAATTTTGATACCGGGGGCTAATGAATTAAATTTAGAAAATTTAGAGTGCTTGTCCAATAAATCATTAATAAAAATTTCACATTTATTTGTATTAAGTTCTAAACCGATTGATGCAAATTTGCCCCATACAAGATGTCGGTGATGTCATTTACCACGCTGCCGGAGAGCATAAGGTTCAACACAGCCGTTAATTCTCCCAGAAGTAACTCGCCAGCATCCCCTGCGCTTGGGCCCACAAGATCTTTTAGATGCTGCGGGGACAAGCCATCGAGACCACCAGCGGAGCCACTTCGGAAAGAATTAATGGCAGTCAATACATCCTTGGCCGTTACCCTGAGGCAATCAGCGCTCGAGTCTGGTGCCTCAGGGAAAAGAAGGTAATGAAGGTTTGTATGTCATGAAAAATCTCGTACAGTAGACGTCGTTGAAAGCGAAGATGGTAGATTATTTCACATCAGTACCTACCAAGCCTTCATGAGTGCTGCCTACACAGACTTTGAGGACAAGTCTGTGTGTTGCGAACGGTGCGATGATAGAAAAATTTCCATGCGCCGCGCCGGCGCCTTGCTCGTTATATTGCTATATCACAGGATGAAACTTATAGCGACCTGCATGGTTATTAAACTATGATGAAACTTCTAAAAGTGCGGTTCTACTGAGGCGGAGTGGAGAGGAGCGGAGACGGACTGTGCCGCGATTCACCAATCACATGATTTCAAATCCACATCTCTTCTCCACTCCGCACCGTGATTGGTGAATGACGGCACAGCTCCTCTCCGCTCCGCTCCGCCTCAGTGGAACCGCACCTTAAGAGCCTCCGAGTAGGAAAGAGTGCACTTGGCGGACGCCCACCTCAACTGCTTGTTTTGGCAAATAGCAGTAATTGTTTGTCATACTATCTTCTACGCGCGCGGACACCCGCCTTTGCATAAGCTCCTAAGTTTTGAGAATCATTTTGTAATGTTTTGAGGTAATAATACCTACCGTCTTTAGTCCCTTTGCTGGTTTAGATTGCTGAATAATACGATCAATTGAATCGCATATTAGATTGCTAATATGCGATTCAATTGATCGAAATTTCTTTTTAGGAACAAGTAAAACAACAACTGTTTATATAGTTTACAAATTTATTCCTATGTTTTATAATACACTCGAGAGCAATGAATCCGGGTCACTTAAAGAATGTTAAAAATCTCGGAAACTAAAAATGATAGGTTAATGCAATAAATTGTATTTAATAGACAATGTTATACTCCTTAAATGAAAGTAAAAAAATATGAGTCACCATACATTTTATTAACACAAAATTACATAAAGAAAAAACTGCCGATCTCTCCTTAAAACAAAAATAGGAAACATGAAATTTTTGAACTTTATTACAATTTTCTTGAATTTTAATACTTCGTATTGCCTCCTCGTGCTTCCATTACTGCGTTTACGCGGTTTGGCATGCTGTACACCAAGTTCCTTATACGATTTTGGGGAATATTCTCCCATTCCTTTGTGAGAGCAATTTTGAGCTCACGAAGCGTGATTGGGGGAGGGTTTCGTTGTTTTACGCATCTGCCTAGCTCGTCCCAAGCATGCTCGATCGGGTTGATATCCGGGCTGCGCGCTGGCCACTCCATACGAGTAATGTTCATCTCTTGAAGGTAGTCATTCACAATCCTACCTGTATGAGGTCGGGCATTGTCATGCATAAATATAGCATCCTCACCTAAATTGACCATAAATGGACCAACGTGATCATTGAGGATTTCTTCCACATATCTTACGCTAGTTAAAGAGCCGTTTTCTATGATCACCAGCTCTGTGCGACTTTCAGAAGAAATTCCGGCCCACACAAGTACAGACCCACCACCGTAGGCTACTTTTTCTTCGATGCATGCTTGCTTGAATCTTTCCCCTGGTCTTCGATACACTCTGTGTCTTCCATCGTGCTTGTAGAGCATAAATTTTGATTCGTCGGAGAACATAACTTTTGACCAATCTTCAATACTCCAATTTACGTGGCTCTGGGCATACCTTAGTCTCGAAATACGATGCCCACGCTCCAGTTTAGGGCCGTTTGCAGGTCTAAGGGGTTTTAAGTTAGATTCAGCAAGCCGACGTCTTACTGTCCATGCACTTGGGTTACTTCCTCCGAGGCGTCGAAACTGATTGGTGAGTTCAGTTCCTGTGAGAAAGCGATTTCGAAGCATGGTGTTCACCAAGTATCGGTCTTCTCGTGCTGTGGTACACCTGGTTCTGCCCGTTCCTGGTCTGCGTAGGTTAGAACCAGTTTCTTCGTAACGTCGGAGAACTCTTTGTACTGTTGACAGCGACACACCGACAGTCCTGGCTGTATCGCGCTGACTCCGGCCGGTTTCCAGCATTGTAAGTATTCTGGTGCATTCTTCAGGCGTAAGCGACATAATTTCAGCTTGATTAATGAATATAGAGCACTATCAACATGGTTTATGTACCCACATAAATGACAGATTACAAACAAAAGCAACACCAAATGCTGTAATTTCGTAGTTCCATCTTCGAAAGTGGCCCTTTTTCAAATTTGATTTTTTTATGATATAACTTTACAATAACTAAGAAGTTTTAATACCTTCATTTAAGGAGTATTACATTGTCTATTAAATACAATTTATTGCATTAACCTAGCATTTTTAGTTTCCGAGATTTTTAGGATTCTTTAAGTGACCCGGATTCATTGCTCTCGAGTGTATAAATGTGATAACCAATGGAATCCGGCGTTACAGTGCGGAAATCCACCTTAGAAAGATAATAAAGGCGGGGAGGAGAGGAACGCGCCTCATACCCTCGATTCGTCACTACTAACATACAAAAGTCAAGGATAACCACAACTATTTGTAAAGGAGGAATAACGAATCAAAACGAAAGGAAATTTGAATGTTGGATAGGAAAAACACCTGCACCCTCAAGACTGTTGGTATTAAGAACTACTTATGAAAAAGTGCAAAATTAAATCCGGTCCCAAGGTATTATCCTCAAATACATTAAATTCAGTCAAGTCAACATATTTGAGTAATACGACGATCTAGGAAAGGTCGCAGGCTGTGACTGGATGCGGAAGGTGCAGGATCGTGTGTTGTGGCGTGGATTGGGAGAGGCTTACGTCCAGGAGTGGACTACCATAGGCTGATTTCATGAAAGGAGCAATACATCAATAGGTATTTATTAAAACATAAGATTACAACATTTAGTGCTTAATGGCTACTTAAACACTACTCGATCATAATAGTTGTGATTCCAAGGTCCTTATCGGTGGGATCTGAAACATGTAGAAAAGAAACAAATTAAAATATATGAAAATGTGCTAACGACTAGGACTGGAATGTGGTAAGGCTACTTTATTACTTTCTAAAGCTGAGCGCACATTAGAAACGTGACTTAAGACCGAGTTTTGCTTTTGATTAAAAAATAGAAAGATTCTATTATCGGCAAAAAAATTTACTTGTCCGTGAGTCAAATCATATGCCTTATGTTTTAGACTTATTGTGAAACAGTTTGTATGGGCGATGTCTCTTCCGGAATTTCATAGATTTAGTATAACTATACTCTGTGAGGAGACAGTCTTGTCTTCAATGTGCACTCAGCTATACGTAACTCGAGAGTCAGAGCCACAATAAATAAAATAACTAGAATAGTGAAATATCAATGCATAAAACCTTTAACAGGGGAACGAAAAGCTCTGAAATTATGAGGTGTTGATGTGCGATCGAGACGATAAAGAGGATGATAGTAGTGGTAGTCAGTAAGAGGTCACAATGTACTATTATAAAGTCGCTATAGACTCGGTATGTAGTAGCTTAATCAGTCTTAAGCATAATCTGTCTTAAACAGAATCTGATTTAACCCAAAAAAAGGCTTACCTACCCTAGCTACAAACCAACTTAAGAAACAAAGGGGGGGGGACACTACTATGGAGGCAGTTCACCCCTCGGGAAAATACCCGAACCAAAGCTCTGGTTTGTGTACAAATAACCATAAACAGTTCCATACTAAACCGCGAGTAGACCACAGAGACACGGTGAGCGTTGTGTGTCGTGAACGTCGAGTTAGTGAAAACGAAAGTGAGACCAGTGGTAGTGGTGTAACGCGTAATAAACGACTGCGAAGGAGGGTAGATCGATATATGTGCTGAGACTTTCGCTTTCAACCGCCTATACTTCAGTTCCTCCGTGATCATGGTGCTTGCAACAGTGCCGAAATATCGGAAATACTCAATAGTACATGGTAAATATTCCGTTAACTCTAATAATAGTGTTAGTGACCATGAAAGTTTAAATACCTATAAATACCTATACAAAGCTCTGGTGTTATCCTTCTGAGGACTCAGCTGGGACTCCATGTCGTAAGGAGATGGAAGAGCATTATGATAGTTTTTGGCACCTATTAGGAATTTCACCCTTAAAAAAGTAAAACCATAAAAATAAACGTGGAAACACTACAGAGGAAAAAAATGCTATGAAATAAAATAATAAATTGGTATTTTAGAATTTGCATTTGTTATTAATGAACTGTGAATGACGGTGCTGCTGTAATAATTGATTAAATAATATTTCGCAAGTTTTCAAGCCACTGCATTTTTTCGCATTGGCTGTTACAAAAAGTTTTATAATTTACACAATCCTGTACTAAAAATTAGGTACTTATGCAGTTTAAAATATTCAAATTTAAAATTGTATTTAATGATATTTTATTTCGTACAATTTTTAGTAATATTTTAACTAGACTGATTAGAAAACTCTTTCTATTTTTTGTTTAAGAGTTCAAAATGTCAGAAATTAAAGACCTACCCACAATTGTTTTAGGTCATATAGTTAATTTTAATGACAGATAAAGACAAAATTGACCATGATGAATGCAACAGAAAATAGACAAAGGTTTTTTTGACTCCTTTTCAGTAAGGATACTGGGTTTGAATTCGGACAAAATTATAATATAGGTATTAATATACCTACGATTTTTAGAATGGATTAATATACATAGGTATTAAGTTTTACAATTAGTTCACAATTTGCTGAGCTATCTATGGCTATGCATGTGAAAATTCATGAAAAAAAATAAGTACTTAAATAAGTTTCTTTCAATTCTTGTCATGTTCTTATCAATGAATACAAAAGGACCTTTTATAAAAAAACCGGCCAAGTGCGAGTTGGATTCGCCCATGAAGGATTTCGTAGCAGCAAGTAACATAATATATAAACGTTCTTAAGGCCACCACAAACGTAGCTATAATATATATTAATATGAAATATAGCAAGGCAAGGCATATTACGACATATTTTCAATTTAAATTTTCGAAAGACCACACACGCAGCTATAATATATATTTCTATGACGTCATAAAAATATGTCGACAGATATAGCTTCGTATATTTTAGCATATTACTATATATTTTTGCATATTCATATATATTTCCATATATTTTGAAGATAAAGGATGTCCCATTTCTTCCCCGATTGCTCGAATGCGGCCAAGTGCGAGTCGAATTCACGCATAGAGGGTTCCGTACCAAAAGACGGCAAAAACTTACGTTTGTTGTATGGGAGCCCCCTTTATTATTGTTCGGTTTTTAGTAATGGAGTTGTACCGGAACAAAAATACATAATCTGTGAAAATTTCAGCTCTCTTGCTTTCACAAATCCTGCGATACAGGCTCGTGACGGACAAACAGACAGACAGGCAGACAGTCATAAAATGGATGAAAGAAGGCGGATTTGGAGGAATGTCGCAACAAATCGTGATACATGCTAAATTTTACAAGAATTTTCTTTTATTTTATTTGAGACTCAACCCAGATCTTTTTATTTTTTGTTTCTGAAAAGACAACATGCATATCAAATTCAGCATCGGAATCATCCTCTGTGGAACTTTCAATTAAATCTAGTAGTACTAGTGCTCTTATTGAATTCATTTTTATACCTAGGTAGGTGATTAAAGTGTTATTTTAAAATTTGAACAGCCTGTATATAAACTGACCTTATAAAACCGTGCGCTTGCAATATAAGGTTGGGTGTCGGGATACCAATCAAACGACTGTCTGCTGAATACTAACTCATTTATTACAATGATCATCTTTATATATTATTACACAAAGAGGTTTTATAGATCTATAACTATACCTTCACACCTTCACCGAAAAGAAATTAAATAATAATGATAACAATAATTATTATTTAATTGCTAAGTTACCAACATTTAAACATTGCGAAATAAATCTTAAAAGTAATACATTTTTCCAAAAATAAAATTGTTTAAGTATATGTATTTACTTACAATACAAGCACATAGGGGAAGGTGGTATGAGATGATCCCTCTAAGGGAGAATGCCTGTAAATCTGAGAAAGTACAATCTAATGTTAATATTAAAGATGTTTTGAATAGTCAGTTTATCTATCTAGGTATTGTCATACCTTATGTTATCAAAATTCAGTATTGATAAGAGTTTCATTAATTATACTAAATGTCTGCTAAAGGATCATCTTGTCCACACAGGTGTATAAGATGATCCTAGAGGATCATCTTGCCCCGTTCAGATCCAACCCAATCTCTATAGTCGAATTTTTAATTAAACGGAGTAAAGTGACAGCAACTAATGTCACTTCTTCATAGAAATTATGCAGCATTGTATTTAAAGTGACATTAGTTGCTGTCACTTTACTCCGTTTAATAAAAAAATCGACTTAAGGTATCGTTAAAATGACTTTACTCAAATAATTATTTTAAAATGTTTTAATCAAATATGTGTTTTGAACAATGAGATCAACCCTTAGGCATAATCAACTGCCACAGCCCCTAGTGCTTTATCATCCATAGATCCCACTGTCCACGGCTGGTCTTCCACGATACGTGACGCGTGGCAATTTCCTTTTAAAAAAAATCCATAATAAAATAACATAAATGATTAAAAAAATAACAAACTCGAATGCTACTGAGAAGGTCGAAACAAGCTTGATATCAGGCGGTACCGATTTGAAAATCATAAACCGAAAGAAAATGTGTGGGTACCGCCTAATATCATGGGTTATCAAGCTTGTTTCGACCTTTTCAGTAGCATTTGAGTTTGTTATTTTTTTAATCATTTAATTTATTTTAAAATGTAGAATTGCTATATTATCTTGTTACATATAGTATATATACATACGAGTACATACATACATACGCGCGAATTTATTACCCTCGCTGGCGCAGCCGGGCAAAAAGACATTGGGGTGAGATGATCCACGGATCATCTTGTACAGAAGCAGACGAATCATCTTGCCCCAGAGCTTACTTTTTATTTGAAATTCTCTAACCTAACCTATAAGTATCCTAAGGTCACCGCAATACGTTTTTATAACAAATGAACATATTTAGAAGCTACTAATATAATAATCATTACATAAAATCGGTTACACGAAAAGTAAAGGAGTTTCAAATTCAGGCTTACTTTAGATTAACACTGTACAATTTTTTAAAAATCACAAAACACAGTGATCGTCCTTCACGAAGCCATCGCGGTTTGACTGCAGTCGGTGGGGCCGGGAACCTACGCTTTTCTCGAAAAAACAACTAGATGGCATGCACAGTATCGTCACAATCGAAAAGGATCGTCTTACATCGAGGGATCATCTTGTACACCGTCCCCTATAGTCAAGAATGTAAAAAAATAAAAGGTATATGTAAAACAATATAAAAAAAATTGAAATTACATAAAAATAAAACTAAGAACAATATAATTTTGTTCTATTCTTATGGACTAAGTCTAATTTACCATTTTTTAGTATCTCTACATTTGGTGATACATCTCTAATCACTAGATACGGGCCGTTATAAATACTATGGAGTTTGTTTCCAGTCTCATTTTTCAGAAGTACCAAGTCATTTTGTTTATATGTAATAGGGTTACTGTTACGGTCATACTTTTGTTATCTTTGATATTTACTGTGTAATAAATTCTGATTAGCCTCTTTTTGAGATGTTTATAGTCTATATTTTAATTCTAAGGGATAATCGTCATGATTATAAAGTGGATCTATTTTATTCTGACTTAAATTAGATGGGATGTTGCATATTTTACCGTATAATAATTCAAAGAGTGTATATTTAGTGGAATCATGCACAGATGTGTTGTAAGTAAAACACCAAAAGGGCAGCCACGTACTCCATGACCCCGGATGGTTATCGGTTTGAATCCTTAAAAAATTACCTAAATATTTATGAGTATTTTCCAAGGACCCTATAGACTAATCCGAAACCTAAGACATGGCATGGCAGGGTCGCCATATAAGGTTGGGTGTCGGGATACCAATCAAACGACTGTCTGCTGAATACTAACTCATTTATTACAATGATCATCTTTATATATTACTAGCTGTTACCCGCGACTTCGTCCGCGTGGAAATTATGTTATAAGCAAAGTTTGAACCGTATTCTATTTGAGCCTCTAGCTAGGATAAGTCGTAACCAAAATGTGGGAACAAATTTAGGACATCCTCCAACTTACCCGGGGAGTTATGCGCTAGATGGATTTTTTTAACGTGAGGAAAATCCCACATGAATGTACTATGACTCCCACTGACTAAAAACCACACGTATCCTACCTAACAGCCTACGATTGGGAGCCCCGGGTAAGCCCTCGAAAGGATACCCTAGGACTGCGCTAGATGGATAGGAAGAGACCTCATGGTTTTAGTGGGTCCAAGGCCGGTATGACGTACGTGTTTATTAATTAGCCCCTTTAATAATTATAAGAGTAAGTAGTATGGTGAAGCGCGAATACGAAACGTTTGTTAGATTAGGGCCACAGACTGAAAACTTTACGCATAATCGGAAGAGTTGAGACGATAACACTAACGCTAACGGTAGCCAGTAAATGGCAGTCGTTAAACCAAGTTGAAGACCTTATAGATTTAATAATTTTCAAAAGTAGGCAGTACTAACGCCTGTCCATTTCAACACGGCAATGCGGCTCACCACCTATTACGTCACGTGGGACAAATTAAAAAAAGGTAAACATATAATATGCCTCGATACCCCTTTGGGGATAAAGGCGTGACCGTATGCATGTACTTATTATGTTTAAGGTGATTTAATTTATGTACCCATGTCACTGTAGCCAAAGCTCAACATTTTTCAGTAAAGTTGTTTAAGAATGTTCATTATAAACAACGTTTGAGTGGCGTGTTGGCTTAATCATAAAAGAGCTTAATGGTTAAGGCTATTGTAAAATAATTCAATTTCAATTAAATGAATTGCTTTGGAATAGACTTAATCTTTAAGCTCTTTTTGATTAAGCAAACAGGGCAGTTTCACACGCTGCTTGATGAGTCTGATGAAGAAATACCTCTCCTTTCATAGATCTTATGTGACGTAAACGAAGTTGCGAGGGTTAGCTAGTCTATACATATAGTAAAACTGTTGAGGGTCGAGAGTCTACTGAAGCCGAAAATGAATAATTTAAATTTTTCATGTGTGTCTGTCTGTCTGTATTCCGAATAAGTATCACGCCGAAGTTACTTAATCGATTTAAATGAAACTTGGTACAATCAGAGCTTATAATCCGAGGAAGGTTCTAGGATACATTTGATCTTGATATTTTGTGCGGTTCCTTTGGGAGAAGGGATGAAATACAAAACGGTTTTTTAGTTGTAACTTCTCAATGGGTTTTCCGATTCCAAAATTTTTTTTTAGTGTTATAAAGGTATGTAATACTTTAAGTTTCACACAAGTTTCCATGTTAAAGGTTTTCTAGTTCAGGACTTTCGCAAAACCTAGAATTCAAGGATCCCTTTGAATGTGAGGGTAAATCTAAACTGGCGTGCTTAGTTGTCTTGTTGTTTTTAGTCGGTAGGAGTCCGGCATAGCATCCACGATGGATTTTCCTTCACGTTAAAAAAAAGTAAAGGTACCTATATACTACATATACCTACATGGCCTGTACAATAGTATAGCGTAGCCTGAAATTTTATTTCTATTAGTGTAAGCTATGAGATCTAGAAAACTGATAAACTTACTAATTATGTTATATACTAAATGCATATCAAAAAAACACGTAAGCTAATGAATTTGATTATTGTTCTTTATCAAGCCTATAAATTACTACTATTAATCTTCAGAGTTAGGTATTTTTGATATTTGCCCGTAAATACATTAACAATTAATACATTTTGTGTCTGTCAAGCCCTTAGAATAATTAAATGAAAGAATATGAAATATAATTTCATTGACTGGCTCTGTGGCGTAGTCGGTGTAGTGATACCGTCTGCCGCGCCGGTGGGCTTGGTTCGATTTCTGGGTTGTTCCAATTATTTGTGTGATCCACAAATGTTTGTTTCGGAGTTTGGGTGTTTTCTATGTATAATATATATGTATTTAGAAAAATATAAGTATGTATATCAGTCGTCTGGATATCGTAGCAAACTCAGAATTTAATTTTTCTCTATCGGGCCGCCAAGATATTTAGCTTGATAATATGTAGCCAGTGTGTAAAACCGAGCTCTTACTAATATTCCTGCAACGTTTTAGTTTAATCAATCTACATACTTACATATTTCATTACCCTCTGCCTAGTCGCTTGGATATGTAGCGTGATAATATATAGCCTAACTAAAGATCCTACCTATAGATTGCTATTCAAGTAAAAGATTAATTAAAATTATTCAGAAGTTTCTGTATCTTACAAAAATATACAAACAGATTTTCATTGTTCTCTGCCAAGCTCCTAAAATATTTAGCGTAATAATATGTTGTCTGAGTGTAAAACCTATGTCTTACTAATATTCCTGCTACGTTTTAGTTAAATCAATTCAACGGTTTACACATTTCATTGCTCTCTGCTTAGCCCCTAGGATATGTAGCGTGATAATATATAGCCTATTTTAAGACCCCACCCCTAAGTGATATTTGTGCAAAATTTGAACCAAATCTGTTCAGTACTTTTCGAGATCCTCGCGGACAAAGCAAAGAAAACAGACAAACAGACAAAAAAATTGTAACTATATTTTCGGATTCGGTATCTTATGTAGAACACCTAGCGAGTATTTTTTTTTAATATTTCCAATGTACAGTTTTGGCTTTTCTATCATTTTATTATATGTATAGATAGATTTAAAGATCCTACCTCTAGATTGCTATTCAAGTAAAAGAATAATTAAAATTATTCAGTAGTTTCTCTATTTTGCAAAAAATATACAAAAAGATTTTCATTTTTCTCTGTCGAGCTCCTAAAATATTTAGCGTAATAATATGTTGTCTGAGTGTAAAATCTAACTCTTACTAATATTCCTGCTTCGTTTTAGTTAAATCAATCCAACGGTTTAAACATTTCATTACTCTCTGCTTAGCCCCTAGGATATGTGGCGTGATAATATATAGCCTATTTTAAGACCACACTCCTAAGTAATATAATTATGTGCAAAATTTGAACCAAATCTGTTTAGTACTTTTTGAGATCCTTCCGGACAAAGCAAAGCAAACAGACAAACAGACAAAAAAATTCTGACTATATTTTGGGTTCGGTATCTTACATAGAACACCTAGCGAGTATTTTTTTTTATATTTCCAATGTACAGTTTTGGCTTTTCTATCATTTTATTATTATGTATAGATTTTTTAAATATATAAGTATGTATATCAGTGGTCTGGATATCATAGCAAACACAGGATTTAATTTTTCTTTATCGGGCCTCCAAGATATTTAGCGTGATAATGTAGCCGGTGTGTAAAACCGATCTCTTACATATTCCTGCAACGTTTTAGTTTAATCAATCCACATACTTACATATGGCACTACCCTCTGCCTAGTTCCTAGGATATGTAGCGTGATAATATATAGCCTATTTAAAGATCCTACCTCTAGATTGCTATAGAAATAAAAGGTTAATTAAAATTATTCAGTAATTTCTGTATTTTGCAAAAATATACAAACAGATTTTCATTGTTCTCTGCCGAGCTCCTAAAAAATTTTGCGCAATAATATGTTGTCTGAGTGTAAAACCTATCTCCTACTAATATTCCAGCTACGTTTTAGTTAAATCAATCCAACGGTTTAAACATTTCCTTGCTCTCTGCTTAGCCCCTAGGATATGTGGCGTATTAATATATAGCCTATTTTAAGACCACACCCCTGAGTAATATTTGTGCAAAATTTGAACCAAATCTGTTCAGTACTTTTCGAGATCCTTCCGGACAAAGCAAAGCAAACAGACAAACAGACAAACAGACAAAAAAAATTCTAACTATATTTTCAGCTTCGGTATCTTATGTAGAACACCCAGCGAGTATTTTTTTGTCAATATTTCCAATGTACAGTTTTGGCTTTTCTATCATTTTATTGTATGTATAGATTATGTATAGATTTTTTAAATATATAAGTATGTATATCAGTGGTCTGGATATCATAGCAAACACAGGATTTAATTTTTCTCTATCGGGCCTCCAAGATATTTAGCGTGATAATGTAGCCGGTGTGTAAAACCGATCTCTTACATATTCCTGCAACGTTTTAGTTTAATCAATCCACATACTTACATATGGCACTACCCTCTGCCTAGTTCCTAGGATATGTAGCGTGATAATATATAGCCTATTTAAAGATCCTACCTCTAGATTGCTATTGAAATAAAAGGTTAATTAAAATTATTCAGTAATTTCTGTATTTTGCAAAAATATACAAACAGATTTTCATTGTTCTCTGCCGAGCTCCTAAAAAATTTTGCGCAATAATATGTTGTCTGAGTGTAAAACCTATCTCCTACTAATATTCCAGCTACGTTTTAGTTAAATCAATCCAACGGTTTAAACATTTCATTGCTCTCTGCTTAGCCCCTAGGATATGTGGCGTATTAATATATAGCCTATTTTAAGACCACACCCCTGAGTAATATTTGTGCAAAATTTGAACCAAATCTGTTCAGTACTTTTCGAGATCCTTCCGGACAAAGCAAAGCAAACAGACAAACAGACAAAAAAAATTCTAACTATATTTTCAGCTTCGGTATCTTATGTAGAACACCCAGCGAGTATTTTTTTGTTAATATTTCCAATGTACAGTTTTGGCTTTTCTATCATTTTATTATATGTATAGATATTTGTGTAAAATTTGAGCCAAATCTGTTCAGTACTTTTCGAGATCCTTCCGGACAAAGCAAAGCAAACAGACAAACAGACAAACAGATATACAGACAAACAGACAAACAGACAAAAAATTTTCTGACTATATTTTTGGGTTCAGTATCTAACGTAGAACACCTAGCGAGTATTTTTTTCTTAACGTTTCCAATGTACAGTTTTGGCTTTTCTATCATTTTATTATATGTATAGATAGCCATAACCATTAAGCAGCTCTTTTATGATTAAGCCAACACGCCACACAAACGTTGTTTATAATGAACATTCTTAAAACAACTTTACTGAAAATGTTGAGCTTTGGCTACAGTGACATGGGTACATAAATTAAATCACCTTAAACATAATAAGTACATGCATACGGTCACGCCTTTATTCCCAAAGGGGTATCGAGGCATATTATATGTTTACCTTTTTTTAATTTGTCCCACGTAACGTAATAGGTGGTGAGCCGCATTGCCGTGTTGAAATGGACAGGCGTTAGTACTGCCTACTTTTGAAAATTATTAAATCTATAAGGTCTTCAACTTGGTTTAACGACTGCCATTTACTGGCTACCGTTAGCGTTAGTGTTATCGCCTCAACTCTTCCGATTATGCGTAAAGTTTTCAGTCTGTGGCCCTAATCTAACAAACGTTTCGTATTCGCGCTTCACCATACTACTTACTCTTATAATTATTAAAGGGGCTAATTAATAAACACGTACGTCATACCGGCCTTGGACCCACTAAAACCATGAGGTCTCTTCCTATCCATCTAGCACAGTCCTAGAGTATCCTTTAGAGGGCTTACCCGGGGCTCCCAATCGTAGGCTGTTAGGTAGGATACGTGTGGTTTTTAGTCAGTGGGAGTCACAGTACATTCATGTGGGATTTTCCTCACATTAAAAAAATCCATCTAGCGCATAACTCCCCGGGTAAGTTGGAGGATGTCCTAAATTTGTTCCCACATTTTGGTTACGACTTATCCTAGAGGCTCAAATAGAATACGGTTCAAACTTTGCTTATAACATAATTTCCACGCGGACGAAGTCGCGGGTAACAGCTAGTTTTATTATATGTATAGATATAGATTTTTGAAATATATAAGTATGTATATCAGTGGTCTGGATATCATAGCAAACACAGGATTAAATTTTTCACTATCGGGCCTCCAAGATATTTAGCGTGATAATGTAGCCGGTTTGTAAAACCGATCTCTTACTAATATTCCTGTAACGTTTTAGTTTAATCAATCCACATACTTACATATGGCACTACCCTCTGCCTAGTTCCTAGGATATATAGCCTATTTAAAGGTGCTACCTCTAGATTGCTCTTCAAGTAAATGATTAATTAAAAATATTCAGTCGTTTCTCTATTTTGCAAAAATATACAAAAAGATTTTCATTGTTCTCTGCCGAGCTCCTAAAATATTTAGCGTAATAATATGTTGTCTGAGTGTAAAACCTAACTCTTACTAATATTGCTGCTACGTTTTAGTTAAATCAATTCACCGGTTAACACATTACATTGCTCTCTGCTTAGCCCCTAGGATATGTAGCGTGATAATATATAGCCTATTTTAAGACCCCACCCCTAAGTGATGTTTGTGCAAAATTTGAACCTAATCTGTTCAGTACTTTTCGAGATCCTTCCGGACAAAGCAAAGCAAACAGACAAACAGACAAACAGATAAACAGACAAACAGACAAAAATTTTTCTGACTATATTTTTGGGTTCGGTATCTTACGTAGAACACCTAGCGAGTATTTTTTTCTTAATATTTCCAATGTACAGTTTTGGCTTTTCTATCATTTTATTATATGTATAGATTACACAAAGAGGTTTTATAGATCTATAACTATACCTTCACAGCAACAACGACCGCCGACCAAATGAGGCGAAAATATATATTATAGTACAGCTCCCGTGTGTGGCACCTTGCTATAATATAATATATAGCTCGATATATTAATATATATTATAGCTACGTTTGTGACGGCCTTTATAGTTCGTTGTAACTTTGATTGATGTTTTAACACGTTCGCAGTGGTAGTGATTTTTCTAACCGAAAATTGCGGTTTATGACGTATTAAAAAAAAAACTACCAGCTGTATCTCGTTCAAACCAATTTTCGTTGGTAGTTTTTATGGCAATTAACATCATATATTCTTTTTAGATTTATCATTCTCTTAGTTTAGAAGTTAGAGGGGGGGGACACACATTTTTCCACTTTGGAAGTGTCTCTTGCGCAAACTATTCACTTCAGAAAAAAAATATTAGATAAACCTCATAGCATTTTTGAAGACCTATCTGTAGATATCCCACACGCATGGGTTTAATGAAAAAAATTTTTTGAGTTTCAGTTCTGAGTATGGGGACCCCAAAAATTTACTGCTTTTTTTCTAGTTTTATATAAGAATCTTAATGCGGTTTACAGAATACATCTAGTTACCAAGTTTCAATAGCATAGGCCTTATAGTTTCGGAGAAAAGTGGCTGTGACACAAGGACGGACAGACAGACAGACAGACAGACATGACGAATGGTGCCAAGAATATCTCGGGCAAAAAGAAGGTGGTGACGGAATGCGTCGCCGGCGCTACGAAAGCGCTTGAGGAGCTCCTCTCCAGGAGTGTCTCTGAGGAGGAGATGAAACTCAGGAGCCGGGTAACGAGTCTGGAGGCTGAGCTCGCTGACTCCCGGGAACAAATTCGGGCCCTCCAAGAGGAGGTTAGTAGGGTGGTGGTGGCACAGAGTGCGCAGATCCCCCGGAAGACCCAGACGACTCCTGGGGTGCAAGCCGCCCACACTGGGACTCCTGCGCTGCCTCAGCCTCCCAAGCCAGCCGCTAAAGCAACGCCGAGTGTGACACAGCTAATGGCGGTGATGGAGAGGCGTCTCGCCGTACTGGAAGACCGAGTGTACCGCCCACCACTTGCACAGGGGTCCTATGTGTCTGGGACTGGGGTTACTTCAGGCCCCAAGCGAAACACGACGACGGCTGCACCCAGTGGGGCTCCCGGTCTCCAACGGAAGGTCTCCGCCCCCAAGAAGACGGCGCCTGGTGGAGGTGGTCACCCGGGCTCCCTCAGCACAGCCAGCGCTCCCGCTGCACCCCAGACTCCCTCTAAAGAGGGGGTCTGGGAGGTGGCGGGAGCAAAGAAGAAGGCGGCTAAGGCCGCCAAAAAGGCGGCAAAGGCCGCCAAGAAGGCAGCTAAAGAGGCTGACAAAGCGGTAAAGGCCGCCGCGGCGAAGGCGCCAAAGAGGCTCCGCGCTCCTCGCTCCACTGCCGTCGTTATTACGGTGACGACAGAGGGCAAGGCGAAGGGCGTGGGGTACGCCGAGGTCCTGAGGCAGGCGAAAGCCTCAGTCGACCTCAAGGCCCTCGAGATTGAGGGAGGTCTCCGGTGCAAGGTGACGCGCACCGGAGCACGCCTCCTCGAGGTCTCTGGCGCCACCAGCGGCCCCAAAGCTGATGCCCTAGCGGCAAAGCTGAGGGAGTCGCTGGACACGGGTGACGTCCGCGTCACCAGACCCAGCAAATGCGCGAGTCTGCGCATTTCGGGTCTGGATGACGCGGCCACGACGGAGGAGATAATCTCCGCCGTCGTGGAGGCGAGCGGCTGCCCCCGTGATCAGGTGAGATCAGGCGAAATACGCTTTGGCCCCACCGGTCACGGCTCGGCAGTCGTGAGCTGCCCCGTCGCGGCGGCTCAAAAAATCGCGGACGGATGGAGCCTCCTTATTGGGGGCTTTCTGAGGTCGCAGGTGCATCTCCTGCAGCCCCGCGAAGCCAGGTGCTTTAGGTGCCTGGTCGTGGGGCATGTGGGGGTGCAGTGTACGGCGGAAGTCACCGTGGGAGACCGGTGCTTCCGCTGTAGTCAGCCCGGTCACAAGGCCCTTGCCTGTGACGCTCCGCCACGCTGTTATAAATGCGTAGCGGAGGGCAAGGAGGCCAACCACCGGGCGGGCAGCAAGGCCTGCGCTGCCTCAAGGCCGAAGCCCCGTCCGTCCGCACGGGGGGGTGAGGGTGAGAGTGCACGTTCGCGGCAGGGTGCGGAGATGGACGTCCATCAATGGGTACTCATATCCGCATCCTGCAGGTGAACCTGAACCACTGCTCTGGTGCTCAGGACCTTCTGTGCCAGAGCATCAGGCAGTGGTCCATCAACATTGCTGTTGTCGCCGAGCCGTACTGGGTTCACCCGGGAAGCCCGGTGGATCTGGACGGCTTAGCGACTGTCTTTGGGGGGACCGGCGCGGACGACTCGCGCCTAGCGGGGCCCGGGTTGCGTCGCGGCGGAATATGAGGGTGTAGCTGTCGTGGCCGTCTACATCTCGCCAAGCCTAGACCAGCATCAATTTGAGCTATGGCTCCCTGAGCTGGACGTCGTTCTCGCTGCATGCCGTCCTCGCCCTGTCCTGGTCCTGGGAGACTTCAATGCTTGGTCGCAGGCTTGGGGCTCCCGGGAAACCAGAGACAGGGGGAGGATACTTCAGGACTGGGTCACTACACGTGGCTTAGTCATCCTGAACCGGGGGAATGCCGCAACCTGGACGCGGCGGGGGCTCAGCTCGGTCATAGACGTTTCGTTTGCGACCCCTGAGCTCGCCCGCCGTGTCCAGGGATGGCGTGTGGTAGAGGAGGAGGAGACGTTGTCAGATCACCGATATATTCGGTTCGACGTCTCCCCTCCACCTAACCTGCCGCCAACAATCGCGAATCCCCCGAACCGCGTTGGGCACTCCATCGCCTTGATCGGGAGGCTCTCCTGGAGGCGGCCATCGTGCAGGCCTGGATTCCGACATCGGACAGACCTGCCGATGTTGATGCCGAGGTGGAGTGGTTCGGGAGAGCCATGTCGCACATATGTGATGCGGCGATGCCCAGGGCTAGGCCCAGACCGGCGAGAAAACAGGTGTACCTACTGGTGGACGCCGGAAATCGCTCAATTGCGTGCGGAGTGCGTAAACGCGCGCCGCCGGTACACCAGGTTCCGCCGGAGGCGTCGCCGCCCAGACGATGCGGCAGCCCGAGAGGCGGAGCTCTACGATGGGTACAAGGAGGCCAAGAGGGCCCTCCAGATGGCCATCAAGCGGCCCAAAAAGTTGGGCCGCGAGGAGCTTATGGAGACTCTGGAGCGGAACCCGTGGGGGCGCCCGTACCTTATGGTAAGGGGAAAATTGCGCCCTAAGGCGCCCCCACTGACCCAGAGTCTCCAGCCGGAGCGGCTGGAGGGGGTCCTCGACTCCTTGTTCCCGACGAGAGCGGAGAAACACATTCCTCCGCGCATGGCTCCGTCTCAGGCACCCAACGCGGAAGGCAGCGAGAACGACGTGCCCGTAGTCACCGAGGGTGAGTTAGGGGCGGCTGTACTGCGGCTCAAATCCCGCAAAAACACCGCCCCTGGACCCGACGGCATTCCAGGCCGAGCGTGGGTCCTGGCTCTCGAGGAGCTTGGGCCTCGACTTATAGGTCTTTTTAGCGCATGCCTCGAAAAAGGCCAGTTTCCCGAGGTCTGGAAGACGGGGAAACTGGTCTTGATTCGAAAGGTGGGGCGGCCGGCAAGCTCCCCATCAGGGTACCGGCCGATCGTGTTGCTCGACGAGGTGTGCAAGCTCTTTGAGCGCATTATTGCACAACGCCTCGCTGGGCACCTCACACGCGTGGGGCCTGATCTGGCGGATAGCCAGTTTGGCTTCCGCCAGGGGCGCTCCACCGTGAACGCGATCATACGCATTAGAGGCCTGACGGAGGAAGCAGTCTCACGGGGTGAGGTGGTGGTGGCGGTGTCTCTTGACATCGCCAACGCATTCAACACCTTGCCCTGGAGCTGCGTTAGGGAGGCGCTGATCTACCATGGAGTGCCTCTCTACCTCCGTCAAATTGTCGGGGCCTATCTCTCCGAGAGGGCCATAACTTACCCGAGCTGACTAGGGCCGGGTCGGCGAGATGTGTCGAGCTGTGTTTCACAGGGATCGGTATTAGGGCCGCTCCTGTGGAACATCGGTTACGACTGGGTGCTGCGTGGTCCGTTGCTCCGAGGGGTCGGCGTAACTTTATACGGCGCGGGGAGCAACGCACCGTGACGCAGCACTAAAGGCCACGGCAGGGGTTGCTTAAGTTGTGGGTCGAATTCGGCGGCTGGGTCTCGAGGTCGCCCTTCACAAATCCGAGGCTCTGTGTTTCCACGGACCTCGGAAGGGGCCACCTGCGGGATCCAGCCTACAGGTAGGGGGCGTCAGCATCGGCATCGAGTCCTCGATGAAGTATCTGGGGCTCGTACTCGATGGCCGGTGGAACTTCGGACA
This sequence comes from Miltochrista miniata, assembly GCA_933228765.1. NCBI lineage: Eukaryota > Metazoa > Arthropoda > Insecta > Lepidoptera > Erebidae > Miltochrista > Miltochrista miniata. The sequence continues at coordinate 15,427,672 of OW121747.1, read as the reverse complement.
TCACTTCCGAAGTTTGGTCCCAAAACTGAAGGGAGCATCAGCCGCACTAGCGCGGCTGATGCCCAACATCAGGGGACCCAACGCTCCCTACAGGAGACTTTACCTGGGGATCGTGCGAAGTATGGCCCTATACGGGGCCCCCGTATGGGCGGAGACCCTGTCGGCCAGCAATGTGGCCAGACTGCTGAGCCCGCAGAGGACAATGGCCGTCAGGGTGATAAGGGGATACCGCACGATCTCCGGTGAGGCGGCATGTCTCCTAGCCGGGACCCCTCCATGGGACCTGGAAGCGAGAGCCCTTGCGTCACTATTTAGATGGCGCAAGGAGGCGCTGGAGCGGGGCCAAAGGTCTGCGTCTCGAGAAATCGAGGCCCAGCGGTCCCTGCTCCACCAGGAAACCGTGGAGACATTGCGTTCATAAAGCCCCCCTATAATATTTTTTCTTATTTATCTTCCATGTACAGACAGCGACTTATTACGATTTTATTATAATGTATTGAGTGATTGATTGATTTACTGCCTCGGTGGCGCATTGGTAACTGTGTCTGCTTGTTGAAGTCCTAAATTCAATTTCGTATCGAATGAAACATTTGTTTCGGAGTCTGAGTGTTTTCTCTGTATAAAATAAGTATTAAGAAACATTTTGAAACGTTCCTTACTTTTGAAAATTAAGGAACGTTTCCCTTCTGCAAAACTTGGCATTAAGAATATTAAGGGTCCTTTTACCTCCAACCGCGGTCTTTAAATACCAGCCTGTATAATGTTGTGTTTTTATTCTCTAGCACAAGTTTATGTTAGCTTAATTTACGACACGAGACTAATACAAACCTAAGTACTTAGAAAATGTACAATAACTAAATTTACTCTTTGTGTGATGAGTGAAAAACTGCCAGAATCTACCCGGATAGAATTTACTATGGTGGACTGTGAAGGACATTATGAAAAAGTTCTCTCAAGTGCAAACAATGAACAGTATTAATATTATTATGAAAGACTACCGTTACTGTTATTATAATGTAACGTACTATGAATATGTTGGCTTACCTTGATGTCCTTCAACCTTGGCCGCCTTACAACCAATATCTAGAAGTTGTAAAAGAAGTCATCCGGAACTTCCTGTAGAAGAAAGGAATACTGTACTGAAATAGGTTTTTACATAGTTTCACATAACTATATATTTAAATTATACAATTGAGGTATCAGATTTTGTTTTCTAATTGCAGCAGCACTTTGCTCTCAATCACATTTTTTTTCTTTTCGAACTCATTGTTCTGTAAACGATCACTGCAGCAAGCTACTACTACACTATGGACACTTGTGAGTACTTTCTCATATTTATTTGCGAGCGTTTCTGTTCTTCGGAAGGCACGTTAAGCCGTTAGTCCTAGTTATTGCAGTTGAAGGTCTTATAAATGGCTTGAAAAAGTTCAACAGTGTGTCGGCAGCACTTGTGTAGCGTTAGCTGCCTTAGCCCGTGGTCTATCACAATATTATGAAAAATCTGTTAAATTTTGTAAAAAAAAATACTTACTGGCCTGTGTGGCGGTATGTTATCAAACGAGTTACCGTCTTCGAATATTTCTTCAACATAATTATAATTAAGTGGTGCTTCCTTCACGTACCCTGTAATATAACAATCAATTAATACATATTCATAATACAAATTACAATTATAATAAAATTATTTATTTACAGGTAACAATAAAAAAACTTTATAAAAAAATTGTTATAATATTATAATTAAAAATATACAAAAAAATAATAACAAAATAATACTTTGGCACACATATTGTAGATTAAAAATATACTTTTCGCCATAATTTTTCGACAACTTATGCCGCCAAAAAATTATTTCATGTGCACCTCTTTTTCTTCATTTTGTAAACCAGGCCCCTTCCCTAACCGGTCCCGGTGCAAAGGTGCCTATTACAGTAGCCATATTGCCACGCTGAACAGCTATAGCCAGCCTTTGGACCAGAAACGATTTGGAGCGGGCGTCATCTGTATTTAAAAACTAATAATCCAAATAAATGTCACAAGAATTGGTACAGGGTTCTTAATAAAATGTGTTTAATAATAATAAAAATTTAATCATGTTCTACAGAAAAAATCTATTTTGTATGAAACAATATATGAGATTGTAATTCACAATATTTTGGGAAGGATGTGCATGGCCCCCCTAGATGGACAACAAAGCAACTGTGTTTAGGAGTTACAATGTGATTATATGTATTTTGTAATTTTTCTGTGTAATCATTGGCTTCTAAATAAGCAAGAACAGTCAGCTGATTTACAGAACTTCGTTATCACCAACTGTTTGTGGAGGTCAGATATTTGCCTGAAAAATTGTACAATTATACAATCTTATATTCGTGTAAGTATGATATTAAAATAAAACCATTATTTAAATTAAAATCAGCATTTAATCAAACTTACAACATATTTTACATACATCCATAAAATTGTAAAGCTGCATAGTTTGTTTGAACGCTAGGATCTTAGGAATTATTCGTTGGATTTCAAAAATTCTTATACAGTTTGATAGTCCATTAATTGAGGAAGGCTTTGGTTTATAAAACATCACGCTTAGATGAATAGAAGCGGAGCAGCAATGAATAATGCTTCAGTAACAGGGAATTTCCATTACTGTCTGAGAGCTCTCCGTGGCGTACGCTGCGTAAACGGTTAAAGTTACGTACAAATTGTGTATTACAAAATTGTTTATCCAAAAATGTTCTGAAAAAAGTCCGCTATATCATAATTATGTCTAACTTTTAAGGTTCGCTCACAATATTATATACACTTCGATCAACAATATACTAGATATCGTGTCGAATGCAAAAAAGTAGCACCATCATAAATCGGCTCACGTTTGAGCGTGCCAGTTTCTTTAGTTTAGTTCGGTCCAAGCACTGCCAATTTATCTAGTATATTGTTGATCGAAGATTATAAAGCTGAAGAGTTTGTTTGTACGAAAATCTCAGAAACTAGTGGTAGCATTTAAAAAATATTTTACAGTTTATAATGTACTAGCTGACCCGCGCAACTTCGTTTGCGTGATAAATGAACAACCGCTCGACCGATTTTGTGCAAAATTTACATAAACCATCTACTAAATAGTCCGAACAAAGCCTAAACATTTGGCTTGGATAGGTGAGCCCGTTCTTGAGTTATAAAATTACAACGAAAAGTGGCATTGATTTTTATATAAGTACTAGCTGACCCGCGCAACTTCGTTTACGTGATAAATGAAGAACCGCTTGACCGATTTTGTGCAAACTTTACTTGAAGAACCATCTACTAAATAGTTCGAACAAAGCCTACACATTTGGTTTGGATAGGTGTGCCCGTTCTTGAGTTATAAAATTACAACGAAAAGTGGCATTGATTTTTATATATATAGATATAGATTATGTAGGTATAATGTATTTATACTTATAATGTAGTTAGGTATTTAAAATATACCAGGTACTTACATACTTCGTATGAAATGATTTTATGAATAACCAATACTGAAATATCAATAAACATATATTTATTATGCAGCTTACTTAGTTTTTTTAATAAAGCGGCCTGTTTTTTAATTATTTTATGATACTGCGTGCCACGTGCCACAAGGTTCTTACTCTCGGTCCCATATTTTTCATTATCTTCATCAATGACCATACACAAGATATCGTAGGTGTAGCAAATAACGAGGTAAAATTGACTGTTTTCGCGGATGATACGAACACTATTATCTCAGCAAATAATACCTGTAGTCTGAATCAGAGAATGAATTTGGTTTTGGATAGGTTATCGGCTGTAGAAGCGAGCATACACTCTGCGTGTTACATCTTAAGAAGTGTGCGAGATGTAGTGAGTAGAGATCAACTAAGAAGTGTCTACTTCTCTTTAGTTGAGTCTAGGCTTAGATATAGCATCCTATTTTGGGGGGGCAGTTACGATTACAACGTTCAGAAAGCTTTTATAGCTCAGAAAAGAGCTATAAGAACAATGGTCCGTATTCACCAGCAAGAGTCGTGTAGGCAACGGTTATATATTAAAATACCAGAAATCAAAATGCCTTTACTTAAAATGCATTAGACCAAAAAACCCGAATTCGAAATACCTTAACATTCAAAATACCTTATTTCAGTACACCTTACCGTAAAATGTCTAAATTTAAAATACAAATAATTATTATATCAGAATTCAAAATACAAATTTTCAAATATCCTTAATTTAAAATACCGAAAATAGAATACAATGTATCACGTCACTGTCATAACTGCGTGGAATGTAACACATATTTATATATTGTCTTTTCTATACTAATTTCAGTCACCAAAATTTAAGGAACAATTATACAATCTTGTGCTAGGAATATAAAAAAAAACCATAACCTACACTGGGTATTATTAGGTATATATTATGCTATACCAGTTCATTATATAGCGCATAGTTAATAAATGAATGATTTAAGAAATAAAGATTTATTGCCACTCACACGTTTTGTTTTTCGGCTTTAACTTATTTACCCAACCGCCCCCCCCCCACCTAAGTGAAGCCGCAGTTGTAGCCGTAGGTCTGTTGGTCCTTGGGTATCCTTCTGAGGGCTTACCCGGGGCTCTTAACTGTGGGCTGTTATGTAGGATACGTGTGGTTTTTAGTCGGTAGGAGTCCGGCATAGTATCCATGTAGGATTTACCTCATGTTAAAACACTTTGATTCAGAGTTACAAAAGTACTACAGTGGGCTAACGAAAAATCAAAAAAAAAAATAACCATCTAACCTAACCTATCCGAGTCGGGATACTCTGAGTCGGGGTGTTAACCATTCACAGATACGTATAATAGCATCCATGTAGGATTTAAATCATGTTAAAAAAAAGGTATTTTGTGTTTGAACATTTTAGGATAAGGTATTTAATAAATTTATTTTTTGGGTTTCGGTTATTCGAGGCATTTAAGGCATTTTAAATTATTTATATTATAAATATTTGCCTTTTGAATATTGATATTTCGATTTCGGGTATTTTGGGCTCGGGCATTTTAAGTAAAGGCATTATGATTTCTGGTATTGTGACGGTATACCGTCACACCAGGCGGTCGAATCGAATAATTTTAGTTGACAGGTGTTTTTATTCTATTGATGAATTCAAAAATAGGGCTTAAATTTAGATATTTTAGATATTACCATATATGTAGATATTAGCTCCCGTATAATTGGGAGGCAATTGATTTAAAGTTCTCCGCTAAGGAAGGACTGCTCTTGTAATTGTAATGGTAAATAAATATTGTAATTTTAGTGGTTAAGGGCAGACTAATTTTTAACACAGACGGACATTCTTAATGGAATTTATTAAATTAAAGCGATGCATTTGACATTGATGATATTTATTTATTTTTATTTTTTATTTATTTCAACTTTCTGCACAAATACATGTACAAAGGCGGACTTAATGCCAACGGCATTCTCTACCAGTCAACCTTTGGGTGATGCAGAGATAAGATAGAGCAGGTGCTTAAAGTATAATGACGAAGTTTGTATAAAATGGTACAAACTACAAATTTATACAAGGGAAAAAAATAAGAACTTAGTTACTACTTACATACATGAATATAACATACTACGAAGATTATGTAATGTAGATACTTAAATAAAATAAATATTGATAAATATTTATATGTAATATAATACTATTTATAGATATTATAATATAATACATAATATGTATAAATAAATACAAATGTGAAAATCCTTACCAATAAAATAATGTTCTGCTTAAGGGACCTTATAAAGTTGACGTACCCTGTTTTTGAACGTGAGACGGTTCGTCAATGTCCTGACTTCGAGAGGAAGGGCATTCCAGAGAAGAATGGATCGCACTAGAAAAGAGGAATGGACAAGATTTGAGGAGTGAGTTGGACAGTGCAGTAGAAGATTATAAGAGGAGCGTAAATATTTGTCGTGATTAGAGCCAAGTAGATGAAGATGAGATTTTAAATAAGTAGGGGCATTGGGAGATTTGAAGAGTGAAAAAAGTAAACAGATAGCTCGAAGACTGCGCCGCCGTCTAATAGGTAACCAACCTAACTCATCACGAAAAGCCGAAACGTGGTCATACTTCCTAAGATTGTAGACGAATCGAATGCAATTATTGAGAAGTCGGTCGAGTTTATTGAGCAGATCTGCATTCAGGTCGAGATAGCACACATCACCATAGTCGAAAATGAGAAAAATTAAAGTCTGCATAAGCATAGTCTTGGTTTTGACTGGTAGAAAATTTTTGAGTCGATAAAGAGCCCGCAGTGTGCCAGTCACCCTTTGGCAAACGTTAGTGACCTGAACCCGCCAACTCAAGGTTTCATCAATGTGTATAAGCCCAGATTCTTAACACTGACAGTTACAGGAATAATCTTTGTGTTAAAAGTTATCGGCGCCAGAGTCACATCTTTCAACTTATTGATCATGTGATTAGTGCCAATTATAATACTCTGGCATTTGTCAGGGTTAACAGCCAGCCCAAACCTACCACACCATCTACCTATCAGGTCCAAATCCGCATTTACACAATTTATCGCCTCTGCAATATTATCAACAGAGGCTTGACTATATAATTGCAGGTCATCAGCATACAGGTGATACGCACACTGAAGTTCGGAGGTTAAGATGTTGATAAATATCGAAAAAAGAAGAGGAGATAGTATACCGCCTTGAGGGACCCCAGAGCCAAGATTGCACTAACTCGATGACATCTCGTCGACACAAACTGACTGCTGACGACCCTGAAGATATGAGGAAAACCAATCCAGCTCGTCAGAAGAGATCTTAATGTGATATTGTAATTTAAATTGACATTGTTTTAAAAAATAATAATTTAATTGTACCTACTTAATAAATTGACATTGGATATATTTAATTATAACAGAAATTCTAAAACAATAATTAGACATTGTTTGTTTAATGATGATTTCGTAGTATTTAATTGTTGTTTTTTTTTGCATGTTTAATTATTAATAATGCTGATATGACATAAATAATAGTGTAAAATTTTATTGCATGCATCTCATAGCATGTACCTAAATTTATTTTTAAAGTTATAATTTGGAATGTTGATTGTTTTAGTTCAATAATGCATTTTTTTTGTACTTAATCATTTCAAACACAATGTTCTATTTAATTGTTAATGAATAAATAAATACTTGATTACAGGTATTTTCACTTATAGCTGAAGTCAAAACTATAACAAGACAGTTGTTGCTTGCCTTTAGTGAGAATACATAATTTGTCAGTGCACTCAGAAATCTTATCCCGTAAAAAATATAATCTCACCAAAAACATCTCTGCTAAAAGGGGACAAGTTCCTATCGGCTAATTGTTCGCCTACAAAAGGGTTGAAATCCAATCTAATGCCAAGTTTAAATGCACTTTAAAATCGATCATATTCATCTTCATCAACACATGCTAATTTCAAATTTAGAAGTATTATAATTTTAGATATCTTTAACCAAGTAGGTACCTAGGTACGTATTTTCACAATTATACCATATTTTAAGGTATAGTAAAGTGAATTTAGGCCAGATGAACCGTTGACGTGAATACAGTGGCGGGTAGTGGCTGGATTCGGAAGGCGGAAGACCGGGTGTGATGGTGATTCTTGGGAATGGCAAATGTTTACTGGTGGATCAGGCTGTTGATGAAAATGATTATGATCGATTTTAAAGTGCATCTAAACTTGGCATTGGATTGGATTTCAACCCTTTTTTAGGCGAACAATTAGCCGATAGGAACTTGGCCCCTTGAGACAGAGATGTTTTTGGTGGGATTTTAATACCTTTTTTCAAGAAAGCGTACCTATTTTTTCTTTAATAACCTATACTTACAGTGTGCATCTGTACATGACAATATTTTATACCTCTCCCCCTCTCCTTCCCTCCACATGGTATTCATAATGTATCACTGATTCATGAATATTTTTATGAAAAATTCTATATTTGATTAAGCCAACTCAAGCGTTATTATAATATAAAGTCCACGTTCAAAGCTTACTTCTTAATAATAATCGAGCAAAATTTTCAGTTTAAATACGAGTAATACAATAGGTTTTGAGTTAATCTTCAATTTTCATAGTTTATTAGCCTTCTGCCTACCCCAAGATTATTTAGTGTGATAATATATATGTATTTTCGTGCACACACACACACACAACATCATCTAGCCCAAATTAAGCTAATATAAGTTTGTGTTATGGGATCTAGACGACTGAATAAACATACATATATATTTCTAAATTCATGCTTATTATACATAGAACACCCGAACTCCGAAACAAATATTTGTGGATCACCCAAATATTTGGACCTACCCAGGTATCGAACCCAGGACCTCCAGCGCCGCAGGCCGTATCACTACCGACTACGCCACAGAAGCAGTCAAATGTATATTAATGTCATTACATTATTATAATACCTTACTAGCTTTTGCCCGCTACTTCGTTCGTCAGGTGATTTTAGCCAGTAAAATGTCAAATTTGACCTCTCCAATGCATAGAGCGACTAGTGAAACATAGTTCAAGCTATACCAAAACTTTCGCTAGTCCGATTTTGATGAAATAAAAAGCGTTGTCTAAGTTAAATATATACCCACAAAATTCTAACAGTAAAATTTTGATCAAGCTACTGGATTTTGCTCCAACCCTAAACAAATAAATAAACAAACAGACACGAAGAAAAAATAATCATAGCTTTGGACTTAGGAGCCCTAAATTTGTTGATTACAGTTACTTTTCAAAATTAATCTTGACTGTACCGTCACAGCTATTTTTACAATTTTATAATAGTAGAGATGTTTAGAATAAGAATGCTTGCTGATCTCTAAACTACTGAAGTAGTTTAGAGATCTCCAGCATTCTTTATAAAAATATTCAATGTGCAGTTTTGACTTCTCTATAATTTGTATGTATAGATTATTTGATTGACTTTAATCAAAACATTGACAACATCCTTTTCAAATCAGACTGAGTTTTTAAACATGTGTGAAAATGAAAAGTAAATTAAATCAAAAGAGTACTCTCATCACTAAGAAGTATTGATAACAACTTCGAATCAAATCCCCCTGAAGAAAACAATTTTACCCCCTTTAGCCATGTTCTGGAATGAATTTCAGTAAAATAAGAAACAAATCTTCCATCAATGCAAAATTTGAAGAAGCTCCGACCAAGGAATCTCGTGGTCCCATACAAACTTTGTAACCCCATTCCAAGTCATGCTTGACAGATTTCTTAATTTTTTTAATCTGTGTACCCAATTTCAGAACGCTAGGACAATTGCCTAGAAGTTTTGATTACCGGTCAGTGAGTGAGTCAGTCAGTGCCAAAATTTGATTTCTTAAAGTAAAAAAATATTTAATGAATTAAATTAATTAATTAATAAATTTCAAAATTATGTAATTTATAAATTTAAAAATTAATTAATTTTCAATTATTTAATTAGTTAAGTAATTAAATATCAATTTATTTTTTAAAGTTATTATTAATAATTTATTAAATTTAATTTCCGATTTCTTAAATTTCTTAATTTTTTGTTAATCTACACATAACACACGATCTGTGTGCCAAATATCAGAACGCTAGGACGATTAGAAGTGGCCTATAGGTTTTGATGACCGCTCAGTGAGTGAGTCAGTCAGTGCCAAAATTTGCTATATTCACAGGGTCATATTTCAGGATCTACTGAAGTTATATCTATGAAATTTGGTATAGTGCCTAAGTACTAGTATATAATTACGTATGTACAATTATATTTCTGTACTTGCAACAGCCACTGAGCTACAGGGGGTTCAAAAGTGGATCGAAACGGTTCGTGTAAATAATGTACGGCATGCGCGCGGCCTGTTGCTGGAACGTGGCCTGTGTACTACCGTGCGCTTAGATATAAAATATTGACTAGATAACAGGTCTTTTTGAATGCTGGTTAGTTAATAGTTCCGTGTGGTAGTCACTACATCAGAGATACGACTGTCTTAAGACAGTCTAGGCGCAAATTTGCGCTCAGCCCTTACTGACTTTGGCTGTCACTGACTGACACTTTGAATGAATAGATACATAGATAAATGATATCTAATAGAAAAGATATGTACCTTCGTTCATGTCATCGGGGTCTCCCGGGCACTCTTGACTCGACGGAGAGTCAACGGCATTCTCATCCTGCATGACCATTAGATCTGCGTTTTGATCTTGTTGGTAATCATCTTGTTGATACCCATTTGACCACTCCTCCCCTGGATTGTGTGTGTGGGGCTCGTACCCTGAGTAGGAGGTACCTTGAGGCAAAGTGTGACTTAGTGTTGACAAATATTGTGCAATGAACGTTTTTTTAATATTTAAAGCTGCTAACAAAACAAAAATGAAACTATTGCTTCTAGACAGACATACGATCACTCCAAAGGTAGGGGCATTTTATATGCCCACATTTCACCTTTTAGATTTTTGTCCCACGTAATAAATAGGTGGTGAGTCGTAATGCCGTGTTGATATGGAAAGGTGTAGGTTGTGGCTGCCTGCTGTTGAACATTTTCAAGCCGACCAAACTTGGCTTAACGGCTGCTATTTTACTGGCAACCGGGACCAACGGCTATAGATGCTTTCCGAAGCAGAAAAACGCTCGCAAATAAATGTCACAAAGTGGTCACGTGATGGTCAACCATCCATGACTAGCCATAGTAAATGTTGCTTAGTACAGTGATTGTTTACAGAACATGTGTCGCTACGATCCAAGGATCCGCGAGGTTCAGAAGTTATACTCCGAAGAGGTTCCTACTTGAAGTACAGACTCCAACTGCCTGGTAATTTCGTCGCTCCATTTGTTTCATGACTTGTTTTATTTTTGAATTTGAACCTGATGCCGTTTCTAAGGTCAAATAGATCTTTCAGTTCACGTCGGTTGGTTGGAGCCTTAGAGTAAAGATTAAACTATAGAGAGCCCGCGCGCGAGTCTGTAAGCACCGGTATGATCAGTCTCGAAATTGCAAGTGAGACACTATCAGTCACAAAACGTCACACGCGCTGATTGTTTCTGTTGCTGTATCTAATTGATTTTTTTGTTTATCGTGGTGAAATGTGCAGTACCATGTTGTTAACATGATTCTCGTAAGCAAACTAAAAAGAATAATGATATTTCTTTTTATCGGTAAGTAATATTTTGATAGCAAAACACTGATTTTAATAAAATTATCCAAGGGTGAAAGGGTTTTGCGAGAGGCGCGCGGGTGGGTCGACACAGCGCGCGCTGCCTCGCCTCCCGCTTCACACTTCCCCGATTTAAAGCTAGTGCTGTACGTCGTTGCATACTCGAATATTTTGTAATTTTAAGATTTTGTTTCGTAAAATAAATATATATGTATATCAAAGTATCACAAATTAAGATCATTTGTATTTTATGTATCAACCTATCAATGTATACAGCAAAATATTTGATTTAAATTACGACACTACTTTAAAAAAAAGACATTACCGTTAAAATATTTAATTGCAGATTTTCTAAAAGCCGTGAATTTAGCGTATAAGTGGGTGACAGCATTTATTAGACCCAACCGGGAGGTTATTCAACATCCGAATTTGGTTAAAAAAAATCGTTTCATGAATTCATATATTTATTTTATTGATTTGTTAAAACCTACCATATACTGAGCCTATCTATCTAATAGTTAGTAAATACTTACATAGCACAGAAATTATCAATTAATTAGATTTATGCACAGATGCGTTGGTCACGCACAGCGCATCACTATTCAACCGCTACGTCTATAAGTAAATATCTATAGAACATTGCTTACGCTTGGCATAGTGGACAATGTGTGATGCCCTCGCTCTATAGCTAATCTTTACTCTAAGGTTGGAGCGTAAGAACGCAGTACACTTGCCTAATAAGATATACTATCAAGACGCGAATAGTTCGTTAGTAACGCGTGTGCAAACTGTTGTTTGCTGCCTGCGGCTACAAAGCGCATCCACTGTACCAACACATCGGAGGCGATAGCACGTCTGCACAAAGATTCGAAGGCTGGTATTCCTTTTGCATATAATTTCTTATCCGCCATAGCTTAGTGAACTATCAAGTGGTCCCCGTGCGATTCACCGCCCGGCAGAGCCTGATGACCAATAACTGCGATTCATAAGGTTGGATCTGATCCGCGGTGAGGTATGTGACACACTAGATTCATTGTTGTCCTACAACAATGAATCTAGCGTTCAGTGTTGTCAAATTTGACCTCTCCAATGCATAGAGCGTCTAGTGAAACATAGTTCAAGCTATACCATCACTTTTGCTAGTCCGATTTTGTTGAAATAAAAAGCGTTGTCTAAGTTAAATATATACCCACAAAATTCTAACAGTAAAATTTTGATCAAGCTACTGGATACTCCAACCCTAAACAAATAAATAAACAAACAGAAACGAAGAAAAAATAATCATAGATTTGGACTTAGGAGCCCTAAATTTGTTGATTACAGTTACTTTTCAAAATTAATCTTGACTGTACCGCCACAGCTATTTTTACAATTTTATAATAGTAGAGATGTTTAGAATAAGAATTATTGCTGATCTCTAAACTACTGAAGTAGTTTAGAGATCTCCAGCATTCTTTTTAAAAATATTCAATGTGCAGTTTTGACTTCTCTATAATTTGTATGTATAGATTATTTGATTGACATTAATCAAAGCATTGACAACATCCTTTTCAAATGAGACTGAGTTTTTAAACATGTGTGAAAATAAAAAGTAAACTAAATCAAAAGAGTCCTCTCATCACTAAGAAGTATTGATAACAACTTCGAATCAAATCCCCCTGAAGAAAACAATTTTACCCCCTTTAGCCATGTTCTGGAATGAATTTCAATAAAATAAGAAACAAATCTTCCATCAATGCAAAATTTGAAGAAGATCCGACCAAGGAATCTTGTGGTCCCCTTAGAGTAAAGATTAGCTATAAGCTTTACTCTAAGGTGGCCCCATACAAACTTTGTAACCCAATTCCAAGTCAACTTGACCGATTTCTTAAATTTCTTAATCGGTGTGCCCAATTTCAGAACGCTAGGACAATTGGAAGTCAGTCAGTGCCAAAATTTGATTTCTTAAAGTAAAAAAATATATAATGAATTAAATTAATTAATTAATAAATTTAAAAATTAATTAAATTTCAATTATTTAATTATATAAGTAATTAAATATCAATTATTTTTTTTTAAGTTATTATTAATAATTTATTAAATTTAATTTCCGATTTCTTAAATTTCTTATTTTTTTGTTAATCTACACATAACACACGATCTGTGTGCCAAATATCAGAACGCTAGGACGATTAGAAGTGGCCTATAGGTTTTGATGACCGGTCAGTGAGTGAGTCAGTCAGTGCCAAAATTTGCTATATTCACAGGGTCATATTTCAGGATCTACTGAAGTTATATCTACGAAATTTGGTATAGTGCCTTAGTACTAGTATATAATTACGTATGTACAATTTTATTTCTGTACTTGCAACAGCCACTGAGCTACAGGGGGGTCAAAAGTGGATCGAAACGGTTCGTGTAAATAATGTACGGCATGCGCGCGACCTGTTGCTGGAACGTGGCCTGCGCACTACCGTGCGCTTAGATATAAAATATTGACTAGATAACAGGTCTTTTTGATTGCTGGTTAGTTAATAGTCCCGTGTGGTAGTCACTACAACAGAGATACGACTGTCTTAAGACAGTCTAGGCGCAAATTTGCGCTCAGCCTTTACTGACCACTTTGAATGAATAGATACATAGATAAATTATATCTAATAGAAAAGATGTACCTTCGTTCATGTCATCGGGGTCTCCCGGGCACTCTTGACCCGAAAGAGAGTCCACGGCATTCTCTTCGTGCATGACCATTAGATCTGCGTTTTGATCTTGTTGGTAATCATCTTGTTGATAGCCATTTGACCACTCCTCCCCTGAATTGTGTGTGGGGCTCGTACCCTGAGTAGGAGGTATCTTGAGGCAAAGTGTGACTTAGTGTTGACAAATATTCTGCAATTAACGTTTTTTCATATTTAAAGCTGCTAACAAAACAAAAATGAAACTATTGCTTCTAGACAGACATACGATCACTCCAAAGGTAGGAGCATTTTAGATGCCCACATTTCACCTTTTAGATTTTTGTCCCACGTAATAGGTGGTGAGCCGTAATGCCGTGTTGATATGGACAGGCGTAGGTTGTGGCTGTCTGCTGTTGAACATTTTCAAGCCGACCAAACTTGGCTTAACGGCTGCTATTTTACTGGCAACCGGGACCAACGGCTACAGATGCTTTCCGAAGCAGAAAAACGCTCGCAAATAAATGTCACAAAGTGGTCACGTGATGGTCAACTCTCCATGACTAGCCATTATAAATGTTGCTTAGTACAGTGATTGTTTACAGAACATGTGTCGCTACGATCCAAGGATCCGCGAGGTTCAGAAGTTATACTCCGAAGAGGTTCCTACTTGAAGTACAGACTCCAACTGCCTGGTAATTTCGTCGCTCCATTTGTTTCATGACTTGTTCTATTTTTGAATTTGAACCTGATGCCGTTTCTAAGGTCAAATAGATCTTTCAGTTCACGTCGGTTGCCTAATAAGATATATTATCAAGACGCGAATAGTTCGTTAGTAACGCGTGTGCAAACTGTTGTTTTGCTGCCTGCGGCTACAAAGCGCATCCACTATACCAACACATCGGAGGCGATAGCACGTCTGTACAAAGATTCGATGGCTGGTATTCCTTTTGCATATAATTTCTTATCCGCCATAGCTTAGTGAACTATCAAGTGGACTCCTGCGATTCACCGCCCGGCAGAGCCTGATGACCAATAACTGCGATTCATAAGGTTGGATCTGATCCGCGGTGTGGTATGTGACACGCTAGATTCATTGTTGTCCTACGGAGGACTCAATGTAGTCGCGTCACACCTTTAAAGTGTGACGCGAATGGTGGACCTAGAGTTCAGCACATGTGCTTACTCTCGATTTGAGAGTAACAGATATCTTTATTGTTTACAGGAGACGAACTACATCCACGCGAGAGCAACTCTGGACGTAGACAGCTGTGTTACGAGTACACTAACTCCCCGTATTGTTGGTGAGAACCAATATAATAATTCTTTATGACACTACGTTTACCGTTTGGACCTTAATATTATTATTTTTCCCGAAGTCGAGGTTCAATTAGACCCTCTATCACGAAAAGAGTTCCGTTGGACCTCATTAAATCATGTAAGCATTTACAAATCGTGTACCTCATTTATAAAATGTGCAGTAATTTTAGCACAAAAACGCTCGCAAATAAATGTCACAAAGTGGTCACGTGATGGTCAACTATCCATGACTAGCCATAGTAAATGTTGCTTAGTACAGTGATTGTTTACAGAGGGGCAAGTGCGAGTTTCGGTGAGCGCCTGTCGACATTCACGAACGAGCGCGTTATCACCGATTTGTATGGGATCGAGACAAGTTCCCGCGTTTTCAGCTAGGTGGCGGGGTCTCGATTCCAAACGAATTGGTGAGCCGTGAATGTCGACAAGCTCACGCAAAAACTCGCACTTGCCCCTCTGAACATGTGTCGCTACGATCCAAGGATCCGCGAGGTTCAGAAGTTATACTCCGAAGAGGTTCCTACTTGAAGTACAGACTCCAACTGTCTGGTAAGTTCCTCGGTCCATTTGTTCCATGACTTGTTCTATTTTTGAATTTGAACCTGATGCCGTTTCTAAGGTCAAATAGATCTTTCAGTTCACGTCGGTTGCCTAATAAGATATATTATCAAGACGCAAATAGTTCGTTAGTAACGCGTGTGCAAACTGTTGTTTGCTGCCTGCGGCTACAAAGCGCATCCACTATACCAACACATCGGAGGCGATAGCACGTCTGTACAAAGATTCGATGGCTGGTATTCCTTTTGCATATAATTTCTTATCTGCCATAGCTCAGTGAACTATCAAGTGGACTCCTGCGATTCACCGCCCGGCAGAGCCTGATGACCAATAACTGCGATTCATAAGTTCGGATCTGATCCGCGGTGTGGTATGTGACACGCTAGATTCATTGTTGTCCTACGGAGGACTCAATGTAGTCGCGTCACACCTTTAAAGTGTGACGCGAATGGTGGACCTAGAGTTCAGCACATGTGCTTACTCTCGATTTGAGAGTAACAGATATCTTTATTGTTTACAGGAGACGAACTACATCCACGCGAGAGCAACTCTGGACGTAGACAGCTGTGTTACGAGTACACTAACTCCCCGTATTGTTGGTGAGAACCAATATAATAATTCTTTATGACACTACGTTTACCGTTTGGACCTTAACATTATTATTTTTCCCGAAGTCGAGGTTCCATTAGACCATCTATCACGAAAAGAGTTCCGTTGGACCTCATTAAATCATGTAAGCATTTACAAATCGTGTACCTCATTTATAAAATGTGCAGTAATTTTACTGCACATTTTTTGTATTTTTTGTAGTTGTTCAAATGTACATAATATTCCAAGTATTATATTATTTGCACAACTATTTGAACTTCTTTAGTTGTTCAACTATTGATGTGGACATGTTTAAACGTCTCTGGGTGCAATTTAGTAAAGAAATAGCCCTGAATAGAGTCTGGAATGAAATAGAGGCTACTTTTTACACTTGAAATTTGTTAAACTGGATGTGACAGTGCAACCAGAATTCCACGCGGCAGAAGCTGTACATAGGTTTGTTATTATAATAATGGCATGTTAAAAAAACAGTAGTGATATTGCCTCTAATACATTAACGGCGTTGCGACTTTAAAACCTCTTTGTGTCAATTTTGTTGAAATCGACTTTTTAATACCAGTCGACTCTATGTCCCACATTTTTATTTTTGAAATTTATAAACTATTATGTGCATACTCACAAAATCTTGGTCTATAAAAAATCTTGTGTTATTATTTTACACATAATAGTTTTTATTGTGTCATACTTTAGAAATGGTGCGAAATTGTCGTAAGCATAAGATATTTTTGTAAGTACAAGCAAGCAAAAATATGTAAGCAAATAAAAATTATAGAGAAATTACTGAAAATCAACAATATCTCGCTGTAACGCAAGGTATTTTTATTAAAGACTAATGAAATTGCGCCGAAGAGTAAATCGATATAATTATGTGCTAAGTGCGAGGCCGCATCTGCGTTTTTCCGCGGCGGTTTTAATTTCATTGATTTTGACAGTTTGAAGACACTGTTAAATTAGAAACCGCCGCGGAAAATCGCAAATGCGACCTCGCACGAAGGTGGACACCACTACCAGTTTGCCCATTCATTCGCCTCATAAATCCGTTTTGTAAGTCTATTCTCATCCATTCCTTCCACGTGTCCAAACCATCTAAGCATCCTTTTTAGGGTTCTGTAGCCAAATGGCAAAAACGGCACCGTTATAGATTCGTCATGTCTGTCTGTCTGTCTGTCCGTCCGTGTGTGACAGCCACTTTTCTCCGAAACCATAAGGCCTATGCTGTTGAAACATTAAATATTTTTTTACTTTAAGAAATCAAATTTTCGCGCGCGGGCTCTCTATAGTTTAATCTTTACACTAAGGCTCCAACCAACCGACGTGAACTGAAAGATCTATTTGACCTTAGAAACGGCATCAGGTTCAAATTCAAAAATAAAACAAGTCATGAAACAAATGGAGCGACGAAATTACCAGGCAGTTGGAGTCTGTACTTCAAGTAGGAACCTCTTCGGAGTATAACTTCTGAACCTCGCGGATCCTTGGATCGTAGCGACACATGTTCTGTAAACAATCACTGTACTAAGCAACATTTACTATGGCTAGTCATGGATGGTTGACCATCACGTGACCACTTTGTGACATTTATTTGCGAGCGTTTTTCTGCTTCGGAAAGCATCTATAGCCGTTGGTCCCGGTTGCCAGTAAAATAGCAGCCGTTAAGCCAAGTTTGGTCGGCTTGAAAATGTTCAACAGCAGGCAGCCACAACCTACACCTTTCCATATCAACACGGCATTACGGCTCACCACCTATTTATTACGTGGGATAAAAATCTAAAAGGTGAAATGTGGGCATATAAAGTGCCCCTACCTTTGGAGTGATCGTATGTCTGTCTAGAAGCAATAGTTTCATTTTTGTTTTGTTAGCAGCTTTAAATATTAAAAAAACGTTCATTGCACAATATTTGTCAACACTAAGTCACACTTTGCCTCAAGGTACCTCCTACTCAGGGTACGAGCCCCACACACACAATCCAGGGGAGGAGTGGTCAAATGGGTATCAACAAGATGATTACCAACAAGATCAAAACGCAGATCTAATGGTCATGCAGGATGAGAATGCCGTTGACTCTCCGTCGAGTCAAGAGTGCCCGGGAGACCCCGATGACATGATTGATTTTCTATTAGATATCATTTATCTATGTATCTATTCATTCAAAGTGTCAGTCAGTGACAGCCAAAGTCAGTAAGGGCTGAGCGCAAATTTGCGCCTAGACTGTCTTAAGACAGTCGTATCTCTGATGTAGTGACTACCACACGGAACTATTAACTAACCAGCATTCAAAAAGACCTGTTATCAAGTCAATATTTTATATCTAAGCGCACGGTAGTACACAGGCCACGTTCCAGCAACAGGCCGCGCGCATGCCGTACATTATTTACACGAACCGTTTCGATCCACTTTTGAACCCCCTGTAGCTCAGTGGCTGTTGCAAGTACAGAAATATAATTGTACATACGTAATTATATACTAGTACTTAGGCACTATACCAAATTTCATAGATATAACTTCAGTAGATCCTGAAATATGACCCTGTGAATATAGCAAATTTTGGCACTGACTGACTCACTCACTGAGCGGTCATCAAAACCTATAGGCCACTTCTAATCGTCCTAGCGTTCTGATATTTGGCACACAGATCGTGTGTTATGTGTAGATTAACAAAAAATTAAGAAATTTAAGAAATCGGAAATTAAATTTAATAAATTATTAATAATAACTTTAAAAAATAAATTGATATTTAATTACTTAACTAATTAAATAATTGAAAATTAATTAATTTTTAAATTTATAAATTACATAATTTTGAAATTTATTAATTAATTAATTTAATTCATTAAATATTTTTTTACTTTAAGAAATCAAATTTTGGCACTGACTGACTCACTCACTGACCGGTAATCAAAACTTCTAGGCAATTGTCCTAGCGTTCTGAAATTGGGTACACAGATTAAAAAAATTAAGAAATCTGTCAAGCATGACTTGGAATGGGGTTACAAAGTTTGTATGGGACCACGAGATTCCTTGGTCGGAGCTTCTTCAAATTTTGCAATGATGGAAGATTTGTTTCTTATTTTACTGAAATTCATTCCAGAACATGGCTAAAGGGGGTAAAATTGTTTTCTTCAGGGGGATTTGATTCGAAGTTGTTATCAATACTTCTTAGTGATGAGAGTACTCTTTTGATTTAATTTGGTTCCCATACTCAAAACTGAACTTTTTTTTTTCATCAAAACCTAGATAGTCTTCAAAACTGTTATTCAGGTTTCTAACATATTTTTTTTCTTAAGTGAATAGTTTGCGCAAGAGATACTTTCAAAGTGAAAAAATATGTTTTTCCTCCCCCCCCCCCCCTCTAACTTCTAAACTAAAAGAACGATTCATCTTAAAAAAATATAAAATGTACATTGCCATAAAATCTACCAACGAAAATTGGTTTGAACCAGATCGAGTTGGTAGTTTTTTTTTAATACGTCATTAACCGCTAAAGTTAAAACATCAATGAAAGTTACAACGAACTACAATAACTTTTATATTATGTTACTTGCTGCTACGGAACCCTTCATGGGCGAGTCTAACTTGCACTTGGCCGGTTTTATTCTACACTAAACTCACTAAATCTTCTGTTGTACCACATTTTTCCGTTTTCACGCTTACAATAGCACAAAATAATAATCTACAGAAGGAAATCTACCTACATATAAAATGCGCTTAGGCTACACCATTCACGCAGTTCTCGGACATGAGGCCACAGAATTTTCCTAGTAATTTATATTATTTTGTGAAAATAGTGCCGATGGGCTGGTATTAAAACTTCGTAAACACTCAACTCACAATACATGGTAAAAATAACTAGGTATCAAAAAAATAATTCAAAAAATTACACATATTTTGACTATTTATTTTTATACTACATATTTTAAATAATGCCTTTTTTCAGCAGACAGTTCTTGTCTATTTTCTCGAAATTGTCATTTAAACCCATAAGAGATTTTATAGTCGCAACAACGAAATGTGATTTTACTAAAGATAGAACTTACCATAGTAGCCCTCGGATAAACAAGTGCGGTTTGCTAAAAAAAAATTAATACTATAAAGTATGTACAATGTAAATATATTTGTTTTATTTCGAATAGGTACCTTAAATTAAAAAAATTAAAAAACACACCGGTATGATTAGTGGAACACCAAAAATTATGGTCAATATTTGTAAATTATTGCTTAATTTAAAATAATACTTAAGTAAATTAATAATATATTATTTCTGGCTAAAGTAAAAAGTAAAATCAATAATTCAATGGATAATTAAATATTTCTATTGATATTGTACTAAAGCTTGTGAAGATGTTTGGTTGTTTGTTACTCAATTACGCTCTAATGACTGAACCGATCAATCTGATATAAAGCTACTTTTCATTCCATGAATATGTCCCACGAGAAGCAGCGGGTACCGAAATTTATGGGGGCAAGGTCGCAAGATTCATCTAGTCAAAAATTAAATAAGTATTATCGAATTTTTCGAAATGTTCCAATAAATATACCAGTGCGTGTGTTCTAAAATAAATTGATTGGTTTACTAATGTTTGGCAAAAAATGATCCCCAAAGTGTCACATGCCAAAGTATGATGTTTCCCAAATTTTCATTTGGCAAAACAAATTTTCGCAATAATACAGTTAGCAATACTATTTTTGGCAATTCATGGTTTTAACAAATAATTAAAATTACCTAGTATTACGTAGTCAAATATGGTTTGGCATAACATACTTTATTTATTTATTTAAAATGCAGGTGCTTGACGAGCTTACAGCCATAGCCAAGTCGCACATCAAGCCATTACAATTATACAAGAATTACAATATCTTTTAACATAGATAATAATTACAAATGATAGATTAAGAATTATTGGTATTAATAATTCATTACATAATTTTGATATTAATAATGAATTAGGAATTAATGATTACGAATTATTATTTGTACATAAATATATCAATTATTAGTTACAAATTACTGAGGTACTAAAAATTTAAAATTTTTGGTACGTATAAGTATAGATCATTATTTAATTAAAATAGCTGATTACAGATTACTAGTACACAACCGCGTTCTGTTCACAGCGAGCAGCGAGCAGCGCGCCAGTGCGATTGGGTTGTCTATCTTGCTATTCAGTAACAAGTAATAATGAATCATTATAGAACACTTGCGCCTAACCTCTAATGTGTTAATTCCTACCATGCCCCGACAAAGAGAGATGGGTATAAATAAGGATAATACCCATATATCTTCATGTATAGGAACCGTGCGAATTTCTTTTGAACTTTCTCCACCATGATAACATACTTGATTTCATGTGGGTCCCATACAATTGAATTGTACTCCAATTTGCTTCTGACAAACGCATAATACAAGCTCAGGATTGTATGCCTGTTGTCGAATCTTCTAGCCTGCCTCATTACAAAACCGAGACACTTTTTAAACGTGCGAGTACACAGATCCATAATGTGTTCGTTTAGAGTTAATTTTGTGTCGAGTATCAGACCAATACTTTTCCCAAAATATTACATATCATATGATTTACTTAAAAGTCTAACTTCATTGCATTAAAAACTTGGCAAATTGCTATTATACAAATCAATTCCGACGCTCCGTCGGCCGCTGCCGCGGCACGCACGCTTCGCTCGCTCAGCTCACGCTCTGTTGGGGCCAAAGTTCTAACCTAACCTAACCCACTTTTACATCAGACTTTTCATGTTTTTGCAATATTTCACCCATATTAAAATCAAAATTTAAATGAACTTACTTTTGGAATTAATTTTTTTACAACATAAAGCACTTGCTTAATGCATATTTGAATTAATAAACATTGAGCAAGTAAAAAGTGGGCAAATGAATATTTGACGAAGTGATTAAAATGCGAAGTATTCATTTGCTAAAGATTCTTTTGGGAAATGAAACTGTGCGATAAGTTTTTTGGGAAGTGAAGTTTGACGAAACATATTTTGCCAAACGGCAGAACCCAAATTAATTAGGCACTGCCACAAGTGTTTATTTGAAAACCCCCTGAGACTGTTCTAATAAGTCCAAACAATTGTATTTATCCTGTAATTTTCTGAGGAGTTGTGTATTAATATTCAATAACATTCACGGACATTCCACACAACGCTATCTGATCCCAAAGCAAGCTAGGAATAACCTGCTTGTGTTATGGGTATCGGACCACGGATATTAATGATACTTATATACTTTTAAATTTTGATTTTTTTTTTTTTTGGTGTTAAAATTTATTCAATAAAATATTACACAAATGTTAAAATAAATTAATAACTATTTACTATATGAATAAATAAAACTAAACTAAATCTAAATAGGGCCCCCGTGGCATTGTGCCCAAAAGACTGGCAGCATTCCCCCTTTGAACGGCGATGCCTATTCGTTGGGAGAAATAACTGCCAGCCCTTAGGTCACCAGTTGACTCCACAAGACGCTTCTTCAAAATTTTAAAAAAAATTATGTGCGTTGGGACCCCATGGACCTAGGGTCTCGACACCGACTGGAATAAAATTGTACGACGAGCCGAGACCCTTATACTTAATTGTTTTTTTATATTCTGCCGCTTCCGCTGCCGCGCTGGCTTTTTCTTTTGTTCTAGGAAGATGGGACGGGGCCAAAGTGTCTACACAAGTGGCATCCCAAACTAGCACCCGACCCATCTCCCACGGAATTAAGGTCATCCCATCCGGTCTCTTGCCATCGTCCCTAAAAATGCCATTTGGCTCTAAGAGAGCGGGCACACCGACGGTGGCAAGAGCACGGCGAATGATATCGTTAAGCGCAGCGTGGCGAGAGAAGCGGCCTGCGCTCTTCAAGCAAGATAGTCCATGGTGTCCCATAGAGTCAACGGTAACACCACAGGGGCAACGGTGTGGGGCGCAGAGCGGGACGCCAAGTCTCAAGCCAACTGCCATTCTCAAAGTGTCTGGTTCAAGAAAGGTTAAATACATAAGTTACTTTTAAATACATACACATTTTATATAGAAACACCCAGACTCTTGAGACAAACATTTATGGGTCACACAAATATTTGTCTCCGGTGGAAATCGAACCCACGACCTCCAGCGGCGCAAGCGGTATAACTACCGACTGCAGCACAGAGGCAGTCATTTTCACATATTCACAGTCGTCACAGTAACATGGAATTACCACAAAAGTGATAGTAGGTGTATCCAGTTTCTCATGAATGTGGCCAGTGAATTTTAGGGCAATCTCACATCACTCAGGAAGTGAGATGATGATCTTCATAATTTATAGCTAAGAACCATTCCCTGCACATCGATTTTCGAACAAAAAAAAATCCCCATTAAAATTGTACTATGGACACACAGTTCACAGGTTAAACTTATAACACCTGCAGTTTTTTTTGGAGGCTATAACAGGATTTTTTTTGAATGGGGCTCTAATTAAAATTATTACGTTGATGCAGTGCCTGTACTTTACTCTGAGAAAATCTATCTGTCTCAGTATTATAGAGACAAATCAATTGGCAACAAATATAGAACCAGAATATTTTCAATCTCAGATCAGTTTCAAATTCCTACACGAAGTAAAATATCTTCTACTAGGCTACTAGTATGGTACGAGTATCATAGTGGAAGAATTTCCACATATCGTTGTCCACAGTGCAATGTATAGAAAAAAAAATCAAGTTAAATATTAACAAAGATTCTGACGTCGTGCGTGTTCAGGTGAGGCGGATGGCGATGGAGGTGATGGCCTTGGAAGGATACAAGTTTGCTGTGTGAATACAGCCGTTGCATCCATTGTCATCCTGGTGTGATGTTGGTGCAATTCTGTCGTCATCCTGTAAGAGACGGTCCGGCTTTCCACGACGGAGCGATCACAGCTCGTGCTTTCTGTAAAGAAAAAAAAAACAGTGTGTATCAATTCTGATGCATGACTAGAGTTCATACCTAAATAACTATATCTTTAACATACAATAGTTTTACTAATAAATAAATGTGAAAGTTTGTGAGTGGCAGATTTGTAGCTGCTTGTTACTCTTTTACGTTCTAACGACTGAAAGAATCTGGATGAATTTGGTACAGGTATAGATTGTAATATTTGGGCGAACCACAAATGTTTGTTTCGGAGTTAGGGTGTTTCTATGTATAATATGAATGTATTTAAAAATATATTTATATGTCTATCAGTCATCTTGATCCCATAGCACAAGCTAATTTTAGCTTAATTTGGGCTAGATGATTTTGTGTCAGATTGTCCACAAATATTTCATTGACTTTTTTTTTTTTTATACTACTTAGGTGGCAGACAAGCTTACGACCCACCGGAAGGTTGGTTACCGTAGCCTATAGACGTTTGCAACACCAGAGGCGCTACACACGTGCTGCCGACCCGGGCGCAGGTTGTGACGACCCACAGTTGAAATTTTTCAAGCCGCCCATAAGGCCCTCAACTTGGCTTAACGACTGTCATTTTACTGACAACCGGGACCAACGGCTTATCATGCCTTCCGAAGCACGGAAACGCTCGTAAATAAATGTCACAAAGTGGTCCACGTGGTGGTCACCCATCCATATTCGGCCATAGTAAATGTTGCTTACTGCAGTGATCGTTTACAGAACACTGAGTCCGCGGGGCCACGAGCGCTTCAAACTGACTGAGTTAGGGTAGTGAACGAAAGTCTCAGTATTGACAGTTTGAACTATTTTACTTTTGGGCGTATGTCTAGTTGTCAGTTCCGGTCTAGAGGACGCATTTCTTAACCGATTTTCACCAAATTTGGCACACGTGTTTTTTGATTCAAAATACAACTTTTATCGTAAGCTTTTTTTGATAAGTGGGAAAATGGGGGCGAAAGTGGGAAAAATTGGTGTCGCGTTATTGATGAACGGATGTTGATGATTTTTGGCTAAAATGTGAAGAAAATATATACTCAAAAATAAGAATCACGTTTGTTGTATGGGAGCCCCCCTTAAATATTATTATTATTTGATGTTATAGCGGAAACAGTAATACATTATCTGTGAATTCAGCTCTCTAACTATCACGGTTCCTGAGATACCAGGCTCGTGATGGACAGACAGACCGACGGATAGGGAAGTCTCATGAATATTTTATGGCCCCGTTTTTTACCCTTTGGGTACGGAACCCTAAAAATAAAGGGAGGAAAGTGCGAGTCGGACTCGCAATCGCTGGGTTTCGTACCCAAAAACGGCAAAAATGACTTGTGTTGTATGGGAGCCCCCTTTCTATATTTTTATTTTTCAGATTTTAGTACGAGTATTTGGTCTTATAGCGGCAACAGAAATACGTCATCTGTGTAAGTTTAAGTTCTATTGCTGTCACGCTTCCTGAGATACAGCATCATGACGAGCAGACGGACAGCAAAGTCTCATGAATAGGGTCCCGTTACTACCCTTTGGGTACGGAGCCCTAACAGTGTTTATTTACAACAACATAAAGTTATTTACGAAATTAAAATTATAATTGTACGATTTCTGTTACAAAACTATGACTACTAGATACGGCTAACGCGATTACAAAAAAGACAATTATTACGGTTTTATTCACAGTGTGACTATTTTTGCTATTTTTCACACTCTCTCGTCTAATTTATAATTACTTGAATTGTTGTTGTCGCGATTGTTGTCAAGAATGAATGAAACCATGAGTTTCGAGGTAAAAAGAAGAAGTTTTAGTCAAATTTCAGCAGGTTTTGCTGGGCCATATCAACAATGTTTCGCTATGGCTACAACGGCAGTGATTTATTGCACATCAACTAACATTGATTTTAATAATTTCGATGTTGATCATGTGGTGCTGTGTGACGTGTGGACATACGCGTACTTAGTATCGACTTTGTCTAGACTCTAGACAAAGTCGATAGTAAGTAAAGATAATTTTGTTTGATGACATATAAATGATGATTTAGCTGTTCGATGCTACTTAGTATCATTGTTAAATGTTTTAATATTTTGTAAGTACAGCAAAAACATATAATATGTGAAAAGAAGAAGATTTTTTTTTTATACTACTTAGGTGGCAGACAAGCTTACGGCCCACCGGAAGGTTGGTAACCGTAGCCTATAGACGTTTGCAACACCAGAGGTGCTACACACGCGCTGCCGACCCGGGCGCAGGTTGTAAGGCCTTCAACTTGGCTTAACGACCGTCATTTTACTGACAACCGGGACCAACGGCTTATCGTGCCTTCCGAAGCACGGAAACGCTCGTAAATAAATGTCAAAAAGTGGTCCACGTGGTGGTCACCCATCCATATTTGGCCATAGTAAATGTTGCTTACTGCAGTGATCGTTTACAGAACACTGAGTCCGCGGGGCCACGAGCGCTTCATAATATAATTCAAAACATTCAGAAGATAATTCAAAGGTGGCTAGCCAGGAGTAGTGTATAGGTAGAGTGTCCACTGTTCATCGGAATAACAATAACAGTTCTGTACGACAAACACTGCCATACAGGCCCTATGCGACTGGTCATTTACTGGCGACTGGCGTAAGTTATATTCTACTAGCTGACCCGACAGACGTTGTCCTGTCTTAACTATGAAACATCGGTATTCCGAGTTCTGAGTACCCGCTCCCCTGTTCCCGTTCCTGATTTCAGATTCTGGGATTCCAGTTTCGGGTTCAGAGTTCCCTGTTCCTGGTTTTCGGATACCGGGTTCCAGTTCCCTGTCAGTCTTTCTGTTACTGGTTCCCATTTCGGAGTTTCCAGTTCTAAGACCCGATCCAAATTCGCAACAGAAACTATTTCTTCGAACAGTTCAAGCGGGTTACAGTTATTTCAAATTTTCTACCCATTTTTTTTATGATATCATTATGCATGAGGCGCTAAAAGATAGAGGAATAAATAAATAAAATATTTTTTTTAACAAAAAGAAACCGACTTCAAACAAAACAGGAAACGGAAAAATAAAATTTACTTAGTACAAAGTTAGTATAATTCTGATTTATCAGATATCATGAAATATATTACTGAAATCGGTGCCCAGTAAAACTTTAATCGGTTGTCTGTGGCGACCTTTTTGCTGTTAGGATGACTGGATGACATCGAGGTCGGTGACAAGACGTTTTTGCATTTAAAGAAAAACAGGTTTTTAGATAGGATTCGAGACTATTCCACGCGAGAGAGGGGATAAAAGGCCCTGCTTTGGTTCCAAGTGGTTTTACGATCTTCTCTTCATCTGGGAAATAACTTTGAGTTCTGTGAAAAGTTTGAGGTGATCTCAATGCAGTGAAGAGTTTCGCTGAGGCACTGTACGAGCCTGAGGATTTGCTGAGGAACTTAGCCTAGGTTCTACCTTCCTCAGAAAGAATAAGTTTCTGTTGTAACTTTACCCAGGAAACTGGTAAGTTGTACTTCGTATGTCGCGCTGTCAGTAACTTAATTAGTCGTTTTTCTTTCATAATCAGGGTTCTTTATTTGGGCAAGAGAGTTGTTTGGTGCCACACCCAAGTACGTGGATTGCACGTGGTACAAAGGCGTTGTAGAGTGGATTGCACAAGCTACACAACGTCCGGAGTCGCTCTCAGCGCACACCGCAGGCCAGTACCACGTTACCTTTAACACCTCGCTACGTAACAGCCTAAGCAATTAGTAATAAGTATCTATAGACCGCCTCCGTATTATTAGTGCAGTAATCTGTAGTACTCTTGTGTATTTCTGTGATATGTGTGTCTATTAGTGAAAAACTTTTCTCTGTCTCTGTAGTGTACTGTGTACTATATAAATATATGTGTGTACACCCTACCTGGCTGTTCTCGTCAGAGCCCTAGTCTACCCTTGCACACACACTAGAAACTCTGTAGTAAGGCGCCCTGGGAAAGAGTTCTCTGCATAGCTTCCTCGCGCTAGTTGGTGAGTAACATACTGAGCAATAAAGTAGTTATAAGATAGCAAAAATAACTTCTAACAATATTGTGTTACACGGCATGAATGTATAGAATTGCACCTATTTATACGATTTATGAATAGACCTGACAAAATATAAGTATTATTGGATGTGCGCAGTAGTATGCGAGAAGACGAATGTTTGAATCCTGCTGGCATTTGATTATTTTTAATTTTTTTTCTTTGTTGGTTTAATCTAACAACATGTAGCATTTATTTTCTATAGATGCAGTATTTAGGATGTGAAAGCAGCCTTATCGAGTTATCTTTTTTTTAATCGGTTGTCAGTGGTGACATTTCTGCTGTCAGAATGACAGGATGTCATAAGTTCGGTGACGAAGCGTTTCGCATTTAAAGGAACGGGTTTTGTTAAGATTTTTCGTGAAAGACAGGACTTTTGACCGAGACCTGCTTTGGGGTAGTTGGAGGTCCTTTGGCTTTTGCTCTGAGACTGTGCCGCGAATCAGTTTTTCGCTCAAGCGCGATTATTTGTTACCTCGCGTGGCCTAACGGGCTGTGATTGGGTTGCTGCATTGCATCTTGCTACATTTTACCCAGAAAACTGGTGAGTCACTTCTTCTTTTGCAAAGCGGGTCGATTGTCGTCTGTCGCGCAGCCAAGATCTTAATTTGTCGTTTCTTTCATGACAGGGTTTTTTACTACGGGGCTAGTTGCCGGATGAGACATTTGGTGCCGCACCTATAAGTTAGTGGGCTGCACGTGGTACGACAACGTGGAAGTGCGGACTACACGAGCTTCTCATGTGAGAGGTATCTGCCGTCATCACCTGGCAGTAACAACAGGCAGTCACTCTCACTCAGCTCACTCTGCAGGCCAGTAAATCCACTACTTATGTGTAGCCTAGTAGTATTAATACCTGAGCCCTGACTTTACTTCTGTGTACCTGTGATATTTGTGTCTATCAGTGAATAAGCTCTCTGTGTGTCTCTGTGTATCTCTGTGTACTTAGTAAATATATGTGTGTACACCCTATTGTCTGTTTTCGTGAGAGCCCTAGCCTACCCTTGCACACAGACTGGAAACTTAGAAATAAGGCGCCCTGGGATAGAGTTCTCTGCATAGCTACCTCGCGCTAGTTGGTGAGTAACACTGATCATCTTAGTGTTACAAATTGGCTCCCAACGTAGTGGCAAATCTCTGGGTCTACTCTGCGGTAGTCTCAGTCTGGTGTGTGTGCATAGGTGGTTATCTCTGGCGAAACCATTCTGGAATCGTCCGAGACGCTCCAGGACGTTAATTGGTGGTGCTAGCAGCTAAGCACAAAACCTTCCCTTTCGTCTTCTTCCAGCTTCCTACATCTTTGGCTGGAAAAGACACAAAATTCTAAATTCAAAAATTTAAAATAGCTGTGATTTTGGAAAAACTTTTTGTTTTTATTTGGCATACCCACTTCTTTTCTTATTGTGTTTCTTTTCTTTGTTATGTTCCTTTTTATGGTGCACACATATATTTATTGTAATATTATATTAGCATAGATTAATATATTACATATATTATTCTATAGCTTCACCTCTGTGTTAACTTAGTGAATTTCACTCTGTGTAATTATAAATTTTTTTTTGAAGGTATGTTGATACCTTGTAATTTTAATTATTAACCTGAACTGTGTTATCAGAAAATTTAGAAACTTTTCTCTCTTAGTATACCCTTAATCTTTGTTAAATTCTAAAAGTCAATTTGAAACATAATTACCTAACTTAGTACACTTTGTTGTAACTCAATTTACATTTTTACTTTGTAATTGATCCCTATCTGTGCCATTTTATATTTATAATTGTTGTAAGTAAATTTTTACATAATGGCACAGATGAAAAAATATATTAATTATTTAAGAAAGGATGAACTTGCTAACGAGCTGTCCCACATGGGTATTTCAGTGGAACCGGAAACGACAGTGTCTGGCCTTCGGAGTGAGCTAAGAACGGCACACCGACTCGTCCGTCGAGGTAGCATCAAAGCGAGTGCTCCGGTACCCGCTGATGCACCGGCTGAGCTCTCGATCTGCCTTCCAAGAGTCTCCGAGCTGGAGGAGGCTATTCAGTCAGGTGACATTTTCATTAATAAAGGTAGTCGTCTTAGGGTGTCCATCAGAGCCAACTACTTATTGAGTAGGTTAGCTCGTTGTGGTCTGGATTGCCCCGACCTGGTGGATATTCGTGGTAGGCTAGTGAAGATCATCGCTAGGGCTGAACCCAGTAGTGATTCTGAATCCGAAGGTTCGGATGATGATGGTGATGATCCTTCGGGTCGTGACCAGGTGGAATATACTTCACCAGTAGTGAGAGAGGACCGCTCGGTGCGAGCTAGTTCAAGTAGGAATAGTTCTACATGTAACATAGTGTATAAAGAACGTCCCCTTAACTTATGTTCATTTAACTTAAAATATGATGGTTCTACTTGTGTACGTGTGTTTTTAGAGAGATTAGAGGAACTTAGATGTGCTCGGGAGGTTACTAAGCCTAGACTCCTTATGGCTTTCTCCGACCTGTTGGATGGACCGGCTTTGTCTTGGTTCCGTACAAACAAAGCTAACTTCATCTCATATGAGGATCTTATTAGTGAGCTTAGAGATACCTTCGATATTCCTGATTATGATTACCGCCTCAGGAACGAGATAAGACAGCGTACACAAGCCCGCTCTGAGTCCTTGGTTAACTATATATGTACAATGCAAGCCATGTTCTCAAGGTTGTCATGTAAGATGCCCAGTGAGGAACAGCTGGACATTCTCATGCACAACATTAGACCTGACTACATGAAGGAACTGGCCTTGCATGATGTCAACTCTGTAGATGACTTGAGACGTTTGGGTAAGCGCTTGGAGCTTGCGCGTACTAGGGCAGACGCTTTCCATGAGCCTGCTCTTGACAAGTTTGAGATTACATCTGACTTACACCAGCTTAAGAACAAAGGTGTACAAAAGCCCGCTAAGCAGGTGTCTGCAGTGGAGACGCCGGTTACCCCCCACGATCGCAAATGCTTTCGTTGCGGCGGGGGCGGTCACACTGCATACAGCTGCACACAGTCAAGGGAGCTGGTGTGTTTCCGGTGTGGTCTCAAAGGAGTCAAGACCCCAGACTGCTCACACTGTACTAGCAAGTCAAAAAACGCGTAGGCCAGGGCCTTATTAGGAACTCTGTGCATCACTCTGTATCTGAGTCTATTTCTGATAAGGTCCTGTTTCCTAAACGGGATAGTGACATTAGACCGTATCTAGTTGTTAAGGTTTTAAATTTAATTGTCTTAGGCCTTCTAGATTCCGGTGCCTCCTGCTCTATACTAGGTAAGGGAGCGCACCGCATCTTCTTGGAACTGGGTTTTGATCTTGTGAGTATCAATCCTACTTTTCGTATTACAACTGCAGACAGCACTCACTTGCAATGTCTGGGTTGTATCTCTTTGCCAATTGAGTACAATTCGGTTATCCGAGTTGTCAAGTTCTATGTTGTCCCAGGTATAACCACCTCCATGATATTTGGAGTGGATTTCTGGCAACAATTTAAGTTAAGTGATAAGTTAATTTTACAAAATATTAGTCTTGATAGCTTTAGTGATAATAATCCTATAGAGTCTGTGTCCCTTAACGGTGGCCTCGAGGATTACGACAACCTGACAACTAAACAAAGGTGTGTAATCAACGAGGTCATTGAAAAGTTCGACTCGTTGAACACTGATAAGGTGGGTTTAGGTCGGACCTCACTTGTGCACCATGTCATTGACACTGGTGACAGCAAGCCGATCAAGCAGCGTTATTATCCGCTCTCTCCCCTTAAGCAGAAGGCCCTGGAAGCCGAGCTGGACCGAATGCTGGAGATGGGAGTAGTGTCCCCGTCTCAGTCCGCCTGGAACTCTCCAGTGGTCATGGTGGAGAAGGCGAACGGCGACCTCAGATTGTGCTTGGACTCTCGCAAGCTGAACTCTGTGTCTAAGAGTGACGCCTACCCCTTACCCTATATCAATCAAATCTTAGACCATCTTAATAATGCTAAGTATTTAACCTCTGTAGATCTGAGTGCGGCCTACTGGCAGATTCCATTCGACTCACTCCAGTCTGCTGAGAAGACTGCTTTTACGGTTCCCCGGAGAGGATTGTTCCATTACAATTCCATGTGCTTCGGTCTTGTCGGTGCCAGTGCCACGATGCAACGCCTCATGGACCGTCTGTTTGGTCCCGAGTTCGACAACAAGGTATTTGCGTTTCAGGATGACATAGTCTGTGTGTCCAGCACCTTTGAGGAGCATGTAGAGCTCTTACATAGAGTCTATCAGCAACTCAAGGATGCTGGCCTAACTATTAATATGAAAAAATCCCACTTTTGTCGGAGTGAACTCAAATACCTGGGGTATTATGTGGACAAACATGGCTTACGGACAGACCCGGGTAAAGTTGAGGTTATCCTCAACTATCCCACCCCTTCTAACCCTAAGGAGGTTAAGAGATTTCTGGGAATGGCCGGCTGGTATCGTCGCTTTGTTAACAACTTCTCGAAGATTAGTAAACCTCTGTGCAAACTCACTTCTACGAACCTTAAGTTCGAATGGACCCCTGAGGCTGAACAGTCCTTTAACCTGCTAAAGTCAGCCTTGGTTTCTGCCCCTATATTAAAAATGCCTAACTTTGAGATGCCCTTCCGCATTCTTAGTGACGCGTCAGCTTACTCAGTTGCTGCTGTACTGACACAAACTCACGATGGTGTTGAGCACCCTATCGCCTACTGTAGCCGTTCTCTCAACAAGAACGAGGTGAACTACAGCACAACTGAGCGAGAACTTCTGGCCGTGATTTTCGCTTTGGAACAATTTCGACAGTACGTCGAAGGCCAAAAATGTACGGTCGTCACGGATCATTCATCTCTTCTGTGGTTCCATAAGCTAAAAAATCCCACGGGTCGTCTAGCACGTTGGAGCATGAGGCTCAGTCAATTCGATTTTGACATAGAGCATCGAAAAGGTAAAGACCACGTTGTACCTGATGCTCTGTCTCGTATCAAAATTGATTCCCTCGATGCAGTACCCACTAAAGACCCGTGGTATGACCACACCATGAATAGTGTTCGGAAGAACCCTAGGAAGTCACCAAATTATGACATTCGTGACAACCTTCTATATAGGTTAACTAAAAATAAATATTCTTTGACTTCAGACTTTGACTGGAAGCTGGTGGTACCTCAGGAGGATCGCTTGCCCCTGCTCTCTAAGTACCACGATGACACACTTAGTGCCCATGGTGGCGTTTGGAAGACGCATAAAAGGTTAGCCCTAAATTATTACTGGCCCAAGATGTACGAGGACGTCAAAGAATATGTTGGGAATTGCGAAACATGCAAGCAGTACAAACCCGTAAATACGTCTCGTCCCGGCCTAATGGGTAGCCCGAAGCGGGTTTCGAAGCCATTCGAAGCTATCTCTGTCGATCTGCTTGGTCCCTTTCCCACTTCGAGCAATAGAAACGTACACCTGATCGTGGTCTCCGACTACTTTAGCAAATACGTCATGTTGTGCCCTGTTCGGGTTGCCACAGGCGCTGTAGTCGCGAGGTTCATAGAGAAGAGTGTGTTTCTCGTGCACGGAGTCTGCAAGACTATTTACATGGATAATGGCCCTCAGTTTGTGAGTAAGCCATTTAAGGATCTGTTGGCTAAATACAATGTACCTAATATATATTATAACCCTAGGTATCATGCCCAAACTAATCAGGCGGAACGAGCTATTCGCAATGTGGTTCAAGCGATCTCATGCTATGTGAAGTCACAACACAAGTCTTGGGATCAGTTCTTGGTTGAGATACAGTGTGCTTTAAACACTGCAGTTAACGAAGCAACTCGTTTCACCCCTTACTTTTTGGTACATGGTAGGGAATTTATTGGGGATGGAGTGCTGTACAGGCAGACAGATATCGCGTGCCATCCTACTTCAGTCTCTGTAGACGATCCATCAGCCTTCGGTGTCAAGCTGAGAGAAATACAACGCATTTACGACCAGGTGAGGAAACATTTGAACGTTGCCCACCAGCGTAATGAAAAGTATTACAACCTCAGAAAAAGGCATGTAGAGCTGAAAGTGGGACAGATAGTTTACAAACGCACGTTCTACCTGTCCAACAAGGCCAAGAATTTTACTGCTAAGCTAGCTCCTAAGTTCCTTAAATGTGTGGTGACTGCTAAACGATCCCCTTTAGTATATAGGCTGTCAGATCTGGACGGTAAGGATCTTGGGGAGTACCATATCAAGGACATCCTGAAGTATCAGGAGGAGCAGTCTCCAATACCTAACGTAACTACATAGCACTGTTTCTCTAGTTTATTAAACCAGTACTATGTGATCATTATGTAAGACTATTTTAATCTTTTGTTTGTATTTCTATATGTGTACGTGACTTTAAATTGTCACGTTGTAGTTTCTTCTATGCACCGCACCGAGCGTTTTTCTCTCATTCGCTTCTTAGTACTCTACATTATCCTGAGAGCTTGGGTAGTGTTAGGGTATCGGCAGTGAGTAAAGGGAGCATTCGTTTTCTATGAAGGGCATTAGACTCTAGTTACTTAGCCTAACCGGTACACGAGTCAGTGTCTAGTTAGGTACATAGGAGGATCTTTCTTTGGTATTGTAATGGTCGTAGTCAGCTGGTGTTTGAAGGACCTAGCTGGTTGTCTTTGTTTATTTGTCAGTACTTTTCTGTTTTCTTTATTGTGTATTTCCAGCGTGTCATATCCGCAGGAAATACTATTAAAGGGGGGGTGGTTGTAGCATTTATTTTCTATAGATGCAGTATTTAGGATGTGAAAGCAGCCTTATCGAGTTATCTTTTTTTTAATCGGTTGTCAGTGGTGACATTTCTGCTGTCAGAATGACAGGATGTCATAAGTTCGGTGACGAAGCGTTTCGCATTTAAAGGAACGGGTTTTGTTAAGATTTTTCGTGAAAGACAGGACTTTTGACCGAGACCTGCTTTGGGGTAGTTGGAGGTCCTTTGGCTTTTGCTCTGAGACTGTGCCGCGAATCAGTTTTTCGCTCAAGCGCGATTATTTGTTACCTCGCGTGGCCTAACGGGCTGTGATTGGGTTGCTGCATTGCATCTTGCTACATTTTACCCAGAAAACTGGTGAGTCACTTCTTCTTTTGCAAAGCGGGTCGATTGTCGTCTGTCGCGCAGCCAAGATCTTAATTTGTCGTTTCTTTCATGACAGGGTTTTTTACTACGGCTAGTTGCCGGATGAGATATTTGGTGCCGCACCTATAAGTTAGTGGGCTGCACGTGGTACGACAACGTGGAAGTGCGGACTACACGAGCTTCTCATGTGAGAGGTATCTGCCGTCATCACCTGGCAGTAACAACAGGCAGTCACTCTCACTCAGCTCACTCTGCAGGCCAGTAAATCCACTACTTATGTGTAGCCTAGTAGTATTAATACCTGAGCCCTGACTTTACTTCTGTGTACCTGTGATATTTGTGTCTATCAGTGAATAAGCTCTCTGTGTGTCTCTGTGTATCTCTGTGTACTTAGTAAATATATGTGTGTACACCCTATTGTCTGTTTTCGTGAGAGCCCTAGCCTACCCTTGCACACAGACTGGAAACTTAGAAATAAGGCGCCCTGGGATAGAGTTCTCTGCATAGCTACCTCGCGCTAGTTGGTGAGTAACACTGATCATCTTAGTGTTACAAACATATACATTTCTTATCTTTTATACGTTTGAATACATAAAAAATGAATAATGTAGTCAACCTATTATAAATCGATATACAAAATTAAGAAATTCAATTATTAAATATCCAATAAATAACTAAGGAAAAACTAAATCAATTTACAAATCGTTAATTTTTTCATCTTCCATTAAAACACAAATTCAATAGACGACTCTTGCATTCCTTTTCTTCTATACTTCTTTTAGTCTATTGAAATGTTACATGAGCTTTGCATTTATTAGAGGACGCAATTTTATTTTCGGGACATGTGTGGGGGGTCAATAGAAGCTTAACCTCAAGTTTGTGGGGTCGCCACCCTTGTCCCCCGGCCGCCATCTTGAAAAGAGGGGGGAAAAAACACTTTTTTCGCAATATTTCGGAAACTATGAGTCTTACAAAAAAATTGTCGAGGCATAATTTGTAGCATATTGTTTTGCCTACAAAAGTGTATATTACTTAACAAAAAATTATACAAAATTTTTAGAATTTTTTTATAAAAATTTTCTTTTTTGCTCTATAACTTTTTTTATACATTTTACAAAAAAAATACCTCAGACTAATCTTGTAGATGATCTTTTAAGAGAAATTAAAAAAAACGCCACAGAGCAAAAAAGAAAATTTTTATAATTTTATTTTCAATTTTTTGTTTATAACTTCTCTAATTTTTAATATAGGGCAAAAATTTGTTCAACATATTTGTAGGCAAAACAATTTGCTACAAATTATGATTTCACAAATTTTTTGTAAGACTCATACTTTCCGAGATATTGGGAAAAAAGTGTTTTCACCCCTTTTTAAGATTGCGGCCGGGGGACAAGGGTGGCGACCCCACAAACTTGAGGTTAAGCTTCTATTGACCCCCACACATGTCCCAAAAATAAAATTGCGTCCTCTAAGAAATGCAATATTCGGTCCTTAAATTGTAACATTGACTGCCTCTGTGGCGCAGTCGGTAGTGATACCGCCTGCGGCGCTGGAGGTCGTGGGTTCGATTCCCACCGGAGACAAATATTTGTGTGACCCATAAATGTTTGTCTCAAGAGTCTGGGTGTTTCTATGTATAATATGTATGTATTTAAAAGTATTTAAGTATTAATATCCGTGGTCTGATACCCATAACACAAGCAGGTTATTCCTAGCTTACTTTGGGATCAGATAGCGTTGTGTGAGATGTCCGTGAATATTTATTTATTTATATTTATTTATTTAATGGACTATTTCTAAGTTGAAGTGAAGTAAGTAACTAAAACATGCGATCAATATTCTGAGTGAGCGGTGAGCTCACTCCGAATATTGGAGTCATGGCTCAGTTAAACATCTTCTAGTGATCTTCACAGTATATTTTCAAACTCCCAAATATCTTGCTGGATTGTCTGGATAACGACCTGGGGGCCGAGTCTGCTATTTTACATCAAAAAGCCGTTCTAGTGCGATTCTATTACGATAATATAGCGATTGGTCCTAAACTTGGTAGTCGCGTAACATTTTTACAACATCACTAGAGTAGAACTAGAGTAGAATCGCAATACCTTTTTTTTAGGTAGAGGTAAGGTGAGTGAAGGTGAGGTAACTGGGTTCAAGGGGGGGGAGGGGTAATAAGGCTGTGTTTAAGGTCGGGCGTTGATGGGGGGGGGGGTGACGGTGGGGGGTTCAGATGGTTGGTTTAAGGGGGGGGTTAAGATGGGTGGGTTAGGGGGGGTTAAGATGGGTGGGTTAGGGGTAATGTGCCCCTTAACCCCCACCACAACACAAACCCTAAACCCCCCTTAACCTGGTGGGGGGTTAAGGGGGGGTGGTAACGCCCCTTCACCCCCACATTAACCCAGCCATCTTAACCCCCCCCCCATCGTAACCCCCACCTTAACCCACCCCCCACAATAACACCCCCAACGTAATCCCCCCCACCTTAACCCCCAACGTAAGCCTCCCCCCCACCTGAACCCATTACGAAACAACATTACAAGACTACCAAAAATACAGCGGCCACTAGCCTGTCACATAATACGCGACTACGCATATAGGTCGATAGAACCGGCGAGCGAACATCGACCGATGTTCGCTCGCCGTATCAGTAGACTTCTACCGGTCTTACAATAGAGCTCTAGTGACTACGCGACTACCAAGATTGACAAATTGTACCGACGACCTTATATTTTGCCACGATTTCTATTCTATTCTGACGCGATTGAAATAGCAGACTTGCCCCCCTGGTGAGCTACTAGTTCAAGATAACGTAACTTACATGCAGTACACCATGTGGTCTATGTTATAGAAAGCTAAAGTAGATGCTGACTTCAGCTTTCTATTCCATAGACTTCAAAGTATTTCGTACAACGTAACATTGGTTATAGGTATTTATGCAGAGAGAGCCAAAATAACTTTTAACAATATAGGTATTTAAACTTTCATGGTCACTAACACTATTATTAGAGTTAACGGGATCTGGAAACGGTATGTAGATGACATTTTTTGTGTACTGGAGGGTAGTGAAAATGTTGTACAACACTTAGTAACAAAGTTTAACAACATCCATCGTAATATGAGTTTCACCTACGAAATAGAAAAAGAAAGATCCCTTGCTTTCCTTGATGTGCAAATCAGTGTCCGACCAGACGGTTCGTTGAGTCACTCCGTGTACAGAAAATCGACTCACACTGACCGATACCTAAATGCCGACTCGCATCATCACCCGCGCCAGTTGAACTCGGTAGTGACGTCGCTTACTGACCGTGCATATAGTTTATGTGACGAGGAGCATTTAGTTTAAGCGGGTTCTACATAAAAATGGGTACAGTGGACGGATCCGACCACCGAGACGCTCGAATAAGCCTGTGGACTATAAAGTGGAAAGACATCCAGCCTTTTTACCTTACATCAAAGGAGTGACAGATAAGGTCGCAAACATCCTAAAAAAGGTTTCCGTTAAAACTATCTTCACTCCTTTTAAGAGGCTATCGCAGTGCCTACGTACACCTAAGGACAGTTTTCCACTGGACAGGCCGGGAGTGTATAAGATTGACTGTAGTTGTGGTAGTTCGTATATAGGCCAAACAAAACGAACGGTGACGTGCCGAATCAAAG
Organism: Miltochrista miniata; assembly: GCA_933228765.1. NCBI lineage: Eukaryota > Metazoa > Arthropoda > Insecta > Lepidoptera > Erebidae > Miltochrista > Miltochrista miniata. The sequence goes on along the minus strand of OW121747.1, from coordinate 15,388,651 downwards.
AACACATTAGGGCAGTCAAAAATAACGAACCACAAAAGTCTGCAGTCGCTGAACACCTGTTGGAGTCCGGCACAAACCATTGGATTGAGTTACATAACCCTAAGATGCTCTCAACTGAACGTCACTATATACCGAGAATGGTTAGAGAAGCGATTGAAATTAAAAAGTATAAGAATTTCAATCGGGAGGATGGGTTTCAGTTGCCGAGCGTCTGGCATCCAGTGGTTCGTTTGTGTACAAATAACCATAAACAGTTCTATCCTAAACCGCGAGTAGACACGGTGAGCGTTGTGTGTCGTGAACGTCGAGTTAGTGAAAACGAAAGTGAGACCAGTGGTAGTGGTGTAACGCGTAATAAACGACTGCGAAGGAGGGTAGATCGATATATGTGCTGAGACTTTCGCTTTCAACCGCCTATACTTCAGTTCCTCCGTGATCATGGTACTTGCAACAGCGCCGAAATATCGGAAATACTCAATAATACATGGTAAATATCCCGTTAACTCTAATAATAACTTTTAACAATATTGTGCACGGCACGAATGACTAGAATTGCACCTAATTATACGATTTATGAATAAACCTGACCAAATATAAGTATTATTGAATGTTCGCAGTAGTATGCGAGAAGACGAATGTTTGAATCCTGCTGGAATATGTTTATTTTTTATATTTTTTTTTCTACATTGATTTAATCTAACAACATATACATTTATTATCATTTATAGTCAACCTATTATAAATCGATATATAATATTAAGAAATTCGATTATCAATTATTAAATAAATAACTAAGGAATATCTAAATCAATATATAAATCGTTAATATTTCATCTTCCATTATAACACAAATTCAACAGACGACTCTTGTATTTCTTTTCTTCTATACTTCTTTCTAAGTTGAAGTGAAGTTAGTTACTAAAACATGCGATCAATATTCTGAGTGAGCGGTGAGCTCACTCCGAATATTGGAGTCATGGCTCAGTTACACATCTCCTAGTGAACTTCTCAGTATATTTTCAAACTCCCAAACATCTTGCTGGATTGTCTGGATAACGACCTGGTGAGCTACTAGTTCAAGATAACGTAACTTACATGCAGTACACCATGTGGTCTGTGTCATAGAAATCTAAGGTAGATATTGACATCAGCTTCCTATTCCATAGACTTCAAAGTACTTCCTAAAACGTAACATTGGTTATGTTTATGTAGAAATAGCAAAAATAACTTCTAAAAATATTGTGTTACACGGCACGAACGTATAGAATAGCACGAATTTTACGATTTATGAAAAAACCTGACCAAATATTAGTATTATTGGATGTGCGCAGTAGTATGCAAGAAGACGAATGTTTGAATCCTGCTCGCATCTGATTATTTTTATTTTTTTTTCTACATTAGTTTAATCTAACAACCTATGCATTTCTTATCTTTTATACTTATCAATACATAAAAAATGAGTAATATGGTCAACCTATTATAAATCGATATATAATATTAGAAAATTCAATTATTAAAAATTCAATAAATAACTAAGGATTATCTAAACCAATATTATTATATAAATCGTTAAGTTTTTCATCTTCTATTATAACACAAATTCAACAGACGACTCTTGCATTTCTTTTCTTCTATACTTCTTTCTAAGCTGAAGTGAAGTTAGTTACTAAAACATGCGATCAATATTCTGTGTGAGCGGTTAGCTCACTCCGAATATTGGAGTCATGGCTCAGTTACACATCTCCTAGTCAACTTCTCAGTATATTTTCAAACTCCCAAATACCTACCCTGCTGGATTATCTGGAAGAAGACCTTGTGAGCTACTTGTTCATAAAAACGTAACTAACATGCAGTAAACATGTGGTCTATGTTATAGAAAGCTTATGTAGATGTTGACTTTAGCTTTCTATTCCATAGACTTCAAAGTAATTCGTACAACGTAACATTGGTTATAGGTATTTATGCAGAGATAGCCAAAATAACTTTTAACAATATTGTGCACGGTACGAATGTATAGAATTGCACCTAATTATACGATTTATGAATAAACCTGACAAAATATAAGTATTATTGAATGTGCGCAGTAGTATGCGAGAAGACGAATGTTTGAATCCTGCTGGCATATGATTATTTTTCATTTTTTTTCTACATTGGTTTAATCTAACAACATATACATTTATTATCTTTTAAACTTATTAATACATAAAAAATGAGTAATATAGTCAACCTATTATAAATCGATATATAATATTAGGAATTCGATTATCAAATATTCAATAAATAACTAAGGAATATCTAAATAAATATATAAATCGTTAATTTTTTCATCTTCCATTATAACACAAATTCAACAGACGACTCTTGCATTTCTTTTCTTCTATACTTCTTTCTAAGTTGAAGTGAAGTTAGTTACTAAAACATGCGATCAATATTCTGAGTGAGCGGTGAGCTCACTCCGAATATTGGAGTCATGGCTCAGTTAAACATCTTCTAGTGAACTTCTCAGTATATTTTCAAACTCTTAAATATCTTGCTGGATTGTCTGGATAACGACCTGGTGAGCTACTAGTTCAAGATAACGTAACTTGCATGCAGTACACCATGTGGTCTATGTTTTAGAAAGCTAAGGTAGAAATTGACTTCAGCTTCCTAATCCATAGACTTCAAAGTACTTCCTGAAACGTAACATTGGTTTTGTTTATGTAGAGATAACAAAAATAACTGCTAACAATATTGTGTTACATGGCACGAATGTATAGAATTGCACCTAATTATACGATTTATGAATAAACCTGACCAAATATTAGTATTATTGGATGTGCGCAGTAGCATCGGAGAAGACGAATCTTTGAATCCAGCTGGCATCTGATTATTTTTAATTACTTTACTTCATTGGTTAAATCTAACAACATATACATTCCTTATCTTTTATTCTTATCAATACATAAAAAAAATAGTGATATGGTCAACCTATTATAAATCGGTATATAATATTAAGAAATTCGATTATTAAATCTTCAATAAATAATTAGGGATTATCTAAATCAATATATAAATCGCTAAGTTTTTCATCTTCCATTATAACACAAATTCAACAGACGACTCTTGCATTTCTTTCTTCTATACTTCTTTCTAAGCTGAAGTGAAGTTAGTTACTAAAACATGCGATCAATATTCTGAGTGAGCGGTTAGCTCACTCCGAATATTGGAGTCATGGCTCAGTTACACATCTCCTAGTCAACTTCTCAGTATATTTTCAAACCCTCAAATACCCTGCTGGATTATCTGGAAGAAGACCTTGTTAGCTACTGGTTAAAAAAACGTAACTAACATGCAGTAATCATGTGGTCTATGTCATAGAAAGCTAAAGTAGATGTTGACTTTAGCTTTCTATTCCATAGACTTCAAAGTATTTCATACAACGTAACATTGGTTATAGGTATTTATGCAGAGATAGCCAAAATATCTTTTAACAATATTGTGCATGGCACGAATGTATAGAATTGCACCTAATTATACGGTTTTTGAATAAACCTGACCAAATATAAGTATTATTGAATGTGCGCAGTAGTATGCGAGAAGACGAACGTTTGAATCCTGCTGGCATATGATCATTTTTCATTTTTTTTCTACATTGGTTTAATCTAATTTAATTTAATTTATTTATTGGTACATCAACAGCATACATACTGTAACGTTATGGAACAACGGGTGCAGATATTGATTAATATTAGAGTATTAAAATTGAAATTTAGTAAAAATAAATGAAAGCGCCATCTGCCGACAACTAGTCTCATCTACACAGCTCTGACGTTACCAAGTGACGTCAGACGTAGGGACCCGACTTGCCGCCAGAGGCGCTGTACAAAGATATAAATACGACCGCGCGCGAATTTCAAAGCACCATTATTCGTGAAATTAAAATATACTCGTCGCGAAGGCGTCTGTGTGTCAGTAAATAAATTTAATCGAAATAAAAAATAAGTTATAGGGAGCGAAATCCTCCCTAAGTAAACAGTGGTTTAGCTGCAAGCATCAATTACCCCATAATTGGGTGAGTTAAATTATTTATAATGTATTCTAGATTTTAAAACAGTGAAAATTAACGGCTGTTGGTCAACCCTCTTTTAGGGGGGTAGTTACAGGGGTGTGAAAAAATGTCTCTGTAAAATTAGAATATAAGCAAACATTGTAAGGCACCCGATTCCTGAAATGGTTAACAGGGATCGGCTGTCTTAGCAATAGGCGGGAAAAAGGGTTCCAGCTAACCCGTCATCTGGAACATCCACCCTTAGGGTTCCAAGCAGGAACGTCCACCCTACGGGATCCAGAGATCCACCCTACGGGTTGTCAAGATCCACCCTTCGGGTTCCACGAAGGAACATCCACCCTTCGGGTTCCAAGCAGGAACGTCCACCCTACGGGTTCCAGAGGTTCACCCTACGGGCTACGGAAATATTTTACTCTCCGGGTTGAAAACACCGTGCCAGCCGAAGTTGTGGACGGCACGGCTACATCAGCGACTGCGGCATTCTTCAGGAAGGCCAGAACTAAGATAAGTCGGAACCCTGCGAAGGCCTTCGGAAACCGCACTTTCTGCCTGAAAACACCCACGACCCCGAGTTATATCTAATTTGCAATAAACTATCATTTTAAAATTTAATCTCAACTTCTTATTTATTCTCTCTTCTTCTTCCTGAAAGCTTACAGCTTTTCAGTGGCGCCCATATCGTGGTTTCAGGTAGCGAGAAAGCGATTTCCGACGGGAGTCGGGAGGTCATAGTTATAAGGAATTTTAAGTTGTGCAAAATAGTTTTAAGAGTGCCCGTTAGCGGGGTAGTTTCCCTCAAAATTAACAACTACCCAGGAATTTGGCTCTCCTGACCTCTGCTGCCAACTTGTTCTTTCCCGCTTATTTTGTGTGTTTTTTATTAATTTTAGACAGATTTCGGCAAAATCAAGAACAAGGCCAAATTTGAAATTTTTATCAACATAAATTGTAATTTTTCCAAATTTTAACGGTCCCCAATTTATTTTTCACACCCTCAAGTATTTATTTTATGGTGAAAAATTGCTAAGTAAATTAAAAGTAAAAATTTTTTTTTTCAATTCTAAACATTACACTTGTTAAAGTTCTGAAGTAAAACGTCTGATTTGAAACTGATTTGAAACGCTTACATTAATTTTCGTTAGCGAGTTGTATAGCATATATTCATCGTAAAAAGTAGGCAAAGGATATCACCATCACAATTTTTATTTTTTTTACGGCGTCAAACCGCCTCAATTTGTGTATTATTTTGTTGTATTTCCTATATGTGAATTTACAGCGAGACCAACAGCCGATAATCACACTTCTGGGTAACAATCCCTATTGAAATTTCACTTTAGTAAAACGGTAGAACCAATATTTTACGAATTTCACTTCACGTAAATAATAAAAGATTTATAATTGTTTCACTGTTCGAATTAAGTTGAATTCTGACACACTGAAATAAAACTGTAAGAAAAAACATTCCAAACGTAGATCACGCAGTGAAAACATTCTTGCCAAAAACAATTTTAAACTAATAACTTTGATTCGTGTTCTAAATAAACAACGGCAGATTTTGCTTTCATAACGTTTACGAGTAAGTTGATTTACTAGCTCGATAGTAGCGGAAATTTTTTTTCCATATAAACTGTGGGTGGAAGTGAATAAAATACACTCCGGACACCAACAGTCTGATACAAAATATTTCCAGAATCGTCCAAGTACGAATCGGTTTTTCAAACAATTCGAAATATTCAAGGGTTCCGTAGTGGTAAGGAACAATTTACATAAAAAGTTAGTTACTACTTTATAGTTTATTTCAAGAACCGTCCAAGTGCGAATCGTCTTTGACACAGTTCGTAATAATTAAGGGTTCCGTAGTAGTAAGGAACTATTTTAAAAGAAAAATTAGTTGGAACGAGTCTATATACGATTAACTCTTGGCACGTTCGTGGGAATTATTACATTTAAATAAAAACAAGATTAAGGTCAAAACTTGCATCAATCCATTAAAACTGTCAAACATTTAGCTAACTTCATCAACCCATCATCATACACCTCACTTTCACTACTTACTGCTTCGGATTAGATTAAACACAGACAGACAGACAGACAAGTAATATCTAGAAGAGTCCAATTTATTATTTAAGTGAAGGAACCCTAAAAGGTAATATTTCCAAACTTAAGTATTTACTAAAGCAAATACTAAGTTTTATAAAGGTTCAATTTATAATTCGGTTCAACGAACCCTAAAAAGAAGAAATTATTTTTCGTTATTCGGCGGGTGGGTCGAAAAATAGACACATTCTGCCAACATTCAAGTACGTAAACGGACAACGGTAAGGGCCGTCGTCCACTACAACAGAATTCGTTAGCGAATATAGCGAACATTCGTTGTTTACATGAAATTAACTTTTCACATAGAATAAACAAACGGATTAACAAATTAAAGTGTGTCATACACCAGTAGTGGATTTCACTACGCAGGTGGCACAGTAGGCACCACAGTTCAGCACACATTACAGTTATACACATATTGATACGAAAGTTTTCACAATTGATTTGATACAACTAAAGTAGCAGATAAACACACTATACGTTGGAAAATAATCATCATTACTAAAGATTCCCGGTAATAGTAATTGAGTTAGTCATTACAATGGCATTCAAATCAAATTTCACATCACTCCCAAAGGCGGAACTTGCATATGAAGTAAAGATCCGGGGAGAGGAACCTGGTTCAACGGTGGCAGCCCTCAGGCAACAAATTAAAAAATTAAAGATAACCACGGACGAAGAGGACTTACAGGTCTCCCCTTTAGAATTGGAGGAAGATTTAGTAGGTTTGTATTCCTCGCTGGCCGTGTTGGAGAAGAACGTGGCGTCCCTTCAGGACAAGTACAAATTGTCATTATGGGCTAGCTCCAAAGCCTTATGTGCTCACATGGAGTCTAGGTTTGCTAGAATCATTCCCCCAGAGGAATCAGATCTAAAGGAAAGATACGACGACTTTCAACTCACTTTCAAAACTACATACAAGAGATTGAAAGCCATATCCGAAAGTTATTCGCATGCATCAAACACCAGCGAATTTGATGATGCGGACGAGAGCATTGCTGCCCCTACCAATGAAGCGCAGGAGGCAGACACCCTCGCGGACATGAAAGAGAAAGCAAATAGCAACAACCGGAAAGAGAGTCACTTTCTAAGTTTTCCCGTAAAATATGAGCGATGCTCTCTTACGGAACTTTCCAAATTTAAATACGACGGTAATTCGCAGGTACACTCTTTCATTGAACGGGTGGAAGATTTTAAACAAGCCCGAGAAATCGACGACAAGAGATTGTTAACAGCAGCCTCTGAACTATTCACAGGCAACGCTAGACATTGGTACCGCAGTAATCACGATAAATTTGCGTGCTGGCAAGACCTAACGAATGCGCTAATACAGGATTTCGGAGTCAGCAACTACGAAAACCGGCTATGGCAGGAGATTCGACAACGCACTCAAGGAAACGGAGAAGGAATAGTAGTGTACCTGGCCATTATGGATGGAATGTTTGCTCGACTAAGCAACAAGGTGTCTGAAACGGAAATGCTACACATTATCTTAAACAACATCAGACCCGTCTACGACACCATCCTAGCAACCAATGGAGACATAGTCTCATTGGAACATTTAAAGAACATATGCAGAAAACATGAAGACATGGTGGCACGCAGAGCGTTCTTTACCGAGCCTCCAACAGCATCTGAAGGGATGGTAGCAGCGGAATTCGCATTTACAAATAGAAAGACTGCGGGCAAAGCCTCAACATCTACAAGGCAAAGTTACAACAACTTCAACAGAAACGGCAGTAACTTCCCAAGCAGCAGAATTGCGAACAATACCTACGGGAACAGTAACGCTTACAGCACAGGTTACAGCCGCGACAGTCGTAACTTCAGATCGCAAAACACTGTGGCGGCGACAACATCGGACGACACTCGGCCATGTTCGAAGTGCGGGTCCAGATATGGGCTTAGGTAGGCATTATTAATCTCTCTCATAGTGATTTTGGCACCGACTTCAGTATTATATTTAATGATATATTATCTGATAAATCAGTATATACTAACTTTGTGCTAAGTAAATTTTATTTTTCCTTTTTCAGCTTTGTTTGAAGTCGGTTTCTTTTTGTTATTTTTTTTTTCACTATTTTTAGTGACATGTAGACTGAAAATCTATCTATCTAGGTGTAAAGTTCTCGACAGTACAAATTAATCGAGCCCAAACACGAGGTAACTGCTGTATATCGTTAGGGAATTCTCTCTTCTGTCTTTCGTCTCAAATCGGTCCATAAACGACGGAGTTCTGCAAAAACAAACATAAAAAAAAAATATATACGGTCGAATTGAGTAACCTCCTCCTTTTTTGAAGTCGGTTAATAAATAAGAAGAAGAGGAATGAAAATTAATGTAAACAAGACTAGAGTATTGGTTTTTGAAAGAGAGAAATGTATGACGAATTGCCCAATTATTATCGAAGGGCAAAGAGTGGAACAGGTGAAAGAATTTGTATACCTGGGTTCAAAATTTACGAGTGATAGAAAGTGTTACCACGATATTGAGAGAAGAGTTTTGGCAATAAATCAAGTGAATAGGGCGATGCATAAGGTATGAGCAGTCAAAACGTGTCTATGAAGGCAAGGGTGGCTGTGCATAGGGGTGAGCTTATCCCCACACTTATGAATGGTAGTGAAAGTTGGGTCTGGCAGAAGAAGCATAATGGTTTGGACATGTTGAGAGGATGGATGAAAATAGACTGATACTACGATAATAAAATGAATGGGCAAGCTGGTAGGGGTCACCCTCGGCGTGCGCATGGTAACCAAATTGATGACCTGCTGGCAAAAGGCCAGGTCAAGAGTACCCTTAACCGGCGAGCGTGTATGAAAGCACTTATGAAAGTAGAAGAAGCAAAAGTGGTATGCTAGGATCGTAGCAAGTGGAAAGCCATAGTCTCTGCCTACCCCAATGGGAAACAGGCGTGACGATATGTATGTATGTACCTATGTATGTAAAAAAATATACTCGATGGATGTTCAACATAAGATACCGAAGACAAAAATAAAAAAAAATATATTTCTTCATTTATATATTATACTAGCTGACCATCGCAACTTCGTTTACGTCACATAAGGTGTACGAAAGGAGAGATACTTCTTCATCAGACTCATCAGGGAGCGTGTGAAACGGCGTGTGAAATTTATATTTACCCTTACATTCAAAGGAACCTTTGAATTCTAGGTTCTGCGATAGTTGAGATGTCTCTAATTCCTGAACTATTAAACCCTCAACCTTGAAACCTGTATAAAACAATCCTCAAAGTACTCGCTTTATGACACTAAAAAAAACATTTTTGAAATCGGACTACGCATTGAGAAGTTACAGCCAAAAAACCATTTTGTCTTTCCTCCCCTCTCCCAAAGGAACCGCGCAAAATATCGGGTTAAAAAGTATCCTAGAACCTTCCTCGAACCATGAGCTCAGATTATACAAAGTTTCATTCAAATCGATTTAGTAGCTTCGGCGAGATACTTATTCGGGATACAGACAGACAGACAGACAGACATGAAAATTTTAAATTACATTTTCGGCTTCAGTATCGATTAGAGAACGTCCTACAATTAAAATTTTCAAAATATCTTCCATGTACGGACTCTCGACCCTCAACAGTTTTATTATATGTATAGACTATACTATACATGTAATAAAACTGTAGAGGGTCACATACTGAGCTTATAGTCCGAGGAAGGTTCTAGTATACTTTTGATCCCGATATTTTGCCCGGTTCCCGCAGGAGATGGGATAAAACACAAATTGGTTTTTCAGTTGTAATTTCTTAACGCGTGGTCTGATTTCAAATATTTTTAAAGTGTTGGAAAGGGAGTACTTTAAGGATTGTTTTACACAAGTTTCAATATTAAGGGTTTTGTAGTTCAGAAATTAGAGACACACTATCGCCAACCCTATAATTAAAGTGTTTCGAATGTAAAGGTCATTCAAAACTGGCGTGATTGCTTCTGAATCTTTGAGTTCTTTTATGATAAAGCAAACAGGGCAGTTTCACAGGCTCATAGGAGCCTGATGAGAAGAAAAACCACTCCTTTCATAGACCTAATGTGACGTAAACGAAGTTGCGAGGGTCAGCTAGTATATTATATAATTTTTATCTTATATATAAAATTCTCGTGTCACAATGTTCGTTCCCGTACTCCTCCGAAATTTTGTGAGCATATTGAGTAGGTCTGAGAATCGGCCAACATCTATTTTCATACCCCTAAGTGACCGGGAATAACATTGCACGCGGGCGGAGCCGCGGGCATCAGCTAGTATAATATATAAATGAAGGATCTCGAAAAGTACTCAATTTGTGCAAAATTTAAATTAAATCTAATTTAAATTTTGCACCAACATTAACTAGCCTTTTTTTTTAACGGGAGGGAAAACCTATCATGGATGCTATGCCGGATTCCTACCGACTTAATAACCCCGGGTAAGCCCTCGGAAGGAGGTAAGCCCAGGACTCCCAACAGACCCACGGCCGCCACTGCGGCCTCGCCCAGAGTGTGGTTCGTGTGCTATCCCGCGTCTTTTGGGGGATTTCGGGTGTGATCCTATAATAATAATAATAATGTTTATTTAAAAAAAAAAAAAAAAAAAAAAACTTGGGAGCTAGTCTTATAACTATTTGGTACATGGTGCACTTAAGTTAGGTAATATTTGGTTCACCTGAAGTTCAAAGTCGGCAACAGCCTGTACTTTGGAGTTCAGGAGTACCAAGAAGAACAGCTTCTGTCACAATATGGTGAGCCTTGCTGCTTACACTAGGAATAACCTGTTCCAAAAGCAGCAATGATCCTGCTTCTAAAGGGGGGCATGCGTAAGTTCCTCACGTCACGCTGCAGGTAGGGGTAGGGTCTTCAACTTGTCCTAGGGGCTAAGCAGAGAGCAATCAAATTGGATTTTCACGCGTACGAAAGTCGCGGGCTACAGCCAGTGTAGATAAGATTTGCAAAACTGCATTGGCTCACTGAGAAATTCGTAAAAAGAACTTATGACTTCTCAAAATAGAATTATAATTAAATACATCTAAAAACCACACAGTAAAGATCAACAAAGAAAAAAACCCAATTCCAATACCTTCTTATCGTTTTGGTTATCTAACCTCTCACATAATAAAAATATTCCCGCCCATGGGCCGTGGGCAGATAAGCACTGCGCCCCATTTTAGCAGTTGTGTTGAGTCTCGCGCAATTAGCCGTGACATAACAGACAGACTTAGATAGCTATTGGAGTTTGTAAAGATTTTATACAACCTCGTCTATTTTTAAATCTTACGATATTGATGTAATTTTATTACTTTACTAACTGTTGCCCGGGACTTCGTACACGAGAAAATTATATTATAATGTCAAGCCCCTAGCTAAGTAGCGTAATAATATGAACTTTATGTATTGTACCACATCTTTTTGCTATTCGCGTAAAAAAGAAATAAAATTATTTAATTTATCTATATATAATTATATAATTATGGGTCATTATCAGGCGGCTCATTATTTGGTTGACTACGGTGTACATTTTTTTTTTCAACTAAGATTTTACTTTTATTTATTTATTTTTTATTTATTTATTCATTTATCCATTACACATCATTGATTACAGGTTCAGTTACATAATTAAAAATTATATCAATTTAAAACGAAATCTGACAATATTAAAAAATCATATGTCTCAAAATAAAAATTAATTCAAATCAAACCAAACACAAACCTTGCTATTCAACATAATCAAACATATTAATAACATAATCGAAAAAGAAAACAATACAATCAAATAAAAACAATAGATGTAAATTAAATTAAGTATCTAAAATCAATTAAATCGTAAAAAATAAATTAAATAAGTAGGTACATCAATATAAAATAAAATATTTTTAATAATAACATAATCAATTAAATCATAACAAATAAATAAATTAGGTAGTTACATCAATATAAAATAAAATAATTTGCACATTCAGTTAACAATACAAAATAAAACGAAGTAAATTATAAAATCAGCCAAAACATAATGAGATCAGGATAAGTTAAACCCGATCAATAAATAAATTATAGTTTTGCAAGAAATAACAATAAATTAGTGTAAAGAATGGTTAATAAAATGATATGAGATAAAATTGTATCAGATAAAATTAAAACACATGTAAATAAAATCATCATAACAGTGTCTTGCTTATGCAAAAGATGCGTAGTAAGGGCTAAGAAAATAAGAAACACATCTGTAGCCGAACTAGGTCGTGACCTGTATCTCGGCATACAGCGCTAACACCCTCAGGCCTATACTACAATAGCAAAGGAGCTAATTTGTACAAATTACTATAAGTATGTTATGTTATGACCGCGAGCGCGCGTGCAAGCGTGTGTGTGTGTGTGTGTGTGTGTATGTGTGTGTGTGTGTGTGTGTGTGTGTGTGTGTGCGTGTGTGTGTGTGACTCTAAAAGGGTTGGATTCAGAAGATTGGGGAATGGAAAGGCTTTTGGGTCCTATTCTGGGATGCTCATTAGGTTTTCTGTATCGTCATAGGATAGGGTTAATAGAAACTCCTTAATTTTCATTTTACACTTTATTTTATTTAAAGGAAATATATCTATGAGTCTATTAACTTCTCTATATAAATATGGTCCAAGGAACACAAAAAACCTACGCACGAAAGATGTATTAGGTCTGTAGTGATTCTCGCATACCAATCTTCCTCGTCGTCTATTACTTACAACAGGGTCAAATTTCATTAGGCTGTGTTGCTTTATAGCAATAGCTAAAACAAACAGTTGACGAACTGTAAGAACCTCACAGTACTCATATAGCAGTTTTGTAGGGAATAGTCGTGGCTTGAATGTACAGATTTTGAGGATAGCCCTCTGCGCAATCTCTGCCGACTTCAAAACAGTTTTTGCAGCCCCTCCCCAAGAAGAAATACAATACGTTATTACTGATTGGCACAAAGCAAAATATACTTGCTTTAAGAGATGCACATCCAAAACGTGTCTCAACTTTTTAAAAACAATTATTAGTTTTCTCACTCTAGCGCTGATCAATTTGACATGTTCGTGAAAGCCAAGATTGCAGTCTATTAGTACACCCAAATATTTTATGACACAGACACGTTCTATTGGAGAACAGGTACATCGTGCGCAGTCGGAACACTGGTGAGCTACTATTTTGTAGTCCTCCAGTTTAACTGTGGGTTGCCGTATGCTGAAAGTCAAATATTTTGTCTTTTCAGCGTTAAGAGTTAGAAGATGGCTTCGCAACCATAAATTGACATTGCTGAATCCCAATTGGGCAGCATTATAGACCCCATCCCATGTATCGGCAGAGAAGATAAGTGCAGTATCGTCTGCGTATGAAATGATTTTGCCTTTGGGTATGTTGATATTTGTGAGATCATTGATATATATGAGAAATAGGGTTGGGCCTAGTATACTGCCCTGTGGAATACCATACGAGACAGGGAGATCAGTGCCAACATAGTTTCCAATCCGCACACCAACAATTGTTACATGAAATATCAAATCTAGTGTTAATTTAAAACATTTCAGTAGTTGAGGGAACTGTATAGACTGAATGGTTATGAAGGGATTTCACTTTTTTATAATGGTGTCCACCGAAATCAAAATGGATCGAAATCATTATGGATCACACAGATATTTGACTCTGGTGGGAATCGAACCCAAGACCTCGTTATTCGCAGTAGTACATTTTTACCTCCAGACCAACGAGGCAGTTGAAAAATGCAAATAAATAAATTATTGATTGATTTCGGTGCTTTTAAATATTGATCTCCGTGCAAGTATTTCCACTAAAAAACACCGGAATCAAGGGCACTGAAATCAAAATATTTTGCAAAATCCTATATATTTTTAAAAGTAATCTGTATTATGAATACTTATGTTTTTTACTGAAATCTTATACATAAAAGACATACTTTTAATATAGCTTTACATCATTTGTTCAAATAATTGATGATAAAATGGACGCACCGAAATCAATTTTAGGTATATACCAAGCCACCGAAAATGATTACGAACTTTAACAAATCAGTGGGGCGATGACACACCGACGTCTAGTCCTTACCACCGGTGCGGTGTAACTGACAGTTTGTATTGCTCGAACAACTATTCTTGCAGTCGCTAGAGATACAGAGTAATGAACGAATCAGTGCGCGCCACTGAAGTCAATTCTGAACGTCGGACGTAAAGACAACCAGTTGTAACTTGTCTAGTAATGCCGATAATGGCTTAGTAATGTTATAAATAGAGTAAATAGTTATCAAGTTATTTGTGAATATATATGCACATATAACACATATATTGGAGAAAAAAAGATAAAAAATAATTTTCGCTGCAATACGGGACCGGACGCGACACCGAGGTCAATATTTTCGTAGTTTTAATTTTTTTAAACTAACTTTTACGTAATTAATCTAAAAAAAACCACAGGCCCCCCCTACTATTTTTGACCGTACAATTTGTAGAAAAAAAATCATATTGATAAGTAATCTACAGGTATTGGTTTTCGACGCGGATTCGCCTATTTGAGCCGGCTGAGAATGACCGTTATATTATATTAGTAAGATTATCTAACTATCGAGTACTTTTCGAGATCCGGACAAAGCAAAGCAAACTGACAAACAGAAAAAAAAATCTACTATATTTTCGGCTTCAGTATCTTATGTAGAACAAGCCAGCGAGTTTTTTTTGTAATATTTCCCATGTACAGTTTTGACTTTTCTATCATTTTATTATATCAATACATATAATAAAGTCGTAACAGTCTGTACATGGAAGATAAATATGAAAAAAAAAGTATACCTTTATGAATGCAATAGAACCCAAAACAATGATTTTTTAACCCGCCGAAGGCGTGAACTGAATTGTTTTAGAATAGACTTAATCTTTAAGCTCTTTTATGATTAAGCAAACAGGGTAATTTCACGCGCTGCTTATCCCTCTTCTTGTATACACCTTATGTGACGTGAACGAAGTTGCCGGGGTCAGCTAGTAGACAATATACAAACAATCATCTTAATTCTTTTTAAATAAACCAAGAATGCTGTAGCGATAGATAAGTTATAGGCATAAATTGCTAGACTATGACTATGAGAATTAGACCTGCGGGACTAAAAAGGCAACATAGTGTGTTTCATATTATGACACATACAATTCATATAATTTGAAATAAAAATTACACATCACAATACAAATTATTTTAAGTTTCTTATTACGAAACCTACAATGTTGCATTTTTAGGCCCTTTGGACGCAACAATCAAATTATCATAATGCAGTCCTCTCACTGCATTTCATTGACTGACTTGATTTAAACGTTTAGATTGAATTTCGTTGAACTATGTAATTTAAGTCCATTGGAATATCCAATAACGAATTATCGGATCTAGACAGACTAGAAATCATCCTAATTCAGTCCACTGGTTTCAATCGACTAATTTGATTAAAACATGCACATTTCATTTTACAATTTAGTCCATTGGAATATTCGTCAGTTTACTCTTGGACAAATATTTGTTGAACGGAACGGAACCCTCTGTCTGCGACGTACACCTCCCCAGGAATACCACAATTCGTTAAACGCGTTAAGACTGCTTCTTCAACTAAATGAGTCTGCTATTTTACATCAAAAAGCCGTTCTAGTGCTGTATTCTATTACGATAATAATTCGACGCTGGAAAGGCAAACTGCATGAACAGCCAATTTGGTCGAATATAAGTCATATTATATCGAAAGAATCGCCTGATTTTTCTCTTTCGAATGGTCTAGGTAATGATTTAATCTCAGCACTTTTGTGGTCGTTAAGACATCGGTGATTTTTAATAGTTTCGTATATTTTTGTGTTTTAAATCCACTAAATTTTTAACTATAGTTTATAAAGCGCCCATGACTGCAGCTAACATTTAGCCTGCATATGACTTAAGTAATCATTATTTTGAAACATTTAGCCATTCCACATTTTAAAATTTTAACGGCATAAAACATTTTAGTGATTGGTAAGTATTTTAGAATTTCAAAAGAAGTCAATCTACTTGTCAATAAATTTTAGGTGACTGTCGTATAAACCCTTTTACCATTCTGCTATTTACAAAAATTAGGACGTTAAATCAATTTTGTCGATAGCACTTACTAATAAATTGGTCGATAACACAATTTTACTTGAAATTATTTTAATGTATTTAGAGCACATAAGCTACTCTGCTTAATGAAAAATTCATTACATTATTGTGATAAAACCACCAAAAAAGAATGACAAATATCAAACAATGGTGGTGTAACGTTGTGAAACAACGTGTAAATAAATTAATTAAATAAGATAATTCGAATTGAAATTTAAGTCAAAATAACATGATAAATAAAAGCGTCATCTACCGAGCAGGTGTCGAAACGACAGAATGTTTAGTTTCATAGTACAAATGTATTTTAGAAATCATACTAGCGGTCTTGACGTTGAGTTAGTATCGAGTTGTGCCACCAGAGGCGCTATTCGTCAGTATAAAAAGCGTTGCATCAATGCAAGAGCATCGCCAGATCAATATTTAAATTCGCTCACGGACGTCTAAGTGTCGATTGACATAGTGAGAAAAGTAAAAGTTTAAAGAGTCTTCAAGTATAAGGAGCAAATAGCTCTAAACAGAAAACCCCAAACCGGGTAAGTTTAATTGAATCCATAAATTTAGCTAATCGTTAAAAGTGTAAATTGAGGGGTGCTGGTCTCAGGAAAATATAGGGGTTGCCGAGGGTGGTTGTGAAAAAGATTTGAATTGTAACAGTTGATTTTAAAACAAGGGTTGTGAGACCTCTCGACTTCCGGGTCTGCTCTTCGCAGTACGGGAGCCGACTGGTCTCTGGGGAGAATAGTTGGGAAAACGAGCAGGATCTGATTCCCACGATGGAATTTTCCAGGGTTCACCCTCCGGGTTGCAAACGTTCACCCTTCGGGTTTAGAAGAATCCACCCTTTGGGACTGCTACGTCCAACTTTCGGTCTACGAGATTCACCCTCCGGGTTAAGAACACCGTGCGGTTCTACGTTGTGGACGGCACGGAGACGTCACCAACTGCAGCACACTTCGAGAAGGCTAGAAACCCCAAGATAAGTCGGAACCCTGCGAAGGCCTTCGGAAGTCGCACACTTGCTACTTAACCACTACCCACGACCCCGAGTTAATTTATAATAAACTATCATTTTAAATTTTAATCTCAACTTCTTATTTATTTCTCTCTTCTTTGCCTGAAACCCCTCAGCGTTTCAGTGGTTACACGATACGTCAAGGTCGTCGTTTGCAGTTAGACCGCGGCTGTTAGCTAAGAGCCAAATGCTATGTGGGTACTTCAGCCGCCTATACGCTCTCAAACTGGGAGACTACACCCGTCACTAGTCAATTATGACTAGTGACAACTAGTGAAGTTTCCCAGTTTGCATTATGGTTATAGATTTTTTGAACAAATGCATAAACCTACTTAATAAATTCCAAATTTATTTCACTTCACGTGTTACAAAAATTGATTATAATTAAAATAATTTTAGAAAAGTATTCTTATTAATATTACAGCTAACGGGATATTTAAAATATCAGATATTCTCAATAACACATGCAGTTATTGAGAATATCTGATATTTTGTGGCATATGGACCACTGAGTTTGGTCATAAATACTAGAGACGTGTTCAAAGAAAAAAATATAAAGAGGAGAAGAAATAAACACTTCCAAAGAAGAACACAGAAATGAAAGTAGATGGAGGACGTTCTTCGTGGGGCTAAAAAGCAGCCACAGCCAGCAAAATCTATAAGACGCTTTTTAAGGTTAACAGCTGCAAAAAAGGTAGCATGGAATACACAGTAATGAATGAATCATCGAGCTCGCAAAGATTCTGAAGGTCTTGCTTAAAACGAACTTTCACGACTATAAGAACCATGTAGATTATATTTATGATATAAACGGCAGCGTCTTCCGATCTGGTTAATCTAAAAAAACCGCAATCGCTAAAATAGAACACCTACGATGGAATATCCAGTCTTTCTAGCCCCACAAGGCAGCCGAATCATTACGAGATATTTTTGAGGATACAGCAAGAAATCAGCTAACTCGTATAATTTAGCATCGTAAAAAATATATTTTGAAGACATGGAGATGGTTAAAGCGGTCTCCATTTAAAACCTGGAAAACCACCATATCAGAGAATAAACGCATTTAGATGCATAAATATGTTGCTCCTCCCTGCTAAGGACTAGAAAAATACTAGATAAAATAATATGAGATTATATCTCATATTATATAGATCAGAGATAATCTTCACTAGGTACATTCAAAACTAACCGCATATATAAAGAATATAATAAGCTGAAACAATGTTCTGCATAGCATGTTTAATAGGAAGCAAAAATCAATAAACGAAAGCAGTTCTCGTTGAGGTATTTCTATGACATCAAGGAATCGTTTGAAGTAGCCACTACCGAGTCAATTGACACTCTCCGGAATCAATAGGAACTACTCTGAACTGCGAAGAAAGTGATAAGGAAATAAGAATGGACGAACATAAAATACTGAAAAACTGGCTGATGGAGTCAGAGATGGCAGCCCTAACATGCAAGGTACACGTGAGTAAGGGAGGATGCCTATCGCCACTTTTGTGGTGTCTGGTAATAAGATGAATGATAATAAAATTAAGAGGATGCACATAATAATACACATAGGTATATTCCGACGATGGGGTGCTCTTTGTTCTTTGAAGTGTTATGTGGAATATTATACCAAGAAGGTTCTGGCACGATGTGAAAAGCAAAGAGACGAACCTAAATTAAGATAATGCAAAACAGTGCTGAACCAGTGAGACTGTACAACCACACTCTGGAAGTGGACCAAATAATAAAATAAATAGTGTCAGGTTTGCTATTGACTTGCAGGTGAAAATCACCGCAATCACTGAGAGCGCACAAATAATTTACCACCAAACATACACGGGAAAGGCAACCTTACACAGTGACAGTCAAGTGGCATTAAAATTTAAGAAAGAAAATAATAACATCAGCAATCGTCAAGGAATATAGAAAGTCACTTGACATATTGGGGTGAAAGTCCGAAGTATACGTACATAGATTGGGTACCTGAAACCTAGGGTATTTCATTTCAGAATCGTGAAGTTTTTTTTGCTAATACATTAAGTTATGCCCTTGTTTTTTTTTCAAAAAAATTGTATTAAAATATAATATAATTTTAAGTTTATTTTACCGATCACTTCCCTAAGTCATTCATGTTGGGAGATAATACTAAAAGTCTAGCAGTGACTTAACGTTTAATGCCGGATAAGATAATCTGGCTGTCATGGGTTGACTTGATTCGGCCCAATAAAACATTTTACTGGGATCTGGAACTATACTGAACATAATATAAAACATTTTTCTAGTTCATTTTATACAGCTATTTGATCATTCAAACGTCTTTAACAAACCACAAAGAGGGTGTTTGAGTAACTTTTTGAAGTGAAACTTCTTTATCGGCGTTGGAAAAAAATTTGCGTCACGTCACGTCACGTCACGATTTTTGGTTACGCGCCATCTTTGTTCTGTTCCTCACCACGGTGGATTCGAATTAAGAGTACTTTATCCAGGGATAGCATGTCAATTAAGGGTTTTTGGACTTTTTGACTTTTAGGCTTTTGGACTTTTGGACTTTTGGATGGGACATTGGTACTTTGGGTCTTTGGGACTTTGGAACTTTGAGACTTTGGGACTTTTGAACTTTTGAACATTTGAACTTTTGAACTTTTGGACTTTTGGACTTTTGGCCTTTGGGACTTTGGCACTTTTGGACTTTTGGATGGGATCTTGGTACTTTGGGTCTTTGGGACTTTGGGTCTTTGGGACTTTGGGACTTTGGGACTTTGGAACTTTGGGACTTTGGGACTTTGGGACTTTGGGACTTTGGGACTTTGGGACTTTGGGACTTTGGGACTTTGGGACTTTGGGACTTTGGGACTTTGGGACTTTGGGACTTTGGGACTTTGGGACTTTGGGACTTTGGGACTTTGGGACTTTGGGACTTTGGGATTTTGGGACTTTGGGACTTTGGGACTTTGGGACTTTGGGACTTTGGGACTTTGGTACTTTGGGACTTTGGGACTTTGGGACTTTGGGACTTTGGGACTTTGGGACTTTGGGACTTTTGGACTTTTGGCCTTTGGGACTTTTGGACTTTTAGATGGGACCTTGGTACTTTGGGTCTTTGGGACTTTGGAACTTTGGGACTTTGGGACTTTGGGACTTTTGGACTTTTGGCCTTTGGGACTTTGGGACTTTGGGACTTTGGGACTTTGGGACTTTGGGACTTTGGGACTTTGGGACTTTGGGACTTTGGGACTTTGGGACTTTGGGACTTTGGGATTTTGGGACCTTGAGACCTTGGGACTTTGGGACTTTTGGACTTTTGGCCTTTTGGACTTTTGGACTTTGGACTTTGGACTTTGGACTTTTGGACTTTTGGACTTTTGGACTTTTGGACTTTTGGGCTTTTGGACTTTTGGACTTTTGGACTTTTGGACTTTTGGACTTTTGGACTTTTGGACTTTTGGACTTTTGGACTTTTGTACTTTTTGACTTAATTTAAGGTGAGGTGAAAATTAAGTTTATGAAGAAGTTTCACTTCTTACGTGTGTACACTAAGTACACGCAATTTTTTTTTTTTGTTGACGCGGCGCCTTCATCCCAGCTGAGGGGGCAGCTGGGATGGTGTGTGGGACTCCCGGCCCGGTCCGAAATGGACCGTCCTACCCACTAAACCCCGCGGTGTTCCTCCTCACCCTTTAGCCGGGCCGAGGGATATCAAGAGATTATTCACGTCGACCCGGCTAGGGCGCCCCGTTTATTCGGGGTTCTCCTCGGGGAAGCCAGGTGGGCGGCTCCCAAAAGCTCCCTAAGGAGCTGAAAACCACGTCTGCACCGCTCTCGAGCGCCCCTCTGTAATAGAGGAGACAGAGAGCGGCTGGCGCAGGTGTGCGCTAATGGGCACCCCTAGAACACGGGAAAGGTGCCCACCGCCATGTGACCGTTGGTGGGTGGGGTCCTCCGACCTTACGCCCACGGTCAAGAAACAATCGGAGGCGCGCAGTGACTTCTCACCGCGGCGCCCCCGAACTGCACGGCAGAGCGGGTGCATTATCAGTTACTCCCGCTCCCCCGCACAGTGCTCCTCCCGCTTTGCCGCCATCACCTCGCCAACTGGCGAGGTGACAGCGGCCCAGCACTGTTGCCGCCGGTCGCGCCGTTATTCACCGTCCGGCAGCCCGAACTGCATGGCAGGGCGGGAGTATTTACCCAAACTCCCGCCCCCCACGCAGTGCCTCTCCCACAACTTAAGTCATTTTTACCTTACCAAAATTATGTAGTGCATTGTATTATCTCCAATATATTAGGAAGGAGGACACCGACATTTTTTTTATTTATATACTATTTATTGTAAACGTTATGTATAATAACCGTTCTGATTTTCAATGGGATAACTCAAGTGGTTAATTAGTTATGATTTTTCTTTGCAAAATTTGAATCTTTAAATGCTTCTCCTAAACAATTCATATAATGGTCGTTAATGCAATTAGCCTGTCCAGCATCGATATAGCGATTGGTCCTAAACGGGGGGGTTAATAAGGCTGTGTTTAAGGTGGGGCGTTGATGTGGGGACTATATGAGGGTTAAGGTCGTGGTTAAGGTGGGGGGGGGGGGGGGTTAGTGTGTGGGTGGAAGGGTAGGTTTAAGGTGGGATTATGAAGGAGGGAGGTTAAGAGGTGACCCCATCCTGAACCCCACACTTAACCCTCACCCTTAACCCCTCCCCCTTAACCCCCTGAACCACGCCCCTTAACCCCCTATAACACCTACCTTACCCCCCCCCCCCTCTTAATCCACCCACCTGAACATTACATTAACTCGCCATCTTAACCGCCCACCTTAACCCCCCCAACTTAACCCCACCATAACAGCCCCGTAAATTGAACGTGTATGGGTAATATTGAGAATTGAACAGACTATATTCGGACGGAAATAAATATTGATGCAATATTATTGAGTCAATAATATTGTACGTGTATGGGGCCGGTTAAGAAAGTTTCAATTCAATTACTAAGTAAATACAGTTAGGCTGAGTACACATCAGAGAAACAGCGGTGACAAGATTCGGTGTTTAAGACAGTGGTGCTCTTAAAGACCGAATCTTGTTGTACACCGAAAATTCGGATCGTTTTCGACGTAAACATCGGCTGCCAGATGTGTTCGTGCACCGTAAAATAGTTTTGTCTTTCGGACGTCACCTTCACAGTGTTTGCATTTTCATAGATTTTGAAAAGCGGTAGTCTTACTAATATTATAAAGGCGAAAGTTTGTGCACAAATTAGAGATAGTACAGATGGAAACCTACATACTAAATTCGCTGAGGCTACGCACATAGACAACTCATTCACAGATACTACGTACACATAGACAACTCATTCACAGACACCAATTGTTGATACTGATTTATTTTGTGCGCGAGTGTGTGTAGCAAGGTGTGGAAAAAAACGTACATACATGAGTTTTCCATCTGTACTATCTCTAATTTGTGGTTTGTGGGTGTGAATGTGTGGATGTTTCTTACTCTTTCACGTTTTAACTGCTGAACGGATGTGGCAGTAATTTGGTACATGGATAGATTATGGGCTGGAATAACACCACTTTTTTCACGAGAAGCGGCAACGGGAACAAATTTTACGCTGACGAAGCTGCAGGCATCAGCTAGTGTATAAATACGAGTAACCAAATATTTTTCTAACTATCACTGTGGCTTACAAACGCGACTGCTGCGTATAGGTATCGGGTTGGAATCCCATATCGAGCTAAATATTTGTATGATTCACAAAAATGTCTGTTGTGTAATTATGCAAAAATGTTCCACAAATATTAATTCAAAAATCAGCTACTCATATGTCAAAATTAGACTACTCTACCTAGGAATAGGAATACCTAGTTCAGGCGCCAACTTTATAATTTAGAGGTTCAATATGGGAATACATTTATGAAAATTGAACTAGTGTCGTCTTATGTGTAATTAGAGATTAAATAATTTTAAGTACTTAAGTACCTATGTAACTGACAAAGAATTTTTTGTAAAACTTTTGTAAATTTGTTGGAATAAATTTATTTCTTATTTATTTATTTAAAACTCGTATAAACTTAAAAGCACGCTCAATACTATTGTGGAAATGTTATAAAGTTACACCATTATGGATGTATTCACCTTCATATAAAATTTATAATCAACTTAAACTTTAGACTGCCCCGGTGGGCAGTGATAGCGTACGCAGCTGCTGCGTTGAGGTCTCGGGTTAAAATACAGGTTCGAGCCAAGTATTTGTATGATTAGCAAAAATGTTTCTTGCGTTATTATGTAAAAATGTTGCACAATATTAATTTATTATCTCCATAATTTGAAGAATTAGCTATTCACATGTTACAAATGGACTATAGAAGAACACTCAATACTATTGTAGAAATGTTATAAGCGTTGAAGTTACGGGTTGGAATCCCATATCGAGCTAAATATTTGTATGATCCACAAAAATGTCTGTTGTGTAATTATGCAAAAATGATTCACAAATATTAATTCATAATCTAAAGAATTTGAAAAATTTGCTGCTCATACGTCCCAATTAGACTATTAACTTCAAAGCACGCTCATTACTATTGTAGAAATGTTACAAAGTTACACCATATGGCTGAGTCCACCTAAATGTAAAATTTTATAACCATATTAAATTTATGAATGCCCCGGTGGCCAGTGATAGCGCACGCGGATACCGAGCTGAAGTCTCGGGTTCGAATACCGTATAGAGCTAAATATTTGTATGATTTACGAAAATATCTATTGTGTATTTATACAGAAATGTTCCACAAATAATAATTTATAATACTAAACGTTATGAAAATAAGCTGCTTACTTGCCAAATTAGACTGTAAGCTTCAAAGCACGCACAATTCTTTTGTAGAAATGTTAAAAAGTTACACCATATGGAAATGTTCACCTAAATGTACAATTTTATACCCAATTAAATTTATGACTGCCCCGATGGCCAGTGATAGCGTACGCGACCACTGTGCTAAGGTCTCGGGTTAAAATCCCGGTTTGGGCCAAGTATTTGAATGATTAGCAAAAATGTCTCTTGCGTTAGTATGTAAAAATGTTGCACAATACTAATTTAAAATACAAAAATAAACAAAAAATTAGCTACTCACACGTTCCAAGTTAACTGTTAACTTCAAAGCCCGCTCAAAACTATTATAGAAATGTTATAAAGTAACACTGCGGTTATATATTAAAATACCAGAAATCAAAATGCCTTTACTTAAAATGCATTAGACCAAAATACCCGAAATCGAAATACCTTAACATTCAAAATACCTTATTTCAGTACACCTTACCGTAAAATGTCTAAATTTAAAATACAAATAATTATTATATCAGAATTCAAAATACAAATTTTCAAATAGCCTTAATTTAAAATACCGAAAATAGAGTACAATGTGTCACTGTCACTCACACGTTTTGTTATTTGACTTTAACTTATTTAACCCCCCCCCCCTCCACCTAAGTGAAGCAGCAGTTGTAGCCGTAGGTCTGTTGGTCCTTGGGTATCCTTCTGAGGGCTTACCCGGGGCTCCCAACTGTAGGCTGTTATGTAGGATACGTGTGGTTTTTAGTCGGTAGGAGTCCGGCATAGTATCCATGTAGGATTTACCTCATGTTAAAACACTTTGATTCAGAGTTACAAAAGTACTACAGTGGGCTAACGAAAAATCAAAAAAAAAACGTCGGGGTGTTAACCATTCACAGATATCACTGCAGATATATAGCATCCATGTAGGATTTAAATCATGTTAAAAAAAGGTATTTTGTGTTTGAACATTTTAAGATAAGGTATTTGATAAATTTATTTTTTGGGTTTCGGTTATTCGACCGTAAGGCATTTTAAATTATTTATATTATAAATATTTGCCTTTTGAATATTGATATTTCGATTTCGGGTATTTTGGGCTACGATATTTTGAGTTAAGGCATTATAATTTCTGGTATTGTGACGGTATACCAACACTGCTGGGTTCACTTGTAAGCGAAGACGTCGACGCGCGCCACTGAACGAGAGGCACGTCTGTCTGTGGCGAATCACTTGAGGGAACTGCGACGGGAAAGGGCGCCTGAAACATTAGTAAAGGACGTTTCAGAACGAAGTCAATCAATGAGCATTCGGATCTTATGAAATATGTCTATGATGTTTTATAACTGTTCAGTTATGCAAAACTAGTCGAGATTATATATTAGCTGCGTCCTTCCTTCCTTTGTTTATTGCTTTGACATATTATTATATTTCGAACTCGGGTTATATTCCACGTCTCTGATTTAAAACTCTCAGTTATTTTCTCAGGTTCGAGTTCAGCTCCAGACCAAAACTTTTTCACATTAAATTGGTGATTGACTCAGTACCTACTAATTACTTTTCAAAATTATTTATCAGATAGTTTTCTTATAGGGGATATTACGTTGTATCTACTATTTTACACCCTTCGGTTCAATTCTTACGTTTGAATGGCGAAAATGTTTAAATCCGTAATCAGTTCATTTTATTTTTAAGATAGGTACTTAAAAATTCCCGGTCGCATTGCCCAATGGGGTTCGGATAACCTGGTCGAGTTCAATGCCAGAAAAAACGCAACCGTGTGCGTTTACAGCTAAGGAGTCCCCATTCCTACTCTACCCTCTCTTCAAAACATTACAGTTCCACTAGAAAACAACCTAGAGATCCTTGGTATAGACGTCCGGCGTAAGCTCATTCACAAAAACTACAAAGAGAGCTGTATTGGGCTAGCCTCGCGGAAACTAGGAATCCTGAATAAGGTGAGACAGTATTTCACGCCACATCAGAGATGTTTACTGTACAAGACGCAGATTCGCCCCTGCGTCGAATACTGTTCTCACCTTTGGGCTGACTCCGCGAGGTACTTACTAGACGCACTTGACGCTATGCAGAGACGTGCTATTAAAAAAAATGGTTGTCCTGAGGTGACGGGAGGCCTCTAACCGTTAGCGCAGTGAAGAATAATAGTGTCCTTGGCTGCCTTCTGCCGAATGTATCACGGTGAATATTCTGAAGAGCTCTTCAACCTGATCCCACCATCTACTTTCCGATCCCGAACAACGCGTGCCGAGCAGAGATGCCACTCACACACAATGGAGAAAATTTTCGCCAGAACCGACCGATTCGAAAGATCGTTCCTCTGTCGAACTATAAAAACATGTAACGACCTGCCCGTACACGTTTTTCCCTCATCTTACAACCCCGGGTTCTTCAAGAGGAGCGTGAAGAGGCACATCACAGGGCCGCCAACTTGAGGACCACTGTTGAAAGTCTTAAGAACTGTGAGACTGGCCCCCAATCGCTGGATGCGCCACGGTTTACCATCAGGCTGGTGGCGACGTCAATTTGGCGAGCTAAACAAAAAAAAAACAAAAAAAAACATTATCCAACTGATAATGAAATCCAGCGAAGCTCGTGAGCGTCAGAATGGACGGTCACTACCCATAGATCACATCGAAACAGTTATAGAAAGTTGCTACCTAGTTGCTACTAGTTGCTACCAATCATTAAATAGTTGCTACCTTTGATTAAAACAAGATAAACGAGTTTTTAAGGTGACCGGCCATTCTGATATCAGAATGGCCGGTCACCTATACGGGGAGAGAAAACTGAGCAAATTAATTGAGTTTTTTTATAAGCAATAGTTGCTAGCAGGTTGCTACCTTCATATATGTTGATTTAGACCTCGTAGCATTTAAGGATTCATAGTTATAGTAATTTACTATTCTGATGGCGAAGCGCCTGTAGGAAATAAATGAGCAAATGAACAAAATACAATTTGATAAGTTTATAAGCAGGCGTTATCAGTTTTTATTTATTTTATCTGTTATAAATGTGGAATATAATTATGTAGTTGAGATTCTCAAACTTACTTAAAAGTGTAAATTGCAATAATAAAACAGAAAGGTATGCCTAAATATTTGCAATTTAATTAAAAAATAAAATACATATATCGACGGTAAAACGGAAAAACACTTTAAGCGACACTTTGGTCGAAAATGATTTATATGCATATTTGGAATCGGTGAATTTTTCCGCGCCGATTGGTCTTGGTTTCGTAGGGATCTGACCTCTTTGGTGTCGCATCAAGTAATGGCACTATTAAGCTTTTTTTTTCAGACGCTATATGAAATGACACAAAATTGTAGCGAATTTGGTTAAATTACCGCTTAGAGTATCGACTCCTTATTAAGATTGTTATTTGATGTGTTTTTCTTTTTCTGTTTCGAATATCCCAAGTCACTTAAATCGTTTTTCTCAGTCGTAGGAAATGCGACGTAAATCACTACAGGAGTTTTGGCTCACTCTTGTATCACTAGTGCGTAGTCGCTACATTCGTTTTGCCTTGCTTTCATTGTATCTGTAAGATTGTTAATGTTAATAAAGTTAATGTGTTTTACCTTTACGATCATTATGACATATTATGGATTCTACTATTTTTTGCAATTGCAGAAAGATCGATAATGTCGGTTAAAGTAACACCTTTTGATGGTGTTACTTTAACCAACACTATCGATTCTTTCTGCAATTGTTTACAGAAACTATTAAATTAACTGACATCGTCTTTAATTCCCACAACGTCGGTTCATTTAATTTTGTCGACTACCTAAATAATGACGATTGTCGCTTAAAGTAAACATTGTTTTCAAAATTGTGTACTTAAGTTACCTATTCAACTCACGTCGCTACATACAATGTAATAAAGTGTAAGTGTAAGCATGAACCCTGTTTCTGGCAAGCGGTGTAATCATAGAAAGTAACCGTGGGCCGTATCATTTTCATATTAACCTATTTGTCAGAACACTAACCATTGTACAGGCAGTAGTTCACTCAAAAGATGGTGGAGTTTTCCTATCGTAAAACGACTCTACTCCACCTGCAATTATATGATGGTTAATAACTCTTATAGCATGCATTTGTATCAAGTCGAATGGGTGAAGCTGATATTCAGGTGCATCTTTTCAGCATTCAGCACTTCACTTGCAACTTATAAATAAGCAGTGTTTGCACCAGAGAAGTACCAACATACCCTGCTAAGCACACCGAGCTTTAACGGCGCAGCTTAGCCTTGTCGTTCAAATGTCGGTACCGAACGTCACTAGAAACCTCAACTCCAAGGAGCCCTATACTGTTTTGGAATTGAGATAGACGTGCCCTGAAATAGTAATGCCACAGTAAATTGACAAATTTGAGTCTTTGTAAGGTTAAATTGGACATGATTTAGGTAGTCTACTCTCAAACTCAAACTCAAACTCAAACTCAAAAAAACATTTATTTCGCATAATCCTTATACATAGGCACTTGCGACACGTCAATGAATACAATGCAAATAGTACCACCAGTTCGAAACGCGGCCCGCTTGAGAAGAACTGGCAAGAAACTCGACGGGCTTTTCTTTTTGTGCTCTATTTACAAAATTTAAACTAAAAATCACAAACTATTGCTTGGGAATGCAGTAGAGCAAGCATCTCAAATTTGCAGCATTGAATTTGCGTTTCACTTTAGAGATATTAGGATCAAAATTAGTGCCCACCGTGGTCCAATCTCTGTAAAAATCTGATTACTGAAAACACAATTTTGAAAACAATGTTTACTTTAAGCTACAATCGTCATTATTTAGGTAGTCGACAAAATTAAATGAACTGAATTTGTGGGAACAAAAGCCGATGTCGGTTAATTTAATAGTTTCTGTAAATATTTTGATGGTGTTACTTTAACCGACACTATCGATTCTTTCTGCAATTGCAAAAAATATAATAATGATCGTGAAGGCAAAACACATTAACTTTATTAACACTCTCATCAAACTCTTACAGATACAATGAAAGCAATGAAAAACGAATGTAGCGACTAGGCACTAGTGATACAAGAGTGAGCCAAAACACTTGTAGTGCTTTACGCCGCATTTCTTATGACGGAGAAAAACGATTTAAGTGACTTGGGATATCCGAAAAAGAAAAAGAAAAACACATCAAATAACAATCTTAACCTTTAACTGGTGACGTGCGGTCTCACAGGCCGAGCGGCGTAAGCGAAACATCATATCACCCCCTTCCCCGCATTTCCCATGTTTGAGCGCCTGAGTAGCTTCGAGTTTAGTGTAGGCAGTGCCCTAGAGGGGGATAGTTGCGTGGGCTAGGCCCAAATCGGTAAGTTAGATCGATTGAAAATTCTCGGGCGGCCTCTCAGACCTTATGTCACCACTTACGTAACTTTTTTGGAGTTACACTGTAGTGTTGTATTGCGTTTTTTTTTAGATATTTCTTACTATGAATGACTTTGGACTTCCTAGAAAAAAGCGTAGAGAGGTTGTTGACAAAAATGTAGTGCCTATTCGAATTGTAGACTGGTTTAGCACAAGAAAACTCAAGTGGAACGGAAGCTGAAGACGTTTCCAAAAATTATGTCCCGGAGCATAGCGACCACAACTCGGAGACAGAAGAAAATGCTTCTGAAGACGAAGAACCTGTACATATGATATAATACACCAGGAAAATCAGCTTGCAGAGAGTGACAGTGACGAATGTATATCATGCGATAAACATGTGTGTTTGCAGTGTGCGAAGCAATTATGCCCTAACTGTCAATTTATTTATTTATTTATTTATAAAAGTACATCCACATCATACATATTACAACTCTTGTAAACTATTGTATTAAAGGTAATATTTTCTGATATATATAACATTTATGGAGTACATAACAATTATTGATCATATGCGGTAAAATATAGATAAACAAGTTTAGACTTAATCTAACTACATGCCTTTACTTATAATAGGTATAGAATATATATTATAATATCTGTGCTATTAACACCCACCCAACTAATTAATGAGAGTGGTTATGATTTTTTGACAGACTCTCGAAAGTCCCACAAATACATTGCTGGTAAGAAAGAATAAAAGAAATTTAGACACAAAAACAAACAAAAAAACATTACCCTCCTGTCTTCAGCAGTTAGGGTAAAAATAGATAAAATTACTTTTAGAACTACGTCGCACCCAATAATTTTGAAATAAAAGCGTTGAGACGGTCATGAAAGATGTCGAGGTCACTTTTTTTGCGTACACATTCGTTGTAGCTGGAACATATACGTACCAAAGGAGACTGCAGTCCGAGATTTGTTCTACTTGGCGGTGTATGAAGAGGCTTAGAAATCGGGTGCCTGGGATATCTATGAGGCACAGATAGCGAAATATTTTCAAGCAGCTCGATTGATTCGATTCGACCGTGTATGACTTTATGTAGGAAACAGAGGTCCAACATTTTCCGTCGGTCACTCAAGCTGTGCATACGAAACTGCAATAAGCGACGTTCATAGGAATTTCTATGAGAAAAATTTTTGGTGTGAAATGCTAGGTGTCTGGAAAATGCTTTCTGTATACTCTCAACTCGTTGTGAATGAACACAATAGAAAGGGCTCCATACTACGGAGGCGAATTCGAGGCGACTACGTACTAAAGAGTTAAAAATACTTATTTTAGTCCTTGTCTGAGTAAATCCAACAGAGTTTCTCTTTATAAATCCTAGCATCCGCGCAGCTTTCTTAACTATGTTGTCAATGTGAGTATGAAACTTTAACTCACTGTCAAGTGTAACACCTAGATCACGTATTTCATGGACCTCTACTAAATCTGTGCCGCCTATTCTGTACCCAGTAACAAGTGGTTTCTTTTTTCTACAGTACTTTATAAAAAAACATTTCCTTACATTGAGAGTCATTCGATTATTATTACACCATGTGAGTACATTATTTACATCGTCTTGAAGAAGCAATGCGTCATCGAAATTGGTTACCGTCCATAATCTTTAAATCGTCTGCATACAGTGCATGTTTCGAATGAACGATGTGGTCTGTGATGTCATTTATAAAAATCAAGAAGAGCACCGGGCCCAAATGGGATCCCTGTGGAACTCCGGAATCAGCAATATATGTTTTGGATGTAAATCCACAGATTTCGACACTCTGTGGATTGTGTGAATTATGTGTGTCAATAAAAATACTAAAGATTGACAGCTGTCATTTTTGAGACATGACACTTGTGATAAGAGCTTAATTTTTTTAAGTTGATTAGTGTTTGAACTTTGTTAAAAAACAAATATTTTATAATTTATGTTGATTTTTACTATTTTATAAGCAATCGTTGATCTCGATTCTAGTTTTTCAATTACAGAGATCCAAAACTTTGTAACTACCCAGTTTCTAATTAACCCTTCAACACACTAAAAAAATATATCGAAAATCGGTAATCACGTGGACCTAGCTCCACCACCCTAAAAATGAAAAAAGATTTCCCATTTCCCAAAAAAAATTTTTATCTCACTTATCAGACCAAATTTTTCAATTCTGCAAACAGCAACCGGATTATTGATAAATTGTTTATTTTACTGTGTATAATAATAAACAATAATGAAAACACATTATTTATAATAAAAAAACAAAACACACACGCACACTTGCACTTGGTACACACGCACTCAACAAAAAAAACATTGATTACTCTACCACCACACCATATTTTACGATCCTGTAAACACCAACCGGATTATTGATATATTGTTTATTTTACTGTGTATAATAATAAATAATAATGCAAACACATTATTTATAATAAAAACACGAAACACACACGTACTACACAAACGCACGCCATCCATGCGCAATCCACTCTCAACTTCAACTGTTCGATTTTTGTAAATAATTCTGGCCCATTGACGTCATTTCATAAGATTCCAAAAACAAGAAAATGTTATAAACTACACATGCAATAAACCTGTTCATTGAAAAGTAGGACGTAAGCAGGCTAAATTTAAGTTTAAAGTCGTCTGGGTAGGTGCGGCGACCGGTCGCCGCGCGGGGCTTTACGGAAAAACTTGATTATTATGCGCGGCGACGGGTCGCCGCGAGGAGCTCTAAGGGTTAAAATTATATTAAGACTACATGACGTTGTTTTAATTTTTACTTTAATATTTAATTTAACACAAAATCAACATTATGATAACCTACCATATTTTAATATAATGTATTATAGACCAATTATGGCAGCGGCCTGTCAGGCCGCTCGTCACCAGTTTTGTTATAAAAAAACCATGTCACCAGTTAAAGGTTAATAAGGAGTCTATACTCTAAGCGGTAATTTAACCTAATTCGCTACAATTTTGTGTCACTTCATTTAGCGTCTGAAAAAAAAAGCTTAATAATGCCATTACTTGAAGCGACACCAAAGAGGTCAGATCGCTACGAAACCAAGACTAATCGGCGCGGAAAAATTCGCTGATTCCAAATATGTATATAAATCATTTTCGACCAAAGTGTCGCTTAAAGTATTTTTCCGTTTTACCGTCGATATATCTATTTTATTTTTTAATTAAATTGCAAATATTTAGGCATACCTTTCTGTTTTATTATTGCAATATACACTTTTAAGTAAGTTTGAGAATCTCAACTACATAATTATATTCCACATTTATAACAGATAAAATAAATAAAAACTGATAACGCCTGCTTATAAACTTATCAAATTGTATTTTGGTTATTTGCTCATTTATTTCCTACAGGCGCTTCGCCATCAGAATAGTAAATTACTATAACTATGAATCCTTAAATGCTACGAGGTCTAAATCAACATATATGAAGGTAGCAACCTGGTAGCAACTATTGCTTATAAAAAAACCCAATTAATTTGCTCAGTTTTTTCTCCCTGCATAGGTGACCGGCCATTCTGATGTCAGAATGGCCGGTCACCTTAAAAACTCGTTTATCTTGTTTAAATCAAAGGTAGCAACTATTTAATGATTGGTAGCAACTAGGTAGCAACTTTCTATAACTGTTTCGATGTGATCTATGGGTAGTGACCGTCCATTCTGATGCTCACCGAAGCTCCCGTTCCCGTGGGAATACGGGAACAAAATATAGTCTGTTTAACTCAAACCGAATGTAGCTTTCCATGGTGAAAGAATGTTTGAAATCAGCGCAGTAGTTTTGGAGTTTATTCTGTACAAAAATACACACGCATAATTTTTTTTTTTCCTTTTTAAAATATAAGTGTAGATATAGGTGTTATAGGGAGTCTGCCGATTGACCGAAAATATTTTGCTAAAATTTCACTACCCAAACAAATTTTAGCAACCTTATTTTGTACCAATGCATTGTTTGGAATTATTTTAGTACGCATTTCTTCAGTTCGTCAAATTTTTATTTGGCAGAATACTTCAAAGGAGAATATATATATTATTATGGCATTTGATCTTCAATCAAATGATTTAGCGGAGTCGAACAGCGGAGCTTCCTCATTAGCCTTCGCGGTTATTTTTTTATAACTATTCAACACAAACATGAATTTTAATGGT